>JAYKQN010000018.1:15570000-17970000 GCA_036785175.1 Eupleurogrammus muticus | reverse complement strand
AGAAGAAACCGAAGAGTGCAGAGAAAATAACCGTTTATGTCATTAGGTCAATTATTAACTAGGATTCCATAAACCAGATACTTTAGTATAATGTATGAGACTAAAGCAGAAAATCATTTCCTCTCACTGGAGTGGAGGTGCCCCGTCCTTAAAGTTAATAACTGAAATCTATATTTAGTGATGATTATAGTTATTTATTATTTATGATTCATTAATTATTTCTATGAATTATTAATTCCTTATGTCTTATATAAGCATCCAAGCTGCAGCTCTCACCTGTAGACAAAGACGGTGACGGTGAGGATCATGGTGAAGATGAAACAGAGCACAATGGAAACCATCTGGTGGATGGTGATCGTTTCTGAAAGAAAGAGAGAAAGGGGGGGTGCTTTAATAGTGTGTAGCACTCACATTATGTACAAATAATAACTGAACTTCAACCACCGGATGAATATTAATGTTGCACAGAGCTCTGGGAAGCAAGAAAACAACACTAAACTCAAATTAAATGACTCATTTGCAGACAACACCGTGTTCCGCCTATAATAACGCATGTTGGACTAGAGGCAGCAAAAACAACGACTATGTACGTTTATTACAGGTCCAACTTTGCATGACGCTTATCTTGGTGTCTCTAGTCAAATATGAGATAAGAGTCAGAGACAAATCATGTTTGATGAGATGAGAAAGTTAAAATACAGTTGTAAGACGCATTCATCAGGTATCCCAAAATATACATTTTGTGCTCACATTCGTTTTTTGTCATTTAAAAGTCCATTAGCATCATTGTCTTTCTACGAAAATCACCATTTAGTGTGATTTTTTTTAATATAAAATGTGAAATGGTGTGACCAATAAACCACCTATAAATATATAACTAGTTGACAACATGTGATTTTAAATTTTTTAAAGGGGTTAAACTATCTGGTACCAAGTTTTTAGGGGTTTCAGCACTGTCCCATAAATGTGCGTATAATCATCCAGTGCAGCTGTGATGGACAGATCTTTCTTATCCCGCTTTGCAGACATTTTTTTGTATATCCCAAACCGAGTGGGCTAATTAAGAACAAAGTATGGAAGCTTTACACCTTTACAGCCACTTTGTCATGTTGTGATGGGTCTAGCGTTCTCAGCCAACCACAGCTTGTATTATGTGAAATTATCTAAAAAGCTATGTAGTTGTTGATATGATGATGTACAGTTATTCATTTGAGCTTTTATTTTGAAAAAATAAGACAAATAAATGCCTAGTTTCCTATTAACATACAATTAATACAGGTGGAGGGGTTATTTTGTCTTTGGTCGCCAAAGCTCAGTCGACTGTTTCTCTCGACTTTGGGGTGCAACCCTAAAGTGTGAGGGCCCTGAGGTGAGCGTGATCTGAGGCACTGACTCGCCAGGCAGACGGGGTTGTCGTTCTTGAAGCCGCAGACGGGAATGTCCGGAGGATACGCTCCACCCGGCCATTGCAGCGCCGTCCCGGGTATGTTGGTGAGCTGCTCCTCCGAGCTGTTGTACAGCAAAACAATCTGAAATCGAACAATGAGGAGAAATGATCCTAATCAGGCTGGAAATCCAACGGAAAGTGTTGAAGTCAGTGATCTTTCATCTCTGCTGTAAAACCTGAGAAATGACACTACAAGTTTTAGAATGTAAAAAAAAAGAGAGAGAGAAGTGGGTCCTCGTCTCTGCTGTAGCAGCTACTCGCACTCGACACTTTGCATTGTGGGTAATGCAGGCACTGGGTTTTTGACAAGGTAAGAGAACATGTGGAATACATTAGACATCTCTGCTTCTGCAAAATCAATCTCCAGCCCTGTTCTCAAATTGAAATGATATCATCAGATACAATATCCTATTTCATTATTGTAATTCATTGAATAAATGCTGTAACGGTGTGTCGCCCTTTTTAATATATGTATTTATAAATGGAAATCCCATGCAGTGATAGCTAGTGCCATGGTATTATTACCATTATCATTCCTATTTGCTTTTTATGGTATGTCTGCCTGTTTTTATGTGAGGAAATTAGCTCACATCTACAAGTGTTCATTAATATGCACGCTTTTCTATCATCTTTATTTCTCTCTCTTAACAAAACAAAGAGACGTTAAGAACTTTAACTTGAACTTGGAACTTTACTAAATTAAAAAGCTAAATAAAAAATATTTTAAACAGTATATAATCTACCTATCTGTGTGGCTTTGTCAGGGGTGCTGTACACATGACATATTCTTGTATAAATATGTATAAAAGAATATAATATAAATGAATAACTACACTTTTTTTTTTTTACCACCATATCTACCACTACCATACTACTACCATATCTAGAAGACTTCCCAGGATTAGAAAAAAGCAACAGAGACTGAGAGAATGACAGAAACCATTAGAGAGTGTGATGAAGACAGAGACAGAGAGAGACAGGAAAAAGGGAGATGGAGAGGTGTGAAGGAGGAGAAAAGTATGTCTCTTCTAGTACAGGGTGTGTGTGTGTGTGTGTGTGTGTGTGTGTGTGTGTGTGTGTGTGTGTGTGTGTGTGTGTGTGTGTGTGTGTGTGCCGACCTGGAAGGTGCTGGTGTTGGTGTCGATCATGTCCCACAAGGCGAAGTCCGTCTCTCTGTCCCCGCTCTCGTCCAGGTGGACCAGTCCCGTCACACCTGAGGCACAGAGACGGGTATAACCAGTCAGGACAGGTTGGAACTTGAAAATGATCAATAATATATCACTTATTTATTATCAGTTTCAATATTCACGATAGGCAGCAGTCAGGAGTCTCGTTTTAAGACACACTGGAGATATTGTGAACTTATCCTTTAAATTATAACCAGACCTGAAGTAAGTAGAAGTAATGTAGGCCCCATCATTTACATTTTAAGACACACACACACACACACACACACACACACACACACACGCTAGTGAGAGTAACATCCTGTCATCATCATATAAAGGAAACACTAACAAGCTCACTGACATGTTCTCGTCTCTGTCTCCTCCCTCAGAGAATGCAGTGGAATTTCCTCAGTCGTACCAAAACTTTTTAGGAACTGTTTTTGCATTTTATGCATGTGTTTTTGTTTTTTTTGTGTGTTAATTGGATTCCGGTTTGAGAAAAACTGTGTATGTAACGTAAAAGTGCATTAGAACTAGCATCAACATGTATTTAAACTATCATTAGTAGTACTAGAATTAGCAGTAAAGTATTATTAGTATTAAAGTAAAGGTACTCATACATTTTTATACTCAAATGTTGACCTGTGAGCAGCATTTTAGTGTTGTCAGGTAAATCAAACATTTGGTGAGCCAACAATTATTTTTCACTATGGTGGACAATATTACTCTTTTTTTTATTTTTATTTTCTAAAAGTTCATTACTACTGTAAATCATATAAATTTATAGTACTGCATGTACACGAGAGAGAGAAGGTGCTGGATGTGTAGATGGGAAAGAGGAAAATAGCCATCAGAGGTTAATTACAGCCAATTAGCAGTTAGAGTAGTTAGTGTGTGTGTGTGTGTGTGTGTGTGTGTGTGTGTTCTGGGGGCGGGCAGCAATTAGGATTCAGATTACTCATTGCCATAGGAACAGGGCATGAAGAGCAGGCTGGGATCGGTGTGGAGGATTCATACATGAACACAAACACAGGAATGAACTGAAGATGACAAACACTTATATTTTCCATATTACATCTTTTCTCATTTGTTTAGACACAAAAAAACAGCCACATGGACATGAGCAGAACGGGTTCTCCAAATCATCAACCTGTGGCAGAAGGAGAGATGGCATTGATGAAGGCTGCAATTGCATGTGGTTTTGAGGAAAGTGCTTTTAAGAGTTTAAATCTTGGTCTAAAGCAAGAAACATTTTTATAAATGAGCAGAATTGGTACATGAAGTCGGCACATGACTTACACGTTATAAGCGTGACAGGTTCCAGTTTTTGCGCACACACACAATTGAGAAAAACTGTAATATGGAGAATATATGGTAATAGATTTTGTGAAAGTAACAACAGGATTATTTAAAAAATATCTTATCCTATAAAACTTTATATAACAACAAAATGTGCAGCTGGTTCCATTCTTATTACCGTGTTGATATGTAAAGTAATGATGTCATAAGGTCACAGTGTCAGATAATGAGGCGGAGCGATGGTCAGGTATTTATTTATGTTGGAGGATGACATTTAGAGACCTGCTGATTGGACGAGAGTTCGCTCCTGCAGCTGAAATGTCAGAGTGCTAAGAGATTATTAAAGTCATAAATATATCACGTATACACATCAATTTATGCATGCGCACACACGCATGCACCACACACACACACACACACACACACACACACACACACACACACACACACACACACACACACACACACACACACACACACACACACACACACACACACACACACACACACAGAAAACAGGAACAAGCAAGAATATTCCTGCTCTGGTTCTACTCTCATATAACTGAGAGAAATATTTGCTCCATAGCTGCTAAATGCTCATTATGTTCACAGCTCATCTGCAATTAACTTAAATTAGCTGCATTGGCTTTTTAGAGCTTTAGAGACACAGAAGTAAAGTTGGAGCTGGACAAAGTGCTCCACGTGGAAAATGAAGATGTTAGGTCGTTCTCCTTTAGTATTTCTTCTTTCTGAGTTGAATTGACATGTTTCTGTTGTTAAAGGTGCAGTTTGTAGTTCTAGTGGTGAGGCTGCAGATTCCATCCAACTCAGGACCTCAACATGTTGATCCCACAGTGGCTGTGAAAAACGAGGAAAATGTAAAAAACATTAAAAATGTTTGGTTGACCATTGTTTGGTTTGTCCGTTATGAGCTACCGTAGAAACGTGGTGGTGCAACGTGGGACATTGTAGACACACACACACACACACACACACACACACACACAAATCAACAACGATCTTAGTAATAATAATAATAAATGGGTGGCATATTTTAATATCTTCATATCTATCTTTATTCTTTATTTCTGTCTTCTGTTTATTATCAAAATTTGATTTTTTTCTAGTATTATAAGTAGTATTAGTTTTGTTTGTTTGTTTAGTTTGCCTTAAATTTAGAGCTTTGGTGAATATTGTCTAATAGAAATATTTTCTCACTTTAATGTCTTGTGTTAATGTGCTTTAATTAAAAAATCTCATTTGTCTCTTTCCAGCACCTACACATTAGCTCTATGTGTGATGCCTGGGAACTCTGCTCCACACAGGAACTAATCCTCGTTCACGGATATTAATACTTAACAGAGGCTGATAAGGTCAAAGCCCTGGAAGACATACACATGTGAGGAGGGAAAACAAGTGTGTGTGTGTGTGTGTGTGTCTGTGCACATATGTATGTGCATGCATACATATGTGTGTGTGGTCCAAAAGTGTGTGTGTTTCAGGGGAAAGTGAAAGTAAAAGAGAAGAAAGGCATGTATGACATGAGAGGGAGAGAGAGGGAGAGAGACGTGGGAATGGGAAGTAATACGATTTTATCAGAAATAATATCCCTGACAGATAGGACATGGGAGAAAGGAGGCAGGCTGTAAAAACCATGAATATGAGTGAGGGGGAATCAGATTTCAGCTTTCTTTGTCCGTCGCTTCCGCTCCATTAACTAATGGACATCACTTCTCACCAGGTTTAATGGATTCGGGAATATTGTCACAGACGCTGCTGTATTTAAGTGGTGTGGCCATGCATATTATGACTGACTGGAAAGAAAAGAAAGAAACATATACAGAAAGAAACAATCTCTTGTTAAAACAATTCCCATGAGAGGGGCCTGAGGGGTTGGGTGTAGGGAGAGCTGGGTGGTGGCCAGGAGTAGGGACTCTGATCGTCCGACATTGGGGTTCGACCTGATAGATGTGCCTATGAAGATACCCCGGATCACATGTGATCCGCATGATACCCGTGATCAACCTCATAAGTTGCAGGTAAGGAAGGGGCGGAGCTGTGAACTTATCAGCACCTGGTAGCAAGATGGCGCCAATGGCGTGGAAAGACGCCGGTCAGACCTGGCAGGGCCAAACGTATTGTGAAGGTAACATTTGTTGCACCTTTGTCTCTAACACCTTAACAAAAGGAATAAGAACATTTGAACGTAGCAATATTTAAGGTTCTGTTCTGGAAATGTAGGCAAATTATGGCATTTTAACCAGATAATGACTCATTTGTTTATTTAAAAAATAATATTTCTAAATCCTTATGGAGAAGTTTTAGTCTCATATGCATTATTATTTTAGTTTTTTTATCCGTCCAATTGCGATTGAATCTAAAGTTTATGAGAGATGTTAAAAGATACTTTTACAAAAACAATGTTGAAGCAATTTCTTGGTAGTAATTATTCCTAGACTTTCACATTTTCCTTTACTATGAAACTAAAAGCTTGTTTCATTTGATTAATATATTTATGGATAATTAAGCAAACCAGATCATTAAACACTCTTGCGTTGTTTCATTTACAACATCCGGGGAAGCTTTTGTGCAGATGCAACTTTCGGACGGCACGGGGATATGTCAGGAGCCTGGAAGCTTAAACCTGTTGCCTAGTAACCAGGATCGCCTGGGGTTCAGCCTGCTGATGGCATATAAATCAAAGATTAGGACTGGCTGACAAATCTCATTATAACATCTCTGCTGTTTCACCACACACTGTCAGGTCAGACTCTGTCACAGAACAGGTAAACAGGTTTATCATCCAGCTACTTGTTAGAAACTTACAGAAGGGTGTGTGTGTGTGTGTGTGTGTGTGTGTGTGTGTGTGTGTGTGTGTATGTGTGTGTGTGTGCACATATATATCAGCCAGCAGGCAGCATAAAGTATAAAGCTCCCTGCTGTCATCTCTCCCCCTTCGTTGATTGTTTCATTTCAGCAACACAACAGAATCAGTTTTGAAGTGTGAACAACAGCAATGGCTTCAAATGTGTTTTTACTCATTACATAACTCTCCAAGAGATGTCTTACTGCCCTTAAATTAGTATGAACAAAAGCATAAAAAGGTAAATGGTAAAATGCACCCTTTAAATGCATTGTTAAATGCATGCACATTTCCAGGAAATGAGTATAACATTCATTAATGTACGGCAGCCAGCAGGAGACATAAAGTACAATAAGTGAATGACAGCCTGGCAGCTGCTGCAGTCCCCGCTGCCATTTCTCCTCCTAGGATTCTTTCATTCCGGCCAAATGACTGGAATGATGACTGAATTAGTTTTGAAGTGCGAGCGTCTCACGGGAAGCGACTTAAAATTGGTTTTTCAGTGTGACTGAAAAAACGGCAGCAATGCTGGCGACGGCCAGTTGGAGCGTGTTTTTATATGTCCCGTTTGATTTTTAAGTGTTTTTTTTTATCATAAGAAAGCTCTGTGTTTATATAAATACTATCCAATGTGGCAAAGCTGTGTTTCCACTGCAGGAACTTTGGGGTCATTTTCAGGGCCAGCCCTGTTGGTGCCTGTTTCCACTGCAGGAACCTCCCCTACAGGGCTATTTACAGGAACTTTAATGGGGGCCAACAAAGTACCTACTTACTATATTATTATGTTATTAAAACGTGAGGTCCTGTAGGTGTGCTTTGGTGGTGTAGGGGGTAGTGCACTTACCTCAAGAACAGCAGACCCTGGTTTGAGTACTAGCCGAAGCATTTCTTTGTGTTTATGCCACAAAATATGTTTTAATTAAAAAAAAGGTAAAATCATATACACTTACATATCACACCACTCTCCTGCATAAGTGCTTTTCTTATAATGTTACAGCTCCAGATAATGAGGATTACACCCCACTATTTTCATTCAACCCTCCTTTGGTCTTTTTGCACCACTGATGTGGCAAAAGAAAAGTTTACAAAATTTAACATTGGATAGAACAGCATAGCAATGTCAGAAAATCATTGAAACAAAAATTAAAAAAAATATATCCATAAAGAACATATTATTATTGACAATGAAACACTTATTACTTCCTACAAAAATATTGACATTAAAAGTCTTCCAGTGATAATTTCACTTCATCCTGAGGGGCTGTAAATGTACAAATGCGTAGCGTTTCACTGCGAAAAAATTAGCAGTGATCAAAAAACTAACACCCTCTTTCATGTGATGATAATAGGTATTTATCTGGAGCTCCAAAACCTCTGAAGGACGGTATTTAAAAAAAAAAAAGATGAGGTCTGAATCTGAAACAAAATCCACTCTCCGCCTCCGTTTCAATTACTTTCCTTCACTTTCCGTCTGTCTCATTTTCTGTCGCTCGATCCCTTCATCCTCCTCAACATCTTGTCCCATCCATCTCCCCTTGTTACTGAAAAAAAAGAAAATCCTGATCTCTCCCCTCTCTCTCCCTCTCTCATTGTGAAAAGCTTCTGCAAGGCGGCGGAGTAGACCCTCAAAATAGCCCGGAAATCTAATCGTGTGAAACCAGAGCCTCCAGTGTGGTCCTGCCATCAGCCGGAGCTCTTGTCCCCGTTTCTTCTGCCCTCTGCCGCTGCTCCGGTCCTCCTCTGCCACCTTATCTCTGCTCGTCTCTGCTTTCTCCTCTCTGGGCATCTGTCACTGCATGGCTCTAAAATAGTCCCAGTATCGCTGCAGCAACCACCACGTCCCCATAGTACCTGCAGCCTAATGAGGGCCCTGGCCCGGCCTGATAATTAGAGTGGGATATTTTTTTGTCTGACATTTCTGAAAATGTTGCACGGTTAAAATGCAAATGAGGCGACGCGTACACTACCAAAACTAAAAAAAAAAGGTTCCTGCACAAAGCTGCTCTCATTCTTGTCATATTTGCATTCACATGGAGGTGACTGAAGACATTTAATCCGCAGACGGTCTCACATCAAGAGGGTGTCATCCCATTCCCAGGAAAATCGTAGAATACTGATGAAAACTGAAATACTTTCTGGGCAATATTTAACATAATGTCATAAATAGTGTTGCATTGAGGGAGTGTTGAGATAGACAAAAGACCCCGTGCAAATACAAAACGTTACTCTGTTTCAACCAGTGATAGACAGGTTAGTTATGAAGCACTTCATGAGCAAATGAGTTGAAATACCTACTATACCTATATTACCTACTACATAGTATTTTAATATTATTTCAATACTGTGAGTGATCAGTGAATTTACAGGACATAGTCTACAGCAGTGTTTTCGCTTATATATATATAAATAACTTGTATACACACACACACACACACACACACACAAATATATATATATATATACATACACACACACACACACACACACACACACACACACACACACACACACACATATATATATATATAAAGACGCAGCACAGCAAGTTTAAACACTGATAGTAATAATTACTAATAATTAAAAAAAATTGTAAAGTTATTATAATAAAATGAGATGAGTAATAGTAAAAACAGCAATAATATATAGCAATAATTGTTCTTCTTGTGTTTCATAAATAATTCCCCCTGTTAGAGGCCTCCATCACTCGGCAGCTGGAGCCGACGCTCTCCGTTACCTTCGGGTCACGGACAGCGATGACAGCACAGACACTGACTGAGGGCGGAATTGGTGGAAAAACAAAGAGGCGGAGGGTTTGAAGAGGGAAGGACAGGAATGAAGCGCAGGACAAATAAAGCTCTGTAAATGCATCTGACCTGCAGTCACCTCCGGTGTTTTCACAGCGCCAGAACGAAGCTGCGATGCAAATATTGGCCATTAGAGCTGGACTCCATTCAGTTCCGTTCCCTGAACACACGCTCGTGTATTTTTCCCTTTGCAAATCACAATATTATAACAAACATTCATGCTACCTAAATTATTTTCAATATTTTAATGAAAAGAATGAAATGTGTATTTATATATTATTACTATAATTTCTTCTCACTCTATCTTTCCCTCTTTGTCTGTTTCCTTGTGTCGTGATTTTCTGCACTGCAATTACTGTATCATGACTTTCTATAATTTCCTAAAATGCAAATAACAATAACCATAAAAAAGATTGCATCTCATTACAGTTAGCCCAACATGACATATGGCTGCGGCTCAGTCGCAGATGCCTTGCTCCACCGTGCTTCATGTCCATGTGTCCTTAGGCGAGATACTTAACCCCCAAAATGCTCCTGACAGCTGTGCCATCAGTGTGTGTGAACGTGTGTGTGTGTGTGTGTGTGTGTGTGTGTGTGTGTGAGTGATTATTCACCTGATGAGCCGGTGGCGTCGTGTACAGCAGCCGCCATCGCTGTTTAATATTTAATGTGTGTGAGTGGGTGAATGAACACTTGTAATGTGAAGTGAAGGGAGTAGTCAAAAAGACTAGAAAGCGAGGCTATAACAACACAGTCCACCTACCAATGCATTCCTGAGAATTAATTATTAAAAGCGACTGAATATTGCAAAGTGCTGTTATTATTACTGTGTTAAGAAAAGCAAAGTGAGACAAAGTAAATAGAGTTAGTGAAGAAATGATGACATAACACATTGCCTTGACTCTCCAACTCGGCAAAGGAAACAGAACAACCTGAATGGAAAGGAAAAAAAAAAAAAGTTGCGATTCTTCTTATTGGACAACAGGTCAGGTGAGGACAGCTTTTCATTGGCTGAAAATGAGTCTGACCTGACAGAGGGTAAAGATGACAGATGATCATGGTGTGTGTGTGTGTGTGTGTGTGTGGTTTGTGTGTTCTGGAAGGAGTTAGCACAGCAGAAGTTGACGGAGTTTTGCGTCATTCATCGACAGAGCTCAGCTCTGACGCACAGGACCGTCCTTCATACGCACAGCAACAGCTCTCAGGACTCAGAGCAATAGCAGAAAACTGCACATCCACTGCGTTTTAAAGAACCGTTTTCTAACTTTCTACCTAAATGTCATGCAGGCATAATATGATACAACTACTGACCTTTTCCAAAGAATACATTTGTGAGTTGATTTCTGGGAACTATTGGTTTTAATTACCTCAATGATTTTAGACTTTCTATAGAGACTTTAAACTTGCTGAGTTGGATATTACACAGGTCAAGAGAGAAAACACAGCTTCTCATTTCTTCTAAGCTTAAAGGTTCCATTTGGTAGACAAGAAATTAATATATATTAATATATTATTCATTATAAGAAGGTTAGGGTTAGTGTAGTATACACATAAATACTGTCCGTTGTTTCACATCACTCTAATTGAGAAACTGCCTTAAACCAACCATCACATGAAGTGAATAAAGTTGATATCGCTCTACCTTTGACTGAAACAAATAATTGCACTGATATAACTACTGTTGTAATCAACAACAGTATGGTTTAAATAGACTTAACGTACAGACAAATCACACTGACTTTTTAAATGTGATGTGATACATATAATGTGTGGGACCCACTAAAGTAACTTGCCTGCATTAGTTAAAAAAAAAAAAAAACTTTACAGAACAAAAACTCTTGCAAAAATAAAGTATTTTAGGCAATGCAAAGGTAAAAAAAAAAAAAAAAAGATTTACAGAACCAAAGATCAGTGCAAAAATGAAGTACATGACTTATGAAAGAAGCCTTGTGTTTCCTTTAAACAAAACACATCTTTACCTGAATAAGTCTCTATAAAATATATTTTCTTTGCTCTTGCACTGTTAGGTGATCAGTTTATTCTTTACATTAGTTTAGTTGCATCCAGTGTCAGAAATTAGCAGCGGCAGAAGGTTTTCAAATGCCAGAAGAAATCAATATCAGAATGTCCATGCTAACTGTAATTGAGGGGAAAAAAAAGAAAAAGCTTTCATTTCAGACACAGAGGTGAAGTAACGCTCCTTATATCTTGGCTCTAAGATTCTTGTGAGGTGATACAGGTACTCTGCCTTCATGTCACCAAATTGCTTTTCAATTGCCTATAAGGGTGCTTTTCTTTAATGTATTTTTTGGGCTTTTGGGCTTTTTTTGATATTAAAAAAAGGGGCAGGCAGGAAGGATTGATGCAGACAAAGCAGGAAAGGGCTGTCGATGTGGTATTGGAAGCGCTGAGGACTATATCCTCTGTATACGGGCTGGCTGCTCTACTGTGCCAATCACTGTCAGCAGGGTGCTGCAGGAGTCTTCACGTCTACTAATTGCAGTGCACTAACGTCTATGTTGGCATCTTCATATTCCTTCAATGAAATTACAAGTGATTAATAAGGTGATTAATTGTGCTGAAAACCATGTTCTTTTTACCTCCTCTCTGAGTTTCATCTGAACATTTATTGCACACAGTAATTCCTGACATAAAAGCACTAATCTGGTGCCATCACCATCAGTGTAGGCTTTCTGTCCTAACCTGTCATCGACGTGCCTGGGTTATTGTGTTTTAGTGTTTTGATGGTTTTTCTCCCTCTTTTGTGTCCAGTTCCTGTTTCAGTTTAAAATACTTTCTCCTTGTGTTTCTTGTCGCTTTGTACTTCCTTGGTTAATTGTCTAATGTGTTTAACCTTCGTTCCTCGCTATTCCATCTGTCATTTAAGGCGTGTTGACCCTGTGTTTTCTCAATCTTAAACCATTTTTTCTTTTGGTTTGTACGGGGTTACATACATATTTTTTTTCTTTCTGCTGGACATCTTCCCTGCACATGGGTGCACTCAAATTTCTCTCCATTCATTAATCCACCATCGTCCACATTGACAAGCTTCCACACCTGGTTTTCCGATTGCAACAGATCTTGAAACACTTACATTACATAAGCGGAGACACAAGCCAAGAGGAGCTGAGACGGTGAGGTCATATCTACATATTAACATCACTGGTGTTGTGCCCGTAGAAGGTATGTATCCGTATAGAAAAGTAGATGGACTGCATGTATTTGATTTTTTTTTTTCATTGACTATAAACCAGGAGGCCTACTTTAACTATGTTGGCTGCACGATCGGTGCATGAAGACAATAGAGGTTTCAATGGTAACGAAAATGGTTGGATGTAATATTCATTTCGATACAAAGCGCTGCAGGATAATGTGTGATATGAAATATATTTTGTGGCACAGATGCAATAAAATGCCTCAGCTCAGAATCAAACACAGATCTGTTGTTCATGATTTATGAGGCACGACCCTCTACACTACCACAGCACAGCTACCATCTTCATGCATTCAAGTTTTAAAAATAATATAAGGACCATGTTTCAATTATCCATCCAAAAACAATCCCAAAAAGCATGCCCCTCATCATGTCCTTCACAAACTATGTCCAAAAGTTGAGGCTGATCTGACAAACAGGCAGGAAGATATGTGAAGGACAGAGTTTTTTTTACACTGATTGATATCTAGACATGAGATTGGTCTGTAACTGCACTATTGCTCATTTTATAATAAATATAATACAGATCTGTTTTCTTCTGTTGTATCTAATAAAATACCAACATTTAATCTTATTGATTTAAACAAACCACTTCAAAGAACCTGCAGTTCTCAGTTCTGATTGGCCGACACACTACAACCTCCGTTATTAAACCAACAAACATCCGTGGCAGCATCACTTAGAACAGGAATCTGAGAGTTTCCTGTTCTCGCACCTGAATCTTATTAATAGGCTTGTGAATGCAATTCTCCATCAGGACGAAGTGGAAACAATTCCTGTGACATCTCTTCCTGCCGAAAACAGAAATATTCTTCCAAGGGAAGCCAGAGACGGAGCACTGAACACTGCTGAGCTCTGCTTTTCGCTGCCAACAGAAATGAAACTTTTTTTTTTTTTTTTGCACCTCTTTGTTTCCTCTCCAGAATCCTGAAGAGAAGCAAAGGGGAAACATCTGCCTGTCCCCCAGAAGCCAAAAGAACCGGCCGAGCCGATGCGTCTTTTCCAGTCTCGGCGACGTGACGCGTGTGGGCTGGGTTAGAAAATCCATCGCATAGGTTGTGTGTTTTTACTTACCACCGCCTACATTTCATCCCTGATAGTAAAGTCAATTTTATTTGTGTAGCAATCACAATCACAAATTCACCTCAACGGGCTTACAGGAAGAGAAACAGAGAAAGGGGGTAAAAGACAACTCTTGTTTAACCAGTCGCCAGTTTTTAGATGTGTCATCCTACATTGAGTCATGCAGCATGAGAACATAAACAGGCTATAAAACTTTACAGATTTATGTATCTGAATGACCAGATTTCGGATGTAAGCGGTTTTCAAAGTATGCAACATGGACACAAATGCAAACTGTGTCATCTCGTATTCCCCATATCCGTAAAACATTTTGTAAACATTTTACAAAATATTCCATTGTCAAGCGTGAACCTGGTCAGCAGGGGAGGAGAAACTGTGACAGGAATTAATAAATCAATTCAGAGTCATTTAGGAAATGATGAAATGGTGCAACGAGACAATCACTTTACGTTGTACAAAATAATTAACGGCCACTGCTGCATCATTTAATTCATTTCACTTCATATGTTCCATACACTTCATTCTTCTGCCATAGCAGTTTCTGCATTTCATTTGCTCTACTTTTCATATTTTTTATTCTCCTGTCACATTTGTGGGAGCAAGGTCAATTTTCAAGGTTAATGAAACTGACTTCACAGATTGAAGCATTGGTTGGGGAAAACACACAAACTGATTTAGATTCCTTCCTATTCTCCTTCTCCACTGTTCTCCACTTTAATCATTTAGTCAAAATAAAAAAAATCTCCCCAGTGGGAAGCATTGTATTGGTTAAAGGTCACAGCTGCCCTGAGACCAGAAAAACCTGCCAAATGATGGAGGAGGAGGTAAGAGGATCCAGGCAGGGAAGTATTTTTTATAAAAACATATTGCCTGGTACTGAATCAGTCCTCCTCCGCTTCTGCATTTTTCTGATCTTATCTACTGCTTTTATTGTGAAAGAGCTGAACATTTGGGGGAAACGAAGGTCAAACAAATGTTAGCAAACCATTCATCTAAAGAAATGTGTGACACATTCTCTTTTAAAGATACTCTTCTTGTGCTGATGTCATCTGCTTTGTGTTTTTTTTTTATGAATCGAACTGATGGACGGCGCTTGAACGCAGCTTTTCTTTCTGCTCTACAACGTCCGTATTTCCTCTGACGGCAACAGGGTTTTAGTGGAGGTCAGAGGTCAGCGCCGTAAAGACGGAGCGATACTAACGGGGCTGATAATGACGCATGGATTCTGTTACTGTAACAGGACACAGACCACAGCATGGGGCGAGAGGGAGAAAGGCATGGTATAAAACACATCTGAATGCCGACAGCTTCTTTAGTACTTCACTGCTAAGAAATGCAGACAAATGATCATTATGACCTTGATGAACTATTTCCAATGGGGGTTTTTAGTTTTAAAGGTCCCATTCCATTTTCTGACTTTCTTAATGCCACAAAAGGGTTTTATAAAATCTGTCCTAAGACAAATGGATGCAGGCTGGACACAGTCCCTCATTTCAAACTTACTGTTTACTCCCAAGCAAAAGACACGACTTTCTTTTCGTATCTAAAGTAAGCAGAGAGGACAAAAATAAAAGATTCTCAGGGAAAACTACAACTGTACAACCTTCCACAGTTTAGAAATGTTTATATATATATTAGAAACCAGCTTGGCCGGCGTGTGTTTATTTGTGCCGTCATATTTTGTGGATTTATTTTTGTCATAATGCGGTTTGTTCGGCTCATTTCAGCCCTGACCCCTGCATCAATCTGCTCAGTCCAAAGCGTGCTCAGGCTCAGAGAGGCTCGTGATGAAGGAGAAACGTGTCCAGTCGGATCATTTGGATATGTGCTGTGGACAAAGTTATGACCCTGTTATGTATAATGACCATATATTGTATATTTTACTAATGATAGTGGTGTTAATAGCACTCAGAGGGCCTGTACGGGGGACTGGTTTTTGTATGACGTTCATTATGTCTTCAGGCACAGTAGGAATATTTTCTTTTATCACGATGTAAGAGATATAGCTTTTTCTGGCATGTTTTGACAGTAACTCTAAAAGAAGACAGAAGTTACCATCAAAACATGTCGGAAAACGTGATAAAAGAAACGGTAACTGGCTCATGAGGTTTCATTCATCGATCCTATCGCTAATTTCACAAATAACATCCATGATGATGGGTCGGCATTATTGTAATAATTAGGTAGTGAGTTATTCCTGTTTCTATTCTAAGAATCCTCTCAGAGAACTTTGCCTAAAAGCTCCAACAAGGAGTCTTAGTTTAATAATGATTCCAGAACAACTCTTGAGCAAGGAATAGACAGAAATCCTTATCATGTTGGGGAGGATCCATTGAGCATCGAATGGCCCATATAATCTATAGACCTAATCAAATGAAATGAAACGGGACCTTTAACATACTTTAAAACATGTTTACATCTATTCAATATCACAACATACTAGTTAATACCTGATGTTTGTGTCTATGTGCATCACATATAGCAGTTTTAATACTGCACTGTTTTTGTGCTGGATTCAGCCTCTTCACACAGGAAACCATCAGCGGGTCATTTGATCTTTTATCTAATTTTTTTAATCTATCGCTGGTAACAGACTTCCTGTTCACTGAGTGCTCTCTGAAGCCGTTTTTAGGGTACGGCTGATGCAAGTCCATGGTTTCAACCGACGTGCTGCAGAAAGGCACAAAGGAGGCATGAACGCTCTTTTGACACATTAAACGCGAGAAAGTCGGGGAGGGTCTCAGTTTTGCAAGTTACGTTACAACGCATCGTGCCAAATAGGATATCAGCATGCAAAACGCTTCAGAAATATAAAACATAGACTGGATATGGTTATAATAATGGTCCAAATGTCCACTTGCATATATTTTAACAGGTCATGACTGCAAATCCTAACCTTGTGTCCGAGCTAAGCTTCCTACTTTCATTCTTCATGTTTCCTAACTACTCATCCTGACTTCATGTCCTAAACACATCCTAATGCTGTTAAAATAAAGGTGTATTCAGCCTTCAGATCACCAGATGTGTACCTACGTTGACGGGATCACTCACGGTTCCAAACCAGCGGACAAATGAGTTTTTATTTCCTGTCACGCTGATATCAGAGCAGAACATGCTGTACCGTTTCTTGGAAGCTTGTGAAGCCAAACTGGGATCAGGCGAGCATGCGGCTTTAGAGATATGAGCTTCCAGATAAGCCTTGTAAAGCGGGAAACGCCGCACAATGAGACCGACGGGAGTCAGGCGGCTCTGAAGGTCAGAGTCCATATTCATCAGATATCACTTTCAGTTCATAAGGAGCGATGCAAGCTAAAGTCAGTAGAAAACTAGAGAAATGTGGAATATGTCAATGTGGGATAATTGGCCTCGTGCAGCAACAACCACTTACAATCTCCTCCAACAATTGTGTGTTATTAGCATAGAGCTGAACACAGGGCATGCATGAGAATTTATCGACAGGTGGCACCAAAACAGAATTTCAGCAGTAATCAAAGTGCTGTTAGATGAAGTTAAACAAAGTAAACAGAGCATCGGTAGCGCTGTTGCAGAAATTACACATCGTAATGAGTTTGACCTGCGTGTCAGCAGTCATTTCACATGAGGGAGAGTCACAAATCTCAACAGGCCCGGATTCATTTTGCAGGCAAGCTCTTCAGGGTTTGTTCAGATTTCATGTTAAAGCTAATTTAACCCAGGGTCATGTGTCAGCCAACAGGCTGCACAAGAATGAGCAATGATGCTTTTACAGATTGATACCTGTAGCAGATAAACAACCCGACCCGGGTTCAGTGTTAACAAACAAAAGATAAGATGAATAAAAAACAGCGGGTGCCTGGCGAGCTGCGCGGACTCACCGTGAAAGGTTCGATTCCACATGGTTCTGGTGACCACTTTGCCGGGAGGCCGACCGTTGGACATGGACATGGTCTCATTCAGAGCGAGGGTGTAGAGCATCAGTCCGTCGTAGAAACCTCCAGCAATAATGTTCATCTGGAAGCCAGGAAAGACGACAGAATCGAATTAGCTCATAGACATTAGACTTTTTTTTTACTGATACAAGCTTACAGCAGCGTTTGGGATTTGATGGGTTGTGTATTTGCCGAGTTTGATGAGGGAAACCAAAAAATACCATTAGTGTGTATTAGTAGCTGAGCAGCTCACTGCTCTGCTGGTCTGGAAACAGCTTGTATCGACAAAAAAAAGGTGAAGCACCTATGGCTGCAGACGAGCTGCAAGACCGCTGTGAGACACTGACTGCAATTTAATTGCATTCGAAACAGGCGCCGAGGTCTTTCTATCGCACAGGAAGGACCGAACATGTCCACTGAAAACACTGGCTGTGTTCCAATACGCAATTATACTAGAAAAATGGTATGATTTGGTCAATAGTGTTGGAGGATGCGATCCTTTCTGTGTCCCACAATGCATTGCAGGAGAGAACAGGCTGTTGTAATTTTCATTGTTTTGGCAGTTAATTTCTCTCTTTTTTAATTTAATTAAACATGTGTCAGTCAGTTATCTTTTATACCCACTTATTACAAACAAGAGGCAGGGAGACAACCCAGGTAGCCAGCCTACTGTGGTAATTTAAAATTGATTGATTAATAACTAATATTCACAGTTAAGTAACTCTTTAGATCCAAAGTATATAGTTGGTTATCCAAATAATGATGATGTGGGATCTGCTAATCTGAGCAGCTACTGTTCCTGTGGGAGCTGCATGTGCTGCAGGCAGCAGCTGGAGACCTGCAGCGCCATGAGTCTGGGATCGATAAACCTTTTCTTTTTTTTTCTCCCACTCCTGTCGGTTCCTCTTTGCGATATTAGTTCAAGCCGGGACTCCTGTCTGTTGTTGCAGCCGCTTCCAGACAGAAACGCGGCGTTGCTATATCCTCCTTATGTCCTGCTCATTTTGAAGGGTTCGCTGGTGGGTGGATGAATTATGTGTGACAAATGTACAATCACATGTGACGGCTTGTTAGATTTCATCTGTGTGACCAACATTTTATCTTCTAAATGTAATACTCTAGACATCAGAGCCAGCAGTAAATCACAAAAAAAAAAGTTTACCACTAATAAGTTTACCAAGCAGGACAAACTTTTGATTAAATATTAAGACAATTTTAATTAACCTGCAGGTTATTTCATGGCTACTCACTTAAAGGCTTTGTCTGTGAAACATCAGAAAACTGTAAGAAATAAACAAATGATGTTCAGATAGAGTAAATCGATTCCCTGATTTTACAAACTGAAACCATCAAATATGTGGCATTTTTACTTGAAGCAGACTAATACGACGATGGACGTCCGCTTAGCAAACATCCTCCCTCTCGGAAAAAAGGCCACGTCACAGAGGAACAAGACACATCACTGACAGTAACCGGTTGGTTTGGATCCGCGGAGGAAAAATGTTTATTATAGCAACAAATTTAAAAGAGAACAGATGAATTATGACGTAATTGTCGGTTTATGTTTGCCGCCATCTGTTTGTTTCCTTTGATGTATCCCGTTACTCCGCAGAGACCACTGAAGTGTCATCTTATTATATTACATATGTGTGTGTGTGTGTGTGTGTGTGTTTGCGCATGTGTGTGAGCTTTAACCACATTAGCCTCCTGTCTACTGCTGATTAACTGGCTTCACAAAGCTGCCAGACAACCGGCCGACTTACTATAGCGCGCGCGCACACACACACACACACACGCGCACGCATGCACGCATGCACGCACACGCACACACACACACACACACACACACACACACACACGAGTCCAGAACATGTTTAACCCGTATTCAGCTGCTGGAGGTCTGTAGTAACAGTGGAACGTATCGTGCAGGATGATTATCCGTTGCACTAGCTAGGAAAAAACCATGAGCTTATAGAGCTCATTTATATTTAATTAAAACACCTAGAAAGTCTTTCATCACAGTTTTATAACTTATAGAATTTAATTCATTCACATTTATACAATGTATAATCATTAAGTGACTATACATACCTAGAAGACTTTGTATACCTAGAAAGTCTTTCATCACAGTTTTATAACGTATGTAATTTAATTCATTCACACGTATACAATGTATAGTCATCTAGTGAGGGAATCAATGAATACATTACAGATGTAACGGTGTGAAGATTTCACATCATGGTTATCAAAATGAAATGCTGGAAAACGACTCTTCATCAAAACCACGATCAATATTTTTCATTGTGTGTTTCGTATCACTGGGAGACAAGCACCTGCATCTATTCAAAAGCTGCATTTTCCAACATGCATCACGCAATTACAAATGTTTCCATCCTGCTCTTTGCAACGCTGGGTTATAAATGACTTGGGGGGGCAGCGTGGCGGCCATATTAGACAGTCCTGCTCCAGCTGTAATCTGGTTGACCTGCACAGACTAACACACTCATTACTGAAATTTTGATCAATTCCCAAATGGCTTGTTTGCACAAGTCAAAGTTCCTTATTGTAATAATGGTTTTCCCGTTTACAGTATTTCTACTCATGCATACATGAAGGTTCTTCTATTGTCATTGTGCATAAAACATTTTGTGGTGTGTCACCATTACTTTATTACGAAAGTCCATGATTCTAACTTATCGTAATTATGAGTATGTAACCATGTAGCCATGACCACATTAATGATGATTATAACAAACCAAGGAGTTTGAACATCAGTGGAGTAAGTTCTGTTTATTTTAGAAGTACTTTGGCCGATCATCTCGTGTTCTATATATATCTCTGGTCCTCATCATCTTGTTGATGGGTGGCACCATAACCATTACTTCTAGTAACATTTTAAACACTTTCGGGGAATTTACTGTGGTTTATCATTAAACCGGTAACATTTTCATCCATAAAACCCAACCCCTGCACACTATTTTGTTTCACTTCAGTTTCCCAGTCGCTGTAAGTTACTGTTTATTTAGCAATAAAACAATAAATGTGTCATGTTTCAGTCGTCTTTATTCCAGCTCACAGTACTCCGTTAGCAGCTCTGCTGTGCTGATCTGAGCTGAAACTGTCAAACGTTTGTACATGTGCAGGATAAAGCGACAGGATAAGATCAGCAGGCTGAATTAGCTTCTCTAAACTGACAGCTCTGGCAATGGGGATGACACATTTGCATGATAATGTGTTTTTTCATCAGTAGATTATTGCTCTTTGTGGGAAATTGTCAGATGCGTTACATTTGATAACCTCATTTCCTCTGTTTTTTAATGGATCATATTTTTCTCTGTCAGCCTGCAGAAAGCCTGCATACATGATGTTTGTCCGCCCAAAAGCCAGAAACGTGGGAAGAACTGGTCAATTTTACATTATTCTGTCAAATATGCTCCGATGAAACAAAATAAAAATATCTGACAAATCTCCCAACCAGTGACCACGGTAACCCAGATCCATCAGCAAGGCTGTCCATCAACAAATAAATGCATGTGAACTTCAGTGAAATCAGTGCAGGATGTTGCATAACCAATGTATTTATAAATAAATGATATTCCCATTACTAATGCCAGTCAACCTAATTTGAATGTAATTGCTTGCACTTTGCAATTCGTCTAAAGACAAATTGCTTCTCACATGATGTCAAATAAGAGTTTAAGGCCAAAAGAGAGAATAAAAAACTTTCCACAAAATACGAAAGATTGAAAAAAAGTTCTGTAAAAAGAATCAAAATGCATCTATCATGACTTTGTTTTTACTATTTTCCTCTCAAATTGATCAACTCAACACCTCGAGAAGTTTGTTCCTAAAGAAAAAGAATGTCAAACTGAAAATGATTGAAAATGCTGATCCCCTTTTTATCTTAACAATGCATCTCTTCATGTTAAGATTTCATCTTCGACTAGTAGCATTCAAACTTTAATTTCCATACGTGACCACTAGATAATGCTACTTTTCCCTAATCAAAGCATCCAAACTCAGGTGAATGCTCCGTGGGTGCTCGGGCCTGAAAGCACCAATGGAATCTTTGCCTATGAGTCACATAAAGACTTTCTGCAAAAACTAGTAAGTAAAGTAATTTTAGTTTGTAATACTTCTTTTTTTTTACTAAAGTATGCATGAATGCATGACCTCTACTTGTAATGAAGTATTGTTTCATTGTGGCATTGTTGCCTTTACCGCGTAAAGGTTCATAGTTCCTGCAAAACTCAGGTTCATTCACTCTTTATCTTTGCCTCTTTATCTCAAATTTGCCCTTCAGGACCAGCAGGATATATATAACTGTGTGACGACAACCCTTTTTTATTTTTTGTACCTTAAAATGCTTTTTCATATTCATGCTCATATACACGCACTCACCAGTGAGTCCTCGATGGTGTAGTTGAACATTTTCCTGGCGTCTATCTTCAAGTTGTTGACGAAGTCTTCGTACTCTGGGTTCTGAGGCTCTCGGTACGTCAGGATCTTCACACTCTGAAAACAGGAAGCAAAACATATATATATATATATATATATTAGGGATGCACCGATGTGAAAATTTCGGCCGATATCGATATCCGATATACATATCGGCAGTCACTGCCGATATCGATATTTGCCAAAATCGATATATGTAGAGAAAAAACTTTTCTGTAGTGTCACAAATTTTGTACAGACCAGAAAAAACACTGTACATTTGAAAAGCACAACAGTGCTCTTTATTTAAAGGAAGGCTCACTGTAAAACTCTGTCATGTGGTTAGAGGAAGTACGGCGGAGCGGACCCGATGGAGCTCCGCGAAGGCAGCGACGTCGGCGGCCGCGGCGGAGGAGGAGGAGGCGGCCGGCGATGAGAAGGCGGCAGGACGGCGTCCGACACCCCGGAGCAACGTTCCGGGCATTTTTTTTTTTTTTGTCTTTTCGGGCGATGCGATGTGACGGAGGAGCCCGCTAGGAGAAACCGCTACAGTTAGTTGGGTCACTGTCTGCGTGTCTCTCGGCAACGCGCTAAGCTAAGCTAGCTGGTCCTAGCGGGCTCCTCCGTCACATCGCATCGCCCGAAAAGACAGCAGCCTCCTCCGCCTCCGCCGCGGCCGCCGATGAGAAGGCGGCAGGAGGGCGTCCGACACCCGGAGCAACGTTCTGCGCATTTTTTTTTGTCCTTTCGGGCGATGCGATGTGACGGAGAAGCCCGCTAGGACCAGCTAGCTTAGCGCGTCGCCGAGAGACACGCAGACAGTGACCCAACTAACTGTAGCGGTTTAACTCTGCCAATTGTTGACATATCGGCCAGAATTTGTTGATATCGGACCGATACCGGTAAGTTAAAAACGTGACATATCGGCCGATATATATCGGTTGGCCGATATATCGTGCATCACTAATATATATATAAATAAAATGATGCAATACCATTGATTTCATGTACTTTTCTGGTTAAAATTTTACATCCCATTTTTCACTCATACAATAATATGCGGACACGTTTTTGTACTTTGAAAGCTGAACTCGTATGTTAAGTGTTTTCCTGTCTCTGCATTAGTCTGATCGCCACCGCACAGCTGGGCAGAGAAATGAAAAACTTCAGCAAATGAAAGAAACATGAAGAGAGGAGAAAAAAACATTTTGACTCCTGTGTGACATAGCACTTAACACAATTTCGTAGCGAAGGGAAACTGTGTGTGTGTGTGTGTGTGTGTGTGTGTGTGTGTGTGTGTGTGTGTGTGTGTGTGTGTGTGTGTGTGTGTGTGTGTGTGTGTGTGTGTGTGTGTTATGTGTGCGTCAGTAGAGAATAAAGTCAATTTCAGGCACAAAGATGAGAGAGGAACGTGGGAAATCAAGTTATACGAGCGACTGACGTCAAACACCCAGAGAGGCTTCCAAGCAAACCTGTGTTTAACAACTCTGCCGTTTTGCTGAAGGTCCCATTAGCAACATGCACACATGGAGGAGATGTGCAGGGTGAGATGTAAATGCAGGGAAATCACAGCACCACACCTAACAGAACAGAATTTGGGCCTAAACTCATTTATTTTTAGACAAAGACACACAAACACATGCACACACACCCTGCACGTGTACCTGAAAGGCCTCCTTGGCGACGGCGTCGTCCTCATCGCCGCGGGCCCACGGCTGCCCGTGCTTGGAGTTCAAGCTGGTTCCGAACACGTCGATGTAGAAGAAGACGTACTGCTCGTGGGGGAGATCTGCCCGCCGGAACTGAACCATCAACTTCCTGAAGACGTCCGGCGAGCAGCAGACGAAGATCACTGGAAGTTTGAATGGAAGTTGAGATGGAAGTTAAGGACAGTGTCAGCCGACAACAAAACATCCTGTGAATGAGTTAGATCAATTAAAGGTCAGATTTAATGTCATTACTCACATCCCCACGGTCACAATCAGCCAATCAGAAGAGAAGCTCTTAAATATTTAGGTATGATCAAAAATGACTCAATGTTAGGAGGAGCATAACTAATAAAACCCTGAAAATCAGTGATTTGGGACTAATTCAAATATAATCAATTCAGACTCAAATGAACAGATCCATGACATTCAAAGTACCCTCTGTACAATCATCATTTTGGATTTCAAAAACTCCAAAATGTGTGTACTTCTGTATTCTTAAAGTCTAAGTAAAAGCTGGTGCATCACAATGTCTCTCTGTTTTGAGGCTTCATATTCTCTCAGGACATTCTAGTTTACAACCCTTCAGTCACACTTTACGTTATCAGAGGTAATGTTGGCATTAGTTTGGGTAGAAGTGTTGAACAGTGTTGGAGAAACACACATTTTTAACATTTTCTGTTTTTGTTGGTTTTATTTCAGCAGGTCTGTCTGTTTTGGAGAGAGAGGCATCCAAGAATAACCCCCCCCATAACTTTTGGGTGTCAACTTATTTGAGAATAAAGATGAGCTAATGTTAGTGGCATCACTCATGATCCCCAACGACTCATGATGGATCCTGGATTTTGTAATCGTTTCGACGGAGACCGCTAGCAACAGAAAATAACATGTACAAAGTTACAAAATATTGTGCATTTAAAAGTTCAAACGTCAGAGCTCAGTAAAGTTAAAGAATCTGTACAACTATTTTTGGGTAAAACCTATTAACAGCTGTGCGCTGACAGACGAAGGTTTATTCCTGAGCTTTGGACAACTTACATATTTATTAACAGGATTTCAAAAATGCAAATTGGTCACATATGCAAACTTTTTTTCTAGTAATGCATGACACAATTTTAGTGGTGCACTCGTTTTTACTCTCTGCTTCTATATGAAATACTGGATATTTTTTGTCTTTCACCAGTTCACACATGACATTCTTTGCATGTTCCATTATCACTATGCATGAGACACGTGGAGCAGGACTGGGAGAAGTTGCTCTGATCTGTGAACACAACCTGGCCCTAAAAGCCTCTTTACAAAAGATCACCAATATGTAGCCGTGCACACTGCCATCATCACGGTAAAGGGCAACAGCTCTCACGCTTCGATCAGGATCAGCAAATCTGGAGCAGGAGGTAGCAATACTTAAATCAGGGTGTGAGACCACTAAGCAGGAGATTGACAGGTTGCAGCTTGCTGTAGAGGACTGTGGAGGTCTCATCAATGACATCAATGAGGGAATAGAGATGCTCGTCACTTCATGGTCGGTGACGATCAACTGGAGGACTTGACCATCAGGATCTTTTGTGGTCCTCAGCACGACCTTCACCAAGAAACAGGCCACCTCCAATAAAATGAAGTCCCAGCTTTGTCCGGCTTACCTGGGGATTGCTATCAAGGGAAAGTCTTGCATAATTTCCCCCTCCTTTTACAAACTTATCAGCCACAGTATGAACTGAAGGCCAGGTTCAGAGGAGGGATGAGAAGCATTGAGGTTTAATGCCAGGAAAAAGCGCTGCAGACGTGTCGTCCGCCCTGAAAATGCTGATGGAAAAGTAGGCCAGGAAGAGATTTATTTCATCTGAGGAAGCATCTGACAGGGTATCAAGAGAGGGGCTTTGCTATTGTATGAAAAAGTCAGGAGTGGCTTAAAAGTGTGTAAGAGTGGTGCAGGCCAGGGCGTCATGTGACTGTGGTGAGGTGAGGTGTGCAGTGGAAGTGACTGACAGCTTCAGTGGAGAAGTGGAGGCATGCACTGAAATCACCATCAGAAGGAATGGCTCACGTTTGATCAGTTTGGACAGGAAGTGCGAGAGGCATGATTGAGACGGTTTGTGCAGACGGAGGAGGAGGATGATGAAGATGGTGCTGCGAGGACAGAGGAAGGAGACTGCCGCATGGAAGATAAAGAGGAGTAAAAAAGAAATGAAGGCAAAATCAAAAGAAACACAAATTGTTTCAAAGTCCAATTTATTAGAAAAAATAAAATTGTGAACCCATCCTTGAGAGCCTTTCACCAGCAACCATATAGACCCACCGTGTCATGTTACCTATAAATTCCATCAATATCGCATTGATTTCGTCTGTCATGACACTATATATCAGCTTCCACAGGCCCCTTCACCCACAGGCTTAATGGATTTTCTCTTTGTAACTGCAGAGTTGATGCTGTTAGAGAGGCCTTTCAGAAGAAGACACACACACACACACACACACACACACAGATACATCCCATTGATGTCCCCTCTGACAGATGAGTCAGTGTGATATGCAGCGGTGGAGGTGGCAGCTAATCCAGCCTCCAACTGTCTGAGCCAGCTGAGTCACTGCGGGCGGCCGCAGGATCACTGCGACATTATTGATTTTTTTTTTGTCTTTTCACCAAACTGTAAGGCAACAACATTGTTCCATAAACACACAAAGGACTCATTTCACCAAGAACTGATGTGAATGTTTGGGGTCTGTCATGCCAATCTGTCAATGGGTTAAAAAAAAATTAAACATCTTGAACATCAAGTAAAATGTGTTCATCATTCTTTTTTCATGTCTTTGCTCTCTATTCTATTGGACATATTTTATAGAGCAGGACTGTGTAGCATGTGTAGTAACATAATAATTATGTCAAGGTCTGGGTGAATACGCGGCTCTAATTGACTGACAACAATTTAGAGAACACAATCAAACGCAATTAAGTTACCAATAGCTACACAACAGTTGATTTACAACTTGATAAACTGATAAACCAGGAGGGAAAACACATCAATAATTTTAAGATCCCTTTACATCCACTTGGAGGATAAAACAATTTTTAAGAATGAGATTCGGCAAAGAAAAAAAACAAATGGAATAAAATCAAGAGAAAAATGACACAATAAATGAGTAATTGTTTGGTACTTATGGCTGATACTTAACCGTTAATCAGTTTAGCTTATGTCTATAAAGTGGCAATAAAATCGAGTGTTGAATTAATAGTGTGTAACAAGTTACAGTAATGGAGCCGTAACTTTCACCCATTGATAAGTGGTGTCTAAAGTCCGTCCTTATGGGGTGGTTCCATATTTGTTCCAGATATTAGTCAGGCCCTCAGATTTGACTATTCTCACACCTACGAAAGCTGTGGTAACGTTTTATATCCTATTATAAAACAACTGAATAACCTGCATTCTTGTAGTTCTTATAGATCATCTGCGTACTAGTGTATTCTGGGCATCCAGAATTGCTGTTGGCTTCCTCCCAGAGCTGCGTCTCACTGTCAAGAGCCTCAGGAAGTCTCCAGAGGCGTGATAACATTCCCTCGGCCTGCCGTTCCTGTCCCACTGCCTCTATTGTTTCAGGCTTTAATAACCTTGAAGCAGGAAGTGAACGGTGAAACCGCAGAAACCACATGAGGCTGAAAGCTTTCTACCGATTGACACTGAGCGTAAAAAGATCCGGCCCTGCTGCTGCCAGGAGGAGTCCACCGTCGGCTGAAACACGCTTTAAATAATATTTATATAATACTCTGTTTACATGTTGTATTCCTACTCCTACATCTAAAAATACTCCCTTTGTTTTCTTAACCAAACTTTCACACAATCACACACACAGGGCCGCTAACTTCACTTATTAAATCTTAAATGGTGATTCAACTTTGAGCTGTAACCCAATATGAATGATAATGAATGAATAATCCACTGCACTGTGTTGCAACCGTGGCTGTAAATACAATCCAGTGCTTTACTTTTATAGTAGGGTCACTGCAGGGCACAACACCAGCCAAAGAACTAAAAATAAAAACTGAGAATGAGATGAGTCGATTATGTTGTCTGGTCTGTAAACATATGAAAAAACTGAATGCACAGTATGTTATTTCTGCCAATAAGGGTGATGATATATACAAAAAATGATGCAATAGAAAAAAAAAATGTCCTTTTGATCTTATCAGATTCCATCTATGTAATCTAATAGTAATAATTCATTTAATTCAATTCATATAATTCAGTTATTGAACTTTAGTTAGAAAAATAGAGACATTTTTCTTTATATTTTTTCATCAAAATTCAATACCACATGACATTCTTCATTTTGCCCAGAGCCATTTTATCCAATAGTATCATTTCATCATTCTGTCAATCAAGTTTACTTCCAACGTTTTACTGCTCATCATACTTGCTGTGTCAGATGGAGGTGAACATTCAGATGTTCATTGAAATTATTAAATTAATTATTAAAACTAAGTTAGGGATCCATTCTCTGTCCAGCAAATATACAAATTTAGTGGCTAAGCTCTAATTTGAAGAGACTTGCAATCGTCAAAATGTTTCACCTGATTGGTGGCAGCGTGTTACAAGCCTACGTAAAAGGATGAGTTATTAGTTTGCAGAAAAGGTCGGAGTGCAGGCTTGACCCGAAAAACCAGGAAGAGCACAAAGACAGATCCCTACAGGAGGGACCTCAAACGCCGCAAAGCACCACTGACCTCTGACCCCTGACCCCCGCAGCACTTCCTGAGTGTGGAGATGAAAGCAGAACCGGCTGCATTTTTCCCCACATGGAGCCATAAAGATAAAAGGATTCAGTGTTATCAGGATGAACCTGAACGTCCCATTCTGATTTAGACAAAGTTTCAGGATTTAATATTGTCCACAAGTCCTAGAGTGGACATCAAACAACCACGTTCAACGCTTGAACGATAATGGATTGTTGGGTCATACTGATAATATGGAGTAAAAACAATCTAACTGTGTTTTGTCTGATTCATTTTATCATTTTTAAACATCATTTTTTATCATTTAATTTCAGTAATGATGAAATTAACCAGTGTATAACCATCAAAATAAACAACGAGGTATTCTCATTTGCTAATCCTATAAATTATTTAATATTTATCCCTTCAATGCACCAGAACCACACAGTCCTGCCCAGGAAATGATGGATCACTCCAG
The DNA here is from genome assembly GCA_036785175.1 of Eupleurogrammus muticus. Taxonomy (NCBI): domain Eukaryota; kingdom Metazoa; phylum Chordata; class Actinopteri; order Scombriformes; family Trichiuridae; genus Eupleurogrammus; species Eupleurogrammus muticus. Next base: position 17,940,884 of record JAYKQN010000018.1, on the reverse strand, counting down.
TCATTTTTTTTTGTTGAGCAAAACATATAAAACATGTAATCACGCTTCATTTACTGCAGAGTAAAAAAAAAAAATCCATTTGCTGAGCTGCTACTACATTATACCATAGCTAGCATAAGCATGTCAGGGACAGGTTTATATTTCAGTTATATTGAAAAGGGAAAATAATTCACCGTCTGTTCAGCACCACATGCTCTCTGCATTGTTCATTGTCTTAAAATAGATTTGCATACCAGCAAATATTAGCTTATACTGATAAATCTGCGGCAGGCCAATGTCAGCCGAGCAACTCTCATCCAATTTAATTCCATTCTATTCTCAGTGTGGACAACAGCAGCCCAGACCAGTGCGTCTTGTCGGAAACTGTAGTTTAGAACTCAGTTAGCTTATTAATTGTTTAATATTCAGTTTTTACATGTAAACTGATTGAAAGGCTGCACCTCTCATGCCTGGAAGCTGCAGTACTGCATCGAGTCTTTGTGTGAGACTGGACACACTGGCTGTAATGGGCTGTTTACAAAAACAGGAAGTGATGGAGAAGATGCTCCCCTGCTGACACAACTGGAATAGAGCCATTGCTGCTCGTGTCACAATGCGGAGTCCAGACACAAATCAGGGACAATTGTAACCTTTGTCAGAGTTCCCTAAGAGCTCATCCTGAAGCGGATCCCTCTGACTCCTGTCGTTTAGCAGCCGTGGAGCGTTTTTCCTGATCTCCTCCTAAATGGCCCTTTTATGTGAAGGTTGAGCATTCCATCGAACTCCAACACAACACAACATATTAACAGCCAAGCAAAACATCAGCTGTAAAACAACAGATTACTCCAGGTATTAGTCAGGCCCTCAGGCATTACCAGGAAACTGAGTTACGGCTTGTTAGACTTTTCAGTTGCAATGACTGACAGTATAAATTAATTGTGTTATTGTTGTAAATGTGTGGCAAATCATGTTTAATCACGTCTCCACATGTATCGAATTTGTTTAATGCACACCTGCTGATTCATTCCTATTATTATGGGCACTTTTGAATTGCCTTTTGCTCAACTTATTCTTTAGTGGGGAAAAACAATTCATCTTGTGTGAACCAGATTTAAAAAAAACAACAAAACTCATTCTTAAAGACTTTTGGGACTCCATACAATACTGCATTTTAAATTTTACTTTCACAATTAGTTATTTGATGATTACCACCCACAGGAAGTGCCTCAACAAGAGCTTCCTTACACCAGCAGTCACATTGATTATCAAAGAGACAGAAAAGACCCACAGTTTAATCACATTTGACCGAGAACTGACTGACTGAGGGAAAATAACACAAAAAGATGTTGAAGTAGGGTCTCATGCATCATTAACCTCTTTAAAACCTTGAGAAGTCGTGATAAATGATGCAGACACTAAATGCTGTTTGAGCATAGGAAACGCTTCCTTAATAAGCATTTTGTTCCTGTACATAAAGCTGGATGCTCTCAGGCTCTTCAACTAGAATACTGCAGAACTGCATATGAGAGATGAGTCACAAGCCTTTCACTTTGAAAAACTCTCTGTCGGGTCCCTTTCCTCTTCCTTCCCTCGGTGGTGAGGAGACGGCCTGCTGAGCCGCCGCCACCCCTACGTCGACATCATTACCGAAATGTAAATCATCATCGAGCGAGACAACATATGCAGGCAAATCAATGAGATAAATGAAACACAAGATACAGTGGCTCAAAGAGTCGGGTAACCGTGGAGTGTAAAGAAAGATTTGAGCTTTAGGTAAATAATTAAATCAAAGAGAGTAGGAGAGAGAGAAACAGCCCCTCAGTTCAGCCTCCGTCTGAAACAGGCAGCTTTAGCTCCTGTCTCTTTAAGGCCTGTCAGCTGATAAGGCCACCTCCTTTCTGATTGGTCAGTTTCACGAAGCTTCCTCCGGCTCAGCAGGATACGTATACAGCTTTTCACTTATTTTTCCCCTTCCCTCAATAACTTCAAATGTCAACTTCTCAAATCCATCATAACGAATCATGTCTGTAAATTATTTATGTGAGTGTGTGTGTGTGTGTGTGTGTGTGTAGCCAGAAAGTGACTCCTGCTAGTTCTCTGCTTTGATGAAAAGCTACAGCGTGATAACGACGTTGAGGCGGCGGCGTGCGTTCCAGCTCAGCGGGCCATCTCGTCACGACGCTAAATTCTAATTAAAGACACCGGGGGCGAAGCTGATGTGCTCACGAAAGCAGGATCCAGCGCGGCTTCAGGTCTGCAGAAACAAGACCCAATTAACGGCGTCATGCACACAAGGAGGTCTTAATAGAGAAACATCAAAAATGCACGGCGGTTATTAGGAATCGGTTTTTCGCCGAGATACGATGTCAACTTTCAGAACCTTGCTTTACTTTTATAAGAAACTATTTGATTAAAGTTTTTTCCACTGTCTGTGGGAAGCGTGGGAAACATCATTCTTTTATATAAAAGTAAAGCTCAGGGAAAAAAAAGTTGGCCACTGTAGTTCAAAACCATATATATATATATATATATATATATATATATATATATATGGGGCGACACGGTGGAGCAGTGGGTAGCACTGTTGCCTCACAGCAAGAAGGTCGCAGGTTCAAGACCGCCTTGGGGCCTGGGTCTGGGACCTTTCTGTGTGGAGTTTGCATGTTCTCCCCGTGTCTGCGTGGGTTTTCACCGGGTACTCCGGCTTCCTCCCACAATACAAAACATGCTCAGGTTAATTGGTAAACTCTAAATTGCCCATAGGTGTGAGTGTGAGAGTGAATGGTGTGTGAATGGTGTGTGTGCCCCACGATTGGCTGGCGACCATCTGGGGTGTATCCCCCTGCCTCTCGCCATAAATGCGCTGGGATAGGCTCCAGCAGACCCCTGCGACCCCGAAAGGGAATAAGCGGGATAGAAAATGGATGGATATATATATATATATGTTAAGCAGAGTTGTTTCAGTTCAATTAAACATGACCACTTGGTTTAGCACAGCAGAGGGTGTAATTATGTAATTTAAGTCGTTTCCTTTATTTGGTCATGATATGAAAAGTGAACGTGTTTTACATTCGCAGAGTGTACAGTCCATTCGGCTCCTCGCCCCGGGCCAAGGTTTCTCATCAGGGGGAGGTAATAGGCTGGGGCTGAGGTTGTGGGAGAGAGAGAGCGAAAATGAAGTCGCAGGGCGAGCTGTGATACAGCGGCGGGTCCTCATCTGCTTTAGGCTCAGCTCAAAGACCCAGAGGGCCTTCAAACCCCCCCCCGCGCTGTGGACGGATGATCATGACCCTCCGGCTCTGCCTCTCTGGCCCTCATTTGTGCTGCAGCTCACATGGAGGATATGTTTGAACTGGACCACCTCACCTCAGTGGAGAGTTGAAGCTACATATCGAGCTTCAACTCGATATGTAGCACAAAATCAACAGAATTTCAAAATAAAATGCAAATGAATGTTTGATTGTACTAGGACTGTAACAGTGGAGCATGTAACTGATTTTACACTGTGATCATATATGAAAAGTATCTTACATACATTCAAGTATTATATGTAATGTGCATGTTTGACGTATCTCCACTCACATACCTACAGCTGTCTTAGAACGCCGATAAATTACTCTGAACTTGTTAAGTCAAGAACTTCCACCTGGTGTGTGCGTGCAGCTCCCTCCTTACTCATACACATGCAGAGAAAAACTAAAACTGATTAAATAAACTCTGATGTCTTCAGTAGTTGCTGCTTTTCTCCATGAGGCTGTTCCTGTTTCTGAGTTCAGAACGATACTTATCACGTTACTAAGTGCTATGAAACGAATTGAATTCATGCACAAGTTTTAAACTTGATATTACAATGGTAGACGAAAAAAAAAAGCATTGTTCATTAGCCAACCCTGCACTCGCTGAGGGCGTTTTAACATCTCCTTCTGGTGAGAACACAACCTTGGGTCCAAACATGGGGATAGTAATTATTTAATAGCCCACCTTGTGGGTCTTTGGAAGAATGTTTGTCCTTTATGACCTCATTCATTAAAACGGTGCGTCTCCTCTGCCTGAAATGACGTGCAGACATGACTCATTTTGGATCTGGATGTTTTGCCAAGACAGAGGATACAATGCATGAAGATAAGATCAAGTAGCGACGTACGGACGCGTCTCTACATAATGAGTCAGGATTGCTGCCTGTTTCTACCACAAGATGAAACATCGATCCATTTCTGGTTCGTTCGTAGGTGTGAAAGTGGACCACGCTGGAGTCTATATGCTAATTAGTAAAAGATTTTATTGCCTGCTGTGGAACAAATAATCGAACCAGTGGTATGAAAGCACTCTCGGCCCTATTCTTTGTATGACTACAAGCCCGTTTTTGTGACTCTTACGAGACAAACCGCTAGTGTCTCCAATTCTCCAGCCAGAACCATTAAACTGTTGCAGAAGTAGAACAAGATATGACAAGATGACGCCATTCAATGAATCTCAGAGTTCAAGTTATGGAAACCATGATGGAAACATGTGCTCCTTACTACGACTTCTTTTTGCCCATTTCTAAAAAAAAAAAAAAAAAAAAAAAAGCTGCTATGTTCTGTCTCAGCCAGATGTCCATGTTAAAATAAACATGTCTGCCTTTTGGTTTGCTGTTGTTTTTGTCCAAGGAGAACACGAGTTCAAAAAAGGAACGATTGCACTTCAGATGGAGTTCTGCGAATTTGGCATGGTTTGTTTGTCTATGATCAAATGTTTGACTGGTCCCGACGCCAAAAACAAACCAACCCCGGGTGAGAACTGGCACCATTGGTGCAACTGATAAGTGGTGATAAATGTTCCTGTGGAAAACCACATGCGTCAGGCTTTTTCAATAACAGAAACATGTTTCAGGTATAGGATTACTCCCCAGTCATCCTCCCCAAGTTACACAGTAGTTAGAGGTTAATACTGTTGACCATAAATCCAGAACTTTACCATGTGCTGTGACAGCAGGTATGAAGCAGCCTGGCAGTTTATCAAAGTTTGTGCGCAGGGCTTCAACAATATCTGATATACTTCCATTCTGCAAAAATATTCCTAATTATATACAGAGAAACCTTTAGGTAAGCTGTCAAATCATAAAAATCTGCTATACAGTATGTACATGGAGTGCTGTGGAACACTTGCTCCAGATCAAAAAGAGAAAGTCCAGTAGACCCCAATCTTCCGTTAGATAACACAGTTTAGATAAACACGCCAGAGAATCATGGGAATATTACTATTAGGTGAAAGCAGTGGTGAACAGCTGAGTCTTAAAGACAACACACCTGCTTCTGTTTTTTTTTGTGTGACCTGCGGACAGCAGAGGGGTGACATGCAGCGACTTGCCGAGTACGCTCCCCATAAGATTTCCCAGCGTCCACGCACTTTAACGCTCCAGGAAAGCCTCTCCATGGCGTGCGCCACAGACGTGAAGCATTTGACGCCTTAAATGAAGCAACACCTGTTTCTGTTCTTTACTACACCAAAAAACATGTAAAGTTCATTTGCTGTTCCTGGAGGCCTTTCTGAATATTTCAGTTCGGAGTCAGATGTCAACTGGCGTGCCCCCTGAAGACGGATTACACACTCTGTCTAAAGATAAGAAAAACAGCCCACAAGCACCTCCAAAGTTCACTGAGTAACACGTGATATATATTACCGAGAGCCAAAGTGACAATTATCAAGATCAAAATAAAATGTCACAGAGAAAAGTCATAGAATGTTGACAGCGGTTAAGCTGTGGTTCGGTTTAGACACAAAAAAAAGTTGGATTTCCATCTTGTAAAGTCAAAAGAACCAACCCAGATTTTAGAATCCAAGATGGCCGATCAATGCATTTTATTATTATTACTACTGTCTTATTTGTTTCTCATTACAGTAGCCGAGCACACACCTTTTATTGCCAACATTTGCTGGCTAGGTTTGTCGTTACTGCTTTTCAGGTTTGTTCTTCCAACACAACTAGAATGCAGCACCAGAGACGGGGGGAGACAGGTAATCCTTACATATGAGGATATTATTGTCACCTGTGGAAGACACACAGCATACGGTTGGGAGAATCCACGCTTCAGGTGGCCAAGAGTGGCTGCAAAATTGTAATCTTGTTAAGAGACTTAATCATCATGCAGGGAAGGTTTGTTTCAAATTAGACAAAGTAAAACATCCTAATCGTGTTGGTTTAGAGGCGCTGGTGGACTTAGATCTCAGTTTAACAAGACCAAGGGAACATGTGCTGAGGACCGTCATTGATTTGGCTGCTAATTGGTCGCTGGCCTTTAATGCCAGGAGTTAACGTGTTTCCAGAGCTGAGGTCAGCGGGTATACAGAGGCATGAGGTCACCGAATCTAAACCCGGCATCTCAATCTTGTCTTTTTGTGGTCGGCCTTGCGAGCATCAGCCTGGTCTGATATCACTGAGCCTCCCGTCCCACTCTGCCTGCTCCGGCTGCCTGGCTCCGGGAATCCAGCGTATTAATCTTTAACTACTGCCAGATGGGAAGGAACGGCAGCGAGGAAGAGGAAAAGAAGCCCAGAGCACGGCCTTGCGGGCGGATTTGTTCAGGATGATCGGCCCTGGCCGCTTCGCCGCCACAGCGACGGGAGACATGTTGGTGACATGAGCGGCGAGCCAGGAGCGGCGGGGCGATGAGGTCACGGACTGATACGTATATATACGTACATACCTTAGATGCCTAAATGTTATAAATGTGCCTTCCATGGAACTGCTGATCAGAATTCTACACATTTCGCTTAAACTGTTGAAAGTTGAATGTTTTGTTAGATTTTTTTTTCTGTGTTTTTAGAATGATTAAGACTGAATAAAATCCATTTTTTTTATTTACTGCAGCATTTTAATTCGATGAATCGGGGTGGTACAGTGGGTAACATTGTTCATAGGTCAACAAGGTCACGGGTTCAAGTCCTTAGGCTGGGACCTTTCTGTGCGGAGTGTGCATGTTCTTCCTGTGTTTGTGTTTTTCTTTTCTTTTTCTTTTTTTAAACAAAAAATAAACATAAATCACCAGTGGGCAAAACTGTAACAGAACAAACGATAACCGAACATACTAAATGACATTGAAACTAAACAATTAGCACAAACAGACCAACATTATTTAAACATAAGACCTTCCAACACAACCTAAAACAGCAAGAAAGTAAGTAATAACATAAAAAAACAACACAAACTATACATAAAATTCAGCTTTTTTGTTGAGGTTTAATGCCAGCCTTCCACTTTATTTAACCTTTCCCACCTTAGGGTTAGGGTAAGATGTGTTGATGAGTTTTCTGACTCAACAGTACAGAAAATCTTTTGCATTTTCCTAGTAGACAAAAAATATAAATGATCTGTAACTGAAATGATCTTAAAATGTGCTAAAAGATCTTTACTTTGTATACAAAAGTCACCTTTTTCCCCCATCAAGATATTCGTGATTTCAATGTGGAGCCAGATATTTGTTTCATTCTCTCCACCCTCCATGTGTAATGTTAAGCCCACCATTTATCTTGGTAATTACTTTGAGAGCACATGTGGTAATCAAGGTGGCTCGGCTTTTTGTTTTCTTCCCCCCTCTCGAAAAAACACAAAACGTGCGATGGTTTGATAAAATTACAATTAGGACGACTGATGATTAGAGTGATTAGAGGCTGTTTGCATCACTCATCCTCTTTGTCCCTGCTGAGATTTAGTGCCTCCATCAGTGCTCTCGCACAAAGGGGCTTTATCTGTGATTATAGAGTCGGCATCCGCGATCACGGCTTCTGAGAGGAGTAAACACGGCGGCTCAATCAAGACTGAACAGACCTCAAGAGGGGATTCGATTTTCTGAAAATTCCACTTGACCGCAGACCACAGACAGAAATAATCATGTCAATAAGTCTTCTGAATTCAAACCAAAATCTCACTGGACAACGGGTCCTGAGCACAGGGCATCAAGCTGCATTGAAAGGATATAACAGAGTCTGAAGACGCCTGTGGCTCCAACACCTCAGACAGTCATTGAAGGGTCTTATACTAGATATTAAATGTGAAGTTTCTGTTTTAATTCACATGTGCCTCCGCAATTAAATCTAATCGTGCGATATGTTAAAGGGCTACAGGGAATTAAAGCTGAAACGTTCACAGGATTTCATTTAACAGCAGGTGTCCATGTGAGCAAAAAGATCCTCCTCTCCATGATCATTCCTCCTATTCATACGGACTATTAAAAAGCCCTCCAGAAGGCATTGCCACATTAGCGGCTCACCTGCACACAAGCATCCTCCACGGAGTTTTTACCCGCACCCACAAAAGCCGAAATACTTGGTATCGCACCATGAACTGTAAAAATTAGGGAATATATGACATTTCCTGGCGCAGCTTGAAAACTGAAATCTAAATTCAAATGACTATCAAGGATGTTAAAAACAGAGCGATCTATTTTTTCCCTCATTTTTTCCTTTAGTTTATTTTCATTAGTCATAAATAAACTGATGTCCTATTCTTTCACAGATATTTTTTAAATAAAAACCACTTGATTATGTGTTAAAAATTAGGTGAAGCCTTTTAGATTTTTACTCTATAAACCCTGGCTCCAAAAGGCTTGAGTGATAAATTGCTGTTTTTTTTATATTTTTTCTAAGATTTTGTTCTGTCTTTCATATTTTCACTGCATCTTAATGTATCGATATTTCATCTATGTTGTGTTTTTGTGTCTGTTTTCCACCTTTCTGCTACCTTTGTATGGTTCCTATGTATTTGACTGGGTGAAAAATGACGTGTTTCACAGGAAAGGGATGAGATTGGTCAAAACTGTATTTATATTGTGCTCTCCCTCCTCCCTGTGAAAACTGCCTAATGAAGGTCTGAGGGCCAAAATATATTATTCGATATTTTATTCGATAAAAATATATTATTCGATTTAAACCTATTTTTTGCTTGTGACCAAAAGCATGCGAGAGGTCTTTTTTGTCTCTACGGTGCACACCCTCCACTGTTCAATAACTTCATACCAAAATCATGAGAACTAATTTAAATCCAATTAATTTTTACATCAACTAAAAACTCAACTCTAAAAACTTAACAAACATCTCTTTGAGTTTCATGTTTTATTGAAGATGTGGACATGCAAGAGGCCTTGGCCTGAATTAGTCAGAATTGGTCACTAAAAAGATATGAACTTGATGTCCCTCTGCTGAAGCTTGGTCAGGATACGGCAAAAGTCCCATTCAATCCATGCTTCTTGTGTTTCTTCAGCAGGGTTTCCACTCACACACAGTGTCAAAAGTGCATAAAAGTTATCAAAAGCATGTTTTTACAACTAAGTGGAACAATGTAGCCAGTGACCACATCTTAGGCTCATTTAAAAACATTCACAGGACTGGGACTGAATGTGCATTACATAAGAAGTCTCACAGGGACGGTAGGCACACATGGCACCGAGTGGCTGCAATGAGTCACAGCTGGCAGCAAGTCAGCTCCTTTAAAAACTGTGAAGTAAAGGAGCACTAACAGGCGTGTGAAGTGGCTCAGAGGTGGTAATGTCCTTCTGAGATGTGTTTATATATGGAACAGGATGTAAAACATTAAGCAAGACTTCATTAAGGGAGACGAGAAAACAGGTGGAAGAAATCCTGCAGGGAGATCTGTGAGCAGAGGTGGAACAGGTCTCCATGCCGGGCTTTCAGCCACCAAGCGGATCAAAGCTCAGTCTGTGTGTGTGAGGGTTTGGACATTTGTAACCAGACAGAAAAATAAACACCTTGGAGCTTTATTAATGCTGATTTTGGTATTTAAATTCTTCCCCCAAATGAGACATTTTCTCCCGCTATGCCTGAAAAAGGACTGAGAGTGGCGATTCCTTTCGGTTCATTTTGAAATCACAGCAGGAACTGTATCATGGGAAACATCATGATTATTAATAACATAAATAATACATATACATATAGTGAGTCATCAGTGACAATGTGATAAATCAGGGTTGGCAATATAGGAAAATCCAAAAAACATTCCAGGACCAGGACCAGGATAATTGTCAGAGACTGAATCTGCGTTAAATCACTTGACCAATTTATAAGCATTGATTGGTCGACCAAGTTGCCAACTATCATATTAATTGACAGCTACTAGAATCAGATTTTTATTTTCTTAGTCTTAGACTAAATAAAGCACAAAGGTTGCATCTTTGGCTTTGGGAAACAGTGACTTTACATTTTACAGCATTTAATGAACCAAACAATTAATCAATACATATACATACATATGCATGTATATACATTACATTAGAATGGAATAACTGGTGTGCATGTGAACATGGCCACTGAGGCCAGGAAATGCATTAGTGAGGGAGACTGGGCCTGAAGCAAAATGGTCTTTTCAGACCAGGAGCTGAGCGCCAAGCACTGGGACAGTGATGGATAGATTCCTGCTGCACTGAGGCCTTGGACTGATGACACGGTATAATGAGGAAATAAACGCTGAAAACAATATGGAGGATGTTTTTAACAAAATATATAAGGCATTGTGAGCGACCGACGTGGTCGCCCCACAAAAGGGATCAGGGCAACCAGAAAAGAAGTGGAGACAGGAGGCAGCGGAACTCATTTAAAACATTTATTGGCGGCGGTACCAAAACCAAAAAACACACAACCCAACACGCTCACGTCAGCAGGAAAAGTCCACCTCGCACCAGGTGGACCAGACAGGCAGTCCCACGCGTCGCATCACCTGTCCCGCACGCAAACATGTCCGGGGGGAAACTCTCCGCAAACCCGTCCGGGGGAACTCTCTCACTGCTAGTCAGTTCCCCCTTATAACCAGGTGAGAAGGGGAGGGCTCATCACCTTCTCACAGGCATAATTTGGTTTCTTTTCAGAAAACTCTAAAAGAAGTCAGATTTGTCCTTAGATGGCTTGTCTCACTGTGTCGCTTCCCTGGTGTCTTAGATGCCTGCATCATTCCAGTTCCACTTTAAAGGAATGTTAGGATGCCCAGATGGCCCAGATTTCCACAAGGTTGTTCACATTTCCAATCAAATGGGACTTGTATGTTATCTCCGTCTCAAAAGTGTTCCACACCCCCAATGGAGGACATGATACGTATATACACAAAGAAAAAAAATACACATACTGTACATACAAATGGATATATCTATGCAGCACGTATTGGTTTTAGAACATATACATGTGGTTTGCATTGCATTTGGAAAAAAATCTGATCTGACTGTCATTGACCGACATAGCCTTAGTTGGACGCTTGTGAGAAAATTCTCCAGGAATGAACCTTGTGTTGCATTTCTTTGTGGCGGTCAGTCTCTAAACGTGAATCAGCAGTTTAACTGGAGCTGGAAATGCGTGGTTTCCTCTGAGCCGTCATGTCCTCATGCAACTATGCACTCCTAATCAGCCTCGGCTTGCTATGAAAAAAGCTAAGTAATCCGCAATTTGGCTCCAATTAACGAGGATAGAGCAGATCTTTGTGAGGAGCGGAGCCAGGGAGAGAGATTAACTACTTTTAGTCTGCTCCCTGCAGATCTAAAGCATCTCTAATTAGTTTCCTATTGAGGTCAATAGTGAATATTAGGTCAGTTTTCCATATTACAGGTGGTCGTATGTTTTCCAGTGAGAGCAATCTAAGTGCTGAAAAGTCACAATGCCTCTTGTCATAATTGATTGGGATGTTTTTGACCTCAAGCAGGAGCCGACAGGCCAGACTCTTGAATCAGTTGGAGGGGCGTTCAATCACTGAAAGCCACTCCAGGAACTCTGCTCTGTCTCCATCAGCTGAACATCACACTTCTTCTGCTCTGGGTTATTATCTCCAAGTTTTCCATACACAATTCAGACTGAAGATCCTTCATATTATTTTGAAGATGTTTTTATATAAATAGGGGTCATGTTTCATTAAATCACAAATTATTATTTATAAGGGTCTGCTTCTTTTTGACTCGAGTGTGCGACTCCCAGAGGTGAAAGGTCAGGTAAATTATCGACAAAAAACATAGATTCCTTGTCTAACAGGGACTGCTGCCTTATTAGTACACTAAGCAGTAATGAACACAGAGTAAATGCAGAATGGCCTTCATATCCAAGGGGAATATTCCTCGATAAACAAGAGGACCCTTTTATTTATTATATTGCAATTGTGACTCCTAATGTGTTCCACTATAATCTAAATTGTAAACTTTTAACAAATCATGCAGCACTGTAACATTAATGTAAGAATACTGATAAATATTGATATAAGTTGCAATAGTATTCCAACTTCTACATGCGAGAGGTGATAAAGTTTAACCCCGGCATGTGTGCATGTGTGTGTGTTTATATATGTGTGTGTGTGTGGAGCCAGTGAGAAGGTAGAAATATTTTCCTCTCCTACTAGTTCTCAGTGTGTCTGGAACATACCGGCGCTGCATTAATGAGACATGAATATAGAGCAGCTGGAAAAAGAACCCTGTGTTACTTCTCCCTGGGTCACTGCTGTTTACTGATTGTGTCCGTTTTGGCCTCCGAGGGTTCAGTGGAAAACACGCCGCAGTGCAATCACAGTCAAAAGGCCCATTCGGACTGGATTTATGTGTGCGGAGCAGGTGGGTCGGTGAGTGTAATCCAGTACGGAGCCCGTGTGTGAGTCATTTCTCCCTCACAGTTCACATAGTTATGATGTCGTGTGGCTGTGCTTGATATAAATAAATAATTAAAACCAACGTACTGATCTAGCCTGCACATAAATAACACTAGAATATGCACCCACCATTCCTTTACACTGAAGCCAAACTTTTGCGTTTAAAGTTCTGCAGCGGGGAGATAAAGTAACTGGAGACTGAGGGATTTAGCCATTAAGTTGAAAACATGAAAAAATGGCTCCCATTATTATGCAAAGATTTTTTTGGTCTCTTCTAGGTATGTTGAACTGAGTGGATTCTATTAACTAATTAAATTTTGTATCTTGTCTTCATTTATTATTAAAAAAAAGTTTTTAAGATGAGTGTTATCATTATATAGTCATGACTTGTATGTATTATTTGCCTATACTAGATAAATACCCCCTACATACTATATATATGACTATTCAATTAGCCTTTGAATAAAAAAAATAAATTCATGGTTAAATGTCTAAAATGTCTAAATAATACACATTCTGGTAGGTCTTATTTTGTAGCAAACTACAAAAGTTTCCTTAGTTAGGTTAATTGTTTTACACAACCCTGCCACAGTGAGACCTTGCAAAGTTTGTCTTCTTGTTTATTTTCAGCATTTGGAGCAAAATAAATCCAGCGCTGTTCATTTTTAGTTTCACTGTTTTGGATCAACGGGCCATAGGGTTGGATTAAGGAAAGAAAAATGCAGCGAGGAAAAGTGAGATTAGCCTGTGTGTTGGGCAGGAAATACCTACGGATCTGATAGGCCGACTATAGTCTTTATAAGGCGGCGTGTTCCTGACCCCTGTTAATAAATGTCCTGTCAGGAGCTTTCATGCCGCTGTGGGAACCGGTGACGGACGCTCATGGGGCCTGATGTGGAGCCGCTGTTTGTTTGGTTTTTCAGAGTGATACACCTCCACAGATATGAGGCTGGATTTACGATTCACTGAACTCCGACGCAGCGACGTGGACAAGTTTATTACCGGACCCGTTTTGTGAGCCGCTGCTTTTTCTCAAAGTCAATTTGTCCTTTGGTGAATGTTTGTCTTAGAAAAGCATCACCCGTGACCAAGCCTCAAAGAATGTTTGAATCCCAGACTGTGATTCACCTCCTATCCTTTACATTCTATCACTTACTTGGACACTACTTACTGTACATACTGCTAATATTACTTTACTTTTATTTGCTTACTTTATTTGTATTTCCTTTTGTTCATAATTAGGGCCCAAGTTTGCAGACAGCAGCAAATCCCTATCTATTGACAACTGAAATAAGTCCAAAAACCCCTTTCGATCATACGTTTTTCACCAAATCATTTTTCTGGGTTTATCTGGTGGTTCTTTCAGGTCCGAGCTCCTCTCTCATCACAGTAATTGCCAACCAGGCGTTGATTATAAGCCTCATAAGGGGGGCGGTCCAGCTGCCCATCAGAAGGCCGAGCCTCGAGCCAACCAGTCCTACTGGATTATGGATTCATTTGCTCCGGAATCCACAATCTATTATAGAATTGAGTGACACCTTTTATTAAACATTATAATTTATGGTTTACAATCAAAATGTACATTAAAATATATCGGCCTACTTCTTCATTAATAAAAGGTGATAATTCTACGTTATCTTTCTTTATCTGTATCTTTTCCCCCTTAAGTATTTTGAGGCATTATAACTTTAGTAACAACTTTTCAATATAATAGTGGTAGTAGTATCAAAGCCCTAAATAAGTGGGGGAGCTGCTGTTGTGATGCTCCTGTTCATTTATGTCAACGAGGCTGTGCAGGTATAATTTTTTTTTTCAGTTTTATTGTTGCTGATTTTTGATTCTTGCGTTTCTGGCTCGTAATTTTGAATGAAAGAAAAAAGAAGCCCATCAGCATGTCCATGCTGCTGTGAGTCTGCTGCGTCATCCGCTGATCCAGACTCTCCGCGGCGTCCTCGGGGCAGGGCTGCTGTCTGGTCTGAGGACCCATCGATTGGGATCATATTTCTGGCTGCTGCCGCTGCGATGATGCCCCCGTGGCAAAGCCGGGCTGCTAATGTCTAAGTTAACCAGCTGCACGCTCATCCTGCTAACAGGGCGGACAGCAGATCAAGCGACGGCAGATTGATAAGCAGAAACCATGACGAGCAGTGTGCGGAACCTGGAGCTCAGAATAACCGTTCTCTGTGTAGCTGCATCAACAAGAAAACATCCCCACCACACCACACCACACCACAGCACACCACACCACACCCCTGGGATCTCTGCTTAGGATGGCTCGCTTATTGTCTTGGAAGGGTTCATGTGCATGTCGCGCGTATGAATGTGCCAAGAAAAGACAAAAGCTGGTACATTTACATACACAGGAACATCAGATTTCCTAAATGTCAGCTATTCAGGAACCAAGCCACCACATTTTTTTTAGTTATTTTTAGCTTGACAACCTTGAGTTAAGGGGTGGGGGGGAAACGGATTGATTCACAAAAGACTCACTGGAGTTATTTTAGTTCATCAGCACAAAAGGGCAGATATCTGGTAACAGCTTGGATTTAAAGCAACCCAGAGGAGTTCATGTTTGTTTAGGAAACAAATCATTGTTTGAATGTGGGAGAATCTACATTACCTGGACTTATTCTGTGTCCCTTTTCGACTAATGGTGTTTTTCTATGCAGTTATGCAATCAATTTGTGGTGCTCTGTGTTCATTCTGTGGCGCTGCACCACAGAATGGTCCATGTGAATGGTTCGCACTGGAGTGCGAATGTATCCATGACAACAAGTTTGACATTCAGCTGACGGCCAACAGATGATCACGGATAATTTACTGGTGAAGCTGTCGCCCTGGGGAGAACATTAGTGTTTACAGCTACAGAACCACGCTGAAGAGGAGGAGGAGACGAAGGTTTTTAAAGTTACAGCTGCTGTCAGAGTTTTCTGGATGTGTATAGGAGTGTTTATTTGCAAAAAACAGTTTCAATAGACAAAAGCTGCATTTTACTTTTATTGATAAAACTTGTATGAGAATTTTCAGCCTTTTTTGAAAATGTCTGTCTCTTCCTCCTAAGTGTTTATTTGCAAGTTTTGAAAATGCGAATGAGGAAAAACGTGGATGGAAACGGAAACTAGTGCAGCAGACTGACGTGTTTTTTTTGTTTTTTTTTTATAGTTTGTGGAACAACAACAAAGGTCTATGGCACGGAGGAGGAAATTACATGTTAGACTTTTATAAACATAAAACAATCGCTTGCATCCGTTTGACACGCTTCGCACATGCCTTGTTTACCGCAGGGCAAACAAACACGTCCAGCGAATTTTTCCGACATTAGGCCAGAGGCTCTGGCGACTCACCTCGACCGTCGTTCTGGATGTCGGACAGGATCATGGAGTAGTTGATCGGTGCCTTGTTCTCCTCGAACACCCTGTCCACCAGCGTGATGTTGATGCTCTTCAGCTCCGTGTACAGGCCCTCCACGGCGAAGTAGCACGGCCGGTCGTCCATCTTGTTGTCGCTGAACATGAGCATCACGTGCTCCCGCCAGCCGAAGTGCTCGCAGATCCGCAGCGCGAACTTCCCCAGCTTCCTGTGGGTGGGGCCCGTGTTGGTGATGGACGGGTAGACGCCGCCGTAGAACGCCACGGCCGGCGCTCCCGCCGTCACCATGGGCACGTCCCAGTGGGTGGTGAAGAGGCCGACAGGCGACGAGGTGTAGGAGCACCCGGGCCCGATGAAGGCCCACGGGTCGTAGGCCAGCTTCAGGTCCACGGCCATCAGCGGTGCCACGGACTCGGAGCAGATGCCGTCCTTGTCCTCGCTGTTCTTGAAGGCGTAGGTCAGGTGGTGGTCGGGGAGCAGCGTGGGGTCGGCGTTGACCGTCCGGACGGCCCGCTCCAGGGCGGGGCCGATGCGGGGCCACGCCCAGGCGTAATCCGTGTTGCTCTGCGGCAGGATGACGGCGAGGGTGATGTTCCGCTGCGGCGGGGGCTCCCTGTGGCCTCGGGGCTGGCGCCTCAAGCTGCGGCGATGCGACGCCCGCCCGGCGGCCGGCCGCACGTCCAGCAAGACCAGCGGGATCAGCAGGACCAGCAGGAGAGCGGCGCCCTGCTTCCAGCCCGCCATCCTCTGCCCAGCGGGTAGTCCACCTCTACCACGGCTGAATAATTTATCTGTGAACTGTAGACGAGGGGAAACGTTAACAAAGCACGCCACATAAACAAAGTCAGTGCCACCCCCCCCCTCAAATCTAATAATCAGCACCGAGACCTGCGCTGGTCAGTCACAGTCCAGATCCTGCTGAGTATTTGATTCATGTCAGTCCTGCGTGGCCTCTGAGGGTTCAGGGCCAAGTTGAGTCGTGAGAGAAAAACTCCCAGAACTAAGAAAGAGAAGAAAAGGCCGGCCCTGCCCACCTCGTACAGGACTGAGGTTTTTATAGCCAGTAAGAGATGAGGTCTTTTTAAGTACTGACAGAAGTGGAATAAGTATTTTATATCTTTTACTTAATTAAATGTATCAATACAGCAATGTAAAAGTACTAAGTAAGTGACTAATCTGTATGAAATATTAATCATCAATAGTATTGTGAGCTTCATGTAGTTGAAGTATAGCAGTAAAAAGACAAAAGTATCATGAGTATCATATAAATAATGAGTTATTTATTATTCTATATGACATTAGAAGTCTATGAAGCATTAGTGCTAAAGCAGCAAATTACTGTAACTACTCCATATACAGTCAGCTATGTCCAATGGTTTACAACCTAAGTTGCTCCAAAGCATCAGCAGATAAACGTGATATTTCTTCATGTGAACATTAATTGAAATGAAACCATGTGAACTTTAGATGGTAGAGCTGCTAATAACTAGAAAATGTGACCTGAGGACACACTGCTGTTCATAGGAGGTCAAAGACTAAACAGTGGAGGCTGCTGGTTTCATCTTTAACTACTGATAAATGTGCTCTACTATAAGTTCCTTAAAAACTGTACACAAGGACAGTACATGAGTAAAATGTATTTTGTGACTTTCCATCACTGAGAACAGTCTTTCTCAGAAAGGAGGAAGGAAACACATTGTCGTCCTGTCCTAAAAATGGTCATGAAAAACATGGAAGATTTGCTCGATCGTTTAGTACATTTCATAACAGACTTTGCTTTTTTAAGTGAATGCTGACATTTAGTTAATTCGCATGTAACATTACAATCCCTGCACATTTCAGGTTACGTCATGCGACTGTAATTAACAAAGGTCATTTCACTGATCTAAAATGCATTTTCACTCCCGCAGAAGTGGATGTCCAGAGATTGTAGCTGCAGACATTTACATGTGTCATGCTTATAATAAACTTTGAACTAATAAAAAAATGAATCTGAATTTATTCTTCTTCCCTGACAGCTGTGGTCGATAGTTCCTCTGTAGAAATACAACTCACTGCTACAATGCTGAAATACTGCTTCCACATTAAATCCCCTATAACGAACAGCCTGTTCTTTCAGATAATTCTAGCTTTTATACACGCCAGTATATTTTGCTTCTAATACCTATAGTTACTTCGAATGATTTACTGTACATATATTACTTTAATTGGCTACATTAAGTAACCCACCACTGCTGATTGTTTTCTATAGCAGACTAGAAATGCTGCCACTTCTGAAAACAACATTTTGTGAATGTTCTCATATATCTGGATAACAATTATAGGGCTGCATCTGCACATCATCTTCAATATCAATTAATATGTTGACACATTTGGCGACACGGTGGAGCAGTGGGTAGCACTGTTGCCTCACAGCAAGAAGGTCGCAGGTTCAAGACCTCCTTGGGCCTGGGTCTGGGACCTTTCTGTGTGGAGTTTGCATGTTCTCACCGTGTCTGCGTGGGTTTTCACCGGGTACTCCGGCTTCCTCCCACAATACAAAACATGCTCAGGTTAATTGGCAAATCTAAATTGCCCATAGGTGTGAGTGTGTGTGTGAATGGTGTGTAAATGGTGTGTGTGCCCCACGATTGGCTGGCGACCATCTGGGGTGTATCCCTGCCTCTCGCCATAAAATGCGCTGGGATAGGCTCCAGCAGACCCCTGCGACCCTGAAAAGGAATAAGCGGGATAGAAAATGGATGGATGGATGGATGGACACATTTCTTCAGTCTTTCCTGCCATAAATCACGTGGGCAAATTAAACATCCGTGCGTGCATCTTTAGGCTGTTTGTTCAGATTGGATCCCACATCTCTGCGTCTCTGAGCAACATTTCAACCCTCGAGGAATAAAACGCGCTTCAGTGCACGGAGTCTGCTCGCGAAAGGTTCACCTGCTTGTGCGCAGGTTATCCTGCTCAAAAAATGATGAGCGATTCCTCCGGGTGATGTCAGACATACTGAAGTGCATCACTCTGTGTGACATTTTGCAAACAAGCAGTTTGAAACAATGCAATTCATACAGCACCAAATCACAATTCATTCAGGGGCTGAGTGGTTTGCACTGTTTGCTCTGGTGTCACTGCACCTTATGTCCAACTGTTCAAGTGTTATCTAATCATAATGAGTGATTAAATATTAATTAATAATTTCAGAGCCCGCAAGCCCAGCCCCTTTCTGACAAAACCTCCCACAAAAAAAACTCGCTCTGGTGCAGGCAGATTAACTTTTTTATGGTTTACAAGTGTATTCTGCACACACTCAAGCATGTTTTTGCTCCCCACACTTAAAAAAGCACAGCTCATTGCTGGAGGAAGCAGAGATTACATTTTGGCTCATTTAGTGGTTTAAAAAACATGCATGCAAATGTCTGATTTGCTTAAATAGTTTTCAAGTTATTTATTCATACATTCATTTTCTACACCAAATTTTTACTCACTGGGGTCAGACAAAAGGCGGGGACACACCCCTGACAGGTACCAGCCTATAGTGGAACACACACAATGATCTTTCACACACTCACACCTACGGCCAATTACAAGTCTCCAATCAACCTCAGCATGTTTTCGGACTGTGGGAGGAAGCCAGAGAATCTGGAGAGAACCCAGGCAGACACGTGGAGAACATGCAAACTCCACACAGAAAGGTCCACGCCCGAGGACCTGAACCTGTGACTTTATTGGTGTGAGGCAACGTTGCTTCACCATGTCACCGATTACATGTCAACCATTATACAATAAGTGGTTCATACAAAGCAATCAATGCTACCTATATATTTCAAAAACCACCAAAAATAAATAATTAAAGGGCAAATTACTGATCGATGCTCATGATATCGATATGTTTAAATATATCTCTGTTCAGCCTTCGGTGCTACCGTCTTGAAAAATGCACATGAACATAATCCAGCTAAGTTACAACCGGGTTCGCAGTTTTCTGTCCATACGCGAGGCGTTTGGGGAATCGATGAATCGATCTGGAGAAAGCATTAGCCCCAGCAGGTCGGCTGAATCACAGTCTTCTCTATAAATAGATTGTCTGCACGACAATGTGCAGCTGATCCCCAATCAGACCATTCCCAGTGGGTTTCAGAGATTGACTCGATATTCTTCATGGTGGACATATTCACATGAAATAATAGGTCAACATCGGTGTTCCCAATCATACTATTTAAGGGACCATTTAGTCTTTTCCGTTGACTCAAGCAGCACCTTGACCTGAATACTAAGACCTGAATCACCTGTTTACCTACTACTTTATGTCAATATGGCTGCTGTGAATAAGGTCTACAGGGATTAGATTAAGATAGTCACTAAAAGCAGGACTACCTGATAGAGCAGTAAAACTGGTAAAGCATTCATACATTTACTCTGATACTCAGACTGACTGTTTCAGGTATTAGTCAGACCCCACGGATTTCCAGGGAAATGAGGATGACACCAACTTTTTTTTTTTTTTAACTGAATTCCCCAACAGTGTGAAAGATTTTTGTTGAAATCTTTGATTTCGTTGATAACTTTTACTGTTGTATAAATTACAATATGACACTCAGCAGTGTCCAATAGCATTATTTTTACGTAACTTTCTATATTGAAAATGTCCTCATTTACAAAGAAGCCTGTGTAAAACAGAAACAAACAATCACTACATTTGGAAGATTATGTTATATGCAATCAGTCAATTAGTATTTTTAAGTTGTGCACTGAAAAAAGGCATCTTAGGTTGCGTTTTCAGTTTTTTATAAACTAAACAACTTATTGAAATTCAACCTTTCAATAAATAGATTAAATGAATATCACAATAACTGCTTAAATCTCTTATTTTACAGGTCTTAACAGATTTTTAGTTTTAACATTAAGTAAAATTATGTTTTTTAAATCCATTAACAGAGTGAATAAAGTCTGGTCCCTGACCATTCATTTTTATGAAAATGACATTTCCCAATAGTAATGAATATCTGAATAATATAGAGCATATTTCCAATCTCCTCTTGACCTTTAACTCCCAGATGGCATAGCAGTCATGTAAAAAAGTGACAGTAAAGGAAACCCTCGGGTACAGCATTACTTTGGCCAATTAGTGGTGGCAGATACTTTACTTGGGTATTTCTTTTGGAGAAAAGCAGTTTTACTCTCACTTTAAAACAAGTAAAATAAATTGAAAATGTCACTTAAGTAAAATAAGTTGATAATACATAAGTATTATCAACCAGTTTTCAATAGGCAGGCTATGTTATATTATTATAGTATACTACTTGAGTGTTTTAATGTTTCAGTTTATCAATGTGGAACCAATTTGAGGTACTTTGGTTAGATTATAATTCATGATACTAAGTCATAATATTTGGTACATTTCAGACAAAAGTGCAAATATAAAAAACAAAGACAATTTAATAGACTGTAGATAAAAGCATATTAGAGTATGTTAATTGTATGTAAAATATTAAAGTCTGCATCTGGAAAGCAACTTAATGCTGCCAGCTATATGTAGAAGTGTTAAGTAGTATTGTATGGAAATACTTGAAGTGCGTCAAAAATTGCGCAAATGTTCCTCTGCACCAAAACCAGTCGTTGCTACAGACATGAATGAATGAATGAATGAATGAATGGATGAATGAATGGATGAATGAATGGAGCTGTCGCTACCTTAGCAGGTGTGTGATTTCCTCTTCATGGTGCTCAGTCTGCAGCTCCCACAATGTGTCCAAAAAACACAGAAAAAACACACACAGCCTTTTCAGTGCGCAAAAACTGCTGCGACAACCCGGGTATGAAACTAAAAACTAAAAAAATGTACTTTTGTAATTGCGAGTAAATTGCAAACAAATCCCAGTGTTTGTAAACCACGTCGCTCACTCCATCAAACTTCTTGTCCGAACGCGTTCACCTGTCAGCCGATGCGGGTTAAACCCGCAAGAAGAGAAAAGGACGGATCCGCACGGTAAATCCGGTAAAATGTCCAGTGTATGATCACTGGCGTCTCGGTGAAAACGGAGTTCACAGTGAGATGTGAACGTCAGGTAGAAAAAAAAAAGTTAGAAAGCCGCGTCTGTAACGTTTAGATCCGTTTTAATCCGCTCGCCCGCTCCGTGAAAAACGCTGTGGTGGAGGTCTGGACAGCTGAGACACACGGAGGGAAGGGTGGAAGGGAAGGGGGAGCAGGAGGCAGGAAAAAGGAAATGTGGAGGCTAATGTGCAATCCCATTGACCTCACTGAAAGAAAAAAAAACACCTTAAAGTCCTAATTATGGGATGAAAAGTCCACATTGTGATATAGAAGTTGATGAATCAGAGTCATAATGATGAGATCAATTATAAATCTGAGGGCATGTGTGTGAGTGACAAATCAGAGTTGGTGAGATGAGAAACTCATATGTTTGTTGTTGGTATGTCGATATTAAATCCACCTAGAATATGGAACTCTTAAAAAATCTGGTGCCAAGTTTTTGACACTTTTGGCATTGTCCTAAATGTCAAAATTATGAGATAAGAGTCATAATTATAAGATGAGTTTGATTTGCTTGAATGGTTTATGGCAATATTATATCACCATAGTTTTTTAAGTCAGTCAGTCATTTTCTAGACCTGCTTATTCCTCCTGAATAAGGTCACAGGGGTCAGCTGGAGCCAATCCCAGCGCATCACAGGCGAGAGGCAGCCTATCAAGGGGCACAAACACCATTCACTCACACCTACAGGCAGGTTAGAATCTCCAATTAACCCTCAGCATGTTTTTGGACTTTAGGAGGAAACCAGAGAACCTGGAGAACCCACGCAGACAAGAGGAGAACATGCAAACCCCGCTCTGCCTGAGGACCTGAACCTGCAACCTTCTTGCTGTGAGGCAACAGCGCTACCCACTGCTCAACGTGTGACCCCAGATAAGGAGTCGTTTAAAAAAAAATGTTTTGTCTTTGATTCCCTTTACTTTTGTCAGCTTGAGACAGATAAAATAATGTCAAGTCAGAAAAGACAAGGAGAAATAAGGAGACTGAACTCTGACCCTGCAAAGATATTATTGTGGGTGACAAAAACATTGTTTAAACTTAATATGCTAAACTTGACTTCTTATTTATGACAATGTTTTTTTTCTCATAAATTACTTTTTATATCATAATGTGGGCTTTTAATTGATTTATTTTTGAAAGGCTGACAACATGTGTCTCGCTTTTAGCAAAAATCGAGAAAGTACAACATAAATTTGATTAATTTTCCCCAAAATCTGATGGATCACAGTGAAGTTATAATAAAGGACTTTTGATAAAATTATAAACCTAAGAAAGGTATAATCAATTTATATTTTAATACAATTATTTTACAGGCAGTAGTCCAATAAATAATCACATAAATTTTGATTACTAATAAGTAAAAATCTAAAAACAAGATTTGTTTCTACAAAACTATTTTGAAAAAAATGTTTGTTTTTTTTGTAATTTTTGGTGCATATGTCATTGACCCAATTATAAGACAAAATGTCATTATTACAAGATAAAAAAGTGCTGTTGTAACCATGTAAGCGGTATATAATCCCAAATATACTAACTATTAAAAGTGTCACGGCGGGGGTCATAGCAGATATGGAAGCCTCTGGGACATGAGCTAAGGCCATTACCGATTATTCTCAGGAATAAGGATCTTAACGTTTACCAAACATAAATTATGCACAGTAATTTGTTTGCATATCATCAGAATTTGGCGTAATGTTGCTCTTTCCTTCTGTTGCTCAAATTAAGAAGTACTACACTAGTCATCTGAATCTGTCATAAGACATTTAAAATACTGTCTAACCCTATTCACACTACAATCCACTGCGCTTTCTGACCTCCAGTAATCTGAAAGGGGGTTTTGAAAAATATTTTTTTACCTGATAGGTAGTAGTAGTAACTTGTTTGCATTAAGGTGGTAAAAGCCTAATGGGAATTTTATCAGTCAAACTAAAAGTTTTGAACTGTACTGAACTGAGTTTTGAACTGCAAAAGCCTGACATGTCTATCTTTATTAAATATAGTCAAATGATAGTGATTTAACAATATAGCTGTATTTTTGCAAGACTGTGTTCTCAGAAAATATACTGAAAGTCTTTTTTTTATGACCAGTAATGGCAAAAGTCTTTCTTTTAAAAATGCACCGGTATGTGAATTTCTGTCTTTCTTATGTTCCCTGTGCAATTTTAGCCTCAGTGTGTTTTTTTTTTAAACAGAGAAGTGCAGTGCTCAGCGCCTTTGCCCCCATTATGTGCTCCTGCCATTACATTTTATGGCCCTGTTATCTTCCATCACTGCCGGTTGAGGATTATGTCATTCCCATCATAGGAAGTTCTCTTTACAGGCTCTCTGCAGATCAATAAATAACAAATGCCAGTACACAATTTGAAAAAAAAAGGAAGGACAACAGGACGGGGAGTGAGACCTTGCTGCATGCAGCAATAAATGTATTGAGTGACTGGACAGCACCTGCTGAGGAATGAAGGAAATGAGGTGAGACTCCTTGATGAATGAGGTTCAGAGAGGAAACTCTAGGGGCCTCTGGAAGTTGGGTGGGAAGATATTTTTGAGGTTACAAAAAAAACAAAAAAAAACAAAACAAAGTCAAGGTCATTATTAAAGGTTTCTTTTCTAGATGTTATTTTTACCCATTTTATACAACATTCTGTCATAAGTCTTTGTATGAATGTGGTTTTGTTCCCTTAAGATTATTAGTCAGTGTCATTTTGATCGGAAATAAAAGTTATTTTACAGGAAAAACATTGTCATCTGTCTGTATCTTAACTATTGGCACAATTCCCATTAAAATACCATCCATAGCTTATAATGAGCTAGTATGCCTACTGTTATTATTTTAACTTTATTTTAACTGTGACCATTATTTTATTCTAATTCAGGTTCAATGTGCAGGCCTATATATATTATTGCAGTTGGTGACATGATTAGAAATGAGTAAAGATGCAGGTGATGGATCCTTTTATATGAATCCTTTCACATGTGTAGTCAGGTTTTATTAGGAAGATCAGTTTCTTTAAATTATGAAGAAATTAGGCTGAGAATAGCAACACACAGAAGATATGAACTACTGCAGCAATTCCAGCACAGACAGAAAAACAGCTAAAGCACTTCATAGGTAATTGGAACCTAAATTGAAGCAGGTGTGCAGCGGCGTGAAGGAACGGAGTACAGAAGTCTCTCAGCCATTGATGAGGGCAGAGACAGAGTGTCGGGGAAGTGGGGTATTTATAGGGCAGGGGTCCAGGGAGTCACAGATGTAGAGAGTCAGTAAGGGTGCGGGAAACTGGAGCTGTGAATCCTTGATTAGTGGGTGTGGCTGGGGAATCTGTCAGATGGTCGGTGTTGCACTACATGTCTTTCTAAGTGGCACTTTCTTCTTCAGATGCGCTAGACAAATAAAACCTTTGTTAACAGCAGCTTTTGACGGACAGCTAGGCTGCCCAGTGAAATGGATTGATTCTGGTTTGTCTGTTAATGGGCATCCATGCAGGCCAATCAATTCTGCTGCTCAGAAGTCTTGATCAGTTGGACATAAATTTGCTCCTGTACTCTTACTCTATAATGGATAATAGTGATTTATTTTTAAAATAGTAGTATTAGTCAAGTTTAATATGACATAAAATAGAATAAGGGAAATATATTGAATTGTGGTGTAAGTGGAGGATGAGGTGACAGGATCCATCACAGCTATTTGGGTGAACCAGGACAGCAACAGACCATCCAACTTCACCGGCTGAACGACAGCATGTTCTGAGAATGAAAGCACAGAAAACACAGGGCAGGACTCTGGGAACACAACAGATTTAAAATACTACATCAGTGGACCATGAGTATCATAGATGTAGGAAAAACATAAAACTCACGGTATCTCATGAGGTCCTGGCAGTCTGAACCTATAGCAGCATAGCAATGTTCTAAGTATGTATAGTAGTATGTTTTGAAACTCTTTTCTTCATGTCGTCTTGTTTCTCATTGCGTTGGTCTTTATCTGAGAGTTATTTTAGGGAAATTTCCCCTCTCTGTCTTAGGTGATTTTTGAAGGTCTCTTCTTTTAGGACTTTGTAGTAAGGATCACTTCTTCTTCTTCATAGTGAAGTTTTCTTTCTTTGAGATTTAATTCTGGAATCTCTGTTGTTCGAGACCCGCTTTTTGAAACTGTTTTCAAGTTCTTAATGGAGAGGTTGTAATCTCTGTTTGAGCCTTTTAGTGAAGATCTGTTCTTTCTTGAGAGCTCTATGATGAAGAACGCTTCTTTCTCTGTTTCTTCTGGAAGATGTGTTCTTTCTTCCAGTCTTGTTTCTCAATGCTTTGGTCTTTCTCTGAAAGTTATTTATGGAGATTTTGCCTCTCTGTCTTAGGTGATTTTTGAAGGTCTCTTCTTTTAGGACTTTGTAGTAAGGATTGCTTCTCTTTCAAAGATCTTCTTAGTGAAGTTCTTTTCTGTCTTTGAGATTTCATTCTGGAATCTCTGTTCTTTGAGACCTGCTTTTTGAAACTGTTTTCTTCATGTTACAGTTCTTAATGGAGAGGTTGTAATCTCTGTTTGAGCCCTTTAGTGAAGATCTGTTCTTTCTTGAGAGCTCTATGATGAAGAACGCTTCTTTCTCTCAGTTTCTTCTGGAAGATGTGTTCTTTCTTCCAGTCTTGTTTCTCAATGCTTTGGTCTTTCTCTGAAAGTTATTTATGGAGATTTTGCCTCTCTGTCTTAGGTGATTTTTTAAGGTCTCTTCTTTTAGGACTTGGTTGTAAGGATCGCTTCTTCTTCTTCTTAGTGAAGTTCTTTTCTGTCTTTGAGATTTAATTCTGGAATCTCTGTTCTTTGAGATCTGCTTTTTGAAACTGTTTTCTTCATGTTACAGTTCTTAATGGAGAGGTTGTAATCTCTGTTTGAGCCTTTTAGTGAACATCTGTTCTTTCTTGAGAGCTCTATGATGAAGAACGCTTCTTTCTCTCAGTTTCTTCTGGAAGATGTGTTCTTTCTTCCAGTCTTGTTTCTCAATGCTTTGGTCTTTCTCTGAAAGTTATTTATGGAGATTTTGCCTCTCTGTCTTAGGTGATTTTTGAAGGTCTCTTCTTTTAGGACTTTGTAGTAAGGATCGCTTCTCTTTCAAAGATCTTCTTAGTGAAGTTCTTTTCTTTTTTGAGATTTAATTCTGGAATCTCTGTTCTTTGAGACCTGCTTTTTGAAACTGTTTTCTTCATGTTACAGTTCTTAATGGAGAGGTTGTAATCTCTGTTTGAGCCTTTTAGTGAAGACTGTTTGTTCTTGAGAGCTCTAAGACGAAGAACACTTCTTTCTCTCAGTTTCTTCTGGAAGATGTGTTCTTTCTTCCAGTCTTGTTTCTCAATGCTTTGGTCTTTCTCTGAAAGTTATTTATGGAGATTTTGCCTCTCTGTTTTAGGTGCCTTTTGAAGGTCTCTTCTTTTAGGACTTTGTAGTAAGGATCGCTTCTCTTTCAAAGATCTTCTTAGTGAAGTTCTTTTCTGTCTTTGAGATTTAATTCTGGAATCTCTGTTCTTTGAGACCTGCTTTTTGAAACTGTTTTCTTCATGTTACAGTTCTTAATGGAGAGGTTGTAATCTCTGTTTGAGCCTTTTACTGAACATCTGTTCTTTCTTGAGAGCTCTATGATGAAGAACGCTTCTTTCTCTCAGTTTCTTCTGGAAGATGTGTTCTTTCTTCCAGTCTTGTTTCTCAATGCTTTGGTCTTTCTCTGAAAGTTATTTATGGAGATTTTGCCTCTCTGTCTTAGGTGATTTTTGAAGGTCTCTTCTTTTAGGACTTTGTAGTAAGGATCGCTTCTCTTTCAAAGATCTTCTTAGTGAAGTTCTTTTCTTTTTTGAGATTTAATTCTGGAATCTCTGTTCTTTGAGACCTGCTTTTTGAAACTGTTTTCTTCATGTTACAGTTCTTAATGGAGAGGTTGTAATCTCTGTTTGAGCCTTTTAGTGAAGACTGTTTGTTCTTGAGAGCTCTAAGACGAAGAACACTTCTTTCTCTCAGTTTCTTCTGGAAGATGTGTTCTTTCTTCCAGTCTTGTTTCTCAATGCTTTGGTCTTTCTCTGAAAGTTATTTATGGAGATTTTGCCTCTCTGTTTTAGGTGCCTTTTGAAGGTCTCTTCTTTTAGGACTTTGTAGTAAGGATCGCTTCTCTTTCAAAGATCTTCTTAGTGAAGTTCTTTTCTGTCTTTGAGATTTAATTCTGGAATCTCTGTTCTTTGAGACCTGCTTTTTGAAACTGTTTTCTTCATGTTACAGTTCTTAATGGAGAGGTTGTAATCTCTGTTTGAGCCTTTTACTGAAGATCTGTTCTTTCTTGAGAGCTCTATGATGAAGAACGCTTCTTTCTCTCAGTTTCTTCTGGAAGATGTGTTCTTTCTTCCAGTCTTGTTTCTCAATGCTTTGGTCTTTCTCTGAAAGTTATTTATGGAGATTTTGCCTCTCTGTCTTAGGTGATTTTTGAAGGTCTCTTCTTTTAGGACTTTGTAGTAAGGATCGCTTCTCTTTCAAAGATCTTCTTAGTGAAGTTCTTTTCTTTTTTGAGATTTAATTCTGGAATCTCTGTTCTTTGAGACCTGCTTTTTGAAACTGTTTTCTTCATGTTACAGTTCTTAATGGAGAGGTTGTAATCTCTGTTTGAGCCTTTTAGTGAAGACTGTTTGTTCTTGAGAGCTCTAAGACGAAGAACACTTCTTTCTCTCAGTTTCTTCTGGAAGATGTGTTCTTTCTTCCAGTCTTGTTTCTCAATGCTTTGGTCTTTCTCTGAAAGTTATTTATGGAGATTTTGCCTCTCTGTTTTAGGTGCCTTTTGAAGGTCTCTTCTTTTAGGACTTTGTAGTAAGGATCGCTTCTCTTTCAAAGATCTTCTTAGTGAAGTTCTTTTCTGTCTTTGAGATTTAATTCTGGAATCTCTGTTCTTTGAGACCTGCTTTTTGAAACTGTTTTCTTCATGTTACAGTTCTTAATGGAGAGGTTGTAATCTCTGTTTGAGCCTTTTACTGAAGATCTGTTCTTTCTTGAGAGCTCTATGATGAAGAACGCTTCTTTCTCTCAGTTTCTTCTGGAAGATGTGTTCTTTCTTCCAGTCTTGTTTCTCAATGCTTTGGTCTTTCTCTGAAAGTTATTTATGGAGATTTTGCCTCTCTGTTTTAGGTGATTTTTGAAGGTCTCTTCTTTTAGGACTTTGTAGTAAGGATCGCTTCTCTTTCAAAGATCTTCTTAGTGATGTTCTTTTCTTTTTTGAGATTTAATTCTGGAATCTCTGTTCTTTGAGACCTGCTTTTTGAAACTGTTTTCTTCATGTTACAGTTCTTAATGGAGAGGTTGTAATCTCTGTTTGAGCCTTTTAGTGAAGACTGTTTGTTCCTGAGAGCTCTAAGACGAAGAACACTTCTTTCTCTCAGTTTCTTCTGGAAGATGTGTTCTTTCTTCCAGTCTTGTTTCTCAATGCTTTGGTCTTTCTCTGAAAGTTATTTATGGAGATTTTGCCTCTCTGTTTTAGGTGCCTTTTGAAGGTCTCTTCTTTTAGGACTTTGTAGTAAGGATCGATTCTCTTTCAAAGATCTTCTTAGTGAAGTTCTTTTCTGTCTTTGAGATTTAATTCTGGAATCTCTGTTCTTTGAGACCTGCTTTTTGAAACAGTTTTCTTCATGTTACAGTTCTTAATGGAGAGGTTGTAATCTCTGTTTGAGCCTTTTAGTGAAGATCTGTTCTTTCTTGAGAGCTCTATGATGAAGAACGCTTCTTTCTCTCAGTTTCTTCTGGAAGATGTGTTCTTTCTTCCAGTCTTGTTTCTCAATGCTTTGGTCTTTCTCTGAAAGTTATTTATGGAGATTTTGCCTCTCTGTTTTAGGTGCCTTTTGAAGGTCTCTTCTTTTAGGACTTTGTAGTAAGGATCGCTTCTCTTTCAAAGATCTTCTTAGTGATGTTCTTTTCTGTCTTTGAGATTTAATTCTGGAATCTCTGTTCTTTGAGACCTGCTTTTTGAAACTGTTTTCTTCATGTTACAGTTCTTAATGGAGAGGTTGTAATCTCTGTTTGAGCCTTTTAGTGAAGATCTGTTCTTTCTTGAGAGCTCTATGATGAAGAACGCTTCTTTCTCTCAGTTTCTTCAGGAAGATGTGTTCTTTCTTCCAGTCTTGTTTCTCAATGCTTTGGTCTTTCTCTGAAAGTTATTTATGGAGATTTTGCCTCTCTGTCTTAGGTGATTTTTGAAGGTCTCTTCTTTTAGGACTTGGTTGTAAGGATCGCTTCTTCTTCTTCTTAGTGAAGTTCTTTTCTTTTTTGAGATTTAATTCTGGAATCTCTGTTCTTTGAGACCTGCTTTTTGAAACTGTTTTCTTCATGTTACAGTTCTTAATGGAGAGGTTGTAATCTCTGTTTGAGCCTTTTAGTGAAGACTGTTTGTTCCTGAGAGCTCTAAGACGAAGAACACTTCTTTCTCTCAGTTTCTTCTGGAAGATGTGTTTTCTTTCTGGGGCCTTCTCAAACAACTTGTGTTCTTTCTTCCAGTCTTGTTTCTCAATGCTTTGATCTTTCTCTGAAAGTTATTTATGGAGATTTTGCCTCTCTGTCTTAGGTGATTTTTGAAGGTCTCTTCTTTTAGGACTTTGTAGTAAGGATCGCTTCTCTTTCAAAAATCTTCTTAGTGAAGTTCTTTTCTTTTTTGAGATTTAATTCTGGAATCTCTGTTCTTTGAGACCTGCTTTTTGAAACTGTTTTCTTCATGTTACAGTTCTTAATGGAGAGGTTGTAATCTCTGTTTGAGCCTTTTAGTGAAGATCTGTTCTTTCTTGAGAGCTCTATGATGAAGAACGCTTCTTTCTCTCAGTTTCTTCAGGAAGATGTGTTCTTTCTTCCAGTCTTGTTTCTCAATGCTTTGGTCTTTCTCTGAAAGTTATTTATGGAGATTTTGCCTCTCTGTCTTAGGTGATTTTTGAAGGTCTCTTCTTTTAGGACTTTGTAGTAAGGATCGCTTCTCTTTCAAAGATCTTCTTAGTGAAGTTCTTTTCTTTTTTGAGATTTAATTCTGGAATCTCTGTTCCTTGAGACCTGCTTTTTGAAACTGTTTTCTTCATGTTACAGTTCTTAATGGAGAGGTTGTAATCTCTGTTTGAGCCTTTTAGTGAAGATCTGTTCTTTCTTGAGAGCTCTATGATGAAGAACGCTTCTTTCTCTCAGTTTCTTCTGGAAGATGTGTTCTTTCTTCCAGTCTTGTTTCTCAATGCTTTGGTCTTTCTCTGAAAGTTATTTATGGAGATTTTGCCTCTCTGTCTTAGGTGATTTTTGAAGGTCTCTTCTTTTAGGACTTGGTTGTAAGGATCGCTTCTTCTTCTTCTTAGTGAAGTTCTTTTCTGTCTTTGACATTTAATTCTGGTATCTCTGTTCTTTAAGACCTGCTTTTTGAAACTGTTTTCTTCATGTTACAGTTCTTAATGGAGAGGTTGTAATCTCTGTTTGAGCCTTTTAGTGAAGATCTGTTCTTTCTTGAGAGCTCTATGATGAAGAACGCTTCTTTCTCTCAGTTTCTTCTGGAAGATGTGTTCTTTCTTCCAGTTTTGTTTCTCAATGCTTTGGTCTTTCTCTGAAAGTTATTTATGGAGATTTTGCCTCTCTGTTTTAGGTGCCTTTTGAAGGTCTCTTCTTTTGGGACTTTGTAGTAAGGATCGCTTCTCTTTCAAAGATCTTCTTGGTGAAGTTCTTTTCTGTCTTTGAGATTTAATTCTGGAATCTCTGTTCTTTGAGACCTGCTTTTTGAAACTGTTTTCTTCATGTTACAGTTCTTAATGGAGAGGTTGTAATCTCTGTTTGAGCCTTTTAGTGAAGATTGTTTGTTCTTGAGAGCTCTAAGACGAAGAACACTTCTTTCTCTCAGTTTCTTCTGGAAGATGTGTTCTTTCTTCCAGTCTTGTTTCTCAATGCTTTGGTCTTTCTCTGAAAGTTATTTATGGAGATTTTGCCTCTCTGTCTTAGGTGATTTTTGAAGGTCTCTTCTTTTAGGACTTTGTAGTAAGGATCGCTTCTTCTTCTTAGTGAAGTTCTTTTCTGTCTTTGAGATTTAATTCTGGAATCTCTGATCTTTGAGACCTGCTTTTTGAAACTGTTTTCTTCATGTTACAGTCCTTAATGGAGAGGTTGTAATCTCTGTTTGAGCCTTTTAGTGAAGATCTGTTCTTTCTTGAGAGCTCTATGATGAAGAACGCTTCTTTCTCTCAGTTTCTTCTGGAAGATGTGTTCTTTCTTCCAGTCTTGTTTCTCAATGCTTTGGTCTTTCTCTGAAAGTTATTTATGGAGATTTTGCCTCTCTGTCTTAGGTGATTTTTGAAGGTCTCTTCTTTTAGGACTTTGTAGTAAGGATCGCTTCTTCTTCTTAGTGAAGTTCTTTTCTGTCTTTGAGATTTAATTCTGGAATCTCTGTTCTTTGAGACCTGCTTTTTGAAACTGTTTCTTCATGTTACAGTTCTTAATGGAGAGGTTGTAATCTCTGTTTGAGCCTTTTAGTGAAGATCTGTTCTTTCTTGAGAGCTCTATGATGAAGAACGCTTCTTTCTCTCAGTTTCTTCTGGAAGATGTGTTCTTTCTTCCAGTCTTGTTTCTCAATGCTTTGGTCTTTCTCTGAAAGTTATTTATGGAGATTTTGCCTCTCTGTTTTAGGTGCCTTTTGAAGGTCTCTTCTTTTAGGACTTTGTAGTAAGGATCGCTTCCCTTTCAAAGATCTTCTTAGTGAAGTTCTTTTCTGTCTTTGAGATTTAATTCTGGAATCTCTGTTCTTTGAGACCTGCTTTTTGAAACTGTTTTCTTCATGTTACAGTTCTTAATGGAGAGGTTGTAATCTCTGTTTGAGCCTTTTAGTGAAGATCTGTTCTTTCTTGAGAGCTCTATGATAAAGAACGCTTCTTTCTCTCAGTTTCTTCTGGAAGATGTGTTCTTTCTTCCAGTCTTGTTTCTCAATGCTTTGGTCATTCTCTGAAAGTTATTTATGGAGATTTTGCCTCTCTGTCTTAGGTGATTTTTGAAGGTCTCTTCTTTTAGGACTTGGTTGTAAGGATCGCTTCTTCTTCTTCTTTGTGAAGTTCTTTTCTGTCTTTGAGATTTAATTCTGGAATCTCTGTTCTTTGAGACCTGCTTTTTGAAACTGTTTTCTTCATGTTACAGTTCTTAATGGAGAGGTTGTAATCTCTGTTTAAGCCTTTTAGTGAAGATCTGTTCTTTCTTGAGAGATCTATGATGAAGAACGCTTCTTTCTCTCAGTTTCTTCTGGAAGATGTGTTCTTTCTTCCAGTCTTGTTTCTCAATGCTTTGGTCTTCCTCTGAAAGTTATTTATGGAGATTTTGCCTCTCTGTTTTAGGTGCCTTTTGAAGGTCTCTTCTTTTAGGACTTTGTAGTAAGGATCGCTTCTCTTTCAAAGATCTTCTTGGTGAAGTTCTTTTCTGTCTTTGAGATTTAATTCTGGAATCTCTGTTCTTTGAGACCTGCTTTTGAAACTGTTTTCTTCATGTTACAGTTCTTAATGGAGAGGTTGTAATCTCTGTTTGAGCCTTTTAGTGAAGATCTGTTCTTTCTTGAGAGCTCTATGATGAAGAACGCTTCTTTCTCTCAGTTTCTTCTGGAAGATGTGTTCTTTCTTCCAGTCTTGTTTCTCAATGCTTTGGTCTTTCTCTGAAAGTTATTTATGGAGATTTTGCCTCTCTGTTTTAGGTGCCTTTTGAAGGTCTCTTCTTTTAGGACTTTGTAGTAAGGATCGCTTCTCTTTCAAATATCTTCTTGGTGAAGTTCTTTTCTGTCTTTGAGATTTAATTCTGGAATCTCTGTTCTTTAAGACCTGCTTTTGAAACTGTTTTCTTCATGTTACAGTTCTTAATGGAGAGGTTGGAATCTCTGTTTGAGCCTTTTAGTGAAGATCTGTTCTTTCTTGAGAGCTCTCTGATGAAGAACGCTTCTTTCTCTCAGTTTCTTCTGGAAGATGTGTTCTTTCTTCCAGTCTTGTTTCTCAATGCTTTGGTCTTTCTCTGAAAGTTATTTATGGAGATTTTTTGAGATTTAATTCTGGAATCTCTGTTCTTTGAGACCTGCTTTTTGAAACTGTTTTCTTCATGTTACAGTTCTTAATGGAGAGGTTGTAATCTCTGTTTGAGCCTTTTAGTGAGGATCTGTTCTTTCTTGAGAGCTCTATGATGAAGAACGCTTCTTTCTCTCAGTTTCTTCTGGAAGATGTGTTTTCTTTCTGGGGCCTTCTCAAACAACTTGTGTTCTTTCTTCCAGTCTTGTTTCTCAATGCTTTGGTCTTTCTCTGAAAGTTATTTATGGAGACTTTGCCTCTCTGTCTTAGGTGATTTTTTAAGGTCTCTTCTTTTAGGACTTTGTAGTAAGGATATCTTCTCTTTCAAAGATCTTCTTAGTGAAGTTCTTTTCTTTTTTGAGATTTAATTCTGGAATCTCTTTTCTTTGAGATCTGCTTTTTGAAACAGTTTTCTTCATGTTACAGTTCTTAATAGAGAGATTGTAATCTCTGTTTGAGCCTTTTAGTGAAGATTTGTTCTTTCTTGAGAGCTCTAAGACGAAGAACACTTCTTTCTCTCAGTTTCTTCTGGAAGATGTGTTCTTTCTTCCAGTCTTGTTTCTCAATGCTTTGGTCTTTCTCTGAAAGTTATTTATGGAGATTTTGCCTCTCTGTTTTAGGTGCCTTTTGAAGGTCTCTTCTTTTAGGACTTTGTAGTAAGGATCGCTTCTCTTTCAAAGATCTTCTTCGTGAAGTTCTTTTCTTTGAGATCTGCTTTTTGAAACTGTTTTCTTCATGTTACAGTTCTTAATAGAGAGATTGTAATCTCTGTTTGAGCCTTTTAGTGAAGATCTGTTCTTTCTTGAGAGCTCTATGATGAAGAACGCTTCTTTCTTTCAGTTTCTTCTGGAAGATGTGTTTTCTTTCTGGGGCCTTCTCAAACAACTTGTGTTCTTTCTTCCGGTCTTGTTTCTCAATGCTTTGGTCTTTCTCTTAAAGTTATTTATGGAGATTTTGCCTCTCTGTTTTAGGTGCCTTTTGAAGGTCTCTTCTTTTAGGACTTTGTAGTAAGGATCGCTTCTCTTTCAAAGATCTTCTTAGTGAAGTTCTTTTCTGTCTTTGAGATTTAATTCTGGAATCTCTGTTCTTTGAGACCTGCTTTTTGAAACTGTTTTCTTCATGTTACAGTTCTTAATGGAGAGGTTGTAATCTCTGTTTGAGCCTTTTAGTGAAGATCTGTTCTTTCTTGAGAGCTCTATGATAAAGAACGCTTCTTTCTCTCAGTTTCTTCTGGAAAATGTGTTTTCTTTCTGGGGCCTTCTCAAACAACTTGTGTTCTTTCTTCCAGTCTTGTTTCTCAATGCTTTGGTCTTTCTCTGAAAGTTATTTATGGAGATTTTGCCTCTCTGTCTTAGGTGATTTTTGAAGGTCTCTTCTTTTAGGACTTTGTAGTAAGGATCGCTTCTCTTTCAAAGATCTTCTTAGTGAAGTTCTTTTCTTTTTTGAGATTTAATTCTGGAATCTCTTTTCTTTGAGATCTGCTTTTTGAAACTGTTTTCTTCATGTTACAGTTCTTAATAGAGAGATTGTAATCTCTGTTTGAGCCTTTTAGTGAAGATCTGTTCTTTCTTGAGAGCTCTAAGACGAAGAACACTTCTTTCTCTCAGTTTCTTCTGGAAGATGTGTTCTTTCTTCCAGTCTTGTTTCTCAATGCTTTGGTCTTTCTCTGAAAGTTATTTATGGAGATTTTGCCTCTCTGTCTTAGGTGATTTTTTAAGGTCTCTTCTTTTAGGACTTTGTAGTAAGGATCGCTTCTATTTCAAAGATCTTCTTAGTGAAGTTCTTTTCTGTCTTTGAGATTTAATTCTGGAATCTCTGTTCTTTGAGACCTGCTTTTGAAACTGTTTTCTTCATGTTACAGTTCTTAATGGAGAGGTTGTAATCTCTGTTTGAGCCTTTTAGTGAAGATCTGTTCTTTCTTGAGAGCTCTATGATGAGGAACGCTTCTTTCTCTCAGTTTCTTCTGAAAGATGTGTTCTTTCTTCCAGTCTTGTTTCTCAATGCTTTGGTCTTTCTCTGAAAGTTATTTATGGAGATTTTGCCTCTCTGTCTTAGGTGATTTTTGAAGGTCTCTTCTTTTAGGACTTTGTAGTAAGGATCGCTTCTCTTTCAAAGATCTTCTTAGTGAAGTTCTTTTCTGTCTTTGAGATTTAATTCTGGAATCTCTGTTCCTTGAGACCTGCTTTTTGAAACTGTTTTCTTCATGTTACAGTTCTTAATGGAGAGGTTGTAATCTCTGTTTGAGCCTTTTAGTGAAGATCTTTTCTTTCTTGAGAGCTCTATGATGAAGAACGCTTCTTTCTCTCAGTTTCTTCTGGAAGATGTGTTCTTTCTTCCAGTCTTGTTTCTCAATGCTTTGGTCTTTCTCTGAAAGTTATTTATGGAGATTTTGCCTCTCTGTCTTAGGTCATTTTTGAAGGTCTCTTCTTTTAGGACTTGGTTGTAAGGATCGCTTCTTCTTCTTCTTAGTGAAGTTCTTTTCTGTCTTTGAGATTTAATTCTGGAATCTCTGTTCTTTGAGACCTGCTTTTGAAACTGTTTTCTTCATGTTACAGTTCTTAATGGAGAGGTTGTAATCTCAGTTTGAGCCTTTTAGTGAAGATCTGTTCTTTCTTGAGAGCTCTATGATGAAGAACGCTTCTTTCTCTCAGTTTCTTCTGGAAGATGTGTTTTCTTTCTGGGGCCTTCTCAAACAACTTGTGTTCTTTCTTCCAGTCTTGTTTCTCAATGCTTTGGTCTTCCTCTGAAAGTTATTTATGGAGATTTTGCCTCTCTGTTTTAGGTGCCTTTTGAAGGTCTCTTCTTTTAGGACTTTGTAGTAAGGATCACTTCTCTTTCAAAGATCTTCTTAGTGAAGTTCTTTTCTTTTTTGAGATTTAATTCTGGAATCTCTTTTCTTTGAGATCTGCTTTTTGAAACAGTTTACTTCATGTTACAGTTCTTAATAGAGAGATTGTAATCTCTGTTTGAGCCTTTTAGTGAAGATCTGTTCTTTCTTGAGAGCTCTAAGACGAAGAACACTTCTTTCTCTCAGTTTCTTCTGGAAGATGTGTTCTTTCTTCCAGTCCTGTTTCTCAATGCTTTGGTCTTTCTCTGAAAGTTATTTATGGAGATTTTGCCTCTCTGTTTTAGGTGCCTTTTGAAGGTCTCTTCTTTTAGGACTTTGTAGTAAGGATCGCTTCTCTTTCAAAGATCTTCTTGGTGAAGTTCTTTTCTGTCTTTGAGATTTAATTCTGGAATCTCTGTTCTTTGAGACCTGCTTTTGAAACTGTTTTCTTCATGTTACAGTTCTTAATGGAGAGGTTGTAATCTCTGTTTGAGCCTTTTAGTGAAGATCTGTTCTTTCTTGAGAGCTCTATGATAAAGAACGCTTCTTTCTCTCAGTTTCTTCTGGAAGATGTGTTTTCTTTCTGGGGCCTTCTCAAACAACTTGTGTTCTTTCTTCCAGTCTTGTTTCTCAATGCTTTGGTCTTTCTCTGAAAGTTATTTATGGAGACTTTGCCTCTCTGTCTTAGGTGATTTTTTAAGGTCTCTTCTTTTAGGACTTTGTAGTAAGGATCGCTTCTCTTTCAAAGATCTTCTTAGTGAAGTTCTTTTCTTTTTTGAGATTTAATTCTGGAATCTCTTTTCTTTGAGATCTGCTTTTTGAAACAGTTTTCTTCATGTTACAGTTCTTAATAGAGAGATTGTAATCTCTGTTTGAGCCTTTTAGTGAAGATTTGTTCTTTCTTGAGAGCTCTAAGACGAAGAACACTTCTTTCTCTCAGTTTCTTCTGGAAGATGTGTTCTTTCTTCCAGTCTTGTTTCTCAATGCTTTGGTCTTTCTCTGAAAGTTATTTATGGAGATTTTGCCTCTCTGTTTTAGGTGCCTTTTGAAGGTCTCTTCTTTTAGGACTTTGTAGTAAGGATCGCTTCTCTTTCAAAGATCTTCTTCGTGAAGTTCTTTTCTTTGAGATCTGCTTTTTGAAACTGTTTTCTTCATGTTACAGTTCTTAATAGAGAGATTGTAATCTCTGTTTGAGCCTTTTAGTGAAGATCTGTTCTTTCTTGAGAGCTCTATGATGAAGAACGCTTCTTTCTTTCAGTTTCTTCTGGAAGATGTGTTTTCTTTCTGGGGCCTTCTCAAACAACTTGTGTTCTTTCTTCCGGTCTTGTTTCTCAATGCTTTGGTCTTTCTCTTAAAGTTATTTATGGAGATTTTGCCTCTCTGTTTTAGGTGCCTTTTGAAGGTCTCTTCTTTTAGGACTTTGTAGTAAGGATCGCTTCTCTTTCAAAGATCTTCTTAGTGAAGTTCTTTTCCGTCTTTGAGATTTAATTCTGGAATCTCTGTTCTTTGAGACCTGCTTTTTGAAACTGTTTTCTTCATGTTACAGTTCTTAATGGAGAGGTTGTAATCTCTGTTTGAGCCTTTTAGTGAAGATCTGTTCTTTCTTGAGAGCTCTATGATGAAGAACGCTTCTTTCTCTCAGTTTCTTCTGGAAGATGTGTTCTTTCTTCCAGTCTTGTTTCTCAATGCTTTGGTCTTTCTCTGAAAGTTATTTATGGAGATTTTGCCTCTCTGTCTTAGGTGATTTTTGAAGGTCTCTTCTTTTAGGACTTTGTAGTAAGGATCGCTTCTCTTTCAAAGATCTTCTTAGTGAAGTTCTTTTCTTTTTTGAGATTTAATTCTGGAATCTCTTTTCTTTGAGATCTGCTTTTTGAAACTGTTTTCTTCATGTTACAGTTCTTAATAGAGAGATTGTAATCTCTGTTTGAGCCTTTTAGTGAAGATCTGTTCTTTCTTGAGAGCTCTAAGACGAAGAACACTTCTTTCTCTCAGTTTCTTCTGGAAGATGTGTTCTTTCTTCCAGTCTTGTTTCTCAATGCTTTGGT
Source organism: Eupleurogrammus muticus (assembly GCA_036785175.1). Classification (NCBI taxonomy): domain Eukaryota; kingdom Metazoa; phylum Chordata; class Actinopteri; order Scombriformes; family Trichiuridae; genus Eupleurogrammus; species Eupleurogrammus muticus. The sequence continues at coordinate 17,901,959 of JAYKQN010000018.1, read as the reverse complement.
CTTTCTCTGAAAGTTATTTATGGAGATTTTGCCTCTCTGTCTTAGGTGATTTTTTAAGGTCTCTTCTTTTAGGACTTTGTAGTAAGGATCGCTTCTATTTCAAAGATCTTCTTAGTGAAGTTCTTTTCTGTCTTTGAGATTTAATTCTGGAATCTCTGTTCTTTGAGACCTGCTTTTGAAACTGTTTTCTTCATGTTACAGTTCTTAATGGAGAGGTTGTAATCTCTGTTTGAGCCTTTTAGTGAAGATCTGTTCTTTCTTGAGAGCTCTATGATGAGGAACGCTTCTTTCTCTCAGTTTCTTCTGAAAGATGTGTTCTTTCTTCCAGTCTTGTTTCTCAATGCTTTGGTCTTTCTCTGAAAGTTATTTATGGAGATTTTGCCTCTCTGTCTTAGGTGATTTTTGAAGGTCTCTTCTTTTAGGACTTTGTAGTAAGGATCGCTTCTCTTTCAAAGATCTTCTTAGTGAAGTTCTTTTCTGTCTTTGAGATTTAATTCTGGAATCTCTGTTCCTTGAGACCTGCTTTTTGAAACTGTTTTCTTCATGTTACAGTTCTTAATGGAGAGGTTGTAATCTCTGTTTGAGCCTTTTAGTGAAGATCTTTTCTTTCTTGAGAGCTCTATGATGAAGAACGCTTCTTTCTCTCAGTTTCTTCTGGAAGATGTGTTCTTTCTTCCAGTCTTGTTTCTCAATGCTTTGGTCTTTCTCTGAAAGTTATTTATGGAGATTTTGCCTCTCTGTCTTAGGTGATTTTTGAAGGTCTCTTCTTTTAGGACTTGGTTGTAAGGATCGCTTCTTCTTCTTCTTAGTGAAGTTCTTTTCTGTCTTTGAGATTTAATTCTGGAATCTCTGTTCTTTGAGACCTGCTTTTGAAACTGTTTTCTTAATGTTACAGTTCTTAATGGAGAGGTTGTAATCTCAGTTTGAGCCTTTTAGTGAAGATCTGTTCTTTCTTGAGAGCTCTATGATGAAGAACGCTTCTTTCTCTCAGTTTCTTCTGGAAGATGTGTTTTCTTTCTGGGGCCTTCTCAAACAACTTGTGTTCTTTCTTCCAGTCTTGTTTCTCAATGCTTTGGTCTTCCTCTGAAAGTTATTTATGGAGATTTTGCCTCTCTGTTTTAGGTGCCTTTTGAAGGTCTCTTCTTTTAGGACTTTGTAGTAAGGATCGCTTCTCTTTCAAAGATCTTCTTCGTGAAGTTCTTTTCTTTGAGATCTGCTTTTTGAAACTGTTTTCTTCATGTTACAGTTCTTAATATAGAGATTGTAATCTCTGTTTGAGCCTTTTAGTGAAGATCTGTTCTTTCTTGAGAGCTCTATGATGAAGAACGCTTCTTTCTTTCAGTTTCTTCTGGAAGATGTGTTTTCTTTCTGGGGCCTTCTCAAACAACTTGTGTTCTTTCTTCCAGTCTTGTTTCTCAATGCTTTGGTCTTTCTCTGAAAGTTATTTATGGAGATTTTGCCTCTCTGTCTTAGGTGCCTTTTGAAGGTCTCTTCTTTTAGGACTTTGTAGTAAGGATCGCTTCTCTTTCAAAGATCTTCTTAGTGAAGTTCTTTTCTGTCTTTGAGATTTAATTCTGGAATCTCTGTTCTTTGAGACCTGCTTTTTGAAACTGTTTTCTTCATGTTACAGTTCTTAATGGAGAGGTTGTAATCTCTGTTTGAGCCTTTTAGTGAAGATCTGTTCTTTCTTGAGAGCTCTATGATAAAGAACGCTTCTTTCTCTCAGTTTCTTCTGGAAGATGTGTTTTCTTTCTGGGGCCTTCTCAAACAACTTGTGTTCTTTCTTCCAGTCTTGTTTCTCAATGCTTTGGTCTTCCTCTGAACGTTATTTATGGAGATTTTGCCTCTCTGTTTTAGGTGCCTTTTGAAGGTCTCTTCTTTTAGGACTTTGTAGTAAGGATCGCTTCTCTTTCAAAGATCTTCTTGGTGAAGTTCTTTTCTGTCTTTGAGATTTAATTCTGGAATCTCTGTTCTTTGAGACCTGCTTTTGAAACTGTTTTCTTCATGTTACAGTTCTTAATGGAGAGGTTGTAATCTCTGTTTGAGCCTTTTAGGGAACATCTGTTCTTTCTTGAGAGCTCTATGATGAGGAACGCTTCTTTCTCTCAGTTTCTTCTGAAAGATGTGTTCTTTCTTCCAGTCTTGTTTCTCAATGCTTTGGTCTTTCTCTGAAAGTTATTTATGGAGATTTTGCCTCTCTGTTTTAGGTGCCTTTTGAAGGTCTCTTCTTTTAGGACTTTGTAGTAAGGATCGCTTCTCTTTCAAAGATCTTCTTAGTGAAGTTCTTTTCTGTCTTTGAGATTTAATTCTGGAATCTCTGTTCTTTGAGACCTGCTTTTTGAAACTGTTTTCTTCATGTTACAGTTCTTAATGGAGAGGTTGTAATCTCTGTTTGAGCCTTTTAGTGAAGATCTGTTCTTTCTTGAGAGCTCTATGATAAAGAACGCTTCTTTCTCTCAGTTTCTTCTGGAAGATGTGTTTTCTTTCTGGGGCCTTCTCAAACAACTTGTGTTCTTTCTTCCAGTCTTGTTTCTCAATGCTTTGGTCTTCCTCTGAACGTTATTTATGGAGATTTTGCCTCTCTGTTTTAGGTGCCTTTTGAAGGTCTCTTCTTTTAGGACTTTGTAGTAAGGATCGCTTCTCTTTCAAAGATCTTCTTGGTGAAGTTCTTTTCTGTCTTTGAGATTTAATTCTGGAATCTCTGTTCTTTGAGACCTGCTTTTGAAACTGTTTTCTTCATGTTACAGTTCTTAATGGAGAGGTTGTAATCTCTGTTTGAGCCTTTTAGTGAACATCTGTTCTTTCTTGAGAGCTCTATGATGAAGAACGCTTCTTTCTCTCAGTTTCTTCTGGAAGATGTGTTCTTTCTTCCAGTCTTGTTTCTCAATGCTTTGGTCTTTCTCTGAAAGTTATTTATGGAGATTTTGCCTCTCTGTCTTAGGTGATTTTTGAAGGTCTCTTCTTTTAGGACTTGGTTGTAAGGATCGCTTCTTCTTCTTCTTAGTGAAGTTCTTTTCTTTCTTTGAGATTTAATTCTGGAATCTCTGTTCTTTGAGACCTGCTTTTTGAAACTGTTTTCTTCATGTTACAGTTCTTAATGGAGAGGTTGTAATCTCTGTTTGAGCCTTTTAGTGAAGATCTGTTCTTTCTTGAGAGCTCTATGATGAAGAACGCTTCTTTCTCTCAGTTTCTTCTGGAAGATGTGTTCTTTCTTCCAGTCTTGTTTCTCAATGCTTTGGTCTTTCTCTGAAAGTTATTTATGGAGATTTTGCCTTTCTGTTTTAGGTGCCTTTTGAAGGTCTCTTCTTTTAGGACTTTGTAGTAAGGATCGCTTTTCTTTCAAAGATCTTCTTAGTGAAGTTCTTTTCTTTCTTTGAGATTTAATTCTGGAATCTCTGTTCTTTGAGACCTGCTTTTTGAAACTGTTTTCTTCATGTTACAGTTCTTAATGGAGAGGTTGTAATCTCTGTTTGAGCCTTTTAGTGAAGATCTGTTCTTTCTTGAGAGCTCTATGATGAAGAACGCTTCTTTCTCTCAGTTTCTTCTGGAAGATGTGTTCTTTCTTCCAGTCTTGTTTCTCAATGCTTTGGTCATTCTCTGAAAGTTATTTATGGAGATTTTGCCTCTCTGTCTTAGGTGATTTTTTAAGGTCTCTTCTTTTAGGACTTTGTAGTAAGGATCGCTTCTCTTTCAAAGATCTTCTTAGTGAAGTTCTTTTCTTTTTTGAGATTTAATTCTGGAATCTCTTTTCTTTGAGATCTGCTTTTTGAAACTGTTTTCTTCATGTTACAGTTCTTAATAGAGAGATTGTAATCTCTGTTTGAGCCTTTTAGTGAAGATCTGTTCTTTCTTGAGAGCTCTAAGACGAAGAACACTTCTTTCTCTCAGTTTCTTCTGGAAGATGTGTTCTTTCTTCCAGTCTTGTTTCTCAATGCTTTGGTCTTTCTCTGAAAGTTATTTATGGAGATTTTGCCTCTCTGTCTTAGGTGATTTTTTAAGGTCTCTTCTTTTAGGACTTTGTAGTAAGGATCGCTTCTCTTTCAAAGATCTTCTTAGTGAAGTTCTTTTCTGTCTTTGAGATTTAATTCTGGAATCTCTGTTCTTTGAGACCTGCTTTTGAAACTGTTTTCTTCATGTTACAGTTCTTAATGGAGAGGTTGTAATCTCTGTTTGAGCCTTTTAGTGAAGATCTGTTCTTTCTTGAGAGCTCTATGATAAAGAACGCTTCTTTCTCTCAGTTTCTTCTGGAAGATGTGTTCTTTCTTCCAGTCTTGTTTCTCAATGCTTTGGTCTTTCTCTGAAAGTTAATTATGGAGATTTTGCCTCTCTGTTTTAGGTGCCTTTTGAAGGTCTCTTCTTTTAGGACTTTGTAGTAAGGATCGCTTCTCTTTCAAAGATCTTCTTAGTGAAGTTCTATTCTGTCTTTGAGATTTAATTCTGGAATCTCTGTTCTTTGAGACCTGCTTTTTGAAACTGTTTTCTTCATGTTACAGTTCTTAATGGAGAGGTTGTAATCTCTGTTTGAGCCTTTTAGTGAAGATCTGTTCTTTCTTGAGAGCTCTATGATGAGGAACGCTTCTTTCTCTCAGTTTCTTCTGAAAGATGTGTTCTTTCTTCCAGTCTTGTTTCTCAATGCTTTGGTCTTTCTCTGAAAGTTATTTATGGAGATTTTGCCTCTCTGTCTTAGGTGATTTTTGAAGGTCTCTTCTTTTAGGACTTTGTAGTAAGGATCGCTTCTCTTTCAAAGATCTTCTTGGTGAAGTTCTTTTCTGTCTTTGAGATTTAATTCTGGAATCTCTGTTCTTTGAGACCTGCTTTTTGAAACTGTTTTCTTCATGTTACAGTTCTTAATGGAGAGGTTGTAATCTCTGTTTGAGCCTTTTAGTGAAGATCTGTTCTTTCTTGACAGCTCTATGATAAAGAACGCTTCTTTCTCTCAGTTTCTTCTGGAAGATGTGGTTTCTTTCTGGGGCCTTCTCAAACAACTTGTGTTCTTTCTTCCAGTCTTGTTTCTCAATGCTTTGGTCTTTCTCTGAAAGTTATTTATGGAGATTTTGCCTCTCTGTTTTAGGTGATTTTTTAAGGTCTCTTCTTTTAGGACTTTGTAGTAAGGATCACTTCTCTTTTAAAGATCTTCTTAGTGAAGTTCTTTTCTGTCTTTGAGATTTAATTCTGGAATCTCTGTTCTTTGAGACCTGCTTTTGAAACAGTTTTCTTCATGTTACAGTTCTTAATGGAGAGGTTGTAATCTCTGTTTGAGCCTTTTAGTGAAGATCTGTTCTTTCTTGAGAGCTCTATGATAAAGAACGCTTCTTTCTCTCAGTTTCTTCTGGAAGATGTGTTTTCTTTCTGGGGCCTTCTCAAACAACTTGTGTTCTTTCTTCCAGTCTTGTTTCTCAATGCTTTGGTCTTCCTCTGAAAGTTATTTATGGAGATTTTGCCTCTCTGTTTTAGGTGCCTTTTGAAGGTCTCTTCTTTTAGGACTTTGTAGTAAGGATCGCTTCTCTTTCAAAGATCTTCTTAGTGAAGTTCTTTTCTTTTTTGAGATTTAATTCTGGAATCTCTTTTCTTTGAGATCTGCTTTTTGAAACAGTTTTCTTCATGTTACAGTTCTTAATAGAGAGATTGTAATCTCTGTTTGAGCCTTTTAGTGAAGATCTGTTCTTTCTTGAGAGCTCTAAGACGAAGAACACTTCTTTCTCTCAGTTTCTTCTGGAAGATGTGTTCTTTCTTCCAGTCTTGTTTCTCAATGCTTTGGTCTTTCTCTGAAAGTTATTTATGGAGATTTTGCCTCTCTGTTTTAGGTGCCTTTTGAAGGTCCCTTCTTTTAGGACTTTGTAGTAAGGATCGCTTCTCTTTCAAAGATCTTCTTAGTGAAGTTCTTTTCTGTCTTTGAGATTTAATTCTGGAATCTCTGTTCTTTGAGACCTGCTTTTTGAAACTGTTTTCTTCATGTTACAGTTCTTAATGGAGAGGTTGTAATCTCTGTTTGAGCCTTTTAGTGAAGATCTGTTCTTTCTTGAGAGCTCTATGATGAAGAACGCTTCTTTCTCTCAGTTTCTTCTGGAAGATGTGTTTTCTTTCTGGGGCCTTCTCAAACAACTTGTGTTCTTTCTTCCAGTCTTGTTTCTCAATGCTTTGGTCTTCCTCTGAAAGGTATTTATGGAGATTTTGCCTCTCTGTTTTAGGTGCCTTTTGAAGGTCTCTTCTTTTAGGACTTTGTAGTAAGGATCGCTTCTCTTTCAAAGATCTTCTTGGTGAAGTTCTTTTCTGTCTTTGAGATTTAATTCTGGAATCTCTGTTCTTTGAGACCTGCTTTTGAAACTGTTTTCTTCATGTTACAGTTCTTAATGGAGAGGTTGTAATCTCTGTTTGAGCCTTTTAGTGAAGATCTGTTCTTTCTTGAGAGCTCTATGATAAAGAACGCTTCTTTCTCTCAGTTTCTTCTGGAAGATGTGTTTTCTTTCTGGGGCCTTCTCAAACAACTTGTGTTCTTTCTTCCAGTCTTGTTTCTCAATGCTTTGGTCTTCCTCTGAAAGTTATTTATGGAGATTTTGCCTCTCTGTTTTAGGTGCCTTTTGAAGGTCTCTTCTTTTAGGACTTTGTAGTAAGGATCGCTTCTCTTTCGAAGATCGTCTTAGTGAAGTTCTTTTCTTTTTTGAGATTTAATTCTGGAATCTCTTTTCTTTGAGATCTGCTTTTTGAAACAGTTTTCTTCATGTTACAGTTCTTAATAGAGAGATTGTAATCTCTGTTTGAGCCTTTTAGTGAAGATCTGTTCTTTCTTGAGAGCTCTAAGACGAAGAACACTTCTTTCTCTCAGTTTCTTCTGGAAGATGTGTTCTTTCTTCCAGTCTTGTTTCTCAATGCTTTGGTCTTTCTCTGAAAGTTATTTATGGAGATTTTGCCTCTCTGTTTTAGGTGCCTTTTGAAGGTCCCTTCTTTTAGGACTTTGTAGTAAGGATCGCTTCTCTTTCAAAGATCTTCTTAGTGAAGTTCTTTTCTGTCTTTGAGATTTAATTCTGGAATCTCTGTTCTTTGAGACCTGCTTTTTGAAACTGTTTTCTTCATGTTACAGTTCTTAATGGAGAGGTTGTAATCTCTGTTTGAGCCTTTTAGTGAAGATCTGTTCTTTCTTGAGAGCTCTATGATGAAGAACGCTTCTTTCTCTCAGTTTCTTCTGGAAGATGTGTTTTCTTTCTGGGGCCTTCTCAAACAACTTGTGTTCTTTCTTCCAGTCTTGTTTCTCAATGCTTTGGTCTTCCTCTGAAAGGTATTTATGGAGATTTTGCCTCTCTGTTTTAGGTGCCTTTTGAAGGTCTCTTCTTTTAGGACTTTGTAGTAAGGATCGCTTCTCTTTCAAAGATCTTCTTGGTGAAGTTCTTTTCTGTCTTTGAGATTTAATTCTGGAATCTCTGTTCTTTGAGACCTGCTTTTGAAACTGTTTTCTTCATGTTACAGTTCTTAATGGAGAGGTTGTAATCTCAGTTTGAGCCTTTTAGTGAAGATCTGTTCTTTCTTGAGAGCTCTATGATGAAGAACGCTTCTTTCTCTCAGTTTCTTCTGGAAGATGTGTTTTCTTTCTGGGGCCTTCTCAAACAACTTGTGTTCTTTCTTCCAGTCTTGTTTCTCAATGCTTTGGTCTTCCTCTGAAAGTTATTTATGGAGATTTTGCCTCTCTGTTTTAGGTGCCTTTTGAAGGTCCCTTCTTTTAGGACTTTGTAGTAAGGATCGCTTCTCTTTCAAAGATCTTCTTAGTGAAGTTCTTTTCTGTCTTTGAGATTTAATTCTGGAATCTCTGTTCTTTGAGACCTGCTTTTTGAAACTGTTTTCTTCATGTTACAGTTCTTAATGGAGAGGTTGTAATCTCTGTTTGAGCCTTTTAGTGAAGATCTGTTCTTTCTTGAGAGCTCTATGATGAAGAACGCTTCTTTCTCTCAGTTTCTTCTGGAAGATGTGTTTCTTTCTGTGGGCCTTCTCAAACAACTTGTGTTCTTTCTTCCAGTCTTGTTTCTCAATGCTTTGGTCTTTCTCTGAAAGTTATTTATGGAGATTTTGCCTCTCTGTTTTAGGTGCCTTTTGAAGGTCTCTTCTTTTAGGACTTTGTAGTAAGGATCGCTTCTCTTTCAAAGATCTTCTTAGTGAAGTTCTTTTCTGTCTTTGAGATTTAATTATGGAATCTCTGTTCTTTGAGACCTGCTTTTTGAAACTGTTTTCTTCATGTTACAGTTCATAATAGAGAGATTGTAATCTCTGTTTGAGCCTTTTAGTGAAGATTTGTTCTTTCTTGAGAGCTCTATGATAAAGAACGCTTCTTTCTCTCAGTTTCTTCTGGAAGATGTTTTCTTTCTGGGGCCTTCTCAAACAACTTGTGTTCTTTCTTCCAGTCTTGTTTCTCAATGCTTTGGTCTTTCTCTGAAAGTTATTTATGGAGATTTTGCCTCTCTGTCTTAGGTGATTTTTTAAGGTCTCTTCTTTTAGGACTTTGTAGTAAGGATCGCTTCTCTTTCAAAGATCTTCTTAGTGAAGTTCTTTTCTGTCTTTGAGATTTAATTCTGGAATCTCTGTTCTTTGAGACCTGCTTTTTGAAACTGTTTTCTTCATGTTACAGTTCTTAATAGAGAGGTTGTAATCTCTGTTTGAGCCTTTTAGTGAAGATCTGTTCTTTCTTGAGAGCTCTATGATGAAGAACGCTTCTTTCTCTCAGTTTCTTCTGGAAGATGTGTTCTTTCTTCCAGCCTTGTTTCTCAATGCTTTGGTCTTTCTCTGAAAGTTATTCATGGAGATTTTGCCTCTCTGTCTTAGGTGATTTTTTAAGGTCTCTTCTTTTAGGACTTTGTAGTAAGGATCGCTTCTCTTTCAAAGATCTTCTTGGTGAAGTTCTTTTCTGTCTTTGAGATTTAATTCTGGAATCTCTGTTCTTTGAGACCTGCTTTTTGAAACTGTTTTCTTCGTGTTACAGTTCTTAATGGAGAGGTTGTAATCTCAGTTTGAGCCTTTTAGTGAAGATCTGTTCTTTCGTGAGAGCTCTATGATGAAGAACACTTCTTTCTCTCAGTTTCTTCTGGAAGATGTGTTTTCTTTCTGGGGGCTTCTCAAACAACTTGTGTTCTTTCTTCCAGTCTTGTTTCTCAATGCTTTGGTCTTTCTCTGAAAGTTATTTATGGAGATTTTGCCTCTCTGTTTTAGGTGCCTTTTGAAGGTCTCTTCTTTTAGGACTTTGTAGTAAGGATCGCTTCTCTTTCAAAGATCTTCTTGGGGAAGTTCTTTTCTGTCTTTGAGATTTAATTCTGGAATCTCTGTTCTTTGAGACCTGCTTTTGAAACTGTTTTCTTCATGTTACAGTTCTTAATGGAGAGGTTGTAATCTCTGTTTGAGCCTTTTAGTGAAGATCTGTTCTTTCTTGAGAGCTCTATGATGAAGAACGCTTCTTTCTCTCAGTTTCTTCTGGAAGATGTGTTCTTTCTTCCAGTCCTGTTTCTCAATGCTTTGGTCTTTCTCTGAAAGTTATTTATGGAGATTTTGCCTCTCTGTTTTAGGTGCCTTTTGAAGGTCTCTTCTTTTAGGACTTTGTAGTAAGGATCGCTTCTCTTTCAAAGATCTTCTTGGTGAAGTTCTTTTCTGTCTTTGAGATTTAATTCTGGAATCTCTGTTCTTTGAGACCTGCTTTTGAAACTGTTTTCTTCATGTTACAGTTCTTAATGGAGAGGTTGTAATCTCAGTTTGAGCCTTTTAGTGAAGATCTGTTCTTTCTTGAGAGCTCTATGATGAAGAACGCTTCTTTCTCTCAGTTTCTTCTGGAAGATGTGTTTTCTTTCTGGGGCCTTCTCAAACAACTTGTGTTCTTTCTTCCAGTCTTGTTTCTCAATGCTTTGGTCTTCCTCTGAAAGTTATTTATGGAGATTTTGCCTCTCTGTCTTAGGTGCCTTTTGAAGGTCTCTTCTTTTAGGACTTTGTAGTAAGGATCGCTTCTCTTTCAAAGATCTTCTTAGTGAAGTTCTTTTCTGTCTTTGAGATTTAATTCTGGAATCTCTGTTCTTTGAGACCTGCTTTTTGAAACTGTTTTCTTCATGTTGCAGTTCTTAATAGAGAGATTGTAATCTCTGTTTGAGCCTTTTAGTGAAGATCTGTTCTTTCTTGAGAGCTCTATGATGAAGAACGCTTCTTTCTCTCAGTTTCTTCTGGAAGATGTGTTCTTTCTTCCAGTCTTGTTTCTCAATGCTTTGGTCTTTCTCTGAAAGTTATTTATGGAGATTTTGCCTCTCTGTTTTAGGTGCCTTTTGAAGGTCTCTTCTTTTAGGACTTTGTAGTAAGGATCGCTTCTCTTTCAAAGATCTTCTTGGTGAAGTTCTTTTCTGTCTTTGAGATTTAATTCTGGAATCTCTGTTCTTTGAGACCTGCTTTTGAAACTGTTTTCTTCATGTTACAGTTCTTAATGGAGAGGTTGTAATCTCTGTTTGAGCCTTTTAGTGAAGATCTGTTCTTTCTTGAGAGCTCTATGATGAAGAACGCTTCTTTCTCTCAGTTTCTTCTGGAAGATGTGTTCTTTCTTCCAGTCCTGTTTCTCAATGCTTTGGTCTTTCTCTGAAAGTTATTTATGGAGATTTTGCCTCTCTGTTTTAGGTGCCTTTTGAAGGTCTCTTCTTTTAGGACTTTGTAGTAAGGATCGCTTCTCTTTCAAAGATCTTCTTGGTGAAGTTCTTTTCTGTCTTTGAGATTTAATTCTGGAATCTCTGTTCTTTGAGACCTGCTTTTGAAACTGTTTTCTTCATGTTACAGTTCTTAATGGAGAGGTTGTAATCTCAGTTTGAGCCTTTTAGTGAAGATCTGTTCTTTCTTGAGAGCTCTATGATGAAGAACGCTTCTTTCTCTCAGTTTCTTCTGGAAGATGTGTTCTTTCTTCCAGTCTTGTTTCTCAATGCTTTGGTCTTTCTCTGAAAGTTATTTATGGAGATTTTGCCTCTCTGTTTTAGGTGCCTTTTGAAGGTCTCTTCTTTTAGGACTTTGTAGTAAGGATCGCTTCTCTTTCAAAGATCTTCTTAGTGAAGTTCTTTTCTGTCTTTGAGATTTAATTCTGGAATCTCTGTTCTTTGAGACCTGCTTTTTGAAACTGTTTTCTTCATGTTACAGTTCTTAATGGAGAGGTTGTAATCTCTGTTTGAGCCTTTTAGTGAAGATCTGTTCTTTCTTGAGAGCTCTATGATGAAGAACGCTTCTTTCTCTCAGTTTCTTCTGGAAGATGTGTTCTTTCTTCCAGTCCTGTTTCTCAATGCTTTGGTCTTTCTCTGAAAGTTATTTATGGAGATTTTGCCTCTCTGTTTTAGGTGCCTTTTGAAGGTCTCTTCTTTTAGGACTTTGTAGTAAGGATCGCTTCTCTTTCAAAGATCTTCTTGGTGAAGTTCTTTTCTGTCTTTGAGATTTAATTCTGGAATCTCTGTTCTTTGAGACCTGCTTTTTGAAACTGTTTTCTTCATGTTACAGTTCTTAATGGAGAGGTTGTAATCTCAGTTTGAGCCTTTTAGTGAAGATCTGTTCTTTCGTGAGAGCTCTATGATGAAGAACACTTCTTTCTCTCAGTTTCTTCTGGAAGATGTGTTTTCTTTCTGGGGGCTTCTCAAACAACTTGTGTTCTTTCTTCCAGTCTTGTTTCTCAATGCTTTGGTCTTTCTCTGAAAGTTATTTATGGAGATTTTGCCTCTCTGTTTTAGGTGCCTTTTGAAGGTCTCTTCTTTTAGGACTTTGTAGTAAGGATCGCTTCTCTTTCAAAGATCTTCTTGGGGAAGTTCTTTTCTGTCTTTGAGATTTAATTCTGGAATCTCTGTTCTTTGAGACCTGCTTTTGAAACTGTTTTCTTCATGTTACAGTTCTTAATGGAGAGGTTGTAATCTCTGTTTGAGCCTTTTAGTGAAGATCTGTTCTTTCTTGAGAGCTCTATGATGAAGAACGCTTCTTTCTCTCAGTTTCTTCTGGAAGATGTGTTCTTTCTTCCAGTCCTGTTTCTCAATGCTTTGGTCTTTCTCTGAAAGTTATTTATGGAGATTTTGCCTCTCTGTTTTAGGTGCCTTTTGAAGGTCTCTTCTTTTAGGACTTTGTAGTAAGGATCGCTTCTCTTTCAAAGATCTTCTTAGTGAAGTTCTTTTCTGTCTTTGAGATTTAATTCTGGAATCTCTGTTCTTTGAGACCTGCTTTTTGAAACTGTTTTCTTCATGTTGCAGTTCTTAATAGAGAGATTGTAATCTCTGTTTGAGCCTTTTAGTGAAGATCTGTTCTTTCTTGAGAGCTCTATGATGAAGAACGCTTCTTTCTCTCAGTTTCTTCTGGAAGATGTGTTCTTTCTTCCAGTCTTGTTTCTCAATGCTTTGGTCTTTCTCTGAAAGTTATTTATGGAGATTTTGCCTCTCTGTTTTAGGTGCCTTTTGAAGGTCTCTTCTTTTAGGACTTTGTAGTAAGGATCGCTTCTCTTTCAAAGATCTTCTTAGTGAAGTTCTTTTCTGTCTTTGAGATTTAATTCTGGAATCTCTGTTCTTTGAGACCTGCTTTTTGAAACTGTTTTCTTCATGTTACAGTTCTTAATGGAGAGGTTGTAATCTCTGTTTGAGCCTTTTAGTGAAGATCTGTTCTTTCTTGAGAGCTCTATGATGAAGAACGCTTCTTTCTCTCAGTTTCTTCTGGAAGATGTGTTCTTTCTTCCAGTCCTGTTTCTCAATGCTTTGGTCTTTCTCTGAAAGTTATTCATGGAGATTTTGCCTCTCTGTTTTAGGTGCCTTTTGAAGGTCTCTTCTTTTAGGACTTTGTAGTAAGGATCGCTTCTCTTTCAAAGATCTTCTTGGTGAAGTTCTTTTCTGTCTTTGAGATTTAATTCTGGAATCTCTGTTCTTTGAGACCTGCTTTTGAAACTGTTTTCTTCATGTTACAGTTCTTAATGGAGAGGTTGTAATCTCTGTTTGAGCCTTTTAGTGAGGATCTGTTCTTTCTTGAGAGCTCTATGATAAAGAACGCTTCTTTCTCTCAGTTTCTTCTGGAAGATGTGTTCTTTCTTCCAGTCCTGTTTCTCAATGCTTTGGTCTTTCTCTGAAAGTTATTTATGGAGATTTTGCCTCTCTGTTTTAGGTGCCTTTTGAAGGTCTCTTCTTTTAGGACTTTGTAGTAAGGATCACTTCTCTTTCAAAGATCTTCTTGGTGAAGTTCTTTTCTGTCTTTGAGATTTAATTCTGGAATCTCTGTTCTTTGAGACCTGCTTTTGAAACTGTTTTCTTCATGTTACAGTTCTTAATGGAGAGGTTGTAATCTCAGTTTGAGCCTTTTAGTGAAGATCTGTTCTTTCTTGAGAGCTCTATGATGAAGAACGCTTCTTTCTCTCAGTTTCTTCTGGAAGATGTGTTTTCTTTCTGGGGCCTTCTCAAACAACTTGTGTTCTTTCTTCCAGTCTTGTTTCTCAATGCTTTGGTCTTCCTCTGAAAGTTATTTATGGAGATTTTGCCTCTCTGTCTTAGGTGCCTTTTGAAGGTCTCTTCTTTTAGGACTTTGTAGTAAGGATCGCTTCTCTTTCAAAGATCTTCTTAGTGAAGTTCTTTTCTGTCTTTGAGATTTAATTCTGGAATCTCTGTTCTTTGAGACCTGCTTTTTGAAACTGTTTTCTTCATGTTGCAGTTCTTAATAGAGAGATTGTAATCTCTGTTTGAGCCTTTTAGTGAAGATCTGTTCTTTCTTGAGAGCTCTATGATGAAGAACGCTTCTTTCTCTCAGTTTCTTCTGGAAGATGTGTTCTTTCTTCCAGTCTTGTTTCTCAATGCTTTGGTCTTTCTCTGAAAGTTATTTATGGAGATTTTGCCTCTCTGTTTTAGGTGCCTTTTGAAGGTCTCTTCTTTTAGGACTTTGTAGTAAGGATCGCTTCTCTTTCAAAGATCTTCTTGGTGAAGTTCTTTTCTGTCTTTGAGATTTAATTCTGGAATCTCTGTTCTTTGAGACCTGCTTTTGAAACTGTTTTCTTCATGTTACAGTTCTTAATGGAGAGGTTGTAATCTCTGTTTGAGCCTTTTAGTGAAGATCTGTTCTTTCTTGAGAGCTCTATGATGAAGAACGCTTCTTTCTCTCAGTTTCTTCTGGAAGATGTGTTCTTTCTTCCAGTCCTGTTTCTCAATGCTTTGGTCTTTCTCTGAAAGTTATTTATGGAGATTTTGCCTCTCTGTTTTAGGTGCCTTTTGAAGGTCTCTTCTTTTAGGACTTTGTAGTAAGGATCGCTTCTCTTTCAAAGATCTTCTTAGTGAAGTTCTTTTCTGTCTTTGAGATTTAATTCTGGAATCTCTGTTCTTTGAGACCTGCTTTTGAAACTGTTTTCTTCATGTTACAGTTCTTAATGGAGAGGTTGTAATCTCAGTTTGAGCCTTTTAGTGAAGATCTGTTCTTTCTTGAGAGCTCTATGATGAAGAACGCTTCTTTCTCTCAGTTTCTTCTGGAAGATGTGTTCTTTCTTCCAGTCTTGTTTCTCAATGCTTTGGTCTTTCTCTGAAAGTTATTTATGGAGATTTTGCCTCTCTGTTTTAGGTGCCTTTTGAAGGTCTCTTCTTTTAGGACTTTGTAGTAAGGATCGCTTCTCTTTCAAAGATCTTCTTAGTGAAGTTCTTTTCTGTCTTTGAGATTTAATTCTGGAATCTCTGTTCTTTGAGACCTGCTTTTTGAAACTGTTTTCTTCATGTTACAGTTCTTAATGGAGAGGTTGTAATCTCTGTTTGAGCCTTTTAGTGAAGATCTGTTCTTTCTTGAGAGCTCTATGATGAAGAACGCTTCTTTCTCTCAGTTTCTTCTGGAAGATGTGTTCTTTCTTCCAGTCCTGTTTCTCAATGCTTTGGTCTTTCTCTGAAAGTTATTTATGGAGATTTTGCCTCTCTGTTTTAGGTGCCTTTTGAAGGTCTCTTCTTTTAGGACTTTGTAGTAAGGATCGCTTCTCTTTCAAAGATCTTCTTGGTGAAGTTCTTTTCTGTCTTTGAGATTTAATTCTGGAATCTCTGTTCTTTGAGACCTGCTTTTGAAACTGTTTTCTTCATGTTACAGTTCTTAATGGAGAGGTTGTAATCTCAGTTTGAGCCTTTTAGTGAAGATCTGTTCTTTCTTGAGAGCTCTATGATGAAGAACGCTTCTTTCTCTCAGTTTCTTCTGGAAGATGTGTTTTCTTTCTGGGGCCTTCTCAAACAACTTGTGTTCTTTCTTCCAGTCTTGTTTCTCAATGCTTTGGTCTTCCTCTGAAAGTTATTTATGGAGATTTTGCCTCTCTGTTTTAGGTGCCTTTTGAAGGTCTCTTCTTTTAGGACTTTGTAGTAAGGATCGCTTCTCTTTCAAAGATCTTCTTAGTGAAGTTCTTTTCTGTCTTTGAGATTTAATTCTGGAATCTCTGCTCTTTGAGACCTGCTTTTTGAAACTGTTTTCTTCATGTTACAGTTCTTAATGGAGAGGTTGTAATCTCTGTTTGAGCCTTTTAGTGAAGATCTGTTCTTTCTTGAGAACTCTATGATGAAGAACGCTTCTTTCTCTCAGTTTCTTCTGGAAGATGTGTTCTTTCTTCCAGTCTTGTTTCTCAATGCTTTGGTCTTCCTCTGAAAGTTATTTATGGAGATTTTGCCTCTCTGTTTTAGGTGCCTTTTGAAGGTCTCTTCTTTTAGGACTTTGTAGTAAGGATCGCTTCTCTTTCAAAGATCTTCTTAGTGAAGTTCTTTTCTGTCTTTGAGATTTAATTCTGGAATCTCTGCTCTTTGAGACCTGCTTTTTGAAACTGTTTTCTTCATGTTACAGTTCTTAATGGAGAGGTTGTAATCTCTGTTTGAGCCTTTTAGTGAAGATCTGTTCTTTCTTGAGAGCTCTATGATGAAGAACGCTTCTTTCTCTCAGTTTCTTCTGTAAGATGTGTTCTTTCTTCCAGTCTTGTTTCTCAATGCTTTGGTCTTCCTCTGAAAGTTATTTATGGAGATTTTGCCTCTCTGTCTTAGGTGATTTTTTAAGGTCTCTTCTTTTAGGACTTTGTAGTAAGGATCGCTTCTCTTTCAAAGATCTTCTTAGTGAAGTTCTTTTCTTTTTTGAGATTTAATTCTGGAATCTCTGTTCTTTGAGACCTGCTTTTGAAACTGTTTTCTTCATGTTACAGTTCTTAATGGAGAGGTTGTAATCTCTGTTTGAGCCTTTTAGTGAGGATCTGTTCTTTCTTGAGAGCTCTATGATAAAGAACGCTTCTTTCTCTCAGTTTCTTCTGGAAGATGTCTTTTCTTTCTGGGGCCTTCTCAAACAACTTGTGTTCTTTCTTCCAGTCTTGTTTCTCAATGCTTTGGTCTTCCTCTGAATGTTATTTATGGAGATTTTGCCTCTCTGTTTTAGGTGCATTTTGAAGGTCTCTTCTTTTAGGACTTTGTAGTAAGGATCGCTTCTCTTTCAAAGATCTTCTTGGTGAAGTTCTTTTCTGTCTTTGAGATTTAATTCTGGAATCTCTGTTCTTTGAGACCTGCTTTTGAAACTGTTTTCTTCATGTTACAGTTCTTAATGGAGAGGTTGTAATCTCTGTTTGAGCCTTTTAGTGAAGATCTGTTCTTTCTTGAGAGCTCTATGATGAAGAACGCTTCTTTCTCTCAGTTTCTTCTGGAAGATGTGTTCTTTCTTCCAGTCCTGTTTCTCAATGCTTTGGTCTTTCTCTGAAAGTTATTTATGGAGATTTTGCCTCTCTGTTTTAGGTGCCTTTTGAAGGTCTCTTCTTTTAGGACTTTGTAGTAAGGATCGCTTCTCTTTCAAAGATCTTCTTGGTGAAGTTCTTTTCTGTCTTTGAGATTTAATTCTGGAATCTCTGTTCTTTGAGACCTGCTTTTGAAACTGTTTTCTTCATGTTACAGTTCTTAATGGAGAGGTTGTAATCTCAGTTTGAGCCTTTTAGTGAAGATCTGTTCTTTCTTGAGAGCTCTATGATGAAGAACGCTTCTTTCTCTCAGTTTCTTCTGGAAGATGTGTTTTCTTTCTGGGGCCTTCTCAAACAACTTGTGTTCTTTCTTCCAGTCTTGTTTCTCAATGCTTTGGTCTTCCTCTGAAAGTTATTTATGGAGATTTTGCCTCTCTGTTTTAGGTGCCTTTTGAAGGTCTCTTCTTTTAGGACTTTGTAGTAAGGATCACTTCTCTTTCAAAGATCTTCTTAGTGAAGTTCTTTTCTTTTTTGAGATTTAATTCTGGAATCTCTTTTCTTTGAGATCTGCTTTTTGAAACAGTTTACTTCATGTTACAGTTCTTAATAGAGAGATTGTAATCTCTGTTTGAGCCTTTTAGTGAAGATCTGTTCTTTCTTGAGAGCTCTAAGACGAAGAACACTTCTTTCTCTCAGTTTCTTCTGGAAGATGTGTTCTTTCTTCCAGTCCTGTTTCTCAATGCTTTGGTCTTTCTCTGAAAGTTATTTATGGAGATTTTGCCTCTCTGTTTTAGGTGCCTTTTGAAGGTCTCTTCTTTTAGGACTTTGTAGTAAGGATCGCTTCTCTTTCAAAGATCTTCTTGGTGAAGTTCTTTTCTGTCTTTGAGATTTAATTCTGGAATCTCTGTTCTTTGAGACCTGCTTTTGAAACTGTTTTCTTCATGTTACAGTTCTTAATGGAGAGGTTGTAATCTCAGTTTGAGCCTTTTAGTGAAGATCTGTTCTTTCTTGAGAGCTCTATGATGAAGAACGCTTCTTTCTCTCAGTTTCTTCTGGAAGATGTGTTTTCTTTCTGGGGCCTTCTCAAACAACTTGTGTTCTTTCTTCCAGTCTTGTTTCTCAATGCTTTGGTCTTCCTCTGAAAGTTATTTATGGAGATTTTGCCTCTCTGTCTTAGGTGCCTTTTGAAGGTCTCTTCTTTTAGGACTTTGTAGTAAGGATCGCTTCTCTTTCAAAGATCTTCTTAGTGAAGTTCTTTTCTGTCTTTGAGATTTAATTCTGGAATCTCTGTTCTTTGAGACCTGCTTTTTGAAACTGTTTTCTTCATGTTGCAGTTCTTAATAGAGAGATTGTAATCTCTGTTTGAGCCTTTTAGTGAAGATCTGTTCTTTCTTGAGAGCTCTATGATGAAGAACGCTTCTTTCTCTCAGTTTCTTCTGGAAGATGTGTTTTCTTTCTGGGGCCTTCTCAAACAACTTGTGTTCTTTCTTCCAGTCTTGTTTCTCAATGCTTTGGTCTTCCTCTGAAAGTTATTTATGGAGATTTTGCCTCTCTGTTTTAGGTGCCTTTTGAAGGTCTCTTCTTTTAGGACTTTGTAGTAAGGATCGCTTCTCTTTCAAAGATCTTCTTAGTGAAGTTCTTTTCTGTCTTTGAGATTTAATTCTGGAATCTCTGTTCTTTGAGACCTGCTTTTTGAAACTGTTTTCTTCATGTTACAGTTCTTAATGGAGAGGTTGTAATCTCTGTTTGAGCCTTTTAGTGAAGATCTTTTCTTTCTTGAGAGCTCTATGATGAAGAACGCTTCTTTCTCTCAGTTTCTTCTGGAAGATGTGTTCTTTCTTCCAGTCTTGTTTCTCAATGCTTTGGTCTTTCTCTGAAAGTTATTTATGGAGATTTTGCCTCTCTGTCTTAGGTGATTTTTTAAGGTCTCTTCTTTTAGGACTTTGTAGTAAGGATCACTTCTCTTTTAAAGATCTTCTTAGTGAAGTTCTTTTCTGTCTTTGAGATTTAATTCTGGAATCTCTGTTCTTTGAGACCTGCTTTTGAAACTGTTTTCTTCATGTTACAGTTCTTAATGGAGAGGTTGTAATCTCTGTTTGAGCCTTTTAGTGAGGATCTGTTCTTTCTTGAGAGCTCTATGATAAAGAACGCTTCTTTCTCTCAGTTTCTTCTGGAAGATGTGTTTTCTTTCTGGGGCCTTCTCAAACAACTTGTGTTCTTTCTTCCAGTCTTGTTTCTCAATGCTTTGGTCTTCCTCTGAATGTTATTTATGGAGATTTTGCCTCTCTGTTTTAGGTGCCTTTTGAAGGTCTCTTCTTTTAGGACTTTGTAGTAAGGATCGCTTCTCTTTCAAAGATCTTCTTGGTGAAGTTCTTTTCTGTCTTTGAGATTTAATTCTGGAATCTCTGTTCTTTGAGACCTGCTTTTGAAACTGTTTTCTTCATGTTACAGTTCTTAATGGAGAGGTTGTAATCTCTGTTTGAGCCTTTTAGTGAAGATCTGTTCTTTCTTGAGAGCTCTATGATGAAGAACGCTTCTTTCTCTCAGTTTCTTCTGGAAGATGTGTTCTTTCTTCCAGTCCTGTTTCTCAATGCTTTGGTCTTTCTCTGAAAGTTATTTATGGAGATTTTGCCTCTCTGTTTTAGGTGCCTTTTGAAGGTCTCTTCTTTTAGGACTTTGTAGTAAGGATCGCTTCTCTTTCAAAGATCTTCTTGGTGAAGTTCTTTTCTGTCTTTGAGATTTAATTCTGGAATCTCTGTTCTTTGAGACCTGCTTTTGAAACTGTTTTCTTCATGTTACAGTTCTTAATGGAGAGGTTGTAATCTCAGTTTGAGCCTTTTAGTGAAGATCTGTTCTTTCTTGAGAGCTCTATGATGAAGAACGCTTCTTTCTCTCAGTTTCTTCTGGAAGATGTGTTTTCTTTCTGGGGCCTTCTCAAACAACTTGTGTTCTTTCTTCCAGTCTTGTTTCTCAATGCTTTGGTCTTCCTCTGAAAGTTATTTATGGAGATTTTGCCTCTCTGTTTTAGGTGCCTTTTGAAGGTCTCTTCTTTTAGGACTTTGTAGTAAGGATCGCTTCTCTTTCAAAGATCTTCTTAGTGAAGTTCTTTTCTGTCTTTGAGATTTAATTCTGGAATCTCTGCTCTTGGAGACCTGCTTTTTGAAACTGTTTTCTTCATGTTACAGTTCTTAATGGAGAGGTTGTAATCTCTGTTTGAGCCTTTTAGTGAAGATCTGTTCTTTCTTGAGAACTCTATGATGAAGAACGCTTCTTTCTCTCAGTTTCTTCTGGAAGATGTGTTCTTTCTTCCAGTCCTGTTTCTCAATGCTTTGGTCTTTCTCTGAAAGTTATTTATGGAGATTTTGCCTCTCTGTTTTAGGTGCCTTTTGAAGGTCTCTTCTTTTAGGACTTTGTAGTAAGGATTGCTTCTCTTTCAAAGATCTTCTTGGTGAAGTTCTTTTCTGTCTTTGAGATTTAATTCTGGAATCTCTGTTCTTTGAGACCTGCTTTTTGAAACTGTTTTCTTCATGTTACAGTTCTTAATGGAGAGGTTGTAATCTCAGTTTGAGCCTTTTAGTGAAGATCTGTTCTTTCTTGAGAGCTCTATGATGAAGAACGCTTCTTTCTCTCAGTTTCTTCTGGAAGATGTGTTCTTTCTTCCAGTCTTGTTTCTCAATGCTTTGGTCTTTCTCTGAAAGTTATTCATGGAGATTTTGCCTCTCTGTCTTAGGTGATTTTTTAAGGTCTCTTCTTTTAGGACTTTGTAGTAAGGATCGCTTCTCTTTCAAAGATCTTCTTAGTGAAGTTCTTTTCTTTGAGATCTGCTTTTTGAAACTGTTTTCTTCATGTTACAGTTCTTAATAGAGAGATTGTAATCTCTGTTTGAGCCTTTTAGTGAAGATCTGTTCTTTCTTGAGAGCTCTATGATGAAGAACGCTTCTTTCTCTCAGTTTCTTCTGGAAGATGTGTTCTTTCTTCCAGTCTTGTTTCTCAATGCTTTGGTCTTTCTCTGAAAGTTATTTATGGAGATTTTGCCTCTCTGTTTTAGGTGCCTTTTGAAGGTCTCTTCTTTTAGGACTTTGTAGTAAGGATCGCTTCTCTTTCAAAGATCTTCTTCGTGAAGTTCTTTTCTGTCTTTGAGATTTAATTCTGGAATCTCTGCTCTTTGAGACCTGCTTTTTGAAACTGTTTTCTTCATGTTACAGTTCTTAATGGAGAGGTTGTAATCTCTGTTTGAGCCTTTTAGTGAAGATCTGTTCTTTCTTGAGAGCTCTATGATGAAGAACGCTTCTTTCTCTCAGTTTCTTCTGGAAGATGTGTTCTTTCTTCCAGTCTTGTTTCTCAATGCTTTGGTCTTTCTCTGAAAGTTATTTATGGAGATTTTGCCTCTCTGTTTTAGGTGCCTTTTGAAGGTCTCTTCTTTTAGGACTTTGTAGTAAGGATCGCTTCTCTTTCAAAGATCTTCTTGGTGAAGTTCTTTTCTGTCTTTGAGATTTAATTCTGGAATCTCTGTTCTTTGAGACCTGCTTTTTGAAACTGTTTTCTTCATGTTACAGTTCTTAATGGAGAGGTTGTAATCTCTGTTTGAGCCTTTTAGTGAAGATCTGTTCTTTCTTGAGAGCTCTATGATAAAGAACGCTTCTTTCTCTCAGTTTCTTCTGGAAGATGTGTTTTCTTTCTGGGGCCTTCTCAAACAACTTGTGTTCTTTCTTCCAGTCTTGTTTCTCAATGCTTTGGTCTTCCTCTGAAAGTTATTTATGGAGATTTTGCCTCTCTGTTTTAGGTGCCTTTTGAAGGTCTCTTCTTTTAGGACTTTGTAGTAAGGATCGCTTCTCTTTCAAAGATCTTCTTGGTGAAGTTCTTTTCTGTCTTTGAGATTTAATTCTGGAATCTCTGTTCTTTGAGACCTGCTTTTGAAACTGTTTTCTTCATGTTACAGTTCTTAATGGAGAGGTTGTAATCTCTGTTTGAGCCTTTTAGTGAAGATCTGTTCTTTCTTGAGAGCTCTATGATAAAGAACGCTTCTTTCTCTCAGTTTCTTCTGGAAGATGTGTTCTTTCTTCCAGTCTTGTTTCTCAATGCTTTGGTCTTTCTCTGAAAGTTATTTATGGAGATTTTGCCTCTCTGTTTTAGGTGCCTTTTGAAGGTCTCTTCTTTTAGGACTTTGTAGTAAGGATCGCTTCTCTTTCAAAGATCTTCTTAGTGAAGTTCTTTTCTGTCTTTGAGATTTAATTCTGGAATCTCTGTTCTTTGAGACCTGCTTTTGAAACTGTTTTCTTCATGTTACAGTTCTTAATGGAGAGGTTGTAATCTCTGTTTGAGCCTTTTAGTGAAGATCTTTTCTTTCTTGAGAGCTCTATGATGAAGAACGCTTCTTTCTCTCAGTTTCTTCTGGAAGATGTGTTCTTTCTTCCAGTCTTGTTTCTCAATGCTTTGGTCTTCCTCTGAATGTTATTTATGGAGATTTTGCCTCTCTGTTTTAGGTGCCTTTTGAAGGTCTCTTCTTTTAGGACTTTGTAGTAAGGATCGCTTCTCTTTCAAAGATCTTCTTGGTGAAGTTCTTTTCTGTCTTTGAGATTTAATTCTGGAATCTCTGTTCTTTGAGACCTGCTTTTGAAACTGTTTTCTTCATGTTACAGTTCTTAATGGAGAGGTTGTAATCTCTGTTTGAGCCTTTTAGTGAAGATCTGTTCTTTCTTGAGAGCTCTATGATGAAGAACGCTTCTTTCTCTCAGTTTCTTCTGGAAGATGTGTTCTTTCTTCCAGTCCTGTTTCTCAATGCTTTGGTCTTTCTCTGAAAGTTATTTATGGAGATTTTGCCTCTCTGTTTTAGGTGCCTTTTGAAGGTCTCTTCTTTTAGGACTTTGTAGTAAGGATCGCTTCTCTTTCAAAGATCTTCTTGGTGAAGTTCTTTTCTGTCTTTGAGATTTAATTCTGGAATCTCTGTTCTTTGAGACCTGCTTTTGAAACTGTTTTCTTCATGTTACAGTTCTTAATGGAGAGGTTGTAATCTCTGTTTGAGCCTTTTAGTGAAGATCTGTTCTTTCTTGAGAGCTCTATGATGAAGAACGCTTCTTTCTCTCAGTTTCTTCTGGAAGATGTGTTCTTTCTTCCAGTCCTGTTTCTCAATGCTTTGGTCTTTCTCTGAAAGTTATTTATGGAGATTTTGCCTCTCTGTTTTAGGTGCCTTTTGAAGGTCTCTTCTTTTAGGACTTTGTAGTAAGGATCGCTTCTCTTTCAAAGATCTTCTTGGTGAAGTTCTTTTCTGTCTTTGAGATTTAATTCTGGAATCTCTGTTCTTTGAGACCTGCTTTTGAAACTGTTTTCTTCATGTTACAGTTCTTAATGGAGAGGTTGTAATCTCAGTTTGAGCCTTTTAGTGAAGATCTGTTCTTTCTTGAGAGCTCTATGATGAGGAACGCTTCTTTCTCTCAGTTTCTTCTGAAAGATGTGTTCTTTCTTCCAGTCTTGTTTCTCAATGCTTTGGTCTTTCTCTGAAAGTTATTTATGGAGATTTTGACTCTCTGTTTTAGGTGCCTTTTGAAGGTCTCTTCTTTTAGGACTTGGTTGTAAGGATCGCTTCTTCTTAGTGAAGTTCTTTTCTGTCTTTGAGATTTAATTCTGGAATCTCTGTTCTTTGAGACCTGCTTTTTGAAACTGTTTTCTTCATGTTACAGTTCTTAATAGAGAGGTTGTAATCTCTGTTTGAGCCTTTTAGTGAAGATCTGTTCTTTCTTGAGAGCTCTAAAAAGAAGAACACTTCTTTCTCTCAGTTTCTTCTGGAAGATGTGTTCTTTCTTCCAGTCTTGTTTCTCAATGCTTTGGTCTTTCTCTGAAAGTTATTTATGGAGATTTTGCCTCTCTGTCTTAGGTGATTTTTTAAGGTCTCTTCTTTTAGGACTTTGTAGTAAGGATCTCTTCTCTTTCAAAGATCTTCTTAGTGAAGTTCTTTTCTGTCTTTGAGATTTAATTCTGGAATCTCTGTTCTTTGAGACCTGCTTTTTGAAACTGTTTTCTTCATGTTACAGTTCTTAATAGAGAGGTTGTAATCTCTGTTTGAGCCTTTTAGTGAAGATCTGTTCTTTCTTGAGAGCTCTATGATGAAGAACGCTTCTTTCTCTCAGTTTCTTCTGGAAGATGTGTTCTTTCTTCCAGTCTTGTTTCTCAATGCTTTGGTCTTTCTCTGAAAGTTATTCATGGAGATTTTGCCTCTCTGTCTTAGGTGATTTTTTAAGGTCTCTTCTTTTAGGACTTTGTAGTAAGGATCGCTTCTCTTTCAAAGATCTTCTTAGTGAAGTTCTTTTCTTTGAGATCTGCTTTTTGAAACTGTTTTCTTCATGTTACAGTTCTTAATAGAGAGATTGTAATCTCTGTTTGAGCCTTTTAGTGAAGATCTGTTCTTTCTTGAGAGCTCTATGATGAAGAACGCTTCTTTCTTTCAGTTTCTTCTGGAAGATGTGTTTTCTTTCTGGGGCCTTCTCAAACAACTTGTGTTCTTTCTTCCAGTCTTGTTTCTCAATGCTTTGGTCTTCCTCTGAAAGTTATTTATGGAGATTTTGCCTCTCTGTTTTAGGTGCCTTTTGAAGGTCTCTTCTTTTAGGACTTTGTAGTAAGGATCGCTTCTCTTTCAAAGATCTTCATGGTGAAGTTCTTGTCTGTCTTTGAGATTTAATTCTGGAATCTCTGTTCTTTGAGACCTGCTTTTGAAACTGTTTTCTTCATGTTACAGTTCTTAATGGAGAGGTTGTAATCTCTGTTTGAGCCTTTTAGTGAAGATCTGTTCTTTCTTGAGAGCTCTATGATAAAGAACGCTTCTTTCTCTCAGTTTCTTCTGGAAGATGTGTTTTCTTTCTGGGGCCTTCTCAAACAACTTGTGTTCTTTCTTCCAGTCTTGTTTCTCAATGCTTTGGTCTTCCTCTGAATGTTATTTATGGAGATTTTGCCTCTCTGTTTTAGGTGCCTTTTGAAGGTCTCTTCTTTTAGGACTTTGTAGTAAGGATCGCTTCTCTTTCAAAGATCTTCTTGGTGAAGTTCTTTTCTGTCTTTGAGATTTAATTCTGGAATCTCTGTTCTTTGAGACCTGCTTTTGAAACTGTTTTCTTCATGTTACAGTTCTTAATGGAGAGGTTGTAATCTCTGTTTGAGCCTTTTAGTGAAGATCTGTTCTTTCTTGAGAGCTCTATGATGAAGAACGCTTCTTTCTCTCAGTTTCTTCTGGAAGATGTGTTCTTTCTTCCAGTCCTGTTTCTCAATGCTTTGGTCTTTCTCTGAAAGTTATTTATGGAGATTTTGCCTCTCTGTTTTAGGTGCCTTTTGAAGGTCTCTTCTTTTAGGACTTTGTAGTAAGGATCGCTTCTCTTTCAAAGATCTTCTTGGTGAAGTTCTTTTCTGTCTTTGAGATTTAATTCTGGAATCTCTGTTCTTTGAGACCTGCTTTTGAAACTGTTTTCTTCATGTTACAGTTCTTAATGGAGAGGTTGTAATCTCAGTTTGAGCCTTTTAGTGAAGATCTGTTCTTTCTTGAGAGCTCTATGATGAAGAACGCTTCTTTCTCTCAGTTTCTTCTGGAAGATGTGTTCTTTCTTCCAGTCTTGTTTCTCAATGCTTTGGTCTTTCTCTGAAAGTTATTTATGGAGATTTTGCCTCTCTGTTTTAGGTGCCTTTTGAAGGTCTCTTCTTTTAGGACTTTGTAGTAAGGATCGCTTCTCTTTCAAAGATCTTCTTGGTGAAGTTCTTTTCTGTCTTTGAGATTTATTTCTGGAATCTCTGTTCTTTGAGACCTGCTTTTTGAAACTGTTTTCTTCATGTTACAGTTCATAATAGAGAGATTGTAATCTCTGTTTGAGCCTTTTAGTGAAGATTTGTTCTTTCTTGAGAGCTCTATGATAAAGAACGCTTCTTTCTCTCAGTTTCTTCTGGAAGATGTGTTCTTTCTTCCAGTCTTGTTTCTCAATGCTTTGGTCTTTCTCTGAAAGTTATTTATGGAGATTTTGCCTCTCTGTCTTAGGTGATTTTTTAAGGTCTCTTCTTTTAGGACTTTGTAGTAAGGATCGCTTCTCTTTCAAAGATCTTCTTAGTGAAGTTCTTTTCTGTCTTTGAGATTTAATTCTGGAATCTCTGCTCTTTGAGACCTGCTTTTTGAAACTGTTTTCTTCATGTTACAGTTCTTAATGGAGAGGTTGTAATCTCTGTTTGAGCCTTTTAGTGAAGATCTGTTCTTTCTTGAGAGCTCTATGATGAAGAACGCTTCTTTCTCTCAGTTTCTTCTGGAAGATGTGTTCTTTCTTCCAGTCTTGTTTCTCAATGCTTTGGTCTTCCTCTGAAAGTTATTTATGGAGATTTTGCCTCTCTGTCTTAGGTGATTTTTTAAGGTCTCTTCTTTTAGGACTTTGTAGTAAGGATCGCTTCTCTTTCAAAGATCTTCTTAGTGAAGTTCTTTTCTTTGAGATCTGCTTTTTGAAACTGTTTTCTTCATGTTACAGTTCTTAATAGAGAGATTGTAATCTCTGTTTGAGCCTTTTAGTGAAGATCTGTCTTTCTTGAGAGCTCTATGATGAAGAACACTTCTTTCTCTCAGTTTCTTCTGGAAGATGTGTTTCTTTCTGGGGCCTTCTCAAACAACTTGTGTTCTTTCTTTCAGTCTTGTTTCTCAATGCTTTGGTCTTTCTCTGAAAGTTATTTATGGAGATTTTGCCTCTCTGTCTTAGGTGATTTTTGAAGGTCTCTTCTTTTAGGACTTTGTAGTAAGGATCGCTTCTCTTTCAAAGATCTTCTTAGTGAAGTTCTTTTCTTTTTTGAGATTTAATTCTGGAATCTCTGTTCTTTGAGACCTGCTTTTTGAAACTGTTTTCTTCATGTTACAGTTCTTAATAGAGAGGTTTTAATCTCTGTTTGAGCCTTTTAGTGAAGATTTGTTCTTTCTTGAGAGCTCTATGATAAAGAACGCTTCTTTCTCTCAGTTTCTTCTGGAAGATGTTTTCTTTCCGGGGCCTTCTCAAACAACTTGTGTTCTTTCTTTCAGTCTTGTTTCTCAATGCTTTGGTCTTTCTCTGAAAGTTATTTATGGAGATTTTGCCTCTCTGTCTTAGGTGATTTTTGAAGGTCTCTTCTTTTAGGACTTTGTAGTAAGGATCGCTTCTCTTTCAAAGATCTTCTTAGTGAAGTTCTTTTCTTTTTTGAGATTTAATTCTGGAATCTCTGTTCTTTGAGACCTGCTTTTTGAAACTGTTTTCTTCATGTTACAGTTCTTAATAGAGAGGTTTTAATCTGTTTGAGCCTTTTAGTGAAGATTTGTTCTTTCTTGAGAGCTCTATGATAAAGAACGCTTCTTTCTCTCAGTTTCTTCTGGAAGATGTTTTCTTTCTGGGGCCTTCTCAAACAACTTGTGTTCTTTCTTCCAGTCTTGTTTCTCAATGCTTTGGTCTTTCTCTGAAAGTTATTTATGGAGATTTTGAATCTCTGTTTTAGGTGCCTTTTGAAGGTCTCTTCTTTTAGGACTTGGTTGTAAGGATTGCTTCTTCTTACTGAAGGTCTTTTCTTTCTTTGAGATTTAATTCTGGAATCTCTGTTCTTTGAGACCTGCTTTTTGAAACTGTTTTCTTCATGTTACAGTTCATAATAGAGAGATTGTAATCTCTGTTTGAGCCTTTTAGTGAAGATTTGTTCTTTCTTGAGAGCTCTATGATAAAGAACGCTTCTTTCTCTCAGTTTCTTCTGGAAGATGTTTTCTTTCTGGGGCCTTCTCAAACAACTTGTGTTCTTTCTTCCAGTCTTGTTTCTCAATGCTTTGGTCTTTCTCTGAAAGTTATTTATGGAGATTTTGCCTCTCTGTCTTAGGTGATTTTTTAAGGTCTCTTCTTTTAGGACTTTGTAGTAAGGATCTCTTCTCTTTCAAAGATCTTCTTAGTGAAGTTCTTTTCTGTCTTTGAGATTTAATTCTGGAATCTCTGTTCTTTGAGACCTGCTTTTTGAAACTGTTTTCTTCATGTTACAGTTCTTAATAGAGAGGTTGTAATCTCTGTTTGAGCCTTTTAGTGAAGATCTGTTCTTTCTTGAGAGCTCTATGATGAAGAACGCTTCTTTCTCTCAGTTTCTTCTGGAAGATGTGTTCTTTCTTCCAGTCTTGTTTCTCAATGCTTTGGTCTTTCTCTGAAAGTTATTCATGGAGATTTTGCCTCTCTGTCTTAGGTGATTTTTTAAGGTCTCTTCTTTTAGGACTTTGTAGTAAGGATCGCTTCTCTTTCAAAGATCTTCTTAGTGAAGTTCTTTTCTTTGAGATCTGCTTTTTGAAACTGTTTTCTTCATGTTACAGTTCTTAATAGAGATATTGTAATCTCTGTTTGAGCCTTTTAGTGAAGATCTGTTCTTTCTTGAGAGCTCTATGATGAAGAACGCTTCTTTCTTTCAGTTTCTTCTGGAAGATGTGTTCTTTCTTCCAGTCTTGTTTCTTAATGCTTTGGTCTTTCTCTGAAAGTTATTTATGGAGATTTTGCCTCTCTGTCTTAGGTGATTTTTGAAGGTCTCTTCTTCTAGGACTTTGTAGTAAGGATCGCTTCTCTTTCAAAGATCTTCTTGGTGAAGTTCTTTTCTGTCTTTGAGATTTAATTCTGGAATCTCTGTTCTTTGAGACCTGCTTTTTGAAACTGTTTTATTCATGTTACAGTTCCTAATGGAGAGGTTGTAATCTCTGTTTGAGCCTTTTAGTGAAGATCTGTTCTTTCTTGAGAGCTCTATGATAAAGAACGCTTCTTTCTCTCAGTTTCTTCTGGAAGATGTGTTTTCTTTCTGGGGCCTTCTCAAACAACTTGTGTTCTTTCTTCCAGTCTTGTTTCTCAATGCTTTGGTCTTTCTCTGAAAGTTATTTATGGAGATTTTGCCTCTCTGTTTTAGGTGCCTTTTGAAGGTCTCTTCTTTTAGGACTTTGTAGTAAGGATCGCTTCTCTTTCAAAGATCTTCTTGGTGAAGTTCTTTTCTGTCTTTGAGATTTAATTCTGGAATCTCTGTTCTTTGAGACCTGCTTTTGAAACTGTTTTCTTCAGGTTACAGTTCTTAATGGAGAGGTTGTAATCTCAGTTTGAGCCTTTTAGTGAAGATCTGTTCTTTCTTGAGAGCTCTATGATGAGGAACGCTTCTTTCTCTCAGTTTCTTCTGAAAGATGTGTTCTTTCTTCCAGTCTTGTTTCTCAATGCTTTGGTCTTTCTCTGAAAGTTATTTATGGAGATTTTGCCTCTCTGTTTTAGGTGCCTTTTGAAGGTCTCTTCTTTTAGGACTTTGTAGTAAGGATCGCTTCTCTTTCAAAGATCTTCTTAGTGAAGTTCTTTTCTGTCTTTGAGATTTAATTCTGGAATCTCTGTTCTTTGAGACCTGCTTTTTGAAACTGTTTTCTTCATGTTACAGTTCTTAATGGAGAGGTTGTAATCTCTGTTTGAGCCTTTTAGTGAAGATCTGTTCTTTCGTGAGAGCTCTATGATGAAGAACACTTCTTTCTCTCAGTTTCTTCTGGAAGATGTGTTTTCTTTCTGGGGCCTTCTCAAACAACTTGTGTTCTTTCTTCCAGTCTTGTTTCTCAATGCTTTGGTCTTTCTCTGAAAGTTATTTATGGAGATTTTGCCTCTCTGTTTTAGGTGCCTTTTGAAGGTCTCTTCTTTTAGGACTTTGTAGTAAGGATCGCTTCTCTTTCAAAGATCTTCTTGGTGAAGTTCTTTTCTGTCTTTGAGATTTAATTCTGGAATCTCTGCTCTTTGAGACCTGCTTTTTGAAACTGTTTTCTTCATGTTACAGTTCTTAATAGAGAGGTTGTAATCTCTGTTTGAGCCTTTTAGTGAGGATCTGTTCTTTCTTGAGAGCTCTATGATGAAGAACGCTTCTTTCTCTCAGTTTCTTCTGGAAGATGTGTTCTTTCTTCCAGTCTTGTTTCTCAATGCTTTGGTCTTTCTCTGAAAGTTATTCATGGAGATTTTGCCTCTCTGTCTTAGGTGATTTTTTAAGGTCTCTTCTTTTAGGACTTTGTAGTAAGGATCGCTTCTCTTTCAAAGATCTTCTTAGTGAAGTTCTTTTCTGTCTTTGAGATTTAATTCTGGAATCTCTGTTCTTTGAGACCTGCTTTTTGAAACTGTTTTCTTCATGTTACAGTTCATAATAGAGAGATTGTAATCTCTGTTTGAGCCTTTTAGTGAAGATTTGTTCTTTCTTGAGAGCTCTATGATAAAGAACGCTTCTTTCTCTCAGTTTCTTCTGGAAGATGTTTTCTTTCTGGGGCCTTCTCAAACAACTTGTGTTCTTTCTTCCAGTCTTGTTTCTCAATGCTTTGGTCTTTCTCTGAAAGTTATTTATGGAGATTTTGCCTCTCTGTCTTAGGTGATTTTTTAAGGTCTCTTCTTTTAGGACTTTGTAGTAAGGATCTCTTCTCTTTCAAAGATCTTCTTAGTGAAGTTCTTTTCTGTCTTTGAGATTTAATTCTGGAATCTCTGTTCTTTGAGACCTGCTTTTTGAAACTGTTTTCTTCATGTTACAGTTCTTAATAGAGAGGTTGTAATCTCTGTTTGAGCCTTTTAGTGAGGATCTGTTCTTTCTTGAGAGCTCTATGATGAAGAACGCTTCTTTCTCTCAGTTTCTTCTGGAAGATGTGTTTTCTTTCTGGGGCCTTCTCAAACAACTTGTGTTCTTTCTTCCAGTCTTGTTTCTCAATGCTTTGGTCTTCCTCTGAAAGTTATTTATGGAGATTTTGCCTCTCTGTTTTAGGTGCCTTTTGAAGGTCTCTTCTTTTAGGACTTTGTAGTAAGGATCACTTCTCTTTCAAAGATCTTCTTGGTGAAGTTCTTTTCTGTCTTTGAGATTTAATTCTGGAATCTCTGTTCTTTGAGACCTGCTTTTGAAACTGTTTTCTTCATGTTACAGTTCTTAATGGAGAGGTTGTAATCTCTGTTTGAGCCTTTTAGTGAAGATCTGTTCTTTCTTGAGAGCTCTATGATGAAGAACGCTTCTTTCTCTCAGTTTCTTCTGGAAGATGTGTTCTTTCTTCCAGTCCTGTTTCTCAATGCTTTGGTCTTTCTCTGAAAGTTATTCATGGAGATTTTGCCTCTCTGTCTTAGGTGATTTTTGAAGGTCTCTTCTTTTAGGACTTTGTAGTAAGGATCGCTTCTCTTTCAAAGATCTTCTTAGTGAAGTTCTTTTCTTTTTTGAGATTTAATTCTGGAATCTCTGTTCTTTGAGACCTGCTTTTGAAACTGTTTTCTTCATGTTACAGTTCTTAGTGGAGAGGTTGTAATCTCTGTTTGAGCCTTTTAGTGAAGATCTGTTCTTTCTTGAGAGCTCTATGATGAAGAACGCTTCTTTCTCTCAGTTTCTTCTGGAAGATGTGTTCTTTCTTCCAGTCTTGTTTCTCAATGCTTTGGTCTTTCTCTGAAAGTTATTTATGGAGATTTTGCCTCTCTGTTTTAGGTGCCTTTTGAAGGTCTCTTCTTTTAGGACTTTGTAGTAAGGATCGCTTCTCTTTCAAAGATCTTCTTGGTGAAGTTCTTTTCTGTCTTTGAGATTTAATTCTGGAATCTCTGTTCTTTGAGACCTGCTTTTGAAACTGTTTTCTTCATGTTACAGTTCTTAATGGAGAGGTTGTAATCTCAGTTTGAGCCTTTTAGTGAAGATCTGTTCTTTCTTGAGAGCTCTATGATGAGGAACGCTTCTTTCTCTCAGTTTCTTCTGGAAGATGTGTTCTTTCTTCCAGTCTTGTTTCTCAATGCTTTGGTCTTTCTCTGAAAGTTATTTATGGAGATTTTGCCTCTCTGTCTTAGGTGATTTTTGAAGGTCTCTTCTTTTAGGACTTTGTAGTAAGGATCGCTTCTCTTTCAAAGATCTTCTTAGTGAAGTTCTTTTCTTTTTTGAGATTTAATTCTGGAATCTCTGTTCTTTGAGACCTGCTTTTGAAACTGTTTTCTTCATGTTACAGTTCTTAGTGGAGAGGTTGTAATCTCTGTTTGAGCCTTTTAGTGAAGATCTGTTCTTTCTTGAGAGCTCTATGATGAAGAACGCTTCTTTCTCTCAGTTTCTTCTGGAAGATGTGTTCTTTCTTCCAGTCTTGTTTCTCAATGCTTTGGTCTTTCTCTGAAAGTTATTTATGGAGATTTTGCCTCTCTGTTTTAGGTGCCTTTTGAAGGTCTCTTCTTTTAGGACTTTGTAGTAAGGATCGCTTCTCTTTCAAAGATCTTCTTGGTGAAGTTCTTTTCTGTCTTTGAGATTTAATTCTGGAATCTCTGTTCTTTGAGACCTGCTTTTGAAACTGTTTTCTTCATGTTACAGTTCTTAATGGAGAGGTTGTAATCTCAGTTTGAGCCTTTTAGTGAAGATCTGTTCTTTCTTGAGAGCTCTATGATGAGGAACGCTTCTTTCTCTCAGTTTCTTCTGGAAGATGTGTTCTTTCTTCCAGTCTTGTTTCTCAATGCTTTGGTCTTTCTCTGAAAGTTATTTATGGAGATTTTGCCTCTCTGTCTTAGGTGATTTTTGAAGGTCTCTTCTTTTAGGACTTTGTAGTAAGGATCGCTTCTCTTTCAAAGATCTTCTTAGTGAAGTTCTTTTCTGTCTTTGAGATTTAATTCTGGAATCTCTGTTCTTTGAGACCTGCTTTTTGAAACTGTTTTCTTCATGTTACAGTTCTTAATGGAGAGGTTGTAATCTCTGTTTGAGCCTTTTAGTGAAGATCTGTTCTTTCTTGAGAGCTCTATGATAAAGAACGCTTCTTTCTCTCAGTTTCTTCTGGAAGATGTGTTTTCTTTCTGGGGCCTTCTCAAACAACTTGCGTTCTTTCTTCCAGTCTTGTTTCTCAATGCTTTGGTCTTCCTCTGAAAGTTTTTTATGGAGATTTTGCCTCTCTGTTTTAGGTGCCTTTTGAAGGTCTCTTCTTTTAGGACTTTGTAGTAAGGATCGCTTCTCTTTCAAAGATCTTCTTTGTGAAGTTCTTTTCTGTCTTTGAGATTTAATTCTGGAATCTCTGTTCTTTGAGACCTGCTTTTGAAACTGTTTTCTTCATGTTACAGTTCTTAATGGAGAGGTTGTAATCTCAGTTTGAGCCTTTTAGTAAAGATCTGTTCTTTCTTGAGAGCTCTATGATGAAGAACGCTTCTTTCTCTCAGTTTCTTCTGGAAGATGTGTTTTCTTTCTGTGGGCCTTCTCAAACAACTTGTGTTCTTTCTTCCAGTCTTGTTTCTCAATGCTTTGGTCTTCCTCTGAAAGTTATTTATGGAGATTTTGCCTCTCTGTTTTAGGTGCCTTTTGAAGGTCTCTTCTTTTAGGACTTTGTAGTAAGGATGGCTTCTCTTTCAAAGATCTTCTTAGTGAAGTTCTTTTCTTTTTTGAGATTTAATTCTGGAATCTCTTTTCTTTGAGATCTGCTTTTTGAAACAGTTTTCTTCATGTTACAGTTCTTAATAGAGAGATTGTAATCTCTGTTTGAGCCTTTTAGTGAAGATCTGTTCTTTCTTGAGAGCTCTAAGACGAAGAACACTTCTTTCTCTCAGTTTCTTCTGGAAGATGTGTTCTTTCTTCCAGTCTTGTTTCTCAATGCTTTGGTCTTTCTCTGAAAGTTATTTATGGAGATTTTGCATCTCTGTTTTAGGTGCCTTTTGAAGGTCTCTTCTTTTAGGACTTTGTAGTAAGGATCGCTTCTCTTTCAAAGATCTTCTTAGTGAAGTTCTTTTCTGTCTTTGAGATTTAATTCTGGAATCTCTGTTCTTTGAGATCTGCTTTTTGAAACTGTTTTCTTCATGTTACAGTTCTTAATGGAGAGGTTGTAATCTCTGTTTGAGCCTTTTAGTGAAGATCTGTTCTTTCTTGAGAGCTCTAAGACGAAGAACACTTCTTTCTCTCAGTTTCTTCTGGAAGATGTGTTCTTTCTTCCAGTCTTGTTTCTCAATGCTTTGGTCTTTCTCTGAAAGTTATTAATGGAGATTTTGCCTCTCTGTCTTAGGTGATTTTTTAAGGTCTCTTCTTTTAGGACTTTGTAGTAAGGATCACTTCTCTTTTAAAGATCTTCTTAGTGAAGTTCTTTTCTGTCTTTGAGATTTAATTCTGGAATCTCTGTTCTTTGAGACCTGCTTTTGAAACTGTTTTCTTCATGTTACAGTTCTTAATGGAGAGGTTGTAATCTCTGTTTGAGCCTTTTAGTGAAGATCTGTTCTTTCTTGAGAGCTCTATGATAAAGAACGCTTCTTTCTCTCAGTTTCTTCTGGAAGATGTGTTTTCTTTCTGGGGCCTTCTCAAACAACTTGTGTTCTTTCTTCCAGTCTTGTTTCTCAATGCTTTGGTCTTTCTCTGAAAGTTATTTATGGAGATTTTGCCTCTCTGTTTTAGGTGCCTTTTGAAGGTCTCTTCTTTTAGGACTTTGTAGTAAGGATCGCTTCTCTTTCAAAGATCTTCTTGGTGAAGTTCTTTTCTGTCTTTGAGATTTAATTCTGGAATCTCTGTTCTTTGAGACCTGCTTTTGAAACTGTTTTCTTCATGTTACAGTTCTTAATGGAGAGGTTGTAACCTCAGTTTGAGCCTTTTAGTGAAGATCTGATCTTTCTTGAGAGCTCTATGATGAAGAACGCTTCTTTCTCTCAGTTTCTTCTGGAAGATGTGTTCTTTCTTCCAGTCTTGTTTCTCAATGCTTTGGTCTTTCTCTGAAAGTTATTTATGGAGATTTTGCCTCTCTGTTTTAGGTGCCTTTTGAAGGTCTCTTCTTTTAGGACTTTGTAGTAAGGATCGCTTCTCTTTCAAAGATCTTCTTGGTGAAGTTCTTTTCTGTCTTTGAGATTTAATTCTGGAATCTCTGTTCTTTGAGACCTGCTTTTGAAACTGTTTTCTTCATGTTACAGTTCTTAATGGAGAGGTTGTAATCTCAGTTTGAGCCTTTTAGTGAAGATCTGTTCTTTCTTGAGAGCTCTATGATGAGGAACGCTTCTTTCTCTCAGTTTCTTCTGGAAGATGTGTTCTTTCTTCCAGTCTTGTTTCTCAATGCTTTGGTCTTTCTCTGAAAGTTATTTATGGAGATTTTGCCTCTCTGTCTTAGGTGATTTTTGAAGGTCTCTTCTTTTAGGACTTTGTAGTAAGGATCGCTTCTCTTTCAAAGATCTTCTTAGTGAAGTTCTTTTCTGTCTTTGAGATTTAATTCTGGAATCTCTGTTCTTTGAGACCTGCTTTTTGAAACTGTTTTCTTCATGTTACAGTTCTTAATGGAGAGGTTGTAATCTCTGTTTGAGCCTTTTAGTAAAGATCTGTTCTTTCTTGAGAGCTCTATGATGAGGAACGCTTCTTTCTCTCAGTTTCTTCTGAAAGATGTGTTCTTTCTTCCAGTCTTGTTTCTCAATGCTTTGGTCTTTCTCTGAAAGTTATTTATGGAGATTTTGCCTCTCTGTCTTAGGTGATTTTTGAAGGTCTCTTCTTTTAGGACTTTGTAGTAAGGATCGCTTCTCTTTCAAAGATCTTCTTGGTGAAGTTCTTTTCTGTCTTTGAGATTTAATTCTGGAATCTCTGTTCTTTGAGACCTGCTTTTTGAAACTGTTTTCTTCATGTTACAGTTCTTAATGGAGAGGTTGTAATCTCTGTTTGAGCCTTTTAGTGAAGATCTGTTCTTTCTTGAGAGCTCTATGATAAAGAACGCTTCTTTCTCTCAGTTTCTTCTGGAAGATGTGTTTTCTTTCTGGGGCCTTCTCAAACAACTTGAGTTCTTTCTTCCAGTCTTGTTTCTCAATGCTTTAGTCTTCCTCTGAAAGTTATTTATGGAGATTTTGCCTCTCTGTCTTAGGTGCCTTTTGAAGGTCTCTTCTTTTAGGACTTTGTAGTAAGGATCGCTTCTCTTTCAAAGATCTTCTTAGTGAAGTTCTTTTCTGTCTTTGAGATTTAATTCTGGAATCTCTGTTCTTTGAGACCTGCTTTTTGAAACTGTTTTCTTCATGTTACAGTTCTTAATGGAGAGGTTGTAATCTCTGTTTGAGCCTTTTAGTGAGGATCTGTTCTTTCTTGAGAGCTCTATGATGAAGAACGCTTCTTTCTCTCAGTTTCTTCTGGAAGATGTGTTTTCTTTCTGGGGCCTTCTCAAACAACTTGTGTTCTTTCTTCCAGTCTTGTTTCTCAATGCTTTGGTCTTCCTCTGAAAGTTTTTTATGGAGATTTTGCCTCTCTGTTTTAGGTGCCTTTTGAAGGTCTCTTCTTTTAGGACTTTGTAGTAAGGATCGCTTCTCTTTCAAAGATCTTCTTTGTGAAGTTCTTTTCTGTCTTTGAGATTTAATTCTGGAATCTCTGTTCTTTGAGACCTGCTTTTGAAACTGTTTTCTTCATGTTACAGTTCTTAATGGAGAGGTTGTAATCTCAGTTTGAGCCTTTTAGTAAAGATCTGTTCTTTCTTGAGAGCTCTATGATGAAGAACGCTTCTTTCTCTCAGTTTCTTCTGGAAGATGTGTTTTCTTTCTGTGGGCCTTCTCAAACAACTTGTGTTCTTTCTTCCAGTCTTGTTTCTCAATGCTTTGGTCTTCCTCTGAAAGTTATTTATGGAGATTTTGCCTCTCTGTTTTAGGTGCCTTTTGAAGGTCTCTTCTTTTAGGACTTTGTAGTAAGGATCACTTCTCTTTCAAAGATCTTCTTAGTGAAGTTCTTTTCTTTTTTGAGATTTAATTCTGGAATCTCTTTTCTTTGAGATCTGCTTTTTGAAACAGTTTTCTTCATGTTACAGTTCTTAATAGAGAGATTGTAATCTCTGTTTGAGCCTTTTAGTGAAGATCTGTTCTTTCTTGAGAGCTCTAAGACGAAGAACACTTCTTTCTCTCAGTTTCTTCTGGAAGATGTGTTCTTTCTTCCAGTCTTGTTTCTCAATGCTTTGGTCTTTCTCTGAAAGTTATTTATGGAGATTTTGCATCTCTGTTTTAGGTGCCTTTTGAAGGTCTCTTCTTTTAGGACTTTGTAGTAAGGATCGCTTCTCTTTCAAAGATCTTCTTAGTGAAGTTC
The DNA here is from genome assembly GCA_036785175.1 of Eupleurogrammus muticus. Classification (NCBI taxonomy): domain Eukaryota; kingdom Metazoa; phylum Chordata; class Actinopteri; order Scombriformes; family Trichiuridae; genus Eupleurogrammus; species Eupleurogrammus muticus. The sequence continues at coordinate 17,865,337 of JAYKQN010000018.1, read as the reverse complement.
TTTTCTGTCTTTGAGATTTAATTCTGGAATCTCTGTTCTTTGAGACCTGCTTTTTGAAACTGTTTTCTTCATGTTACAGTTCTTAATGGAGAGGTTGTAATCTCTGTTTGAGCCTTTTAGTGAAGATCTGTTCTTTCTTGAGAGCTCTATGATGAAGAACGCTTCTTTCTCTCAGTTTCTTCTGGAAGATGTGTTCTTTCTTCCAGTCCTGTTTCTCAATGCTTTGGTCTTTCTCTGAAAGTTATTTATGGAGATTTTGCCTCTCTGTCTTAGGTGATTTTTGAAGGTCTCTTCTTTTAGGACTTTGTAGTAAGGATCGCTTCTCTTTCAAAGATCTTCTTGGTGAAGTTCTTTTCTGTCTTTGAGATTTAATTCTGGAATCTCTGTTCTTTGAGACCTGCTTTTTGAAACTGTTTTCTTCATGTTACAGTTCTTAATGGAGAGGTTGTAATCTCTGTTTGAGCCTTTTAGTGAAGATCTGTTCTTTCTTGAGAGCTCTATGATAAAGAACGCTTCTTTCTCTCAGTTTCTTCTGGAAGATGTGTTTTCTTTCTGGGGCCTTCTCAAACAACTTGAGTTCTTTCTTCCAGTCTTGTTTCTCAATGCTTTAGTCTTCCTCTGAAAGTTATTTATGGAGATTTTGCCTCTCTGTCTTAGGTGCCTTTTGAAGGTCTCTTCTTTTAGGACTTTGTAGTAAGGATCGCTTCTCTTTCAAAGATCTTCTTAGTGAAGTTCTTTTCTGTCTTTGAGATTTAATTCTGGAATCTCTGTTCTTTGAGACCTGCTTTTTGAAACTGTTTTCTTCATGTTACAGTTCTTAATGGAGAGGTTGTAATCTCTGTTTGAGCCTTTTAGTGAGGATCTGTTCTTTCTTGAGAGCTCTATGATGAAGAACGCTTCTTTCTCTCAGTTTCTTCTGGAAGATGTGTTTTCTTTCTGGGGCCTTCTCAAACAACTTGTGTTCTTTCTTCCAGTCTTGTTTCTCAATGCTTTGGTCTTCCTCTGAAAGTTTTTTATGGAGATTTTGCCTCTCTGTTTTAGGTGCCTTTTGAAGGTCTCTTCTTTTAGGACTTTGTAGTAAGGATCGCTTCTCTTTCAAAGATCTTCTTTGTGAAGTTCTTTTCTGTCTTTGAGATTTAATTCTGGAATCTCTGTTCTTTGAGACCTGCTTTTGAAACTGTTTTCTTCATGTTACAGTTCTTAATGGAGAGGTTGTAATCTCAGTTTGAGCCTTTTAGTAAAGATCTGTTCTTTCTTGAGAGCTCTATGATGAAGAACGCTTCTTTCTCTCAGTTTCTTCTGGAAGATGTGTTTTCTTTCTGTGGGCCTTCTCAAACAACTTGTGTTCTTTCTTCCAGTCTTGTTTCTCAATGCTTTGGTCTTCCTCTGAAAGTTATTTATGGAGATTTTGCCTCTCTGTTTTAGGTGCCTTTTGAAGGTCTCTTCTTTTAGGACTTTGTAGTAAGGATCACTTCTCTTTCAAAGATCTTCTTAGTGAAGTTCTTTTCTTTTTTGAGATTTAATTCTGGAATCTCTTTTCTTTGAGATCTGCTTTTTGAAACAGTTTTCTTCATGTTACAGTTCTTAATAGAGAGATTGTAATCTCTGTTTGAGCCTTTTAGTGAAGATCTGTTCTTTCTTGAGAGCTCTAAGACGAAGAACACTTCTTTCTCTCAGTTTCTTCTGGAAGATGTGTTCTTTCTTCCAGTCTTGTTTCTCAATGCTTTGGTCTTCCTCTGAAAGTTATTTATGGAGATTTTGCATCTCTGTTTTAGGTGCCTTTTGAAGGTCTCTTCTTTTAGGACTTTGTAGTAAGGATCGCTTCTCTTTCAAAGATCTTCTTAGTGAAGTTCTTTTCTGTCTTTGAGATTTAATTCTGGAATCTCTGTTCTTTGAGATCTGCTTTTTGAAACTGTTTTCTTCATGTTACAGTTCTTAATGGAGAGGTTGTAATCTCTGTTTGAGCCTTTTAGTGAAGATCTGTTCTTTCTTGAGAGCTCTAAGACGAAGAACACTTCTTTCTCTCAGTTTCTTCTGGAAGATGTGTTCTTTCTTCCAGTCTTGTTTCTCAATGCTTTGGTCTTTCTCTGAAAGTTATTAATGGAGATTTTGCCTCTCTGTCTTAGGTGATTTTTTAAGGTCTCTTCTTTTAGGACTTTGTAGTAAGGATCACTTCTCTTTTAAAGATCTTCTTAGTGAAGTTCTTTTCTGTCTTTGAGATTTAATTCTGGAATCTCTGTTCTTTGAGACCTGCTTTTGAAACTGTTTTCTTCATGTTACAGTTCTTAATGGAGAGGTTGTAATCTCTGTTTGAGCCTTTTAGTGAAGATCTGTTCTTTCTTGAGAGCTCTATGATAAAGAACGCTTCTTTCTCTCAGTTTCTTCTGGAAGATGTGTTTTCTTTCTGGGGCCTTCTCAAACAACTTGTGTTCTTTCTTCCAGTCTTGTTTCTCAATGCTTTGGTCTTTCTCTGAAAGTTATTTATGGAGATTTTGCCTCTCTGTCTTAGGTGATTTTTGAAGGTCTCTTCTTTTAGGACTTTGTAGTAAGGATCGCTTCTCTTTCAAAGATCTTCTTAGTGAAGTTCTTTTCTGTCTTTGAGATTTAATTCTGGAATCTCTGTTCTTTGAGACCTGCTTTTTGAAACTGTTTTCTTCATGTTACAGTTCTTAATGGAGAGGTTGTAATCTCAGTTTGAGCCTTTTAGTAAAGATCTGTTCTTTCTTGAGAGCTCTATGATGAGGAACGCTTCTTTCTCTCAGTTTCTTCTGAAAGATGTGTTCTTTCTTCCAGTCTTGTTTCTCAATGCTTTGGTCTTTCTCTGAAAGTTATTTATGGAGATTTTGCCTCTCTGTCTTAGGTGATTTTTGAAGGTCTCTTCTTTTAGGACTTTGTAGTAAGGATCGCTTCTCTTTCAAAGATCTTCTTGGTGAAGTTCTTTTCTGTCTTTGAGATTTAATTCTGGAATCTCTGTTCTTTGAGACCTGCTTTTTGAAACTGTTTTCTTCATGTTACAGTTCTTAATGGAGAGGTTGTAATCTCAGTTTGAGCCTTTTAGTGAAGATCTGTTCTTTCTTGAGAGCTCTATGATAAAGAACGCTTCTTTCTCTCAGTTTCTTCTGGAAGATGTGTTTTCTTTCTGGGGCCTTCTCAAACAACTTGAGTTCTTTCTTCCAGTCTTGTTTCTCAATGCTTTAGTCTTCCTCTGAAAGTTATTTATGGAGATTTTGCCTCTCTGTCTTAGGTGCCTTTTGAAGGTCTCTTCTTTTAGGACTTTGTAGTAAGGATCGCTTCTCTTTCAAAGATCTTCTTAGTGAAGTTCTTTTCTGTCTTTGAGATTTAATTCTGGAATCTCTGTTCTTTGAGACCTGCTTTTTGAAACTGTTTTCTTCATGTTACAGTTCTTAATGGAGAGGTTGTAATCTCTGTTTGAGCCTTTTAGTGAGGATCTGTTCTTTCTTGAGAGCTCTATGATGAAGAACGCTTCTTTCTCTCAGTTTCTTCTGGAAGATGTGTTTTCTTTCTGGGGCCTTCTCAAACAACTTGTGTTCTTTCTTCCAGTCTTGTTTCTCAATGCTTTGGTCTTCCTCTGAAAGTTTTTTATGGAGATTTTGCCTCTCTGTTTTAGGTGCCTTTTGAAGGTCTCTTCTTTTAGGACTTTGTAGTAAGGATCGCTTCTCTTTCAAAGATCTTCTTTGTGAAGTTCTTTTCTGTCTTTGAGATTTAATTCTGGAATCTCTGTTCTTTGAGACCTGCTTTTGAAACTGTTTTCTTCATGTTACAGTTCTTAATGGAGAGGTTGTAATCTCAGTTTGAGCCTTTTAGTAAAGATCTGTTCTTTCTTGAGAGCTCTATGATGAAGAACGCTTCTTTCTCTCAGTTTCTTCTGGAAGATGTGTTTTCTTTCTGTGGGCCTTCTCAAACAACTTGTGTTCTTTCTTCCAGTCTTGTTTCTCAATGCTTTGGTCTTCCTCTGAAAGTTATTTATGGAGATTTTGCCTCTCTGTTTTAGGTGCCTTTTGAAGGTCTCTTCTTTTAGGACTTTGTAGTAAGGATCACTTCTCTTTCAAAGATCTTCTTAGTGAAGTTCTTTTCTTTTTTGAGATTTAATTCTGGAATCTCTTTTCTTTGAGATCTGCTTTTTGAAACAGTTTTCTTCATGTTACAGTTCTTAATAGAGAGATTGTAATCTCTGTTTGAGCCTTTTAGTGAAGATCTGTTCTTTCTTGAGAGCTCTAAGACGAAGAACACTTCTTTCTCTCAGTTTCTTCTGGAAGATGTGTTCTTTCTTCCAGTCTTGTTTCTCAATGCTTTGGTCTTTCTCTGAAAGTTATTTATGGAGATTTTGCATCTCTGTTTTAGGTGCCTTTTGAAGGTCTCTTCTTTTAGGACTTTGTAGTAAGGATCGCTTCTCTTTCAAAGATCTTCTTAGTGAAGTTCTTTTCTGTCTTTGAGATTTAATTCTGGAATCTCTGTTCTTTGAGACCTGCTTTTTGAAACTGTTTTCTTCATGTTACAGTTCTTAATGGAGAGGTTGTAATCTCTGTTTGAGCCTTTTAGTGAAGATCTGTTCTTTCTTGAGAGCTCTATGATGAAGAACGCTTCTTTCTCTCAGTTTCTTCTGGAAGATGTGTTCTTTCTTCCAGTCCTGTTTCTCAATGCTTTGGTCTTTCTCTGAAAGTTATTTATGGAGATTTTGCCTCTCTGTCTTAGGTGATTTTTGAAGGTCTCTTCTTTTAGGACTTTGTAGTAAGGATCGCTTCTCTTTCAAAGATCTTCTTGGTGAAGTTCTTTTCTGTCTTTGAGATTTAATTCTGGAATCTCTGTTCTTTGAGACCTGCTTTTTGAAACTGTTTTCTTCATGTTACAGTTCTTAATGGAGAGGTTGTAATCTCTGTTTGAGCCTTTTAGTGAAGATCTGTTCTTTCTTGAGAGCTCTATGATAAAGAACGCTTCTTTCTCTCAGTTTCTTCTGGAAGATGTGTTTTCTTTCTGGGGCCTTCTCAAACAACTTGAGTTCTTTCTTCCAGTCTTGTTTCTCAATGCTTTAGTCTTCCTCTGAAAGTTATTTATGGAGATTTTGCCTCTCTGTCTTAGGTGCCTTTTGAAGGTCTCTTCTTTTAGGACTTTGTAGTAAGGATCGCTTCTCTTTCAAAGATCTTCTTAGTGAAGTTCTTTTCTGTCTTTGAGATTTAATTCTGGAATCTCTGTTCTTTGAGACCTGCTTTTTGAAACTGTTTTCTTCATGTTACAGTTCTTAATGGAGAGGTTGTAATCTCTGTTTGAGCCTTTTAGTGAGGATCTGTTCTTTCTTGAGAGCTCTATGATGAAGAACGCTTCTTTCTCTCAGTTTCTTCTGGAAGATGTGTTTTCTTTCTGGGGCCTTCTCAAACAACTTGTGTTCTTTCTTCCAGTCTTGTTTCTCAATGCTTTGGTCTTCCTCTGAAAGTTTTTTATGGAGATTTTGCCTCTCTGTTTTAGGTGCCTTTTGAAGGTCTCTTCTTTTAGGACTTTGTAGTAAGGATCGCTTCTCTTTCAAAGATCTTCTTTGTGAAGTTCTTTTCTGTCTTTGAGATTTAATTCTGGAATCTCTGTTCTTTGAGACCTGCTTTTGAAACTGTTTTCTTCATGTTACAGTTCTTAATGGAGAGGTTGTAATCTCAGTTTGAGCCTTTTAGTAAAGATCTGTTCTTTCTTGAGAGCTCTATGATGAAGAACGCTTCTTTCTCTCAGTTTCTTCTGGAAGATGTGTTTTCTTTCTGTGGGCCTTCTCAAACAACTTGTGTTCTTTCTTCCAGTCTTGTTTCTCAATGCTTTGGTCTTCCTCTGAAAGTTATTTATGGAGATTTTGCCTCTCTGTTTTAGGTGCCTTTTGAAGGTCTCTTCTTTTAGGACTTTGTAGTAAGGATCACTTCTCTTTCAAAGATCTTCTTAGTGAAGTTCTTTTCTTTTTTGAGATTTAATTCTGGAATCTCTTTTCTTTGAGATCTGCTTTTTGAAACAGTTTTCTTCATGTTACAGTTCTTAATAGAGAGATTGTAATCTCTGTTTGAGCCTTTTAGTGAAGATCTGTTCTTTCTTGAGAGCTCTAAGACGAAGAACACTTCTTTCTCTCAGTTTCTTCTGGAAGATGTGTTCTTTCTTCCAGTCTTGTTTCTCAATGCTTTGGTCTTTCTCTGAAAGTTATTTATGGAGATTTTGCATCTCTGTTTTAGGTGCCTTTTGAAGGTCTCTTCTTTTAGGACTTTGTAGTAAGGATCGCTTCTCTTTCAAAGATCTTCTTAGTGAAGTTCTTTTCTGTCTTTGAGATTTAATTCTGGAATCTCTGTTCTTTGAGACCTGCTTTTGAAACTGTTTTCTTCATGTTACAGTTCTTAATGGAGAGGTTGTAATCTCTGTTTGAGCCTTTTAGTGAAGATCTGTTCTTTCTTGAGAGCTCTATGATGAAGAACGCTTCTTTCTCTCAGTTTCTTCTGGAAGATGTGTTCTTTCTTCCAGTCCTGTTTCTCAATGCTTTGGTCTTTCTCTGAAAGTTATTTATGGAGATTTTGCCTCTCTGTTTTAGGTGCCTTTTGAAGGTCTCTTCTTTTAGGACTTTGTAGTAAGGATCGCTTCTCTTTCAAAGATCTTCTTGGTGAAGTTCTTTTCTGTCTTTGAGATTTAATTCTGGAATCTCTGTTCTTTGAGATCTGCTTTTTGAAACTGTTTTCTTCATGTTACAGTTCCAAATGGAGAGGTTGTAATCTCTGTTTGAGCCTTTTAGTGAAGATCTGTTCTTTCTTGAGAGCTCTAAGACGAAGAACACTTCTTTCTCTCAGTTTCTTCTGGAAGATGTGTTCTTTCTTCCAGTCTTGTTTCTCAATGCTTTGGTCTTTCTCTGAAAGTTATTTATGGAGATTTTGCCTCTCTGTCTTAGGTGATTTTTTAAGGTCTCTTCTTTTAGGACTTTGTAGTAAGGATCACTTCTCTTTTAAAGATCTTCTTAGTGAAGTTCTTTTCTGTCTTTGAGATTTAATTCTGGAATCTCTGTTCTTTGAGACCTGCTTTTGAAACTGTTTTCTTCATGTTACAGTTCTTAATGGAGAGGTTGTAATCTCTGTTTGAGCCTTTTAGTGAAGATCTGTTCTTTCTTGAGAGCTCTATGATAAAGAACGCTTCTTTCTCTCAGTTTCTTCTGGAAGATGTGTTTTCTTTCTGGGGCCTTCTCAAACAACTTGTGTTCTTTCTTCCAGTCTTGTTTCTCAATGCTTTGGTCTTCCTCTGAAAGTTATTTATGGAGATTTTGCCTCTCTGTTTTAGGTGCCTTTTGAAGGTCTCTTCTTTTAGGACTTTGTAGTAAGGATCGCTTCTCTTTCAAATATCTTCTTAGTGAAGTTCTTTTCTGTCTTTGAGATTTAATTCTGGAATCTCTGTTCTTTGAGACCTGCTTTTTGAAACTGTTTTCTTCATGTTACAGTTCTTAATGGAGAGGTTGTAATCTCTGTTTGAGCCTTTTAGTGAAGATCTTTTCTTTCTTGAGAGCTCTATGATGAAGAACGCTTCTTTCTCTCAGTTTCTTCTGGAAGATGTGTTCTTTCTTCCAGTCTTGTTTCTCAATGCTTTGGTCTTTCTCTGAAAGTTATTTATGGAGATTTTGCCTCTCTGTCTTAGGTGATTTTTTAAGGTCTCTTCTTTTAGGACTTTGTAGTAAGGATCGCTTCTCTTTCAAAGATCTTCTTAGTGAAGTTCTTTTCTGTCTTTGAGATTTAATTCTGGAATCTCTGTTCTTTGAGACCTGCTTTTTGAAACTGTTTTCTTCATGTTACAGTTCTTAATGGAGAGGTTGTAATCTCTGTTTGAGCCTTTTAGTGAAGATCTGTTCTTTCTTGAGAGCTCTATGATAAAGAACGCTTCTTTCTCTCAGTTTCTTCTGGAAGATGTGTTTTCTTTCTGGGGCCTTCTCAAACAACTTGTGTTCTTTCTTCCAGTCTTGTTTCTCAATGCTTTGGTCTTCCTCTGAAAGTTAATTATGGAGATTTTGCCTCTCTGTTTTAGGTGCCTTTTGAAGGTCTCTTCTTTTAGGACTTTGTAGTAAGGATCGCTTCTCTTTCAAAGATCTTCTTAGTGAAGTTCTTTTCTGTCTTTGAGATTTAATTCTGGAATCTCTGTTCTTTGAGACCTGCTTTTTGAAACTGTTTTCTTCATGTTACAGTTCTTAATAGAGAGGTTGTAATCTCTGTTTGAGCCTTTTAGTGAAGATCTGTTCTTTCTTGAGAGCTCTATGATGAAGAACGCTTCTTTCTCTCAGTTTCTTCTGGAAGATGTGTTCTTTCTTCCAGTCTTGTTTCTCAATGCTTTGGTCTTTCTCTGAAAGTTATTTATGGAGATTTTGCCTCTCTGTTTTAGGTGCCTTTTGAAGGTCTCTTCTTTTAGGACTTTGTAGTAAGGATCGCTTCTCTTTCAAAGATCTTCTTAGTGAAGTTCTTTTCTTTGAGATCTGCTTTTTGAAACTGTTTTCTTCATGTTACAGTTCTTAATAGAGAGATTGTAATCTCTGTTTGAGCCTTTTAGTGAAGATCTGTTCTTTCTTGAGAGCTCTATGATGAAGAACGCTTCTTTCTTTCAGTTTCTTCTGGAAGATGTGTTCTTTCTTCCAGTCTTGTTTCTTAATGCTTTCGTCTTTCTCTGAAAGTTATTTATGGAGATTTTGCCTCTCTGTCTTAGGTGATTTTTGAAGGTCTCTTCTTCTAGGACTTTGTAGTAAGGATCGCTTCTTTTTCAAAGATCTTCTTGGTGAAGTTCTTTTCTGTCTTTGAGATTTAATTCTGGAATCTCTGTTCTTTGAGACCTGCTTTTTGAAACTGTTTTATTCATGTTACAGTTCTTAATGGAGAGGTTGTAATCTCTGTTTGAGCCTTTTAGTGAAGATCTGTTCTTTCTTGAGAGCTCTATGATAAAGAACGCTTCTTTCTCTCAGTTTCTTCTGGAAGATGTGTTTTCTTTCTGGGGCCTTCTCAAACAACTTGTGTTCTTTCTTCCAGTCTTGTTTCTCAATGCTTTGGTCTTCCTCTGAAAGTTATTTATGGAGATTTTGCCTCTCTGTTTTAGGTGCCTTTTGAAGGTCTCTTCTTTTAGGACTTTGTAGTAAGGATCGCTTCTCTTTCAAAGATCTTCTTGGTGAAGTTCTTTTCTGTCTTTGAGATTTAATTCTGGAATCTCTGTTCTTTGAGACCTGCTTTTGAAACTGTTTTCTTCATGTTACAGTTCTTAATGGAGAGGTTGTAATCTCTGTTTGAGCCTTTTAGTGAAGATCTGTTCTTTCTTGAGAGCTCTATGATGAAGAACGCTTCTTTCTCTCAGTTTCTTCTGGAAGATGTGTTCTTTCTTCCAGTCCTGTTTCTCAATGCTTTGGTCTTTCTCTGAAAGTTATTTATGGAGATTTTGCCTCTCTGTTTTAGGTGCCTTTTGAAGGTCTCTTCTTTTAGGACTTTGTAGTAAGGATCGCTTCTCTTTCAAAGATCTTCTTGGTGAAGTTCTTTTCTGTCTTTGAGATTTAATTCTGGAATCTCTGTTCTTTGAGACCTGCTTTTGAAACTGTTTTCTTCATGTTACAGTTCTTAATGGAGAGGTTGTAATCTCAGTTTGAGCCTTTTAGTGAAGATCTGTTCTTTCTTGAGAGCTCTATGATGAAGAACGCTTCTTTCTCTCAGTTTCTTCTGGAAGATGTGTTCTTTCTTCCAGTCTTGTTTCTCAATGCTTTGGTCTTTCTCTGAAAATTATTTATGGAGATTTTGCCTCTCTGTTTTAGGTGCCTTTTGAAGGTCTCTTCTTTTAGGACTTTGTAGTAAGGATCGCTTCTCTTTCAAAGATCTTCTTGGTGAAGTTCTTTTCTGTCTTTGAGATTTAATTCTGGAATCTCTGTTCTTTGAGACCTGCTTTTGAAACTGTTTTCTTCATGTTACAGTTCTTAATGGAGAGGTTGTAATCTCAGTTTGAGCCTTTTAGTGAAGATCTGTTCTTTCTTGAGAGCTCTATGATGAGGAACGCTTCTTTCTCTCAGTTTCTTCTGGAAGATGTGTTCTTTCTTCCAGTCTTGTTTCTCAATGCTTTGGTCTTTCTCTGAAAGTTATTTATGGAGATTTTGCCTCTCTGTCTTAGGTGATTTTTGAAGGTCTCTTCTTTTAGGACTTTGTAGTAAGGATCGCTTCTCTTTCAAAGATCTTCTTAGTGAAGTTCTTTTCTTTGAGATCTGCTTTTTGAAACTGTTTTCTTCATGTTACAGTTCTTAATAGAGAGATTGTAATCTCTGTTTGAGCCTTTTAGTGAAGATCTGTTCTTTCTTGAGAGCTCTATGATAAGGAACGCTTCTTTCTTTCAGTTTCTTCTGGAAGATGTGTTCTTTCTTCCAGTCTTGTTTCTTAATGCTTTCGTCTTTCTCTGAAAGTTATTTATGGAGATTTTGCCTCTCTGTCTTAGGTGATTTTTTAAGGTCTCTTCTTCTAGGACTTTGTAGTAAGGATCGCTTCTTTTTCAAAGATCTTCTTGGTGAAGTTCTTTTCTGTCTTTGAGATTTAATTCTGGAATCTCTGTTCTTTGAGACCTGCTTTTTGAAACTGTTTTCTTCATGTTACAGTTCTTAATGGAGAGGTTGTAATCTCTGTTTGAGCCTTTTAGTAAAGATCTGTTCTTTCTTGAGAGCTCTATGATGAGGAACGCTTCTTTCTCTCAGTTTCTTCTGAAAGATGTGTTCTTTCTTCCAGTCTTGTTTCTCAATGCTTTGGTCTTTCTCTGAAAGTTATTTATGGAGATTTTGCCTCTCTGTCTTAGGTGATTTTTGAAGGTCTCTTCTTTTAGGACTTTGTAGTAAGGATCGCTTCTCTTTCAAAGATCTTCTTAGTGAAGTTCTTTTCTTTTTTGAGATTTAATTCTGGAATCTCTGTTCTTTGAGACCTGCTTTTGAAACTGTTTTCTTCATGTTACAGTTCTTAGTGGAGAGGTTGTAATCTCTGTTTGAGCCTTTTAGTGAAGATCTGTTCTTTCTTGAGAGCTCTATGATGAAGAACGCTTCTTTCTCTCAGTTTCTTCTGGAAGATGTGTTCTTTCTTCCAGTCTTGTTTCTCAATGCTTTGGTCTTTCTCTGAAAGTTATTTATGGAGATTTTGCCTCTCTGTTTTAGGTGCCTTTTGAAGGTCTCTTCTTTTAGGACTTTGTAGTAAGGATCGCTTCTCTTTCAAAGATCTTCTTGGTGAAGTTCTTTTCTGTCTTTGAGATTTAATTCTGGAATCTCTGTTCTTTGAGACCTGCTTTTGAAACTGTTTTCTTCATGTTACAGTTCTTAATGGAGAGGTTGTAATCTCTGTTTGAGCCTTTTAGTGAAGATCTGTTCTTTCTTGAGAGCTCTATGATAAAGAACGCTTCTTTCTCTCAGTTTCTTCTGGAAGATGTGTTTTCTTTCTGGGGCCTTCTCAAACAACTTGCGTTCTTTCTTCCAGTCTTGTTTCTCAATGCTTTGGTCTTTCTCTGAAAGTTATTTATGGAGATTTTGCCTCTCTGTTTTAGGTGCCTTTTGAAGGTCTCTTCTTTTAGGACTTTGTAGTAAGGATCGCTTCTCTTTCAAAGATCTTCTTGGTGAAGTTCTTTTCTGTCTTTGAGATTTAATTCTGGAATCTCTGTTCTTTGAGACCTGCTTTTGAAACTGTTTTCTTCATGTTACAGTTCTTAATGGAGAGGTTGTAATCTCAGTTTGAGCCTTTTAGTGAAGATCTGTTCTTTCTTGAGAGCTCTATGATGAAGAACGCTTCTTTCTCTCAGTTTCTTCTGGAAGATGTGTTTTCTTTCTGGGGCCTTCTCAAACAACTTGTGTTCTTTCTTCCAGTCTTGTTTCTCAATGCTTTGGTCTTCCTCTGAAAGTTATTTATGGAGATTTTGCCTCTCTGTTTTAGGTGCCTTTTGAAGGTCTCTTCTTTTAGGACTTTGTAGTAAGGATCGCTTCTCTTTCAAAGATCTTCTTAGTGAAGTTCTTTTCTGTCTTTGAGATTTAATTCTGGAATCTCTGTTCTTTGAGACCTGCTTTTTGAAACTGTTTTCTTCATGTTACAGTTCTTAATGGAGAGGTTGTAATCTCTGTTTGAGCCTTTTAGTGAAGATCTTTTCTTTCTTGAGAGCTCTATGATGAAGAACGCTTCTTTCTCTCAGTTTCTTCTGGAAGATGTGTTCTTTCTTCCAGTCTTGTTTCTCAATGCTTTGGTCTTTCTCTGAAAGTTATTTATGGAGATTTTGCCTCTCTGTCTTAGGTGATTTTTTAAGGTCTCTTCTTTTAGGACTTTGTAGTAAGGATCGCTTCTCTTTCAAAGATCTTCTTAGTGAAGTTCTTTTCTGTCTTTGAGATTTAATTCTGGAATCTCTGTTCTTTGAGACCTGCTTTTTGAAACTGTTTTCTTCATGTTACAGTTCTTAATGGAGAGGTTGTAATCTCTGTTTGAGCCTTTTAGTGAAGATCTGTTCTTTCTTGAGAGCTCTATGATAAAGAACGCTTCTTTCTCTCAGTTTCTTCTGGAAGATGTGTTTTCTTTCTGGGGCCTTCTCAAACAACTTGTGTTCTTTCTTCCAGTCTTGTTTCTCAATGCTTTGGTCTTTCTCTGAAAGTTATTTATGGAGATTTTGCCTCTCTGTCTTAGGTGATTTTTTAAGGTCTCTTCTTTTAGGACTTTGTAGTAAGGATCGCTTCTCTTTCAAAGATCTTCTTAGTGAAGTTCTTTTCTGTCTTTGAGATTTAATTCTGGAATCTCTGTTCTTTGAGACCTGCTTTTTGAAACTGTTTTCTTCATGTTACAGTTCTTAATGGAGAGGTTGTAATCTCTGTTTGAGCCTTTTAGTGAAGATCTGTTCTTTCTTGAGAGCTCTATGATAAAGAACGCTTCTTTCTCTCAGTTTCTTCTGGAAGATGTGTTCTTTCTTCCAGTCTTGTTTCTCAATGCTTTGGTCTTTCTCTGAAAGTTATTTATGGAGATTTTGCCTCTCTGTTTTAGGTGCCTTTTGAAGGTCTCTTCTTTTAGGACTTTGTAGTAAGGATCGCTTCTCTTTCAAAGATCTTCTTAGTGAAGTTCTTTTCTTTGAGATCTGCTTTTTGAAACTGTTTTCTTCATGTTACAGTTCTTAATAGAGAGATTGTAATCTCTGTTTGAGCCTTTTAGTGAAGATCTGTTCTTTCTTGAGAGCTCTATGATGAAGAACGCTTCTTTCTTTCAGTTTCTTCTGGAAGATGTGTTCTTTCTTCCAGTCTTGTTTCTTAATGCTTTCGTCTTTCTCTGAAAGTTATTTATGGAGATTTTGCCTCTCTGTCTTAGGTGATTTTTTAAGGTCTCTTCTTCTAGGACTTTGTAGTAAGGATCGCTTCTTTTTCAAAGATCTTCTTGGTGAAGTTCTTTTCTGTCTTTGAGATTTAATTCTGGAATCTCTGTTCTTTGAGACCTGCTTTTTGAAACTGTTTTATTCATGTTACAGTTCTTAATGGAGAGGTTGTAATCTCTGTTTGAGCCTTTTAGTGAAGATCTGTTCTTTCTTGAGAGCTCTATGATAAAGAACGCTTCTTTCTCTCAGTTTCTTCTGGAAGATGTGTTTTCTTTCTGGGGCCTTCTCAAACAACTTGTGTTCTTTCTTCCAGTCTTGTTTCTCAATGCTTTGGTCTTCCTCTGAAAGTTATTTATGGAGATTTTGCCTCTCTGTTTTAGGTGCCTTTTGAAGGTCTCTTCTTTTAGGACTTTGTAGTAAGGATCGCTTCTCTTTCAAAGATCTTCTTGGTGAAGTTCTTTTCTGTCTTTGAGATTTAATTCTGGAATCTCTGTTCTTTGAGACCTGCTTTTGAAACTGTTTTCTTCATGTTACAGTTCTTAATGGAGAGGTTGTAATCTCTGTTTGAGCCTTTTAGTGAAGATCTGTTCTTTCTTGAGAGCTCTATGATGAAGAACGCTTCTTTCTCTCAGTTTCTTCTGGAAGATGTGTTCTTTCTTCCAGTCCTGTTTCTCAATGCTTTGGTCTTTCTCTGAAAGTTATTTATGGAGATTTTGCCTCTCTGTTTTAGGTGCCTTTTGAAGGTCTCTTCTTTTAGGACTTTGTAGTAAGGATCGCTTCTCTTTCAAAGATCTTCTTGGTGAAGTTCTTTTCTGTCTTTGAGATTTAATTCTGGAATCTCTGTTCTTTGAGACCTGCTTTTGAAACTGTTTTCTTCATGTTACAGTTCTTAATGGAGAGGTTGTAATCTCAGTTTGAGCCTTTTAGTGAAGATCTGTTCTTTCTTGAGAGCTCTATGATGAAGAACGCTTCTTTCTCTCAGTTTCTTCTGGAAGATGTGTTTTCTTTCTGGGGCCTTCTCAAACAACTTGTGTTCTTTCTTCCAGTCTTGTTTCTCAATGCTTTGGTCTTCCTCTGAAAGTTATTTATGGAGATTTTGCCTCTCTGTTTTAGGTGCCTTTTGAAGGTCTGTTCTTTTAGGACTTTGTAGTAAGGATCACTTCTCTTTCAAAGATCTTCTTAGTGAAGTTCTTTTCTTTTTTGAGATTTAATTCTGGAATCTCTTTTCTTTGAGATCTGCTTTTTGAAACAGTTTTCTTCATGTTACAGTTCTTAATAGAGAGATTGTAATCTCTGTTTGAGCCTTTTAGTGAAGATCTGTTCTTTCTTGAGAGCTCTAAGACGAAGAACACTTCTTTCTCTCAGTTTCTTCTGGAAGATGTGTTCTTTCTTCCAGTCTTGTTTCTCAATGCTTTGGTCTTTCTCTGAAAGTTATTTATGGAGATTTTGCCTCTCTGTCTTAGGTGATTTTTGAAGGTCTCTTCTTTTAGGACTTTGTAGTAAGGATCGCTTCTCTTTCAAAGATCTTCTTAGTGAAGTTCTTTTCTTTTTTGAGATTTAATTCTGGAATCTCTGTTCTTTGAGACCTGCTTTTGAAACTGTTTTCTTCATGTCAAGTTCTTAGTGGAGAGGTTGTAATCTCTGTTTGAGCCTTTTAGTGAAGATCTGTTCTTTCTTGAGAGCTCTATGATGAAGAACGCTTCTTTCTCTCAGTTTCTTCTGGAAGATGTGTTCTTTCTTCCAGTCTTGTTTCTCAATGCTTTGGTCTTTCTCTGAAAGTTATTTATGGAGATTTTGCCTCTCTGTTTTAGGTGCCTTTTGAAGGTCTCTTCTTTTAGGACTTTGTAGTAAGGATCGCTTCTCTTTCAAAGATCTTCTTGGTGAAGTTCTTTTCTGTCTTTGAGATTTAATTCTGGAATCTCTGTTCTTTGAGACCTGCTTTTGAAACTGTTTTCTTCATGTTACAGTTCTTAATGGAGAGGTTGTAATCTCAGTTTGAGCCTTTTAGTGAAGATCTGTTCTTTCTTGAGAGCTCTATGATGAGGAACGCTTCTTTCTCTCAGTTTCTTCTGGAAGATGTGTTCTTTCTTCCAGTCTTGTTTCTCAATGCTTTGGTCTTTCTCTGAAAGTTATTTATGGAGATTTTGCCTCTCTGTCTTAGGTGATTTTTGAAGGTCTCTTCTTTTAGGACTTTGTAGTAAGGATCGCTTCTCTTTCAAAGATCTTCTTAGTGAAGTTCTTTTCTGTCTTTGAGATTTAATTCTGGAATCTCTGTTCTTTGAGACCTGCTTTTTGAAACTGTTTTCTTCATGTTACAGTTCTTAATGGAGAGGTTGTAATCTCTGTTTGAGCCTTTTAGTAAAGATCTGTTCTTTCTTGAGAGCTCTATGATGAGGAACGCTTCTTTCTCTCAGTTTCTTCTGAAAGATGTGTTCTTTCTTCCAGTCTTGTTTCTCAATGCTTTGGTCTTTCTCTGAAAGTTATTTATGGAGATTTTGCCTCTCTGTCTTAGGTGATTTTTGAAGGTCTCTTCTTTTAGGACTTTGTAGTAAGGATCGCTTCTCTTTCAAAGATCTTCTTAGTGAAGTTCTTTTCTTTTTTGAGATTTAATTCTGGAATCTCTGTTCTTTGAGACCTGCTTTTGAAACTGTTTTCTTCATGTTACAGTTCTTAGTGGAGAGGTTGTAATCTCTGTTTGAGCCTTTTAGTGAAGATCTGTTCTTTCTTGAGAGCTCTATGATGAAGAACGCTTCTTTCTCTCAGTTTCTTCTGGAAGATGTGTTCTTTCTTCCAGTCTTGTTTCTCAATGCTTTGGTCTTTCTCTGAAAGTTATTTATGGAGATTTTGCCTCTCTGTTTTAGGTGCCTTTTGAAGGTCTCTTCTTTTAGGACTTTGTAGTAAGGATCGCTTCTCTTTCAAAGATCTTCTTGGTGAAGTTCTTTTCTGTCTTTGAGATTTAATTCTGGAATCTCTGTTCTTTGAGACCTGCTTTTGAAACTGTTTTCTTCATGTTACAGTTCTTAATGGAGAGGTTGTAATCTCAGTTTGAGCCTTTTAGTGAAGATCTGTTCTTTCTTGAGAGCTCTATGATGAGGAACGCTTCTTTCTCTCAGTTTCTTCTGGAAGATGTGTTCTTTCTTCCAGTCTTGTTTCTCAATGCTTTGGTCTTTCTCTGAAAGTTATTTATGGAGATTTTGCCTCTCTGTCTTAGGTGATTTTTGAAGGTCTCTTCTTTTAGGACTTTGTAGTAAGGATCGCTTCTCTTTCAAAGATCTTCTTAGTGAAGTTCTTTTCTGTCTTTGAGATTTAATTCTGGAATCTCTTTTCTTTGAGACCTGCTTTTTGAAACTGTTTTCTTCATGTTACAGTTCTTAATGGAGAGGTTGTAATCTCTGTTTGAGCCTTTTAGTAAAGATCTGTTCTTTCTTGAGAGCTCTATGATGAGGAACGCTTCTTTCTCTCAGTTTCTTCTGAAAGATGTGTTCTTTCTTCCAGTCTTGTTTCTCAATGCTTTGGTCTTTCTCTGAAAGTTATTTATGGAGATTTTGCCTCTCTGTCTTAGGTGATTTTTGAAGGTCTCTTCTTTTAGGACTTTGTAGTAAGGATCGCTTCTCTTTCAAAGATCTTCTTGGTGAAGTTCTTTTCTGTCTTTGAGATTTAATTCTGGAATCTCTGTTCTTTGAGACCTGCTTTTTGAAACTGTTTTCTTCATGTTACAGTTCTTAATGGAGAGGTTGTAATCTCTGTTTGAGCCTTTTAGTGAAGATCTGTTCTTTCTTGAGAGCTCTATGATAAAGAACGCTTCTTTCTCTCAGTTTCTTCTGGAAGATGTGTTTTCTTTCTGGGGCCTTCTCAAACAACTTGTGTTCTTTCTTCCAGTCTTGTTTCTCAATGCTTTGGTCTTCCTCTGAAAGTTAATTATGGAGATTTTGCCTCTCTGTTTTAGGTGCCTTTTGAAGGTCTCTTCTTTTAGGACTTTGTAGTAAGGATCGCTTCTCTTTCAAAGATCTTCTTAGTGAAGTTCTTTTCTGTCTTTGAGATTTAATTCTGGAATCTCTGTTCTTTGAGATCTGCTTTTTGAAACTGTTTTCTTCATGTTACAGTTCTTAATGGAGAGGTTGTAATCTCTGTTTGAGCCTTTTAGTGAAGATCTGTTCTTTCTTGAGAGCTCTAAGACGAAGAACACTTCTTTCTCTCAGTTTCTTCTGGAAGATGTGTTCTTTCTTCCAGTCTTGTTTCTCAATGCTTTGGTCTTTCTCTGAAAGTTATTTATGGAGATTTTGCATCTCTGTTTTAGGTGCCTTTTGAAGGTCTCTTCTTTTAGGACTTTGTAGTAAGGATCGCTTCTCTTTCAAAGATCTTCTTAGTGAAGTTCTTTTCTGTCTTTGAGATTTAATTCTGGAATCTCTGTTCTTTGAGACCTGCTTTTTGAAACTGTTTTCTTCATGTTACAGTTCTTAATGGAGAGGTTGTAATCTCTGTTTGAGCCTTTTAGTGAAGATCTGTTCTTTCTTGAGAGCTCTATGATAAAGAACGCTTCTTTCTCTCAGTTTCTTCTGGAAGATGTGTTTTCTTTCTGGGGCCTTCTCAAACAACTTGTGTTCTTTCTTCCAGTCTTGTTTCTCAATGCTTTGGTCTTCCTCTGAAAGTTAATTATGGAGATTTTGCCTCTCTGTTTTAGGTGCCTTTTGAAGGTCTCTTCTTTTAGGACTTTGTGGTAAGGATCGCTTCTCTTTCAAAGATCTTCTTAGTGAAGTTCTTTTCTGTCTTTGAGATTTAATTCTGGAATCTCTGTTCTTTGAGATCTGCTTTTTGAAACTGTTTTCTTCATGTTACAGTTCTTAATGGAGAGGTTGTAATCTCTGTTTGAGCCTTTTAGTGAAGATCTGTTCTTTCTTGAGAGCTCTATGATAAAGAACGCTTCTTTCTCTCAGTTTCTTCTGGAAGATGTGTTTTCTTTCTGGGGCCTTCTCAAACAACTTGTGTTCTTTCTTCCAGTCTTGTTTCTCAATGCTTTGGTCTTTCTCTGAAAGTTATTTATGGAGATTTTGCCTCTGTTTTAGGTGCCTTTTGAAGGTCTCTTCTTTTAGGACTTTGTAGTAAGGATCGCTTCTCTTTCAAAGATCTTCTTAGTGAAGTTCTTTTCTGTCTTTGAGATTTAATTCTGGAATCTCTGTTCTTTGAGACCTGCTTTTTGAAACTGTTTTCTTCATGTTACAGTTCTTAATGGAGAGGTTGTAATCTCTGTTTGAGCCTTTTAGTGAAGATCTGTTCTTTCTTGAGAGCTCTATGATAAAGAACGCTTCTTTCTCTCAGTTTCTTCTGGAAGATGTGTTTTCTTTCTGGGGCCTTCTCAAACAACTTGTGTTCTTTCTTCCAGTCTTGTTTCTCAATGCTTTGGTCTTTCTCTGGAAGTTATTTATGGAGATTTTGCCTCTCTGTTTTAGGTGCCTTTTGAAGGTCTCTTCTTTTAGGACTTTGTAGTAAGGATCGCTTCTCTTTCAAAGATCTTCTTAGTAAAGTTCTTTTCTGTCTTTGAGATTTAATTCTGGAATCTCTGCTCTTTGAGACCTGCTTTTTGAAACTGTTTTCTTCATGTTACAGTTCTTAATGGAGAGGTTGTAATCTCTGTTTGAGCCTTTTAGTGAAGATCTGTTCTTTCTTGAGAGCTCTATGATAAAGAACGCTTCTTTCTCTCAGTTTCTTCTGGAAGATGTGTTCTTTCTTCCAGTCTTGTTTCTCAATGCTTTGGTCTTTCTCTGAAAATTATTTATGGAGACTTTGCCTCTCTGTCTTAGGTGATTTTTTAAGGTCTCTTCTTTTAGGACTTTGTAGTAAGGATCGCTTCTCTTTCAAAGATCTTCTTAGTGAAGTTCTTTTCTTTTTTGAGATTTAATTCTGGAATCTCTGTTCTTTGAGACCTGCTTTTGAAACTGTTTTCTTCATGTCAAGTTCTTAGTGGAGAGGTTGTAATCTCTGTTTGAGCCTTTTAGTGAAGATCTGTTCTTTCTTGAGAGCTCTATGATGAAGAACGCTTCTTTCTCTCAGTTTCTTCTGGAAGATGTGTTCTTTCTTCCAGTCTTGTTTCTCAATGCTTTGGTCTTTCTCTGAAAGTTATTTATGGAGATTTTGCCTCTCTGTTTTAGGTGCCTTTTGAAGGTCTCTTCTTTTAGGACTTTGTAGTAAGGATCGCTTCTCTTTCAAAGATCTTCTTGGTGAAGTTCTTTTCTGTCTTTGAGATTTAATTCTGGAATCTCTGTTCTTTGAGACCTGCTTTTGAAACTGTTTTCTTCATGTTACAGTTCTTAATGGAGAGGTTGTAATCTCAGTTTGAGCCTTTTAGTGAAGATCTGTTCTTTCTTGAGAGCTCTATGATGAGGAACGCTTCTTTCTCTCAGTTTCTTCTGGAAGATGTGTTCTTTCTTCCAGTCTTGTTTCTCAATGCTTTGGTCTTTCTCTGAAAGTTATTTATGGAGATTTTGCCTCTCTGTCTTAGGTGATTTTTGAAGGTCTCTTCTTTTAGGACTTTGTAGTAAGGATCGCTTCTCTTTCAAAGATCTTCTTAGTGAAGTTCTTTTCTGTCTTTGAGATTTAATTCTGGAATCTCTGTTCTTTGAGACCTGCTTTTTGAAACTGTTTTCTTCATGTTACAGTTCTTAATGGAGAGGTTGTAATCTCTGTTTGAGCCTTTTAGTAAAGATATGTTCTTTCTTGAGAGCTCTATGATGAGGAACGCTTCTTTCTCTCAGTTTCTTCTGAAAGATGTGTTCTTTCTTCCAGTCTTGTTTCTCAATGCTTTGGTCTTTCTCTGAAAGTTATTTATGGAGATTTTGCCTCTCTGTCTTAGGTGATTTTTGAAGGTCTCTTCTTTTAGGACTTTGTAGTAAGGATCGCTTCTCTTTCAAAGATCTTCTTAGTGAAGTTCTTTTCTGTCTTTGAGATTTAATTCTGGAATCTCTGCTCTTTGAGACCTGCTTTTTGAAACTGTTTTCTTCATGTTACAGTTCTTAATGGAGAGGTTGTAATCTCTGTTTGAGCCTTTTAGTGAAGATCTGTTCTTTCTTGAGAGCTCTATGATGAAGAACGCTTCTTTCTCTCAGTTTCTTCTGGAAGATGTGTTCTTTCTTCCAGTCTTGTTTCTCAATGCTTTGGTCTTCCTCTGAAAGTTATTTATGGAGATTTTGCCTCTCTGTCTTAGGTGATTTTTTAAGGTCTCTTCTTTTAGGACTTTGTAGTAAGGATCGCTTCTCTTTCAAAGATCTTCTTAGTGAAGTTCTTTTCTTTGAGATCTGCTTTTTGAAACTGTTTTCTTCATGTTACAGTTCTTAATAGAGAGATTGTAATCTCTGTTTGAGCCTTTTAGTGAAGATCTGTCTTTCTTGAGAGCTCTATGATGAAGAACACTTCTTTCTCTCAGTTTCTTCTGGAAGATGTGTTTCTTTCTGGGGCCTTCTCAAACAACTTGTGTTCTTTCTTTCAGTCTTGTTTCTCAATGCTTTGGTCTTTCTCTGAAAGTTATTTATGGAGATTTTGCCTCTCTGTCTTAGGTGATTTTTGAAGGTCTCTTCTTTTAGGACTTTGTAGTAAGGATCGCTTCTCTTTCAAAGATCTTCTTAGTGAAGTTCTTTTCTTTTTTGAGATTTAATTCTGGAATCTCTGTTCTTTGAGACCTGCTTTTGAAACTGTTTTCTTCATGTTACAGTTCTTAGTGGAGAGGTTGTAATCTCTGTTTGAGCCTTTTAGTGAAGATCTGTTCTTTCTTGAGAGCTCTATGATGAAGAACGCTTCTTTCTCTCAGTTTCTTCTGGAAGATGTGTTCTTTCTTCCAGTCTTGTTTCTCAATGCTTTGGTCTTTCTCTGAAAGTTATTTATGGAGATTTTGCCTCTCTGTTTTAGGTGCCTTTTGAAGGTCTCTTCTTTTAGGACTTTGTAGTAAGGATCGCTTCTCTTTCAAAGATCTTCTTGGTGAAGTTCTTTTCTGTCTTTGAGATTTAATTCTGGAATCTCTGTTCTTTGAGACCTGCTTTTGAAACTGTTTTCTTCATGTTACAGTTCTTAATGGAGAGGTTGTAATCTCAGTTTGAGCCTTTTAGTGAAGATCTGTTCTTTCTTGAGAGCTCTATGATGAGGAACGCTTCTTTCTCTCAGTTTCTTCTGGAAGATGTGTTCTTTCTTCCAGTCTTGTTTCTCAATGCTTTGGTCTTTCTCTGAAAGTTATTTATGGAGATTTTGCCTCTCTGTCTTAGGTGATTTTTGAAGGTCTCTTCTTTTAGGACTTTGTAGTAAGGATCGCTTCTCTTTCAAAGATCTTCTTAGTGAAGTTCTTTTCTGTCTTTGAGATTTAATTCTGGAATCTCTTTTCTTTGAGACCTGCTTTTTGAAACTGTTTTCTTCATGTTACAGTTCTTAATGGAGAGGTTGTAATCTCTGTTTGAGCCTTTTAGTAAAGATCTGTTCTTTCTTGAGAGCTCTATGATGAGGAACGCTTCTTTCTCTCAGTTTCTTCTGGAAGATGTGTTCTTTCTTCCAGTCTTGTTTCTCAATGCTTTGGTCTTTCTCTGAAAGTTATTTATGGAGATTTTGCCTCTCTGTCTTAGGTGATTTTTGAAGGTCTCTTCTTTTAGGACTTTGTAGTAAGGATCGCTTCTCTTTCAAAGATCTTCTTAGTGAAGTTCTTTTCTGTCTTTGAGATTTAATTCTGGAATCTCTTTTCTTTGAGACCTGCTTTTTGAAACTGTTTTCTTCATGTTACAGTTCTTAATGGAGAGGTTGTAATCTCTGTTTGAGCCTTTTAGTAAAGATCTGTTCTTTCTTGAGAGCTCTATGATGAGGAACGCTTCTTTCTCTCAGTTTCTTCTGAAAGATGTGTTCTTTCTTCCAGTCTTGTTTCTCAATGCTTTGGTCTTTCTCTGAAAGTTATTTATGGAGATTTTGCCTCTCTGTCTTAGGTGATTTTTGAAGGTCTCTTCTTTTAGGACTTTGTAGTAAGGATCGCTTCTCTTTCAAAGATCTTCTTGGTGAAGTTCTTTTCTGTCTTTGAGATTTAATTCTGGAATCTCTGTTCTTTGAGACCTGCTTTTTGAAACTGTTTTCTTCATGTTACAGTTCTTAATGGAGAGGTTGTAATCTCTGTTTGAGCCTTTTAGTGAAGATCTGTTCTTTCTTGAGAGCTCTATGATAAAGAACGCTTCTTTCTCTCAGTTTCTTCTGGAAGATGTGTTTTCTTTCTGGGGCCTTCTCAAACAACTTGTGTTCTTTCTTCCAGTCTTGTTTCTCAATGCTTTGGTCTTCCTCTGAAAGTTAATTATGGAGATTTTGCCTCTCTGTTTTAGGTGCCTTTTGAAGGTCTCTTCTTTTAGGACTTTGTAGTAAGGATCGCTTCTCTTTCAAAGATCTTCTTAGTGAAGTTCTTTTCTGTCTTTGAGATTTAATTCTGGAATCTCTGTTCTTTGAGATCTGCTTTTTGAAACTGTTTTCTTCATGTTACAGTTCTTAATGGAGAGGTTGTAATCTCTGTTTGAGCCTTTTAGTGAAGATCTGTTCTTTCTTGAGAGCTCTAAGACGAAGAACACTTCTTTCTCTCAGTTTCTTCTGGAAGATGTGTTCTTTCTTCCAGTCTTGTTTCTCAATGCTTTGGTCTTTCTATGAAAGTTATTTATGGAGATTTTGCATCTCTGTTTTAGGTGCCTTTTGAAGGTCTCTTCTTTTAGGACTTTGTAGTAAGGATCGCTTCTCTTTCAAAGATCTTCTTAGTGAAGTTCTTTTCTGTCTTTGAGATTTAATTCTGGAATCTCTGTTCTTTGAGACCTGCTTTTTGAAACTGTTTTCTTCATGTTACAGTTCTTAATGGAGAGGTTGTAATCTCTGTTTGAGCCTTTTAGTGAAGATCTGTTCTTTCTTGAGAGCTCTATGATAAAGAACGCTTCTTTCTCTCAGTTTCTTCTGGAAGATGTGTTTTCTTTCTGGGGCCTTCTCAAACAACTTGTGTTCTTTCTTCCAGTCTTGTTTCTCAATGCTTTGGTCTTCCTCTGAAAGTTAATTATGGAGATTTTGCCTCTCTGTTTTAGGTGCCTTTTGAAGGTCTCTTCTTTTAGGACTTTGTGGTAAGGATCGCTTCTCTTTCAAAGATCTTCTTAGTGAAGTTCTTTTCTGTCTTTGAGATTTAATTCTGGAATCTCTGTTCTTTGAGATCTGCTTTTTGAAACTGTTTTCTTCATGTTACAGTTCTTAATGGAGAGGTTGTAATCTCTGTTTGAGCCTTTTAGTGAAGATCTGTTCTTTCTTGAGAGCTCTATGATAAAGAACGCTTCTTTCTCTCAGTTTCTTCTGGAAGATGTGTTTTCTTTCTGGGGCCTTCTCAAACAACTTGTGTTCTTTCTTCCAGTCTTGTTTCTCAATGCTTTGGTCTTTCTCTGAAAGTTATTTATGGAGATTTTGCCTCTGTTTTAGGTGCCTTTTGAAGGTCTCTTCTTTTAGGACTTTGTAGTAAGGATCGCTTCTCTTTCAAAGATCTTCTTAGTGAAGTTCTTTTCTGTCTTTGAGATTTAATTCTGGAATCTCTGTTCTTTGAGACCTGCTTTTTGAAACTGTTTTCTTCATGTTACAGTTCTTAATGGAGAGGTTGTAATCTCTGTTTGAGCCTTTTAGTGAAGATCTGTTCTTTCTTGAGAGCTCTATGATAAAGAACGCTTCTTTCTCTCAGTTTCTTCTGGAAGATGTGTTTTCTTTCTGGGGCCTTCTCAAACAACTTGTGTTCTTTCTTCCAGTCTTGTTTCTCAATGCTTTGGTCTTTCTCTGAAAGTTATTTATGGAGATTTTGCCTCTCTGTTTTAGGTGCCTTTTGAAGGTCTCTTCTTTTAGGACTTTGTAGTAAGGATCGCTTCTCTTTCAAAGATCTTCTTAGTAAAGTTCTTTTCTGTCTTTGAGATTTAATTCTGGAATCTCTGCTCTTTGAGACCTGCTTTTTGAAACTGTTTTCTTCATGTTACAGTTCTTAATGGAGAGGTTGTAATCTCTGTTTGAGCCTTTTAGTGAAGATCTGTTCTTTCTTGAGAGCTCTATGATAAAGAACGCTTCTTTCTCTCAGTTTCTTCTGGAAGATGTGTTCTTTCTTCCAGTCTTGTTTCTCAATGCTTTGGTCTTTCTCTGAAAATTATTTATGGAGACTTTGCCTCTCTGTCTTAGGTGATTTTTTAAGGTCTCTTCTTTTAGGACTTTGTAGTAAGGATCGCTTCTCTTTCAAAGATCTTCTTAGTGAAGTTCTTTTCTTTTTTGAGATTTAATTCTGGAATCTCTGTTCTTTGAGACCTGCTTTTGAAACTGTTTTCTTCATGTCAAGTTCTTAGTGGAGAGGTTGTAATCTCTGTTTGAGCCTTTTAGTGAAGATCTGTTCTTTCTTGAGAGCTCTATGATGAAGAACGCTTCTTTCTCTCAGTTTCTTCTGGAAGATGTGTTCTTTCTTCCAGTCTTGTTTCTCAATGCTTTGGTCTTTCTCTGAAAGTTATTTATGGAGATTTTGCCTCTCTGTTTTAGGTGCCTTTTGAAGGTCTCTTCTTTTAGGACTTTGTAGTAAGGATCGCTTCTCTTTCAAAGATCTTCTTGGTGAAGTTCTTTTCTGTCTTTGAGATTTAATTCTGGAATCTCTGTTCTTTGAGACCTGCTTTTGAAACTGTTTTCTTCATGTTACAGTTCTTAATGGAGAGGTTGTAATCTCAGTTTGAGCCTTTTAGTGAAGATCTGTTCTTTCTTGAGAGCTCTATGATGAGGAACGCTTCTTTCTCTCAGTTTCTTCTGGAAGATGTGTTCTTTCTTCCAGTCTTGTTTCTCAATGCTTTGGTCTTTCTCTGAAAGTTATTTATGGAGATTTTGCCTCTCTGTCTTAGGTGATTTTTGAAGGTCTCTTCTTTTAGGACTTTGTAGTAAGGATCGCTTCTCTTTCAAAGATCTTCTTAGTGAAGTTCTTTTCTGTCTTTGAGATTTAATTCTGGAATCTCTGTTCTTTGAGACCTGCTTTTTGAAACTGTTTTCTTCATGTTACAGTTCTTAATGGAGAGGTTGTAATCTCTGTTTGAGCCTTTTAGTAAAGATCTGTTCTTTCTTGAGAGCTCTATGATGAGGAACGCTTCTTTCTCTCAGTTTCTTCTGAAAGATGTGTTCTTTCTTCCAGTCTTGTTTCTCAATGCTTTGGTCTTTCTCTGAAAGTTATTTATGGAGATTTTGCCTCTCTGTCTTAGGTGATTTTTGAAGGTCTCTTCTTTTAGGACTTTGTAGTAAGGATCGCTTCTCTTTCAAAGATCTTCTTAGTGAAGTTCTTTTCTGTCTTTGAGATTTAATTCTGGAATCTCTGCTCTTTGAGACCTGCTTTTTGAAACTGTTTTCTTCATGTTACAGTTCTTAATGGAGAGGTTGTAATCTCTGTTTGAGCCTTTTAGTGAAGATCTGTTCTTTCTTGAGAGCTCTATGATGAAGAACGCTTCTTTCTCTCAGTTTCTTCTGGAAGATGTGTTCTTTCTTCCAGTCTTGTTTCTCAATGCTTTGGTCTTCCTCTGAAAGTTATTTATGGAGATTTTGCCTCTCTGTCTTAGGTGATTTTTTAAGGTCTCTTCTTTTAGGACTTTGTAGTAAGGATCGCTTCTCTTTCAAAGATCTTCTTAGTGAAGTTCTTTTCTGTCTTTGAGATTTAATTCTGGAATCTCTTTTCTTTGAGACCTGCTTTTTGAAACTGTTTTCTTCATGTTACAGTTCTTAATGGAGAGGTTGTAATCTCTGTTTGAGCCTTTTAGTAAAGATCTGTTCTTTCTTGAGAGCTCTATGATGAGGAACGCTTCTTTCTCTCAGTTTCTTCTGAAAGATGTGTTCTTTCTTCCAGTCTTGTTTCTCAATGCTTTGGTCTTTCTCTGAAAGTTATTTATGGAGATTTTGCCTCTCTGTCTTAGGTGATTTTTGAAAGTCTCTTCTTTTAGGACTTTGTAGTAAGGATCGCTTCTCTTTCAAAGATCTTCTTGGTGAAGTTCTTTTCTGTCTTTGAGATTTAATTCTGGAATCTCTGTTCTTTGAGACCTGCTTTTGAAACTGTTTTCTTCATGTTACAGTTCTTAGTGGAGAGGTTGTAATCTCTGTTTGAGCCTTTTAGTGAAGATCTGTTCTTTCTTGAGAGCTCTATGATAAAGAACGCTTCTTTCTCTCAGTTTCTTCTGGAAGATGTGTTTTCTTTCTGGGGCCTTCTCAAACAACTTGTGTTCTTTCTTCCAGTCTTGTTTCTCAATGCTTTGGTCTTCCTCTGAAAGTTAATTATGGAGATTTTGCCTCTCTGTTTTAGGTGCCTTTTGAAGGTCTCTTCTTTTAGGACTTTGTAGTAAGGATCGCTTCTCTTTCAAAGATCTTCTTAGTGAAGTTCTTTTCTGTCTTTGAGATTTAATTCTGGAATCTCTGTTCTTTGAGATCTGCTTTTTGAAACTGTTTTCTTCATGTTACAGTTCTTAATGGAGAGGTTGTAATCTCTGTTTGAGCCTTTTAGTGAAGATCTGTTCTTTCTTGAGAGCTCTAAGACGAAGAACACTTCTTTCTCTCAGTTTCTTCTGGAAGATGTGTTCTTTCTTCCAGTCTTGTTTCTCAATGCTTTGGTCTTTCTCTGAAAGTTATTTATGGAGATTTTGCATCTCTGTTTTAGGTGCCTTTTGAAGGTCTCTTCTTTTAGGACTTTGTAGTAAGGATCGCTTCTCTTTCAAAGATCTTCTTAGTGAAGTTCTTTTCTGTCTTTGAGATTTAATTCTGGAATCTCTGTTCTTTGAGACCTGCTTTTTGAAACTGTTTTCTTCATGTTACAGTTCTTAATGGAGAGGTTGTAATCTCTGTTTCAGCCTTTTAGTGAAGATCTGTTCTTTCTTGAGAGCTCTATGATAAAGAACGCTTCTTTCTCTCAGTTTCTTCTGGAAGATGTGTTTTCTTTCTGGGGCCTTCTCAAACAACTTGTGTTCTTTCTTCCAGTCTTGTTTCTCAATGCTTTGGTCTTCCTCTGAAAGTTAATCATGGAGATTTTGCCTCTCTGTTTTAGGTGCCTTTTGAAGGTCTCTTCTTTTAGGACTTTGTGGTAAGGATCGCTTCTCTTTCAAAGATCTTCTTAGTGAAGTTCTTTTCTGTCTTTGAGATTTAATTCTGGAATCTCTGTTCTTTGAGATCTGCTTTTTGAAACTGTTTTCTTCATGTTACAGTTCTTAATGGAGAGGTTGTAATCTCTGTTTGAGCCTTTTAGTGAAGATCTGTTCTTTCTTGAGAGCTCTATGATAAAGAACGCTTCTTTCTCTCAGTTTCTTCTGGAAGATGTGTTTTCTTTCTGGGGCCTTCTCAAACAACTTGTGTTCTTTCTTCCAGTCTTGTTTCTCAATGCTTTGGTCTTTCTCTGAAAGTTATTTATGGAGATTTTGCCTCTGTTTTAGGTGCCTTTTGAAGGTCTCTTCTTTTAGGACTTTGTAGTAAGGATCGCTTCTCTTTCAAAGATCTTCTTAGTGAAGTTCTTTTCTGTCTTTGAGATTTAATTCTGGAATCTCTGTTCTTTGAGACCTGCTTTTTGAAACTGTTTTCTTCATGTTACAGTTCTTAATGGAGAGGTTGTAATCTCTGTTTGAGCCTTTTAGTGAAGATCTGTTCTTTCTTGAGAGCTCTATGATAAAGAACGCTTCTTTCTCTCAGTTTCTTCTGGAAGATGTGTTTTCTTTCTGGGGCCTTCTCAAACAACTTGTGTTCTTTCTTCCAGTCTTGTTTCTCAATGCTTTGGTCTTTCTCTGAAAGTTATTTATGGAGATTTTGCCTCTCTGTCTTAGGTGATTTTTGAAGGTCTCTTCTTTTAGGACTTTGTAGTAAGGATCGCTTCTCTTTCAAAGATCTTCTTAGTGAAGTTCTTTTCTGTCTTTGAGATTTAATTCTGGAATCTCTTTTCTTTGAGACCTGCTTTTTGAAACTGTTTTCTTCATGTTACAGTTCTTAATGGAGAGGTTGTAATCTCTGTTTGAGCCTTTTAGTAAAGATCTGTTCTTTCTTGAGAGCTCTATGATGAGGAACGCTTCTTTCTCTCAGTTTCTTCTGAAAGATGTGTTCTTTCTTCCAGTCTTGTTTCTCAATGCTTTGGTCTTTCTCTGAAAGTTATTTATGGAGATTTTGCCTCTCTGTCTTAGGTGATTTTTGAAGGTCTCTTCTTTTAGGACTTTGTAGTAAGGATCGCTTCTCTTTCAAAGATCTTCTTGGTGAAGTTCTTTTCTGTCTTTGAGATTTAATTCTGGAATCTCTGTTCTTTGAGACCTGCTTTTGAAACTGTTTTCTTCATGTTACAGTTCTTAGTGGAGAGGTTGTAATCTCTGTTTGAGCCTTTTAGTGAAGATCTGTTCTTTCTTGAGAGCTCTATGATAAAGAACGCTTCTTTCTCTCAGTTTCTTCTGGAAGATGTGTTTTCTTTCTGGGGCCTTCTCAAACAACTTGTGTTCTTTCTTCCAGTCTTGTTTCTCAATGCTTTGGTCTTCCTCTGAAAGTTAATTATGGAGATTTTGCCTCTCTGTTTTAGGTGCCTTTTGAAGGTCTCTTCTTTTAGGACTTTGTAGTAAGGATCGCTTCTCTTTCAAAGATCTTCTTAGTGAAGTTCTTTTCTGTCTTTGAGATTTAATTCTGGAATCTCTGTTCTTTGAGATCTGCTTTTTGAAACTGTTTTCTTCATGTTACAGTTCTTAATGGAGAGGTTGTAATCTCTGTTTGAGCCTTTTAGTGAAGATCTGTTCTTTCTTGAGAGCTCTAAGACGAAGAACACTTCTTTCTCTCAGTTTCTTCTGGAAGATGTGTTCTTTCTTCCAGTCTTGTTTCTCAATGCTTTGGTCTTTCTCTGAAAGTTATTTATGGAGATTTTGCATCTCTGTTTTAGGTGCCTTTTGAAGGTCTCTTCTTTTAGGACTTTGTAGTAAGGATCGCTTCTCTTTCAAAGATCTTCTTAGTGAAGTTCTTTTCTGTCTTTGAGATTTAATTCTGGAATCTCTGTTCTTTGAGACCTGCTTTTTGAAACTGTTTTCTTCATGTTACAGTTCTTAATGGAGAGGTTGTAATCTCTGTTTCAGCCTTTTAGTGAAGATCTGTTCTTTCTTGAGAGCTCTATGATAAAGAACGCTTCTTTCTCTCAGTTTCTTCTGGAAGATGTGTTTTCTTTCTGGGGCCTTCTCAAACAACTTGTGTTCTTTCTTCCAGTCTTGTTTCTCAATGCTTTGGTCTTCCTCTGAAAGTTAATTATGGAGATTTTGCCTCTCTGTTTTAGGTGCCTTTTGAAGGTCTCTTCTTTTAGGACTTTGTGGTAAGGATCGCTTCTCTTTCAAAGATCTTCTTAGTGAAGTTCTTTTCTGTCTTTGAGATTTAATTCTGGAATCTCTGTTCTTTGAGATCTGCTTTTTGAAACTGTTTTCTTCATGTTACAGTTCTTAATGGAGAGGTTGTAATCTCTGTTTGAGCCTTTTAGTGAAGATCTGTTCTTTCTTGAGAGCTCTATGATAAAGAACGCTTCTTTCTCTCAGTTTCTTCTGGAAGATGTGTTTTCTTTCTGGGGCCTTCTCAAACAACTTGTGTTCTTTCTTCCAGTCTTGTTTCTCAATGCTTTGGTCTTTCTCTGAAAGTTATTTATGGAGATTTTGCCTCTGTTTTAGGTGCCTTTTGAAGGTCTCTTCTTTTAGGACTTTGTAGTAAGGATCGCTTCTCTTTCAAAGATCTTCTTAGTGAAGTTCTTTTCTGTCTTTGAGATTTAATTCTGGAATCTCTGTTCTTTGAGACCTGCTTTTTGAAACTGTTTTCTTCATGTTACAGTTCTTAATGGAGAGGTTGTAATCTCTGTTTGAGCCTTTTAGTGAAGATCTGTTCTTTCTTGAGAGCTCTATGATAAAGAACGCTTCTTTCTCTCAGTTTCTTCTGGAAGATGTGTTTTCTTTCTGGGGCCTTCTCAAACAACTTGTGTTCTTTCTTCCAGTCTTGTTTCTCAATGCTTTGGTCTTTCTCTGAAAGTTATTTATGGAGATTTTGCCTCTCTGTTTTAGGTGCCTTTTGAAGGTCTCTTCTTTTAGGACTTTGTAGTAAGGATCGCTTCTCTTTCAAAGATCTTCTTAGTAAAGTTCTTTTCTGTCTTTGAGATTTAATTCTGTAATCTCTGCTCTTTGAGACCTGCTTTTTGAAACTGTTTTCTTCATGTTACAGTTCTTAATGGAGAGGTTGTAATCTCTGTTTGAGCCTTTTAGTGAAGATCTGTTCTTTCTTGAGAGCTCTATGATAAAGAACGCTTCTTTCTCTCAGTTTCTTCTGGAAGATGTGTTCTTTCTTCCAGTCTTGTTTCTCAATGCTTTGGTCTTTCTCTGAAAATTATTTATGGAGACTTTGCCTCTCTGTCTTAGGTGATTTTTTAAGGTCTCTTCTTTTAGGACTTTGTAGTAAGGATCGCTTCTCTTTCAAAGATCTTCTTAGTGAAGTTCTTTTCTTTTTTGAGATTTAATTCTGGAATCTCTGTTCTTTGAGACCTGCTTTTGAAACTGTTTTCTTCATGTCAAGTTCTTAGTGGAGAGGTTGTAATCTCTGTTTGAGCCTTTTAGTGAAGATCTGTTCTTTCTTGAGAGCTCTATGATGAAGAACGCTTCTTTCTCTCAGTTTCTTCTGGAAGATGTGTTCTTTCTTCCAGTCTTGTTTCTCAATGCTTTGGTCTTTCTCTGAAAGTTATTTATGGAGATTTTGCCTCTCTGTTTTAGGTGCCTTTTGAAGGTCTCTTCTTTTAGGACTTTGTAGTAAGGATCGCTTCTCTTTCAAAGATCTTCTTGGTGAAGTTCTTTTCTGTCTTTGAGATTTAATTCTGGAATCTCTGTTCTTTGAGACCTGCTT
Organism: Eupleurogrammus muticus; assembly: GCA_036785175.1. NCBI lineage: Eukaryota > Metazoa > Chordata > Actinopteri > Scombriformes > Trichiuridae > Eupleurogrammus > Eupleurogrammus muticus. Next base: position 17,834,125 of record JAYKQN010000018.1, on the reverse strand, counting down.
TTGAAACTGTTTTCTTCATGTTACAGTTCTTAATGGAGAGGTTGTAATCTCAGTTTGAGCCTTTTAGTGAAGATCTGTTCTTTCTTGAGAGCTCTATGATGAGGAACGCTTCTTTCTCTCAGTTTCTTCTGGAAGATGTGTTCTTTCTTCCAGTCTTGTTTCTCAATGCTTTGGTCTTTCTCTGAAAGTTATTTATGGAGATTTTGCCTCTCTGTCTTAGGTGATTTTTGAAGGTCTCTTCTTTTAGGACTTTGTAGTAAGGATCGCTTCTCTTTCAAAGATCTTCTTGGTGAAGTTCTTTTCTGTCTTTGAGATTTAATTCTGGAATCTCTGTTCTTTGAGACCTGCTTTTTGAAACTGTTTTCTTCATGTTACAGTTCTTAATGGAGAGGTTGTAATCTCTGTTTGAGCCTTTTAGTAAAGATCTGTTCTTTCTTGAGAGCTCTATGATGAGGAACGCTTCTTTCTCTCAGTTTCTTCTGAAAGATGTGTTCTTTCTTCCAGTCTTGTTTCTCAATGCTTTGGTCTTTCTCTGAAAGTTATTTATGGAGATTTTGCCTCTCTGTCTTAGGTGATTTTTGAAGGTCTCTTCTTTTAGGACTTTGTAGTAAGGATCGCTTCTCTTTCAAAGATCTTCTTAGTGAAGTTCTTTTCTTTTTTGAGATTTAATTCTGGAATCTCTGTTCTTTGAGACCTGCTTTTGAAACTGTTTTCTTCATGTTACAGGTCTTAGTGGAGAGGTTGTAATCTCTGTTTGAGCCTTTTAGTGAAGATCTGTTCTTTCTTGAGAGCTCTATGATGAAGAACGCTTCTTTCTGGAAGATGTGTTCTTTCTTCCAGTCTTGTTTCTCAATGCTTTGGTCTTTCTCTGAAAGTTATTTATGGAGATTTTGCCTCTCTGTTTTAGGTGCCTTTTGAAGGTCTCTTCTTTTAGGACTTTGTAGTAAGGATCGCTTCTCTTTCAAAGATCTTCTTGGTGAAGTTCTTTTCTGTCTTTGAGATTTAATTCTGGAATCTCTGTTCTTTGAGACCTGCTTTTGAAACTGTTTTCTTCATGTTACAGTTCTTAATGGAGAGGTTGTAATCTCAGTTTGAGCCTTTTAGTGAAGATCTGTTCTTTCTTGAGAGCTCTATGATGAGGAACGCTTCTTTCTCTCAGTTTCTTCTGGAAGATGTGTTCTTTCTTCCAGTCTTGTTTCTCAATGCTTTGGTCTTTCTCTGAAAGTTATTTATGGAGATTTTGCCTCTCTGTCTTAGGTGATTTTTGAAGGTCTCTTCTTTTAGGACTTTGTAGTAAGGATCGCTTCTCTTTCAAAGATCTTCTTAGTGAAGTTCTTTTCTGTCTTTGAGATTTAATTCTGGAATCTCTGTTCTTTGAGATCTGCTTTTTGAAACTGTTTTCTTCATGTTACAGTTCTTAATGGAGAGGTTGTAATCTCTGTTTGAGCCTTTTAGTGAAGATCTGTTCTTTCTTGAGAGCTCTAAGACGAAGAACACTTCTTTCTCTCAGTTTCTTCTGAAAGATGTGTTCTTTCTTCCAGTCTTGTTTCTCAATGCTTTGGTCTTTCTCTGAAAGTTATTTATGGAGATTTTGCATCTCTGTTTTAGGTGCCTTTTGAAGGTCTCTTCTTTTAGGACTTTGTAGTAAGGATCGCTTCTCTTTCAAAGATCTTCTTAGTGAAGTTCTTTTCTGTCTTTGAGATTTAATTCTGGAATCTCTGTTCTTTGAGACCTGCTTTTTGAAACTGTTTTCTTCATGTTACAGTTCTTAATGGAGAGGTTGTAATCTCTGTTTGAGCCTTTTAGTGAAGATCTGTTCTTTCTTGAGAGCTCTATGATAAAGAACGCTTCTTTCTCTCAGTTTCTTCTGGAAGATGTGTTTTCTTTCTGGGGCCTTCTCAAACAACTTGTGTTCTTTCTTCCAGTCTTGTTTCTCAATGCTTTGGTCTTCCTCTGAAAGTTAATTATGGAGATTTTGCCTCTCTGTTTTAGGTGCCTTTTGAAGGTCTCTTCTTTTAGGACTTTGTGGTAAGGATCGCTTCTCTTTCAAAGATCTTCTTAGTGAAGTTCTTTTCTGTCTTTGAGATTTAATTCTGGAATCTCTGTTCTTTGAGATCTGCTTTTTGAAACTGTTTTCTTCATGTTACAGTTCTTAATGGAGAGGTTGTAATCTCTGTTTGAGCCTTTTAGTGAAGATCTGTTCTTTCTTGAGAGCTCTATGATAAAGAACGCTTCTTTCTCTCAGTTTCTTCTGGAAGATGTGTTCTTTCTTCCAGTCTTGTTTCTCAATGCTTTGGTCTTTCTCTGAAAGTTATTTATGGAGATTTTGCCTCTCTGTTTTAGGTGCCTTTTGAAGGTCTCTTCTTTTAGGACTTTGTAGTAAGGATCGCTTCTCTTTCAAAGATCTTCTTAGTGAAGTTCTTTTCTGTCTTTGAGATTTAATTCTGGAATCTCTGTTCTTTGAGACCTGCTTTTTGAAACTGTTTTCTTCATGTTACAGTTCTTAATGGAGAGGTTGTAATCTCTGTTTGAGCCTTTTAGTGAAGATCTGTTCTTTCTTGAGAGCTCTATGATGAAGAACGCTTCTTTCTCTCAGTTTCTTCTGGAAGATGTGTTCTTTCTTCCAGTCTTGTTTCTCAATGCTTTGGTCTTCCTCTGAAAGTTAATTATGGAGATTTTGCCTCTCTGTTTTAGGTGCCTTTTGAAGGTCTCTTCTTTTAGGACTTTGTAGTAAGGATCGCTTCTCTTTCAAAGATCTTCTTAGTGAAGTTCTTTTCTGTCTTTGAGATTTAATTCTGGAATCTCTGTTCTTTGAGATCTGCTTTTTGAAACTGTTTTCTTCATGTTACAGTTCTTAATGGAGAGGTTGTAATCTCTGTTTGAGCCTTTTAGTGAAGATCTGTTCTTTCTTGAGAGCTCTAAGACGAAGAACACTTCTTTCTCTCAGTTTCTTCTGGAAGATGTGTTCTTTCTTCCAGTCTTGTTTCTCAATGCTTTGGTCTTTCTCTGAAAGTTATTTATGGAGATTTTGCCTCTCTGTCTTAGGTGATTTTTGAAGGTCTCTTCTTTTAGGACTTTGTAGTAAGGATCGCTTCTCTTTCAAAGATCTTCTTGGTGAAGTTCTTTTCTGTCTTTGAGATTTAATTCTGGAATCTCTGTTCTTTGAGACCTGCTTTTTGAAACTGTTTTCTTCATGTTACAGTTCTTAATGGAGAGGTTGTAATCTCTGTTTGAGCCTTTTAGTGAAGATCTGTTCTTTCTTGAGAGCTCTATGATAAAGAACGCTTCTTTCTCTCAGTTTCTTCTGGAAGATGTGTTTTCTTTCTGGGGCCTTCTCAAACAACTTGTGTTCTTTCTTCCAGTCTTGTTTCTCAATGCTTTGGTCTTCCTCTGAAAGTTAATTATGGAGATTTTGCCTCTCTGTTTTAGGTGCCTTTTGAAGGTCTCTTCTTTTAGGACTTTGTAGTAAGGATCGCTTCTCTTTCAAAGATCTTCTTAGTGAAGTTCTTTTCTGTCTTTGAGATTTAATTCTGGAATCTCTGTTCTTTGAGATCTGCTTTTTGAAACTGTTTTCTTCATGTTACAGTTCTTAATGGAGAGGTTGTAATCTCTGTTTGAGCCTTTTAGTGAAGATCTGTTCTTTCTTGAGAGCTCTATGATAAAGAACGCTTCTTTCTCTCAGTTTCTTCTGGAAGATGTGTTTTCTTTCTGGGGCCTTCTCAAACAACTTGTGTTCTTTCTTCCAGTCTTGTTTCTCAATGCTTTGGTCTTTCTCTGAAAGTTATTTATGGAGATTTTGCCTCTCTGTCTTAGGTGATTTTTGAAGGTCTCTTCTTTTAGGACTTTGTAGTAAGGATTGCTTCTCTTTCAAAGATCTTCTTAGTGAAGTTCTTTTCTGTCTTTGAGATTTAATTCTGGAATCTCTGTTCTTTGAGACCTGCTTTTGAAACTGTTTTCTTCATGTTACAGTCCTTAATAGAGAGATTGTAATCTCTGTTTGAGCCTTTTAGTGAAGATCTGTTCTTTCTTGAGAGCTCTAAGACGAAGAACACTTCTTTCTCTCAGTTTCTTCTGGAAGATGTGTTTTCTTTCTGGGGCCTTCTCAAACAACTTGTGTTCTTTCTTCCAGTCTTGTTTCTCAATGCTTTGGTCTTTCTCTGAAAGTTATTTATGGAGATTTTGCCTCTCTGTTTTAGGTGCCTTCTGAAGGTCTCTTCTTTTAGGACTTTGTAGTAAGGATCGCTTCTCTTTCAAAGATCTTCTTAGTGAAGTTCTTTTCTTTCTTTGAGATTTTATTCTGGAATCTCTGTTCTTTGAGATCTGCTTTTTGAAACTGTTTTCTTCATGTTACAGTTCTTAATGGAGAGGTTGTAATCTCTGTTTGAGCCTTTTAGTGAAGATCTGTTCTTTCTTGAGAGCTCTATGATAAAGAACGCTTCTTTCTCTCAGTTTCTTCTGGAAGATGTGTTCTTTCTTCCAGTCTTGTTTCTCAATGCTTTGGTCTTTCTCTGAAAGTTATTTATGGAGATTTTGCCTCTCTGTTTTAGGTGCCTTTTGAAGGTCTCTTCTTTTAGGACTTTGTAGTAAGGATCGCTTCTCTTTCAAAGATCTTCTTAGTGAAGTTCTTTTCTGTCTTTGAGATTTAATTCTGGAATCTCTGTTCTTTGAGACCTGCTTTTTGAAACTGTTTTCTTCATGTTACAGTTCTTAATGGAGAGGTTGTAATCTCTGTTTGAGCCTTTTAGTGAAGATCTGTTCTTTCTTGAGAGCTCTATGATGAAGAACGCTTCTTTCTCTCAGTTTCTTCTGGAAGATGTGTTCTTTCTTCCAGTCTTGTTTCTCAATGCTTTGGTCTTTCTCTGAAAGTTATTTATGGAGATTTTGCCTCTGTTTTAGGTGCCTTTTGAAGGTCTCTTCTTTTAGGACTTTGTAGTAAGGATCGCTTCTCTTTCAAAGATCTTCTTAGTGAAGTTCTTTTCTGTCTTTGAGATTTAATTCTGGAATCTCTGTTCTTTGAGACCTGCTTTTTGAAACTGTTTTCTTCATGTTACAGTTCTTAATGGAGAGGTTGTAATCTCTGTTTGAGCCTTTTAGTGAAGATCTGTTCTTTCTTGAGAGCTCTATGATAAAGAACGCTTCTTTCTCTCAGTTTCTTCTGGAAGATGTGTTTTCTTTCTGGGGCCTTCTCAAACAACTTGTGTTCTTTCTTCCAGTCTTGTTTCTCAATGCTTTGGTCTTTCTCTGAAAGTTATTTATGGAGATTTTGCCTCTCTGTTTTAGGTGCCTTTTGAAGGTCTCTTCTTTTAGGACTTTGTAGTAAGGATCGCTTCTCTTTCAAAGATCTTCTTAGTAAAGTTCTTTTCTGTCTTTGAAATTTAATTCTGGAATCTCTGCTCTTTGAGACCTGCTTTTTGAAACTGTTTTCTTCATGTTACAGTTCTTAATGGAGAGGTTGTAATCTCTGTTTGAGCCTTTTAGTGAAGATCTGTTCTTTCTTGAGAGCTCTATGATAAAGAACGCTTCTTTCTCTCAGTTTCTTCTGGAAGATGTGTTCTTTCTTCCAGTCTTGTTTCTCAATGCTTTGGTCTTTCTCTGAAAATTATTTATGGAGACTTTGCCTCTCTGTCTTAGGTGATTTTTTAAGGTCTCTTCTTTTAGGACTTTGTAGTAAGGATCGCTTCTCTTTCTGAGATCTGCTTTTTGAAACTGTTTTCTTCATGTTACAGTTCTTAATAGAGAGATTGTAATCTCTGTTTGAGCCTTTTAGTGAAGATCTGTTCTTTCTTGAGAGCTCTATGATGAAGAACGCTTCTTTCTTTCAGTTTCTTCTGGAAGATGTGTTCTTTCTTCCAGTCTTCTTTCTTAATGCTTTGGTCTTTCTCTGAAAGTTATTTATGGAGATTTTGCCTCTCTGTCTTAGGTGATTTTTAAAGGTCTCTTCTTTTAGGACTTTGTAGTAAGGATCGCTTCTCTTTCAAAGATCTTCTTAGTGAAGTTCTTTTCTGTCTTTGAGATTTAATTCTGGAATCTCTGTTCTTTGAGACCTGCTTTTTGAAACTGTTTTCTTCATGTTACAGTTCTTAATGGAGAGGTTGTAATCTCTGTTTGAGCCTTTTAGTGAAGATCTGTTCTTTCGTGAGAGCTCTATGATGAGGAACGCTTCTTTCTCTCAGTTTCTTCTGGAAGATGTGTTTTCTTTCTGGGGCCTTCTCAAACAACTTGTGTTCTTTCTTCCAGTCTTGTTTCTCAATGCTTTGGTCTTTCTCTGAAAGTTATTCATGGAGATTTTGCCTCTCTGTCTTAGGTGATTTTTGAAGGTCTCTTCTTTTAGGACTTTGTAGTAAGGATCGCTTCTCTTTCAAAGATCTTCTTCGTGAAGTTCTTTTCTGTCTTTGAGATTTAATTCTGGAATCTCTGTTCTTTGAGACCTGCTTTTTGAAACTGTTTTCTTCATGTTACAGTTCTTAATGGAGAGGTTGTAATCTCTGTTTGAGCCTTTTAGTGAAGATCTGTTCTTTCTTGAGAGCTCTATGATGAAGAACGCTTCTTTCTCTCAGTTTCTTCTGGAAGATGTGTTTTCTTTCTGGGGCCTTCTCAAACAACTTGTGTTCTTTCTTCCAGTCTTGTTTCTCAATGCTTTGGTCTTTCTCTGAAAGTTATTTATGGAGATTTTGCCTCTCTGTCTTAGGTGATTTTTGAAGGTCTCTTCTTTTAGGACTTTGTAGTAAGGATCGCTTCTCTTTCAAAGATCTTCTTAGTGAAGTTCTTTTCTGTCTTTGAGATTTAATTCTGGAATCTCTGTTCTTTGAGACCTGCTTTTTGAAACTGTTTTCTTCATGTTACAGTCCTTAATAGAGAGATTGTAATCTCTGTTTGAGCCTTTTAGTGAAGATCTGTTCTTTCTTGAGAGCTCTAAGACGAAGAACACTTCTTTCTCTCAGTTTCTTCTGGAAGATGTGTTTTCTTTCTGGGGCCTTCTCAAACAACTTGTGTTCTTTCTTCCAGTCTTGTTTCTCAATGCTTTGGTCTTTCTCTGAAAGTTATTTATGGAGATTTTGCCTCTCTGTTTTAGGTGCCTTCTGAAGGTCTCTTCTTTTAGGACTTTGTAGTAAGGATCGCTTCTCTTTCAAAGATCTTCTTAGTGAAGTTCTTTTCTTTCTTTGAGATTTTATTCTGGAATCTCTGTTCTTTGAGATCTGCTTTTTGAAACTGTTTTCTTCATGTTACAGTTCTTAATGGAGAGGTTGTAATCTCTGTTTGAGCCTTTTAGTGAAGATCTGTTCTTTCTTGAGAGCTCTATGATAAAGAACGCTTCTTTCTCTCAGTTTCTTCTGGAAGATGTGTTCTTTCTTCCAGTCTTGTTTCTCAATGCTTTGGTCTTTCTCTGAAAGTTATTTATGGAGATTTTGCCTCTCTGTTTTAGGTGCCTTTTGAAGGTCTCTTCTTTTAGGACTTTGTAGTAAGGATCGCTTCTCTTTCAAAGATCTTCTTAGTGAAGTTCTTTTCTGTCTTTGAGATTTAATTCTGGAATCTCTGTTCTTTGAGACCTGCTTTTTGAAACTGTTTTCTTCATGTTACAGTTCTTAATGGAGAGGTTGTAATCTCTGTTTGAGCCTTTTAGTGAAGATCTGTTCTTTCTTGAGAGCTCTATGATGAAGAACGCTTCTTTCTCTCAGTTTCTTCTGGAAGATGTGTTCTTTCTTCCAGTCTTGTTTCTCAATGCTTTGGTCTTTCTCTGAAAGTTATTTATGGAGATTTTGCCTCTGTTTTAGGTGCCTTTTGAAGGTCTCTTCTTTTAGGACTTTGTAGTAAGGATCGCTTCTCTTTCAAAGATCTTCTTAGTGAAGTTCTTTTCTGTCTTTGAGATTTAATTCTGGAATCTCTGTTCTTTGAGACCTGCTTTTTGAAACTGTTTTCTTCATGTTACAGTTCTTAATGGAGAGGTTGTAATCTCTGTTTGAGCCTTTTAGTGAAGATCTGTTCTTTCTTGAGAGCTCTATGATAAAGAACGCTTCTTTCTCTCAGTTTCTTCTGGAAGATGTGTTTTCTTTCTGGGGCCTTCTCAAACAACTTGTGTTCTTTCTTCCAGTCTTGTTTCTCAATGCTTTGGTCTTTCTCTGAAAGTTATTTATGGAGATTTTGCCTCTCTGTTTTAGGTGCCTTTTGAAGGTCTCTTCTTTTAGGACTTTGTAGTAAGGATCGCTTCTCTTTCAAAGATCTTCTTAGTAAAGTTCTTTTCTGTCTTTGAAATTTAATTCTGGAATCTCTGCTCTTTGAGACCTGCTTTTTGAAACTGTTTTCTTCATGTTACAGTTCTTAATGGAGAGGTTGTAATCTCTGTTTGAGCCTTTTAGTGAAGATCTGTTCTTTCTTGAGAGCTCTATGATAAAGAACGCTTCTTTCTCTCAGTTTCTTCTGGAAGATGTGTTCTTTCTTCCAGTCTTGTTTCTCAATGCTTTGGTCTTTCTCTGAAAATTATTTATGGAGACTTTGCCTCTCTGTCTTAGGTGATTTTTTAAGGTCTCTTCTTTTAGGACTTTGTAGTAAGGATCGCTTCTCTTTCTGAGATCTGCTTTTTGAAACTGTTTTCTTCATGTTACAGTTCTTAATAGAGAGATTGTAATCTCTGTTTGAGCCTTTTAGTGAAGATCTGTTCTTTCTTGAGAGCTCTATGATGAAGAACGCTTCTTTCTTTCAGTTTCTTCTGGAAGATGTGTTCTTTCTTCCAGTCTTCTTTCTTAATGCTTTGGTCTTTCTCTGAAAGTTATTTATGGAGATTTTGCCTCTCTGTCTTAGGTGATTTTTGAAGGTCTCTTCTTTTAGGACTTTGTAGTAAGGATCGCTTCTCTTTCAAAGATCTTCTTAGTGAAGTTCTTTTCTGTCTTTGAGATTTAATTCTGGAATCTCTGTTCTTTGAGACCTGCTTTTTGAAACTGTTTTCTTCATGTTACAGTTCTTAATGGAGAGGTTGTAATCTCTGTTTGAGCCTTTTAGTGAAGATCTGTTCTTTCGTGAGAGCTCTATGATGAGGAACGCTTCTTTCTCTCAGTTTCTTCTGGAAGATGTGTTTTCTTTCTGGGGCCTTCTCAAACAACTTGTGTTCTTTCTTCCAGTCTTGTTTCTCAATGCTTTGGTCTTTCTCTGAAAGTTATTCATGGAGATTTTGCCTCTCTGTCTTAGGTGATTTTTGAAGGTCTCTTCTTTTAGGACTTTGTAGTAAGGATCGCTTCTCTTTCAAAGATCTTCTTCGTGAAGTTCTTTTCTGTCTTTGAGATTTAATTCTGGAATCTCTGTTCTTTGAGACCTGCTTTTTGAAACTGTTTTCTTCATGTTACAGTTCTTAATGGAGAGGTTGTAATCTCTGTTTGAGCCTTTTAGTGAAGATCTGTTCTTTCTTGAGAGCTCTATGATGAAGAACGCTTCTTTCTCTCAGTTTCTTCTGGAAGATGTGTTTTCTTTCTGGGGCCTTCTCAAACAACTTGTGTTCTTTCTTCCAGTCTTGTTTCTCAATGCTTTGGTCTTTCTCTGAAAGTTATTTATGGAGATTTTGCCTCTCTGTCTTAGGTGATTTTTGAAGGTCTCTTCTTTTAGGACTTTGTAGTAAGGATCGCTTCTCTTTCAAAGATCTTCTTAGTGAAGTTCTTTTCTGTCTTTGAGATTTAATTCTGGAATCTCTGTTCTTTGAGACCTGCTTTTTGAAACTGTTTTCTTCATGTTACAGTTCTTAATGGAGAGGTTGTAATCTCTGTTTGAGCCTTTCAGTGAAGATCTGTTCTTTCTTGAGAGCTCTATGATAAAGAACGCTTCTTTCTCTCAGTTTCTTCTGGAAGATGTGTTTTCTTTCTGTGGCCTTCTCAAACAACTTGTGTTCTTTCTTCCAGTCTTGTTTCTCAATGCTTTGGTCTTCCTCTGAACGTTATTTATGGAGATTTTGCCTCTCTGTTTTAGGTGCCTTTTGAAGGTCTCTTCTTTTAGGACTTTGTAGTAAGGATCGCTTCTCTTTCAAAGATCTTCTTGGTGAAGTTCTTTTCTGTCTTTGAGATTTAATTCTGGAATCTCTGTTCTTTGAGACCTGCTTTTGAAACTGTTTTCTTCATGTTACAGTTCTTAATGGAGAGGTTGTAATCTCTGTTTGAGCATTTTAGTGAACATCTGTTCTTTCTTGAGAGCTCTATGATGAAGAACGCTTCTTTCTCTCAGTTTCTTCTGGAAGATGTGTTCTTTCTTCCAGTCTTGTCTCTCAATGCTTTGGTCTTTCTCTGAAAGTTATTTATGGAGATTTTGCCTCTCTGTTTTAGGTGCCTTTTGAAGGTCTCTTCTTTTAGGACTTTGTAGTAAGGATCGCTTCTCTTTCAAAGATCTTCTTAGTGAAGTTCTTTTCTGTCTTTGAGATTTAATTCTGGAATCTCTGTTCTTTGAGACCTGCTTTTTGAAACTGTTTTCTTCATGTTACAGTTCTTAATGGAGAGGTTGTAATCTCTGTTTGAGCCTTTTAGTGAAGATCTGTTCTTTCTTGAGAGCTCTATGATAAAGAACGCTTCTTTCTCTCAGTTTCTTCTGGAAGATGTGTTTTCTTTCTGGGGCCTTCTCAAACAACTTGTGTTCTTTCTTCCAGTCTTGTTTCTCAATGCTTTGGTCTTCCTCTGAACGTTATTTATGGAGATTTTGCCTCTCTGTTTTAGGTGCCTTTTGAAGGTCTCTTCTTTTAGGACTTTGTAGTAAGGATCGCTTCTCTTTCAAAGATCTTCTTGGTGAAGTTCTTTTCTGTCTTTGAGATTTAATTCTGGAATCTCTGTTCTTTGAGACCTGCTTTTGAAACTGTTTTCTTCATGTTACAGTTCTTAATGGAGAGGTTGTAATCTCTGTTTGAGCCTTTTAGTGAAGATCTGTTCTTTCTTGAGAGCTCTATGATGAAGAACGCTTCTTTCTCTCAGTTTCTTCTGGAAGATGTGTTTTCTTTCTGGGGCCTTCTCAAACAACTTGTGTTCTTTCTTCCAGTCTTGTTTCTCAATGCTTTGGTCTTTCTCTGAAAGTTATTTATGGAGATTTTGCCTCTCTGTCTTAGGTGATTTTTGAAGGTCTCTTCTTTTAGGACTTTGTAGTAAGGATCGCTTCTCTTTCAAAGATCTTCTTAGTGAAGTTCTTTTCTGTCTTTGAGATTTAATTCTGGAATCTCTGTTCTTTGAGACCTGCTTTTTGAAACTGTTTTCTTCATGTTACAGTTCTTAATGGAGAGGTTGTAATCTCTGTTTGAGCCTTTCAGTGAAGATCTGTTCTTTCTTGAGAGCTCTATGATAAAGAACGCTTCTTTCTCTCAGTTTCTTCTGGAAGATGTGTTTTCTTTCTGTGGCCTTCTCAAACAACTTGTGTTCTTTCTTCCAGTCTTGTTTCTCAATGCTTTGGTCTTCCTCTGAACGTTATTTATGGAGATTTTGCCTCTCTGTTTTAGGTGCCTTTTGAAGGTCTCTTCTTTTAGGACTTTGTAGTAAGGATCGCTTCTCTTTCAAAGATCTTCTTGGTGAAGTTCTTTTCTGTCTTTGAGATTTAATTCTGGAATCTCTGTTCTTTGAGACCTGCTTTTGAAACTGTTTTCTTCATGTTACAGTTCTTAATGGAGAGGTTGTAATCTCTGTTTGAGCATTTTAGTGAACATCTGTTCTTTCTTGAGAGCTCTATGATGAAGAACGCTTCTTTCTCTCAGTTTCTTCTGGAAGATGTGTTCTTTCTTCCAGTCTTGTTTCTCAATGCTTTGGTCTTTCTCTGAAAGTTATTTATGGAGATTTTGCCTCTCTGTTTTAGGTGCCTTTTGAAGGTCTCTTCTTTTAGGACTTTGTAGTAAGGATCGCTTCTCTTTCAAAGATCTTCTTAGTGAAGTTCTTTTCTGTCTTTGAGATTTAATTCTGGAATCTCTGTTCTTTGAGACCTGCTTTTTGAAACTGTTTTCTTCATGTTACAGTTCTTAATGGAGAGGTTGTAATCTCTGTTTGAGCCTTTTAGTGAAGATCTGTTCTTTCTTGAGAGCTCTATGATAAAGAACGCTTCTTTCTCTCAGTTTCTTCTGGAAGATGTGTTTTCTTTCTGGGGCCTTCTCAAACAACTTGTGTTCTTTCTTCCAGTCTTGTTTCTCAATGCTTTGGTCTTCCTCTGAACGTTATTTATGGAGATTTTGCCTCTCTGTTTTAGGTGCCTTTTGAAGGTCTCTTCTTTTAGGACTTTGTAGTAAGGGTCGCTTCTCTTTCAAAGATCTTCTTGGTGAAGTTCTTTTCTGTCTTTGAGATTTAATTCTGGAATCTCTGTTCTTTGAGACCTGCTTTTGAAACTGTTTTCTTCATGTTACAGTTCTTAATGGAGAGGTTGTAATCTCTGTTTGAGCCTTTTAGTGAACATCTGTTCTTTCTTGAGAGCTCTATGATGAAGAATGCTTCTTTCTCTCAGTTTCTTCTGGAAGATGTGTTCTTTCTTCCAGTCTTGTTTCTCAATGCTTTGGTCTTTCTCTGAAAGTTATTTATGGAGATTTTGCCTCTCTGTTTTAGGTGCCTTTTGAAGGTCTCTTCTTTTAGGACTTTGTAGTAAGGATCGCTTCTCTTTCAAAGATCTTCTTAGTGAAGTTCTCTTCTTTGAGATCTGCTTTTTGAAACTGTTTTCTTCATGTTACAGTTCTTAATAGAGAGATTGTAATCTCTGTTTGAGCCTTTTAGTGAAGATCTGTTCTTTCTTGAGAGCTCTATGATGAAGAACGCTTCTCTCTTTCAGTTTCTTCTGGAAGATGTGTTCTTTCTTCCAGTCTTGTTTCTCAATGCTTTGGTCTTTCTCTGAAAGTTATTTATGGAGATTTTGCCTCTCTGTTTTAGGTGCCTTTTGAAGGTCTCTTCTTTTAGGACTTGGTTGTAAGGATCGCTTCTTCTTAGTGAAGTTCTTTTCTTTCTTTGAGATTTAATTCTGGAATCTCTGTTCTTTGAGACCTGCTTTTTGAAACTGTTTTCTTTATGTTACAGTTCTTAATGGAGAGGTTGTAATCTCTGTTTGAGCCTCTAGTGAAGATCTGGTCTTTCTTGAGAGCTCTATGATAAAGAACGCTTCTTTCTCTCAGTTTCTTCTGGGAGATGTTTTCTTTCTGGGGCCTTCTCAAACAACTTGTGTTCTTTCTTCCAGTCTTGTTTCTCAATGCTTTGGTCTTTCTCTGAAAGTTATTTATGGAGATTTTGACTCTCTGTTTTAGGTGCCTTTTGAAGGTCTCTTCTTTTAGGACTTGGTTGTAAGGATCGCTTCTCTTTCAAAGATCTTCTTAGTGAAGTTCTTTTCTGTCTTTGAGATTTAATTCTGGAATCTCTGTTCTTTGAGACCTGCTTTTTGAAACTGTTTTCTTCATGTTACAGTTCTTAATGGAGAGGTTGTAATCTCTGTTTGAGCCTTTTAGTGAAGATCTGTTCTTTCGTGAGAGCTCTATGATGAGGAACGCTTCTTTCTCTCAGTTTCTTCTGGAAGATGTGTTTTCTTTCTGGGGCCTTCTCAAACAACTTGTGTTCTTTCTTCCAGTCTTGTTTCTCAATGCTTTGGTCTTTCTCTGAAAGTTATTCATGGAGATTTTGCCTCTCTGTCTTAGGTGATTTTTGAAGGTCTCTTCTTTTAGGACTTTGTAGTAAGGATCGCTTCTCTTTCAAAGATCTTCTTCGTGAAGTTCTTTTCTGTCTTTGAGATTTAATTCTGGAATCTCTGTTCTTTGAGACCTGCTTTTTGAAACTGTTTTCTTCATGTTACAGTTCTTAATGGAGAGGTTGTAATCTCTGTTTGAGCCTTTTAGTGAAGATCTGTTCTTTCTTGAGAGCTCTATGATGAAGAACGCTTCTTTCTCTCAGTTTCTTCTGGAAGATGTGTTTTCTTTCTGGGGCCTTCTCAAACAACTTGTGTTCTTTCTTCCAGTCTTGTTTCTCAATGCTTTGGTCTTTCTCTGAAAGTTATTTATGGAGATTTTGCCTCTCTGTCTTAGGTGATTTTTGAAGGTCTCTTCTTTTAGGACTTTGTAGTAAGGATCGCTTCTCTTTCAAAGATCTTCTTAGTGAAGTTCTTTTCTGTCTTTGAGATTTAATTCTGGAATCTCTGTTCTTTGAGACCTGCTTTTTGAAACTGTTTTCTTCATGTTACAGTTCTTAATGGAGAGGTTGTAATCTCTGTTTGAGCCTTTCAGTGAAGATCTGTTCTTTCTTGAGAGCTCTATGATAAAGAACGCTTCTTTCTCTCAGTTTCTTCTGGAAGATGTGTTTTCTTTCTGTGGCCTTCTCAAACAACTTGTGTTCTTTCTTCCAGTCTTGTTTCTCAATGCTTTGGTCTTCCTCTGAACGTTATTTATGGAGATTTTGCCTCTCTGTTTTAGGTGCCTTTTGAAGGTCTCTTCTTTTAGGACTTTGTAGTAAGGATCGCTTCTCTTTCAAAGATCTTCTTGGTGAAGTTCTTTTCTGTCTTTGAGATTTAATTCTGGAATCTCTGTTCTTTGAGACCTGCTTTTGAAACTGTTTTCTTCATGTTACAGTTCTTAATGGAGAGGTTGTAATCTCTGTTTGAGCATTTTAGTGAACATCTGTTCTTTCTTGAGAGCTCTATGATGAAGAACGCTTCTTTCTCTCAGTTTCTTCTGGAAGATGTGTTCTTTCTTCCAGTCTTGTTTCTCAATGCTTTGGTCTTTCTCTGAAAGTTATTTATGGAGATTTTGCCTCTCTGTTTTAGGTGCCTTTTGAAGGTCTCTTCTTTTAGGACTTTGTAGTAAGGATCGCTTCTCTTTCAAAGATCTTCTTAGTGAAGTTCTTTTCTGTCTTTGAGATTTAATTCTGGAATCTCTGTTCTTTGAGACCTGCTTTTTGAAACTGTTTTCTTCATGTTACAGTTCTTAATGGAGAGGTTGTAATCTCTGTTTGAGCCTTTTAGTGAAGATCTGTTCTTTCTTGAGAGCTCTATGATAAAGAACGCTTCTTTCTCTCAGTTTCTTCTGGAAGATGTGTTTTCTTTCTGGGGCCTTCTCAAACAACTTGTGTTCTTTCTTCCAGTCTTGTTTCTCAATGCTTTGGTCTTCCTCTGAACGTTATTTATGGAGATTTTGCCTCTCTGTTTTAGGTGCCTTTTGAAGGTCTCTTCTTTTAGGACTTTGTAGTAAGGATCGCTTCTCTTTCAAAGATCTTCTTGGTGAAGTTCTTTTCTGTCTTTGAGATTTAATTCTGGAATCTCTGTTCTTTGAGACCTGCTTTTGAAACTGTTTTCTTCATGTTACAGTTCTTAATGGAGAGGTTGTAATCTCTGTTTGAGCCTTTTAGTGAAGATCTGTTCTTTCTTGAGAGCTCTATGATGAAGAACGCTTCTTTCTCTCAGTTTCTTCTGGAAGATGTGTTTTCTTTCTGGGGCCTTCTCAAACAACTTGTGTTCTTTCTTCCAGTCTTGTTTCTCAATGCTTTGGTCTTTCTCTGAAAGTTTTTTATGGAGATTTTGCGTCTCTGTCTTAGGTGATTTTTGAAGGTCTCTTCTTTTAGGACTTTGTAGTAAGGATCGCTTCTCTTTCAAAGATCTTCTTAGTGAAGTTCTTTTCTGTCTTTGAGATTTAATTCTGGAATCTCTGTTCTTTGAGACCTGCTTTTTGAAACTGTTTTCTTCATGTTACAGTTCTTAATGGAGAGGTTGTAATCTCTGTTTGAGCCTTTCAGTGAAGATCTGTTCTTTCTTGAGAGCTCTATGATAAAGAACGCTTCTTTCTCTCAGTTTCTTCTGGAAGATGTGTTTTCTTTCTGTGGCCTTCTCAAACAACTTGTGTTCTTTCTTCCAGTCTTGTTTCTCAATGCTTTGGTCTTCCTCTGAACGTTATTTATGGAGATTTTGCCTCTCTGTTTTAGGTGCCTTTTGAAGGTCTCTTCTTTTAGGACTTTGTAGTAAGGATCGCTTCTCTTTCAAAGATCTTCTTGGTGAAGTTCTTTTCTGTCTTTGAGATTTAATTCTGGAATCTCTGTTCTTTGAGACCTGCTTTTGAAACTGTTTTCTTCATGTTACAGTTCTTAATGGAGAGGTTGTAATCTCTGTTTGAGCATTTTAGTGAACATCTGTTCTTTCTTGAGAGCTCTATGATGAAGAACGCTTCTTTCTCTCAGTTTCTTCTGGAAGATGTGTTCTTTCTTCCAGTCTTGTTTCTCAATGCTTTGGTCTTTCTCTGAAAGTTATTTATGGAGATTTTGCCTCTCTGTTTTAGGTGCCTTTTGAAGGTCTCTTCTTTTAGGACTTTGTAGTAAGGATCGCTTCTCTTTCAAAGATCTTCTTAGTGAAGTTCTTTTCTGTCTTTGAGATTTAATTCTGGAATCTCTGTTCTTTGAGACCTGCTTTTTGAAACTGTTTTCTTCATGTTACAGTTCTTAATGGAGAGGTTGTAATCTCTGTTTGAGCCTTTTAGTGAAGATCTGTTCTTTCTTGAGAGCTCTATGATAAAGAACGCTTCTTTCTCTCAGTTTCTTCTGGAAGATGTGTTTTCTTTCTGGGGCCTTCTCAAACAACTTGTGTTCTTTCTTCCAGTCTTGTTTCTCAATGCTTTGGTCTTCCTCTGAACGTTATTTATGGAGATTTTGCCTCTCTGTTTTAGGTGCCTTTTGAAGGTCTCTTCTTTTAGGACTTTGTAGTAAGGGTCGCTTCTCTTTCAAAGATCTTCTTGGTGAAGTTCTTTTCTGTCTTTGAGATTTAATTCTGGAATCTCTGTTCTTTGAGACCTGCTTTTGAAACTGTTTTCTTCATGTTACAGTTCTTAATGGAGAGGTTGTAATCTCTGTTTGAGCCTTTTAGTGAACATCTGTTCTTTCTTGAGAGCTCTATGATGAAGAATGCTTCTTTCTCTCAGTTTCTTCTGGAAGATGTGTTCTTTCTTCCAGTCTTGTTTCTCAATGCTTTGGTCTTTCTCTGAAAGTTATTTATGGAGATTTTGCCTCTCTGTCTTAGGTGATTTTTGAAGGTCTCTTCTTTTAGGACTTTGTAGTAAGGATTGCTTCTCTTTCAAAGATCTTCTTAGTGAAGTTCTTTTCTGTCTTTGAGATTTAATTCTGGAATCTCTGTTCTTTGAGACCTGCTTTTGAAACTGTTTTCTTCATGTTACAGTCCTTAATAGAGAGATTGTAATCTCTGTTTGAGCCTTTTAGTGAAGATCTGTTCTTTCTTGAGAGCTCTAAGACGAAGAACACTTCTTTCTCTCAGTTTCTTCTGGAAGATGTGTTTTCTTTCTGGGGCCTTCTCAAACAACTTGTGTTCTTTCTTCCAGTCTTGTTTCTCAATGCTTTGGTCTTTCTCTGAAAGTTATTTATGGAGATTTTGCCTCTCTGTTTTAGGTGCCTTCTGAAGGTCTCTTCTTTTAGGACTTTGTAGTAAGGATCGCTTCTCTTTCAAAGATCTTCTTAGTGAAGTTCTTTTCTTTCTTTGAGATTTTATTCTGGAATCTCTGTTCTTTGAGATCTGCTTTTTGAAACTGTTTTCTTCATGTTACAGTTCTTAATGGAGAGGTTGTAATCTCTGTTTGAGCCTTTTAGTGAAGATCTGTTCTTTCTTGAGAGCTCTATGATAAAGAACGCTTCTTTCTCTCAGTTTCTTCTGGAAGATGTGTTCTTTCTTCCAGTCTTGTTTCTCAATGCTTTGGTCTTTCTCTGAAAGTTATTTATGGAGATTTTGCCTCTCTGTTTTAGGTGCCTTTTGAAGGTCTCTTCTTTTAGGACTTTGTAGTAAGGATCGCTTCTCTTTCAAAGATCTTCTTAGTGAAGTTCTTTTCTGTCTTTGAGATTTAATTCTGGAATCTCTGTTCTTTGAGACCTGCTTTTTGAAACTGTTTTCTTCATGTTACAGTTCTTAATGGAGAGGTTGTAATCTCTGTTTGAGCCTTTTAGTGAAGATCTGTTCTTTCTTGAGAGCTCTATGATGAAGAACGCTTCTTTCTCTCAGTTTCTTCTGGAAGATGTGTTCTTTCTTCCAGTCTTGTTTCTCAATGCTTTGGTCTTTCTCTGAAAGTTATTTATGGAGATTTTGCCTCTGTTTTAGGTGCCTTTTGAAGGTCTCTTCTTTTAGGACTTTGTAGTAAGGATCGCTTCTCTTTCAAAGATCTTCTTAGTGAAGTTCTTTTCTGTCTTTGAGATTTAATTCTGGAATCTCTGTTCTTTGAGACCTGCTTTTTGAAACTGTTTTCTTCATGTTACAGTTCTTAATGGAGAGGTTGTAATCTCTGTTTGAGCCTTTTAGTGAAGATCTGTTCTTTCTTGAGAGCTCTATGATAAAGAACGCTTCTTTCTCTCAGTTTCTTCTGGAAGATGTGTTTTCTTTCTGGGGCCTTCTCAAACAACTTGTGTTCTTTCTTCCAGTCTTGTTTCTCAATGCTTTGGTCTTTCTCTGAAAGTTATTTATGGAGATTTTGCCTCTCTGTTTTAGGTGCCTTTTGAAGGTCTCTTCTTTTAGGACTTTGTAGTAAGGATCGCTTCTCTTTCAAAGATCTTCTTAGTAAAGTTCTTTTCTGTCTTTGAAATTTAATTCTGGAATCTCTGCTCTTTGAGACCTGCTTTTTGAAACTGTTTTCTTCATGTTACAGTTCTTAATGGAGAGGTTGTAATCTCTGTTTGAGCCTTTTAGTGAAGATCTGTTCTTTCTTGAGAGCTCTATGATAAAGAACGCTTCTTTCTCTCAGTTTCTTCTGGAAGATGTGTTCTTTCTTCCAGTCTTGTTTCTCAATGCTTTGGTCTTTCTCTGAAAATTATTTATGGAGACTTTGCCTCTCTGTCTTAGGTGATTTTTTAAGGTCTCTTCTTTTAGGACTTTGTAGTAAGGATCGCTTCTCTTTCTGAGATCTGCTTTTTGAAACTGTTTTCTTCATGTTACAGTTCTTAATAGAGAGATTGTAATCTCTGTTTGAGCCTTTTAGTGAAGATCTGTTCTTTCTTGAGAGCTCTATGATGAAGAACGCTTCTTTCTTTCAGTTTCTTCTGGAAGATGTGTTCTTTCTTCCAGTCTTGTTTCTCAATGCTTTGGTCTTTCTCTGAAAATTATTTATGGAGACTTTGCCTCTCTGTCTTAGGTGATTTTTTAAGGTCTCTTCTTTTAGGACTTTGTAGTAAGGATCGCTTCTCTTTCTGAGATCTGCTTTTTGAAACTGTTTTCTTCATGTTACAGTTCTTAATGGAGAGGTTGTAATCTCTGTTTGAGCCTTTTAGTGAAGATCTGTTCTTTCGTGAGAGCTCTATGATGAGGAACGCTTCTTTCTCTCAGTTTCTTCTGGAAGATGTGTTTTCTTTCTGGGGCCTTCTCAAACAACTTGTGTTCTTTCTTCCAGTCTTGTTTCTCAATGCCTTGGTCTTTCTCTGAAAGTTATTCATGGAGATTTTGCCTCTCTGTCTTAGGTGATTTTTGAAGGTCTCTTCTTTTAGGACTTTGTAGTAAGGATCGCTTCTCTTTCAAAGATCTTCTTCGTGAAGTTCTTTTCTGTCTTTGAGATTTAATTCTGGAATCTCTGTTCTTTGAGACCTGCTTTTTGAAACTGTTTTCTTCATGTTACAGTTCTTAATGGAGAGGTTGTAATCTCTGTTTGAGCCTTTTAGTGAAGATCTGTTCTTTCTTGAGAGCTCTATGATGAAGAACGCTTCTTTCTCTCAGTTTCTTCTGGAAGATGTGTTTTCTTTCTGGGGCCTTCTCAAACAACTTGTGTTCTTTCTTCCAGTCTTGTTTCTCAATGCTTTGGTCTTTCTCTGAAAGTTATTTATGGAGATTTTGCCTCTCTGTCTTAGGTGATTTTTGAAGGTCTCTTCTTTTAGGACTTTGTAGTAAGGATCGCTTCTCTTTCAAAGATCTTCTTAGTGAAGTTCTTTTCTGTCTTTGAGATTTAATTCTGGAATCTCTGTTCTTTGAGACCTGCTTTTTGAAACTGTTTTCTTCATGTTACAGTTCTTAATGGAGAGGTTGTAATCTCTGTTTGAGCCTTTCAGTGAAGATCTGTTCTTTCTTGAGAGCTCTATGATAAAGAACGCTTCTTTCTCTCAGTTTCTTCTGGAAGATGTGTTTTCTTTCTGTGGCCTTCTCAAACAACTTGTGTTCTTTCTTCCAGTCTTGTTTCTCAATGCTTTGGTCTTCCTCTGAACGTTATTTATGGAGATTTTGCCTCTCTGTTTTAGGTGCCTTTTGAAGGTCTCTTCTTTTAGGACTTTGTAGTAAGGATCGCTTCTCTTTCAAAGATCTTCTTGGTGAAGTTCTTTTCTGTCTTTGAGATTTAATTCTGGAATCTCTGTTCTTTGAGACCTGCTTTTGAAACTGTTTTCTTCATGTTACAGTTCTTAATGGAGAGGTTGTAATCTCTGTTTGAGCATTTTAGTGAACATCTGTTCTTTCTTGAGAGCTCTATGATGAAGAACGCTTCTTTCTCTCAGTTTCTTCTGGAAGATGTGTTCTTTCTTCCAGTCTTGTTTCTCAATGCTTTGGTCTTTCTCTGAAAGTTATTTATGGAGATTTTGCCTCTCTGTTTTAGGTGCCTTTTGAAGGTCTCTTCTTTTAGGACTTTGTAGTAAGGATCGCTTCTCTTTCAAAGATCTTCTTAGTGAAGTTCTTTTCTGTCTTTGAGATTTAATTCTGGAATCTCTGTTCTTTGAGACCTGCTTTTTGAAACTGTTTTCTTCATGTTACAGTTCTTAATGGAGAGGTTGTAATCTCTGTTTGAGCCTTTTAGTGAAGATCTGTTCTTTCTTGAGAGCTCTATGATAAAGAACGCTTCTTTCTCTCAGTTTCTTCTGGAAGATGTGTTTTCTTTCTGGGGCCTTCTCAAACAACTTGTGTTCTTTCTTCCAGTCTTGTTTCTCAATGCTTTGGTCTTCCTCTGAACGTTATTTATGGAGATTTTGCCTCTCTGTTTTAGGTGCCTTTTGAAGGTCTCTTCTTTTAGGACTTTGTAGTAAGGGTCGCTTCTCTTTCAAAGATCTTCTTGGTGAAGTTCTTTTCTGTCTTTGAGATTTAATTCTGGAATCTCTGTTCTTTGAGACCTGCTTTTGAAACTGTTTTCTTCATGTTACAGTTCTTAATGGAGAGGTTGTAATCTCTGTTTGAGCCTCTAGTGAAGATCTGGTCTTTCTTGAGAGCTCTATGATAAAGAACGCTTCTTTCTCTCAGTTTCTTCTGGGAGATGTTTTCTTTCTGGGGCCTTCTCAAACAACTTGTGTTCTTTCTTCCAGTCTTGTTTCTCAATGCTTTGGTCTTTCTCTGAAAGTTATTTATGGAGATTTTGACTCTCTGTTTTAGGTGCCTTTTGAAGGTCTCTTCTTTTAGGACTTGGTTGTAAGGATCGCTTCTTCTTAGTGAAGTTCTTTTCTTTCTTTGAGATTTAATTCTGGAATCTCTGTTTTTGAGACCTGCTTTTTGAAACTGTTTTATTTATGTTACAGTTCTTAATGGAGAGGTTGTAATCTCTGTTTGAGCCTTTTAGTGAAGAGCTGTTCTTTATTGAGAGCTCTAAGACGAAGAATGCTTCTTTCTCTCAGTTTCTTCTGGAAGATGTGTTTTTTTCTGGGGCCTTCTCAAACAACTTGTGTTCTTTCTTCCAGTCTTGTTTCTCAATGCTTTGGTCTTTCTCTGAAAGTTATTTATGGAGATTTCCCCTCTCTGTCTTAGGGGCTTTTGAATGTCTCTTTTTTAGGACTTTCTAGTGAGGATCGCATCTTCTTCTTCTTAGTGAAGTTCTTTTCTTTCTTTGAGTTTTCTGGAATCTCTGTTCTTTCTCTGACACCTACTTTTTCAAACTCTGTTCTTTATGTAAGAGAATGTCTTTGTATCTCAGAACCTGCCAACGGTTTCCAGTTCCAACTGTAAGGTTACGCTGAGATTCTTCATAAAGCCAGCTGTGAGTTTCACCCAGGGGGATTTTAGGATCAGAGGTTTAGGGTGCTTAGCACCCAGATAGCTGCTTTGCTAGGCAAGATGAATATGCATTTTAATGCAATTTCACTTGCACATTTGTAAAAGAAACACATTACATCTTTTTTGGAACTGTCACAGGCAGCCAGCAGACTCTCATCCTGTAATCAATGGCTAAATAGATATTAGGTAAGTAAAATTCTATATTATTACACAGGTTATTAAAATGCTGAGCCACAGCAAAATAGGAATGAATTGGAATCATAAAGGAAACTTATCATAATTACTTTTTGAAAGCCTTTTTTTGTAAAAATTTTATAGTAAGAATCGCTTCTCTTTCAAAGATCTTCTTAGTGAAGTTCTTTTCTGTCTTTGAGATTTAATTCTGGAATCTCTGTTCTTTTAGACCTACTTTTTGAACCTGTTTTCTTCATGTTACAGTTCTTTCTGGAGAGGTTTTAATATCTGTTTGAACCTTTCATTGAAGATCTGTTCTTTTAGAACTTTGTATCAAGGATCGCTTCTCTTTCAAAGATGTTCTTAGTGAAGTTCTTTTCTTTCTTTGAGCTTTCTGTAATCTCTGTTCTTTCTCTGACACCTGCTTTTTAAAACTCTGTTCTTTATGTTAGAGTATGTCTTTGTATCTCAGAACCTGCCAACAGTTTCCAGTTCCAACTTTAAGGTTACGCTGTGATTCTTTATAAAGCCAGCTGTGATTTTGACCCAAGATTGGATTTTTGGATCAGAGTTTTAGAGGTGCTTAGCACCCAGATAGCTGCTTTGCTAGGCAAGATGAATATGCATTTTAATGCAATTTCACTTGCACATTTGTAAAAAAAATGCATAATGACTTTTTTCGAACTGTCACAGGTAGCCAGCATTTTCTCAACCTGTAATCAATAGCTAAATAGATATTAGGTAGGTAAAATTCTATATTATAATAAAGTTTATAAAAATGCTGAGCCATAGCAAAATAGGAATTGATTGGAATCATAAAGGAAACTTATCATAATTACTTTTTGAAGGCCTTTTTTGTAAAACTTTGTAGTAAGGATCGCTTCTCTTTCAAAGATTTTCTTAGTGAAGTTTTTTATTTCTTTGAGTTTTCTGGAATCTCTGTTCTTTAAGCCCTGCTTTTTGAAACTGTTTTCTTCATGTTACAGTTCTTAAAGGAGAGGTTTTAATCTCTGTTTGAGCCTTTTAGTGAAGATCTGTTCTTTCTTGAGAGCCCTAAGACGAAGAACACTTCTTTCTCTCAGTTTCTTCTGGAAGATGTGTGTTCTTTCTGGGTCCTCCTCAAACACCTTGTGTTCTTCTAGTCTTGTTCCTCAATGCTTTGGTCTTTTTCTGAAAGTTATTTATGGAGATTTTGCCTCTCCGTCTTAGGGGCTTTTGAAGGTCTCTTCTTTGAGGACTTTGTAGTAAGGATCGCTTCTTCTTCTTCTTAGTGAAGTTGTTTTCTTTCTTTGAGTTTTCTGGAATCTCTGTTCTTTCTCTGACACCTGCTTTTTCAAACTCTGTTCTTTATGTTAGAGTATGTCTTTGTATCTCAGAACCTGCCAACAGTTTCCAGTTCCAACTGTAAGGTTACGCTGTGATTCTTTATAAAGCCAACTGTAAGTTTCACCCAAGGGGGATTTTAGGATCAGAGGTTTAGGGTGCTTAGCACCCAGATAGCTGCTTTGCTAGGCAAGATGAATATGCATTTTAATGCAATTTCACTTGCACATTTGTAAAAAAAATGCATAATGACTTTTTTCGAACTGTCACAGGTAGCCAGCATTTTCTCAACCTGTAATCAATAGCTAAATAGATATTAGGTAGGTAAAATTCTGTATTATAATAAAGTTTATAAAAATGCTGAGCCATAGCAAAATAGGAATTGATTGGAATCATAAAGGAAACTTATCATAATTACTTTTTGAAGGCCTTTTTTGTAAAACTTTGTAGTAAGGATCGCTTCTCTTTCAAAGATTTTCTTAGTGAAGTTTTTTATTTCTTTGAGTTTTCTGGAATCTCTGTTCTTTAAGCCCTGCGTTTTGAAACTGTTTTCTTCATGTTACAGTTCTTAAAGGAGAGGTTTTAATCTCTGTTTGAGCCTTTTAGTGAAGATCTGTTCTTTCTTGAGAGCCCTAAGACGAAGAACACTTCTTTCTCTCAGTTTCTTCTGGAAGATGTGTGTTCTTTCTGGGTCCTCCTCAAACACCTTGTGTTCTTCTAGTCTTGTTTCTCAATGCTTTGGTCTTTTTCTGAAAGTTATTTATGGAGATTTTGCCTCTCCGTCTTAGGGGCTTTTGAAGGTCTCTTCTTTGAGGACTTTGTAGTAAGGATCGCTTCTTCTTCTTCTTAGTGAAGTTGTTTTCTTTCTTTGAGTTTTCTGGAATCTCTGTTCTTTCTCTGACACCTGCTTTTTCAAACTCTGTTCTTTATGTTAGAGTATGTCTTTGTATCTCAGAACCTGCCAACAGTTTCCAGTTCCAACTGTAAGGTTACGCTGTGATTCTTTATAAAGCCAGCTGTAAGTTTCACCCAAGGGGGATTTTAGGATCAGAGGTTTAGGGTGCTTAGCACCCAGATAGCTGCTTTGCTAGGCAAGATGAATATGCATTTTAATGCAATTTCAATTGCACATTTGTAAAAGAAACACATTACATCTTTTTTGGAACTGTCACAGGCAGCCAGCAGATTCTTGATCTGTAATCAATAGCTAAATAGATATTAGGTTAGTAAAATTCTATATTATGACACAAGTTATTAAAATGGTGAGCCACAACAAAATAGGAATGGATTGGAATCATAAAGGAAACTTATCATAATGACTTTTGAATTGCCACTTTTTGTAAAACTTTGGTATAAGGATCGCTTCTCCTTCAAAGATCTTTTAGTGAAGTTCTTTTCTTACTTTGAGTTTTCTGGAATCTCTGTTCTTTCTCTGACACCTGCTTTTTCAAACTCTGTTCTTTATGTTAGAGTATGTCTTTGTATCTCAGAACCTGCCAACAGTTTCCAGTTCCAACTGTAAGGTTACGCTGTGATTCTTTATAAAGCCAGCTGTGAGTTTCACTCAGCAGATTCACAAACTGTAATCAATAGCTAAATAGATATTAGGTTAACACAATTCTATATTATAACATAGGTTATTAAAATGCTGAGCCACACCAAAATAGGAATGGATTAGAATCATCATGATTGCAATTTCTGTGGGGAGGCAACCCATTTCAACAAGCAGTTCAGCAAATATTTGTATAGGTATGTTAGGTGTATGTGTGTTTCTGGAAAGCATTTACTGTGGGGGCATTATTTAACCTACATAAATTATTATGCAAAATTATGTTGTAAATGGAATTTTTTTCTTTGGGTAATAGTTGCTGTTTTTGTGCCACCATTCTTTGCTTGTTTACTTATCAGTTTTTTCCAGGCGTTCCAGAATAGGAAAATTGATGCATGTGAGCATGACATTAAATTGGAAAGAATTGAAATTTCTATAAAACATTACTCCCATGACGTATAGTATAATGTATCATTATTACCCTAGCTTCGCATTTACAATGGTCCTAGCGTCTCATTTACAATACTCCTAGCATCACATTCACAATGGTCCTAGCATCTCATTTACAATACTCCTAGCATCACATTTACAATGGTCCTAGCTTGTAATTTACAATACTCCTAGCATCACATTTACAATGGTCCTAACATCTCATTTACAATACTCCTAGCATCACATTTACAATGGTCCTAGCTTGTCATTTACAATACTCCTAGCATCACATTTACAATGGTCCTAGCATCTCATTTACAATACTCCTAGCATCACATTTACAATGGTCCTAGCTTGTCATTTACAATGGTCCTAGTTTGTCATTTACAATGGTCCTAGCTTGTCATTTACAATGGTCCTAGCTTGTCATTTACAATGGTCCTAGCATCTCATCTACAATACTCCTAGCATCTCATTTACATTGGTCCTAGCATCTCATTTACAATGGTCCTAGCTTGTCATTTACAATGGTCCTAGCTTGTCATTTACAATGGTCCTAGCATCTCATTTACAATGGTCCTAGCATCAAATTTACAATGGTCCTAGCATCTCATTTACAATGGTCCTAGCATCTCATTTACAATGGTCCTAGCATCTCATTTACAATGGTCCTAGCATCTCATTTACAATGGTCCTAGCTTGTCATTTACAATGGTCCTAGTTTGTCATTTACAATGGTCCTAGCTTGTCATTTACAATGGTCCTAGCTTGTCATTTACAATGGTCCTAGCATCTCATCTACAATACTCCTAGCATCTCATTTACATTGGTCCTAGCATCTCATTTACAATGGTCCTAGCTTGTCATTTACAATGGTCCTAGCTTGTCATTTACAATGGTCCTAGCATCTCATTTACAATGGTCCTAGCATCAAATTTACAATGGTCCTAGCATCTCATTTACAATGGTCCTAGCATCTCATTTACAATGGTCCTAGCATCTCATTTACAATGGTCCTAGCATCTCATTTACATGGTCCTAGCTTGTCATTTACAATGGTCCTAGCTTGTCATTTGCCACCATTCTTTGCTTGTTTACTTATCAGTTTTTTCCAGGCATTCTCCGTCTCCTGTCCGTCTCTTCCTCCATCTCTAAAATTACATTAATGGGTCAATGACAAAATAATAGTAACAGTAAATTTTCCCTAAAGTAAACTGTGTATCTTCTATGTTCTAAGCAGATATGAAAACTGGTAGAAATGATCGCATCATTATATAGAGAATGCTGATGACATCATTAGATGTGATGACATCATCACATTCCTCAGATACAACTATGGAGGTTTGACATGGCTTGCTGTTTTCATTTGAATCCTCAGTCTTTGTTACCAAGGAAACAGCTGCTTCTATAGAAAACATACAGAACCACACATTTAGAATATGTTGCACCCATATTATTAGTATATTATCTCAATATTATTATTAAATTATTCAGGCGTTAATGTTATTACATTATATTATAAATTTTGTTTTTGTTTTATTGTTTTCTACAATTTAACACAATTTTTCCCAAAAAAACACATACAGAACCACATATTTAGAATATGTTGTACCCATATTATTAGTATATTATCTCAATATTATTATTAAATTATTCAGGCGTTAATATTATTACATTATATTATAAATTTTGTTTTTGTTTTTGCTGTTTTCTACAATTTAACACAATTTTTCCAAAAAAAAAAAACTGTCACAGGCAACCAGCACATTTTCGAAGGCATGACCAATAGCAGAATAGGAAAATCGATGCATGTGAGCATGACATTAAATTGGAAAGAATTGAAATTTCTATAAAACATTACTCCCATGACGTATAGTATAATGTATCATTATTACCCTAGCTTCGCATTTACAATGGTCCTAGCGTCTCATTTACAATACTCCTAGCATCACATTCACAATGGTCCTAGCATCTCATTTACAATACTCCTAGCATCACATTTACAATGGTCCTAGCTTGTAATTTACAATACTCCTAGCATCACATTTACAATGGTCCTAACATCTCATTTACAATACTCCTAGCATCACATTTACAATGGTCCTAGCTTGTCATTTACAATACTCCTAGCATCACATTTACAATGGTCCTAGCATCTCATTTACAATACTCCTAGCATCACATTTACAATGGTCCTAGCTTGTCATTTACAATGGTCCTAGTTTGTCATTTACAATGGTCCTAGCTTGTCATTTACAATGGTCCTAGCTTGTCATTTACAATGGTCCTAGCATCTCATCTACAATACTCCTAGCATCTCATTTACATTGGTCCTAGCATCTCATTTACAATGGTCCTAGCTTGTCATTTACAATGGTCCTAGCTTGTCATTTACAATGGTCCTAGCATCTCATTTACAATGGTCCTAGCATCAAATTTACAATGGTCCTAGCATCTCATTTACAATGGTCCTAGCATCTCATTTACAATGGTCCTAGCATCTCATTTACAATGGTCCTAGCATCTCATTTACAATGGTCCTAGCATCTCATTTACATGGTCCTAGCTTGTCACTTACAATGGTCCTAGCTTGTCATTTGCCACCATTCTTTGCTTGTTTACTTATCAGTTTTTTCCAGGCATTCTCCGTCTCCTGTCCGTCTCTTCCTCCATCTCTAAAATTACATTAATGGGTCAATGACAAAATAATAGTAACAGTAAATTTTCCCTAAAGTAAACTGTGTATCTTCTATGTTCTAAGCAGATATGAAAACTGGTAGAAATGATCGCATCATTATATAGAGAATGCTGATGACATCATTAGATGTGATGACATCATCACATTCCTCAGATACAACTATGGAGGTTTGACATGGCTTGCTGTTTTCATTTGAATCCTCAGTCTTTGTTACCAAGGAAACAGCTGCTTCTATAGAAAACATACAGAACCACACATTTAGAATATGTTGCACCCATATTATTAGTATATTATCTCAATATTATTATTAAATTATTCAGGTGTTAATGTTATTACATTATATTATAAATTTTGTTTTTGTTTTATTGTTTTCTACAATTTAACACAATTTTTCCCAAAAAAAAAACTGTCACAGGCAACCAGCACATTTTCGAAGGCATGACCAATAGCAGAATAGGAAAATTGATGCATGACATTAAATTGGAAAGAATTGAAATTTCTATAAAACATTACTCCCATGACGTACAGTATAATGTATCATTATTATCCTAGCTTCGCATTTACAATGGTCCTAGCATCTCATTTACAATACTCTTAGTATCACATTCACAATGGTCCTAGCATCTCATTTACAATACTCCTAGCATCTCATTTACAATGGTCCTAGCATCTCATTTACAATACTCCTAGCATCTCATTTACAATGGTCCTAGCATCTCATTTACAATGGTCCTAGCATCACATTTACAATGGTCCTAGCATCTTTACAATGGCTTAGCAGGCAGGGCGTTGTAATTTCTCTGCCACAGTGTGGGACTTTTTTTTATTTATTTAGCCACAACTTCCGCCACATGGTAGCTAGCTTTAAGGACTTTCTCATTTACCTTCGCAGTTTTCCTCATGTAAGTCGTCCGTTTCTCCGAGTGTGCACACGGGCGAATAAAATACTTAACATTTTGTTGTTTTGAAGTGAAGGGTGTTTCGTTTAGATATGGCGTTTATAAGCTTACTCGGGACCATAGCAGTCGGAGAGCTGTTCACCACATAATCAAGCACAACGGATTTGGCGCCGTTGCATCTCCGGTAAAAGTAAATCCAAGTGAAAGTAGCGTATTATTGTATTTGCTTCGGCCAGAAACTTCACGTCACGACGTCGACGCTTTCTTTTAAACCTCCGCTCATACTAGTTCCTTCATCTGGGTCCAGTTCAAAATCTGGATTTTTTCCTCTTCAAAAAGAGTAAAAAAAAGAAAGTATCGATCACTTTTACCGTCATCCCGCTATCCACAACGAACCGTTGACGCCACCTGCTGCTGCGTCATTGCGTCACTAATTCGCTCGTCTCCAAGCAACCAGCTCCCAGCTGCTGCCCCCTACTGGTAGAAGAGTAGCTACTACATCATTACTCTGCACGTACACACAAAGTGATCATTTCCCACCGCACACCTGACAATATCTCAATATAAGGAATGCCTTCAAACGTAGAAACAGAGATTTTTTTACTCAATAGACTGTCATCATTAGAATCCCGCTCATATTCATAGAAAGCTACTGTTCCTGTTTTCATCAGTACATGTTACTGTGTCATAATCCTGTGCAGCGTGGGCCCTTCTGATGATGGAAAGGTTAACGCGTCTCTGGGGCGTGCATGGTGTTGGCAGAGTTTTTGACTCATTTTGTCCTGGTAATCTTAACACGTAATGTACCCTGGGGACATCTACATCAGAGTCAGCCTGATCACTATAGCCTTGAAGTCTCTCTCTCTGTCTCTGCTTTTCATGCTGAAGAGATTTCACCAGCTTTTACTCACACATTTTAGAATATATTGGTACCTAAGGAGGGCGACACGGTGGAGCAGTGGGTAGCACTGTTGCCTCACAGCAAGAAGGTCGCAGGTTCAAGACCGCCTTGGGGCCTGGGTCTGGGACCTTTCTGTGTGGAGTTTGCATGTTCTCCCCGTGTCTGCGTGGGTTTTCACCGGGTACTCCGGCTTCCTCCCACAATACAAAACATGCTCAGGTTAATTGGCAAATCTAAATTGCCCATAGGTGTGAGTGTGTGTGTGAATGGTGTGTGAATGGTGTGTGTGCCCCACGATTGGCTGGCGACCATCTGGGGTGTATCCCCCTGCCTCTCGCCATAAATGCGCTGGGATAGGCTCCAGCAGACCCCTGCGACCCCGAAAGGGAATAAGCGGGATAGAAAATGGATGGATGGATGGATGGTACCTAAGGAGTGCAGATGCTCTGTAATTTTTCAAAATCACTTCAGAAGCATCGCAAATGGATGTAATGTTCCAGAGGGAGTGGAGGCAGAGAGCACTGCATCCGTTCGCTTTGTGACACTTTTGACATCAAATGCATGAAAAATTCTACAGAAGTTGTGGGGAAATAGGGTTTAAAAAAAAATCACTTAAACATTAACACTGTGTACTATTTGTTCACATAAGGCTCTGAGTTTACATGCTTTGTGTTTCATACTAAAGGAAAGTTATTATGTAACTGCCTAGAATTTATATAGCATGAAGAAAGGCACAAAAAAAGGTTATTTGCATGATATAGGACCTTTGAAACCTCTTGTTGTCGTAAAGACGTGTTGGTTGACTGTGAGGTGAAATCGGCGACCCTGCTCTGCCCTCATCCGAAGGCCTTCTCAACCCTCACCTGTAAAATACCAGCGAGACGCCTGTCTGTGACTCATGCGTGCAGGGGCTCGTATTAATCAGTCCACAGCTGCTGCCATGGCAACGCCACAGTAATCCTTCCTTTTCCCCGGAATCACCTGCAGCCTCGACTCATAGACTGAGACGAGTAATCATAGCGGCCCATTTCTGAGGTATGGAAATACTTGTTCATTGCAATACTTTACACAAACATGAGCTAATGATTTGTTTTAGTCCTTTTAGTTGTACAAAGAGCTGCATATCATCAGCATAAAGATATGGAGTAGCTTATGTTTAAGTATTTAGTGCCGAATGAGATATTACTAGTTTTGTCTTTATTTGGAGTGGATCAGGAGCAACTCATGAGGAAAGAGGTCAGAGGGGTCATTTCAAATTTATTCAGGAGGTAATAATAATCTAATGATTCACTTTAATTACAGCCCATCTCTAGAGCCATCGTTTGGCTTGTCAGTTCTGGGCTATTGTAGAAATATGGAGGTGCAACATGGTGGGCCTATTAATGATTCATCATCTGTCAGGATGTTCCCCACTTGCTCTTCAGTATGTATTTTGTCTTTAACAAACCACCGTACAAAAACATTTTCACTGTCCCAAATTTCCTGTAAGAACCATCCCTGTTCTCATACCCGATTAATACATCATCAGTGTCTCCACTTGGATGTGAATATGGTTATGTCATCCGCTCATTTGTCTGTCTGGTAATCATCCATCTTTAATCAGCAAGATACCTGAGTCTTCGCTGGGTTTTGTTCCTCTGTGTATCGTTACCATTTCAACAGGAAGTGGAAGCGCCCCCCCTGTGAGGTTCCTTGTGTCAATTATTCAACAGTAAGGGATTTAAATATTCAAAAGGCCCCCCTAAAGTCCTTTGCTAGTCATGTCATGTCTGGGTTGGTGAATTAATGTGTTCTCGTAATTTAACAAGTCTGGAACAAAGACGAATTTTGTCATCATTTTACCGACAGACACGGACACGCACTCATCTAAAAGTCTTCGTTTACATGTCTTCAGCACATCCACATTCAGGAAACAAAAAATTTCTCATCTCCCAGCAGCAACTGTACACACAACAATTTTGTACAGACACTATTTTATAATCATTGGCTGCAGGAGTAAAGTAGTAACACACAGGATGGGAAGAGGAAAGAGGTGAAGATGATGCACAGGGCAGCAGAATCTGTTAAAATTATGCATATTTCTTTTAAGGCTGATTTATGAATTCTGCGAGAAATACATCCTTTAATCAGAGTTCATATACTGGCATGTTGTTGTGTATTTTGTGTTTTAAACTGCAGCTGCAGAATTTCAGTCACAGAAGCTCGGCCAAAGCCCGTTGGGATTTGTAGTTGTTGAATGTTCAGATGAAGAACATGTCCTGGTTAAAATGACAGTTTGATTATTTCTAATTATGGACAAAAGACAATAGCGACTGTTTCAGAAAGATTCACCAATGGATACAATGCTTTTTAACCAGGCTTTATTTTTAGGTAGTGGAGAGATGAGATTAAAAATTTCCATTTTAGATCTTTATGCTGATGAACATGATAAATGTGGGAGTAAACTATTCCTGTTTATTTTTTACGACAGTGCTGCTACAGCTTTTGGATTCTACATTGATTGTTCAGCCAGAACCCCCAAAATGTATTAATTGAATGACATAACTTGAATAAATGATCATAATGCCCTCATTTATTATTATTTGCAGGTTTATATTTTGTAAGTTTAACTGTTTATTATATTTTCTGTTAGTCAAAAAAATGCTTTTTTGGCCTATGAGTGGCCAAAAAAAACAAAAGTGTTATTCTGTGAAAAGATAAAGCTCGTTAATACAAAACAAATAAATCAGAGACAGTTTTAATCAATTGTTTCCTTTTAATAGGTTAAATACATAAAAAAGAAAGATAAAGCCTATGAGCAGATGAATGACAATAACACAACCATAGCAAAGCTGTTACAGATGTTACTTCATTGGATTGTTACAAAACCATATTTGTATTGTTTCTTTCTGATCTGCTTGAACCGTTTAATCTGGAATCGACTGTCTCTCATCCTCTTAATGGAGCTTAATAAATACAGTTATCTATATAAAAATTATCTTGTTTTTAAAAAAGAAAAAAATTATAATAATTCTGTGTTTACCAAAACTCAATAAATCCTTTCACCACAATTTCAAAAAGTATTTACAAAAAACCCACAAAAGAACATAGCAACACTCTCAGTGCCTTCAAGCAACAAACACCTTTTTGACCTGTGACCCCTCTTTGAAAATAACAGTCTGCATGCGTCAACAGGTTATAAAAGAGTCACTTGATTAATTTATAGTCCCAAAGAGCTACAGCCAAAAAACTAAACATGTAGAAATAACAGATTTAGAACAAATCTATAGTATAATTTATGTCATATAATAATTTAATAATATTTCCCAAGGATCAATTTACCTTTGTGAGGAGTTTTTCCCCCCCATTCTGTCCATTTGTTTTTCTCTATTAGGGAATACATAAAAAACTACCTGGCAGTAGGGTGTAGGATTGGACAAGGATGAACCCGAAATGTTTTGGGGCGGAACCCACTTACAAAAAATGCACAGCTGCTTTAGAGGCTCCTGCTTGTCAATGGAATGTTAGTAGTGGAACGAGCAAAGCTCTTAACTCTCTGTGGGGCCCGAAAGTTGGTGAAGTTCGATGCTCTTCATGCATGACTAGATCAGAGGCTCTACTGGAAGATCTTTGCTCTCATATACTGACCTTCATGT
The DNA here is from genome assembly GCA_036785175.1 of Eupleurogrammus muticus. Classification (NCBI taxonomy): domain Eukaryota; kingdom Metazoa; phylum Chordata; class Actinopteri; order Scombriformes; family Trichiuridae; genus Eupleurogrammus; species Eupleurogrammus muticus. The sequence continues at coordinate 17,800,632 of JAYKQN010000018.1, read as the reverse complement.
AGCCGGTCAGTTCAGGATCTGTCTAAAACAGGCTGCTCTAGCTGCTGTTTGTTTGTCATATTAGGTCCTTTACTGCCAAGTATTTATTCTAAGAAAAAAAATTCCCTTCAAAAGTGAAAAGTTAAGCACTTTCTATTCACTGTGGAAATAAAGCAGCAGCAGCAGCAGGAACACAAAGACAGTAAATGCCATCCATCCATCTTCTTTGGGTCAGGTCGGGGGTGGGGCAGCAGCCTGGATCTTCTCTGGGGTCGGGTCCTGGATGGAGGTCTAGCACACCTCACCAGAAGGCGTCCAGGACCCTAACCCTGCTCACTAGATGTTCTACTCTGAGCTTCTCACCCTATTTATAAGGGAGAGCCCAGCTTTGGAAACAAAGAAACTCATTAGGTGGGAGTAGGAACGCAGATCCATTGGTCTATCGCTTTGCGGCTCAGCTCCAGAGAACCGGTGACAAAGAGCAGCCCTGGAGGAATCTGACTCCCACTGGAAACAAGTCTGACTGACCCATACTCCCACAGCACAATAAACAATAAAGCATCATCTTAATATCTATCTAAAATCCCAACAAACCAGCTTATTAGGAAGACATCTACCTATATCAACTAAAAAAAATAATTAAAATTGCAAATAATATATTTGGCTTCTATGAAAAACAAAAAACAAAAAAAAACTGTAAAACCAACTTGTTAGGCATGCCGGCAACTAACAGGCACCTTCAGTTAAAAATCAGACATTTAATTCATGTTCAATCCAGGGGCTGCAAGCATAGAGTATTCAGTGATTACTGATTTAACTATCTGTAGTTGTAGCTGTATCGCTTGTGAAAGTCTGCATATGAAGTCGGACACAATGTGGTTTTAACATCCAGCAAAACGTCCAACCTCTGTGGATGATGGCCGTCGGCCAGACGCTTTCTCTACATCTCGTCAGCGTGTGCTGGTTTCGTGGGATCACGGCTCTGTTTGCCGGTCGTCAGCGTCAAACCAAGGGCCAGCGGCTCAGTCTGCCCGGTGACAAGAGCCGAGCTGTTCCCCGATTGGCTGGCCTCTTGCTCCGTGCCATCGAAGCCTGTGCTTTCAGGGGTTTCGGCTGGCTCCTGTGGGACAGCAGCGCCCTCTGGAGGCGCCGACTGACCCGGGTCCGAGGGCTGCGACGAGGAGTCGGGCTGGACCGCTGGGCTGGCGTCGTCCCCCGACGGCTGGGAGGAAGCGGGGTCTGTCAGGATGTTTCTGGAAATAACTAGAAAGATTGAAAAAAAAGAGACATTTAAAATATGCAGCAAAATTTGCCATTGTGTATTTGTACCAAAATATATCAGCAAGAAGAGATTTTCTGTATTTCTAAACAAATATCCACAAATTTCACTTTACATAGATAAGTTGTTCAGAAAAATTGATATGAGTTACAAAGCAATGAAAATTACAGGGAAAGAGAAGGAATGAAATAATTGATTCTCCTGATCCTACTGCATTTCCCTGAAAGTGATGAGTTGTCAGATACGGTTCTGTTTTCAGTCATCTACAGAGAATTTAGGAAATGGTTTATTCAAAACGCAGGAAGGGACGTGAGCAAACACCCACCTCCGATGGGCCTGTAGTCGTCGTCCACGGAGGTGGTGCGACTGAACGGGCTGAAACTCGGCATGATGATCAAACCCAGAGAGACCAGGATGATCTGAACACACACACACACACACACACACACACACACATTTTAAAAATGACTAAAACAATCAAAACACTTATTTTTTCTGCTGATCATACTTCACATAGATCAGACATAAATAATCGACTAATCAAGACACACAGAATCAAGAAGAGGATGTACAGAGGACACAGAGCATTGTTTCCTACCAGTAAACACGTGCTGGTCTGAGCTCCTTTGCTGACCGTGCGTTTGATGAGAGACTGGAGCTGTCGCACCTGAGCCATCAGAGACCTGAACACATCCACTCACTTTACATTTTTTTAATCACACTCCTCTTACATCTAAAGTAGTTTTACCATCTTATGTATGCACCGTTGGTTTACCATTGAAAGGAGCGATTGGCAAGCGTTTAAACTCGCTCTTTAAACTTCATTCATGTAAAGCAAACAGAAGCAGGTCTGCTTTTATTCCAGAAGCCATTTAGACTTGTGAATAGCCACAGGTTTATCTTGTGTACACACTGATACATGTACCCATGTAAATATTGTTGGCCGGATGCAGACCAGCATTTAATCCTATTGGTCATGTTTGTGTTCTTAAGATTATTTTTTCTGTGTGGATGAATTGTGTATCGTCACCCTATTAAAAAAATGGTCAATTTTTGACCAAAGTACCTTTTTAAAATCATCTCTTGATGCCACGTCTGGTGAAATTGTCTTGCCCAAGTTAAAGGATCATACTCTTTATACCTTACAGGACAATGTTCTCCTTATGAATACTTTGTCTGGTTGAATTTCTACTGGTGAGTGGAAAAAAAGCTACAGAATATAATGTTTGATAATAATTTACTTTTATTTCATGAGTTATACTTTAGTATTAATTAAATATAGTGCTGTGTGTATAAATAAAATATGTAGCCAGATATAAAATAAAAGGAAGTTCCAGGATCCTCGGTCCATTATTCAATGTGTTGATGCACGTTGAGTGTCATCACTTTATTGAAAATTTGCCACCCCTCAGGTTTCAAAATGAAAAAAAAAGGCAAACAAGACCGGGGAAGTGATGAAAAAGTGAACTGCCTCCTGACCAATTTGAGTTATGTGCTATTTGTTTAACTTAACTCCAGGTAAAATACATAAAAGTGACGATGTAGGCTGTTATTTTAATAGGGTGACAATATGCATTCTCTTGTTTGCAAACTCGCTAACCTGAAACCCTTAACCCCCAATAAATAATAATCTGTCTCCACAGCTGCAGTTCTCTCTTCAGTGTAACATTTACATTTTGTGCAATTTAAAAAAGTTGATTTTTTTCGTCAGTTTGTTAATTCGCTGAGTTTCAGAGGCATGTTTAGTAGTCAAACAGAAAACAGTGAATAAATATTCATACATGTTGTTTTTCTCCAGCTGCTCCACTGTCCTCTGCAGCTCCTTGTTCTGTGCTGAGCAGGCTGCAGCCCTGGTAAACACACACACACACACACACACACACATATCATGTTCCTGTAACGTGAGGATTGACAGTCTGAGCCTCCCGTCTCTTTGTACCTGCTCTCCAGTCCATCGATGTAGTCCTTCCTCCGCCTTCGGCTGTCCTGAGCAGACTGCTTGTTGCGGATTTTCCTGCGAACTTTTTTCAGGATTCGTTCTTCGGCCTGTGAGAGCAGAAGAAGAAAAAACAAAAAAAGCTTCATCGTCTCTACCGCAGATGCATTTCCATCGACATGTTTGATGCAGATTTTGTATTGGGTTAAAAAATGGTTGACGAAAACAGCAATTTAGAAAAAGGTTTGATGCACTAAAGTAAGATAGAAACAGCTTTGTGAAAGAAGTGATGTAGTGAATATTTAACCAGTTATAATACTCACAGTAGTACTCATATTTAAGATGTTTTACTTATGATTATTTCCATGTCATGCTCCGTAACACTCCACTACATCTTGTATACAAATATTGATCTTTTTCTCCACTCTGTGGATTTTCTTTTTTTCATTAAACCCAACAGCTTATAAAGTAGTTGGAGTAGGACTTCAGTCTTTAACATTAGCAGTCTAATGCAATTAATAATATTAATCACACATGTGCACGTGCACACAATAATGAGATAATTACTATGGATACATAATCCATGTACAAAAAAAGGACATTCAAGTCACATGACATGATAATACCATGTTACAAGAGAATGGCATGAAACATGGCCAAATCTATAAAATAACTATTACAACAAAGTCCTGATGCTCAATTCTTCTCATGTAGATTTTGTTTTTGGGCTCACAACCTCTCCTCTTCCTCTTAGTCTGTTTATTACATGCTTTGCATGTAGCCAATGCCGCCATCTACTGACCAAGCTACGCCCAAACCAGTCCAAGCACTCAGAAGTTCGCTTAAAGTTGACTTCGACAATTCGATGGAAACCCATAGCTGCTGCTTCAAGTGACTTTGTGTTCTTTGCGCTTCAGAGGGCTGACCTTGGTGAGAGGGAGGTTGCTGGGCAGGGAAATGCCCTCCTGGGTCAGCAGCTTCTGCTCCTCCTCAGTCAGCTGGAGGTCCGGGTACATCTGCAACAGCAGAAGAAGAAGAAGATGACGACGTCAGACCTTCCGGGCAGAGCTGAACTCTGCTTAAACCCCACTCCCTGAGGTGAGCCTTACCAGGTCGCTGTCGGGGCTGGGGGGGCGGACGGGGGCCACGCCACCGTCGAGGAACGTAGTGGAAACCGCTGGCAGCTCGCTGACGATGCACGAGGAGTCGGACAGCAACAGCTGGGAGCTCCACTCATCTGCACCCGAGAGAGGAAGTGACATCATGAAACAACCAGGTGGAAGCTTCTTGTAAAGACCGTACACATAGGTCACAAAAATCAATTCAATACAAATATTCAAAAAGAAAAAAAATACTTTTAAAATTTTGTGAATTAGGACTGCTCGATTATGGGGGAAAAAAAAACAATCACCATTACTTTTAGTCAATATCGAAATCAAAATTTTTCAAAGAATGACTTTTTTTTTTTGACATATATAATATAGAAAATAGGATGGTCAATATTGAATTTACCTACATGGATTTAGTTTACAAAGTCGCCGAAAGATGAGTTGCAGGGTGGACAGAAAACCTTCTACAGGGGTTATGATTGCACCAAAGGTAGCGTGACATATTTGGAGAATATCGATTTTTTACAGCAATTCATATTGTTATCGTAAGTCTCAAAATGACTCCCGATTTGTACAACTTGTATTTTGTGAATAAAATAAAATATAAACAATGTTTGTACTTTAGAATATCACTGTCCTGGTCATAAAAGAAAAGGTTAAAAAGACTAAATAAATGATTTCTATGCCTTCAGGCATAATCACTTAAGAAATAACATATTCAGTAACACTGAGGAACAAAGGTTGAGTTACATGGAGTTATCAGCTTTTACTACTGTCCTCCATTTTTATTTATTAACGTTTCCTGACAGGTCAATGAGCCACAGGTCAAGCTGGGAGTGAATTCTGAAGTTAACTCCATCAAACAGGGTTGTGCAGACAGACAACAGTTGGAATGTGCCGTTTGGTGGAGCTAAAAAGACGTGCAACGAGTCAAAGTGAGGAGTCATGGAAATCAGCGTCGTGCCCTTGTCCCTCACCGAGCTCGATGGAGATGACGTCCACGTTCTGCTGTCCCGGCTCAGTCTTCACGCCGCCCAGGCCGCTGATGTCGTACACCACCTGGTAGACCGCGGCCGGCGCCACCGCGACAGGACCCTCGACCACGGGGTCTTCGGAGATGCCGCTGTCACTCTCCGACGAGGGGTCGGCCAGCGGGCCGCTGGGAAACACCTCGTTGGGGTTGACGGCATGGAGGGCGCCCTCAGAGTCGCTGTCGCTCAGCGCCTGAGAGTCAACACGCAGACAGGAGCGCATCATGGGTTTAATTCTATAATCCGTGTTTGTACACTCACCGACTACTTCTTAAACTTGGTTTCCTTTTGCCTCAAAAACCTAATTAAGAGCATCACAAGATGTTAAAGCACTGAATCTCAACAGGGAAGGCTTGTGTTCCTCATATCTAAAACCAAACATCCACATACAAAGATTTACTTAAGCAATAGGTCACTGCTTTTTACTCCCTTTTGGCAGAAGATGAGTCTGATTTAAAAAAAAAAAAAGAATAAAAAGAAAAGGGGAAAAAAAACATTAAAAAAAAGAAAATGAACTCACCAGTTTGTGGCAAAAACATAAAACACATAGCACAGGCCCACTAATGTAACCATAGGGATACGAGTTTAAATCCCCCACACATGGTGGAAAAAAGTGGGAGTCCCTACCAGAATTTAAATTAGGCCTGAAAATCCTGAAAGAACCAAAAGAATCATTTGATCAGAAGATCTGCAACAGTTTTTTTTTATAATAGTTAAAAGGTGCCATGGCGTAATGCAGAGAAAGCAGCACGAGTCTCTGAAACTGATGGACCCAACCTACAGTTACCTCTCCTCCTATCAGGAAATGATACACTGAAAAAAAATGAATGAATTAATCTAGAACAAAATTTTTTTTTGATCTAAAACTTGAACCTGTATCCACCCCCCCTTCTGTTGATATACTGCCTTTTTAAATATACAAATAAACAAAAATCCAGGCATGGAAGGAGTTAAAAAGAGGGAGAAAAAAATGTTCTTCTTACAATCACATGCATTTTCTCTACTGAGTTGAGTCTATAAGAAGAACGAAAACAGGTCAGAATCCAGATCAGGTAACATGAGCCCGGCTTCCTTATCACACGGACATGGGAGACTCACACAGTCAGGGTCTACCACCCAGTCCTGCAGGGGTTTCTCTCCGCCGCGGAAGGCGAGGTCGGAGCAGGAGAACGGAGCGTCGAGCTGCCAGCTGTCCGCCGCCACGCCACTGTCTCTGCTGAGGAACAGCTCGCCGCTCTCTGCGTCCATCACCTGACAACACACAGGCTATTAGCGAGGAGGCGGGTAAAGGTCAAAGGTTGACGTAATTATGTCGTATTGTGTAAATATGACAGGCAATTTCACTGTTTTTTTGACATTTTAAAGACAAGTAAAGGAAAACTATACAAATTAGTGTCAGTCCTAATGAAGTTGATTATTATTTAGTTGTCACATAGTAAGACCATTCACACACCTGCAGAAAGAGTAAACACAAGAAACCAAACAGCAGAATAAAGTCATCTGGACTCAGTGACGCAAAACACAGGAGGAGGATATCCTGGTAGGCAGCAAGTACACACACATAGACAAACACACACACACACACACACACAGACACACACACACACACATAGACAAATGGCTCCTGACCGTACCAGACTAACAGAAACCTGATAGGCTGCAAGTTGTGTTTCCAGTTTTCCCTATTGGCCTTCTTTCAAACCTCATATCTTCCCATTAGTGAGAGAACACCAGGGCTTTGAAAATATGTTCCTCCTTCGTGGCTTAATGAGACATCTGAAAGCTTTAAAAGACAAACTTCAGAGGTAAAAGGTGACCATAGTTTTATTGTGCCACTTGGCCTCTGGTTAGGGACATTTTTGAATGTCATTCTTGACTTCCTCCCACTCATTTCCTGTCTTCTCTCTTCTACCACATTCCTAATATACGAATTAAAATGTACAAAAAATAGATAGATAAGAAGATATATTTAGATAGAATAATAGATAAAGAAAAGTCAAGCAGATTGTCTTTTTATAGTACTATATGCTTATTAGTAGAAGTGAATATAATGGTGATACATAGACTAGAAATGTCAGTGGAGAAATAATAAATATAAATTGTGATTGTGTCTTATTCATTCCTCCAAATGAATAATCATTTGTGTAATCTATTGTATTAAATCAACCAGGTAGAATTAAACAGTGCAGAACAGTTTATTTCCTGTTAATATGGATATAACGCAGCCTGACTCATGTTGACATCTTTTATTACCTTCACCTTTGTGTTCCGTTCACTGTGCAAACATGAATTTAAATGTTGATATGACGCTAATAGAAAAGGCTTGGCTTTAAGCCAATTTTTTTATGAATTTTATTAAATTGTTATCAAAAAAGGATTGTTCAGGAAAATGTAAATCCTGGTATCAAAGTCAAGATATTAGCATTAATATATTTTGAGTGCTACCCAAACCACATGTGCTGTGATTTCAATGAAAAGGGCATTTTATTTACACTTTCATTTCTTTTAAGAATCCTTGGCATTGTAAGTAGGGGAAGTTCTAAATTTTTTGATGATGAAAAATAAATAAAATAAGTAAAAATAAAATTAAGAAGTTACCAGTGCAACATTCGTAAAAAAAAAATTATTCTGGAGCACTGAAGTAAAAATGCTTCACAGTGGATGCAGCTAGACGACTGATAGAAATGTATTTTATTTTACAGGGGGAGCCATGATAAGTATGGGATCTTAACGATGATCTTAAAAAACAATGTGTACTGTGATTTACAGATATTTCAGAATTATAAACTCAGACAATAATCTTTAGATATAGCGCATATAACTGTAATTTATATCTTGTATGTTACTGCAATAGTTTTGCACTTTTATTGCAATAATTTGTACAATACAGTCATGGCGGTGTGACCCTAAAAACATTGTCCCTGATAGTTTAACTCTCTTAAAAAGGTTGTAAAACATTAAAAACACATGCTATCTAGTTTTATATTCTCGGTAGGTTAAATATTTTAAATGACAAGAAACCAAAATGAACAAAAAATGTACATTTTGAGAGACCTGATGAATGCTTCTTAAAACTATATTTTTAAAAGTTTTAGACTTTCTAATTTTGCCAAAAGTTATTTGTCACTCATAATTCTTGGACTGTATCAAGCTCACAATACTTTATACTTTTACTTGTAACAGAGTACTTTTTGGTAGTTTTACTCAGTTTTTAACACAGTTAATCTATGGAGGTGGTGTATTTTTAGAGGAAAAAGTCGCACATTAAACCTACTTAGACTCTCCTGTGTTAAAGCTTTAATATTGAATCTGTAAACCAGGACTCGGAGTCAGAGTTCAGGCCTGATCCTGGTTCAGCCGGATCAACAGGAGCCAAACAGCTCGTTTCAGCTCGCTTAGACTCACGGTACGAGGCGGATTTCTTCTTCTTCTTTTTCTTTGTCTTCTTGTTTCTTCGGACTTTAGAGGTTTCGGTTCTACATCACACCGGGTCCCGGAGCTCTGCTGGTGCAGCAGGAGCCGGAGCTCAGCAACAACAACAACACGCTGCCGTAAAACCCGGAGTTGACAGCAGAGTCCACTAGTTCCACTTCCACTTCCGCCTCCGAGGATTCTTCTTCTTCTTCTCTTTTCTCCGGCAGCGTCTTCGCCCGCCTCCCTCCTCCCCCTCGTGTTTATGCTTCTTCTTCGTGTCTGGATATTTGTAAAGTAGCGAGGAGTAAATATCGCCACCTGCAGCATGCAGGAAACAACTAAGTTATGAAGTTACAAAAAAATAAATCCAGATGAGGCTGATAATTACAAAACAAATAAAAGACAAACATGTTGTTATTATTATAGTCAATGTTCCAGCCATCAGAGCCAATTAAATTAGATGGTGAAACAGGAAGTGTCCTTATATCTTAGCCAAGTTTGGGCATTAATTACATTCAGGACATTTGTTCAGCTTAAAATCACACATTTGCCAAAATGGGGGAACAAAAGAGGAAGAAACCCCAGGAAGAGAAACAGAGGAGTGATTCATTTTCCATAGTGAACCAAACAAATGGGCTCAGCAAGGCAATTTCCAAGTTTTCCAAAAGTAATCAAAATTAAATGGAATGCATTACTTAACATGAAATGGAATATGTTACAAAAACATTTTATGGCCTGTATTTAGTAACCTTTACTGCAATTCATTTTAAAAGTAACCCTCCCAGCACAGATTATAACTCACACCATATAGTTTCTTCTTGTTCATTTGTTGGATATTGTGCTCTTCAGGTGAAAGAATAATCATCTTTCTAGGCATGAGAAGCAGCAGCTACTCGTAAAACAGCCCAAATTTTACTTTCACAAAGCTTATACATGTTCAAATCTTCTTAATGTTTCCTATTGAGGCTGTCCTGGAAGGCGGAGGCGACTTAATGGACCTGTGAGCTGTGTTTTATCTTCTGCATGTTAGTGATCTGCCAGTGTGTTTTTTTTACTCTTTTTATTCAGTTTTTTTTTATTGTATATCTAAAAGTTAAGGTCCACAGGTGCGTAAAAACAATCTCACATGACATTCCTGTTCCTCAAATGTCCCTCTATCAGCATTTTTCCAAGGGTGCATACAAAGTCACAGCAAACCCTGATGGTTCATGGCACATGTTAAGCGTTTTTATTGGTTTTATTTATTTCCTTTTATAATTTAATTAAAATAATCATTTCTGTGTTTTGATTACCTTAGATTGAGACATTTGTACTCATAAAAGGAGGTACATAAAAAGATAAAGATCACATACATCATCACGTGTGACTTCATTGTTTAAGGTGGACCTAAACTTTATGTTTTCATGCAATATATACTCAACAGCAGTCATTGCAACCTCTACTAAATAAATTTAAACATCTTTCTATTTCTTTACAATTTTTTTTTAAATTTCCAAAACACACGGCTGCCTAAAATAAAACACTCAAAAGAGAATAATGTGATATCAAGTAGAGAGTTACAGGCAGAAACCAAAAAGGTATAAAACTAGGAGACAGGGCTGGAAGGTTCATTGAAGATGTTTCACCTCTCATCCAAGAGGCTCCTTCAGTTCTGGGATAAGTCTTCAACCAAACTAAGAAGTCTAATTGCTTTTCTGTACAACTCTACAAAATACAAAAAATATGATGAGATATGGTGATTTATTTAAGCCCAACGAATTTATTCAGCTTTATGCTTAAAATGTTTATCAATTAATCAATTATCTAATTTACATATACATTTATCTCTATAGTACCAATATGTACTGTGAAGGCATCTGGGCCAAACACAACAGGAGGTTAAAAACAGATGACGTCATCTATAGATAAACACGATGAAAGTTAAGAGTCTTGACCTCTGACCTCATCGTAGTGAATGTGTCATTCACGTAACTTTTCCTGGATCTGTGCTCAGCAGCTGCAGTTTCAGCAGCTGGATGGGTCCTCCTCCGGGCTGCAGCTTCATAAAGTTAGACGCGACAAGACCGGAAAACAAGAGAACTGTTTATCAAAATAAAAGTACTTAATCTGGTTTCAGGGTGAGTCAGATTTTAACAGTTTTCCTTTCAGGTTTGTTTCATTAGAGGAGTTTCAGAAGAGGGATTTCAGATATTGGTGGTTAGTTTTGTTGAGTTTCCTTCAGAACTTTTAATTATTGTTGACTGTGTTATTTTTGGATGTTACCATTGAATAATTTAATTTCACTGTTTCATAGCAAGGGCGACACGGTGGTGCGGTGGGTAGCACTGTTGCCTCACAGCAAGAAGGTCGCAGGTTCAAGACCGCCTTGGGGCCTGGGTCTGGGGCCTTTCTGTGTGGAGTTTGCATGTTCTCCCTGTGTCTGCGTGGGTTTTCCCCGGGTACTCCGGTTTCCTCCCACAATACAAAAAACATGCTCAGGTTAATTGGTAAACTCTAAATTGCCCATAGGTGTGAGTGTGAGAGTGAATGGTGTGTGAATGGTGTGTGTGCCCCACGATTGGCTGGCGACCATCTGGGGTGTATCCCTGCCTCTCGCCTTAACGCGCTGGGATAGGCTCCAGCAGACCCCTGCGACCCCGAAAGGGAATAAGCGGGATAGACAATGGATGGATGGATGGATGGATGTTTCATAGCAAACTGTCCACTGAAATATAAGAATCAAACTGGAGCTGAAAGAATTGGTCCACTAATCAATTAGTTGTTTCATTTTGATTATTGATTGATCTTTTTTTCCCCAATGTTTGAGTGGCTAGAAAATAAGAATTTGATGCTTTTATCTTTTTAACTCAGGAATATTTTTAATGGTTTCTGCTTTTATTGTCTCAAAACAATTTCTTTCTTTCTTTGGAGTTGTTCACATAGTGTTACCCATTCATATCAATAATCAAAATCCAACTGAGAACTAGAAAGGTCTAATGAAAAAATTGAATTTGATGGATATAATATCACTGTCCGAGCAAAACCGTTTTTCTTTATCAAATGCGAGTAAACCAATGTTGCCCATGTCACACAAAACAGAATAAAAAAGGAAAATGACACACAGGGACAGATAGTAAAGCAACTATCTATTATAATCTAATAATATATATCTAATATAATCACAAAATAAAAGCACATAATTGTCCTCAAACAAGCGGCTTTTATTTAGAAACCGGAAGTCAGTGGTTCAGTGTCTGCAGCAGCAGCTTCCAGCTCCAGGGATCAGCTGATGGGAAACTGACTCACTTCCGCTGCGAGCGAGAAAACGAGGGGTGAGAAGACGAAAAAAGCGTTTTTTTTTTAATTCTATTCACTTTAATACAATTTGACTTTACTGGCGAACACACAGCTGCTTAAGCTGTTTGGGTCCAGGTCCAGATCCAGATCAGGATCCAGATCACAGGTCCAGGTAGGACTGGAGTTTATTAGTGAGCGAGGATAGAAACACTGATTAGAAGTTTTAGGAAAGTTTTTATTATTATGATGATGATTATTATTGGAATATGAAATGCCAAGATTAGTTCTATGCTGACTATAAAAAATATATAGACCAGTATTAATACTACTACATTTTCCTGCTTATACACATTACTTGTAATAGAGTATATATATATATATATATATATATATATATATATATATATATATATATATTACATTTCTGTAATGCTTAGGTAAAGGATCTGAATACTTCATTCACTGCTGTTAAGAGTGACATTTTCTATTGTACTTTCTACTCAGTATTACGTTTACCTGACGGCTGCTGTTCCATAGTTGAGTCATTTCACATTTATATCTCATACCATGTCACGACATGCACACATGCATTTGGATTCTTGCTATAAAAAACGACAGTTAAGAATATTTATTGCTGATTCGTTGTCTCTTGATTAACTGATCAACTTATTATTGCAGCTTCTATTATACTTTAAGCTAATTTTACTGCAAATACTCATGTACTTTCACTCAAATAAGATTTGGAATGCTTTTTTTTACATGTCTGTACTGCTTAGGTAAAGGATCTGAGCAGAGAGCAGAGTGAAATACTGTATTATCTGACAGCTGCTGTTCAGCCATGTTCACATATCTGTTCCACAGTCATTTCACATTTATGTGTCACTCCATGTCACCGCATGCACACACACATTTGTATGTTTGCTATAAAAATGTCAAAATTCATCAATACTGTTTTTTCTATGTGAAACTCACAATTCACAGAGAATGTGTGAAACTGTGCCTACAAAACTGTACAGTCACTATCCACCCCCTATTCATCAGCCAATCAGAGGAGAGACTCAACAGACTCAAAATTACCTGTCTGCTATAGAGCTCCATAAATAAGTTTGAGAGAGAAGATGTGATTAAAACCACAAATATGTATTGTAAGGGATATCAAACCCTTAAATAAACCCCAGGAATATTTACATTTTTGGACCTTTAAGTATAAAAAAAAAGAAAACATATACACATAATGTGTTAGCTTGTGTGAATCCTTCAGACTCAGCTGCAATTGTCTCATCTGTGTTTGAGTATAGTAGCATGTTGAACTGGTTTGAGCTACTAATGTATTGCATGTTGACGTTTATCTCAAAGAGCAGCTGAGGTTGACAGCAACACTGCTGCTCGTACTTTGTACTTTCTGTTTGATTGTTTTATTCTATTCTAATTTACAATATTTGAACAGTGAGCGTAGTTCAGCAGGAGGCGGCGGCCGCATTTCATTATGGAATCCCGTGATGTTTAATGACAATAAAACCGAACCTTTAAACCCTGAGAGTTTGACCTTTTGGTGGCGCTACATACAAAGTCAGTGAATCGACACATAAATCGTGACTCGGCCTCTGGGAAAGTTTGTCTTCGAACATTGTTAAAGCCTCCAGGCAAAAAGGGGTCAGGGGTCAGAGGTCACCGCATTCAGGCATCACACAGTCTTTAGGTTTTACGTTTTCTTTCTTTCTGTCTGACAGACTAGCTGGTCTCCCTGTGAATCCATGGCGGGCATCTGAGAGCTCACCTTCCGCTGCCTGACCCCCAGCAGACAGAAAAGAGTGCCAATAACCCAAAATAAACATGTCCGCCGCGGGGAGAGTCCCCTCCTCCGTGCTCCTGTTTCCCGGCAGGGAAAGGGTGACGCTGCAGACCAACCCAGCTGACATCCCGGCGCTGGAGGTCAAACTGGGAGCTCTGGTGATCCTGCTGTCCGTCACGCTGATGTTCGGCTTCTCTCCCCTCTGCCTAGTCCGGGAGGCGGGACGCTGCAGTGTCAACCCGGGTAAGAAGTCTGGATGTGACCATGTTACCTGTCATGCAGCTCCGGTTCATCCCAGTTCAAGTGCTGAAAAGTAACTGAATACATTTATATACATACATTTCAATCACCTAATGTAGTTACGTACAGTTTTAAGGTACTTGTACATTACTCGAATATTGTAGTAGCCAATAATATAATAACAGCTGATAACGTTATAAAAGTCCTGAAACTGATTAGGTAATAACTTTTTGACAATAATGTTATAACCAGCTGATAAACTAATAATTATTGGCCTATTACGTTTTAAACTGCTACAAGTATCTTACTACCAGACTTCACTCCACTACATTTGTCCAGCACACAGTTAAAGATGAAACCAGCAGTATCGATATTTTAGTCTTTTGACATCTTATAAAAATCAGCGTGTGGTCTATTACCCCTAACTAATCGCATAGTCCCATTTCAATAAATATTCACATGATTCAATATTTCAGCAAAAATCAAAGATTACATTACAACAATAACATGCTGCTATATTATCTGCTTTATTAATTATAATATACTAATAATATAATATAGAAAATTATATGAGTCAGAGGAGCAAATTCCAATACTTTACTGTTATACTTTACTGTGATACTACATCAAGCTCTTAGGAATTATGTGCTTGTGCTGTAGGAGGCTTTTTCGAGGAGGACGTGTAATGCACTGACAGTACTAAACTTCAGTATTCTGAGTACTTCTCCTCGGTGTTGCAGAGTTGCGGCAGAGGCTGCTGGGTCTGACCAGCTGTTTTGCTGGAGGGGTTTTCCTGGCTACATGTCTGCTGGACCTGCTGCCGGACTACTTGCAGGGCATCAACGAGGCCTTCAGCAATGCAGGAATCACGGTAAGGCTTCCCAGACTTTACTGCGCTCTGGACATAAAAACTAAATCTAAATCATCTGTCACCACAGAGACATTTATTGTGTGTGTATTTTCAGTTTGAACGCACGTCATTTTTCAGAAACTCTCAGAGAGGCTTCTACACGTCGTTAAACCTCCCTCATCCAGTATATAAGGTCAGACATCAGAGGCTTACCTCATGTCAATTGGTCTTTGGAAATTTGAGCCCAATGTGACATGTTCAAATGTACTTTTTTGAACAAAGATCCAAAGAAACTCAGATACTATATATGTATAAAAAGTCATGAGATAATAGAATAGGCAACAAACCTTAGTATTTAAGAAACTTTTGCCAGAAAATTTTAAGCAACTTTGAATAAAAAATTATGGAAAACACTGATATCAGAATCCATCAACTAATCGTCCCATCTCTATGTTGAGGACATGCTGCTTGCTTTAATCAAAAACTGGATGATGGTGAAGATAAACATAGTTGCACAACCAATGCAACTTGTTTGAAGTATTTGAAGTGTATTAGGTATCAGATCACTTGTTTCCCTAATGTGAACTTTATCTGCAGTATATATTTGAACAACCACAGCGGACTGCTTAGCAAATGTAAAAAAAAAAATAAACAAATATTAATATTGATTATATAACTTATTATAATAAACATCAAATGTATTAAAAAAAAAAAGAATTGCATCACACTTAATGAAACCAGGGTGTCAACTAATTAATGAGGCATCTGATTGTTAAATAAGGTGGTGGAACCGACCCATTTAAAACCTTAAGAACACGCTATGAAATCTTAAAATCAATCCTGAACTAGACAGGATCCCAGTGGTGGGAGGCCAACACTGGAGTCACACTTGCTTTTTCCACTCATGAGATGAGCTGCTGAATTTGTTTCTACCAGCCGGAGCTGATCAAACGACGACTAGTCAACACTCAACTCATTATGCACACGCAAGGACGACAAAATCCACACAGATTCTGTGTGTTCCAAAGTTGATCTAAAGCAATTATGAAGCTTCAGCTGTCAAATGAGACAAATCAGGTAAAAAGGTTTCAACATTACAGAGTTTTTATGTTACTATACTTTAATCACAACTCAACAGCGAAACACACCTGAAGGAAGCAAAGAGGGAATGTGATGGTTACAAGACTGTAAATGTGTCAGACATCCACTCGATAATAAGCTTCAGATATGCTTTAAATGCCTGTGTGGACACATGGTGGATTAAATAAAATACATTGAAAGGATGTTTTAATATCCGGAGTGAACAGGATGAATGATTACAGTGAGGAAATTGCATTAATATTGTGGAACTACTTCTTTAAACGTGACTATGAAAGACAATATAGAAAAAAAAAATCAGTCTTTGTTTCATATTTTACATAAAAAGGTAAATGAACGCTATTTGCATAGTTGAACCTGAGTTAACAAGCTCCAGGCTGTCAGATTCTTTAGGAGGTGGACGGCTGAAGGTCGAGGCTAAAAAAGACACTGCTGGGAAGTGTGTGTGTGTGTGTGTGTGCGTAAGGAGTGGGTGTTTAACGGGAATCGCTCTCCTCCCTCACAAATACTATTGAATTAACGCCAAGCTGCTACACCAGGCATCCCAGCTCTGTGTGTGTGTGTGCGTGTGTGTGTGTGTGTGTGTGTGTGTGTGTGTGTGTGTGTGACCCTCGCTCTCCTTTTTCTTCCCACATCCTGCTTCGCACCACATACTGTTTGATGTGTTTTTATTCTGCTTCTCGAACTATGCACTCCCAGTTCCGATGGTTTAAAGCGTGAAACAACAACTGCTGTTGCTTTAATGAAATACAGTTGTATTGTTCTTTGAGAATTCTCACCAGCTCTGCTGAACTCTTTTATCATTCGAACAAAGATGTTTTCAGGTTCTAATGAGAAATGCAAAGGCACATATTTTTTTACTAAGGGAGGCTGTTCTGTGCTTTTTCTTTTTTTTTCAAGAATATATGATAGAAAAGGAAGACGTCTTCATTTCATGATCATAAACAGCTGTTCCTTATATCTCGTGGCCGTATTTGTTATGTATGTTCATATTTTTAGGCAACAGGTTTACACATTTGTTCAGTCCGTTTCTTCATGGTTATCTGCGTTCTGAACCGTGCCCACATCCGCTGGTTTCACTCTTCAGCAGTTTTGTCATCCTGTGTTGACAGCGATGGTGACAGCAGATCAGTCTCTGGAGTTTCACACATTAAAGTTGTGAATTAATGGAAACCAGTACATAACCTATGAACCAGAGTGTGTTTTTTTCTTCGTATTTAGAATTTTTGCACCAACACCAAATAATTCTAGTTAAAATGTTATAAATGTGGGGGAACAGAATCTTTGCTGCATTTACAGAATGACCAAATGCTTGAGAGAGTGTTATTCTTCCATCAATCATTTTTGACAAATAAACGATTGAGATTGATTGGAGTCTCCAAAATGACTCCATATTATTTGATATAAAATTACCATTTGTTGTTTGATATGGAGAAATATATATTTATATATATTAGTGATGCACGATATATCGGCCAACCGATATATATCGGCCGATATGTCACGTTTTTTAACTTATCGGTATCGGTCCGATATCAACAAATTCTGGCCGATATGTCAACAATTGGCAGAGTTAAACCGCTACAGTTAGTTGGGTCACTGTCTGCGTGTCTCTCAGCGACGCGCTAAGCTAGCTGGTGCTAGCGGGCTCCTCCGTCACATCGCATCGCCCGAAAAGACAAAAAAAATGCGCGGAACGTTGCTCCGGGTGTCGGACGCCGTCCTGCCGCATTCTAGTCGGAGGCTGCTGTCTTTTCGGGTGATGTGATGTGACGGAGGAGCCCGCTAGGACCAGCTAGCTTAGCGCGTCGCCGAGAGACACGCAGACAGTGACCCAACTAACTGTAGCGGTTTCTCCTAGCGGGCTCCTCCGTCACATCGCATCGCCCGAAAAGACAAAAAAATGCTCGGAGCGTTGCTCCGGGGTGTCGGACGCCGTCCTGCCGCCTTCTCATCGCCGGCCTCCGCGGCCGCCGACGTCGCCGCCTTCGCGGAGCTCCATCGGGTCCGCTCCGCCGTACTTCCTCTAACCACATGACAGAGTTTTACAGTGAGCCTTCCTTTAAATAAAGAGCACTGTTGTGCGTTTCAAATTTACAGTGTTTTTCTGGTCTGTACTAAATTTGTGACACTACAGAAAACTTTTTCTCTACATATATCGATATCGGCAAATATCGGTATCGGCAGTGACTGCCGATATGTATATCGGATATCGATATCGGCCGAAATTTTCACATCGGTGCATCCCTAATATATATATTTTGGGTAATTGTTTTTTGTGAATTATAATCTAAAACGTATAAATATTTATTTATTCTTCTACATTACTGTTTCCAAAAGTTTCTTGTGGTCCAATCAAATGTGAGGATTTTAGTCCCTCTATATCAATTAATATTTTTTTTTAACTGGTGACGAAGTCACAAAAGACTGTTTCATGGGGCTGTCAAAATTTCTCCCAGGCATAAAAAAATTAAGAGGAATATTTATTATTGCATTTTGTGAGTTAATTTAAAATGCCTAAATGTTATGTGGGACAATGTCAAAGCTACTATGTGGTAATACCCTAAAAACTTAACACCAGATAGTTTAACTCTATCATCACCACATTCTATCAACAAGTTTAATAATCTAGGTGGATTATATTTAGAAAAAAACATCTACAAAATCTAGTTCACCAATGTGAACACAAAATGTACATTTTGAGAGACCTGATGAATGCTTCTTGTATTTTAAAGTTGTTTTTGATTTTCTCATCTTGCCGATGAGGATTTGTCACTGACATATGGACTCGATGTCTTCTCTCCTCCAGCTGCAGTTCCCTCTGCCTGAGTTCATCATGGCCATGGGCTTCTTCCTGGTCCTGGTGCTCGAGCAGATTGTTCTGGCCTTCAAGGACCAATCAAACGTGCCCCTGGAGGAGCGCCGGGCTCTGCTGGTGGACTCCGGCGCCCAGCGCCACCCGCACCACCACCACCGCCGTGGCTCGGAGGAGCCGGACGCCGGCCACTTCCACGTGGACTTCGGCTCCCAGTCGGCCTTGCGCGCCTTCATCCTCGTCTTCTCGCTGTCCCTGCACTCGGTGTTCGAGGGCCTGGCGGTGGGGCTGCTGGAGGAGGGCAAGGAGGTGCTGGAGATCTGCCTGGCGCTGATCATCCACAAGAGCGTCATCGCCTTCAGCCTCTCCTTCAAGCTGTCACGCGGCCGGCTGCGGCGGTCGGTGGTGGCCGGCTGCCTGCTGCTGTTCGCCGCCATGACGCCGCTGGGCATCGGCCTGGGCATCGGCCTCACAGAGACCAGGGCGTCGCCGCAGCACCAGCTGGCCCGCGCCACGCTGGAGGGGCTGGCGGCGGGCACCTTCATCTACATCACCTTCATGGAGATCTTGCCGCACGAGCTCAGCCACGGCAGGAACCGCATACCCAAGGTGGCCACGCTGCTGGTGGGCTTCGCCGTCGTCACCGCCGTGCTCTTCGTCAAACTGTAACCACGACGACGCTTCAGCGAGGGAAAGAGAGACTCCCTGAGAGGAGTTCACATGTTCGGTATCCGCCAGTCAACCAGACGCTAAATATCCATCATGTTTTGGGAAACAATTGAATTATATTATTAAAAATTACAGATTTCATTTGCTTTCAAATCATCACGTAATGTGAACTTAGTCCAATGAAATCGCAGTAATCAGCACATCAGCATGGATTACTGACCTTCAGCATACATGGAGTGCAAGTCCCTCACCTTTTCGATACAGATGCAGTGCAATTGTGCTTTTAGAAGAGCTATTTGAATCAGTTTAGAATGTTTTTAGCTGAGCTCTGTTGCTAACTTAGCAGTTCTCCCTAGCCTGGCTAGACTTCATCTCAATGTAGATTGAGATTCTCAGAACCAATCAATCAATTAGTTCTTGTGAGAAGGTGAGCCCCCCCCCCCTTCTCACCGGCTCATGAGGGCGGAGCCACAGCTCTCCGTGTTGCGCCGGAGCCCGGCGAATGGACTTTACAAAACACACACTCACCACACGCATGTATTGCATTGTTTCGGGTTTATTGTTACGTGTATATGCTATGCTAAGTGCTTAGTGACATGGTCGGGAACCGGGTGCGGACACCGCGATCGCGACGTGCCACGTCACCCATTCCCATTACAAACTTTCACCACTCACCTCGGCGTGCAGTGTGGTACCCACTGCGCGTCCGGTTCTCTTTCCATTTACTGGTTTAGCCTCCGTCTGGTCATTCACACACAATCGCACACACCTCCTCCTCCATTCATTCCCACTCACCTGCACTCACCTCCTAGTCCGACTCCACTGCTCCTGTGCGGAAGCGCGCGCCGCTGCAGGGGCAGTACTTATTGAGTGTGGCGCTAGGGGGTGCACTACACGTTGCACAGGGGTGTGCTGTATTTTCTGGTCTATTGTAAATATGTATGGGTGAGGTATATGTGGTGAGATGGTTTTTTCCTAATGTGTGTTCTCTTATTTATTTACTGTGTTTACTATTTTGTTATGTTTTGTTTAATAGTAAGCGAGCCAGTAGTTATTGGGGATATTGGCTTTCCCCCGCTTAATGGTTTACCCCAATTAAACTCGGGCAGGTGCAGGCTTAAAAGAGTGGCCATTTTGACTGTTACGGGGGGCCGTAGTAGACAGTGAAATGTTGATGAAGTGTTGACTGTGTTGCTACTGTTGAGAGAGCGAATAAATTGCCTTTTGTTGGCTTAATCCAACTCTGCTGCCTCTTGTCTCCACTTCACCTGGTTGCCCTGATCCCTTTTGTTGGGAGGCCACATCGGTCGCCTCACATTTGGTGGCAGCGGTGGGATCAGTGGCGCCACCTGGGAAGCTGGAGCGGAGACACAGAGCTCGAGGACGAGCAGGTGGACGTGGCCGTGGGGTGCCAGACGGCTGGAGCTGGGCCAGAATGCACCGTCGCAGGCTGACCCGAGAGGACTCGGAGGAGAAGCAGCTAGACCAGGAGACTGCGTCCCAGGAGTCCGGAGGGGAGGAGCCGGAGGAGTGTGATCTGGCGGGTTTGCAGAGGCTCCTGCTCCAGAGTCTTCAGGCCCAGAGCACGGAAGCTGCAAGACAGGAGCAGCGGTGGAGGGATGTCCAAGCCCAGCTGAACCAGCTACGCGATGATGTGAAGGCAGACCGTAGGCGGCCACCACCCCCGCCCTGGGCTCTTCAACCCGGTCCTCCAGCCCCAGCGGTGCCGGTGCCGCCGGCATTCTCAGGTCTGGCAGCCGGGGCACCCATACCAGCAGCCGACGGACCAGCACCAGTGATGGCAGGACCCCTAACCGGGTCGAGAGCTGCAATCCCCCGGTTAGAGGAGGGTGAGGATATCGAACATTACCTCACCACGTTTGAGCGGTTGGCCACGGCCTACCGCTGGCCAAGACAGGATTGGGCGGTGTTGCTGGTGCCCTACCTGTCTGGGAAAGCGCGGAGTGCCTATGTGGCCATGGATACAGACGATGCCTTGGACTATGGACGGGTGAAAGAGGCCCTACTGCGGAAATATGACATCAACGAGGAGGTGTATCGCCGGAGGTTCCGGGAGCCAGATGTTCAGCCTGGTGAGACGCCCCGGGAGCTGTATACCCGCCTCAAGGACCTCTTCAACAAATGGGTTCGGCCAGCAGGCAGAACTGTTGAGGAGGTGGCTGAGATCCTGGTCCTGGAGCAGTTCCTGCGGACCTTGGCCCCAGACATCCAAGTCTGGGTAAAGGAGCACGATCCCCAGGATGGTCAGCGGGCGGCGGAGCTGGTGGAGAATTTCATGGCGGCGCGGCGTGGACACCAGACGTTCCGGAGGGAGGCCCACCCAAGACCAGCAACTCAAGGTAGGTCTGAGGGGTTGGGTTATGTGAGTGGTTCAAAGACGGGTGAGCCCAGTAGGTCGTCTGCCCGTAGGTCAGCTCCGTTTGTCAGGTCTCAGGATGCCCCAGGACATCGAGCTAGAGAGTCAGTGGTCTGCTTTTCATGCAATCAGGAAGGTCACATTAGGCCCAATTGCCCGAATAGGAAGCCCAAGCCCTCTAGCCATTGCTGTTTTCCCCGACCAGAAGAAGGGCGTCCCTTTGTGCTGGAGAGAGTCCAGACGGCACCAGTCAGGGTTAATGGGAAGAAGGCTGTTGCCCTGCTAGACACAGGAAGCACCCAAACCTTAGTGCAGCCCCACCTAGTCGAGAAGAGGGACTTGGTACCCGGGGCAAGTCTGAGGGTTTTGTGCGTAAATGGGGATGAGCATGAGTACTCGGTGGCTGAAGTGTACCTGGAGGTTGGAGGTCAGATGTATCAGATGACCGTGGGAGTGGTTGCAGGACTTAGTCATCCGGTGGTCATTGGCCAGGACATTGTGGTCCTGCCGGAGCTTGTGCAGGCTAGCCCTTCTGTTAGCATGGTAGTGACTAGGTCCCAGTCCAGATCACAGGGTTCCCGGGAATCTGATGGGGAGTCAGGAACCAAAGACTGTGTGATACTACCATTTGCGAATGAGGACATCACTCCTCCAGACAAAGGGAGGGGGAAGAAAACCCGCAGGCAGCGTAGGCAGGATAGGTTGGTAGGAACAGTAGAGAGAGCTGAGGAGTTGCCTCTTGTCCAGCCAAATGACGAGTGGGGAGAGGTGCCTGACAACTTTGGGCAGCTACAGAGGGAGGATCCGAGCTTACAGAAAGCCTTTGCCCAGGTCACTTATGTAGATGGAGCCCAAAATGCACCTCCTTCAGCTTTGTCAGGGGAAAGATATACTGTGAAAGAAGGATTGTTATATCATGAGCCAGGAGAGGGCAGGGCTGAGCAACTGGTGGTGCCCAAGCGGCTCAGGGAACAGGTGCTAGCCCTGGGACACAAAATTCCTTGGGCGGGGCACCTGGGCAACATTAAGACATATGAACGGGTGGCCGGCAGGTTCTATTGGCCCGGGCTCTATGGGGATGTGTTGAATTATTGTAAAACCTGCCCCGAGTGCCAAATTACTAGTAAGAGGAAGACAACTCCTTATCCCCTGCAGCCACTTCCCATCATTGAGGTGCCCTTTAGCCGGATAGCAATGGACATAATCGGCCCTTTGGAAAGATCGCAAACCGGCTATAGATATATATTAGTAATTTGTGACTATGCCACGCGTTATCCGGAGGCCTTCCCCTTGCGCAAAGTCTCTGCTCGCCCCATAGCACAGGCGCTGTTGCAGTTGTTCTCCCGGGTGGGCATCCCACAGGAAATCCTGACAGACCAGGGCACAGCGTTTCTCTCAAAGACAATGAGGCAGGTGTATGGGTTGCTGGGCATTAAGGGCATCCGAACCACTCCATACCACCCTCAGACCGATGGCCTTGTAGAGCGGTACAATCAGACTCTAAAGGGCATGCTGAGGAAGTTTGTGGCAGCGAATGGCAAAGACTGGGACCGCTGGCTGCCGTACTTGCTCTTTGCCTACCGTGAGGTCCCTCAGGCCTCCACGGGTTTTTCACCGTTTGAGCTGCTCTATGGGCGACAGGTTCGAGGTCCCTTGGATGTTCTGAGAGAAGCCTGGGAGGGACCCAGGTCACCCAAAACCAGCAGCATCCTGGCCCACGTCCTGAAGATGAGGGACAAGATGGAGGAAATGGCAGAGCTGGTGCGGATGAACTTGGGGCAGGCTCAGACACACCAGAAGACCTGGTATGACAAGACGGCCAGGCAGAGAAGCCTTCAACCAGGTCAGAAGGTTCTGCTTCTTCTCCCTACCTCCGAGAACAAGCTGCTTGCCAAGTGGCAGGGGCCCTACGAGGTGGTGCGGAAGATGGGTCCGGCCACCTATGAGATCGAGCTTCCTGGGAGGAGGAAACCCCGGCAAACCTTCCATGTCAACCTTTTGAAGGAGTGGCATGAGAGGCCGCCGGAGTTGCAGCTCAGGGTGCAGTCGGTGGGGGAGGAAGAGGAAACGCCGGAGCAGTACTTCCCCACCAGTCAGCAGTCAGCCACGCTGGACTTCTCACATCTGACGGCTCGCCAGCAGAGGGAGCTGGCAGAGATCATCCCCCCCGGCCTGTTCCAGGAGAAGCCGGGTTACACCACCGTTCTGGAGCACTCCATCCCCCTCAGAGACACGACACCGGTGCGGCAGAGGATGTATCGTGTCCCAGAGCGACTTCTTCCATCCCTCAAGGCGGAGGTGGAGGACATGTTGGCGTTGGGGGTGATTGAGAGGTCGTCCAGTGAGTGGAGCAACCCTGTGGTGCTGGTGCCCAAGAAGGATGGCACCATGCGTTTTTGCATTGACTTTCGTCGGGTAAATGCCCAATCACATTTTGATGCTTATCCCATGCCAAGGCTTGAGGACTTGATTGAGCGGCTGGGTAAAGCATCCTTTATCACCACCCTGGACCTATGTAAAGGCTACTGGCAGGTGCCACTGACCAAGGAGGCCCGGCCCTGCACAGCCTTTCGTACACCGCAGGGGCTATTCCAGTTCGTGGTGATGCCTTTTGGTCTGCAGGGAGCGCCAGCCAGTTTTCAAAGACTGATGGACATAGTACTGGCTGGAACAGACTCTTTCGCTGCAGCATACCTGGATGACATTGTGGTTTACAGTGCCACCTGGGAGGACCACCTGCGTCATCTCCAGGAGGTGTTGCAGCGCATCCAGCAGGCGGGATTAACCATCCATCCGAATAAATGTGCCCTTGCCAAGCGGGAGGTGCAATACCTTGGCCATGTGCTTGGCCGGGGTATTATCAGGCCGCAGAAGGACAAGGTACAGGCGGTGCTGAACTGTCCCAGGCCTAGGACCAAGAGGGACATTCGGTCGTTCTTGGGGTTGGTGGGGTGGTACCGCCGGTTTGTGCCAGACTTTGCCCGTCGTGCGGCGCCGCTTTCGGACTTGACCCGGAAATCGGGCTCCTCCCAGATCCAGTGGGGGAAGGAGCAGGAGGAAGCATTCCTGGATCTAAAGGCAGCGATCTGCAGTGATCCGGTGCTCCAGAGTCCAGACTTTGAGCAGCACTTCACGGTCCAGACCGATGCCTCTGGTGTTGGTCTCGGGGCAGTGCTGCTCCAGGGGCAAGGAGAGGACAGGAAGCCTGTGGCTTACATTAGCCGCAAGCTGTTTCCCAGGGAGACCAGGTACGCCGCAGTGGAGCTGGAGTGCCTGGCGGTTAAATGGGCCCTGGACACGTTGAAATATTACGTGCTGGGTAGAGACTTTACCCTGGAGACTGACCACCGCGCCTTGCAGTGGTTAGACCGGATGAAAGACTCCAATGCACGGGTTACCCGCTGGTTTTTGGCCCTTCAGCCCTACCGCTTTACGGTACAGTACCGTGCGGGGAAACAGAACACTGTCGCAGACTTTTTGTCTCGCCACCCAGTTGGCGAGACTCCAGAAGGGGAGGGAAGTGTGAGAAGGTGAGCCCCCCCCCCCTTCTCACCGGCTCATGAGGGCGGAGCCACAGCTCTCCGTGTTGCGCCGGAGCCCGGCGAATGGACTTTACAAAACACACACTCACCACACGCATGTATTGCATTGTTTCGGGTTTATTGTTACGTGTATATGCTATGCTAAGTGCTTAGTGACATGGTCGGGAACCGGGTGCGGACACCGCGATCGCGACGTGCCACGTCACCCATTCCCATTACAAACTTTCACCACTCACCTCGGCGTGCAGTGTGGTACCCACTGCGCGTCCGGTTCTCTTTCCATTTACTGGTTTAGCCTCCGTCTGGTCATTCACACACAATCGCACACACCTCCTCCTCCATTCATTCCCACTCACCTGCACTCACCTCCTAGTCCGACTCCACTGCTCCTGTGCGGAAGCGCGCGCCGCTGCAGGGGCAGTACTTATTGAGTGTGGCGCTAGGGGGTGCACTACACGTTGCACAGGGGTGTGCTGTATTTTCTGGTCTATTGTAAATATGTATGGGTGAGGTATATGTGGTGAGATGGTTTTTTCCTAATGTGTGTTCTCTTATTTATTTACTGTGTTTACTATTTTGTTATGTTTTGTTTAATAGTAAGCGAGCCAGTAGTTATTGGGGATATTGGCTTTCCCCCGCTTAATGGTTTACCCCAATTAAACTCGGGCAGGTGCAGGCTTAAAAGAGTGGCCATTTTGACTGTTACGGGGGGCCGTAGTAGACAGTGAAATGTTGATGAAGTGTTGACTGTGTTGCTACTGTTGAGAGAGCGAATAAATTGCCTTTTGTTGGCTTAATCCAACTCTGCTGCCTCTTGTCTCCACTTCACCTGGTTGCCCTGATCCCTTTTGTTGGGAGGCCACATCGGTCGCCTCACAGTTCTTATTGGAGATGTGGTTTATGAGAGCTCACAGCTATTTATCTGGCACTATGAATGTCTATCAAAAGCATCGGTACATAGCTCATAGCCAATCTTATCAAAACATATCTGAAATAGATTAGATGGATGAGAGTGTGGAGCTGGGCAGGTTCTGTACCTGTGTCACTCAAAGCGGTACTGCTGTCATTATGGAGAACTTTAAGCCTCAACTAAAATTAAAAGTTTCAAACTTGAAGGGTACTTAGAGAGTGGACAAGGCCAATAGTCAGTCTACTATCTGATATGCACAATCAATATATGGGATATATTTCCAAAACTATTTGGACGGTGCCCAGTGCAGAATTCTGTCAACGGCTCATTCAGCTATTAACATTCCATTTACCAGCAGGAGCCATTATAACACCTGGTGTGCAAATATCGTAAGTGGTATCCGCCCCAAAGTTGACTGGGTTCATCCTTGGTCAGTTTTACAGCCTATCACTAAGTTTCCACAAAATCAACTGGTAGTTTTTCCATAATCCTGTTCCACAGTTAAACAAACAGATTACGGCACTGAAAACAAGATGATCATCAGATTTTTGCTTGGAATTAAGTTCCTGTAAAGGCTAGATGTGAACTTTATTCTCTGGTGTCGGATCTGCTTTTTGTACACGAGTTTTAAAAACTCTCCACACAGCTTTTACATTTGCCATGACAGTGTAATTGCGAAATGAACTGTCGTATATGTAAACGTAATTTACTGTAGACAGCTCCTGACAAATCCAAATACTGTAAAACTTTTCAGTAGTAGAAAACAAAGGGAAATCAGCAAATGTATATATTTTTTCTTCAATTTCAGTGATTACAACTACAACTACTTGTGCTTATTTTTTTTCTTACTGCCTGAAGCTTTTAATTTGTTTTCTTTCCTTAATTCTATTTCACAACCCTATTAGTCACAATGGGACGATATATTTTTCAGTCATCTCCAGATAGGAATCTGATGCTAAAAACAAAAAAAAAAACACAGTTTGCAGCGAGGGAAACAGATGTGAGGTACAGACATATGTTTTCCCTTTTTGTTCGGATGAAAAGGACGAAACAGAAAACACTTTGTGCCCCATCGAACGGGAAGAACCTCCTTTCACTTTTGTAGGGAAAAACACAATAGGCCGATTGTTTGTAGTTGTCGTAGTTAAGTCAGAGGGAATTTACTACAGGGTGCGACTGAAATGTCAGCGCTGAAAGGGAGGACGAGCAGCTCTCCCTTATTGTTGTCTTCATTCAGCTTTTATTCACAGGGTTTTATGAGCTGGACAAGTGCACAACATTAGCTGTCGATCTGATGACAGGCAAGTTTTAGACAATGACACTCAGTAATATATTTTTGTAATAGTAACACTAAAGTCGTGACTATTTTAATCATGTTGAATGTATGAAATACAGTACGTGTTATATTTTGTATTGCAATGATACATAAAACTGATTTTCAGATCATACCACGAGTGAGTTTTTTTTTCCAAGATTCATCTTGTGTCACACAACATTTTTTTTATTATTAATAAATATACTGTTATTATTGGGTTCATGAAAAATGAAAATCTAAACTATCTAATAAGGTCTACTTCCTTGCTTTAAATTTAATGAATTTAAATTTGTGTACTAGTACTTTAACTTAGAGCTTCATTATGCAACTACCCTAAGTTTAAAATGTATATTCCAAATGCGTCTGCCACTTTCTTTCTGATCACTCCAGTCTAGAGTTGTACAATACTAACCCTGATTGGTTGATTTGAATCAGACGTGCTCCAGATTTTTTATAGCATCATCTTAAGTAAGATATTTTTAACTGTGCAATGTACTAGAAGAGAGTCACAAACTTGCAAAGGTAGAGTTATTTAAAGCTTTGAATGGGCTCATTGTGTTCTGGAGGTGTGGTTACAGATATCGTGCAGGCTTGATGTGGCCTGGTGGTATTAGGGCCCAATTATATATTTTTTAATGGGGCCTAAAAATGGCTGGCAGCAACACCTTAGCAAGTATTTCAAATAATTAGATTACTATTCTTGTTACATGTTATTTAAACTATGCATGAGTTAAGTATAAATACCAAGTTTACTAACAGACCATGTACTTACATTGTACTGTAAAGTACACTAATATAATATTTTTGCTAAATCAGAATATTACTTTATAAAAGTCACATGATGTGGCTGAAAAAGGTCTATGTGCTCAGGCTGAAGATGACAAAATGAAATTAGTAATTTCAAGGCCCTGAACCGATCTTCACCAACGCCCTTTTCAAAGCTTCCTACCGGAGACATGCGGCCACTTACCTGTCACCTACAACAATGAAACGGTCCCCATGATCAGCAGCCGTAGACGCTGTGACACAGGAAGTTATCTCAGTTACTGTGCTCGCCTGCAGGAAAGAACCAGCAGTTCAGCTCATGCTCAGAGTGATGGAACATCTCCTACTTAACAATGGCGTTCTGTACAGGAAACACTTCTGCCAGCTGTACCAGTTCTTCCTCCCGACACAGAGAATCGTCACATGGAGGTCACATGGGCATGGCCATATATGTTGGATCTCATATACACACATGCAAAAAGCTTTATGTGAAGTCACGCGGAGTGGACCACTTGAGTAAGTCTGCAAAGACTATGTGTACTTGGAACATGATGGATGCGGAAACGAAGCACATCTCTGTAAAGAAGAAAAAGGACACCCCCTTACCGCCCCCCGTGGTAATCCTGTTAAAAGGTTCAATTACCGCATGGAAGGCAGCTCGAACCTGACAAGTGACGTAGCTTTTGGACTCAATCCAGAAGGACAAAAAGAAAGTCACTCATACACTGAGACAAACTGGGAGAAAGTGTACGAGAAAACTTCAAGCTTTCCAAAGTCAGAGAATCTATCGTTGCAGAGGAAGACTGGCTGGAGCAGTACGATGTACGAAAGTGTTAGTGTTATTAATGAATCTCAGTTTGCTCTGTAGCTCAAGCAACTTCTGATGGTCTAGAGAGGACAAATTGATGCAATTCCTTTAAATATGAGTCGACTAAAGTATCTGTCAAACATGTATCCAGTAGGCGATGCATTCCAGCCAATGGGAATGGGAAGGGAATAATCCTCGAGAAAAAGGAAGGAGATCCGTCTGTCGAAAGAAACATTTTCCTGTCGAAGGAGACACACGCACACATGTTGAAAGACACTTGCCTGTTGGATGATATCCAGGAGCTGAAGATAAAAATAGTCGAGGATGAGTCTACCCCTGGTGATGTTAATTCTGTTCAGGAAGAAAGCGACGGTTCGGTGGTCAGAAGGTCAACGAGACAAAGAGCAGAGCGTAGCAGACAACAATACGAACCAGTAGGAAATCCTCTCGCCTTAGTTATGCACTGCCGTGAGCAGTCTAGACCATGTTCCTACACAAGAGGAATACAATCCTTTATTGTCTGTCCCAAACAGGAGAAATTCTTCCTTGACAGGGTTGGCATGCACGCCCTCACACATCCCTATCAAGATTGATTAGGAACAGGATAAAAAATATTAAATAGATTCCAAAAATGAATTAAAACACATAAAACTAGTGCATATCAAAAAGTGCATGTTCTTTTTCCGTGCCTTCAGGATGGTTTGGTCTTTGGTTCCTGTTAGTAGTCTGTTTTTTTTTCCTAATGGCAGCAAAGGGGAAAAAATGTATTTATTTAACTAATTGTTATAGCAGCGATGCTATTTTTTTAAGCTTCCCTTACCAATTATGGAAACATTACACATGTCCATCATTGTATATGCAGATGAGTTGAAGATGACCTGAATGTGGTCAAGCGGTCGAATAAACTCTTAATGCTAATGCTAATTCATAAAATAAATATTGCTTGCATGTACACTACTGTTCAAAAGTTTGGGGTCACTTAGAAATGTCCTTATTTTTTAAAGAAAAGTACTATTTTTCTATAGAGACAACATTAAACTAATGACAAATACACTCTATACATTGTTAATGTGGAAAACCTAGAATGACCATTCTAGGTGCCTACATAGGCGTACAGAGGCCCATTTCCAGCATCCATCACTCCAGTGTTCTAATGGTACATTGTGTTGGTTAATTGCATTAGAAGCTAATGGATGATTGGAAAACGTGTGTAATCATGTTAGTGCAACAGATTAACTGGTTAGATGTAACATTCTTCGACAAAAGCAAAGTTTGAAGGAGAAAAGTGTTAATTCAAATAAAAATCATCATTTCTAACCTTGACAATGCCTCGACTATATTTTCAATTCATTTTGCAACTCATTTGATAAATAAAAATATGACCTTTGATGGAAAACACAAAAATGTCTGGGTGACGTCAAACCTTTGAACCGGAGTGTATATTGACAGGGTTGGTCAGAAACTGGAACCAAACATTTTTTTATGCCCTATAGCATATGAAATGAAAGATATTTTTTGTAAGTGTTTTTCCTGGACAGCGGGATTTTATAGTTTTCGCTCTGGTGATTGGTGAGGGGGCTGAGAGGAGTCCTCTGTGATCAGAGTGGCCTTGCTGATCACAGAGCGGCCGTACGCTTCAGACGGGGGAGTGTGAAGTGAACCGCGTATTCTGCTGGCCTGGTTTATTAGGAGAGTATGCTTGTGTGTTTTGTGGCGAGCAAATTGGTGGTGAGCAAATTGTACCAGGATTTATCCTGGAGATCAGAGCACAGATGTGGCATCGCAAAGCCTCTAACTTTCTTTACAGTGCATGACTCCTACTCTTAAACACAGACCCTTCTCTTTTTCTTTCCCTAAATTTTCTTAAGTGCATTTGACTCAATACATACTTACCAGTTAAAAATATAGAAAGGGCTGTGCTCCGCATGTAGACAAAAGGTGTTAGTGTGTGGCAATAAATGTCAAATCTAAAAGTGAATACCACATTCGATGTGGCTACATACCAGACATTTGAAACAAGAAAGACTTTTAAGCTGCCATTTATTTAGAGAAACATGTTTTGCACATGGTCTCATTTAGATCTGATGATAAACTTACCAGTGTTGTTCCTGTTAAAAAGAATTCAAGTTACATTGAATGCTCATGTTTGGATCCATTAATGATATATGAGCTCCTACACAGAAGGTATTTATGTGGATGTAACTGTGAATGAATTGATTTGTAAGTCTGCTGTTTCCAAAATCCTCCTTTATTCTATCCTCCTTGGGCTTGTCTAAAGTTACAAATAGATGTAATGTATTCATGGATTCACGCTTTATTGATTATACCGCATTAATTCTGCATATACATTCCATTGCTATATTTAACCCTTAGTGTTACACATGCATCAGAAAGCCTTTTTTTGTCAATGAGATGCAATTTGCCTTTAAAAAGAAAAATGATTTAAAGGAAGAGGTTAGTGATCACGCCCCTTTCAATATGAAGGCATGATTAACCACTATTACTTATACTTTTTCTTCAGGTCAATTTAGTATTTATTTTCTCATATTTGTACTCGTTTCATTTTATGTATAATGTGTTCATACTGTTTACATATTGCGTATATTTATTTTTTTGATTGTTCTGAATACACCATGTGGGTGCTCAGTGTACTGTACCTCCCATTTTTGTCAGTGTGAACACACCTAATGCGCTTAAAATAGCAAGTGTTAAGTACAAAAGTCAGCTGTGTCTCAAAGGGCATACTTACTACTACTACACAGAACAAAAATGTTTTTTTATGCACACAGAAGACATATTTCTCTGACTTTTTGTTCACCATTTAAAAAAAATCCTTCTTGGTGAGCACATCTCGTTCTTTCAAGATAATTCATGCACCTGATGTATGTGGCATATCAAAATGCTGAATGAACAGCATGATTATTGCACAGGTATGAATGGTCAAAATTAAACAACACTTTAAAATGTGTATTTGTAATTTGAAAAAAATACACTTACTAGGGGGAGAGCCAGAAAACAAGTTGCCATCTGGTGTGACCACCATTTGCGCAAAGAGAGGTCTCTGACCATTTGTGCAGATACACTAAAGATATATCTTTTGACCATATTTTTTATTAGAATGTAACACCCATTATTGCTTTCATGTATTTAGGTTAGTTCATTTTGTGCATTGTCCCTGTTTTCATTATTTTTTTTACTTACTTGTTTTTTACAGTTATATTTTTATTTCTTGTATGCACATCTCTAATTGTTTTGCTTTCTGTCTATATCAATTGCTTGTCAGTCAGCGACACATTTTGAATTACCTGTCCCTGCCCCCTTATTTTAAACTCTCTTACTGTTTGTACTCGCAGTCTTCATTTGCCTTCAGGTTTATTCACAATTGTTTCTAGGAAACCTATTTGCATTTTCCAACTTAGCCACATACTTAACATTAATGTGGTTGGGGTCTCTTGAGCAAGATGATGAATTCCAGCAAGCGTACCTTTGACCTCTGACATTATTATAATACAAGTTGAAGCAGGTGACGAGAAAGTGAAACCGTCTGCATGGATTAAATCCTCGTATTTTAATCACAACTCTATAATTAACTCAGGAAGTTAAAACATCTGCGGTCGAGAGTCCCCCCTGTGCAGCGGCGGGGCTCCGCCTGCAGGGGGCGCGCTGCCGCTGTCACCACGCAACCGAAGCTGGGTTTTGACAAGAGGTCTCACTCCAGAGAATAAATTCGCAGACGGATCCACAGGTGGGCGTTCACACGTTGCCCATGCGCACTGCACATACTGACTGTCCTCAGTCATCTTAAATCTACTGCAAGAAATGTGGTACCATTTAAACCAAACTATACAGACCTAAAACAAATGTAATTAAATAATAATTGTATATTTTTATCAATCATTTGGCTTATTTATCACTTTAAGTCATTTTATGAAGTAGTATTTTTTTTAGGTATTTAGAAAGATTTTCTAAACCACCTTATCTTAATGTTCCTTATATTATTATAAAATTATTAAAGGTTTCAATCACATTGGACAAAAGGTTATTTCTCAACACTTACCATTTCTGGCTTTTATAACTTTTTTAGAAATCTGTCAATGTTTCTAAACATCTGTAATTGTTCAGAGAAAGTCATAAAAGGAAATTCAAAATCAACGAGGCTCTCCAAATTCTGCTTTTTTTTATTTGTTCTTGGCACACAGATTATTGCAATATATATAGAATCGATGAATATTTTTTAATTAGGAGGTTAAATATTTATATATTGTGTATGTGGTCCTTCTGTATGACTCACATAGAAAAAAAATACAAAAGTAAAACCAAACATACAAAATCACTAATAAAAATTAATTATAAATTTTTAATTGCACTGTAAATTTATAAAAAAAAAATGCAAAAAGTAGTACTGCCTTTTATTACGAGATTAAATATCTATTAAACATATGTTGTTGTTTTTTTTTCATTTCCACTTTATTACGGCACCATTGCAATTGAGTGCTTCGAGTGGTTGTGCTGTAAAAGGGTGACACATTTCGGTCCCCAGAAGTAGCTACAGAGTGAGCGCTCTTTACTTTCACCCCGCTCTCCGGGGGGAAAATCATTCCACTACGTCAAGTCGTCCCGTCCGCTCGGTGAAGATGTCTGCGACGGGTACAGGCGGCTGCGGACCCGGACCCGGACCCACCCCGGGCGCCGCGTCCGGGGCTTCCAACCCCCGAAAGTTTAGCGAGAAGATAGCGCTGCACACACAGCGGCAGGCCGAGGAGACAGCCGCCTTTCAGGAGGTCATGATGGACATCACCTCGACCAGGGTGAGTCTGAAGGAGGCAGGAGGAGCAGAGCTGCCCGGAGGAAGAGAGGCCTTCCCGGGCTTGTCAGGCTCCGAGAGAACGTTCCCCCCTCTGCCTTCCGCTCAGAAGCGGTGGATTTACAGACCGCGGCGGGCTAACGTTTCAGTCTCCGCGTTTGTCTCGTACGTAGCGTCATCAGAACACGTTGTTGCCCGTTTCCGACTCGTCGTTAGCGCGGCTAGCAGCATTAGCTTCGGAGCTAACTTGGCTTGTTTACTATATTACGTGAACGTCGCTGTCACGCCGAGCGTCCGCCGGAGCTCCGCTCACAAATCTGGCACTTCAATGAAACGCTGCCTGCCGCCTCACATGGGAGCGAAGTAGTAGTAAACGCGGAGACTTTTACTTGCCGCGATCCTTCTGGTAAATTCGGCGTTTATTTGAGGCACGAAAATGCTTTTAGTTAAATAAAAATCTTATTTTTGTTCGTGCGTCTCGCTGCACGCATAATCACACTGCTGTAATAACAGTTAAAAGAAACAGAAAGTGGCGTGATTAGAGCAGCACTCACATACTACTGATGTAAAACATCCTAACCCTAACCCTAACCCTAAACAAACTCAGTTGCTTAAGTGAAAGTATAAGTATTCGTAATTGTAAAAGTATATAAGTCTTAGTAATTATCGTCATGTGGACATATATTACATCGACTCTGTGCTTAAGAACCTCAGAATTGTACTTGAGTGAATGCGCAGTGGTGGATTAAGTACTCCGATTCTTAAAATAAAAGTACTCAATTGAAAATGTTATTAAAGTATATAAGTATTATCGGCAAAATGTAGTTGAAAAAGTGAAAATACACATTATGCAGACTGCCTTGTACTATTACCTATATTGTATTTGTATTTGTTTTTGTCATTAACAAAACACATTAAAGAAGCTTGTTTTTTTATTTAGCAATATAGAAGTTTTAGATACTTTAAGTTCATAGTAATATGAATATATATATTATATATATAATATTGAATGTTAGTTCTGAAATTGAAAAGTAACTAAAGCTGTCAGATAAATGTACTGTAGTGATGTAGAAGGTACATCATTGTCCTTTAAAATGTAGTGGAGTGAATTAAAAAAGTAGCATCAACTGAAAATACCAAAGTAAAAGTTCAAAATATGAAATTAATTTAAAAAAGAACTTTTGAAACTGCTCCACATCCCCTGTAAAAGGTCGATGTAAGATTGTTGTATTATTAGTAGGCCTGGGTAATATATATATATATATATATATATATATATATATATATATATATCTCACCAATATCCACATCATCAGCACAACAATAAAATAGTTCTAAAAAAAAAAGGCAAACCAATGCTGCTCCGTCCTTTGCTCGTACACATAGTTTACTTTGAACAGATAAAGAGATAAAAAAGTTTTTTATATGTATATAGCATACATTTATTTTATGACTGCTGAAATATTTAGGTTAATTATTCATATCACCCACCCCTACATTTATGTATTACATGTAGGTCATTAAGCATAAGACGCCCCCCAGATAATAAAAGAACATCATCAATAATTATTGATATTTATTGAATATAAACATATATTTGATATATTGATACATTGATAGTTAAATATAAAAGAAAATATAATGTACTATAATGCAGACAGGCTTGCAGACATTCTGTATATCTTCCCATATGTCAACTTTTCTTATTTATTATTATCCCTGTACACATCCCTGTACCCTCTACACATGTAGTGACGTATTTTACTCTTTATTCTTCAAAGTAAGGATCTGCTGCTTATTCCATGTTTTTCCTGGGTGAAAAGAGTATCTGTTGTGAATAATAAATAGGAAGTATCAGCTCTGTACCCTCTGAATTTCTACATTTATTTAAACAGAATATGGGCTGATGATCCCAAATGCAAGTTAGGGCTTGAATAATGAGGCTTTTGTCTTCCAACTTGATACTTGAATCAGTCAACACACATTAAGCCATATTTAGCAGTTTTTCTGGAATGAATTTAAGCGTAATGCTGCTGATAAGTGTATTCCCTGCACCTGCAGAGAAGCTGGCCATTAGCTCAGCAGCAAAAGTAGAAAATAAACTGATTAAAACTCAAACTCAATTAGGTCCTTTAATTCCTTTACCTCATCACAAGGAGATATGTGGACTCTTGATGGTGCTAGTAAAAGGTTAAAGCTCCTCGGATGGTTCCTCCT
This sequence comes from Eupleurogrammus muticus, assembly GCA_036785175.1. NCBI lineage: Eukaryota > Metazoa > Chordata > Actinopteri > Scombriformes > Trichiuridae > Eupleurogrammus > Eupleurogrammus muticus. Next base: position 17,764,406 of record JAYKQN010000018.1, on the reverse strand, counting down.
TGAACTTAACCTTGACCGCATCTTGTTTTCGGGGACTATCTGATGTCTTTGATGGAGAATATTTGGGAAAGTGCAGCTCTTTTGGTGTAAGGTTTGACGTTGATGAAACATTGGAAATAGTTAAAAGTTTCTACATTTGGTTGGTTGCAGGGCAGCACAAATTAATCATAAATGATTCCACCGGTGTGGTTTTAATGTTGAATCGCCAATCACAGCGTGTGTTTACTGTCTGTGATCACCTGCTTCAGCACACACGTGTCTTTCGGCGAGAGCAAATCCACATCAAGTCATTATATTAAGGTTGCTCGGGAAAGATTCTGTTTTTGGTGTAATGTAACAAAGTAATTATATTTCATTACAGCGTTGTACTTTTCTGGAGTGTTTGTACTTGAATACGTAAGCATATTCAATTATTCATAGATGGCTTAAACGTAAGACTTAAGACTTTTCCTTATTTTATAAATATATATATATATATATATATATATATATATATATATATATATATATATATATGTGTATATATATATAATCAGATAGCAGCACATATGTCCATGTTCAGAACTGTCATCTCTGTGCTTCTACTCTTTGAGATGTTTAATTGATTAGAGATTTTTATCACCCTGAGTGGGTGGGATGATTAACCAGCCCGTCGGTGTGTAGGAATCATTTTTGACTCGTTAAAAATGTTTATATTAGTATGACTGTGTCTAATGTGACTTGGATGTGTGTGCAGGCATTACTCTTTTGCTATAGAATCTGTTCTTTTTAATGATGATTAACTAACTGATGCAATGATTCAACTCATTAATTTGAAACCTAATCAACAGTTTGGATAGATGATAAATTAATTCAGACAGATTCTGTTTTGTATTATTGTTGCAAATGGTATAATTTTAGAGGGCCGATTGGGCAAAACAAGACTTTTGAAGACGTCGTCATGGCGTGTAGGAAACTTGTGATCGGCCAACATAAACTGTAGAGATTATCAGTGGATGTCAACTGATAAGAAAATGCAGCACACAAGTGCAACTTTAGGTTTTAGTTCCTGTGTTTAGGTTTACCTCCCTGGGTACTTCAGTCTTTGTTTTTTTTCAGTTTTTTCTTCCTTGATTGGTTTGAGCAGATCTGAACACCCCCTAAAATCTAGTCAACTCATATGATGTTACCCAATCACCACTTTTTAACAAAAAATAATTCTCTTCTGCTTAAGCAGCTAAATGTTGTCACTGTAATAACTGTGTATCTAGACTGCAAGTGTAGTCAAAGTCCCCTTTGTTGCCACTGGGTGGAAAAGAAAAATCCTGACCAAAACCGATCAATGACCTTAACTGACTAACAACCAAAAAGCCGCACACCTTATGAATATACTCATGCTCGCCAGCCATCAAAGCTTCGATCAAGATTGATTTTTTTTTGTTCCTCTAATGAGGGATTCTCAAAATAGGGTAATTACATCAGTGGTAACTATATGGAAGTATTGGTTTGGTGGCTGGTGTGACCCAATCAACATTGGATAGGTAAAGTCACCTTTTTCTGAAATGTTCTTGGTGGTTCATGACGTGTTGGAGCCAAAATGTGTTGTGTGGAACCAATGGTTAAGCTTTTAAACATATACTACAGATTCAGTACACACAAAGTAAAGTATTTTAAGTTTTTTTTTTTTGCTTAAGTTTGGCTTCCAGCTCACGAAAAACAGTATTTTGAACACACATCAACAGGCGATTTTGGAATTCCTTCATTTGTGTGTAATAAAGTTTGAGAAATAATGGTTTTCACACAAAAAATGGTCTTTTCTCAAGTTCCTGTATTTTTTTCATATTGCGATATAAATCACAGGGGAAATAATATTCCAAAGTCAGCTCACCCAGCCCTAATTTAAAGCACTTCTAAGGTCTTATAAAAGCTTATTCTTGTTGGAGAGAGCATGGCAACTAAATGCTTTATTTGGGGATTTGTATACTAGAAGCAGAACTTTTAAATATATTCTTTTACTGACTGGAAGCTGCTGTGAAGATGTAAGCATTGGTCGAAGTTGCCCTGGACTCTTGGTCCTGGTTAAATTCTAGCAGTAGCATTCTGAATGAGTTGCAGCTGTTTGAGGGATTTTCTGGGAAGACCATTACAGTGATCAATCCTACCTGAAATGAAGGCACGGATAAGCTTCTCTTGGTCATTTTGACCTATCAAAACCCTTGATTCTGGCTATTAGATGATGGAAGATGATTGCTTCGATGTGACTGGTAAATGTGAGATCTGAGTGTCACGATGCTCAGATTTCAGGCCTGGTCTTTGGTTTTAAAAGATCGAGAGTGGAGTTGTTCAATAATTCTCATCTCCTCTTTTCATGGCAAACACCACTGAAGCTTTTGTTATATACAGACTTCATAATGTGAGGACATGGCTGCTTCTCACAGGAAGTATATAGCAGCACAAAATAGAAAAATATAATCTAATATATAAATAATTATCACTTTTAATTAGGCTGGGAGATATTAAAAAAAGCATATAGATTATAAAATTACATTGTAGATAAATTTGTTTCAAATACATGTCTTTGATTTTATTACATTTCTATTTCATGACAATGACTGGAGCACCTAAGGCCATATAATTCGTAGTCCTATAGGACTAATATGAAGAGTAGGATCTTATAGTATAAAAGCATTTGACACAAACAAGATATTGAAAACCATGAAGGATGCATATTGTAAGGACAGGATATTAGGACAGCTGATGATCTTTCAAAATACTGAGTAGAGTGAAGATGGAATGAAGAATCTTCCCCCTGACGTCTGACCTCCTCTGTAAAGTTTACATTTTTTAAGATTCATATCAAACTAACATTACCAGGCGACAGGTTCTGTTTTAGCTTTTCTGTAATAAATAGCTGAGCTAGTGCAGAGCTTGTGTGTCAGTATTTGTGGATGAGAAACTGCAGACAGCAGATTGATATATTGCTTTTAGATGTATTGATAATGTATTGGCTTTTTACTCGCAAAGATTTTATTGCATTTTCAGTAATGAGTCTACGAATTTTTTCCACTTGTCTCGTCCGAGTGTGTATTTGTATTTATGCGTGTGTGTATTTATCTGTGTTTGTGTGTGTGTGTGTGTGTGTGTGTGTGTGTGTGTGTGTGTGTATAACGAGGGAGTAGCTCAGTGGCAACACGTTGGGCCAGTGTGTTGCCCACTGTGTCAAAGTGTGACAGAGCAGATAAGGCGACAGAGCAGATGAGACGCTGCAGCGTAATCAACATTTTTTTTTGTGTAGTCAAACTCAACTATTTATTAACCTGTTTTATATTGTTCATCACATGCTTATCAATGGATTCATATCGGTATTGAATGATCTCCCAGCCCCACTTGATATTAATTATGTCTTTTTATGCAGTGTTAAAGAACTTTAGTGACATGCTTATTTGGTTTTATTAAAGGGTCAGATTTGTGATATTAGACTATAAATCTAAAATTGACTTGTTAATGTGTTAATATTCAAAAAAAAAAAGGGATCAACTCCTCTAACTCCTAGATATCAATATCATTATTGGCCTCAGAAATTCTGTATATCAGGATGCACTTTATTGATACTACGATGAATACGAAAAGCTCAGTCCATGGTGTCATGTCTGAAAGAGGCTCCTGACGAGCACTCCTCCTCCTCTTCCTCCTCCTCCTCCTCCTCCTCCTCCTGCTCCATTTACTGACAATACCACCCATTTGAGTTCATGTCTTTTCTGGGAATTCCTTTAGCGCCTGTCCTTTTTTATACACACACACACACACACACACATACACACACAGAGACACACATGCATGCACATGCACATACACATTGCTGCAAGAGTGCGTGGGTGGTCCAATCAGCTAATAGCATCAGGGTGTGTGTGCTGGTAGCAGCAGTAGCTTTATGTCAAAGCTGTTCAGTATTGATATGCTGCTTCTCTGACTAAAACAAACTTTTGACACTTTTTCATTTTCTGTAGGTCAAACAAAAAGGAAAAATGTCTCACTGAGATTCACATGATAGATTCTGATAATCATCCAGTATTTAATGCACACAGCTCATGTCACATATGGTGTTTTTGGACATTGGCAGATAGAAAAGCAAAAAATCACTTGGTCAATCGATTAATCAGTGTCTATTTGTCCCTGAGCAAGAAGCTGTTCCCCAATGTGCTTCTAACTCCAACACAATCAGTGTGTGAATGGATGAATGAGAGAATTGCCAAGTGGTTTGGTCTACAACATTGGGGGGAAAAAACTCATTTTTTGTGGCAAAAATTACAAATATTCATAATAACTATGGCTTTTTAATTTTTAGTGCAGAGCAGCAATAACATGCTTTATTTGCATCATTCCTATGAATATTTGACATTTTGATCATCCCTAGTTATTTTATTTTGCTGATCTGGTTATAAATATTTTTTCCACAACATATCTATTATAATTATGTTATCTGTTTATGAAAAACGGCAAAAAGAATACTGCTGATTCTTTGGCTACAGATTTGTACTACTATCAAGGGAAAAAAAATGTTGTTATTGCTTAAAAAATCCTATTAGGCTCTGTTACAAATAAGCCCTAATATATCTCATTCCTGACCTGATAAACACACTGCAGTGTTGTCAAGGGAAAGTTTAAATCAAATGTAGGATGTCAGATTTGTAATTCAAATGTGCCAGTACCATGCTGCTCCTTCAATAATGATCTGTGGTTTCCATTAAAATATGGACAAGTATGTTGATTAAACCGTTTATTTTCTCTCTTTAGATGAGTCCTATGTCAGCTGGGACAGACTTTTTTCAGCAAACGCAAACTTTAGTGTATTTTTAGACGTTTTGTCCTCTCACAGTATGGTGATAATTACAGTTTTCGGGCTTCAGATGAATGTGTTCTGCATCCTGAAGCAGGAAGAGGGATTTTCAGAAGTGCCACTGGTTCAGTTTAGCACTAAAGACTCATTTTATAACGATGGATGTTTTGAGTCTTTTTTTGATCAGTCTGCTAATCTAAACGACTGATTTAAACTAAGGAAGAAAATCAAGTCACGTGTTTCTACTTTTCCTGCAACTGCACCAGTTTGATAAGGTGGAATTTCACGATTCTCTAAACAAAGCATCATTTTGTCTTTATAAATGATTATCAAAATAACCAGATCTATTTTTTATCAAATTGCTGATTTATCAACTAATTGTAGCTATGTGATTTATCAGCCACTGATGAGTAATTTTGCAGTCGTCTTAATAATTTTGATGAAGGCACATAGGATATTTGAAGAATATTTGTGGAGCGTTTCTTTAGTTTCTCTTAATAGTTGAGCTGGACTGGTGCAGGTAGGTAGAGAGGTGACACCTGAAGTAGGTAAAGTAGGTGTATGTTGGGAAAAAGTGTTCCTCACTGCCATTGGTTGCTTCTGTCTGAATGATCCCACATTTGCTGTTTGTCACTGTGTAAGTGTTGTGTTGCTGTATTACAGGTGAGGTCCTGCATGCAAACAGTGGTTGCTGTCAGTGTTTTTTTCAGTGACCTGAGCTCTGTGTCGACTGGAGTGTTTTGTCTGAGTCATGGGAAGTTTTTTTTTTTTTTTCGTTTTCTTAAGGGAAGACACAATGAGAGAAAGTTCAGCGTTTCGTCATCGTCTCACTTCTGCAGTTTTCTTTTTTTAAAGGTCGATTGTTTTCTATGTAGCAGAACAGACTTGGCACAAATGGAATATAATACTCGTCTGTATGTTTTAACCACTAATGCCAGGAACGTAGAGATGCACCAATTGCCAAACATGACATGATGCAAGCAGAACATTGTGTTTCCTTTACAACGGAAATGGACGACCACTGTGACTCGTGCTGCTTTTTTGTGATACGATTTGCTCTGCAATATGCGATATTCCAAATACATTCGGTTACCAAATAATCAACGCGACCTTACAGCAAAGTGTTTGCTATCATCCGGAAAAAAAAAAAAAAATCTAAATGTGTTGTTTTTCGGTATTTAAAACCTCAGAAAATGCACGAAAAAAAAATCCTCTTGATGCACAACTGAAAGTTACTGTCAGAGAAGACTAAAGGAAACCAGAAAATATTAAAATTTGGAAAGTTGGAAATCTGAAATATTATTAAAAATTTAACAAGGCAGTTAACAGATTAATTTAATAGTTGACAGCTGATGGATGGATGGATTGATTGAATAATCATTGCAGCTCTAACATGTATGAACACAAATAGGAGGCCTTGAAATTCTAAAACCTCTTTAAAAAAACAATCTGTATTAACAAAGAAGTTGAGGCGCCTTTAACCTTCTTCAGCTTTTGGAGTTCTACTAATTAGGAGATGCATGTATTTGAGCCGTCTGCAGCACGAGTTCCTGGCAGTGACTACAAGCATCCTTTAGCATAAACGACGAATGACTCAGCTCCTGTGAATCGTTAAGTCTCGACTCTCGTATCAGAGCGCTGAGTTGGCGCTTTCACGAGTCCTCCATAACTCTCTCAGAGCGACGCCACAAACGCCAGAAGTCGGCAGAGAATGATTAAACCGCAAACTGAGCCCCGTCACTCGTCCACCAGTTTACTTCGGGAATGCTTCTGCCTCTCCGGACAATAATTTGTTCACTGCAGGAACACGCTCTTCTGTAGCTGCGACATGAACATCAGAACTGCTTCATGTGTTTTCAGATAGAGATTGTGTGTAAAAAATGCTTTGAAACGCACAGAAAAGAAACCAAGGACGCGATCGCAGACGGAGAAGGACGGCAGAGATTAAACCAGTTCATCATTGCACATGGAGCAGAAACAAGGCCACGGGCTGTGTGTGTGACTGTGTCCACATGCTGTAAATATATACTGATATTTATAGGTTTACTAACCTCAACAGTTTCACTTATGTTTGATTTTTTTTTTCTCTTTTTTACAGTCCATTTAATGTTCCTGAAGTAGAATGCGGTTCACAGCAGGTTTTAAAATAAACCACACGGCATTAAACGTTTACAGAGTGCATGGATTCATTATGCAAGCTTCTGCTCTGCATGTTGCAGGGAGAGGTCAAAGGTTACACTATGTTGCTCTCTTTACATCTGTGCGAGCTGAAGACCTTTTTCCATATTTTTTTTTTTTTGCACATGCTGAAAATACAGCAGTTCCCCAAAATATGACCATTTGTAGATAGAAACAACCGCTGACTAATGTCGTTAATGTTCGTTATATACTGTATTGTGTTCACCAGTTTGTATTTTGAACCATGCGCCACATCTGAGCCCATTTCGGTCTCCCTCATTTCACCCAGCTTGTACTTTCTCTCTCTATAGACATCTCAATATGTCTATACGTCCGTACCCTTTTTTTCTGTGAATATACAAAACTACTAAACTCATTCACTTGTGTATCACACCTCTATCCTGCAGCAGCGCTTTTCACAATGCTTATTACGTCCCAGTATTTTTGTTACCATTAAAACCTCTTTAGTGAAAATACGTTTCCTGGTTGAGCTGCTATTTTAGCTTAAATGAATCTATTTCACCGTTTTATTTTGCCCATATTAATGAACATGCTAATGTTTTAGCCTAGTGGTTTTAGATTTGTCCTGAAGATCTGTGTTTGCCACCTGCCCTCTACACCCACTTTGGGTTTTTCACTACTTAACTTAAAGGCTTTAGTTAGGCTTTAGAACATTTTCAAATGACTGTTTATCTGTGTCAGAGAAAAAATGCTGCAGCACATCCTCACATCCAAGAACCTGGAACCAACTTTTTTTCTAGTCTTTATTCCTCAAGATAACACGGGCTAATGTGGCTCATAGAAAAATCACCTCACTACACGCTTGCTGCAGCTTTCAGTGCGTTTCAGTGTGTTGGTTAAAATCATAAGGCCAGTGCAGTGATTCTCTAACTTTCTGAGTGCGAACAAGAATGAGAAATTTGCATTGTTGGAATCAATTCGTGGCAGTTTTTGTTTTGTGGCGCTGCGCCTAGCCTTTGTGCGGAAACACTGCAACTAATTGTTAATCAACAAATTGTTGGTGGCTCAGCTACACATTGAAACACATGAGAAAAAAATGAAAGTAATTGAGTAAAACTGCTGCTTAAGCTATAGTTATTATGATAGTTTTACATTATGAAGGCTGATTGGAGAGTCTGAGTTGACATTTTGTTTATAGTTCATACAGTGAAACTATCAGAAAAAAACTGGTTGTGATTGTGTTCCTAATGCCTCCCTTGTTCCTGTGTCTGTCTCTCCATCCTACCAGCTCCAGGCCCAGAAGCTCCGTCTTGCCAGGAGTCAGGGTCCGTATTATGGCGGCTCGCTGCCCAACGTTAACCAGATCGGCAGAAATCCTCAAGACTTCCAGGTGACTGACAACCACCACACTCCAGGACTAACTTTTACACCTGTGGCACTGGCGCTTTTGACTTTCGCAGGTGGTCACGCCAGCACAGTATTTGGTTGCTTAACAATGTTACTTTAATACTTACATTCATATTTAATACATAATGGATGTGTGTTATCAAATTCAATTAAAAAGATGTATAGCAACTGTTTCATTAAATGCAATGCATTTAAAATTCTGCAGTAATGAAAAGTGTTGAATAGGGAAAATAATAGAAACTTTACCAATATAAAACAGTCTTCGTTGCCATTTACACCATGAAATACATCATGAAATCTTCCACGCTTTGTCACAAGTGATTGAACTCCAGAGTTTACGAGGCACCTGAAGGCATGATGGTGTCCCTCGTTTTCACGGCACTTTAAAAAGTTATACGCACGATCAATCTTTTAACACTGGCACTCACGTCGTCGACGGCCGCTGAGGCAGCCGGCAGAACCGAGCCATGAATCGCTCTCAGCTGACGTTAGAGACGGCTGTGCCTGGTGTCTCCACTGCAACGTGCCAAGGCACATCATTAATTACGTTTCTTAACAGATGAGACAGAGACTATGTTTGCTGTTCTATGTGTGCCAGTGTATAAGCTGCAAACCTCAAACTGCAAACTGCAGCTTTTACACTGGACTCACACAAATGTGACCACTTGAAATATAACTTGCACACCATCTAAAAATAGTAATAATGCATTTCTTACAATTGTGGACACAGTCCTACTCCTTTATCTACTACTACCCCTATTGCTAATATGACTACTGCTACTATTACTCTTACTAGGGATGTCCTAATTGAATTACTAGTTATAATTGTAAAGGTTTTACCTTGGTAGTTGTCACCAGAAATATAAGTCTGTAAATAGTTGTTTCTTAAGGTTCACCGCAGCCTGCAAACTGCACCCTAAAAAGATGAAGTTAAATTAAAATCCCATTGATCGTCAAATCTCAAAAAATGCTGAGGTGTTTTCTGATTGTTTTCCCACTGTTGATTAGTCGACTAGTTTGATTAGTGTTTTTGTTTTACTGACGGGTCAAGTAGTAGTTAGGAACATCCCTAACTACTCTTACCAGTGCTGCCCACACACCTAGTAGCATTGTGTGGCACTTGGTTGTCATTCTGTGGCGCTGCACCACAGATTGGTCTATGTGTGGGAAACACTGCAAGTGCTTCACCAACTACTTCTACTACCTCACATAAAAACAACTATTCCTTGCACAGCTGATACTTTTATACACTAAAGAAGACCACCAATCACTAAAATAAATAATTACCTTATTACTGTTATTTCTAATTGAATTTGAAGGTATAAGGACAGAGGACGTTGCATTGCTGTAAAGCCCCTTGAGGCTTGTCTATGATTTGTGATATTATAGGCTATACAAATAAACTTGACCAAACATTATAGGGGGAAAAACAATTACTCAATCAAATTATCAGAGGTAGTTGTAAGGAGTCTGTTTTAAGGACTCGTAATTTTGTGCTGAGTCAGAGGAGCTGAAGCTCCTTGAGTCACCAGTGAGTCATCAGTGTTTCCCATCAGCTCCACACAGCCAAACTCATTCTGTAATGGAGGGTTTTTCATTAATATCATCGTCTCTTCCTTCCCTTTCGTCCGCTGATATCACTGCCGCCTCTCGACCTCACTCTGTCTGCCTTCCTCCTCCTCTATCTCCTCCGCATCCTCCTCCTCCTCTGTCTTTGAGGTCGGACCAAAATGAGATTAATTTGGCAGCAGGTAGCGGGATGTTTTTTTCAGGCTGCCCAGCTTTCAGCTCTACTGGGAGTTGGGAGGAATTTTTCCTCTGAAAAATCTTGTGAAATTAACACTGTGACAGAGCAAACTTTAGAGGAAGCTGCAGCTGTTGGACATGAACACCTTGGGTAAAGTCTTAAGATACATTTTTCACCATTTAACCTCTTAAGAGGTGCCCCCTATTTCACTCTTATATGTAAAAATGATATGTCCAAGTTATAAGTAGCATAGATCCCATGTAACATGTTGCATGTTGATTGAAAGCGCCGGCCATTGGCTATCAGATTTAGATAGTATTGTCATGGGAAATTTCCATTGGGTCACACTGCTGTCTGTCAAGCCAAAGGTATTCAAACTTGCATAACTGGTCCTCATTGGCTTTCAAGCTGGCTATCTCCTGACCCCTTATGCATTAATTGGCTCATGCATAGCGTCAATCAATGTAAAACAACTTCGAGATCAATGAAGTTTTTATTGTTGTATAGAAACTAATGATGTAGTATTGCTGTAAATGTGAAATGTTTCCCACAGATGAAGCCCCCTGTTTGATTAAAAGTGTCAAACCAAACAGGTGTGCAGCGGTTTTGCTTACTTTCGCTTGCTGTGCATATGAGCAACAATGACGTCATGAGGCAAATTCAATTTGTGGCACTATGATGTCAACATGTGGGAAATGCGTGTGCGTGTATTGAGAAGTTACGATGTTTTCCAAATTAAATAAATGGAAATCTTTCATTTTTAATGAGCTTTTCTAGTTTGTCAGAAGGCTGGAAAATATAAAATGCTGCTAATAGTAGATGACTGATAAGTGACAAGGTTGCACACACTCGGGGTGGTAACGTCTACACAGTGAGAACACAAAACTCTCCATTACAGACTTGAACCTGACCCGCACTGACCACCACTGACCGCAACTGACCCGCACTGACCCGCACTGACCACCACTGACTGCAACTGACCCGCACTGACCCGCACTGACCCGTACTGACCCGTACTGGCCCGTACAGTGGAAACAAGGTTTGGGTTAGTGCCTGACTTAGGGGAGGTTCATCAAGAGAGCACCCGATCAGGGCTGAATTCTCGCAGTGTGAACTATGCTTTAGAAAACTTTTTAATATGTGACACACTCAGGTTGCTGAACTTCTCCAAATGAACTTTTTCACAAGCTTGTTAAATTTATCGTCCTGCACCCACACAGCAGCCAGCCAGGAGAAATCAGTGCTGTGTTCGACAACAGGCCATAAATCAAAGAAGCACCTCTGTTTGGTCTCAACAAGCACCTGAATAAACCCTGTTTCAGTTTCTGTAGACAGTCGAAACAAACCAGCTTGTTTTTGGTATTTCAATCAAAGTTAACCACATTTGGTGGTTTAACATCAACGCTCTGATATTCCGCTTTTTCTTTTGTTATTTCCTGTTGTGTTGTGGGTATCACAGACATGTTGAATATATCTAAATACTAATTCCAGCCTCTGTCTTTTCCCTAAGGGGTCCTTCCCGTCAACTCTGTCCGAGTCCAACCGGTCGACTCGGCATCACGGTCTGGTGGAGCGAGTCCAGAGGGACCGGCGTTTCATCTCGCCGGTCCGGCCGTACCGCAACCGACAAGTATCCTTCATCTTACTGTCTGAATCCTAAGCATCTTATGCACTCATGTGTTACTACATCTTTCAAACAATTTCTGACTTCTCTACTCAAAGTTAGTTTCTTTGCCTGCAGCCTTGATTTAAAAGAACTGATCATCAGTTTTCTGGGTTTTTTTTCCAGTTATGTGAAGCATAAAAATTGGACTCTGCTTCTTAATGAAGTTTTATATTACAAAAAGACCTCAAAATATTGCAAACACTATCTGATAGGGAAATGTGTATACGTAAAAGATTAAAACATTAAATAAAAAAATAACGGGATAAATAATCTTTAAACATAAAAGAATGTTATCAAATGCAGAGAATAATATATTTATGAATCATTTTATCAAAAGGCCTTGACAGTGATGATTGTGGACATATGTGCATTTATTGTACATATAATATTGTGTGTCACTTGGGTAAAAAAGTTTCAGTTAAATTAAACAAATACAAGCTAAATCAAGTTGGTCAAGAGGCGTCATTCATCACTTTTCGAGGTTGTCTTTTGTTGTTTGTTGTTTGTTGTCAACTTCACCAGGATTAAGATGATTTTACCAGTTGTGGCGGCATCATCTAAAACTAATTTAGGCCAAACCGGATCACATCACTAATGTCACATATTAAATATATGCAACAAATTTGACAGAACAGTAAACTAAAGACATACCAAAATACCTGAACATGTTTAATAAGAAAGGAGAAGTCAAAACCCAAAAGAAACATCATTCTATTAAGTAGAAAAGGGAAGTGGGGAAAAAGTTGAGTCCAAAGTCCAAATTCACATTTTCTATAGTATGTTTCGGTTCATGGATAATTCTTTGAAAAGCTAAATTGGGTGTTGATGATGTGCTTCTGGAATTACAACTCCATAACCCTTTGAAAAGCGTGAGTATTTGAAAAGGTGACATGCTGGACGTTCTTTCCTTAACCAGTTGTCTCCTCAGGTGGACAGCTCTCCGTATAATTCAGCCTACCTGTCCCCACCCCCCGACCCCAGCTGGAGGAGGTACTGACCCCTGACCCCTGACCCCCCACCCCCCCTCCCTCCCTCCTTCCTGTCTGTCTGTCTCCATGGAGACGTGGCTGTCCCCCTGTTTGTCATTGCCATAGCATTGTGCTCCAGTCTCCTCTGCTCCCTCTCCTCCTCCGCCTTTCTGAAGCCTTTGTGATGCCTCGGGTTTAGAAGGTGTATGAATACTTCACTACTCACTACAATACAAGTGAGAAAATAACAGAAACCAAACTCAATCACACTGAGCTGATTTAAGGATGTGAATCAATTATTTAGCTTTGGATTAGGGTTGTTCTGAGGGACAATATCCACCTTTGTCGCAAAGGATGAGCCACCATCACGACGGCGAGTCGCCATCGCGATGCCACGCCACCTGCTGTCAGAAACGTGCACAGAACACGTTAAAATAACTGCTGAGTAGTCGGTCAGTAAAAGGAGGAGAAGAAGAGTTATTTCTAGCTGGGTCAGCCTGATTGTTTAAAAGATTCTCACAAAGCATTGTAGGAAATATAGAATATATGACTATATACACCATTGTTATTACTACATGGTTAATGTAAATTGCACATGGCTATGTAACAATAAATAATAAAATATGGACAATAAAACTGTTAATATTGGATTATCCTATATGGATTTAGTTTACAAAGCCTCCTGAAAAACATACAAGTTCCAGGGTGGATAGAAAATCTTCTACCTGGGCTACTATTTCACTTAAAGCACCATTGCAAAGACACAACTGTTAGCTTTCAGGCGAAAATACATTCCAGGAGCTATGATTTATTGAAAAAAAGTTATTCGAAGTTAAATGAACCCTAACTGTTCTTTGATCACACTTGACGTTTGCTGATGAGGATTCTTGAATTGGGTTGAAAAAGACTGGCAAGTAGATCATGAGTTTGGGTTAAACTCAGAGGAAGAGAGTCCTCATCCATGAAGCTCTTTCTCTCCTTAAAAATTTCTATTGAATCAGAACATAAATCCCACATACGTCAGTCACAGTATCACAGTCGTAGCTCTTAGGCTTTTTTCCTGGCAGTTTCTCATCATCAGTGACAGCAGTATTTATTACTTTCTTGTGGAGTTGTAGAAAAAAAAAGCAACTGCAATTGTGAGCTTGTTTGAAGACGTTTCGCTCTCATCCATTAGGTTTCTTTAGTTCTGAGCACCAGTTGATGGGCGTTCCTCCTGAAACGCTGAGTAATCCGTCTGTGAAGGTTCTCAGCCTGAATGGGTGACTGAGAACTTCAAACAAGCTGAGAAGTCTAGTTGCTTTTTTTCTACAACTCCACAAGAATAAGATGACCTGGCCGACTGACAACCATCACAGACCGTGTTTATTGGCTGTTTTAACAGATGATCCAGTGACGATGTCGACAGACTCTTTGGACTCTTTCACCTCTTTGACTCATCGTGAATATATTTCCTTCATGAAAGAATAATAATGTTTCTACCTGCTCTGGTGTGTACAGCTCTTTGTTCATTGTGAGTTGTTTTTAAACTAAATTTGACTTTTGACTCTGAAAAACAAGTTACACAAGCTTTCAGAAACTGCTGCAGGTTAATGAGCTAATTAAACTCTTAACAGACTATAAACAGATTCAAGACATTTTGGAGTCTAGCAACAATTACTAAGGACTTATTAAACCTAAAGTTAGCCATAAGTATCCTTAGGATTTTATCAATATGAATGCTTTCAATAATTCCAAGTGTTTCTATCCATTCCTGTTTTGTGAATATGTAGTGTATGCAAGTAACAGCTGATTCTCCAGTACAAAAAAGAAAATGATAGAAAATTGCAATTAAGTAATCAATTTATCAACAGAGTGGAAGCAAACTATAATGTCATGTACATCCTGCTGACCTTTGACTTGACCTTTGGTTATTCTAAGTTACGTGTTTTTGTGTATTGCATTCCCTACGTTTCAGTCAAGTTGTCACAGAAGTTGATGTTGCCGCTGAGCCACAGATCCACAGAGATCCGCACAGAAGCAGAGTGCTTCCAGCCAATCGGAGCACTTCATTTCCTCACAGATACTTTGCACCACAGTTCAGTTCAGATTCAGTGCTGCAGTGCAGCCAGACAAGAATGGTCATTGTCGTTATAGGAAAGACCTTCAGCTGAGACCCCCCCCCAACCCACTCCCTTGACGTGTCCTTGAACATGACATTGGCTCCCCCCCACTCCCTGTAGCCTCAGAGCTGCCGACTCTCTCCTTATTGTAACCGATTCACATGAGGCAATGCTGAGGCTTCACAAAGGTTTTCTTGGATTCTACCGAGGCAGCTGCTTCATCCGTCAGCCTGTCCAGCTCTAACACTGCCGTCTACACGACTAACAGAAGCACAGTTGACTTTAGCCGGCGTCTCTCCAAACCTGAATTGGTTTTGAAGAGCTCTCTGTTTTCTTCTTTTTTTGCCCTTCTTCCTTCTGGGAATCTGCCCTTTTTTTCTTTTTTTGGCTCTTTCTTCTGTTCTCTGCAACGTTCCAGACATTTGATTTTTGCCTGCCTGCATGCCCTGCGTTCTTTCTGGTTTTCTTGCAACAAAACAACAACTACCCTTCAGAGAGAGAGAGAGACTGGCCTCGGTCCACAGTCGCAATGCACTTTACACACTGACACACACCCACACTCACACACACACACACACACAATTTAGGCTGGCAAAAGTCTCCATCCGTTTCCATGCATGCGTGATGCGTCTGACAAGTTGAAACGATCTTAGGGTTTAACTCCTGACGCGTTGCCAAGCATCAGTCCGGAGTTGTTGGGAAAGTTCGTTCCCCCACGTGCACTTTGTCTTCGCAGATTTCTTTTTTGTCACATTTTTGTGTCCGGTTCAGTGAGGTTGTTTGAAATCAACTTCAGGAGTTAGCAGAGTTTCTGGGGAAACGGGTTGGAAATGTGTTTATTCAACAGTGATTTGGTAACCAAGTCGTGCTGCCAGGTTGGAGATTTTGGTCAAAACAAATCGGGAGAGCAGCTCGTATAACTGCAGCTTAGCAGGATGGCGTCTGTGTGCGTCTCCTGCACCGTTCATGCCACTTAAAGGATTTTCATATAGTCAACAAATCCATAAAAAGACCTGAATGAACAATGTGTGTGTGTCTGTGGAAATTTAACCTCAACACCATTGATTACTGCTGAATTGTTACTAACTTGAAATATACTGGGAATTTAACATATAGTGTAACATACTGGGAATAAATAAATAAATATGCGGTTTTGTATTTTACACAACATGAGGACAATTTTTTTCATCCTAGATAAATCTTGATAAATACAGGCATAATTTTATGCTAATCCTAAAAAATAATAGGAATAATACATGAAGGCTATTACTAAACACAACTTAAAGCTGGGCAGATGTGGTCATTTTTATTGATGCTGTACATAGGTTCACATTTTCGTCACAGCAACCCACTGTAATGATTTTATCAAATTAAATATATAATATTAATTTATCATACAAACAAATTCGGGGAATTTTTCAATGTGTTATGCAGGTATTTAACAGTTCATTTCTAGGTCATTTTGCAGAAATGTTGTGTAGTTTTATACAAATCATAAGATATTTTATTCAGAAAGAGTTTAAGTTGGTAGGCAGGTTTGGCTTTTACTTAAAAAATTATGTTTATTTAATGTTCTGCTGATCAGTTAATTATTAACTGTTGTGTGTGACAAGCCATTTTTTGGCTATTTATATATTGTGTGACTGACTTGTGACTGATGCTGTCACTAATCTGTTGGAATCACTTCAGGGATCACGCAAAGAAAATCTGAATTTTTTTTTCCATGATTAAATTTTAAATTTAACTATTTAAAATGTTAATCTTTTATAACAGGTCTGAGCTAAAATCGCATTTCTCCACTGTGGTCTATTCTTCTGGTCTATAAGCCATCAGAAAATATTGGAAAAAAAAATTGAAACTGATCTAACCAACATATTAAAAACCATGAAATATTCAGTTTAATGTAATATGAGACTATGGATGACAGGAAGTTCTTACATTTGAGAAACTGGAGCATTAATCGTTGATCCAAGTGTTGCGGGTTAGTTTGTGGATTTGTTTTTTTCTTCTGATGCGTCGGGCGGTACGCCAGCCTCCCCAGCCCTCCGTCCGCTGCCTCCATCTCTTCCTTCCTTCGCTTGCATTTTGCTTTTTGAGCCCATGCTCTTCTATTTCTTCTTTTCCTCCCCCTCTTTTTTTTTTACTGCTCCTTTTTTTTCCTCTATGTTCTTGCTCGGTGGAGGAAAAAAGTAACTTTCTGTTCTTGTCGATCACGAAAAGGAATTGGTCCGGAAACTTCCCTGGGGATAAAAGCCAGTTGTTTCGTCTCCCCACCACTGCACTCAACAGGTGAATCCTCCTCTTCATCTCCCTCTCTTTACTTCCTTCTCCTCCTCCTTCTGCTGGACGTCCTCCAGCTCTCTCTTCCACCTCGAGAGAGGAAGCGTGTCGTGTACAACCTTCTGGGTGAATCAATATTATTATCGATATTTCTTCTTTCTTCGGCTGACTTTGTTAAAAGATTTTTTTGTTTTACGACAAAAAAAAATCCTGTTCTATAACCTTCTAAACCTTCTTTGTCTAAATCTTTCCTCACATTTGTTTTATCCTCCCGTTTCTCCTTTTCACTTTTATCCTTTATGTGATTTGCTCGTTTACATGGTCGTTGGCACTTGTATTGTTCTGTTAGTTCATGCACTTTTACCTGTTCCACTGGAGCTTCTGTTCAGTAAATACATCTTTAAGGTCCAGAATTAAAGTAAATTCAGAAGAAGTGCGTCGCTGCAAATGGCTGTTTTCTGCAGTAGAATCCAGAAGCAGCTTTGTATTTAGTTACTAGCTTCACAGCTTTTTTGTTTAAAGTTTGGAACAAAGTAGCTGCGCATCAGAGTTGCTTATTGGGACTAATTAAGAAGGTAAATAGCTTGAAATCACACCTGACTTTCTATAAAAAAAAAAATGTGTCAAAGCACACAAATGTGGAGCCATTGGCTTATTTTAAAACACAGTGCTGGAATTTTTGTTCTAGTCATGATGTTGTGTTTTACCTTGGTATCTCACTGTTTTGGAGAATAGAGAATCAACTGACCTTCAACTTTCCAAAATCTTTCTATTCTCTGCTGTCTTATCTCTCTTGCCCCCCCTCTCTCTCTCTCTCTCTCTCTCTCCCTCCATCCCTTCACACTACGGGTGTCTCTCGTCCCTCAGGACAAACTCTGACTCAGCCCTCCACACCAGTGTAATGAACCCTCCGACAGGAGACCCCTTCACCACTGGAGGACCTACCCTCAACCCTCAGAGCTCCAGACGCACTGGTAAGAGAGCACTTAAAAATACAAAGACAACACTTTCGTTTTAATTATTTCACATGTATCTATTTAGATAAAATTAATTAAAAATCACTTTTTATTGTCAATGCGTGACCTATCCATCTGTCAGGACTTCAGTGAAGTTATAAAACTATTAGGTTTACGCTAAGCTGAATTGATTTGTGGCGCTAAGTTTTCATTCTGTGGCACTGCGCCACCGATTGGTCTCTATGTATGAGAAACACTAAAGTGGCATCCATCATGCTGAGGGGGTATATTTTGGGCAATTCACATTATGCACATTAGATACTCCTGAAATGATGTTTCATGTGGACTTTAACAAATACCAAGCTGTGAGCTCTATTGTCCCTGCCCGTCCACCCAAACCCTGAGAGTGTGCAGCAATGTGCTTTTTTTGGCATCTCCTTCCACTATCCACGTTTGTTTAATTTGTTGAACTAGTTTGTTGCAGCAACCGCATCTCCAGCTGCTTCTCACACATTGTGTTAACGCTGCTGTTCCTGACAGAAACAACACATGCATCAGTGTTTGTTTTACATTTACGGTTGTTTGTGGAAGTGTAGGAGATGTATGTGAGAGTTATGTGCTTGAACATCCTCAAGTTGTGATATCTAAAAGGGAAACACCCGATTTGGCGGATGTTCACACATATTCTTTAAGTATGGATCCGAAATCGCGTTTCACTAACGAGGCCCCTGTTCTTTGTTAAACTGACTTTCCTGGCCTGACTGACCAGCTCACACGGTTCCTCCAGATAAAGATCTCGGTCTAAACAGGTTTTTATTCCCGCGGCTGCCAGCAGAATCAGGAAGTTCTGAACATAAACTCAAACCAAAACTTTCAACTCAGAAAACCCTTTTGTGTCTGTGTTTCTGTTTAACCCTGCAGGTCAGAGCGATGGAGAGGCCAGAAGAAGTGAGTTACACACACACAGGTTTTACAACAAGAATCAATATAACGTTTTATTTATACATATTAATTGAAGGATTTAGTCCATAAGTTTCTGATCTTATTAAAGCCTGTGAGTGTAGATTGCCCTTAAAAACTGATTCTCTTTCTTGAAGTATTCAAGTTTGTGAATATGTAGAGGAAATAAATCTAGGAAAAATTACATCAGCTGTGACTCCGGGGGAAAAAGACTGATGACTTTTCTCAGATTCATCATTAATGAATCTGCAAAAATCTTTAAAGTGAAGTTTTAGTGATTTAACTTCCAATAAGATCAACACACAAGTAAGGAAACGCAGTATTTTTAAACAAGTCTGATTTTATTTTACCAAGATAGAATCCTAGTTTTGTTCAGTAAGTAGAGTGGTGATGTTGGTGAGTGGATGCATGAGTGTTCAATGTTGTATATTTTAATCATGTACAGCTTGTTTGGAACTAATTAAGTAGTAAAAGGAAACTTGCAGGACCAATAACATCTAGGAAATAAGCTTGATTAAAACATATTGATAAACAACTATTAATATGGGTCAAAATGTTTTCATTGTTGCGGCTATTTTTGCCTTGGAAAACATTTCCACTCATCGAGTATTGTTCTCCTGTATCGTTTTTAGACTCTGTATAGTAAACCCAATGTATAGTAAAAAAAAAAGAAAAAAGGATCAGTAGCAGCAGCAGAATCAGAGAGATCATATCTTATTCTTCCTTGTCATGACTGTGGAATTTCCCTAAAGGGACAATGGAATTTATCTTATCTTATCTCATCTTTGACTTGAACACGGTTTGCTGGCATGTTGTGTGTGATGCTAGTAGCAGCTAATTAGATTGGATTAGATTAGATGTACTTCATTAATACCACAATGGGGAAATTTAGTTGTCACAACAGTCAAGTTCTAAAAGAAACAAAAAAAGAACATAATAATAGGCTTCAGCAGAAGTGAGGAGCTATAGAATCTTACTTCTTTCTAACTTCACACCCACAGATTTGTTTTTATCACTCAAAAATAATTGACTTTTAATTGAGAACTTTTTTAAAGATTCCTTCTGTGTTGTTTTGTCCCTTAGTGTTCCCCTACCCTGTTCCCCCCATTGAAGAGAATGTGCTGGATGAGGGAAAACTGCTCAAACCCTGGGACTCCAAGAAGGTAAAAACATGAAAGTCAGACATATTTTGCTGTTTAAATTAATAATTTACTGTAATGGTATTGATATTTACTCAACTAGTACTCAACACATTTATAAGATTCCTCTTTCCTTTACCCAGTATCAACACTGTAGGGTTCATAAATTTTAAAGATTGAAGAGTAACTTAGAAGCTTTGGAAATAATCTGACCAGAAAAAATCTTCACACTAATTGTGTTGAGGCAGAATCAATTGGGATTATTTCATCATATACATACATATTTTATTTTATCCTTGCAGTTGCCTCTGTTGTCGTCCAGACCCAAATCCTGTGAAGTTCCTGGCATCAAGTAGGTTTGACACTGCTGCACACACACACACACACACACACACATGCACACAAACTTTGCTTCAGTTTTTTCTCAAACACGATCAGCTGCTAGAACAAGTATCATATCAAAGATGGGATTCTTTTCTTCTTTGTTCCCTGAGGCAGCAATAAGGGTCTTTTAGGCGTTAAGCTGTAAAATTAAGAAAATAGATGACTAATCATCAACAAACAACAAAGTAGGATCTGTTTTGACCTGAGCTGCAACTTGATATTCATGGGTCAATTACTTGTGTTTCACCAAAGTGATCACTGGAATTGTTGAATTACATCAAGATGTGAACCTCTGCTTCCTCCCAGTATCTTCACATCCCCGGAGCAGCCCTCCGCCCCCACACACGGCGTCCCTTCGGCCCTCAACACCGGCGGCTCACTGCCGGACCTGTCCAGCCTCCACTTCCCGTCGCCGCTGCCCACACCGCTGGACCAGGACGAGCCCAGCTACCCGGGGTCCTCCTCTCTCAGTGGGGGCAGCAGCACGGGGAACCTGGCCTCCACGCTCACCCAGCTGGGCATCAATGCCGCCAACGCGCCGGGGGGCAACGGCATCTACCATCACACGCACGGTACGTGCAGGCTGAGGGTGGGGGTGCCCGCCAGGATCCATCATTCAGTCAAATTTTTATTAATCCTGTGTCATCAATCATTTTCTCCAGGGTTGAAAGTGACATTTTATTTTCATTAATTATTTATTTATTTAAAAAAAACAATTATTATTCTAATTTATTATTTAAATTTATTATTAGTCAAGAAATTATTTATTGTCAACTATTAGACAACTCAGCAAATTATTTGATAATTGATTAGATAATTAACACCTGGTTGCCACGGAAACCTCTTCCACTCCTGCATGATGCCATCACATTCTATTTGAGGATGTCCCACAGGTGCTGCATGGGGATTTGGGTTTGGAGACATGTTGGACACTTGTTTTAGTTTTGCATGTCAAATGATCTCTAAACTGGAATAATTGAGTTCAAATGATTTGACCTATTTATTTACACAATTAATGAAAGAGAGAGCAGTTCACAATATGCACATTAGATACAGAGAAAGTGCGAGATCGAGTGCAAGTGAGAGTGAGTAAGAGCGAGGACCCGAGAAATCTCTTTAACCATCTCAAACAAAAGCGCCAAGTCACTCGTGCTAAATAAAAATGCAAAGATTAAGGTCAGATCAGATATGTGCCTCTTTTGAGAATCCGTTCTATAACCTAGATGCTTCTGACTCTCCGGCTGCAGCATCCTCACAAAGACCCAGAGCTGCTGTCTGCTCAGTCGTTGTAAATCTGTCTCAGTGACAGTTTCAGGCGAATGACTAACGTGAAGGATAGCAGAGGAAGTACGTGGGTGTGAGCAGACGAGATGAAACAAAGAGGATGTACCAATTAAATTTAGCAGCGAGAAAGGGGAGATTTTTCTTTTCGCCGGTGGGAGGGCAGTCGGAAAATGTAGCCACGTTTTATCGTCTGTGAGGTAACCACAAGCAGGAAGCTGCTGTCAACTCAAGCCCAGGCTGCGGCCCGCCTCTCCAAACCTACTCGGCATAATCTGGATCATCATCTAAGCTGTAAGCATGCTGTCCACACAAGGACACTATGTTACCACTTTTACATGATAGTATGAGGAGTTAGGATTTAATGTTAGTTATCAGTCAAAAAAATAATGAAACTTGGAACTTGGGGAGGCATTTTTCTTCTCAGCCAATCACTCTGAGTCAGAGGAATAGCTGCTGCTGTTGATGGTTAACAGATGGATGCAGCCATCCACTTCTCATACAACACTGACCAGACTGCAACTGTTTCAGATCCTGTTACTGAGGACATTTGCAGATTCAGCAGTACATCAACTGGGCTATACAAGTCTTTACGAGTGAAGTTTCATTTGGGTTTTTTTGTTTTACAGTCACTTTCTTTTCCCTTCCTTTTTTTTCCTAGTAATGAGGAAGCATGGCTTTTATTGTGTTTGGGATAAATATATGGAGTGAGAATACACACATGATTTGCGACAAACCTCCCGATTTAAAGGTTAAAACATAAAACAGACCACATTTTTATCATGTTTATGCCATTGCTTTTATAGGGTGGATATTAAAACTGTTAACTGTGAAATCCTACCCTCAGGTACAGCAGCAACTGTAATTTTGTAATTTTTTCAGATGGACAGCCATGATGTTTGGTCAGGACTGTATCCATGCGGTCTCTGCTATTCAGTGCAGTACTTTATCTTACTTATTAAGTCTTGTAACATTTTTGGCTGACCATAATAGACCTCATGGACATGTGAAATGTGACCCAACTACACGCTGATATTTGTAAGACATCAAAAGTGTTGAAACCACAAGTTTAACCCTTATCATTGTGTTGTAGTTCCTTAAGGCAAGACAGAACAGGAAAATACAATTTCTCATGCATTCATAACATTCAGAATACATTTAGGTTTTTTTTTTTATTGTCTGTAGTCAGCTTTATAACAAAGCAGCTCTCATTGCAAAGCAGCATTTATTATTTTTTTGTAATCCATAATCTAAATATGGCCATATCCTTTGTAATAACAACCAATCATGAAAGAAAAAAGTCTGGTTTAAGGCTAAAATGTAGGTCTCATTGGTTGGGGTGATTTTTTTTTAAAATGATTTTTTTCCCTAACCATATTCTTGCGATTTGGGTTTATTTATACATATATATTCCATTAATATTTATATCGTATAGCAAATTTTTATTTGCTATATGATATAAATCTGCTAAATTAATTGACTTTAATGTGGTTGACTGCTATTAATATCATAAATTAGATTCTATTTTGCTTTGGGCCTGTGTCCTTTTACCTAGTTTTACACTAACCAGGACAGAAAATGCAGCCTGTTGATTAACCTCACCTTTTGCATGGATATAGAAAAAGAGTAAAGACGGAGGGAGAGTTGAGGCAGGACGATGCGTTTGAGGACACAGCCTATGTTTTCACCTGCTGCGATCACCTGGGGAGGAACTCGGGTGAAAACAGGCCACTCGTGTCTCTCAGGGGGTTGATTCCCTGAACAGAAGGGACTACTTTTGTAATCCCGGTTGCTTTGTAATAACTGAAAATCATTACAGTATTTGTGATCCGGATATATTCTTTGGATTGTATTATTTTAATCTGCTGTCATCATGTATGATTTTGTTTTCAGTAATTATGGATTTTGTGTTGGATGTTAAGTATGTTTAGACCCTGTGTTGCATGCGTACAATAAATACCATAAACAAGGATAAAATAGTGCTACAATCGACAAGGCGCTGAAAAGTTCAAGGGGTCAGGTGCTACACACCGTAAAGCAAAACTGTGCCCAAGTACAACTTTACAGAGCCACAAGCTTATGTATAGACTTTTAAACGTTTTAATTTTTGTTTGTCTAATTAGTGATATGTTCATGCAGACAATAATTGTACAGGACTTTTCAATGGTATGTGTTATAGGTTACATCACATCACATCACAGAAACAAGGCTGGAAAATCGATGGTTTTGTCAGTTACTCTTTGTATAAATTTCAACTTTTAAAGTTATTATTACAGCGTGTTTTATTACTCACCTTTATAGGAGTGCAGTACTACGCTATGAGTGTTTCTCTAAATGACATGTATCCAATATGTTAGATATTCTCTGGTTACAGCAGCAATGTTTGGTTTTGGTTTTTTGACAGCGCTTTGGAGTCGTGATGGTTATATTTCACTATTTTCACACTAAACTGAATGGAAATATTTGGCGGTTTTGTTTGTGTTCAAAGTAAGATTGGTTCATATATTTTTTCTTCTCTCTTTGCTCAGGTCTCCTGGCATCTCTACAGAACACGCTCAGTAACCCCTCCCTGCAGTCGTCGCTAAGCAACCCAAACATCCAGTCGTCGCTCAGCAGCCACTCCTTTTCCAACTCTCTGAGCTCCACCTCCCTGCACTCGTCGCTCAGCAACCCCTCGCTGCAGTCGTCCCTCAGCTCCTCCCCCTCCCTGCCGTCCTCCCTCAGCAGCCAATCGCTGCACTCATCCCTCAGCAACTCCTCCCTCCAGTCGGTCTCCAGCGGCAACCCCGGCTACAGCAGCGGTGTGGGCGGCTCCAGCTCCTGCTCCTCCTCCTATTCGCCGCTGCTCAGCGGGCAGGTCCAGCCGTCACTCAGCACGTCACCGCGGCGACGGGCACAGCTCTCCCCGCTCATCCTGCCCTTGGGAGGGGAGTCCCGGAGGCATCACTCCAAACAGTTCTCCCCCACCATCTCCCCCACCCTGTCCTCCATCACACAGGTGAAACACACACACACACACACACACACACACACATGAACAAGTTCCCAGAAAGTTCAAAGCATTTTAGTAGTTCTGTAATGTCAGAAATATGAATTAAAGTAGTAGTATAGAGTCACTCACATATATACTTGCAAGAATTAACATCCATTTAAGACCTACATCTGTGAAACACTGATTGTGTTGAAAAAGAATTTTTGGAACAGGAGAGAGTTGTCTGTACTGAATGGTCAAACAATTTGGAGCAAATGTAACATACAGAAGAAGAGTGGGGAAGTGTAATGTAAAGCAGAAGTGGTTTCGAGAAATTTCCCTAGAAAATGTAATGCTTCGCCTGTAACGATACATACATGTTTTTGTGTGTGCATGTTCACACCTGCCGTTCGCAGTGTCTTAAGCCTCCTCAGACTTTACTAAAGCCCCATGGATCTAATAAACGTATGATGTATGCAGACTGCACTGAGTTGCAGGCTGTGACACAAGTCGATAAAACATCAGCTTGTTCAAACGCATCATTGTGTATCATCCATCTATGCTCCTATACTGGTGAGCATTAAAATCATGAAGCGCCAGGTATCACGTTAATCCGTTCATCATTTCATGCTGCATTGTTATCCAGTGATTAATAGCAGCTGTCACATTAGAAGATGGTCATCCTAAATTTCTGATACTGCCAGGAGTATGGGCAGAAGAGGGATCACAAGACTTTGACAATGGCCAACTGTTAAGCTCTCACTCTGATATAGGATCACGGCTTAGGATCCACAACATTTGCATTGACCCAACATTTTTCAGGTCTCAAACTTGGGGGTACCGATTATTTCATAACCTACCTTGTGGGTCTTTGGAACAATGTTCATTCAGTAGCACCATTTATGAAATTAGTGCATCTTCTGTGCTTGAAATGCCACACTATGCATTTTCGACAACTCTGGTGTATCTGCAGATTGTTCTCCAGACACAGCCGTGGCTCATTTTGGAATTGGATATTTTGCAAAAATGGCCATGAATAAAAAGGATGTAATACAAGAAGATAAGAGCAAGTAGCAATTTGTGAATGTGCTGCGCCATTATGACTCAGAATTGGTGCTTATTTACACTGGAAGATAAACAATGAATGATGAATGAAACGTGAATCGCACCAATTTGGTTTTGTAGGTGTAAAGGAGAACCACACTGGAGTTTATATGCTAATTGGTAACAATTTTATTGCCTGGTGCAGACTAAATAATCAAACTAATAGTGTGAAAGCTCCCTAAGATGCTGGACCCACTGTCAGACGGTCCCCTAGCACCACGCAATGCCACTCAGTCTGTGGGAAACGCTGAATAATACAGCATAAAAGCTTCAGAGTTTGACATCGGTGCTAACATCTCTCCCTGCAGGGCGTCCCTCTGGACACCAGCAAACTGCCTCTGGACCAGAGGCTGCCTCCTTATCCACTCAGCCAGTCCCATCAGCATCAGCATCAGCACCAGCCTCTCCCCGGTCTGCCCGGCCAGCACCACCACCAGCAGCTGCACCGCCTCCAGCAGCCGCGGCCCACCGCCCAGCAGCAGCAGCAGCAGCAGCAGCAGCAGCAGCATCAACAACATCAGCAGCAGCAACAGCAGCAGCAACATCAGCAGCAACATCAGCAGCAACAGCAGCAGCAACAGCAGCAGCAACAGCAGCAGCAGCAGCAGCAACAGCAACAGCAACAGCAGCAGCAACAGCAACAGCAGCATCAACAGCAGCTTCAACAACATCAGCATCAGCTCCATCTACAGAACCTACGCAACACACACATGCAGCAGCAATTTGCTACGGTATGCCCGCTCAGATTAATAGAGCAAATTTATTATATTCATACAATTTTTCTCGGGTAATAACCAGCCGCTTGTGTTTGCAGCAGCAGAGGCCGATGGCGCAGCAGGCGAACACACCGCTCATAAAGAATGAGAGCCTGTTGGACCAGTGCATCCAGAGCTCCTCGTCCTCCTCCCAGTGTCAGGTCAAACAAGAAGCAGAGCAGCAGAGAGCCAGCGGCCTCCCTCAGCTCCAACAGATCAGCCACAACTTGGCCACAGACCTGGGCCTTTACAACGTGAGTAACTCCAGCAGGTTTCACAGTCCTGGCTCCGCAG
The DNA here is from genome assembly GCA_036785175.1 of Eupleurogrammus muticus. Classification (NCBI taxonomy): domain Eukaryota; kingdom Metazoa; phylum Chordata; class Actinopteri; order Scombriformes; family Trichiuridae; genus Eupleurogrammus; species Eupleurogrammus muticus. Next base: position 17,737,437 of record JAYKQN010000018.1, on the reverse strand, counting down.
AGACCAGGAAGGGAGTTTTAGGTCTCTCTAGTGTCCCCTGGAGGATGTTCATAGACTCAGTTTCCTAGAAATGACTTTTATAAACAATCACAACTTGTTTTCCTCATTACATTTTCAAAAGTTTTAAATATTTTCTCTCACCCGCCTCTTACAATATCATTAATGAGGCAAACTTCAAATCAGAAATTCAAAATGCTTTGATCATTGACTTCACAGAAAGTCCATTATAATAGTAGTATAATAGTCATTTATTCTCCTGTTCCTCATTTTAAAATATCTTGAAATTTGGTATATGAATTTGACCAATGCATACTTAAGCAACCTATTTTTTTTATTATTATTTTGATTAATCAGTAAAACCATGTCAGAATTAGGACTGCAACTATTTTTATTATAGAGTAATCAATTAGGTGTTTGGTCAATAAAATGGATATTTATTTTACTGTCATAGAGGACTTTACATTTAAGAAGCTGAAATCAGACAATATTCTTGTTAAAAAAATAATGGTAAACAACTTAAACTAATTGATGCAGTTCAGGTGAGGTATTGTCTCCAAGATTTGGGCTGGGGGGGTGGCATGAGCACCGGCGGGAAGCAATTCAACATAAATGCTCAGTGTTTTCCATACATAAACCAATCTGTGGCATAGTGCAAGATTTTCTTTTTTCTAAAGTGATTCCATCATTCTCTCATACAAGTCAATGTGGGTACACGACTGGTCTGATGTTTTCAAACTCACTTATAAAAGGTACAGGCATTTGAACTTGACTGGAAAAAAACAAACAAATTTAACAGTTTTAAAAGTAAAATATTTCTGTGACATAAATTCAGTGATTGTTTTAAAACAACTCTTCAGTGAGTCAATTTTATGATAAATATTTTAATCATCCTTTTCACCAATCAGCAGCGTGTTGTCCGTGTTTGGGAACACTGAGACCTCAGAAAGTGCTCCCTGAGTGTTGCAAACAAGCTGTTCCTCTGTACGGAACAACCCCTCATCAAGGACAAAACAAAGATGATGTTATGGAGCAAACTGAGGATTACTGATGCTTTTACTGAAGCTTCCAGTGCGACTTCATCTCTCTGTGTGGAGAGCCGCTTGTTTTGGTTGCTGCGGGTGTCCGTTGCAGACTGAATCATTTTATTAATTTGCTGGGTGTTATTTGTGTAACCCAGTCAGGGAACACTAGTTCTTTTATTTAACCTTTCCTGTATGCCTTGTTGACGTGTTTGTCTTCCCAAAGTGTTGTGGTGGATGTCATGAACATGTATAAACCCACAATTATGTGTTTGGGAGTGCCACTTAGTTGTGTAATCTCTCTTGGACCTCCCACATGAAAAAAACAATAATTTTTACTAACTTATGTCAGTTTAAAAATATATAACAACACAGGTTTGTGAAGTGAGCACTGGTCCCAACTTGTCTTTCAGGGATCAGGGCTGCAGATGTTGTGTTCAGTGTGTGATGTAATGCCAAAGTGAAGAGAAAGGGTGCCTGCTCTATTTCTGGAAGTCCGCTGTATAGAAGTCATTGTGTGCTGACAGACTGACATCTGATCCTCCATTCAAAAAACACACAGACGCCAGGAGGCGTTTTGGTTTCTAAGATTAACTTAAGACTGAGATTGGTGTGAAAATACGTCCACAGCCCTTTATTCTTTTGCATCGAAGGACAGGTTAACGGCAGTGAAAGAGGCTTTCCTTGCTGTAATAAATCAACCTCTTCATACTGGATTTTAAAAGAGGTTTCAAAAGTGCTTTGTTGTAAATGATGGAGGATTTAGTCTCCATCTACCAGCTCAGTGGCCTATTAGCTGTACCCATCTTGGCACTCAGTATACAGGGTTGGACTTAAAGGGGTTAATGTCCCACTGATTCCCAGGCAGGGCACTGCTGATTTCCATATGTATATTTCTGTGTATTAAAAAATATATATTAACATATATTAGTTAAAAAAAAGGATAAAGGAAAGAAAACGTCTGCACAATGAGTGAAATGATAAGAAAGTACAACAGAACCAAATAAAGAACAACATGTGCAAACAAACTAGACCATCTCCAGGATGTGTAACGAGGACTTTTTTATCTTCTCAGGAAGCCTTGTTCAACTCTCTGCTGGATGACCCGTACCTGAGTCTGCAGCTCACAGGCAAATCCAACCAGCAGGTAACCGCCAGCATGAAGTCATCCACCACGCGAGGGTGGCGTCACCCTCCGGTGTCTGAGCTGCTCGTTTCAGGCTTGTTTGGTTGTTGTTGAGCCCTTCATAGTTCACATGGTCCAAATGAACATATCGATATAGTGTGATCCAGACCAATAAACCAAGCACAGGTGGAATTGTTGTTATGTAATCAGAATATGACAAAAATCTGATGATGATTTTTTTTCTACAAATTCGATTAAGTGTCAAAACCTGCAGGAAAAAAATGGTACTTCCCAAAGACATACTTGGTACTTCCCAGAGGGGTATTTTTGAAATGTTGTATTATTTTGCCAACAGTCGCAAACTAAAAGAAATTCACTTTAAATGGGGGATCCCAACCAACTGGACACCTACCTTTTTAGTTTCAGTTGCATTTTGGCTGCTTCTCTGTTCACGTTGAAGTAGCTGTAGATAACCTTGTTGTGAATAATGTTTTGGATATAAAAGTATCGTCCTCCCTTCTCTCCCTGCTCCAGTTCACGGCAGAGAACCAGGGCGACGGTCTGTCCCTGAACCACAGCGGTCTGAGCTGCGGAGGCTCCGATAAGAACCAGTTCCCCTCCAACACTCAGGGGCACCTGGAGCTGCAGAACAACCAGAACCAGAACTACAGCAGCGGGGATGGACGCCACAACGTGCCCAACATCATCCTCACCGGTGGGTCACATCATATCATACAGAGACCTGCTGACGTTCAATGTGTCTGAGGAACAGTAACTTGTTTAATGGAAGTTTTCCTACTAAATCTTCATTTTATTTTATAATTGGACAAATGAGCTAAAATTTAAAATGTAAACATATACGCCTGGCTGTTGATCTCTCACTCTCTGGCTCTCATGTATGGGAAACACTGAAAACTGATTTTTCAAAAACTGACAACAGGTTATTTACACACGTCACACTCATACACACAACACTATTGCAAACATGAAGGATAGCAACCTGTAAAATAATTCTCTAACTTAAAGCAGTCCATCCCAGCAGTGTGTCTAAATAAAGACACAGCAGCATCAGGTTGCTTTAAAGATGCAGCTGACTCACTTCTTTAAAAGCAGCTGCTGAGAGGCTGTAATAAAGTTTAAAGTCCACAGACTGGCACCATGTGGCTATTAAAGTGCACTGAGGTCAAATATGTAGAACTGTCCAATAACTAGGAATAGCAACAATTTAGTGTTGTAGGGATGCACTGAAATGAAAATTTGTGGCCACAACCAAATAAAATTAAGTGCTCGGACGACTACTGAATATCAAATGAAGTTGTTGAGTTTTCCACTTTTTTTTAAATATTTTATTTATATTTTAAAGTTTTTTTTAAAGAAACTCTGGTAAGCACACATCCGAGATATACAGTCTGGGATTAATGTGCTCCACAAGCCTAACACAAGCCACAACGCTAAACGGTCGATCATCCAAAGCCATGAACTCTATCACCTTCTTTGTGATTCTGTTTGCTTTGGCGCTGTCCTTTGAGAACCTTTTTCAACTTTTCAGAGTTGTCGGCCACAGCGAGTGTGCTGTGACCACTTTTCCTTTTAGCTGCTGCAGCCGTCTCTCTCTTTTTCGTATTTAGCTGTTGTTCAGTGTTTTGCTTTTAAATTACAAATTAAAGCAGTAGTGCTAAGGTTCTCTGCAGAGGAAATTGTTGAACACGGAGCAAGCAGCAATTCTATCCTCACTCTCCAATATTTTGAAATGTCTTTAAACTGCCAACACTTTAACGTCTGCGCCAGGTCGCCACGCTTTTAACTCACTCCACCAAAAGCCAAATGTGACTTTTTTCTGATGAATCCATAATTATTCCAGTTATAAATCACCACATTATGTCTAATCTGAATGTGGATTTGGATACAGATAATGTGGTTCATGGTGTAACTGCTGATGATTTTGGAAGCAGTCAGTCAGTTTTTTTTTTGATCTGTTGATCTTTGCTCTTCCTGAGTTGATTTCCCTCGCTTCCCTCCCTCGCTGCAGGTGATTCGCCACCCGGTCTGTCCAAGGAGATCGCCAGCGCCCTGTCCCACGTCCCTGGTTTCGAGATGGACCCCTTCTCTCTGGAAGATCCGCTCCGAATGGACCCGCTGGCTCTGGACATGTTGGACGGCGACCTGATGCTCGCCGACCCGGCTGTGGAGGACTCCTTCCGATCCGACAGGTTCAAGTGACCTCACTAACCCCACCCCCTCGCCCCCTACCCCACCCCTCCGCCAAAGGAGTCCGGTGGGGGGCCGGCGGGCCGATGGCGGCCGAGAAGACTGGGATCGGCGCCACTCGGCACTCACCACTCCCCTAAGCAGACGGTCTACGGAGCGAGGTGCAGAAGTAGCTCAGGAAGCTCTTTATGGCGGCGAAGTCTTGAAGAGAAGGACCTGGGGTTTTTCCTCAGAAGGAGGGGGGAGCTTTTATTCATCGAAAGCACTTAACTGAAAAAAATGTTCTCGCAACGCGAGAACGAACGAGACGCTTCTCTTTCGGCATTAATTAGCTTGTACGAGTCATATCTGCACGTTAATGAAAAATGCAATCGCGCCAAGATGCAAAAACGCTCATGTGATGTCAGCTTTATGTAAAAAAACAAAAACAAAAAAAAAACAGCAGCGCTTGAAAGATCTTGAAAAGCATTATGCATCTCGATACGCGAGGACCTTCGCTCCGAGCTATCTGACCGCTTTCTGTAGCCGCGGCAACCGCCGCTCGTCCCTGCAGGAAAGATTGTGCACTTTGGATTTTTGTACCCCAAACTGCCATTCGGTTAGGAAATAACCACCAGCCAGAAGCCAAAACTGCTCACATTTGGCTTTCTTTGCTTTATCAGCCACTTTGACAGGATCTTAGCCATGATTTAAAGGTTTATATATATATATACATATATATATATATAATTGTGATTATAATTGTGGGATTACATCGTCGAGTGAGAGAATTAGTTGCTCAATGAAAAGCAGGTTAAAGGTTTGGGTTGAAATTGTTCATAAAACTGCAAAAAAAAAAAAAAGGAAAAACATTAATGCTGCTTCTGTTCAAGTCAAGTCTCCGAATGTTCTAATCAGACAACTGCAGCAGATTTTAATCTGAGCCTGAAACATGCGGCTGCGTCCGATGCTGTCAATGTCTGGATGTAGTTTAATATTCTGAGTGACCTCCCAGTTGACAACTGCCGTACCACAGATGATGAACTGCAAAAAAGATTCAATTTATTGTGACATATGACATAATAAAACTTAAAATTCTCATATTTTAGAAGCTGAAAGGAGAAAAAAATGTTAAAGGCCCATGTTGTTCTCCTTTCTTCAGACTAAAACTGGTAATCAATCAGTAAAATAGTTGCTAATTACATTTTCATTTACCAACCGATGGATTCTGTTGACTTAGGGGTGTATCCAAACTTTGGAACTCCAGAAGTTGTTTATGTCTGCCAACATGTTCAAACCCTCTTGCTCTCTGTCAGACAGAGCGACTCATGGATCGGTTTCATCTCCGTGGTCCAGCACGTGTTCAAAGAGCCGCTCCGATCTCTGTGTTTCTGTGCAGCTTCGCAGCCGCGTCGTGTTTCGGGATCAGACTGGTCAGCTCGTCGTGTTTCAGCCCGGTGTGCCTGCTTCGTGTCCGCCTGCCCGTTCGATTTCACTCTCCCTCCACATTCCCTTTAACGGGGAGAAAAATCTGTGTCTTGCGCTGAAAAAAACGCATCCAATGCACTTGCCTGTAGTCCTGCAGTACGACCAGAGAAAATTATGCATTTCGAGTTGAAAACTGAACACCCTTCAGCCTCAGAGCTTTATTTCCCTTTCAGGTCCAGGTTTTAAATGGCAGTTTCCGGAACAAAAACATTGATTTTATGGTTTCTTCTCTACACAAGTTTTTACAAAAATCCATTGAAATCCCTAAAGATGATTCCAAATTATGAAATGCAGGGCTTTATTTATTATTGTTTAGGCTTATTTGTTATTATTGATGTTTTTTTTGGTTTATTGATGAATCTGTTTTCAGCCAGGTGACAATTGCTGCCCAAAAAATCAATGTAATGACCTGTTTGGATTCAAGATATTTGATCCAGCAGACCCCATAAGTGAAGTTGTCAAGACTATCTGGCAGGAAATCAGAAGAAATAGGATCATTTGGACCCTAAAAGTGAGATCATGCAAACTCTCATCATTTGATGCAATGCAAGTCGCCTAACGTTAGCAAGTTAGCACGGCCAATATATGTTTTATTCTAAAAGCCAACGTATAAGTTGGGGCTGGCGCAGCACAGGCCAACTATGCAACAGAGCATTAAAAATGCACTCAAATTGCTACTATTTTTCTCAAGTTATAACTTTTTGTGAAGGTCACGGTTGCTGTATAGTTGCCATTTTGTGTGTGATTTTTTTTTTCCCCCCATTCATTTCAGATGAGAGAGCCTCTCAGGGCTAAAGTCCATGATATTGTTACAGTGGAGAAGACCTGAAGAATTCGAAGGACTCGAATTTGAAAAAAAGAATTAGGGCTCTACAAGGCTCTAAACGAAGTTTGGAGCATCATTTCCCCCCCCCATCAACTCAACTCTTAAAGTAAATCAGCACGATCTCATAAAATATGATCATTTTGCCTCTACCAACATTTCGGTGATGTCATCGACCTCAAAGGCCTGCAGCCAATCGTTGGTCACCATGGTAACTCCGCAGCTGGGCAGCCTGTCAGGCTGAAAGCTGATTGGTTCATGTTTATTCCTCAATAACTTTGGATCTAAAGATCCAAAACTTACCAACTTTGGTAAGAATAGTAAAATGGACCTCAGGATCCTATCAATGCTATCGCTGTGGTTGTATGAGACTGCAACACAAAGTACCAAGTGTTTTTATGTATGTTACTGATCAAATTCTTTCTCAGCCCTGGAACCCTGAAAATATATTAAAAAAATATATATAAAAGTGAGATTTTTTGTTTAAACTAGAGAAACGGATCAAAATCAATGTTTTTGTTGGGATTGCCCTTTTAACCTCAGTCACTGTGATTGACAGCCCTAAGCCCCGCCCCCCTCTGCCTGCACTTGCTGCATGTGAGCAAAGTAACATATTTTTATGTAACAAAGATAATAATTATTGTTATTATGATGATAAATAGGAGTTTTATTTTTTAATCTAAGCCTGTATGTAAATAATTTCTCAGATAACAGCTTAAAATAAAAAAACAGTATATTTAAGAGAAGAGAAGAATAAAGACAAAATAAAACAGCTTGTAGGTCCTTTGGAGTCAGTCAGAGAGCTTTTCAACAACAGCAGCTTTGTTGGTTTGTAGAATGAAACTAGAAAGTAGCCGCATGTGTCTTGATTAAGCGTCACTTTGAGATGATGTCTGGTGTCCCTTCTCCTCCGCGTTCACGTCCTTCTCCTCAGGAGGGCTGTCGTTGTTTTCCCGTTTCTGAAGTCTGTTTTTTTCAGTGGTCGACGAAGACACGGGCCGTCGTTGAGGCGGAAAGCAGATTTTTGTGTGATGTTTCAGTTCCCCCGGCGCAGAGGACTTTTCTATATCCCCTTTATACGGTGGCCGTCAGGGACAAATGCGCTGCGAACAGAAATGATGCAAAACCAAAATGCAACAAAAGGAATCAATACAGAAAAAGTGCAGCAAGATTTACAGACCAGCAAAAAATGATGCAAATATAAAAAAACACACACAGGAGAGCGAAAAGGCATGTGTGTTTATATACCCTTTTTTAACTTTTGATTTAGTTTTCAGTACAATCATCTTGTGCATAAAATCTTTGTACATCAGAATGTCACCATAGTTGACATAAGTTATAACTTACTCATTAACAAGTAAAAAAACAGCCGTATAATTAGATGAATAGGAAAAAAAGACAAAACACCCAAACTCTTCGAATCCACTGGTTATGTGTGGGTGGATCAGTCTTCAGCCGGTTTAGTGATGCATTTTGAAGCTGTAGTTAATATAATCAGAAGAAAATAGACGGCAACCTCTCCCTCCAAAATACTCCCTTGGGTTCCAGCCCCTTTGTGTGCTTTTTTTAAACATGGTGGTAGGGATGAGACGATATCAGATTTTGATGTTACGATTATTGCAAGAGAAATAATTGCGATTATACGATTATTGTGAACAATATGCAATTTCAAACTCATTACGGGAAAAAGGACTGGAAGTCCGCTGCAAGAGGCCTAAGCTACACCGAGTCACGTTATCTCCCAGAGAAGCAAGGATAACGTTAGCCTACGTCCCTACTGAAAGCCCAACTCTCATCGCAAAGTTAAGACAATGATTAGGCTGTATCTATTTCCTCTTGCTACTCAACTGGAATTAACACATCGTCATTTAAAATACTATCTTGTACATTACCTTCATTTTCTTGTATAGTGTCGGGTGGTTGTCTCTGAGGTGACTCGTCATGTTTGATGTGTTCCCACTCTTCACGGCCACTTTTTTCCGGCATGTCTTACAAATTGGATGCCCGGCATCTTCAATGACACCAAGGTCATTTTTAGGAAAACCAAAAAACTCCCACACTGGCGATTTCAGTCGCTTTGATGGAGGAAATAGTTCCGTCTCCGCCGGTCCCTCTGCCATAACAGCTTTCCTCCAGCATAGGCAGGCCCATTCGCAGGTGACTAACGTTAGTTGCTTCAGGTGGCCACACGTGTGTGCTGTAGGTGCAACTTTAATTTTCTTCCGTGCGGATGCACCACCTCGTTCCAACAACAGTTCAGAACGTGTAAAAAATAAAAAAATAAAAATAAAAAAACTTACGATATTCTGGAGTCTTTGCGATAAATTTATCGCAACGTTTTTTACCGCGATTTAGCGCAAAACGGTAAATCGTCTCATCCCTACATGGTGGTAATATTTGGTCTTTTACAATATTATAGAACAGCAGCAAAATGAATAGCTAATGTTGCCGTGTTTTAATTTCATGGAACCATAGCTTCATTTCATTTAAGCACACAGTGTGAGGTGGTCAGGGAGATGACAAGCCGAGTGCAGACTGAGTACAGGCCAGGCAGATGGTGAGCAGAGGAAAAAAGGGAGAGAATGTGAATAGAAAAGTGCGTGAATTTGCAGAGTTTCCCTCTTGTATTTTTTCCGGGGTTTGTGTGTTTTTTTTGTTTTTTTTAGGATATTTGCAGCATTTTCTCATTTCATTTCATTTGCTGCTTTGTAGGTGTTTGCTCCTGCTTTGTTTCCGTGTTCTCAGTTATTTTTTTTATTTTTTTGCTGCATTTGTTTTACGCGTTTTCGGTGCGTTCGTGGTTTCGCATCATTTCCGTCTTCGCAGCAATTTGCAGTTTGTGACGTCGCGTTTGCCCCTTTTTTCGGCCAATGTACCTCTAGAACTTTTCTGACACTTTCACTTCCAACTTTTGGAGGCGTCCAATCCGGCGTCACCTTATTTATGCAGATAGTCACGTAGACGTGGATCAAGAGCTACAGATGTTGTCATCTGTGTATTTAATTTGGGTCATTTTAGGCATCCAAAAAAAATTGTGGAGAAGTAAAGGTTAAAGCCATATTTCCAGCAAATTTTCTGGTGGAGAAGTCATATTTATCAGATGTGCCTGAAGTTTGAAAGCTGCAATCACGTAAGAGGGAGCGGAAATAATTAATCGATTAAACAGTCAAATATTTTCTCAAGTAAAAGACAAAAAAATAGAAAGAAAGGAAAAAGTGGATCACTGTTTCCCAAATCCCAGTCTATGTTCTGAAATGTCTTGTTTTTGTCCTCAAATATATCCAGTTTACTGTCAGAACTAAAAGAACCAGAGAATCAAAGCATCAGCCTGAATATCTGAGGTGCAGAAAGGAAAAGAAAATACATTTCTGTTAGAAATAAAATGAACCAAATCGGTCAGAATATTAAAACCAGCTGCATTATTTCTCTGAGATGTTTCTGATATTGTGGGACAGTTTTATGAATGAACTGCACTGTTAAGTTTGTTACGTCAAGGTAAAATATTCTGATGATGAAGCTTGAGATCACAGTTCAGGTTGCAGGACGGAATTAAGAGTAAAGAGAATGATTTTGTATTTTTTTTTTTTTTTTTTGGAAAGTCTTATTTTTGGCGCTGGCAGCCGATAAAGACATTGTGTTATTTTAGACAGAGTTTGAAAAACTTAAGCGAGGATGTTTTGTTTGATTTTTAGGAAACCAGGAGGTGATTTAAAATTTTCAAAAAATTAAAAAAAAAAATTAAAAACTGTTTTTGGATAAAATGTTACTGAGTTAAGTTACAGCCAGCATGAAGAGATTCAACGGTCAGCTGGTTTTTGTTTTGTTATCAGAGTGTTTTCTTCAGATATATGTGCACACTATATTATATTATGTTATAATTTGGTCATCTATTTTCAGAGATTTGTGAGTTTAGAAAGCTGCAAAAAAAAATCTCTTGTAACAAGTCATTTCATATGTTGTTAAGCCCTAATATCTGAATTATTCAGCGACATCTCCACAACACTGTGCAATCGCAACCACATTTGTCGGACATGTGGATGTGAAAAATTTGGTGCCTTTTGGCCATTCGGTGGCACTGTAGTATAAAGGAAGGAATCTCTGTCTGTCTGTGTGTATAAATGTCTTTCACATGTCTCGAGAAGCATTCATCAGATCGACTTCACACTCGGTGGGCGTTAAGTGGCGTGTGAAGTCGGTCAGATGAGCGGTTCTCAGGAATGCTGCAGGCAGCAAAAAAACCGAGAGCCGAGCCCCGCCAAACTGGCACTGCACTAGTTTGCTTAATTTTAAGTTCTTTCATATTTTTCTTTCTGTGATGTCATACATTCAGTTTATTTGAACTATGTAATTTTAATTGAAACACATCAAATGTTTTTTTTATTTGACTTTAATTCATATTCCCAAGTACGAGACATCTCAAGACCTCAAATCCAAGATTTGCTTAATTCTATAGGTGAATGTCAGTTTTTTCTCTGCAGTGTAATGCAGCTCATACTGAGAGAGTGGCACTTTTTGTAGGTTCAGATGGCTTCAGAAGTCAGGAGAAGAGGCATTCTTTATTTCAGGATTAAACGTTGAAACCCGTCAAACTGATCAAAACCAGGCGAGGAAACATCTGATGAACACAAAGGTTTTACAACTTTTTACTAGATTAAGAAGAGCAGCTTTTCATGATGTATCCAAACAGAAAAAAAAAAAAAAGAAAAATAAGATCAAATCAGGAGAAGCAAAAATGCAGGAGAAAGATCCGGAATAATAATTTTAAACAGTTTTTTTTAGGTTGAATTATTCACTTTAAAACAAGCTGATATTTGTTTCAAATGTACCATTGTTTTATTTTTTATACTTTTTTTTTTTTTTTTTTTTTTTACAAGAACACAGGTGTGTCGGAAGGTCAAAAAAAAATTGAGTTTTTTTTTTTTTTTTATATATTATTGGTTAAAAAGTCAAGCAAAATCCACTCTGTGTTTCCTTCGTTTTAAGACTGACTTCTTCCTGTGTGTGAGTGAAGGAGAGAGAGATAAGCATCTTTGCCATTATGCAATAAACCTGTTAACATGCAGTTCCAGACTCTACCAATAGGGGGAGCTGTTGACCAGCTAGGTAGAGTGTCTATCTGTTTGTGTGTGCAGTCTAGGGATCAGTTAAAGGCCATATTTCATTTTTTTTTCTTTTTTTTTATTGTTGTATAATATTAATTGCTCTCATATTATTAATGTTCATTGTCGTCATGTTTTAGGCTCCGGAGAATTAAAAATGAGCGATCCGCGTCTTTGCTTTGTATTTGAATAATAACTTGACATTGTTCTTTTCAGATTTTTATTTGTAATAACCAGGGAATGTTGCGTGTTGTTCTTGTTGTTGTTGTTGTACATATTAATATGTTTTCAAACCAGAGGTGCTTCTGAAGCTAACAGGAGAGATTTTTAAAGAGACTGTACCTTCACATTATTTTCCAGAAAATAAAACAAATGAAACCTGGATCACCTGCTGCTTTCGTCTCCTATATTCTTACATGTAGACATCTTTTGATTGTATTGTGTTTTCCAAAAAGCAGAAATAATAATTCTGTGGTCATACACAGAATATGTGCTTATTAGAGAGATTTTAACAAGCAACCCGATGTGCTAATATGTAAATTAGTATGTATGTGATTGACCTGAGAAGTGAGGGAAATGTAAAAATTTGCAAAAGCAAAAGGTGAAATAGTCTGATTCAGATATATAGAGAATATTGATGAGAATTATGTAAAATTTGCATTACTTTCATTTTTATAATGTGCTCTTTATTTTCTCAAATAATCGGATAAACTTTTTTTTGTTATTATATTATCATCTACTCATTGCAACTCCAGTAAAACACATACTAAGTACATAATGATAGGATTGCAGTTCTTAAATTATTATTATGAAGTTCTCTTTCAGGTGGATATGTTGCTTTAATAACACAGAGCTCCTCCAGCACAGTCTGTATTTAAACATCCAGCAACAGCAACAATTCACTCCTCAGTTTCTCTGACAGCTGCAGCTGCATCCAAATACACATCACATCACCGGAAGACTGGGAGCTGTCCCTTCACAATAAAAGCAGAAAGTCTGTCACAATAAATGCTACATGACCTGGATTTTCTTTTACTGTGTAGTTCTTGTATTGTTCTAATCTTTTTGAGCACCAAAAGTGTTCACATTTACAACATTTACAAAGCAGATTGATTACTTTTTTCAAACATTAATTTCATTGCTCATTTTAATGCTAAATAAAACGTATCATCTTATGTTTTGGTCTTAATATTGTGTCACCAACACCTATGCAAATGATGAAGAACACTAGATACATTTAGTCATTTGCCAAAAAAAAAGCAGTTTCAGACAATATTTCCCAATAGTATTTATAAATTTCAACATTCTGGAGCTACAATATTTGAATGCATCAGTAGAAAATCGAAATTAATAATATAGATAACAATAAACTAGCTGAAAGGGGGATTTCTGAACACGTTTAATATGTAAATAAAGTTATGATAAAGTATTATTATATTTCTATACTTCATTTCCTGATAAATTGCTGCCAAAATAGTATTTTATTAATTTATCAGTGAAATACTATACATAAACGCTATTATAAAAATGTAACAAAAAATGTGATAAAATACAGACAATATTATATTTTCTATGATTCATAAATATAATATAATATATACAATAAATATAATACATAATATATATATTATCACTTGCTGACACCATTCTTCTTCTTGACTGAAGCTGCTGCCGGAAGTCCCATGCGTGATTTCCGGCAGCTTGACTACGTGCTGCAGCTTCACGCACAGCAAACATGGACGTCACATGTGAGAGAATGACCTAAACATGATCCTGCCAGCCTTCTGTGGGAAAAACCAGCAGAGACAACAAGGTGCGTCACGTTTTTTTTGCCACTTAAACCCCGTTAACGCGTCCCTGCGAACGGGCGCGGTTAACGGTGACGCTTTTTTTTAAGGCTAACCGTTAGCCCCCGTAACGCTGGGGGGGAGCTCGTGAACGTCAAAAGGCATATCGTCTTGTCGGTGCACCCGTTATCGGACACGCCTCCGTCCGAAACGCTTCTTTGAAATGTGTCCCAAGATATTTCTGGATACGTCTTAAGCGTAATTATTTCTGAATGAATTGGTCAGCTGTTTAATGTGCAACATTGTGTTTATATTCGTAAAGAAAACCGGTACACGCGGTTTTGAGTTGAATACATATATTCTGTGGCAATTAAAGCAGGACGAGAATCCAGGTGAACGATTCAAATTCGTGTTTGTATCAATACATTTATAAAATGAGCCAAAATATCACATGTAAAAACCTAAGTATCAAGACGGACTCGGTGCGCGTCCGATAATGGAAGCGTGCGGTTGTGTGTACGATTATAACGGCGAGCAGCGTCTGTCACTCGGAAACTGACGCAGGAGGCGAACGGGACGATGTTTTCAGGTGGTTTACGGGGAGGCCTTTTATGAGGAAAAAAAATTGTCGTGTCCGACAATGGAACCTGAAGCTGGTCTCCCAGGTTTAAATCGACAACAGCTGCTACGGGCCTGTTTGTTCCACTGCAGCTTTCTCCATCAGCTGCAGGATTCCTGCAGACTCCAGCTGTTTACTGCATGTTACCGTGTGACAGCCCGTCCGTCTGCGATCTAGTTAATGTACTGCAGTAAAGGTAGATGGAATTATCAGCTGAATGCAAGTAAAATATTGCGGTAAATACACATAGGTTATTATTAGCTTAATGCAGGTAAGCTACTGCAGTAAAGGTACACAAGTATTCAGTTGACATAGGTAAAATATTGTAGCAAAGTACCTAGGACTAGGTGCTTGTTGTAATCACATCAAGTCAATAAGTATTATGAGTGAAAAAATAAACTTAACAGTCGTTGGCCAAAGTGCTGTCCATGATAAGTTACACACATTCAAATATAGGAAAGAAAAAAAGGACAGGATAAGTCTGGTATGAATAAGAAGGAGGGCAGGCTCCTGCCTGAGTTAAATGCCAGGACAAAAAGATGCAAAATCAGCTGTTATTTAAAAAAAAAAACAGCAGGTGTAGGGCCTGCAGCAGAGAAAACACCTTCACCCCAGGACTTTAGTGACCACCAGGAGCAGTTGGTCAGTGGACCTCTGTGACCTACAGGATCATTTCAGAAGGTGGAGCAGCCCCATGCAGTGCTTTAAAAAAAAAAGCTTTAATGGATAATAAAGACATTGAAAATGTATCAAATTCATGTGCACAGGCTCATAGGTTTAAGGATTGTATAGGGATTGGATTCGCAAGTATGATAGGAACATCTGGCTCGAGACATTGTTAATCTGCTTTGTTCCTTCTTGTGTACGGTATGGTATTATGTTCAGCATCCTGCACATGCTTGAGAATTTCTACTAGGGATTTTGCTCAAGAGGGGAAGGAGGTGATAATGCTGTCATGAATAGTAATGTTGTTGCCGGAAAAGTCAAACGATACCATGGCTTTGAAGAAATCAACAACTTTTTCAATGACGCCATGTTTGTTTGTAGCCAGATAGTTTATTGTTGTAGTTAAGTAGCCATAAGTAGTACTAACACCACTTGTTGAAAGTGTTGGTAAATGTTTTGGGACAGACCACCAACCAAGCTGCAACATTGAATTTGCTGAAATCCAGTATGGTCCTATCATGTGACCACAATGAATGAAGAGGAGCTTCAGGGTGTATGTGCTGTCATTTTTTGGAACCAGTAAGCAGATGACTGAATATGAACATAAATGAACATTTTGTACCTCCTCTAAACTTGAGAGCAAACGCTGGCAATTATTTCTTAAAAAAATACCATGCATCTCGAAAAAGGACCAGAACTGGAAAAAAAAACAACCTTTCTCCAAGATCTTTGACATAAATGGTTACCTAGAATTTAGTCTAAAATTGCAGAGCACAGAGATGTCCAGGTTATGCTTGTTTAAAATACAGACACACCATCTGGGATAAAACATCTGTTTATATTTTCCTGTAGCACTCCTCCGATTGTCTCCCAGACCTCCTTAAAATTGGGAGGTGGGATAATGTTGTGACCTTTCAATATAACCAATCAACAAAATAGATTTTTACAGGTTAGGGGAAGGTTCAATGTCTAGCAGATGGTATCATTCACCCTGGGCTGTGATTTAGGTTCAGGGCAACAGTATCCCTTAAGTGGAGAAACAGTGTCAATCATAAAGCGACAGGTGAAGATAAACCGAGAGTTTATGCCCTCTTTGTTGTCATAAGCAGTCAACCCAGAGTCTTAACCTGGAGAAAGCATTATTACTGAAACGCACAGGGAAAGTGAGCTGCAAATGTGGGGTTAACTGTTTCACAGTTTCACATTATGATAGGAAATTGAACTTTTAAACATAACAGGCAAATGATGATGATGATGAGAAAAGAGGCATCGCTGATTACAGGCAGAAAGAAGGCGCTGAACTCACTAACGCACACGTATCCGGTGTGGAGGAAAGGGCTTTTTCCTTCTCAGCTCTACGCAGCTGTAGGGATTCCCTTCCCAAACGGCCCATTCCTTCTCTAAGACCCGTCAGGACGGGGATGGAGGATTAGCCGTGCATGAGTGGAAGGAAGATGCCAGGGAGAGTGTGAGTGGAGGGGGACTCTGGGCTACCACTGTGGGTGCAGGAGAAGGTTGTGAGGGGAAGAGACATGTGTGGTGATGTTTCACATATGCAGAAAACTGGAGTATGCATATTGCAGTAATCGTACATTATTAGTCGATGTAGTTAAAGTACTGCAGCAAAGTAGTGGTTTGGTCCGCTGACCGAGAACACCATTAATTAATAATATGAACCATCAGTGTTTATGTGCATGTTACTGGAAGCTGAGCTAGTTTCAACTACTTTATATATACAATTAGCTAGTCTGCTACGGCGCTCCCAACCTAGGAGTTGGGCCCCTCTAAAGGGTCAGCAGAAAAATGTGAGGGGTCGTGAGACGGGAGGGGAAAGAAGAACAAAGTTCTGATTGACAAATCTGTTTTTACTTTTTCGACTTTTTCCACTTATCTGTGATAGAATAGTGGGTGATTTGAAGACAGCACCATGAATGGTGTCTAAGATTGAGCCTGTTGCCGTTTGACAGAAGGCAAATACAAACGTAAAAAGCAAAGGATGAGCAAAAATAAATCTCCTATCTTAGCTATATACGCTGTGTGATATGGTTTATCAGCAGAGGATGAAAACAAGATTTCCACAGAGAAATAGAAAATTGTGCGTCCTGGTTTTAGTTCACTATAAATAAAATAAAACGCCAGCGCAGCACAAAGCGTCTCTCCTGATTGGTCGCTGACAGTACCTCTACTTTCAGAGAGATAGTGCAATCCAATAGTTGAATCTTATGTTTATTAAATGTGACAACTATTTAAAAGCATATAGAGATACAGAAAAGCAGCAAATAAACACATTTGAAGGGGAAAGAACGATTAATAGATTTGAAAAACAGTAGCTGATGGATTTTCTGCTGATCAACTAATTACTTTCTGTCAAATTTAAGCTGTCTTTGCATAAACAATGTGAACCGAGAATTGATTTTGATATTTGCCTCTGATAACTACATCACACTCATGTCCTGACCACAGCTACACACAGTGCTTCACACCTTTAAAACAAAACCAGCAGGATGCCTTTCAGAACAGAGCACAGGAAATAAGCTTCACTCTTCATTTGAAAGTTTTTCATTTCTCTCACGCTCCTGTCTGTAGAGACGACTCTGAGCAGGAACATCAATTGAAGTGCTCCTCGCCTTTTTGTGTGTTTTTGTTGTCAGGTTGTTTCAGTAGTTTTCTTTTTTTTTCCCGGACCAATCTAGAATTCATTTTATTTGCTGAAGCTGCAATATGTCAGAGATCATGAGTTCAGATTGTGATACTGATCATATCATGTGGCAGAACTAACTTGTTTGCTATGAAAAGGAAAATATCAGAATTCCAGTTTTCACATGCACAAAGATATGTCACTTTAATGAAATAACTATGAAGATAAAAGTGATAAACAGGTTAAACAGAGTGTGAGTTTATCATTAGGAGACGCTGCCGTGGTTATCCTGCACAGTCTATGAAATTTAGGTCACCCGTCTGCAGAAACAGTTTCCTTTTCCTCCGGAGGCCTTTTAGCAGGAGCACAACACGATAACAACAACATAATTAACATTCACTCAGATGAAAAATATCAAAACTTTAGAATTAAATCATCCTCTTAATTTGAAATGTAGCATTTCAAAAGGCAATTAATACTGTACAACTAAGCTGCAAGTAATGACTCTTTCTATTCTTTTCTTTCGTGATTAATCCCCTTTATATATATTTTTTTTCTACAACCAATTGATTTCTGAATTCTATCCATCTTGTACCACTCTTCTGAGTCGAGTCATGGGGGCAGCCTCAGCAGAGAAGTCCAGATGTCTCTGGCCAAGGGAATAGCAATATTATATATATATATATAATATATATATATAATTTTTTTTTGTACAGTGATGGATAGACAGACAGTGATTAGAAATGATTGTAAGGAGACTCATTTCTGGTGTTGCTGCCGCTAGGATATGTTCAGCGTGTTGGATCTGTGGCAGTAACATGTCGCTGCAGGCTTCTTTCCGCACGCAGTCCTACTTTACCCTCCTAAAGGTCTAAAAATATCTCCGCAGAAGAGCCGGAGAGACTCGGATCTGTTCGGACTTGGTGGAGAAAGCGTGCAAAAAATTCAGCCCAAAGTTGAGACTCTGCAGGCTCTTTTTTGCGGCGGTAGGATACACGGTGACACACTTGAGACTGAGATGAATGCTGTAAAAACATATTTTTGTTGGTGGATAGCAAGGGTATCCGAGATAAGAGTCTGTCAGGAGTCAGGACATGTCGCTTCTTGCAAAGAATGTCACTGCACTGAGAGGTCTCCATACAGTAAATACTGTATCAGGGCACTAACTGTCAGCCTATCAAGTGTAGTTGGAAATGCAGGCAATGTAGTCCGGCTTTTGAAATCAAAAGTGGAAATTAGATTTCAGCTTGAAAAATTGGCAAAAATATCAAGTTAAAAATTGCAGGGACACAACACCAGGTAACAAATCGATATTGGATATTTAGTTTCATTCGAGCAACGATTGAATTGCACATCATCACAAAATGCCACCACGCACTATAACAGGCCGTGTATAACATCCTTCAGAGCCTCATACAGTCATTCATCACCTCATTGTTCAAAAGACTCCAGCCGAGTCACTGACAGAGTGAGGAGAGTCACGCTGAGAGCTTCTCGGCTTACGCTGGTTTACAATTCATCATCCTGCTCACAATGGAACGGCACTTCCGAACAGGGATGGTGTTACCCATGCGCGTTTGTGGAGTTTTTGCATTTAGAACCTGTCTGATGGAACACCTCCAGCACTACCCTGCTGAGAACGTGCCGGGGTTCTCTCTCTATCATCGAGCCTCCATAACGCTGCTTTCACACCAACAGCAGTTGGTTCTTTCAAAGCAAGGCGCTTGGTCCGGTTCATTTTGCCTCTTCGCTGACTTGAGTGCATCTGCAGATTGTTCTCTAGGTGCAGCCGCCACTCATTTTGAAATCAGATATTTTGCCAAAAGTGGCCAATATAGAAGATGTAATACACAAAGATAAGAACAGGTAGC
Source organism: Eupleurogrammus muticus (assembly GCA_036785175.1). Classification (NCBI taxonomy): domain Eukaryota; kingdom Metazoa; phylum Chordata; class Actinopteri; order Scombriformes; family Trichiuridae; genus Eupleurogrammus; species Eupleurogrammus muticus. Next base: position 17,718,114 of record JAYKQN010000018.1, on the reverse strand, counting down.
GATGTGTGAATGTGAGTCCATAGAGAGTCAGAATTGCTGCCTATTTCTACTGGAAGATAACCATTGACGACATGTGGATCAGACCAGTTTTGGTTTGTTTGCAGGAGTGAAAGTGGACGTGTCTATATGCTAATTTAAAAAAAATAGTATGGCCTGGTCCTGACCAAATAACCAAACTAGTGAAAGCGCCCTCAAACAGGAAACAGGGCACATTTTCATGAATGTGGAGAAAAAGAAAAGGAAAAGTAAGAATCTGGACAGCAAAAGCTGAGCCTGGGAATTCTGGGCCCTTAATATAAATAATAAAACAATTAAAAAAAACAAAACAAAAGGCCCTAAGACTGGATGCCTACTGAACACAATTACAATGCCTAATGATGACACATTATTATTCAAATGTGTGTTGTGATGGGAAGGTCACCTACAGAGCAGTTTTTGCCCGAAGGCTCAAATGTGATCAGCTGCGTGAATATCTGGTCCTTCCCTCGGAGCTGAAGATTTAAAATGATGAATGAATGTTGTGTATAGTAATAGCGACGCATATCAAGTTTTAGAGCTTCTCAAAGTCTAGACAGAAACGGCACATCAATCTAAACCCAGCCCAGCTTGTGTTATGAATAGAAGAAGAGGTTATGAAGTGTAATGTTTCATTTTTCATTTCGAAGTAATGAGATTGACGAGCAATATATCGCGATACTTCTTTTTCTCGTTTACATTTACCTTTTTGCAACACAGGACAACACGTAGACTCTGTAAAACTGACGCCTCGATGCAGTGAATAAATACATAATTGCTGCGTTTCATCTTTCGAAGAGTGACGTCTCTTCTCTATTCACAGTTTTTGTGTTTAACCAACCATGCAAATTAAAAATGGAGAGAGAAAGAGAGAACACCGTAATTCTTTGTTCATAAATAGTAATTGAATTTAACAGGGAAGCTTAACAGTACCGTGCTATACATAAACTCAGATGATGTGCTTTTCAGCGGCACAAAATGTACATTTCATGGTCATTCTTGTTAAAACCAAAGGGCCCCAGCAGACCGTGAAGAAACACATGAACAATAAAATCATGGCTCTGCACACTCGCTGCTCAGCATTCCCGTCTGTCCACACGCCGCCTCCCATCTGAGCGCGACACACATGACTTTACATAACATCCATGTGCAGCAACATGACTCATAGCTCTCTGGGGACGGCATCACTCCCTTTAAACTTTTCTCCCTTTTTAATTTCTTGGTTGCGCACAAAAAAGTTAGATAATGTCTTTTGTTTTGATAGTGGAAGTATTGCAGGGGTAGGGGATGTTTTAAAGGTTTAAACTGACAGTTTTTGATCGGTTTAGAATTTACTCTGCAAAACCACTTGGAAGTGACAGTCGTGTGTGTGTGTGTGTGTGTGTGTGTGTGTGTGTGTGTGTGTGTGTGTGTGTGTGTGTGTGTGTGTGTGTGTGTGTGTGTGTGTGTGTGTGTGTGTGTGTGTGTGCGTGCGTGCGTGCGTGCGTGCGTGCGTGCGTGCGTGCGTGCGTGCGTGCGTGCGTGCGTGCGTGCGTGCGTGCGTGCGTGCGTGCGTGCGTGCGTGCGTGCGTGCGTGCGTGCGTGCGTGCGTGCGTTCGTTCGTTCGTTCGTGTTCAGTGGCCCACGGTCATGTTGGCCATTTGCCGGCCTCCGTCCCCTGTCACCATCTGTGAGAGAATATTGCAGAGTGTTTTTGTTCCTCGATCTCAACAAGCTCCTCATTATGTTTTTTTTTTTTTCTAAGATTATTCTAGTGCTGAACTCATCGTCTTTGCTTCACTTGACACACGCCTCAACAATATAGTTTCTCTCTGTCTTTGAAACAGAACCAGTAAAGTGTTTCATATAAAGCAGGGCTGCAACCAAAACATATTTTTCACTTCTTCTCATTTTTGATCCACATTTTTTCAACATTTTAATTGACTTTAACCAGGAAGGATAATCTGAAGATAAATTATTAATAAAAATAGTCATTGGTTGCTACAGCTGCCCTACTTGTATATTTCACCTTTCCAACATTTGCTGATGTTGAAAATTCCAGCAACTACCTTGACCTGCAATCACACAGACACAGACACACACACACACACACACGGGCAGCTTTATAAAGTTGTTGCTGAGATCCAGTTTCAGGATGTGCAGCCTCTCCTTCACCTCTCTCTCTCTCTCTCTCTCTTTCTCTCTCTCTCTCTCTCTCTCTCTCTCTTTCTCTCTCTCTCTCTCTCTCTCTCTCTCTCTCTCTCTCTCTCTCTCTCTCTCTCTCTCCGCCCGTGTCCTGTTCTTGTGTCCTCCAACTCTACAGCACATATGCAGAGTTGCATTTAAGTCTTTAGTCTTTCCTTTAACGTTTACTGGAGCTCACTGTTCAAAACACCAATAGAATAGTGAAAAATATCTATTTTTTAGTATTTTAGAGTTTATAACATACTAGTACATACATTTTTATATATTTGAATAAAGATTGTTGCATGTTTTTACTGATTGGTTTCTACGTTAGGAAAATTGATTCAAGGATCAGTGTCATTGTTTCTATACACACACAGACCAACCTGGGGCGCAGCGCCACAGAATGAAAACCGAGAGCCATCTATTGATACTGCCTCGAAAGTTAATAATAGCCCAGCTTGACATATACAATTAATAGGAATTTCCCACTACGTACTATGACCGTACCGTTACTCATGGGGAGGCCATGATGATGCTATCCTGGAAAAATTTGCGCAAGTTTTATGATATGATCGCATAGACTACAAAAAGTGTATTCGGCATCATTTTATTTATTTTAACCGTCCAGAACGTCACTGTGTAACACTTGAGGCCAATAAATGGGCCAGAAGCCAGGAAGGAAGTCAATAAGCACGCAATTTTTTATTGTTTCATTCAGTTTCCTTGTAGTACCTTTTATGGTTTCTTATATGTACAGTAATCTATTTCCTATAGGTATGAGTGTGTGAGTGAACGTGTGTGTGTGCCCCATGATAGGATGGTACCTGTCTGGAGTGTATCCCTGACTCTCACCTGTAATTCGCTGGGATCGGCTCCAGCTGACCCCTGTGGCCCTAATGAGGAATAAGCTGGTATAGGAAATTTGAGCGATGAGAAGTTCAGTGTTTAGTAGAAGTTTCTATAAAACGGAAACGTTATCTGGTTCCAGCCTCTCACCTGAGACAAGTTGATGTTTTACTTTCCTAATGCAGTAGACAGTAAGTTGAATACTGGCGACATCTAAACAAAGGGTTGATTGAGCTTGAATATTATTATTCTATGTTGGTTTTCTGTGACGACAAAATCCAGGGGATCGAGCCACTGCTAGCTGGCAAGACGGGCTGAGAACAGAAACAGAAACAAACCTCAGAATCCTGCTGCTGGCATACACCAGACGACCGCACTGGTCGGACCGGTGATGCAGGGTTGACTGGAGGCTATTTACTAACCGGGGAGGGTTATTTTTGTGTCTACTATGTGTCTCTTAACTTTCCACTGGAGGAGCAAGACACCAAGACACACAAGTTGGACCAGATAATGCAGCTCAGCATTTATTTGTGTCAACCAGTTGAGCAAAAGCATTGCACACACACACACACACACACACACACACACACACTCCTCGGGGGCTGCCAGTGAGTTTGAAAGGCTGCCCGCTGTGGTTTTCCTCGACTATGAACCGGGTTAACAGATATTTTTGTGGGGTTTTTTTTTGGTGTGAACGCACCTTGCAGAAGCGCTTCCACCCCATCAGGACGACGGCTCTGCAAACATCGCATGTCGCTGTCCTACTTTTGCCTTGTTTCAAGACTAAAATGGTGGCCATGTTGCACGAATTGTGTCAGTGTTAGCACCTGATACCGATATTAGATCGGCTCTGATCAGTTCAATCCCTATTTCAAATGTAAACATTTTCCTTTGTCCCATGTGATATGTAAACTAAATATCTTATCTGAGGTTTTTCCCTCTTTTTTTTTTTTTTTTTTTTTTTTTTTTTTTTTAAGGGAGTTTTTACTTGTATGTATGTAAGGTTCTTAGGACAGGGGAAGTTGTGTTGACTTTTCTAAAAACTATAAAGCCCAGTGAGGCGAATCTGAGATTTGTGATTTAGAGCTATACAAATAAAACTTGACTTGACATTTTATGGACCAAACAAAACTAAAAAAAAACTAAAAAACGTGTCCCGCATGTGTTTGTGTGTGTATGTGTTGAAAACTACAATAAAGCTGTTTCTCTATGTCTGTAGGAGATGAGATAATATGACTGATGGACCATTTAAAGTTAAAGTTCAGGTGCTCTGTTAGCTGCTTACGTCTTGAATGCAACATTACTCACATGTGACTTCGTTTTGGAGCATTTTTGATTTTTTTTTTTGCGACCCTTTCATGCTCCTGATGCTGCCGTTCATAGAGTGAGCCAGCGCTCCGCGGACAGACTAAATATAGACTCCAGATATTTAAATCTCCTTCAGGAGTCGTCTCCACTCCTCCACTTTCAGCTCCGCTTGCTGGTCTGTCTGTAATATTCCAGCCCGTTCTCTCTCTCTCTCTCTGCCGGATGATGATTACTATTTACTGTGGAGACGATAAGGGTTGCTGTCGGAACATTCGCTTCCCGAGGGATCGGTCTGAGCGTGGCGAGCGGCAGGGAGCTTCTGCGTCTTCTCAGGAAGCTTTAAATAGCTGAACCTGGCGTTGGTGCTTGTGAGGCGGCCTGCGTCCGGGGCCAAGAGTCTCCACATGCTGCTGAGCCCAGTTAACGCAGGTCAGTCTGCCAAAATCTATTATCATTGAGGATTGTTAAATCCAGAAAATATTTACAATTTGGAAGCAACATCCATCATTTTTCATATTGTTGCTTTCTTTAATAGTCCAAAATAATATTTTCAATATCAAATGATCATTAAGGGTGTGCACAAGAATAGAGTTGAATAAATCTTTTACTAGTGATGACTCGACATAATGGATCTTGCGTAATAATAAGGCTCAATTGATCTCTGATCCTTTAAATTTGTTTATAATAAAGGTACGTAGTGTGTAGTTTAACAGCTATGTATCAAAGGGCTTTGTTTTGAAGCCCACATTGTTGTTATTGTTGTTATGTCATCAGTTTATTTCATCATTCATTACATATCAATTAGGAATAGTTTGTTGTAAATTGTGAATTTAATGTCCCATGTCAATGAAGTCACCGGAGCTGCTTGAATGCACCACACCTGCTGTGTGTGATGCAGTGATGGTCGTTACCTTTCTTCCTTCATGCATCTACTGATGGCTCGTGTTTGTTTTTTACTATTACTTGCTATAACTACCCACCCATATTTCTTTCTCTGCACAAATTGTCATTCAACCAGTCGTCGTGCTTCAAAGTGAACATAGCATTTGTGTTGATTCTGATGCTGCATTGATATCTAATAAAGATAATGTAAATAATCTATTGTCTGTATGCATACCCAACCTCGGGGGTCAAACCGTATGGATTAGGTCAGCTATGATCAGTTTAATCAACAATAATAATAATAATAATCAATAATATTGGGTTTGGCTGTTTTTTTTGGATATAAGTTTGATCTGAGCGTTGCACAGTTTTCCTCTTTCTGTCAGGATGATGAAAGGCCCAAGATGTTCTTCTTTTTAGTCTCCATCTAAAGGTCAAACTGTATGAGATGAGTCTCAAAAAATCTGTCAGACAAAATATCTATTTATAAGCTCATAGATAGGATTCGGCATATATAATTCTAGTCTTCTTTTACAAGTCTTTGGCATTTTTGTGTGTATCTAAATGAACAACCTATTTACTATGCTGTAATGTGGCTGATTGTAACTTAAGCACCTTGAGCAGAGCAGTTTTACAACATTAAGCATGCTACAATTGCCTGTTAAGATCAATACATAACACTGAATAAACACTGGGGTTGGGAGTGGGTAACTTGAGGTCTGAGGCACAATCAATTTGTGGGGTTTGAGTGTGCAGATTTAACCAGGAAAGATGGAAGCTGCAGGCCTTTATTTTGAAGTCCTATATGGACATCCTTATAACCAGAAACAGAAATCTGTGTGGGATGTTCTTGCTAATGTAAAAATACGGGCTTGAACAAGCACCTTTTTAACACAAGTATTATTCAGTAGTGATAACCTCATGTGACCAAAACTGCTCAATGACACTCGAATAGTCTTTTTATAGGTTAGTGCTGAAGTCACATTACTAGTCCATAAAAGGAAGAAGAGTTATTCTTAAGTTCTGCTTCATGTAGTTGAAGAGAAGTTGTTTTTTGTGGCTGAGTAGACCAGTCGAATAGACTGTGTTGCTGGGCCTGAGTTTCCTGAAATCAGAGGGGCTTACAGGACGGCCTTGAATCCTGGTCCTAAGCCGGTTCTTGAAACTCTGCCATGAATCATTTTGTAAAATGTCAGCAAATTGTAGAATAAGGCTGCCCTTACTCTTCTAAGAATTCGAAAACCTGAAGATAATCGATTTATCAGTTTATCATCTTCATAGAGTAGCATGAAATCCAGCACATATTTACATGTGGTGAGCTGGAACTGGTGCGTTTTTTTTTACTAAAGATTCTTTTGTGTTGATTTCACCATGTATCTCCCACAATCACACACATATGAAGATAATGTATGTTGCCTTCAGTTTTCATTCACAAGAATCAAGCCTGACAGAATAGAGAAGGAACCCGAAAGTGTTCAGTTTTAGGAATACTGTTCACTGAGTTGTGTCTCCCAAATCAGTCTACAGAGGAACATCTTCATCATTTCCTGAAGGAACCTAGACACCAGCTGCATGAAGACCTTGAGGCGCAAATCGTCTGTTGGGGGTTTGTTGTTGAGTTTCACCATCTCCATGAAGCCGGGGCAAGCCATTCGTTAGGATTAAAACATTGGCTCCATTTTCCATGTGTTTTTTGGGCGACGTGATGAATGGATCATTGTGCGGCGTTGAACTGAATCCATCGCTGGTGGAATTCCCCACTGAAGAGGAACTCTGCTAAAGACATGGTTGACTAAACAACAACAAATGGGAGTGATGAAAAACTGACAGACGTCTGCTTAGAAAAGATGCTTGTGTAAACAAATGACTGGCTTTTTTTTTTTTTTTTAATTTTGAAGTGATGTTAGTAAAAAAAACCTGAATTCACCAGAAGCATCTGAAATGATTTTGACCATTATTCACAATAGGGATGTTCATACTCATCCATTCAACCATAAAACAACATCAAGAAATATGGATCAATTAATTAACAGTTAAACATGTGACTACAAGGTTTCATATTGTTTATCATTAGTGTTTATCATTAAATAGCAGGGGGTAGGTATGCTCTGGGAGTTAATGTGTGATTTTCAGTTTCGTTATGCTATTCATAAATTAGAAATTTTGAGCAAACATGGGACCTCGAGGCGACTGCATCTGTAGTCCAGTGAGGGTGATGGCTGCGAGGAGGAGCAGAAGACACCTGCTGAGCTTTTTTTTTCCGTAACTCTCGTTGTTCTCCACACCCCTCAAAGCACTTTTTATAACCACTACATAGCACAGTTTATTCTTGATTAACAATTAATGGTCGGTTAGTGAGTGGCTATCTACCTCATCTCAGTGTAGATTCATATTAGGTCTGGGAATCCTCCGGTCATTTGTTCGTATGGAGGTGTGGTTTCTGAAAGCCCAGAGCTTTTTTATTGGGTTCTACGAATGAAACGTGTCGGGGGAAATCATCTTTTACATGTCTGAGATAAAGGAATAGGGTAAGTAGTCATACTCGCTTGGTCCGTCCAGTCTTTGTGAGTTTCAGTTCTGATCAGTATTCTGTTGTCTTCGGGTGACTATAATGCTGACACTGTGCACGGCGGGAATCGAGCATGTGACCCTGGCCGTGGTGATGTCATTCATTAGCTGTGCGTCCACATTGTTGTCGACCGGTCGATGGTCCCCGCTGGTGTGTAAGATGCTGATGTGCCGCCCGTGACACCCGGAGGAGACAAAGAGACGCTTTGGTCCACGACGTCCCCCCACACACACACACACACACCCGTACTGGCTTACACACTCATACAAAGATAAATGCACACATAGACACACACACATCACCACAGTGTGTCCTTGGTGGAGATGTCACCTCTACTTCTTTGGATGGAAGAGAAAACCCCTTCTTTTTTTTCAGACATTGCTTCCTCCTCAGCTGTGTCTCACTCAGCTGCTCTCATCACTGGCTGAGAAACTGGAAATGAAAGCTCTTCTTTTTTCCCTCGCAGCACCACAGACTTCCCGTGGCTGCCTTTCAAAAATACCTGTCGGAGCTAGATCCAACGCTTGTGAGAGTATCTCAGGAAGGGCCCCAGCGGCACAATATGACCAGTTGTGAATAAGGTGAGGCAGTAAGAAAACAAAACAAATTATTGATTAAATGAATGGGCATTCATAGAACTCTGCTCTGGTGATTCAGCTTGGCCGCTCATTGTTGTGCTGCTCATTTACATGTCCGGTAGCAGACTGACTCTCGGCCTTGGCAAAGGCAGGCACTCTCCAAGTGCCCCTCTAGTAGTTTGCCTCTACACTAGGCATTTTTTTATCTGAGAATTTTTAAAATAATACATTTCCTTTTGATACCTCCACACAAATGTGATCTGCCTGAAAGCCTGGAAAACTATGCCAGGCCAGTAGTGGAAAAATTTCAAATATCTGCGTAGAAGAATTTTTTGAACATGCACGTGATGAAAAAACGCTGGTGGAGTCTTCATGCAGTAGTAAATTCTGCTGTAAAGCTGCAAATGGCACTAAAAGTATCAAGAAATCTTCGTGCAAACCACACTTTGACATCATGAATGCGAAAAAAAGATCCCGTCAATGTGATATTTTCAAATCTCTCCACTTGTGTTTATGACAAATCTCCATAATAAGTAGATGGGGCCATAAGCTGTCAAAAGTTCAAGGCCCATTGTCTGTAATGCTCTAGTGAACCAGTGGTTTCATTTTAAACCTTCTCGACTAATGCAGGTCAAATTCTGGTTTGTTGCATTTGCTGCACGCTGCAGACTCGGTGCTTCACTGGTCGATAGGAGGAAGTTTTGATTAGGCCACAGCGGGAAAGTCTGTGACCCCATTTAACCCACAAATGACTGCACCAGCAGCCTCGGCTGCAGCAGTAGAATGACAAAGCGTTTTGTTTTCCATGTTCAACCTGCAGACAGTGAGGGGAGATGGAAGCAGGTGGTAGAGCGCGACAAATGCAAAAAGAGATTCAGAAACGGAGCTAGAGAAGTGTTCTATAACGGAAACAACAGCTGTAAGCAGATGAGCTGCTGTTGCTTTCAGCAGCTGTTGTCATTATTAATAATAGTTTCATTTGATGAGAGACACTTCCTCTTCTGCCTCTCACTTCCTCTTTCGTATAGTGACTGAACAGTCTGAATCAGAAACAGTTTTAGGGTATCTGGTGCGTGGTTTTCAGGTGTCTAATAAATGCCTCTATGAAGTCTATATAAATGTGAATTATTTAATATTATTGGGTAGTAGTTTTGTTTTTTGGATTCAGAAAGATTTACTAATTTTTGCACAAATATCTGTGTTGTAAATGAGGTTATAAAAAGTAAATTTGTTCCCATTAATTAACTACCTTCAATAATATTTGTTTTTGTCCTTTTTAAAATGTGTCTAATCAATAAAATTTGTCACAGGAGAACTTGGATAATTTTTAGACACATCTCATCGATAATTTAAGCCTCTGAGAACCATAGCAAAAGGATTTGAATACTTTGATAAATAAGTGATTTCAGTTTTTGTCTTTTAATAAAATTGCTAATACATTCTTTCAAGTTAGTTTAATTTTGTTTGTCTGAAACAGTTGCGTAAATTTGATGAACAACAGAAGTAGAGCAAAGCTCCAAACCACGTTTCTTTTGTAACATCACACCAGTAAACTGTAAAGACGTGTCTTTCGTCACGTTTAGGCCCTTTTCACATGTCATGTCAAGTCAAAGGGAAAGAGGAAGAAACCTCAGTGACAGAGGAGGATCCCCTTTCCAGGGCGGACAGGTGTTCACTAGATGATGTGTGCACAGGTTAATATGACACTACATAGAATAACAGGTTGTACCCATTTTAATTTAAAAAGATTCTGGGAACCTCCAATAACCTGTGTTTTGGGAGCCCAATGTTCTTGATGGTGATATGGTACTATGAGGTCCTTGGGGTTGGATGGAGCTTGACTGTTAAGAGCTTTGTAGATGAGGAGGAGGATTTTGAATTCCATTTTTGATTTCACAAGAATCCAGAGCAGAGAGGCTAACGCAGGTGGGATATGATCCTTTCTTCTAGTGCTTGTTAATATACATGCAACTGCATTCTGGATCAGCTGGAGAGTGCTTAGAGACTTTATGGTGAAGTGACATATTTTTCTGCATCTTTTAGAAAAGGGAGGAGACCTTTGCTATGTTGTGTAAGTGAAAGAAGGCAGTTCTTGGAATATGTTTAATGTGGGCAGAGAATGACATAGCTTGATCAGAGATCTTGATCAAACTGTAAAATATATAAAGTATTGGTCTAAGCACAGAACCCTGTGAACTCCATGTGTAGCTTTTGTAGTCTCTGTAATAAGATGTAGTTACTTCCTCTTTGTGATGACGTCAGATTATCTGCATATGCCCACAAACACAAAATTTGTTGCTAAGGTGGTTGCTAAGAATTTTCCATGTGTTGCTCATGCAGTGACTCGGCTCCAACACATATAGATGTCAGGACACAGGCCTTAAAGAGGGAGGAGCTAAAACGGCCTGTTTCAGACAGAGGATGAACTGAGGGAGGGGTTTTGTAAAGGACCAGATTAGATGATAAAGAGTTTTAAAGATATTCCAGTAGGAATATAAATATAGGGCTGGAAACATGATGAATATGTTTCCTTTTAACAGCAAATATTTAAAATACATGAACAAACTGAGTATCCACATACTAATACACAGACATATTTCTCATAGATAGTGTATATGTGCCATATACAAAGAAGTCAAATGTCTGGAACAATTTTAACTTAACTCAACTTGAGGTGCGAGTTGCGCTTAGCACAAATATAGTTTGTGGTTGTCATAGTAACACTGCATCTCGCTCTCTCGCTCTCTCTTTCTCTCTCTCTCATATGAGGGAAATGGCAGAAGAGGCGGAATCAATTAGTGGCGCTCGGGTTTTCACCACAGATTGGTCTGTGGTAAATACTGCACATGATTTGGTGAACTGCTGCGTCGGTGCTCATGGCCATCTGACCCCTCCCACCACGTGGGGTGGATTTATAGCCAAATCATAGTGAGCAAACTTCATGAGCTGTGCAAATTACATTTCCAAAAATGGGTTGAAACAGCAGCTTGTTGTTGGCTGTTTTGTACATCCTAACTTGATAGATGCCTGCAAAGGTTTATTTTGCAGAGAAGATGAATTCATCTGCATATTATCCAGCTCCCAGTAAATAAAAGAAACACTGATTGTTTTAATCATGATTAATTAAAATGATGTAATGATGGTAGCATTACTATGATCTCATACTACACCATGATATCTACATGTTGTTGTTGTTGCTCAGCGAGAGAGCATCCGAGTGGCTGAAAATTACATATTGTGCATTTAATAAGCAATCACAATATTTGGTTGATGCCTTTTCAACCTAAATTGTATTTTGCTGCAAAATCTTTTGTGGTTGGTGTTGGTACACTGTTGTATAAATACAACTTCTTTTACCGCTACTGAAAACAATGGTAACGGATAAACTGAAGTAAACTCTGTTAGTGAGGAAATCTGGTTCTCTGGGCTTTCCAGTATGTATTTAGAGGAGTGTGCATGTACATGCACGGTTTCCATTGTTGCACATTGGCCAATTAAAAGGGAAGTGGCTGTGATGAAATCAGCTGTTTCAGCTAAAAGTGTGCAGCTTTTCAGTTGACTACTCCCTTTATGTCCAAAATAGAAGAAATGTTAGGGGCAGTAAGGTTGGAGACACCAGAAACCTACAATAACACAAGTTAAAATACCTTCTATTACATTTCATTATCGAAGTTTAGATGGTTTAAGATAGATAGAATATTAGACGTTTCAGAACAGAACTGAAACAACTTCCTGTCACTTTTGGTACCCTTACAGGATGTTAAGGCACTGACCTTTAACCTTTCACATCCTTACACTTCTAATCTTGCATCATGTTGGATGCATTGGTCTCTTACAGCAAGAGCATAGGTTATAAAAGGAGATTTGATTCAGAATTTTGATTATTTATTTTATATTTTTTTAACATGAGCATCATGTAAATCAGTATTAAGACGTTTTTCAACATCTTTTGTAAAAAGTATGATGGTTTTTGCTTCAAAGTCTATACTTTTGTAACCTTAACACTAAAATATTTCTCACAAGATGAAATCTGTCTCAACACATTTTTGCCATCCTACTATTTTAAACATAATAATCGAAATAATAACAAAACTTACTGTCTCCCTCATGTTCTTTTCTGCTTTTCATTCTAAAACCAAATAAAACTTTGATTGTCATAATGGAAAAAGATAAACAAACTGACCTGCACTTGATGTGAGAATGCAGGGTAGTTATTAGACCCAGCTGGATATTTTCCAGATGTTACGTACGATCTAATAAAATGTGTTATGGAACAAAGCCGAACAAGCAAAACTACAGATGGTAGAAATCCTCTGTAACTCTTGAGGTGGTGGAGTGGAAAAACAATTTCACAAAACTAAAATATTTATTCTAATAGTTTGTTACCTCTAACTCATTTCACAATGTTAAAAAGATGTATGCTGAAAATATTTTATGGTGTTTTGTGAAACCCCTTGTACCAAAGGCCCTATAGAAATCAACTTTAATTACTTAGAAATCATATCAATCAAATCATCATAACATCAAAAAGAAAATATTACATTTTCTACCATCATATAAATAAAAATCATTAACAATCTCCCTGCCACATGTCAATAGAAACGTCTTCACCATTATATATATATAGAGTAGAGCTGTACTATAATATGTAATACATAATCCTTCATGACTACATTAAGTTATAAATTTATCAAGAACACAGAAAACTCAGTGTTGTTTCTGTGATTTGTACGTGGGAAGTTGTGTCCTCAGTATCCACTACTGTCCAGAGGTGACACAGAGTTGTACTGTCAAAAAAATTGGCAAAGCGATAGCGGTAAGTTTTCTTTAAATCACCTCTGGGAGCCGCCGTGTTGTCACATGTGGCGGCAAGTCATCGACGAACAGGAAACAGCCTGGCAGCCCTCTTCCTGTTTTCCCGCTGACCTTTGAACCTTCTCGTCATTCCGTTTCCGTCCATCCTCCGCCCTTTTTACCGTCCATCTCTCACTTTCGCGATCCGATGACAGCGATTAACGGGCCACCCCCCTGCCGACCCCCCGCAGGAAGGAATAGAAGTTTTACAGGAAGGAAAAGAAACCTTGTGTTTCATCCATGAGGCACATCTGCTGACCAAGTCCAGAGTTAATAAATATGAATGACAAACACCTGAACTGTCTGTGTCAGGTGAGCTGTCACTGCCATATACATGCAGGAAAAAATGTTAGTAGAAATGTGATTGGACCATTAATAATGTATCCTAGAATGTGCAGGACAGATCAGGCAGCAGCTAACGTTAGTTTACATTCTAGGGTGGAGATAACCTGGCTATTCCAATTCTTCCTTGCACACAAATTCACTCTACTCTGCAATTCAGTCTGGACACCAAAAACGAGGGTTGTTCTGATGGACGTTATCGTCATAGCTCATCCTTCATGATAGGTTGAGCCATCCATGATGCCACGCCCCCTTCTCTCAGGATCACACACTGACTGTCACTGATCTTCTGGTGTTGGTGACATAAAGTTGAAGTCACTGTCTAATGTAACTGCTCAGTAGTGGGGGTCAGTAAAACACAGAGAAGAAGAGTAATTCTGTCTCTGATTGGTCAAAAGATTCTAGCAAAGTATTATAGCATCTAGCGAGTGCTAAACTAATTTATTGCCATCAGGTATTGGGTACGCCATTGATTATGTTTAATATGATTGACTATAAGCTGCGTACAGATGCACATAATCGGATGATTCAGAACGAATCTGAATTTTTGTTTTTTACAAATATAGTCAAATTAGTGAACAATGGAAGCGTACATGTGATCTAAAAGGAGTACCAATACAGTTTACATTTCAGGAGGATGTTATTTGTGAGCTTCTTCCTGACATAAAGCAAAAGTCTAGATGTGAAATATTAATAATTAACTTGTATGATCTCTTGAATTTTTAGAAATCCCCCATAAAATGATTCTCTACACGTGAGTTAATAACGAAAGAAAAAGGCTGAATTCCAATGTGAAACCAGTGCAGCAGACAGTTGGTTCTACTTTTTTCCTTTTTAGATTGAATGACTAAGTAGTAGTGACACAGAGACTAATGTCAGTGGAACAGCTGGAACAGCAGCCCGCTGGCTGACTCACTGCAGCATTAAACTAAACTAAACTAAACATCACTAAAGACAATAACTTTTACCCCCCTTTTCTTTTTTTTAAACAAAAACTGCATCCGCGCACTTTCATTTCTTTATTCTCGACCAGGGAAAAGACAGTAAAATGCTTCCAAATAAATAGTTAAGTGCTTAAACAAAAAGCTGCATGCCTGCACACCCTTCTCTGCTGACAGCGACTTCATCAGTGTCACATTGCAGTAAAATGGACTAAGGACACGGTGTAGGAATTACAATACTGTTTTTAATACACAAATCATGTGCCACATTTAGCTGTGAGGGTTTTTTTGATGGCTCCTAAGATAAAAGTGTTTCAACTTGGGTTGATGTCATTAAATAATCTTTATAAATTTGAATATGTATGCAAAACAGCCTATTTTGGAAACTTCAAAAAAAGTTTTTTTGAACTTTTTTTTCTCTTTTTTTTTTTCTCAATTTTAAGTCATTTTCATTAAGATGAAGCTTGTGTAACTGCTTTAATTATTCAACTGTTATGAACTTT
Organism: Eupleurogrammus muticus; assembly: GCA_036785175.1. NCBI lineage: Eukaryota > Metazoa > Chordata > Actinopteri > Scombriformes > Trichiuridae > Eupleurogrammus > Eupleurogrammus muticus. The sequence continues at coordinate 17,703,110 of JAYKQN010000018.1, read as the reverse complement.
AGTTTACAGAAGTCTGAGGAGCGCAGAGTAATCTGTAAAGTGATCTAACCCACCCAACCCTTCTCTTCAGGACTTTGTTCTAGACATCTCTTCTCGACATTAGTTGAAATTCTGCTTCTCGCTCTAAGCCGGGCACGTTGAGGTGTCTGTTATCATGATTCCTCGACATTTAGCTGCTTTATGCGTCTGAGGCCTCTGTCCTCCTCCGTCTCTATGTACATTTCATCAGACAGAGAGCCAGAGGAAAATGGCTGAGAGAGGACATGAACAGTTACATAAGAATGCTTTTAGCATTTTCTGACTTTGCTGCTCAAAACGCACACGTACGTGCACCTGCCTGTCCTCTGCCATTCAATTTAATTTCATAGTGTGCATACACACATGCACATTCATGTATATAAATACTGTGGTGCAACTTTGATTGATACAGAAATCCACAAAAATCACACCATAATCACTTTGTGTCATTGTTTACACTGGTGATTTTTTTTACTATTTCAGTGTAGCTGCTGTCAACAGTTTTTTTTTCAATCTTCAACCGTACACTAATGTTGAGATGATGAATCAGTGGCTTGTGATGCTCATCCCCTCATCATGAACAAGTGACAGTTTCAGCAAAACCTTAAAGCGCTATCGAATTCATTCATCTAAAGCGTATTTGTAGATAAAAGTCCCATTTAACTGGGTCATATTAAATAAGCAATCAAAAGGTTTTCTTATTGAATTTGATGAAACCCTGAAGATGTGTCACCAAGGCAGCATGTGCCAGATTTACAATGCAGGTACATAATGTAAGAAAAATTGTGAAAAAAAATGTAAGGACAATGGAGGGTTAACACATTAAAGATCATGAAAGAAATCAAAACCAACCTGTCTATAATATAGACAGTCTTGTAAAAAAAAAATGCAACTGATCTGCCTACAGTTGGGTGGGAGATTGTCGTGTCCGCTAGTAGCTGTATGTATGTAATGTATATCTCTTTTTTGTTTAATTCTGAGAATGCCTCAAATATTCCAGAATCTGAATCTGAAACACGTGCCCTTTAAATGACGGATGTTAAAATGTCTTTCTCTCTCTACAGTGGAGGGCAGACAGGCGGCATGACAGAGGAGAAATGTCCCCAGCTGGTGGACTACTTTGTAGTGGCAGGTCTGGACCCTGCAGGGCCCTGGAGGCCCCTGGACGAGGATGGCAAGTACTGCAACTCCTCCACCTCGACGTCCTCTTCCTCTTCTTCCTCGTCATCGTCGTCAGGCCGAGCGGTGGAGCCGGTGACGGACATGGCGGTGATCGCGCGGGGCCTCGGGGAGGATGTGCCGGAGGGCTTCACCTGCATCGAGAGGACGCTGGGCGGCCACTCGGCCGAGCTGAGCGCCGGCCTCATCAACAACCCGCACCTGTACCTGTGCTACCGGCGGGGCCGAGACAAACCGCCCATCCTGGACATCGGGTGAGAGAGGCACACACATCACTTTTCACTTTTCTACAACCTCTTATGCTTCAAAATCATGATAAAGGGGGAAAAAAAGACTTGCATCAGAGTTCATCCAAACCCAAAGATATTCAGTTTATCATCTTGTTCAACAGGAGATTATTAAAACTTCGGTGCTCTATATACATAGCATATACTAATTGAAATTGCTACTGAAAATACTTTTTTTTTTCAGTAGCATACTACAATCTACTAAAAGTCTAACTGAATGAATGAAGAATATAAAGACATCCAAATGTATGCTTTTTTTGTGGGTTTTTTTTTTTCAGACCCACAGTTATTTTTTAGGCCTTTTTTGACCCATTTTTCCTCACTGGCACAATCTATTTGTGCAGATCAGAATGCATCACCCACAGAGCGCAACAACCAAACAGAGGCCATTTAGAGGAAGAGTTGTGGCCTTAAAAAAGGCCTTTTTGTTTCTGGGAAAAATCCCTCTCCGATCCATCCGGGCTGCAAGAATCAAATGTGCTCTGCTAACTTCCATTGACTCTTGAAGATTGAAGCCAAATCCATGTATAATATTAGGGCCACACTAAAATAAAAAAGCACAAAATAATACAAGAAAAGAGCATTCTACTGCCTGTATTAAAAACTAAGAATATGTAGCATTTTCTGAAGTTATAATTTAGGCTGGGTCACAGATAATAAATAATGAGTTTTGGCACGTCAGTATGAGATTGAAAAGTAGTTTATTCTGAAAAAAAAAAACTCATAAACCTGGGAAAAAAATGCCTTTTTTGTAGAGGAGAAATCACCGGAAATGGATCTTGCTCTGTCAAAGCCTTTACTTTTTTTCCTTAATAATATAACAGATTCATTTTGAGATTGTTCTTGTAATAAGGTTTTATTCTCACGAATAATATGTATATGTATATGTGGTGTGTGTGTTTGTGTGTATTTAAATAAGACTAACATTTGTATTTGAATTTAAAATAATAATAGAAATATATATATATATAAAATAATAAATTTGGTTTTTTTCCTGTACACAGGGCCTGTACACAAACTCTTTCATACAGATTTAATTATACATTTATTACTGTGGGATATAAAACCCCTTTAAATCATCGCTGCACAGGTGCTGTTTAACTGCAGGAACCAAAGGGCAGATTCGTAGCTGACCCAACGTACAGACGCCAGAGCTCTGACACTGGCTCTGACATTATGGTTTTAACTTTGGCTTATGTTGCATCGGTCAACTTTACTCTGATGATGTGACGCTCCAAGAATAATCTGCTCCACACAAACTGCAAAGTCACTGTTGACTGCAGATGTTCCGCCTTCATCCTCCGTGAAATCCGTTGGTGGGGGGAGATTTCCTACGAGATTTCGGAGCCTTCTTTCGTCCGTTCTGGCGACATCTTTTGAGCGCCAAGTTTTTAGAAGTAATGATAAACGCATGCTTCTGTTATTTTAATTAGAAACAAACACAGTGAAACAGAAGCCCTGATATAGAGATCCAGACTAGTGTCTGTGTTTCATGTGCTGCATGTTAAAGCTTATATAACACAGAGGATTATGTAACATGGCGGTGGGCAGGCCGTGTTGTGTTTGGACCCATCACCATCACACAGGCTCCGATCCATTGTCTTCTTTTCATCACGTCCAACTGTTTAATTACTGTGGATTACGCTCATGTCGGTGGATCATAAGACAAATCCTCTTATATTAGATGTCAGATTACATCTCACAGCGATTTCGCTAATCAGTCTCAGTTTACTCGTTAGCCCATCTCAGCCTGCGAGAGCTCTTGTGTAACGTCGTCTGCAGCTCAGAGAACAATAAGGGAAAGCTGCGCTTGTGTAGACGGGCACAAAGAGGAAACCTGACCATGGAGGGATTATCAGAACCAGATACCAGACGCGACGTTGATGTCAACTCACTGTCTTGAATAAGAAATACTTTGCAGGCCACTGCACATTCTCATTGGTGTTTTCTCCTGCCGGTCCAACACGGTGTTACTACTTAAAAAATATTCCTCTGGGAATTTTTTTTTTTAAATTATAAAACATCATGGATAAAAGATTATTAATACAAAGAGTCATAGCTGACCTTGTCTGGTCTGCAACAGGCTGCACCAGAATCATACAGACACAAACCTTTCTCTCTGCAAACATATTTTCTCCTCACAAACCCACGCTGTCTTCCAAAATGAGTGTCTGACCAAACCTAACGATCCTCCCTGTTGCTAACACTCGTGTGCCAGCTGTTCTAAATTCATGTGATTATCTCTGGAGTGTGTTTAACATCGAACTTGTTTCATAAGATATACTGTGGTCTTAAGAGCTAAACGTGTTTCTGTTGGGCTCCTTATATGCACAGTTACAGTAGTGTTCAAAGTGATAAAGAAATAAAGTACTAAAGTGTGATTTAAAAAAAAAAAAAAGCGTGAGTAAAGCCAAAATCCTTGTAATCACTCTCCTGAACTAATTGAAGTAATATTTAATTGTATAACCACAGTTCCTGAGAACTGCTTCACATCTGTGTTGCATGGTATCCACCAACTTCTGGCACTTAGAACCAAATATATTAGCCTTGCAATTCCTCTGCATTTCTTGTTTTTGCATCAGAAACTCAGAAACAGCTTTTTTGACGTCACCATACAAGTTTCAAGGAGATTAAGGTCCAGGGATTTGGCCGTTTCTTCTAGAAATTTCAAGAAGCAAGATGCTCTGGGGACGTTTGTCTTGTTAATACACACATTTCGGGGCATTTCCTCTTTGGTATGAGGCAACATGACCTCTTCATTTTTGATATAGGCAAACTGATAAAATTCTGTGTTCCTAATGATTGAAATAAATAGGATTTCAGCTTTAATCACATTTTCAAGCACACTGCTTATAAGTGCCAGATGTTGGTCGAATTCATGCAACACAGATGTGAAGCAGTTGCTAAATCCTGAAGATTTTTCAGTTTATACAGTAAATATATGATGTTTGTAAACAAAAAAACTGACACAACTATTTCATATCAGCCTATTAGTGTCCCTAATGCATCAATACAAAAATTATTATTAGGATTTTGGTTTTACCACATATTTTTATTTGTACCACCTTGTTATTATCTGTTGTATCTCTCTATTATGTGACGGTGTTGTAATCTGTCTCCGTAGGGTTCTGTATGAGGGGAAGGAGAAGCTGAAGCAGGGCTGGTACGTCATCGAGACGACGCCCTACAGCCGCTCCGCCAGCCTGAGCGCCGGCGGCGGCCCCGCGGCCCACCGGGTGTTCCTGATGTACCGGCGTGCCCTGGACTCGCAGGGCCTCCACATCCTGGGGGTCACCGACATCGCCCTGCTGCTGCCCAGCAAGGGAGAGGTGGCCCCACACACCTTCTGCCGCGTCGACAAGAACCTCAACACAGGCATGGTGAGTATGGGTGAGGGATCGTGGGTTTGTGGGGTTGGTTTTGTTATTTCTTGTGAGATATTACCATGAATTTTAAGAATGATTTAGTTTTTAAGGAAGTGAAGAATGTTACTGTAACGTGTGTGTTTTTGTGTGTTGCAGTGGGGTCCAGCTCTGTATGTGTGCTACAAGAGAGCCGTGGCCAAAGCCAACGCCCTGGTGTACGAGGCCAGTGAGTATTCGGTGGTCCAGGTTCACACTCACACCACTACATTCAGTTTAAAAAAAAAAAAAAAAAAAAAAGTTGAATTTTGAATGTCTTGAAATTAAGAATTACTATCCATGTTTGATAGCTTCTCTCCCTGAAGTAACAACCGTATGATTGACATCAACCTTGAGTCCATCTGACCCTGTTTGAAGTATTTGAAAACTTCTCATTTTTAGTAGAAAGAAAAACTTTGAAAGTCAAGCCACAACAAACGATTATTCTCATGGTCCATTAATCTGTTGATTAATTTGGTCTATGAATGTCATGTCCTTAATTTACCTTCCCCTTTTAATTGGATTGCAAGCATTTACTGTTTGATAACTGTAAGATTCATGATGTGTCAGTGTGTTTGCTCTTGTTTCATTTTTTCTTTTCTATTTTTTTGTTTATATATGGATTAGACTTTTTATCTTTTTTCATGCTATTTTCAGACTGGTGACTCATTCTTTGAGCAAGTTTATATGTATTTATGTATACATAATTATGTGCTACATCATCTATTTATCAATTAATCTTTTGCAGCTCTAAGTGAAAGACCAGCACGCTATAGCAAGATTTCACAAAGTTGGAGGTTAAAGTTCTTTATACAAAAAGTTTTGCTGGAGTTTTCTGTTTTCCTTCTTCTTCTTGTTCATGCTCTTGAAAGCAGGTGGCAGAAAAAACAGTTGATCATTTTGGGCTAGAAGCAGATGGCAAACACGTCTGCTGCTCGCCTATATGATCGACGTGGTACCGCAGCTAGTGATAAATAACGTGTGTGTGCGTGTGTGTTTTTGCGTGTGCGTGCTCTCTGCAGGTCTGCTCAGCCGGTACCCAGAGGAGGACCTGGAGGCGTTTCCTCTCCCAGAGTCGGTGCCAGTCTTCTGTCTGCCGATGGGTGTCACCGTGGAGAGCTGGCCTCTGAACACCAAGTACCAGCTGCCCGTCTTCTCCACCTTCGTCCTCACCTCCGCCTCCGGGGACAAGGTGGGAGGGGACGTACATGCACGCACGCACGCACGCACGCACGCACTCACTCACGTGCGTGCATGCGAAGTAGCCCAACATGTGATTTTAAGAGGATTTGGAGCATTCCACAATGCCTCAAATCTAAACATTTTTTCAGAAGTAAAAAGGAGGTTTCTGAGCGCTCCTAAACTGTCATACGAGTTATACACACAGTTAGACTTTTTTACAAGGGGGAGCACTAATTTATCATTTCACTCTATATGAAAATAATGAATTAAACTCACCCACACTTCAACGCTGTTGATGATGCTAAAGTTATTGTTCCTTTTTTTCTTGTATTGATTATTACTATTAAGAAACAGAAAGAGAAACAACTTGTGTCTCACTTTTCTTGTATTGAATATTATTATTAAGAAACAGAAACAGAAACAACTTTTGTCTCACTATATGAATACAGATGTGGTTACAATTTGATGTATTTGCTATCCATAAAATATTAAGAGATGACCACTTTAGAATGTAGGTTGCGTGTTTGTTGTGTAAGTCCTTTGCTATGCTCTGTTTTACCTGATGAAGGTCGTAGAACTGGAGCACACTATTTAGGATAAAGGTTTTTTTTTGTGAAGGGCAAGTGTTCAAGTTAACCACAAAATTGTGAACAATAAATCCAATAGAAAAAGATATAAATGAAAACAAGAAACATCCAAATGAATGGGCTCTTCTCAGTAATTCACATATTTAAGGCAAAAGATAAATTTGCCAAAAGATTTTTTTTATATATTTGCACATTAACGAGAGCCAAGTGGTCATGTTTTTTTTTTTTTTTTTTGGTTAATTTTTATTCCTTTCACATATTCAGTTTGGTAATCATTAATTTTTATTCTGTTAATAAAGAAAAAAATATATACATTTTTTAAATTTAGCTTCTTTAGTATAAAAACTGAATTTTTAGCTTTAAACTGAATTTTTTGGGAGGGGGAAAAAAAATCTAGATTTTATTTCTGCTAATGATGAATTCACCTCATTTCAAATTGAGTTGAAATTTTTAAGAACAGGCTGAAACACAGATGATAGGGACTTTCTTGGATCTCGTAGGACCAAATCAGACAGAAAGAAAAAGCCTGGGATTTTGACAAGGAAACAAGAAATGTGCTAAATAAAATAATAATGACAATAATGATGATGCAGAATTTAAGGTTTTTGTTGCCTCCATGAAATTAAGCGTAACATATGAAAGCGAAAACCCTTTTTTCCTCCCCATTGAAACCCCCCCGCCGACCCTGCAGGTGTACGGAGCAGCCATCCAGTTCTACGAGTCCTTCCCCAGGGAGCTGCTGTCGGAGAGGCAGAGCGTGCGGCTCGGCCTGCTCAGCGTGGTGGACCGGCGGCCCATCGCCAACCGCAGCCTGCAGGTGAAGAAGAGCATCTGCGTCCTCTCGCACTGGCCCTTCTTCACCGTCTTCCAGAAGTTCCTCACCTTCGTCTACCGCTACTCCATCTCCGGACCGCACGTGCTGCCGCTCGAGAAGTCAGTGCACGAGCGCTTTGCTCTGCATTTTTTTGCAAACCAAATATCCAATTTACAGATAAACAGTGAATGTTAAACACAAGAGCACTTTTTAAGACACTGAAAGATGCATTAATTGATTGAAACTCGACTTGATTGATATTCTCTATACAATCTATGCGTTGCTCATTTTCTCTGCAGACACATCTCCAGCTTCATGCACAACGTCCCGTTTCCTTCCCCTCAGCGGCCTCGAATCCTTGTTCAGGTATGAGCCAGGACTTGAGCGTGTGTCATACTGTATCATCCAGACATCAAACCTGCAGTTTTCCCTCTATATTTCCATTAGTTGGTTCTATAACTAGTAGTAAAATAGATATTTCAGGTTACATCATATTCTACATAATGAAGTGAAAATGCACATAACCAATATCATCCCAGGATGTTAAAAGAAATAGGTTAACAATTTAATAATATGATTGTGATGATGATGATGTAAAAAATATCAAAGGATTTTACAGAAATGACATTGTTGAGTTTTGGGAGTTACATTTTAAATTTCACATTTTATAGTTGTGATGGCTCCAACAAGATATAATTGTGGTTTAAAGATTCAAAAATCATCTCAATATAGTTTAACATTTCCTCTCACAAGCTTATCCCTGGAGCTCTAGAGAGAACAAGTCTGTCTCATTAATAGTAATGAGCCTCCCTTGGCTGCTTTGGATGGCAGTGAATGTATGTTTGTAAATTCTGAATATGGCTGTGTGCGTTTCACTGTGGATTGAGAATTTTGGAACATGGGGCCGTATTCATGTATAACTACTAGACATTATTATTACATTCTACCATATTGGACCTTTGAAGCTGATCCTGTATAAGTGCTTCATGCTGCAGGTAGTGCAGAAAAGACTTTCAGTTTTCATTCTCCACAAGTAAAAACGGTTCAACTTCAATGTTGAGTGCATCTCAAGACTTTGTTGTGTGATAGTCGTTTAATTTTACAGTAATACTGCTCTGGTGAACTTAACCATGTGCTTATATACGATATATAGACTGTACAGTATGTGCTCTTTTAATAAACTTTAAATTAGCAATAGAAACCATTCATTTTTTATTTTTATTAGATTTAGTAGCAGAGAAACAAGATTAAGCACCAAAGTATATACAATTCTTCAAATGATAAATATTGGATATTGCATTATTTCAGTTTTCACAATGAGAACAGGCTGAGTATAAATTAATTAAAACAAAATAGAAAGACCTTTTTATACTTATTCAAATATTAAAGTGCCTCTGCGTTTTCTTTCTTTTTTCTTTTTTATAAAAATGAATATACCTGAGACTTCTGACAATCTGAGCAACTCATTGCATGCAAGATACTGAAATTAATAAGAAAGTGCTGTTGGAAAAAAAAAACTAAAAAAACAGGGTTGAATGGAAGCAGTGCAGGATTTTTATACTTGTGACTTTAACCCCTCACTTCCTCCTCCAACAGGATGTAGGCGGTGATCTGGTCGCAGACTGAACTTGGGTAACAGCAGCCAATCAGAAACAGTCGCTCGATTGATCCTGTCCAATCAGTGGAACAAATCCTGACATAATTGTTTCAATTAGTAATAATCTGCCGCATGACGACTTATGATCAGTTATGATCTCATTAAGCAGAAGGCTGCGCTGCATGCAGGTGGATGATTGTATCACAGTATGGGGACAAATGAGGTGGAAGTTTCCTCTTTGTGTGTGTGTGAGTACTTGCTGTGTGTGTGTGTGCGCACGTGGTGTGTAACACTCTCTGTTTGTGTTTTGTAGCTCTCTTCATATGACAACCTGCTGCTCTGCCAGCCGGTCTCCTCTCCTCTCCCACTCAGGTCAGATTACTGCCGCAGTACTGCAGTAGTGTCACCAGTAGCAATGATAATCAGTGATGCGAATAACCGCGTTAAAAGTCACACGTCGCTAACGGCATGACTTTTTTTTAGTAATGGGTAATCTAACTAATTAGTTTTTCTATCAGTATAACACTGTTATTTTACCAAGATTCTGTTACTATGTATCACTGGCCCGCCGCCAAGCTGAAAGTTTTTCCAAAAGACGAGAGCTAATCACATTAACGCAGACTACTGTGGCTGCAAGCAACTTTGTAAGAAAAGCATTTTTCACTCGCTGCAGCGATTTACTTACTCCAAGGAAATCTCAGTACATTTTTTTAACCCAAAAAAATTTTTCTCTAGTAATTATTTACTTTTATAATGGAGTAACTTATCACAAAATGACTTTCTGGTAGAACCAATTCCTTTTTTTTTAAATTAACTCACATGGTTGGGCCCCTCTCACGTCTCACAATTTAATTTCCTAAGTCAAAGCATTTTGTCCAAATGAATAACAAAGTTTGACCTAGGCAAAATGTAAAATGGACTAAGTAAAATGGCCATTGTCTTATAGGGCATAAAGAGTGTCAAAAATGACTTAGGCTAATAGTTTAATAGGACGATAAATGTTATGTATGTATATTTGATGATTGCAAATAATATTTAGTGAGATAATAGCTTGATATGCATTTACAGGTACTACTCGGAAAATTAGAATATTGTGTAAAAGTTGTTTTATTCATGCAATTCAACATAAAAGGTGAAACCAATACATTTTATAGACTCATTACAAGCAAAGTGAGATATTTCAAGCTTTTATTTGTTTTGATTTTGCTCATTAGGACTTGCAGCTTCAGAAAACCTCAAATTCAAAAACTCAGAAAATTAGAATACTGTTAAAAGCTTCAGTATTGAAGGCTCAAAGTGTCACACACTAATCAGGTAAGTAATCCAAAACACCTGCAAAAGGGTCCCGAGCCTTTAAAAAGCCTGTGTCTTTGGTTTAGAAGAATTCACAATCATGGGGAAGACTGCAGATCTGACAGTTGTGCAGAAAACCATCATTGACTCCCTGCACAAGGTGGGTAAGACACAAAAAGTGATCGCAAAAGAAGCTGGATGTTCTCAGAGTGCTGTGTCAAAGCACATTAATGGACAGTTAAGTGGAAGGCAGAAGTGTGGAAGAAAACGGTGTACAAGCCGGAGGGATGACCGCAGCCTGGAGAAGATGGTCAGGAAAGGGCCATTCAAAAGTGTGGGGGAACTTCATAAGGAGTGGACTCAAGCTGGAGTTGCTGCTTCAAGAGAAACGACACGCAGGAGGATGCTGGACATGGGCTTCAAATGTCGTATTCCTGTTGTCAAGCCGCTCCTCACGAGCAAGCAACGCCAGAGGCGCCTTAGCTGGGCTAGAGAAAAGAAAGACTGGACTGTTGCCCAGTGGTCCAAAGTCCTCTTTTCTGATGAGAGCAAGTTTTGCATCTCATTTGGCAACAAAGGTCCCAGAGTCTGGAGGAAGACCGGAGAGGCGCAAAATGGAAGATGCATGAAGTCCAGTGTTAAGTTTCCCCAGGCTGTGATGACTTGGGGATCCATGTCAGCTGCTGGTGTTGGTCCTCTGTGCTTTATCAAGTCCAGCATAAACGCAGCTGTCTACCAGGACATTTTAGAGCACTTCATGCTTGCTTCAGCAGACCAGCTTTATGGGGATGCAGATTTCATCTTCCAGCAGGACTTGGCACCTGCCCACACTGCCAAAAGTACAAAATCCTGGTTCAACAACCATGGGATTACTGTGCTTGATTGGCCCGCAAACTCACCTGACCTGAACCCCATAGAAAATCTGTGGGGCATTGCCAAGAGAAAGCTGAACGGGAAGAGACCAAACAATAAAGAAGAGCTCAAGGCCGCGATTGAAGCATGTTGGTCTTCCATAACACCGGAGATGTGCCACAACCTGGTAGCATCCATGCCGCGCAGGATTAAGGCAGTCATTCGTTCAAAAGGGGCCCCAACCAAGTACTAAGTACAGATGCAACATTTTATTTTCAGAGGCCTGACATTTTTGTATTTAAAATCCCTTTTTTAAATTGATTTCAAGCAATATTCTAATTTTCTGAGTTTTTGAATTTCAGGTTTCTGAAGCTGTAAGTTCTAATGAGCAAAATCAAAACAAATAAAAGCTTGAAATATCTGACTTTGCATTTAATAATACTATAAAATGTATTAGTTTCACCTTTTATGTTAAATTGCCCGAATAAAACAACTTTTACACGATATTCTAATTTTCCGAGTAGTACCTGTAGTTGCTTTGTGACCTAGAAGATTCTGAATGGGCAGAGGCAGTGTGTGAAATGTAACCTGTGTGTGTGTGTGTGTGTGTGTGTGTGTGTGTGTGTGTGTGTGTGTGTGTGTGTGTGTGTGTGTGTGTGTGTGTGTGTGTGTGTGTGTGTGCTACAGTGGAGCAAGCTTCTTGAAGCTGCTGCAGAACCTCGGCCCGGAGAACGCCTGCACGCTGCTGGTCGCCGTCCTCACGGAACACAAACTGCTGCTGCACTCGCTACGCCCCGATGTGCTCACCTCTGTCAGCGAGGCCCTCATCTCTGTGAGAGACACGCACGCACACACACACACACACGTTCACAAACACACTGGATTGTTATCCAATGGAAGGTAAGCATGATAATCCCTGTCTCTCTACAGATGAGTTTCCCCCTGCGGTGGCTCTGTCCCTACATCCCTCTGTGTCCGCTGCAGCTGGCCGACGTGCTGCTGGCGCCGATGCCCTTCGTTGTGGGCGTCCACTCCAGCTATTTTGACCTGTACGACCCCCCCGCCGACGTGGTGTGCGTCGACCTCGATACCAACACCATCTTCCAGTAAGTCGGACTTTATATTTCGCACATTTATCTTCATCTTTAAACCCTGATGCCTACATCACCCACAATGTAACGCAAGTGCTGACAGTTCTGCCAGTGATTCAGATGAGTTATGCTAGGGTTTGCAGTAAAGTCACAATTCAATTTAAAATAGATTCTCAATTCTTGATTGTTTATTTTTGCATTTTTTTTTGCTCTTTAAACATCAGGCAATGTTAAAATCTTTTTTTTTCTCCAATCATTTAATTCTTTTAACAGAAAAGTTTAGTTATAGGCCTATACCACAAGGGCTCATTATAAACTAGACCTGCATGTCCATGTTGCTGAATATAATATTCATCTCTTGGTAATCTACACAGCCTTGAAAACCTTCCTTTTCTTGTCATAGGTCGGAGGACAAGAAGCCGTTGTCATGGCGATCCTTACCCAGGAAGCACGGCAAGACTCTGTTCAACACCCTCACTAACCTTCACAAGACCCTGGAGAAGAGTGAGTGACCCCTCATAAACTTTATTAATCATTTTCAAAATAAATTCAGTTTGAAACTTTATTTTGAACAACGGCTATTTTGCTTATTTTCAGCAAAATAAGTAAAAACTTTTCATTTTCTTTTATTTTCTATTTTTCTCAGTTTTAATGGAGGAACAGGAATGATCCTTTAATATATAATAATAATAATAATGAATACCAATTATATGTCTTGTGTATATCTGTACTATAGTCAAAGTTATAAAACTATACAAAGGGATAAAGGGGACAGTGAGATAAAGGGGATAATGGTTGGCAGATGAGAAAGTCCAAAACTTTTTAAGAAAAGCAACATTGACCAGGTCTGTCAAAATGTACATCTTTTGTTCATGTTGGTTTCTTGCTCACATATACTAACACACACATTAATCCTCTTTTACACTTAAATCATCAAAAATTACTTTTAAGGACTTCTTTTTAAATTTTCCCCTCTAGTTTGCACTCCCGGCCAGGAGGAGGCCACGCTGGAGTTCCTGCTGACGGACTACGATCAGATCTACCGGCGTCAGAAGCAGCTGGAGCTGGAGATCCAGGAGGCGTTCCTGCGCTTCATGAGCTGCCTGCTGCGAGGATACCGAGCCTTCCTGCTGCCCATCACGCAGGCCCCGTCAGACACCACCACGGACTGCAGCTCCCTGTTCAACCTGCAGGGTGCGTGCGTACGTGTGTATGGGAAAGACTATTTTTTCCCACTTTGTAAAGGGGAAATTTCTAGTGTGTTGTGTACAAGTGCTCTTTGTAGTGACGTAAAAAACAAGGGACCCAGAATTTACCCTGAGCTGTTGCTGGGGTAAAACCGAACTGCTCATTCATCTTCTAGAGCAAGAAGAGGATACATCAAACTGCAAATAGCATTTTTTTTTCTTAAGTGACATTATTTACAATACTGTCATATAGAAAGGTCAAAGTTCATCTCATCTCATCAGCAGGTATATCATAAAAAATATCCTGCCTTTAAGTGGAAATTAGTACATAAGTGCAAATTTGATGTTGAGATTTAGGATATTTACCATAGCTAGTGAGTTAAGTCTGGGCTATTAGTTAATTGCATAAAAATAAAATGTAACGGTGGTCATATTGAGTCATAGAAGCTTTATTCAGAGATGAATTGAGTTACACATTATAAATTAATTAGATTAGTTAGAGTTTGATCTCATGTAAATCATCTATTCTACAATATATGTAATTGTTCAGTTCATTTGCCATGTGATGATATATTTTTTATTTTATTTTGATAATTAAATCGTTTACTCAGTTACCTTGTAAACAATGGATAAACATTCTTTGTAGTTGTAGTTATGAACAGAAAGAGAACTATCAGAGACATTGTTTTGGGATTATACTAGTGAGGAACAGAATAATGAATCAGCTTTCCTTGGAGCAAAATAGTAATGAATCTAAAAAGTTTTGTTTTTTGGGAGGTTTCCTTTTCGTGAGCAGAATTACTGCCAGTAAAGTCCATGGAGAAATAACCAAATGTCACTGAGATACTGCAGCTGGACCAAAATGTCAGGCAGACACATCCCTCTCCACGGAGAAAGGATGATAGATGCTGTGCCTTGACCCTATCTCCTCCTCCTCCTGTAGGCTTCCTGAAGTCTCGGGATCGAACGCAGCAGAAGTTCTACAACCAGCTGACGAGGACGCAGATGTTCACCCAGTTTATCGAAGAGTGTTCCTTCGTCAGCGACCGACACGCCTGCCTCGAGTTCTTCGACGAGTGCGTGCAGAAAGTGAGAAGCCCCAACTGTTTTAAAATCATTAATCAGCTACATTTGTATGCATTTTCATGATCTTGTGTAATTTTTGTTTATTTTTTTGGATACACCAAAAAGAATGATGATAAATAATTAAATACTTAATTTTTTGCTTTAGAACTTTTAAGAGAGTTAAACATGCCACTTTTGACATTTTCCCATATATGGTTAGTGGTGATGTGATGAAGAAAGGGATAATCTGTGTATTGATCTGCTGTCAGGTGGATGTGGAAAAGCCGGAAGACGTGAGGCTGATCGACCTGGACGAGACGCACAGTGGAGAACACACGGTCTTCATCATGCCTCCTGAGGAGCCGCAGGAAGCCGATGGGTCCGAGTGTCCCGCCCTCTACAGGTAGAGCTGCACTTTGGCATTGAACTAGAGAACCGCTCACGCTCTCACACATCTCACAGCATGTTTCTACCAACCAAGAAGCAGTGTTAAGCATAAGGAACAAGGTACTAAATGTAATTCAGGTCTTACAATGGTCCTGTTCAGGAGGATGATTTACTTTTCCAAGTACAGGAAGTTTAGGGGCGGGGCTGCTGACTGTCACGCCTGTCAATCAACATCCAGGCTTTTTAAATGGGAGTCAATGCCGAGCTCGCAGCCATCAGTGGGACATAATAACACAAGTTGTTTGAGTCTCAACATGTGGACAAGATGTGCATCTAACTAAAATAAAGGAATTTTAGTTCCTCGTTTAGTTCCTAGAATTAGTTCCTCTTCGTTATATTTAGTTCTACTTATATCAGATGTAGTTCCTGGAACTTGAATGTTCTTTTCTGTAAAATTAACAAAAAGTCTTTCGTCCTCTCTTGAGTTATGAGACCTTCCCCACGCTGCGGACGGAGCTCCTCGACCGGCCTCAGGACCAGCTGCGTGTTCCCGCCAAGGGCAGCGCCCCCAGCAGCCCGGCCCCCAGACGCACCAAACAGGTCTAAACACACGAGTAAACCCTTCTGGTGTAAACAGATGCTTATATGAAACAACTCTCTAAACACGATATAGGTCATGTTTTGGGGTTAATATTAAATATTGAATATTTAATTTGTTTTTCTCTACTCGTCACTTTTAACCCGTCTATAAGTGTTGATTTGATCCAAGTGGAAATTCAAAGCAAAAGAATTATCGGTGTTGAAAAAGTGCAAAATTTATGGAGTGCATGAGGGTTAAAAAGAAATTACTTATTAGTTATCCAATAAAAATTATTTGAATCACAGCCTCCTGTTGTGCTTCAGTATTTAATAAACGTGCACAATTGATTAATGTTGAACATTACACATAACAAGAGAAATGGCACGGTGGACACTTTTCTATTGTCTCCATGATATGGATCATTATTGCCGAGCACTAATCCTGTATATTCATCTAAAAGAAAATTGTATCAAAGCAGATCTTGGTGTCACTGAGTGAAACTGGGATCCATATTAAATACTATTTGAATAAATGTTGAATGAGGAGTCATGTTGCATGCAGGGAGCTTTACACAGTCCTAGTGTAGGATGAAATAATCGTTTCACATTGTGACCCAGTTTTCCTTGAATGAAGAAAGCAGGAGGGACCTTGTTAAAATTCTTACTGTATATCATTTGAATTTAATAATCAGTATCAATATTTCACTGTTCATCTAATATTCAGAAGCCATAGACTGTTTGAGAAGAGGTTCAGTAGGTTTTTTTTTAGATCTCAGGAACAGAAGGAAAAAGGTGATAAATTCTCTAAATGAACCCTCATGCCCTCCTCGGCCATTTCTGTCAACTTTTTTTTTTGTTGTGTTTGTGTGTCATTTTTTCTATAAATCTAGTCGTATTTTTACACAAATATATTATGGATACAGCCTCCTGTTGTGCTGCAGTGTTGTAATTAAATTAAACTGCACATTTGAGATAAATGGTGTGAATGATACATTCAGGTATGTCTTTTGTATTCCAAATAGAACAGTTTCATAGTCATGTGTCTTAAAACCACTACGAACCTCCCCATATCTCCTTTCCTTGGCCTTGAGGACAGTATCGACGGTGTTGAATCCCCCAGTATCTAACGGGATGTGATTTGCTGCCTTCCAGGAGATAAAGTTGGCCCAGAAGCGAGCTCAGAAGTACTCGTCGGTGCCAGACATGTGGTCAAAGTGCCTGCTGGGTCACTGCTACGGCCTCTGGTTCATCTACCTGCCCACCTTCGTCCGGGCGGAGAGCGCCAAGGTTCGCGCTCTGCACGCCGCCTACGACGTCCTCAAACACATGGAGAACCGCAAGGTGGTGCTGCCGGATGAGGTGAGACAGGGGTCAAAGGTCAAAGCGCCACTGATGTTTTTTTTGTTTTTTTTCAGTGTGTTTTTGATCGTTTATTAAAACCTGCAGCGATGACAGTATTGCATTTTAAGATATTAGCCTGAATGGGTGGAAAAAAGAACTGTTAGACCCTTGGTTCGCAAAGTTGGGTCAGAGGACCCCCAGGGGTCCTTGAGGGGAGGCCTTTTATTTTTACTATATTTTCATCCAGAAGTAAAAAAAATAATGCCAGAAAGTAAGGGGGACTGCTATATATAAAACAAAATATATTTATTTATTTAATGTCCCAAAAACTTTATTGAACAAAAACATTAAATTTATTCCCTATTATGTGTTTATTATTTTCAATATGCACACATTTTATTATTCATTTTATATCCTGAGGTGAACTGAGTCATTAATTTATTTATGTTTCTTCTGGCAGATTCATTCCTCCATAATTTTGGCCATATATTTCCAACACACTATAAATTATCTAAATCAAAAATCTCATCAGATAGGGTCGAGTATTTATGAGTTTAAGATTTCTCGACATGTAAAAGTTAGAGAATGACTGTATTAGACAAACTCCCCCAAGGTCATTTTTTCTCCTTATTTGAAAGCTAAATTAGTTGGCAATTTTTTCAGAAGAAACTGAAATCTGATTTTTTTTTTTTTTTATATATTTTTTTTTTTCAGGTTTGTTACAGAATCCTGATGCAGCTGTGTGGTCAGTACGGTCAGCCGGTCCTTGCTGTACGAGTTCTCCTGGAGATGAAGAAGGCGGGAATCACACCCAACACCATCACCTATGGATACTACAACAAGGTCTGGACTTACATAGAAACATAATAGATCCTTATGCAAGTCTACACTTAATGTCTACTTTAACAGTGTTCTTAAGCTTTTCAAAAAAATTATAAATATATTTAGCTTTTATAAACATGTATGAAATGTAGGTGAAAACATAAAAATGATTTCTCTTTGACCAACTGATAAGATTTGGTAAGATAAGTTTCAATAAAAAGTGTGTGAGTTTTTCTTTGTTTCTTAAACTCTAATTATTACATTTTTTATTATATATTTTTCTTTTGAGAGCGTTCTGAACTCATTAGCTTGTGTCTTTTGTACTTCTTTATTTTTACTAATCCAGAGTTACATAAAACAGAGGTAAAAAGATAGAGACATAATGTGAGAAAACATGAGTTAAAGAAAACGATTATCGGTAATACAAAAATTGCCATATACTAAAATCATATATGGATAATTATTATTATTGTAATACCAGCTAATTATTCCTAAGGTCAGCTCTTTTGTTTCTGTGTGTGTCTGTGTGTGTAAAGATGAATAAATTATTATTATACTGTAGTGATCATGAGATGTCGTGTCCCCCCCCCCCCCAGGCTGTGCTGGAGAGCAAGTGGCCCTCCACCAATCAGGGTGGGCGTCTCCGCTGGGCGAAGCTGAGGAACGTGGTGTTGGCCGTGGCCCAGTTCAGGCAGCCAATCAAACGCCGTCAGAAGAGCGGCTCGGTGGGGTCGCGGGGAGGTCAGAAGACATTCAGTAGATAATCCTGGCAGATTGAGGATGAATATTTAAAAAAGTCTTTTATAAATGATCTCATGATTAATTTAAGGGCGACGCCTTTTTTGAATCACTTCAGGCAGCTTAATTGAATTTCTTTTTTTTTTTTTAAAGAGGCAATGGTGGACCCCGACCAGAAGCCCCGCCCTGCCTCCGCTCTGATTCGCCAGTCAAGCTGGAGCGGTCTGAGTGAAAGCTCCAGTCACGAGTCTCTGACAGGCTCGATAGTGAAGAGCAACAGTCTGAGCAGCATGAAGACGCCGATCGACAGTAAGAAGCCGACTCTCCTCACAGATCATCCAGCTACTCAGAAACTCATACCTCTCCAAAAAAAGTGACATACAGGACATGTTTTATACACATTAATGTTGATATGTATTTTTAGATATGATCCAGGATGTATCTGTAGTTGCAGTGAGTAAGTAGTTAGTGTTTAATAATTGCTGAACAAAAAGGCAGTTCCAAATAAAGACCAGGTTAAAAAACACACCCGGGGTGCTGGACTTCATGTTATACTCACTACTGTTTAATTTAAATTAAAACCCCTCTAAAAAAGGGAAGGCTGCAAGACTTTTATTGTGAAAATTTAAAAAAAACAAGCAGCCATAGCTTTAGGAATACAAACACTAATTTTTCTCTGGCAAATTTCTCACCTTTCTGTCCCACAGGGGACAAACTCTGCAAGAAGACCATCCTTCGTAACGCAGGGACCAACGGCTGCAGGGACGGCATCTCCAGCAAACCCCCGCTGGGACGCAGAGACACCTCCACGCCGCCTCCAGGGCCAACCGGCGCTGTCCTGGTTCGGCGGAATCAGATTTGCCTCTCCACCTTCTACAAAGATTGCGCAGAGTCAGCAGACTCCGAACCAGATTGTAGCTGCCAGCCTGCAGAGAGAGACGGCAGGTCAGCCAGGGTGAAAAACAATCAATACTGTGCTCTGTCTCACAAATTCACACATTTTATACTATTTCACTGCTTTAAGTTGTTAGTTGATTTTATTTTTTTAATTTGTCCTGTTAAAAGGAAATTCCTTTCAAGAGCACTCAGGCTGTGTAAGAGGGAATTCCTATTCAGTAAAACATCTATCATGACTATCATCAATACGGAATTTTTTTTTCTTTTATTATAGTCTAGCTATAGTAATGAAAGGGTGTAATATGCATAATAACCAACACAGTGACTATATCTGCAGCTCGTTTTATTCCCCTCACACCATTCATCTTCTGCCCTTTTGACCTCCAGACCTGCGGGGTCACGTGACTCAGCCAGCAGAAACAAGGCGGTGGACGAGAACTCCAACAACGTCTCCTCCCCGAGCCGAGGAGGCCTGGCGGGAAAACTGCAGCAGCTCCTCACCCCGACCCGCCACCGGGTCTCGGTCCGGCGCGCTGCCAGCGTGGACGACCGGCGACCGGGGGGAGGGGGAGGGATAGGACGGAGGGTGTCGGAGCAGAGGCAGTCGAGGAAAGCTCAAGTGGCTGAAACGCTGCTGAAAGCCAAGGAAAGGCTGGTCAGCGCTACCTCAGAGGTTTGACTCTGCGTTATTTTAACCTTGTGTATTTCTGACCTGCTGACTACACTACTGTACACTACTCGCACTACTGTACACTAGTTGGCGTTGAAGAGTATGAAAGCCTCTTCACAACATTTGATATTATTAACTAACAAACATGGTCCACCCCATGGTCCTGCAGGAATCTGAGTATCGCTGAATCGTCAGCATATTTAATTATAGCTAATGACTCACATGTACTGTATTAGTGTACGGTACAAATAGCACCCTTGGGGTGATCCAATGCACACTGAGGCCTCAGACAGGGTGCCATTTACATGGACTCCCTGTGGCCTCCCGTTCAGCCAGCCGACCAACCCTCACAGAATACCAAACATCTATGTCAGGAATTTCAGAGAAAATGTGAGCAAAGATACCGTGCTGCGTGCGATTAAAAGCTGATGCAAAATCAATAAAAGATGCCAGTGTCTGTGTCCCAACAGTACTGCTGTGGCATCCTCCACCCTCTTGCCTGCTCGTCATGCAACTCAGAGTGGATCAGTTACACCCTGTCACATGGCTAGCACATTCCCCTTCACAATTTTTTTTTTCCAGCCTGTTCATGACTAATGGAGTGAGCGCTGTAGGGCGATAATCATTGAGCTCCTCAAGCGATGGGACCTTGGCCAATGGAACAATAGTGGATTCTTTACATAATGTAGGAGCAGGCATCTGAGATAGGCAAAGCTTGTAAATAAAGGAAAAGAAATAATAGGCAGGCACTAGAATTATGGTCAGAACATCCTAATGGCACCATTGCGTAGGTTTTATATATCTTTAACGCTGACTCATCCCACTGTCCTGTTCTCTCTTCTCAGAGCTCGTTGTCTGTAGGAAGTGACCTTGACTTGACGGAGATGCCTAGTCCAGCGTATCCTCTGCGCAGGTCCTGGGACGCCAATCAAGAGGGGGTGGGGCTTGAGGTAAATGGTTTGTCAATGGTGTTACCACTCATCCACTTAGTGTTGATTGGCTGTGGCCTCCCTAAACCCTCCCCCCTCTCTTTCTTTCTCCCTCTCTGTGTCCAGGTGTTGATGTCCAGCTGCTCTCTGTGTCGTAGCTGTAACTCGCTGGTTTATGATGAGGAGATCATGGCTGGCTGGACATCGGACGACTCCAACCTGAACACTTCCTGTCCATTCTGCCCCGCCTCCTTCGTCCCGTTCCTGAACGCCGAGATCTGTGACCTCGGACCTGTGAGCAGGTAACCAGTCCTGTTGCAACATCCTCCAATAGATAGCTTACCATATCTTTATCATACAAATGAACACATTTTGATCTGATCTAAAGCTGTTGGAATTAAAAAAGATTCACAGTATAAAAGTCAGAGCTGCAATTATTTTGATACTCAATTAAAAATGTTGATCATTTTAAGCAAAAGAGTAAATTATTTGATGTTACAGCCTCTCAACTGTGAGAATTTGGAAATTATTTTGGTTTTATTTATAGGAAATGGACAAAACAAACTGTGATGATGTCACAATTAGAGTTTCGGGAGTTTGTGATGGAATGTTGGATGTTTATCCAAGAGCCTTTAATCCTAGTAATTCGTCTATTATTTCCATCTTCTACAAACAGCTATATCTCAAAGATCAGTCCAGCAATGTTTTATGAGATTTATGCATTATATAAAACCAAATTACATTTCTTTCCCTAAACGTGCAGTAGAATACTTCACCCAGGGCGTAGAAATGAATCACTCAGTGTTTCTCTAAAGTTTAATAGTAGTGAGCTCATACTGTTTAATTGCAGTGAGTTCACAGTTTTATGTTCATGTGAAAAAACTCACATGAGCATAAAACTTGTTGTGCTTCTCCCATCTGGATTGTTTAACTGTTGTAGAGAGATTTTAGTAAACAAACCTAACTGAGATGCCTCCATGTGATCTGTTCTTCTTCTTCGTCCTCAGTGCAGAGCGCAGCAACTGGAACGTGGAGGACGAGGTGGAGAGTGCAGCCAGGCCGCCCAGCGTGCACCAGTGTAACGGCCTGAGTGAGGACTCCAGCTCGGAGACCAGCAGCTACTCTGAGACCAGCAGAACCACCACGGTGACCAGCACAGACCCTCCCTGCTCTTTCTGCCCCATCCTCCTCATCCTACCTGTCTTGCTGAAAGTCTTTCTCTTTCCCCCTCCTCTCCGCTCAGGGGTCGTCGGTGGGTGGGATTCCCCAGGTGGCCGTGGCCTACCTGAGCCCTCTGGTGCTGCGGAAGGAACTGGAGAGTCTGCTGGAGAACGAGGGCGAGGCGGTCCTGGCTCAGCCCCAGTTCCTGGACAGCCACTCCATCATCTTCTGGAACCTGGTGTGGTACTTCCAGCGTCTCGGCCTGCCCAGCAACCTGCTGCAGCTGGTCAGAGCGTCGCCGCTGGTCAGCCAGTTGACGCAGGTAACAGCCAGTCACGATCGGAGTAGTGAGGGGTTTCTTCCTGTGCCGATTGTGCAGCCGTGGTAACGAAAGCATTGTAACATCTTCCAAAAAACACGCACTTAGACATTAGCTGGTTTAGCTGCTATTTTATTACTTGTAGCTGTCTTACCCGAAACATGTTCACAGACAGTCAGGAAATCCCAGCACTGTCACCTAACAGTAACATGCCCGAGTTGTTACACTATACAGAAAAAAATATGAAGAGATTTATCATATGTTCCTATCATAAGGCTTCCACCTTTCTATAGGAATACATACTTCCTATAGGCACTGCTCTAGTTTTCCAAAATTAAAATTTTTCAGCTTGATACAGGGATTTTTTTCTTTTTTTTCTAGGTGTTTTGGTACTTTTCAGAAAACAATCCTGTTTTGTCAAACACAGGACAAACTCAAAAGTCTACACCCTTACTTCTTGAATAGAGAAATGTTATTTAACATACAGATGTTTTGAGACAGGGGCTTTTTTCTTCATGTGTTGTGTAACGATTCAGAGGGAAATTATTTTGTGTTTAAAGAGTGTTTTGGTTTTTTTAATTTTACAGAAAGACATTTTTGTTTCAATTTGGTTGTGCCATTTTTTAATCATTAATGTATAAGCATTTTGATGCTAAGACTGTTTCCATTTATGTTGTGTTCGGTTACAGGTTGTGGTTGTCCATATACAATCTGTGGCAAATTCACAGAGCGATTAGAGAGTGGATTTTTCTGTGGCTATCCCTGTGCAAATAACCCCAAAATACAAAGCCCTCACAAAAGCTGAAATATCATGTCATGTGTGTTACCTACGTCATTGTGCATCCATGCTGGTTGTGAGTAGTTAAATTAGGTAAAAAAAAATGCTAATAAGCCCTATTGCAAAAAAAAAATCTGACATGCATGCAAAAAAACAAAAACAAAGATATGCTGAGTGTTTTCTGCTGCATGTTTTCTTATCCAGTCGGAGAACTCTGCAGTGAGGGTGAGGCTCCTCTGGGACACCCTGACCCCGGATACAGACCAGTGGCCCCCCCTCTACATCCTCTGGAGGATCCACAGTAAGACGCTCACTCACAGAGCCCTCCTTCCCCTTCCTCACCTACCCGCTACAGTCCCTATAAAAGCTCCGTCCCTCCACCAGGTGGCGTCCAGATGCGGAGCTACAGCTGGAGGAGACACAACCACCCGTTCACGCTGGCCTTCCTGGAGGAGGTGCTGCGGTGGGTCGGCATGAACGAGGTGCACAAAGCCGTGACGCTCTTCATCGACACGATGGCCAAACAGCCGGATTCACCCAGGATACAGAGGTGAGGAGGAAGAGGAGGGAGAAGAGGGGATGCAGCGTCATTAGCGTCAGTTCTGATTTGTTGAGACATCATACCAGGTAGATGCAGAGGTTACATTAGGACTGAAATATATTTCTTAGAAAGATTTTAGAAAGTATATTGTCTTAAAAACCTTAAGGAAAGTTTAATTTTTGAATAGTTTTAAATTTAGTTGAAAACAAAGCATCCCAAACTATTAGAAAATGTATAAATATTCTAATACAATATATATAATTATATATAAAAATATCCAATTCTCAAGCAATTATCAGGGATCATTTTTATTAAACAGTTCAAGGTTGGTATTTCACTGATATAAATACAGAGCAAACATATTTTTTATGTTTTTCATTGTAAGTAAATACATGATACACTATACTGAATTAAATGAATGACATGATTTTATAAACACTTTCTGGTCTACAGACTGAAATGAACAAACTGCAGAAGGTTAAAACACTGTTTTTTGTGTTTTGTTGTGTTTGACAGGAGTTTGTACAGAGAGTTCCTCTTCCTCACACTGGCAGCGATGGGCAAAGACCACGTCGGTAAGACTCCACTTAGTCTGGGGAAACAGATTAATGAGCCCAGAAAAAAAAATCATATGTAATTATCTGTTCATTGTCCCATTCGCAACATTTAGTTTTTGAGATGCTTTGCTAACAAAGAGACCAAAACAAAAAAAGGTGCAGCCATAACCTCCTGGCAGATAGTAATAAGATCTAATAAGATAATATCACTGGTGTAGAGGTGAAAATAATTTTTAAAAAATGATAATAATCTTTGTTTTCTCTTATTTTCCCCGGCAGCTGCGTTCGATAAGAAGTACAAGGCGGCGTACTCCCGGCTCAGCGGCACCGTGGGTCGCGACGAGCTCCGTAAGAAGCGAGCTCAGCCTCCCGGCCCCAAAGCCGTCGACTGCAGACGCAGCTTCCACCCGCCGCTGGAGTGCTGATCCGCCCGGGGGGGGACGAACGGACTCCCGCCGACTCCGGCGTGCCGTCCCAGCCGGGGGTTGGGGGGGGAGAACACGAGGGGGGTAAAAAAAAAAAAAAAAACACGGCAAAACTTCCTGCTGCCTCGGCGTGCTTGTATTCTTCACCTCCTCTGCTGCCTCCTGGTGGACGTTGGGAGCGACGCGCTCCTCCCTGTCCACCTCTCTGTACCTCCGTTTGCCTCGTCAGTGTGAATCCAGCAGCTCTTTCGTCTCTGTGCAGGACCCTCAAAAGCCCGGCGGAGATCTGCGCGTCAGACTGTGACGTCTAAACGTCGAGAAGGACGGGTTTGTGCATGTCCAGAGCGATCAGATGTGTCATGGTAAACGTTTCGTTTTTTTCTTTCTTTTTTTTTTTTTTTTTTTTTAACCTAATGATAAAAGTGGTGTTCCTGCAGGAGCTCATCATCACCACTAGCCGGGAGCATTCGGATGTCAGATTTACCCCCCAGCAGCGTCAAACATCCATGAAACGCTCCGAGCAAAAAATGAGCAGAAGCCTCGAACTTGTGGAAGGCTCCAAAACCCCCCACGGAAATATCTGATCTGATGTCTGTGTGTGTGTGTGAGTGTGTGTGTGTGTGTGTCTGGTTGCGAAGGGTTTTAAAAAGGGAGTCACAGATAAAAGGGAGCAGAGGTCAAATGTTAAGGGACATGTTCTGACAGTATTCCTGTTGTTAAATGTGAAGCTGTTTAGTGTTTAGTTTTCTCTCAACCCGAAACGGTTAAGGTGGCGACGGCGTTTTTTTTCAGGATTGGAATGAACAAGAAGCTGAGACTTTGGCTTATATGTTTAAGATCGGGTGGAATCCTGGCATCACCTTCTATCACCTCTGATCACCTCCGCCTGCTGGTTGACGTGTTGAGAAGAAACGACCCAAGGCAGCGTGGAGCCCGGCCGCCTGTTTGTCGGCTTTCTTCTGATCATGTCGGTAAATGTGAAGCTCGAGAGGAGAGGGGGAGAAAAGGTTCAGATTATAATTCATCCAGAAAACAATCAAACCAGAATCAGCTCGTCGGGGAATCTGAAGGCGGATGAAGGCCGTCCGACACTTCTGTCTGTCGTAGTTTTTAGTTTCGCTCAGCGTTTCGGACACCGGAGTGTTGGCTTTGCAAAGTCGTTGCAATCTAAAACAATGTGCGTCTCTCCTTTCCTATCAGCTTTGTAGGCGACACCGATGACGGCACTGACAGGTTGTTTTAAGTCATCTAACAGATTTAACAACTTCTCTTCCTTTGACAAACAAACAGGAGGTTAAACCTTTAACAGCAGCTAATCTGTGTTCACTGAGTGATCTATTGGCAGGAATGAAAAGAAACTGGCAATTCAGTCTGATTTTCTATCAAGTAAATAGAAAAAGAGGTGATACTTGTGTGAAGCATAATAATGTTTTTTTTCTTCTTATCAGATTTAGAGATTGTCTCAAAGAAAAATTCACCAGCTAAGATACTCGAGAGTTAATAGTTGAGTTGATAATTGACCTTTACTCTTTAATTTGGGATCAAGACAACTTTTGAAAGCTCACAAGAAAGTAACTGCAAAAACTGAAATCTTATCAGGTAAAAATATCTTATTTTTGATACAATTAGTCAAACAACAAGTTGTAGTATCTTAATCCCCTGGCAAATAATTTAGCGTTTCATTTCTTTTGTAAGTAAATGCAATTTTTTTTGGAGAAAATGTTGAACAAGACCAATTTCACCCAAATTAGGAAAAAAAAGCATGAAATAAGATAAATTATAGGTCGGTAATTTTAGATAATTCTACTCAATTTTGGATTAATTGTACCAAAAAATATATATATTTTTTCACCTGTTGAGATTTGAGGTTTTGCAGTGTGTGAATTAGAATTTCATCAACTGGTTTGGAGTCTTGGTCATTTGCAAGAAAACAATGGAGAGACCTTAAGGAAATATATAATTTCCGCTGTCTGGAGATGAAGACAAAGTGATGTATATGATGGAATAATCCTAAAAGATGCCATCAGTTACGTGAATAACGTGTTTATCATGTCAGAATTTATTCAACAAAGTTGTTTCCATCTCATCTGCATTTACTCATTTTAGAAAAAAAGCAAGCGTAATAGACATGATACAAAAAAGATGTTTTGCTGCACAAAATATATATATTTTTAATGTGAAATTGTTACATTTCAAAGTTAAATCTTTTCAAGCTTCTACAAATGGTTCAAACTTCACATTCTGATACAACATAATGTTTAAACTCGGTTAACCTCCACGCCGCAGAAATACGACATAACCATTTATTTCTGCCTCCGGTTTCGCGTCTGTAACAAGACGCTCATGTTGTCGGATTAGAATCACGTCTGGACAATTTAAATCAGATTTTGGAAAGAAGGATGCCGTTGATTGTGGTCAAACACGATGGGAGCAGGACAGTGTGCTGTATTTATTCAGGAAAGGTGGAACCTTCAACCAGGAAATCTCTTCTCAAACAGACAGAAAGACAGAAAGTCTTAAATATCCTGCATCGAAACCCTTATCTGTTATTGCATTCTGACCTTTTATTAATGTCAGGGTTTTTCTGCTGCTAAATAGTAAAGTTTTATGGCTTTATTCAGATGTTTTCAAGTTGTTTTTTTCCCTCTAATGTTGTTTTAAGGGGACTCTTGTCAGTTTGAGAAAATCTCACAACTTCAGGACACTTTCTGTTTGTAGTTTGAGTTTTTAATCCAGTTAAATATGTCTCCACAGACACAACATGCATTCACCAAAGAAAACATATTAACTCATCATTTAAATTACAAGAACACATCTGATTATTCCAAAAAGGTATCTGGTAATCGAGGTAAAACAATCTTACAGAACAAAATTGTTATAATTACAAGAAAAGATCTTGATGATTTTGAATGATCTTATAATTGCATAAAAGATTTTACAATTTTGTTTATAAATCTTCTAATTGAGAAAAGAACCTTTTATGTTAAATATCAAGTAAACCACACATAAAAATATAATAAACTTTCTTTTGTGAATGTAATGAGCATCATAGATATTAAGAACACCCTGTGGATATATTATTTTAGCCTCATTGTTTTTTGTATTTTTCATCCACTTCGAATTTGATTCCTCCAAGAAATAATCCGTGATCAGAATATCATGAAAAATAAGGACACGGACGTCAAAACCCTGATGAAAATTCCTGAGTCAAGTTGTAACACAGAGTCGATGTGTCGTAACTTCCTGATGAGTCATGTTTGTAAGAGGAGTGTCGTGTCCTGTGTGTGTGTGTGTGTGTGTGTGTGTGTGTGTGTGTGTGTGTGTGTGTGTGTGTGTGTGTGTGTGTGTGTGTGTGTGTGTGTGTGTGTGTGTGTGTGTGTGTGTGTGTGTGTGTGTGTGTGTGTGTGTGTGTGTGTGTGTGTGTGTGTGTGTGTGTGTGTGTGTGT
The DNA here is from genome assembly GCA_036785175.1 of Eupleurogrammus muticus. Taxonomy (NCBI): domain Eukaryota; kingdom Metazoa; phylum Chordata; class Actinopteri; order Scombriformes; family Trichiuridae; genus Eupleurogrammus; species Eupleurogrammus muticus. Next base: position 17,674,967 of record JAYKQN010000018.1, on the reverse strand, counting down.
GTGTGTGTGTGTCTTGCTCCTGGGCATTTCAGTGGCAGCGGCAGGCGTCACTGAGAGGTCGCAGGGATTTGAACCTGCAACGTGACACAAGGAAGTGAATAAAATCCAAGCCGATCATGGTCTGAAGACGTTTAACTGGATTTTAGCACTAAATAAAATTCAGGAACAGGTTGATTATTGTTTAATATTGTTTACAGTGATATTTTATCTAGAATCATCATAGCTTGAACATTTGATACCTGCATATCTGTCTATTTTGTGAACTGAAACGTGTAGTTTTACAGTGTCGACCAAACACCTTTTAGTTTAGACTTCTTATCTTTAGTTTGCTTAGTTTTTTATTTGCAATGGTGACCTGGCAAAACACAGCATTTCTATAATTCCATGGTGATATCAACAACTTTTAGACCATATCAAGCTTAAAATCATCTTATCAGTAAGCCTAATGAAAGGCAGAAGTCTTATGTTTCATTTTATTTAGTTTCCATCGCCAATTTAAACCAAAACGGCAAAAAAGCTGTATAATTTATCAAAGAGAGAGTAGGTTGAATCCCCCGCTGCGGCCGAATGCCCGGCAGCAAATAATTATCCATCTGCTCACTTGTTTCACCTTTGATTATTATTATTTTAACCCCAAGAAAGTGATAGTTTGACTTTGTATATGGCTGTTAAATGTTTCTTTCTGTTGAATGGAAGAATTGTGTTTTCACTGCAGCAGAAATGAAAAACAAATAAGTTAATGAAGCCCGTTTCACCCCTGACTCTCACACACAAACATCACACTGTATATTTTAATGCACCGGACTGCAGTTAATAATTCAGATTAAATTTTAAGGGAATTTGACTTGACTTTGTGTTGCGGGTTGTTTTATTTTGTTGAATGATTACAGTCAGCACAGAGGAGACGAGTGTATTTAAGGTAGATTATTGTGTTTGCTGTTGTAATTTATTTATGGCTGTGATTTCAGTTGTAAATTTTTTTTTAAGAAAACAAAAAAATAAAGACAGAAATTAACCTGAATGTCATTTTTTTTGCTGATATATTTCTTTTGTCAATTAGAAAAAACATTTCATAGATTATCATGCATTTTTTTATTTACTTTAATTATCAATAACAGACTACAGCAGCTTCTTTACTCCATCTTCATTTTCCTCAGCATCACGCTGGTCGACCGTGTAGTTAAGTTACACACACTGAACCGGAAGTGAGACGATTTTACCATTAAAAATAAGTAAATGTGCATTATATTGTGATCTAATGTACTTTGTTAATAACAAAAGGGAATTGCTATGTTACAGCACTAAAGTCTCATAAATGACAGGGCAACATTTTAATAAATATTAAAAACTCTGCTAAAACAACAACATAACACAAACTGATTATATTCTTTACATATAGTATCAAATAATCCAATAATAGTACTAAAATTATTGGTCAAACAAGTAATTTAAATTACTGTTTAAATACATAGTATAATGATTTTAATAATTAAAATAACATGACATCTGTTCACTTTTGATAGTAGAACAAGTACATTTTAACTTTTGCTCATAATAAACCTGTATTTTTAATTTTATATCTGGAGCTTTTTTTTTTAATTTATCCATTCATTTTTTATTTGCTTAGTTTACTAAGTAAATGATCCAAGCACTGGTAAAGATCCTAAATTTAAATTTGTCTTGGACATCTAACTTTATTTATGTATTCAGAATCCTCGTTATTTTTTTGCATTTTATTTTGAAACTCTGGCCGGATATTGCGTGTTTAAGTTTTGCTGACTTGACACTGGCCGTGTTTATTCGGCTCATATACAGCAGCAGCGTGGAACCAATTAAGCGCAGATTAAAGCCGATTAAACGCGGGCAGACGCCACCCAGTGAGTCCAGGATGTGACCTGCAGGAGGACTGTGGACTGTGAAGGACCAGGAAGGGGGCTGCAGGGAGAACCGGGACAGCGGCGCGTCCAGGTGGGTTATCAGTGATTCTATCAGGTGTTCAACACCACCAGACAGACAGGGGGTGAAGAGGAAGAGGGGGAGGAGGAGGAGAAGGAGGAAGAGCAGGACACAAACGCAGAGTTTCTGTTTTGTCCGTCTGCTTCTTCTTCTCGGAACGTCTCGGCGCTGCGTCCTCTGCTGACGTCACGCTGTGAACGTCACTCACGCAGATCTCCGTTTAGAAAATCAGCAATTCTGCATTTCCTCATAGGAACGGAAGCTGAAGGCAAATAAATGAGCCAGAAGAGGTCGTGGAGCTCTGGAAGACACGTGCTGAGGCTGCGGCTTATTTAAATAATAAAAAAAAAAAATACGTCACCTTTTTTTTTTTTTTTAAACCGCCAGCCAGTTTAGAAGCAGTTTACCCGCTGATGGAGCCCAGTGATCAGCAAGGACTAAACAACTCACTTAACTAAAGGTTTCAGCGAAGGATTTACAGTGGTGAATTCAAGCCGAACGTTAGAGTGTGAGTTACAGATGAGAACATTTATCCATGATTTTGATATCAACTTTATATATTGGCCCTGAAGCTAAAAATTCTTTTAAATGTTTATTTTGTGAACGGAGTTCGGATCGGTATTTTCTTTTCTGCGCATTTTTTGTGCGGTCCACCCGACCTTTAATGACGTGTTTCCATTAAAACAAAATTATTTTAAACTCCCACATTTATTGTAATCATTGTTGTATTCAGTTAAATCAGATGTTTTGCGGTGTCAGAAGGATGGAGGTGCGTTCATTTTCAGGCATCGAGTAGCGCGTTTCCTGTTGGGCGGGGCTCCCGTGGCGCTGTCCGGCAACGTGGTGCTGAAACCTTACTTTAGTACTATAGTGTACTATATTACAGTATACCACACTGTACTGTACTGTACGCTACTGAACTATTCTTACTGTACTATACAGCAGTGTACTATACCGAAACAAAATAACATAGTCCATTAAATAAAGAAATCCTCATGAATATTTATGACATGTTTGATCATGAACTGTATTTAACGAGCTGAATCAGCTGTTAACTTAAAGTTAAATAACATTTCAAATTTAAAATAAATACATTAAGAATTATTGAAATTTAAAAATTAAGATTTCACTTCCAATTTATTTCATATCTTGTATAATTTGTTCTGCTCCCTGAAAAGCTTAAGTATCTTCAAATTTACAGTTATTAGTGAAATGACTTGTTATGTACTTGTATATAGTTGCAGTGACTCTTTTGTGAAGCGTTTAAATTTAATTTTGTACATATACACTTAATATAGCATACCCACACTGTATGTTGAATGAAAAAGCTTCAGCTCCATTAAATAACAGATAGAAAGGACCAGATAAAGTAGCAGTTTGTTGGTTGCCATTAATATATGAACATTGTTGACCACAGGTACATAGTTACGTTGCAATTTAGGAAACACACTTTCCATCGTTAGAAAATATATATTTTTTCCTATTTCTTTTCGATGACTCTGTGAGTTCATAACAAGCTAAATCTTGATTCCTGTTTCCTGTTGTGTGTCTAAAGCCGTAATGTTTGTGTTTCAGACTCTCATTCGCCATGTGGGGGGAAACTTTTCTGCTGCTGCTTCACACTGTGGAAGGTACAATGCTATCCTGACGTCTAGTATGGAACAAAACAACAAAATCCTACATTTACCACAGTGCAACATTTATTTAATTTGGATGACCCTTGATGTTTTACATGTTTATACATTTTTTAACATGCTTAAAACTAGATAAATGTGAGGACAGCTGCAAAAAACCAACGTAACTCTGTATGTCGCAGCTGTACATGGGTGGACATCCCCTTCCACAAAATTTTTGCAAACACAAATACAGAATTTTAAAAATGTTAAATATACTCCCAACACAACTTCTGCTAAATGTAAAACTATGTGTTTCATAATTGTTAAATATTTATGACCCCTTAATCATCAAAGTGGTTTCATCTAAATGCTGTTTTCCTGCGGATAGGGTCAGTGCCCAATTTTTTTAACTAGTAACTAACTACATGGAAAAATACCAATCAAACTAATATGTAGGAGTCAGTACATTTATCACACCACTTAAAAGTTTTCCAAAATCAGCCTTTTTTTAACAGTCTGCTGCTTAAGATCGGACCTAATAAGGGGGGGGGTGTCTTCCACATATAATTTTCATAGTTTTTCCCTCATTGTTTCATGATCTTGCTTTGTAGTATAGTATTTACCCTCCAGAAATTATTCTCTGAAAATGCACTGTTTATTAGCCCTCGTACAATTAATGAAATGGGATTTTCGCCCCTGCAGCTGTAGTGGCGTCCCAGTGCTGGCAGGGGGCGACCTTCTCTGAGGCGGTGGTGTCCCCGGCGGTGGAGAGCAGCAGCATCCTGCGGGTGCCGGGCGTGGCGTCCCTGCCGCAGTGCGTGGCGGCCTGCTGCGACCTGCCGGGCTACGACGTGGCGTGGCTGTTCGAGGGCCGCTGCTACATCCTGAGCTGCCAGCAGAGGGAGAACTGTCGGCCCCGCGAGCGGCCCGGCGCCGACTCCGTCCTCGCCTTCCTGCGCCGGCGGCTGCCGCAGACGATGGTGCTCCAGTCGCTGGTGCGGGGCGAGCCCTACGGCGGCCGCTGGAAGCCCCTCTCCCGCTCCTCCGAGGCCCCCGGGGACCTGGACGCCCTAAAGGACCTAGCCCTCTTTGACGGGCCCCAGCAGGACTTCTCTGACCCAGGTATGCTGGATGTGGAGTACTCTGAGGGAAGTTTGGAGGAGCGCAGCAGGGGCAGAGGAGGAGGAGCAGAGGCTGAAATGATGACGGATCAACCGTACTTGAAAGGAGGAGACAAGTTCAACCAATCAGAGACAGAGGAAGGTCCAGAAAGGGGACCGAAGGAGATCAGCGCAGCCCAGAATAGAGCCTTCTCTGGCGAGACTTTAAGCCCAGAAGGGGAGGACAGAACCAGGAGACCAACAGATGCAGCCGCTGCAGAGGAAGCGGTGAGTGATAAAGTGAATGTTTCATCATTTCACTCTGCAGGACAATCTGCTCTGAAACATCATGTGATACATATGATACATCATGAACCATTGTGTGGAAAAATAGTGTGATCCAAGCCATGTCAACGTCATTTCATTAATTCATTACAGATTCACCTCGGGGGCCTTTACAGTTTGTTTAATAACATACGTTTCATATCTATTATAGACAAAATGCACTATAGGTGCCTTTTTTTCTTTTTGCCCCCGTCCTTCAAAAAATCTATGCACGCCACTGGGAAGGACCCTTAACTACAACACAGGGCAGTAACAAATTGTATTTAAAATGTTATATCAGTGAATCATGTGTGTTCACAGATGTAAGAAAGGGAAGCTCACAGTGTCTCATGAACTATATGATTCATTAAAAACAAAAGTTTTTAAAATTATAAAAAATGCGTGATCCATCATGTAATACATTGTGAGATACATCAGTTACATACATTCATTTAACATCTAAATAGCCTCATAAAAAGGGTTTTCTCTATAAAATGTCTTATTATTGCATTTATGAAGGTAACAATGAAGGATTTATCCTCAAACAGCTTTCACCACAATGTTTATGTGATCCCCCATCAATTCAATTCATGTTTCCTACAGACCAAAATGCAGAGCAGCACTGATCCAACATCTTCACCATCCCTATGGAAACCAACAACTGCCTCCACCCAAAACAACCATGAAAGGACTTCCCCTTCCACGGTGGCCTCGCCCCATTGGACGAGCGACACACTCACTCCAACAGGTAGGTACACCTGGGATCATCATGTCCCAATAAGAAATTAAAACATTCTGGCACTGGTGTGGTTTATGGAAGTTAATCAGTAATGAATGAATAAAAAATGTTTAGCTGCAACATAAATGGTTTTATTTTTCTATTTTTGTTATCACGTATCAATTGTACATGTTTTTCGCATTTAACCAGAAACCAAAAGTTGGACAAAGAAATATAATATCATATATATTTTTTTAAATTCTCAAACACAGATATTTGACCTCAGTCTGATTCTGATTCATTTCTTCCATCACCTGCAGATGAACCCCTGACGGTATCCCTGGGAAACCCTGTAAATAAATTTCACACTTTGCTCCCCTCTGATCCCATGACTGGTACTACACACGCACACACACACACACACACATTTTCATTGATGATCAGAGACAAGGCAGTCATTTCCCCATTTTATCACACTTCATGAAATGCATTTTAGAAGAAAAAAAAATTATAATGTGATCAGTTCAAATTGTTTCTACTTTTTGTAATGATTGCTAGGTATTGAATGTTGTTAAGTATTTCTTCCACCACTGCTAAATACTATATTGCCAACACTAACAATAAGAGAGATAACACTTAAAAACCCCAGAATGACAGGGAACCATTTATTTTCATGTACATACATTTATTTTAACTTGCTGTGATTTCTATTAATCAGCATGCTTGAAGACACACTTAAAAAAATCTCTGGGTTTAAAAGTTCACAAAGTAACACAAAAAATGATTAGATGTAAGAATGAAGATGTCTAGTTGTCAGTGGTAAGGTTTTAGTTATACTGCAGCAGGCCACTAATATGTACTGTGTATGTATGTATGTATGGTGTAGGCTTTAAATATAAGTCACAAACACAGTGTCACTGCTTTACAGATGCAATAAAGTTGTTCCAGTCAACAGTCAGAGATTCACCCGTCACCCAATCTCCGACCCGGACCGTGACCTCTGACCCTGCACCCACCTCTCCACTTAGCACCAACCCCCCGGCAACAACCACAGCCGCGCCATCTGCTGTAACCACTGCAGAGACAGGTAAATAGTAAATTCAACAGGCGCGGTAGCAGCAGGAAACCTGCCAGAAAACGTGTGAGCTAACAGGGACGATCTCTCGTACTCTCTCTTCGTTTAGCATCAAAGGTCGGGGGGTTAAACCGTGGCCCGGTGGCCGTCGTGGGTCCTGACAGGAAGTTGTTTCTCCCGGTGAGCAGCTTGTTGCTGGACGGCAGGGGCAGCACGGACAACCACGGCATCGTCAGCTACCACTGGAAGGCCATGAGGTACCGCGAGTTTATTATTTGACTGACATTCTCTCTTTTTAAATGGATCTAACTTTTACTGACTGTCGTGTTTTTTCCAGTGGTCCTCCCGGATTAAAACTGGAGGACGCGGACCAGGCTGTCGCCACGGTGACAGGCCTTCGGGTGGGCCGCTACACCTTCAGGCTGACTGTCAGTGACCAGCAGGGGGCGACAGACACCGCCTCGCTGACCGTCAGCATCCAGGAAGGTGAGGAAGTTTGGATTTCATGACTTCTCAAGAAGACAGTTTCTAATAAAGTATTAATAGAATAATCTCCAGTAATTCCCTGCTCCTGCAGCCCAAAGCCTTCCTCCCATCGCCCACGCCAGCGGCAGCCACACCCTCACGCTGCCCAACAGCTCCCTCGTCCTCCGCGGGTCCATGACCGACGGAGACCAGACGGAGGTTCACTACCTGTGGGTCCGGGACAGCCAGAGTCCTGCTGCTGGGGTGGGGCTGAGAGATCACCTCACATTACACATTCAGATTAGGATTGCAGCGTTCAGATTAGATTTGACTAAACCGATGGTAGATTCAATTGATTTATATCAATTTAGAATGGATGGACATAGATTATATAAAATTAAATTAATTACAATAGAAACTATTATTTTACAGCTCATCTCAACAACAAGGCAAGGAGAGTGCTCTATATAAAACATAATATTTTAATTTGATTTCTTCAAAACTGATATAAATAAAATTTCATGTGGCATTTTGCTTTTATTAGAACATCTTTATTTCGGCCTAAGAATATTCTGTATGATTTTGCAAATATGTTCTCAATTTACAAATGAGTAAAAGGGCCACACTGATTAAAGTCATTATTTATGAGAATGAGGTCATTAGTTAGAAGAAAACATCATAAAGAACAACATTATTAATTACAAGATTAAAATCATTATTTTTTTAAACAAAGAAAGGTGTTCTAATAAATGCAAAATGCCTAATGAAATATAATTTAGTCAGATCAGTTTTGAAGAAATCAAATTAAAATAATCTGTTTAAGTGTTTTTTTTTTTTTCTTAATGTGGCTCTAATATCAATTAAATCCATTTTTCTTGGTGGTCTGCAGGATGTGTTGTACGGCTCAGACACTCAGGCTTCTCTGTACCTGTCGAACCTGGTTGAAGGCACCTACCTGTTCCAGCTGAGGGTCGCTGACGCCCAGGGACGCACCAACACCGCCGCCGCCACCGTGGAGGTCCGACCAGGTACGACACACCCCAACTCCAAAACAACAGTTCAATGAAAAATGATCGTATGTGTCTATTATTAAGGTTTTTTTTTCACTGAACACAATATAACAATATTTCTACTCTATTTCTATAAGAATGTCTTATAGACACATCTGCATATCTAGATCACCTGTCACATCATCATTAACATGTTTTGGTTACATTATTTTTTATTTGCTATTTATCTGTCTAACACTGAAAATATCTAAATGATAAAAACTGTCCAGATGCTAAACTAACCTAACTAATCACCAGTTTGTTCTGTCCAAATTGTTTATGTTGTGACTAATATATTAATATTTAATATTAAATGTTAATGCTATTCTCTGTCACACACACACACTGTTGACATCATTTCCTGCACTGTTGAGATAAATAATGCAACGACACACTGAGTTGTTTCACCATCAGAGAAGCAGCGTTTATTCTTTGACCCTCGGGTAGCTTTGTGGACTTCTCTGGTAAAGGTAAAACCCCTCAAACACGCCTCTTGAAGTGCCCCCCCCCCCCCGCGGTGTCTCTGTAGAGCCCGGCGGCGGCGAGGAGGTGGAGCTGGAGATGCTGGTGTCGGTGTCCCAGGTCAGCGTGGCCCAGCGGGACACCGTGGTCCGGCAGCTCGCCGCCCTGCTGCACGTCCTCGACAGCGACATCCAGATCCGAGGCCTGCAGGGACACTCGCACCTCAGGTACCAGCACGGGCTCCTTCTCTGACGGACTGATTCGTACCGACTGATTCACTGGCTGCTACACTGTCACTTTGGCTGACCGCTTTTTTGCTTCACTGGCCGATTCACTGACTTTTTGTCTTTTTGACTGTTTCTCTTGACCATCTGACCAACTAACTGATTGACAATTTTTGGTATTTGATTGTTTAATTTTAGGACATATAGGTCTAATTCATAAGAAACATGGAAACATTAGTTTAGCTGGTAACAACTCGCTGAATTGTGAGTTAATTTGTGCTGATACAGTAGTTGTTGTTCTGCAGCTTAATAGTTTTGACTGGTATATCATTTATAGAATGAGCCCAATGTCATGTTTTTTTTTAATCTTCACCCAATTTCAAAGATGTGTACCATGAGTATGTATTCAATTATATCAGCATTAACATTCCTACTACAGGATGTTCAATACTACCAGGGAAAGCTTCTGTGCATTTTAGTTCATATTATCACAGCAGATTTCAAGTTTCCTTTAACCACACCACATACTCACCACATACTCACCACATACTCACACTCATTTTGAAAGTTGTCTTTTTAGCAGTGCTTTTTGGCAGAGTAATATTTGTGTGTGTGTGTGTGTGTAGCACGGTGCTGCGGTTCTCGGTGCGGGGCCCCTCGGGGCCGCTCCCCGGCTCCAGGCTGGTGGGTCTGCTGAGGAACCAGCTGCTCAGAGAGAAGAGCGACTACCTGCTGTTCAGAGTCCTGAGAGTCGACACCGTGTGTGAGTCCAAACTCCTCACATGAGGTTGGTCTCTGATCCATCAATGTGAGCCTGCTTCTTATTCACTCTCCTTTGTTTCCCCCTCCTCCAGTGTGTCTGCTACACTGCTCGGGGCACGGCCAGTGTGATCCAATCACGAAGGAGTGCACCTGCGACCCCTTTTGGACGGAGAACCTGATCCGCCGTTACCTTGGCAATGGGGAGAGTAACTGTGGTAGTTATTTAATGTGATTTTTTTCCTACCAGTAATAACATGTTATTTGAAATACAGGAAACGTTTGGTGGGCTTCTTTCAGGTAGTAAACAACATGGTTCTTTCTGTTTCTTGTCATATTACCTCAAATTTGCTTTGATTCACATATGAAAAATTCTAAAGTGCCACATTTGCTTAGTCTTAAGAGACAGTAAGATACTGTAATGTTTTAATTAGTATCTAAGAATTTTTGTTATAAAGTATTAGATTGAGATTCTTTATTTACAGCTTTGCCTTCCACCACACGTCTACAGTAGCCCAGAATAAATAATCCTAACAATGTTTTCTATGTGTTCATCTCCATAGGATCATTAGTTTGTTGCAGCCCTTAATAATGGAGTCATTTAGTATTTACCAGGTTTAATGCAGATTTTATTTTGGGGTCAGAGTGGAGGGTCCTGTATGTGATCCTGACCAGCTTCGTGCTCATGGTCTTCATCCTGTCTGTGAGCTGGACCATCATCTGCTGCTGCAAGAGGTGAAACATGGAGCAGCGACGTGTTTTTTGTTGTTGTTTGTTTTTATACAAACTACTACACACCACTCATTGCTGCTGTATCTGAACTCTGTGTGCTGACTGTGTTCAGGAGGAGACAGACCAAAGTGAGGAAAAAAACCAAGTACACCATCCTGGACAACATGGATGAGCAGGAGAGGGTGGAGCTCAGACCCAAATTCAGTGAGTCACTTTTCAGACGTGGAAGATGAAACATTGCTGCTTCATCTGTTAAAGTCATGTATTTTTGTCATTTAGATAGAGTCAGGTGTCCATATGAGCAGTGAAAGAGACATTTGGCACTTAAAAAAACTTAGACAGATTTCTACTTGATTTAGTAGATTTACTCTGCTGAAGCCAATAGCTTTTGAGCCAACAAAATAAGTTATTACATTAAATAAAAATAAATATTACCTAATTAGTTCTGTACATTAACAGTTTTGGCCTATTACATTTTAAAAAGGGCAAATTTATTACATTATTGGCTGCTACACTGCTCAACAACAACTATAATACAGACTCACAAGAGCTAAATCACAATTTAACTGTTACGCACCACAAAAGACAATAAGACACAATAAGAAAACTATGACATCGTGTATGAAGGTTAATTTTCCTGCCTGCAGGCATCAAACACCGCAGCACGGAGCACAACTCCAGCCTGATGATGTCGGAGTCGGAGCTGGACAGCGACCAGGACCGGGTCAGCGCTCAGGCAGGCGCCCGCAACGGAAACGCCTTCGGATGAAGGGATGGTGGGAGACGGAGGGCCTCCTGTGGACAGCACGCTTCTGGGACCTCCCAAGCTTTGCATTCAGACAGCGAGAGATTTCACTTAAACTTTGAAGGACTTCATTACCCAGAAATCCTGTGTCGGTGGTAAATTCAGATTAAACATCAAGCAAGTGTCCCATTTCAGGAACTAGATCCTTGGAAGGACGCAAGAATTAAAAGCCAGGGGGCACCGACATGCGACTCTTCACACAGGATGCAGGAGGTGCAACGTCCGGATTTAAGCAAATAATATATGGACAGGATTTGGAACAGGACACCCTCTGCAACCTGTGTTTGCATATTTGTTCTTGAAATGTGGACTTATGAAAGGATTAAAAAAAGGAAAGACTTCAAAAATTGCAGGAGAAGATGATTATCAGCTTTATCTCTTTGCATTGAATACTGACAGGAGTCCATGCTTAGCATAAAGACTGGCAGCAGGAGGAAACCGTTAGACTAGCATCAGCAAAACAGGGAAAAAAAATCAACTACTCCACACATTGTACCTTGATAATTATTAAGTTAGTCACCAGTCCATCTAGCAGTCAGCTGGGATTTGCTGACAAGAGCAAGAAATCAACTTAAAAGGTAACTCAAAGACAGTCATCCCTAAAACAGAAAAAAAACAACCACAAAATATCGGCAAATGTCATTATCATATCTTGTAAACAAAAAAATCAGTCACATTATGTTTTATAACCTCTTTATTCCTTCTTTATATTCAGTTAGAAATACAAAATTAGGATTTTTTTTTACATCACTTATAACTACAACAGTTTTTTTTTTTTTTTGAAACAATTTAGATCAATTAAACTTTGTACAAACTAACTGGCAGTAATGAACCACAGGACAGTGTTTCATGTCAGAATGTTCATGGAAATTATTTATGTCATCTCTAAACAAGACATTTATGTGACCGCGGCTCTATTTGGCAAATATGACTATCAGCCTTCTTTAGGAGAATGTCTTGGTTTGTATGTGCCGATGAGCTTGATTTGACATGAGCATGTGTTATGTCAGTTTCAGAACTCAAAATTGATCTAAAGCCTATTTTGTCTGAGTGATACAAAAGCTTGATATATGGAATAACTTTGCATTTAACAGTAGTGCCATATTATTGCCTAACATGTTTTTTTTTCCATTATCTTGTGGCTTAATGGGCTTAATTGTCATATTCATGAGACATGTACTCCTAATCAAATGGTCTTTGTCTTGTAACTAGATCCAAATAAGAGGTTTGTCCATGGGAATGAATGGAATGGAAACAATTTTATACATCTCATAGTTTTGACAAATTGCAATGATGTGTATCGATTACTTAGAAAATGTCTCAAGCTTTTTTTGGTAAATTTGAACCAACGTTCTGCCTGCTCGTGTCAAATCAAGTTATTTACTTACAAAAAATATGGCCTACCTTATTAGTAGTGTAATTTGTGCTTTTCAGCTGCTACCTAAATTATAAAAAAGACTAAACAAAACACAGGACTCAACACAGGAAATAATTAATCACATGGCACTTTAGGAGACAACGTCAGCAACTATGGTTTTTCAGTTTTCAGGTATTAGTTTGTCAACAATAACCTGCCCAGGATTTACAATTCTACATCTACACAAGAAGATTTTTTTTTGCCTTATCTAAACTACAATGTTCAATGACATCTTTAAAAAGTTCTTATTCTTTATCTCCACACACAAAGACACCAACATTTATTTTTCCAAACTTCAGGTGCATGCATACATGTCCAAACTAAAGTTAGGCCATGTGTTCAGTGTTTATATTCTGGAAATTAAATTTATATTTTATCTGTATTTATTAACACATTTTACTAGTACTGATCTCTTACAGATGTTATTGAACTGGTTTTATGACTGGCACATGACTTGTAGAATTTAAAGTGATCAAAATGTCATTAGTTTTTTTTTAATCTTTACCCAGTTCAACGATGTGTCCCATCAGTCTGTATTTAATTATATCAGCTTTAACAGACCCACTACAGGATGTTCAATACAAAATGACAATGACTTTACAAAAATCTAGAAAAAGATTTTGTGCATTTTAAATCATATCCTCACATTAAATCTGAAGTTTTCCTTCAACGCACCACAGTTACTTATTTTTGATTGAAAAAAAAAACATGGAATAAAAGTCAAATTATATGTTTCTGTAATAGATGAGTTACATCAGAAAGAAAGAAAAGAACTCATGGTCAAAACAGAGCAATACAGCCATCTGATTGGCTCCACCCTGTTCATTACCTCTGCTCCTGAAGTAAAAATCCCTTAGTTTTCCTCAACGTGACTCAGCTTGAAAGTTTCCTGATTAAAACATCAGAACAAAAGATGGAACTACTGCTTTAGAAAGCTTCTGGTCCTCTAGTATCAAGTAGAAGCTACGACTGCATAAACAGTTAACTTCAGCGAGCACAGCGCTTCACTTTTGAATTCTTAGTGAATTCAGGAGAATCACAGATTTCTTTGCTCAGTAGCATTGAGGTGATCCTTTAAAGAAATACAGGATAAGGAAATGCACTTAGAACCAGCAGCTCCTCAAACCCCAACCCAGTACAGACACCATAACCAACAGCAGGTTCTATAAAAATACATCTTGTCTACTTTGCCACTGTGGAAGCAGGTCCTGGTTTACGATGAGGTTAGATCGTGTTAGCAGTCGTCCTTAAACTTTTTCCCTATGTAAAAGTATAACAAATAATTTGACACAATAAATTAATAAGCCAACCATGGTTGTTTGTGATTATATTGTTAATATATCAATGATGGAAAGAATACGTTTCTCTTTATTCTTTATTTGCATGTCTTCTCAATGGTTCAACTAGCGTCAATGAGTTAGCTATCTGCTTATGTTTCAATAATTAATATCAAGTTTGCTGTTAAAAATCTTGGGTATTTCTTTAATTTGTGTTAAAATTGAATACTTCACATGTATAGAAACGAAAACTAAGGAGGGGGCTCACATTGATGCATTTAGGCTACAGCTCCACCTGCTGGCTCGGATAGTTTGTTCAGGTGGACAAAGAAAGAAAATTCACAGTTTCATTTCCAAAAACAAAAATGTTAATAAAATTTTCTATTATTGTGATCAGTGCAGTATTCACCTACTGTAAATTACCAAATAAAAGGCAGATTTTCTTCAGGAATGAAGGAATCACCTGTCCCAAACTGCAGCCTGGTCTCAAATAAAAGCCTGATCTGTTAACTGATGGTTATTTACGCTAGATGTTTGTATATATCGATATTAGAACCTGACAGATTAATCAGCCTGTCATTGATGTACCAGTATCAGCATTTATTGGCTGATATGCAGAGTTACTGTTTGTGGTACATTTACAGCTAAATATAATTGTTACATATTTTGATTAACATTTAGCTTATTTGGATGTGTACATGGTGGTACATATCATACATGTAATATTAATAGTGATTAAAATAAATAATGTGAATATGATTTTTGTGCAGAGGTGTAGACTCTATGATAGAGGTATAAAAAAATCTGTTGGCCTAGATCATTATACTGCTTAACATATCAACATACTCATTACAAAAATGAGTACATTTGACGAAAAAAAAAATCTAAATATTCCACTGATGCCATTACACAGAGGAGACAAGTATTGCCTGAAAGTTTCATGTTCAAAAAGGCAAATTAAGAAAACCCTGGTTTACGTTCAAAGATCATCTGGACGCTTCTTTACATAAACTAACACTAACTGGAAGTCATATGAATGTCAGTTGAACTAATAAGGAAATCTCACTAAACTGTCAGTTTAGATTGTAATTAGCAGCTTTTGCTGTGTGTGTGTGTGTGTGTGTGTGTGTGTGTGTTGTACGGCGCTGCCTCAGGCTTTGAGGCCTCCGAAGCACATGTACTTGACTTCTAGATACTCGTCCACGCCGTACTTGGAGCCCTCGCGGCCCAGACCGGACTGTTTGACGCCGCCGAACGTGGCCTCCGGCGTGGAGAGGAGGCCCTCGTTGGCTCCGACGATCCCCACCTCCAACGCCTCCGCCACCCGCCAGATCTGACTCACATCCTGCGAGTAAAAGTAGCCTGAGAAAGGAGAAACAGAACATGTCAGGGTTCTGTGATCAAAGCAACGAAATGCCAAAGGTTACGTTTAATGTCGAATGCGTCTGAACAGGGCTGTACTGTTACAAAATGGAGTTTTTTTATCCACAATTATCACATAATACACAGTTTTGTCAGTTTCCAGCGACTTCAGGAAGCCGGAGAGACGCACTCACCTGCCAGCCCAACATTAGACGCGTTGGCGATGGCCAGAGCTTCTGCCTCTGTATTAAACCTGTAAATCAGAAACAGTTTCTGGTTGGTCAACAGAGACCTTAGAAAACAAATGAGACAATAAAAAGAGAGTAAATTTAATGTGTGCTTTCAGATTTTGTTTTCTTCGTCATACACTAAATCCACAGCACTTTATTCATATATTTACCATTGACTTATTTAACTCCAAAAACTCAATAAATCTAGACATGAACCAGCATGAAACAACAATCTATAAAGTGTCACTGCTTCTTTGAGCACATTCACCTGATGACGGGCAGCAGCGGGCCGAAGGTTTCCTCCTTGGTGCACAGCATGTCCGTGGTGACGTCGGCCAGCAGCGTGGGCTCCATGAAGGACCCCTGCAGACGTTTCCCGCCCCGCAACACCTTTGCCCCCTTTGAAACTGCGTCCGACACCTGGTGGACCACCTGAAAGATAGAAAAAGAGGTGCGTTATTGATGATGAGACAGGAGCTTTCTGCAAAATTCCAGACTGATAAAGAACACTAGATATGTCATTTCAGCTTCAAAAATTAACATGTTTTAGTGGCTAGTCAAGACCAGCCAACCCTGAAAAAAATGACAGTAGAAATTCCAGCAAACAGGATGATAAAAAAAAACTGGTCGTTGTTTTTTAGTAGTAATTTCAGGCACTAAATGCATACTATATCCTCATAAAATGTGGAGATGCTGTTTTCTGGTAAAAAAAATTGTGAGGAAAGTTGACAGGGATATTATATTATATGAATATTATATGATGATGCTGCATATACAGCATTCGATTTACATGGGAACTGCCTTGGTCTCTGATTAAAAGCAAAGATAAAACCATCAAGCCATTATACAATAATTTGCAATGTTTGCAATACTCTGAAATAAGAAGAAATGTAGTCTGTGGCTTGACAGAAAAGGATGAAATTTGAGCTCCAAATATGTGTTATTTAAAACAACAAGGAGGCAGGTCTGCTACTATGCAACCAGGGCTCTAGGAGGCCATCTTGACATTCACCTTGTCAGCAGCTCTCGTGTTGATGAGTGGGCCCTGAGTGGTGTTGGGCTCTGAGCCGTGACCCACACGCAGCTCAGCATCCATCGCTGCTCCCAGTTTCTCCATGAAGCGCTCGTAGATGCCGCTCTGCACCAGAAACCGGTTTGAACACACGCACGTCTGCAGGAAGAAGAAGAGCAGGAGGAACGTTAAGATGATGGCAGAGAAACCAGCACAGCTCACGGAAGGTGGCTTTCTCACTTTAAGTGAGAGAAAATGATTCATAAAAAATGAACTTGTGAAACATTCACTTGCTGCACAGGTCAGATGATTATTTATTGAGTCCGGTTTGTGCTTGTTAGTGGCTAATGAGTAGTAAATCTCAGTATTATTAAGCTCATGGTCAGTCATAAGCAAAGAGGGGACTGTGAGCTTCATTCAAACTCAGCTTACCTGTCCGGAGTTCCTGAACTTGGAGGCCATGGCTCCGCCCACGGCCAGGTCGATGTCCGCGCTGTCGAACACGATGAAGGGGGCGTGGCCACCCAGCTCCATGGACGCCTTCTTTACAGTGTCGGCAGCGAGTTTCAGCAACACCTGAGTGGAGAGAGGAGGATTTTAGCTACAAGGGAGAAAGAGATGAGACTTCAGAGGATATGTTAAAGAATATAACGTATTTATTAAAAACTTATCAATGTGATTTTCTGGATTCTTTCCCCACATTCTGTTTCTCATAGTTGAACTGTACCTATGAAGAAAATTACAGGCCTAATTTTTTACCCCACTGTAAATAGAAGTTTGACTCAGTGCTTCGTACCTTGCCAGTGGCGGTGGAGCCAGTAAAGGAGATTTTGGCCACCAGGGGGTCGGTGCAGAGGACTTGCCCGACTGAGGGGGTCTTCTCCCTGGAGCTGGGCACCACGTTAAACACCCCCGCTGGGATTCCTGCCTGCTCCGCCAGCTGCACAAGAAGAGACGACGAGGTGAACGTTGGGTAAGACACATCTTGGTGAAGTTGTGTTTTTTCAGTGGGAGTAAATTTTAAAAGTCTTGTGACCGATCTAATATTTTAGTTTTTTTTTTACCTCAGCCAGAGCCAGCGCTGACAGCGGAGTGTCCTCCGCCGGTTTGACCACCACCGTGCAGCCGACGGCCAGAGCAGCTCCCACCTTCCTGGTGATCATGGCACTGGGGAAGTTCCACTGTGAAGCAACGCAACATTTACCAAACAAATACACTCTCATATTCATAATAAAAAATACTTTTACATTAAGTTTTGCTAATGAATATTAGTTGTTGTCCATCCTCTCACTCTTTTAATAGGTGACATATATATATATATATATATATATTTGACCAGATGACGGTTATCATAATTCCTCCTTAGGGGACCATGAATGTGTAACAGTCCACCCAAAAAGTTGAGACTACAATCAAACCAACAACTCAACTACAAGTGTGAACCTGCTGGTGGCGAAAGAGGAAAACTCAGGCAGTGGGATTCATCCTATGAGTAACATTATGTAAATTTCAACATAATCGAGCCAGGCTAGAAACCTGCCGTCTCATTGGCTCCTCACCGGTGTGATGATGGAGGCGACGCCCGTCGGCTGTTTGAGGAGGAAGATCTTTCTGTCTTTGGCGGGCGACGGCACAATGTCGCCGTACACGCGCCGGGCTTCCTCCGAGAACCACTCCAGGAAGGAGGCGGCGTACGTGATTTCCCCGATGGACTCGCGCATGGGCTTACCCTGTAACATCACAGTTATGCACCACAGCCACGTTAACGCGTTAACGCTGATGTTAAAGCTTAAACCAGCGGTTTCCAGACACTGTGTCCCTGTTACTGTTTATAATCCCCAGACCACGTTGCCAACAATACAGAACATGAATTATTCAGAAGAAAGAAAACTGTTGTCAGTATTTTCTGTACCTCGATCATTGCATAGTATGTTGAGAGAGTTGAGATGACACAACAGCACTATTTGATAAATAATGACCGGTAATGTGAAAATAATGACTATGTAGGTAAAGAAAAAACAGCTGGGTATTATTTTTTTTCAGATATGAATTTCATTGTATTTTGTAAATTCTAGATTACCAGATTATATTACATAATGTTGACTTTCTTAAACAAGTATGGTGCAGCCCTGCAGCGCCTGTAGGTATTTTAGCCCAAGATATAAATACTTTGTGAAGTGTCCACAAAGAGAGTTTATTTTTCTCTCCTAAGCTTCATTCCTATTTAAATATTTTGCCTAAGGGTTAACAGCTACTACTACTATTACTACTTACACATTCAAATGTGATCAGTTTGGCCAGGTCTTCTTTGTGCAGGGTCAGCAGGTCAAACCATTTCCTCAGCAGGACGCTCCTCTCCTGCACAATCACAATAGCATTATAGGTATAAGTAAATGACTGCCTTTATGATCTTTGCAGATATTTGTTTAACCATCATATTTCACTTAGAAATAATATCTTTGTCTGAACTTGTCTAAAGGTGATAATAGCTTCACATTCATGGTGATAAATTAACAGCATGTTTAGCCACTTAATATGTGAAAACACTGAAGTTAAAACAAATAGGATTAATGTTTCACAGAATAAAAAATGGGGGGGAAAGGAAAAATCCTGTGAGGTTCCTTAAGGACACATTGGACTCGCCGCAGCAAGCAGCGGGTTCATATAAAGGCAAAATTACACGAGACAATAGATTTAGAGGTGTGAATTTATCAAACAATTAATATCTTATTGTTTCCCAAAATGAAAATTCTGCCTCTTTTTAAGAATTCTACTGTCTAAAAGTGGAAAAGTGGTGAAGATTAGTTAATGTATCAGTTAACTGACTGAAAATGCAGCTCTTTTATATGTATTATTTTCCTTATTGGTTTCCTTTAATTCTATGTATTTTTAACGTATGTATGTATGTATGAATATAATGACATTTACATACACTTTAATTTTTTTTTTTTTTTTATTACTTTAAGTCGTTTTTGCAGATCCATTGTCCAAAATTAGCAAAATAATACAAAGAACCACACATAAAATCAGGACAATAGACAAGAATTTCACCTCAGTTAAACATAAAAGTGAAAGAAAGGCTGGGAATTTTTAAGGTTAGGTTAAAGGACTGCTGTATAGTGAATATAGTTTTTCAAAGGGTTTGATAGCGCCGCTAAGGTGTCGTTTACTGGCTCATCAAAGCGACACATGAATTTAAAAATGAGATGTCTTAACATGGCTGAAAAAATATTGACCATAGCAGCAGCAAACATTTCACTTGTACTGCACCAAGTGAAATGTCAACGGTTATTTGTTCTGAGCCAAAATGCCTAAGGTACTTTACCTTATTGCCTACTACAACAGTGTAATTGGATAATTGTTAAAAAAACATTTTTCCCCATTTAATTGTACATTGGTTATCTTTGAATTTGTGGACCCTTGGCCATCACCTTGGACTCCTCCAGCTATTCTTTCTGACATTTCAATGCATTAACGATTAACTGATAATGAAAAATAATCATTGGTTAACTTTGTGCTCTGGAGGAAAATTAACCTGTGACATTACACTGAGGGTTATATGATAGCAGCCGGATAAGAACAATACCGTGATTACTAACATCATAAATTGAACAATAACTATTTTATCACATTACAAGTCTAGCAAAATTTTTTTAGAATACTGATGATCATATTTAGAAGACAGGTCAATCCCACATGATTGTGCAACTGCAACTGCTTTATATTAAAGAAGCATAGGAATATATGCCAACTGATAAATTAATGATATTACTCTATATATTGAATCATAACCGAAATTCGATAACCCTTCAGTACTTTATTAGCGATTGAACTTGAACAAAAGCCTCTAATTAGTTATGAAAAGACACCTGTCCTTAAGTGATCTGAACGCTATTCAACAACCATTCAAATATTTTACAGTTTATTGTGTTAATTATTTTTGACTTAAGCAGTTGTTTTGCAACAAATGCGTTTTCTGAATTCGAATCTGATGCGTCTATAGAACACGCTGACATTTGAAGTCGAAACACGTTTAACGCTTCAAAGCGGCGGCCCGATACTCTACTAGATAACTAGATAAACTTTAGAATAATATCGAAATTCCCTGTTGATAGTGGATTATGCATTAGCCGAATTGTAGTCTGGTTCCTACCGGTTAAGAATGTATAATACAATGCGCTGTGTTGTCTTTTCTGTAGCAAAATATGCAACAATAACCTTAAAACGAGAGTTTTCCGTATGGAGTTCGGTGAACGGGGGGAACAAGCTTACCTTAGCGGAGTACTGCTTCCAGGTGTAAAACGCCTTATAAGCAGCGTCCACAGCCTGCTTCGCTTCCGCCGGACCACAGTCGGCCACCCGGGCTATCTCCTGGCCGGTGGCCGGGTCCAGGACGGGGAACTCGGAGGCTGCGGAGATCCAGCGGCCGTCCACGTAGCCCTGGGTCCGCAGCAGCGGAGCGGAGACGTCCAGGCTGTACTGCCTCTGCATGGCGGCGGGCAGGCCGGGGAACACCTGCCGGAGGAAGCAGCGAGTCCTCAGCACAAAGACGGTGGACATAACGGAGCCGTGTGTGTCTGTGTCTGCGTGCTCGTGTGCGTGTT
The DNA here is from genome assembly GCA_036785175.1 of Eupleurogrammus muticus. Taxonomy (NCBI): domain Eukaryota; kingdom Metazoa; phylum Chordata; class Actinopteri; order Scombriformes; family Trichiuridae; genus Eupleurogrammus; species Eupleurogrammus muticus. The sequence goes on along the minus strand of JAYKQN010000018.1, from coordinate 17,653,780 downwards.
AGTGTGTGTTCAATCCTCACTGGGAAACGAAAGTAGCTCTCCCCGCGGCTCTTCAGATGACGCGGGGTGTTACGACACAAATAGCGACCGCGCTAACTTTAGCTGAACGAGTCCGTTGTCGGTGTTCTGGAATTATTTTACAAAACCAGAACGTTCAACACAGTAGAGAAGAAACAATTTGCAATTAATTTTCAGTAAAGAGAAATTAAAGGCTGTTTTATTGCATGCTCTGGTCGTGTTTTCAACAGCTGCCGTAAGTACGAGCAATGAAAGTCACCAGCTAACACGGTCACATGTTAGACCGAAACACCGGCAGCTTTCTGTTGGTTTCAACCAGTTGGGCAAGAGGACGCGTTAACCACATGACGCTGCACTAACACAACGTCGGCGATCACTTCACATTTGTAAACCGTGGAGGACAAGACAAGCACTTTTCCTGAAGAAGATTCTCTATTTAAGTATTTTTTAAGCATCCTTCATTTTTGTTAAAAAAAAAAAGAAAATCATGTAACGACAGGTTTATTTGCAAGTTGAAAACTTTGATGCATTCAATATTCTTTGACCCTAAATAGGAAATATTTGTATGGTCAAATTTATTTCTTTTTTGTCTTCTTTTTTTATTGAGTCATGATTTTTGACACGTTGGATTTATCAAATTATGTTAAATCGTAATAATATTATAAACACACAAACGTTTTCACCTCATGAAGCTGAGATGATGATGAGGAATGGGCTCCCCCAGTTTGGCTGGGAGTAGTTTGTAGTTTCTGCTGGGAAATCACCAGGATCAGACACTTTTTTCCTATCCACCCTAATTCAATACAAACAGGTGGTTGAACTTTGGAAAATGACATTGCTGTGGTCCTGTGTAATACTCTACAATTTATATATCATGCATTTACATATTATGTAGTTTAATCTTCCAAAATATTTTATAATTGAAAATGTATTCATTCCCTAAAAAAATCAGAGCGGAAATATGTGTAAAAAGTGTAAATATCTTTTTTTAATTATTAGACTATTATTATTGTTATTATTATTATTATTATTATTTATTTAAAGTAGAAATCAGTTTCACTAAAAATAATTTAGATGATGGTGATGAATTTACGTTTTGCAATTTACATCTATCTACGACGATATAAAGATTAATAATGGAGCATTTTTATTCAGAATAAATAATAACATTTTTCCTTTAATATTAATTTTATGCATTGCTTTACTTTGTATATACTTGTACAAATGTTCAAATCCAAGCGGAACTTAAAAACACAAGATCCTGCTGTCGGAAACTTAACAGAGTAACATCCGACGGAAGTAAATAACACCAGAGCGAGCCGCGTTACCTGCTTGTTTTTTTTTCATCTTGTAGTAAATGAGCTACAATGTCCTCAGTTGATTGTCTAAAAGATTATATAAAGAAGCGACTCACAGCCACTGCCGAAGGAACATTGAGAACTTTTCAAACAACTATCGTCAAGTACGAGGAAGAAATCGAGCATCAGCGCAGGTTGCTGGATCTGGTTCTGAGACCGGAAGTAACGTTAGAGTTACACAGAAGAGGTCTGTGAAACCTCGATTTTTTATTAACATAAAGCCTAATAATCAGCTTTATATTATAAGACAGTGGTTTAAATGTATATAAGCAATTTACCGATGCGTTATCTATCATTTATAATCCATAAATAAGTGTGGGTTTGTGCCGGTTGTAATAAAACCATAATTTCTGTACCACAATAACCCCTGATGTATCTAATTTATAAGACACTTATAACATACTAATTACCATTGATTTGGTGTGATATAAATATATATATAAATCATTTATGATATGATGACTTAAAAAAACACAATCTTCATTATTTAAAAATAACAGCTGTTGTCAGACAGTGAGCCAGACCTTCATCACATCTTTTGAATGAGTACACATTTACTTTAATTTAGGACATTTGCTTCACTCTTTGCTCTGCTAGTGGTGCCACATTAATTTCTTGAACCTTTTTCCTTCTTTGTCCTTCTAGAGCTCCCACAGAAACATGTCTGTAAAGAGGAAGAGGTTGATGATGAGCAGCAGCCCTGTAACCAGGAGAGGACCTCCAGCCTGGACCGTAACTTCATGTTGACTACTACTTGTGAGGAAAGTGGCAACTGTGAACCTCAGACTCCTGATGAAACTGAGGGTACAGCACAGAAACAGAGTATTGTCATCATGTCTGTTAAAAGCTTGGCTGCACCAGAGCCAAATGGTGACAATCAGCTCCTCCCTCACAACTCTAATATAGCTGAGACCCTATATCAAAAAGGAGGTAAACTTGGAGACTCTGGATCAACTGGAAATGCAGAGCCGAAACCTAAAAAGAGACACCACAAAAGTAAAAATGCCGCTCACAATGAAGACGCCTCTACTGCTTTAAAGATTCACAGCAACACCTATACAGAGAAAGCGCGTTTTAGCTGTGACACCTGTGGGAAATCTTTTCAGTACAAGTCCAAGTTGCACACACATCTGAAAGTCCACACGGGCGAGAAACCCTACCAGTGTAGCACCTGTGAGAAAAAATTCTCTCAGCTGGGCACGTTGCAGAAGCACATGGTGACGCACACGGGTGAGAAGCCTTACCCCTGCGGCGTCTGCGAGAAACGATTTTGCCACCTGGAAACGCTGAAAGTGCACATGCGCACACACACGGGCGAGAAGCCATACAGCTGCGGCGTCTGCGGTCGAGATTTCAGGCAGGGAAATCAGCTGAAGAGGCACATGATCACGCACACCGGGGACAGGCCGTACGCGTGTGGCACATGCAAGAGGAGATTCTCTCATCTGGAAACGCTGAAAGTGCATATGAGGATGCACACAGGGGAGAAACCCTACCCGTGTAACGTCTGCGAGAAAAGATTCTCCCAGCCGGGCCCGTTAAAGGCACACATGAGGGTCCACACAGGAGAGAAGCCGTACCCGTGCAGCAGCTGTCAGAAACGTTTCTCTGAGTCTGGCACGTTGAAGAAGCACATGAAGACGCACACAGGAGAAACTGCACTGATGCAACACCTGTGAGGAAAAGACTGTTATTTGGAGATGTAGAGAAGATGGCAAGATGACATAGTCAAAACCTTTTTTAAAATGAGTTTAAAAAAGCATTCATCATGTCTCTCTAAATGCAAATGATATGTTCATGTTGGTTTATTGTCCTTTGAAACTCTATCTGTATCATTTATTTGTTTATTTTTAACAAAAAATACAATTTGTGGATTTTTTTGACACATAATGTCAAATGGTGTTACCGAAAAAAAAAAGACAAATTTTAGCGAGTTAATCCACCTAGAAAATAAAGCTAGCTGATATTGTGTTTTTTAATTTTGAATAACCTTTTTATTTTGGAATTTTTAGATTTTATTTTTTTTAATTTTCATACTCTACCTCAGTTGTGTGAGTGCAAGCTCTTACACTGCCAGATATCTCCAGCTCTTTTTCAATTTCATATATATTTTTCTGTATTTATTTCTGGTTTAAATTGAGTTTAAAGGTTTGCTGTTTGCTGCTTAACAGAAGTTATGCACACATTGTAGATGATAATCATACATGGTAATACATGGTGTTTAGTCTATTATCAATATTAAATATGTTTTCATGATGGGAGTTTTAGTCTGTTATTCTCAACCTGATTTTGGATGATTCGGGTAACTAATATAAAATTCTTTGCTCCTGATCCCTTACATTTTTTATATTACATTGCTTCATCATATGAATAACAAACACATTCGAAAAAATATTATCTTGGAAAGAGCACACACATAAAACAGGGATGTAATTGCTCATTCAAGCCACTGGGGTGTAGCTTTTTAAAGCAGAAGATACAAAAGAAAATGCAAGTCTATTTCCATTGAAGTAAACATTTTATCTATATTTCAACCATAAAGATTAGAAATCATCACTCAATGTCCAAATGTCCCTGGCAGATGGGGTTTGATGTGTAACAATGTAATGCATATTCATCTTGCACTTACTTACTTACTGGAATTACTGGCTATTCAAGTTTTAAAAAGGACAATGACCTGCCCATTAAAAAATTCATTCAAATCTGATCATTAAGTGCTTGTACAAGGCTCCCATCGCAGTCACTCTGCAACCAGCCTCAGAGAAAGAGAGTAAGGGAATGTAAATTAGACAGGCTTATATATTTGTAATGTGCAACATATAATTGGGTTTAGACTTAACTTTTCCTTGTAGGTGCACAGGCCGATCCCAGCCTCTTGGTATGTGACCTCCCTGCAGACAGCACATAGAACACAGGAAAGTCCTGCTTCTCCTTCCACTTCCTTTACCTGTGTAAGCAGCATTATTTAATATTCCTGCATTTCCACTCATCAGCCCTGCAAACTGTGAGCCTGACTGTTTTGGACCTTTTAGTGACATGTGCACCTATTTTTTTCGGATGAAATATGCAACTTTCACCTTGTGCCCTTCTGACATGAGGGATGTTGCTTTCTTATCCCGACCTTTTAATGACATGAGATGCATGACTTTCTTGTCCTGATATAAAATATATAATAAGCATTTTATCTCAATGCAAAGTGTCATGAAACTGTTTGACTGCATACTAAAGTTATCAAAGAGATTAAAAAACTTGAACTTTAGTTTCATGTGGAAGAACAAGCACCGTTACTTTAGGAAGGATGATCTGCCATAAGAAAGGAATAAATAAATAAATTATAAGGAAGGTAATTGCAACTGCAAATCCATTTTGAAAATATGAACGCTGTATGAAAAATTAACTGGCTTTTAGCATTGCTAAGGAACAGCGGGGAGGCGCAGCTGTCATTACCATCTCACTATAATAAGTATGATTACATTTTAAGCACCGCTTGAATTAACCATGCATAATGTTAACTGATAAAACATAATTTTTTATTGTATAATGTCAATGCACTTGTTTTCCTTTACTAATGATAAAGTAAAAAAAAAACAGGTAGAATGAAATACCACAAGATCCCATAACCTTCCCTTCCTTCTCCTCTCATCTCCTCTCTGTATCTTCACTTTTCTTTGCTTTTGTCTCTTTACCGTGCTGATCTCCATAGCAACTGGAATAACAATGAGAAATAATACTTCATATTAAATAACTATGCCTTTGAAGATCACTTAGATTAGGGTTATGTTTTTTTTTTGTGTACCTAATACAATGCAGCAAAACAATAATATAATACCACAATAAAGAACATTTTGGGAAGTTTTCTACACAAAAGCTTAACTTTACCTTCATCATGCTTTCTCTTTATCTAATAAATATAATCCCGGTTCAGGCATTTTCATTAAAGACTTTACTGTTAACATTTATCAATGATGGTGTGGTTTACTAAACTACAGTAAAGTAACATTAGGTCTCATTAGTTCACACATATCTGCTTTTATCAATTAAGCCTATGCAGTTTACTAAAAACTGTGAGAAAAAAAAATCACACAGGGGGGAAATCTGTGGAAGAGATTCCAGAAATAGAAATCACTTAAAGATCCATTTGAGAAGCTGTCCCCCTGTAACACCTGTAAAAAAGATTGTTTTATCAGTGCCATTTAAAATTGCATATGAGAGTCCACAGAGGTGAGAATCCATGTAACTGCAAAAGCCAAAGATCCACATGAGGAAAGTTCATGGTGGGAAAAGATTCTGTCAAAAGCAAGACTTGATGAGCACTGAAGACTGGCTGTTAAAAATGTGGGAGAGTTTTCACACTTTTGCAGTGACTTTACAATCGAAAAGAAATGAAAAAGCTTGAACCCTGAAAAGATTCTGAATTTGTTTCTGAATTGAAAAAGCAAGCGAGAGTCAACACAAGTGAGTCACTTTTGTATTTGTGAAACATTGCGAGGATTGGGTTGTTGTAACTGATGGATAAAATGCACATGAACACATGATGGCAGCACATGTGGACAAAGGAAAATCCATCCATCCATCAACAGAACAAACGATTGAACTGAACCTTTAGTCTCTATCTTTGTGTGATGTTTACATTGTCATGGGTCAGTATCAAGTTTTGACAAAGTTATGGCACAACACGGAAAGTCAAAGTTTACATATAAAAAGTTCTGGTTTGTTTCACAAACAATTGACCTGTTAATGTTAACCAGATGATCAGAAATACAGTGTGAAGAAAGTACAATGTAGAGTAGAATAAATGCAGATGCCTTACACAACAAATACAGTAGGTACACACCAGAGAGTACAAAATACAATAAATTGGTAATAACACATTCAGGTAAAGTCACTGTGGTTGTCCTGTTTCCTGATCAAGCTGCTCTGGTCCATCCCCTCCACGATGACTGGCAGCCCCGGCTCCCCCAGCAGCAGCAGGTCGTCCTCCCCTGCAGCCGAGCTCTGCTCCGAGTTCACAAAGTTGGGGATGTTGAAGTGGGCCATCAGGACGGCTTCCTTCTCTGTCCTGTCGCCCGTCACCACCAGCTCCTGCAGGAGCGTGGCGTCGTCCGGGCCGCCGCCGGGCCTCCGGTGGCAGCCCGCTCCTCCTCCTCCTCCTCCCACGCCACCGACCGTGGTCCAAAGGGCAGAGCAGCTGCCCCGAATGTCCCTGGACGCGTAGCACTGGAAGAGAGGACGGGACGAGCCCGGGCCACTGGAGTGGAGGGGATGGGCCGCCTTGTCCGGGTTGGAGTCCATGTAGCCGGTCAGATGGCAGCGCTTCTCACACGGCTGTCCACTGCTGCTCACAGCAAGAACAGACGTTAGAAAACTGTGTGCACAGTAAAGATCATGGCAAAACTGATTATTTATAGACAATGGCAGGTTAAATATATTGTTTGTTAGTGTCATCATTGGAGCAAAATTCATACCATATATGCACTGATGGAAAGTAACAAGCTTTCTTCAAGTACTTTCCCCAAGTGCAGTTACAGATTTAATTTTCTTTTTTATTTTGCAGCTTTTCCCAGTATTTCAAAGTATACTGGTACCAGTATTAAACTACACAAATACATTTCGGAAAAATGTCCAACAGATGTCTAATATAAAAAAAAAAATTAGACATAACCTACCTGTGTTATATATAATTTCATCACATTAATATAGATGTTAAACGCATTTTATAACGGTATAATTCTGTAATTTCAAGCTTCATCATTTGTTTTCACAGCAGTGAGAGTAAATTTTTATACAGAATTGAAAAGATTTTATTGAGGAACATACCCATATTCGTAAAAAACAAAACAAAACCACAAACACAAGATTTCATCTAAAATTGGAGAAGAGAAAATTACGTGAGACTGCAGGAATATCATCTTTTTTTATTTAGTTTTTTTGTAGAGTGATTAATCTGGGATAAGATAAAAGCACAATAATTGTTAGTAGATCAGTTCTTTGGTGGTTCTGGTCTGCTCGTATAATTTTGCACATGTAAAACCTCCGCAGCAGTTCATTCATGTTTTTGATAACATGTGTGGACAAAGTGATAACATGTGGTAGATAGCAGCATTGCATTGCATTGACTCACTCAGGATACGGAGCTCCAGTCTTGGTCAGAAGAGTGAGCAGAAAAAACATGAAGATGACAACGACAGCCAGGCCGACCCAGAAGCTTATCACTATAGAGTCTGCAAAGTGAAATCAGAAAAAATACAGGAGACGAGAAACACAACTTCACTACAAAGATATAGATGTAGTTAGACAAGACATTGGTGTGTAACCTCCTACAGCAACATGACACTCTGATCATGAGAGCGAATCACACCCCAATCATGTTCCCAAAGTGATATAATAAGAAAAATTATTGTAAGTTCAGTTCATTTATGATTCATGAGATCCAAGCAGAAATTTATCATATGTAACGTTTCTATGACAATACCCTAAAGCCCTTTTTTTTACTCGTTTTGTCTATTTTAAGCATATCTGTCACACTTTATTCACCAAACGTTAAAATTTTCATAAACCCATCTTGCCTTCCAACCCTTCCTCTCTGTCTGCCAGGCTGTTCCTGTAGCTATTTATATAAAATAGGCTTCATTACCGTGGGGAGAAAAAAAAGATCAGTTTCTGAATCTCATCAAGCAGACAGGAGGGAAGGTGATTTCCAGTAATGAGAATCAGCCATTTCTGACATGAGATGCAAACCCCCAAAAAATAACTTTAATAACTCTCCTTTGAACAGAGAAGATATAATTGAGAAATGTTACACTCCTGGAGCCTCTACCATCACCCTGACCCATCCCATCAATCATTTTTTATATTTTCCACCATTTCAGCCATTTAGACACCGCCAATTCCTCTATAGTTTATAGTGGTTTCCAGAAAAAAAAGAGAATTTAAATTACTTTTGTAGAAACATTAAAAGTATTAAGACTAAGGAAACACAGTATAAAAGTACATTTGAATATACACATGAATTATACAATCCTTAAATACATTCAAATTGAAGAAAATGAAACATGCTTAAATATAATAAGAAAAAATCCAGTCTTTCTGTTGAATGCATAATTCAGCATCCTTAATTCAGCCCAAATTATAATGGCAGTATTATAATAATAGACAGGATACAAATGAGTGAGAAGGAGATTCACGAAAAATTTGCACCTAAAAACACTATCCACTCCACTCTTCTGTTACAGCCCAACAAGAGAATTTTGCCTCAGAAACAGGCAGTAACTTTAACGTAAAATACCCACCGGATCCTCTGGAAAGAGCTTCAGCCTGAAACAATGAAGAACAATAACTGTGAATTTTGTACCCCATAATTTTCCCTCGAACTCTTAAAGGTTGGTAGAAACAAAAGAAAGAATTACAGCAACCAAATAGTGTTTCACCGTACATATATGGTGTTTTAAATGACATCCCTGGTCCTATTATTCACTCATTTATCTATATTTGCCATACAAAAAATACAAATACAACCTCTTTTTATTTTTTATGTCAAAATCAGATAATAGTTCAATCACTTTAAAAAAAAAAGGATGGTGATGGACAAGCACTTTCAATTGGCCTCAAGGTCCAGCAGCTACTGGTGACTCAGGAAGGTAAAACAGGATTTAGCTTAAGATGTGGTTAGTCATGGAGGAGAACCGCTGACCCGTGGCATATATCCATGGTAGAGGTCAAGGTGTTGGGTATCTATAAGCTGTGTCTCTGGACATTGTGGGTATGTAATGGCTGAGATGCCTATTTGGTGTTGCATGGAGGTTTCATTGAGGTTGCATGGAGCTGGAAGGTGGGCTCCAATAATCGAGGAATCACGTTGATCGGTCTCCTCAGAATAGTTTATTCCAGGCTGGAATGGAGGCTGATTAGGAGCAGTACGGATTTCATGTGGGCCTTAGAACTGCGGATCAACCTTAGGTCCCATTTAGGAGGGTTAATACAAGAGTATTAGTAGTGCCTGGCGGACCAATATTCTCGGCACAAATTCAGACATATTCTCAGTGGGACACGGCCAAGGTTGCCCCTTGTCACAGATTGTGTGATCTTCATGGCTATGATCTGTCCAGTGTCCAGTTTGGGGACTACAGTATCTTTGCAGATGATGCCATCCTGTTGATCTTATCAGACCAGGTGATACGCAGTTGAGTGTGAAGTGGTCAGAATGAGGGTCAGCACCTCCAAGACTAAGCCCACGGTTCTCCAAAAATGGTCACTACACAGTGGAGTGACAGACCCATATAGAGTCAAGATCAAAATAATTCATACCTCTGGCAAATTCTGAATTAATTCAATTATATTCAACCACCAATTTTGTTCTTGATTGGAAATGACACAGGCGTTCCCCAGAAGGTAATAAGATGGTTCTACAAGAGGCAACTCTTTTAGCTTTTATTTGTACTGGTATGTATGTAGATACATAGAAGATTATTTTACAGGTTTTTGTGTCAATTGCATTTTTAAAGGTTTGTTAGGTAAAAGGATATGATCATTGACTGGAATTCTTTCATAACTGTTAATATTCACACTGAAGCCAAAATCTCAATAACCTCTCATCTCATCACGTCTGCTTATTACAAACGTTCAACATTTGCTGCCTTTCTCAGATTTAGGAAACTGTTATAGACACTCAAACAGATTCATGCTGTGTATTCCTAGACCGAGATGATGTTAACACCCTCACTCAGTTTCTCAGTAAAGTACACACACACACACACACACACACACACACACACACACACACACACACACACACACACACACACACACACACACACACACAGGGGAAAGGCTACTCACAGCGGTGCACCCTCAGTCCTTCGAAAGACACCGGCTCCTCGTCATAGTACTCATACCTCCATTCATAGTCCTGGACCGGAGGCACGTTGGTGCTGTTTGGACCGTCAGAGCCTGACATGTCAGAAAGAGAGAGAGGGATAGGGAAACCAAACCGAGCTCTGGACTCTTTCGTGAGATTCCTTGCGGCATCTGAGTCAAAGCCCACGCAGCATCTCACTGCTCGCTGGAGGGAAGCGTGTACCACACACAGGCATCCTGCTCCCTCTCTACTTAGTCCACCTCCCTCCCTCCTCCTCCTCTCTCTCCCTCTGGTTGTTCTCTGTGTCACCTCCTCCTCCTCCTCCTCCTCCTCCTCCTCCCATTCCCCCCGCCTTGCTACCTGTTTGAAAAACACATGTAAAGCCCAAATCCTTAGAATAATTTTCTTTAATTTGAGCGGCCAGCCCAATCCTTTTGACCTTAATCCTATTAAAAACTTGTGGGTAGACTTCAAAAACGCTGTTTCTGAGTTTCTCAGGCAAAACCAAGAAATGCAGAGGAATTGCAAGGCTGAAATATTTATTCATAAGTGCCAGAAGTTGGTCGACTCCCTGCAAAACAGATGTGAAACAATTTTTTAGAAACTGTGGTAATACAATTAAAAATTAGTTTAGTGATTCACAGGAATGGTTAATCCTGAAGCTATTTGACTTTGTGAAGAAAAACGCAGAGTGTAATATTATTTTTTTATTCATTGTATAGCTGTATAGCTGTTAAATCGATTGACATATTTTTCTTCACGTTCTGATTTAGGATATAAAATGCAGTGATCCCAGTGCATCGAAATAAAGGAAACTATTATGGCCTTATTCACTTTTTCAAACGCACTGCTTTTGCTGTAATCACAACTGTAGATAATTGAAGGATATGGATTTCAGTTTCTATTTTATTTACAAAATTCAAACCCAACACCAGGAAAGTACATCATAACTTAAACAATATTTAAGCCAGCTTTATTTGTATAGACATACTTCGTCAAAGTTCCTATATTATTGCACCAATATAGTCAACTGTGTGGACCATGCGGCTGTGTGTCAGCTTAATTGGGTTTGCCACAACTTCAGCATGGTGGCCTGATTAGAGCTGATTGGTGACTGTAAAGTCTGGCCAACAAATCATTTTGAATCATTCTGATATTCCCTCTCCGACGCAGGCGATGTAGCAGCATGATTTGTCTTTTGTTAACCTTTCATTACTTCATGCACCTTTTAAAACCCTCATCCACACAATATGCACCTCACACTTACTCCACCCCACGTTTTATGATCCTTGTTAAAACCATAGATTGCCTTTGCATTTTTTGTTGAATAATATATTATAATTTAAAACTGTCAGTTTTTCTTTTTACATGCCTTAAAAGTATTGTCTCATTCAGAGGACTGGCAAATGTTCAAAAAGACTAATACATGTCCCATATGGTGACATATCTTTTACGTCATGATGCAACAACTACACACAAAATAAAAATGAATGAATGAGGGTTAACAGAGTAAAAAAACATGAAACAGTGAATTGCTGTATTACGAATGCATTGTCAGCCAGAGAAAACCAGTTTATAACATCAAACCAGTTTCTTCTAAATCTGTGGAGTCTGTATATATTCCTTCCAGTTGACCAGCTCATTACACACAGATTCCTTTCCTTCCTTGGGTTAAAACTGGGCCGATCAACCAAATGAGATGAAGTCCGGTCATGGCAACAGAACGGTCGAGTCGGCTCTCAATAAAATTGGCTGTGACCTAAATTCAGGTGGATGCACCTGATGTCAGATTGACTTTGTGTGTGATTCAGCATCTCTGGCAGGAAGCGGATTCATATTTGAGCAGTTTGAAAAACTTCATACAAGAGAATAATTGTTCTGTTACTTCACCTGGGGCAGTGTCTAAACTTTCAGGTCAACATTTCATAATAACCATCAACTATAAAGTAAATGGAGAATAGTTAATTCAACTTAAGCAGTTATTGTTGGTGAATGGTTAATAATTAATTTGTAATTCAGGTTTTATATTCTTAATTTAAAATGTATTTAGATGCACCACACAAACCTTTTTTTACAAATTATCATATTTGAAGATGGTTAACAAATCAATTATTAACCAATGATAATCAGTAAAATAACTATAAATTACAGTTTAATTAACTGTCAACCATTTATTTAGGGATGATTTTTAGTGTGTTGAAGTGTGAAGCGTTATCAATGCCCAGCACATTGACAGTCTAGACTTTGTGAGAAACTTGGAGGCACATGAAATTAGAATGACACATGGTTAACAGAGGAAATACATCATGAACTATATACATTACTGTATTTCTAGTAGAATAGTTAGTCAGCCAGACTGCAACTAGGACGGAACCAGCCTCCTCTGTGTCTGTGATGTCTAATCACTGTGCTGGATTGAAACTCTGAGTGAAATGAGCTACCGCATGTTTGGGAGGAATAATAAGTCCTGGTCATGGCAACAAGGTCTGACACTGCTGACTTCAATAAAATTGGCTGTGACCCGAGAGCACGCAGTTGCACCGGATGTTGGACTGACTCAGCATCTTTGCCAGGAAGTGGATTCACATTCGAGGTTCAATAATATTAGTATCTTCTAATGAGGGGGCAACTGTTTAAGGCAGGTGCAGGAGGTGAGGAGGGTTTATATAATATCTTGTGATCACAGATTACATTCTCAGTGTTTATGAGTTGCTAAATTGTGTACGATGCATTTGTAATACATGTGTGTGTGTGAGACACAGCTGAACATAGAAGAGTGCCCACCTTGAGAAACTCAAACAGAAAATAAAAATGAGCAACCACTGCTGACCTATTACTTTGCTCAGAAATACAATTAAAACAACAAAGTTGCGGAACAAAAAAAAAAGCCCTTTTAACAGCAGCTTGATGACAGCTAAACTACAATGCACTATGTTCTTCATAGGAGCCACTTTTGTAAAGTGACAGTGAATTCCAACCAATCTATTTGAAAGACCTGACCTTTAAATAAGTGGTATGTGCTATTAGAGAGCTTCCCATACATCTTGATGAAAATAAAAAGAGGGAGAAAAGAAGTGATGTGTGAGTACTGCAGTATTGTCAACCGTTCACCGATATCTACACTGCAGAGAAACACTTCAGATGTTTAGATTCTTCTCCATGTCTACTATAATCAGTGCTATAGCAGTTGTGTTAAAAACTCTCTTGACATTAAGTAATTGCAGCAGACCAGCTTTATTAAAAAAAGAGAAACTGATACAGCTGATACAATATATACTGCACCATAAGAATACAATAAATACATGTTGAGGTTTGAAATTCCTAATCAGAGACCTTTGACACATGACGTGATGTGTTGCTCTTCAGTTTCCCCCTGTGACAATTATATTCTTCAATTTTTTTTTACAGGTGGAATATTGTGAATATTGTGTTATCAGTATATAATGTCACATTGGCTGAAATGGGGGGGAAAGTGGAGAGCAGTTGCCCCCTGGTGGCAGCAATAGGTCAGAATGAGCCAAGCATCTACAACAGAGGGGGAACATAGAACGTGTGATTCATTGATGAGGCTAGCACCACAACCAGGATGGCATCAGGGAACTGGATGTGAAATCTTTAATGGTTTATATCAGATTAGGAGCTAAACTCCAGTGCATCAGTTTTATGACCCAGACTGCACGATGTGCTTTAAGTGGCTTCGGATGGGAAGGAGCGATGTTTGGTGTAACGCTGCAGGGAAACACGGTGAGGTCTAATCAACCACAGCCAGGATGACTGAAACATTCCAGGTCCCCTGGCAATGACACTGATGCCGTGTCTCAGTGCGCAGTCGGATGTTTCTCAGAATCATTAGAACATTCAGTCAGGATTCTTTGAAACACGCTAGCAGGTGCTCACTCATTGTTAAATTGAGGGGCTGCTTGATGTGCATAAACAGCTGTGAACAGTGAAGATTGGACCCCACCTCTTTGCCTGCAGAGGCAGAATGAGCTGCAACGTGCTGTGCTGCTACTTCCTATTAGTGCCACATTAATGTTGTGCATCTTGTTATATCTTCTTATTTCCTCCTTCTCAAGTTCGATTTCAGCAGTGCAGCAGATTTGTCACCCTGACCAGTAGCAATCACACACTGGTAAACCAGTGTTGGCTTTCTGTTGCAGCTGGTTTTCAATATCTATCTGTGAAGCACGGTTAGTTACCCTTTAAAGGCTAAGACAAATCCACATGATGACTCACGATTGAGCTTCGGTGAACCGGGATTCTAATGGGGGAAGTACTAATGGAAAGTGCCCCAGTCTCAAAGAGTAGGAGACGAACCATGGAGATTTGTTCAACCATTTTGCTGTAATGCATTTTATTTCACTGCATCCATGTGATTGAACATTAAGTGTCAGGAACATCTGCGGAGTATCCTCTGCTACGCACATCGAGGCTCATGGTAAATCTCTTCATATATTGCATATACTTCACCAGTTTACATCATGGTAAATGAACTGCATTTGTATATCACCTTTTATAGTCTTACTACCAATCAAAGCTTCACCCTGCAGGTATTCATTCACATTTTCACACACAGTCATACAGTGATGGTGATGGCTGCCACGCAGGGTGCCGACCGGCTCATCCGGGTGTAATAGAATCATTCACATATGTTCACAGGAGCAAATTGGGGTTAATAATCACAATAGTAATTATCTGATTTCTTTTCATCTCTTTATATTTTTCTGCTTTAATTTTTACACACCTTTACAACCCTTAAACTCATAGTTTACAGTACATGAACTCTAGCTGCACTCTATGATTTTCTTTGCAGCATGTGAAGTAAGGATATGGAGTTGTATTTGTGCCACATTGCTAAACATTTGATAGGACATTTTGAGCACAGAAAAATGTATTTTTTGGCAAGCACATTGCATTTTGTAGAGAAATTAAGTATGATTAAAATAGGCAAAAATGGATTTCAGTAAATATTTTGCATGCACAAATGCATGTTGATAATGTGATAATCCATTTTGCTGATTTTCTCTGTGTAAGTTATTGTACACAGAGCAGGAGAGGTTATCATTGTGTAATGATGAGGGTAATATTATGGAAATGTTTGGATCACAGCTTATTTTCTCAAATTAAAAAATATTCTCCGCTTGAAAATTTCCTCTACAAATCATATTTAATTTGCGTTCGAAAATGTTCATTCTGTGCTTAAAATATTCTGTTGCATGACTCACATTACAAATCCATTCAGGAATTGTTGTTTTGCCTGCTTTAAGTGTCATCAGGACCTCTGTGCATAGAAATACAATATTCCTTTCATTCCTCACGAACACAAATTCATAAATTAAACTGGACTCTCTCTCGCACACACTCACAGGCACACTCAGTCTTTGCAGGGCAGGATGGGTCAAAGGCAGATCTCATTAGCCCTGGAAGGCGTGGAACTCCTCTTCACTGAAACCCTGCTGCTTCACCAACCTGACACACACACAAACAAGTACTGTATGTCAACTGCAGAGCACAAAGTATCATGAGGTACACACGGAATGCACCGATAGATTCACTTTTTGTCATCTCAATATGCACAATTTTCTATATGCAAGCATACTGGAAGCATATATCTCTGAGTCTAAGTTATAGGTATTAAAATAAAATGTTAAAGTTATGTTCATCAGTTTGGCAGCTAGCATTAACTGGTGAGGGAGCTCAGCCATTCCTAAAATGAGTACCTGCGAATAGAGGTGAGAAGTGAATGAATAATTTTGACATCACAATTCACATCACAAAACTAATCCCCAAAAGCTTGTTTTAGGGTTTCTGATTTTGGCCTGTGTGCATCTGTAGATTGAGTGTTTTGAACCATGAGACAGTAATGGGGGACATGGCAAAACTGTAATGTGGTATAACCCTGAAAACTTGGTACTGGATAGTTTAACTCCCCTAAAAAGGTTTTAAAAAATTAAAAACACATCATATCAGATATTTTTTTATTTTCTAGGTCGAATTCAATATTTAAAATGATATTGACCCTAAGGACCATTAAGAGGCATCCATGTGGTGAGGTTGTACATACCCTATTGTTAGCTCTGTAAAGGCAGTGGGACCACACACACACACGTAACATTTGGACACATCTGGCCTGTTGAGAAAATCCTTGAGCATGGACTCGTCCACGCGGCCCTTCCTGCCGAGCCAGCTCTCACAAGGCTCCGAGAGGACATACTCCACCTCAAACCTGTTGCACAGAAACGAATTATGAACAGAATGTAAGAAAGATAAATTCTATAATGCAGCCTTGGTGAAAGTTCAGTGAGGTACTTGAATGGTGAGTTTTTAATCATAATTCATCAGCCTGTTATATAGACTGAATATATATGACTGAAAGAAACGTCATGATGAATGACGCCACTATCTTTTATTGTAGTAAAAGTAATGTATTGAGTAGTTCTTGGTTCCACTGCTAAAGGCTCAAACACAAGCCCGCGGCTGCTGTACCTCTCATCAGCAGCAGCAAGAGCATCCAGTTGACAGCGCCACAGAATGTCCTCTTCACGTCGATTAAAAAAGAGCAGCTTGGTTTTTCTGAGGACACACGATAACAACAACACATTTAATTTGAAAGCGCCTTTCAGAGCCCAAGGTTACTGTACAGAAGTTACAAAAACATCACATAAAACACTAGATAACAGTCATGTTGTGATGTTCAGGCAAAGAGTTGTACTTATGACATGAGTGAAAACAGCTCAAAGCAACAGCTTTTTTTTGGAAGGTAACAGACACAATAACAGCGAGAGGTTTAAATCTGACTACAATATTTTGTAGCATGAAAGTAAGATAAGTGGCTCCAAACATATTGAGTATGTATCTCTTCTGATAGTTCCCACCTGATGGTGTCAATATCCTGCAGGGCCTGTCCGATGAGACGAGCCATGGGCGTGAAACCTGTGCCTGCTGCTAACAGGTAGAGGTCTGTGACATCACGAAGGGGGCGGAGACTAAAGGTACCCTCTGGACCACTTACAGAGATATGATCACCTTAAAGGGTCACGACAAACAGTAAACAAGAACTCATTAACAATAAATAAAAAATATCATTTCTAAAATTTGCTGATGATATGCTGTACCAGTATTCATGAGAGACAATATGTAGAAAGATATAAATGCTGGAGAAGTAGAGAGAAGCAGTAATAAAAATCATTTTCTTAAGTGGGTATAATGCCTGGTTTTGCAGCAGGTGTGTTTCGGACTCTTTCAATAGAAAGTCCTGTTTACGGGTCAGAGCAATTGATGTAACCGAGTAATGGAGGAGGAGGAAATACAGAAAAACAGGGAAACAGCTGGAGGAACAACAGAAAGATAAAGATATAAATATTTTTAATAATTTCTCAAATACCCACATATATTGAATAGTTTCTATTTTTCAAGTGAATCTTATTTTCCAGTTTAAAAGCCTAGCATGCCCATGGAAACAGATTGGACAAAATAATCTTTTAATGCATATGGAAATGTAGACTACATATGTCTGGCTTTATCAGCAGTTTTAATAATGTTTTGAGAGACAGCAATAGACAGTATCTAATAGTGGGGAATGCAAAGAAATCAAATCAATTTGAAATAAAAAATAGATGTTTTACATTGAATCTTCGGCTTTGGGAAACATTTTACACAATTTTACAAACTAAACAACTAGTTGATGAATTGTTTCAATAACTGATAGATTAATTACCTATCAAAATAGTTGTTAGATGCAAAATTAGGTCTTCATAATGACCATAATAAGATGCTAATTATGTACAGAATATGTGGGGTCAAGTGTGAATCTAACCTGAGCTTTTACAAAAATTGAAATAGAAAAATCTGAATCCTCCATCTATTATCTTTCTTCATAAGAGTGAGACAAACACACACAGGTGTCTTGGCTCATACACACCGATGAGCAGGCTGTCGAGATGGGGCGTGAACAATCCGTCAGGGTAGACTTTGATCATGAGGTAGATGTCTGTAGATTCCTGTGAAGACTGATGGGAGGCTGCTGCTGCGAGATTCTGGTCTACTGGAGTGTATGGCCTCACAACCTCTGTGTCTGGATATGAGCAAAAAAAGAATATAATTATGAAACAATATTTATACAGATCAGAGTGGACAGAGATCCTCTTTGCATCTATCTGTACTGATGTGTTTATAAAGCAAGACTCTACCTATCTCATTCTCTAGGAAAATTAGAACTTGCTTTAAACTCCACATAATATACATCATGATATAACACACATCATATCAGGAATATGATTTCACATGTTCAACAGGTTGTTTTAAAGGTGCATTAAGTACTATATATAGATGGACAACCAGAGCAGGTGTTGCGTGGAAGTCTGTTCTCCCATCAATGTGTGCCTACTAATAGCCAGCCTAATTAATGAGGATATGAAGATATAAATGAATGGCCTTTCTCTTTGGTAAGTGGTTATAGTCTCAGTGGCATTATTTATAGGTATTTAAGAATTAAAGGACTCCATGAAGACAATGGTTTATGCCTATTGTGGTGTCATACATTCACTCCAGGTTATGGACAACCTACAACCAATTAGAGCGAGATAAACCTCTGTCATTCATATAGACAAGTGATTAAACTGTTGTTTTAAGCCACATTGAAAAAAAGCATGAAGCCATTATAATTCCTGTTCTTAGTGGTTGAGGGTGATGAAGAAACAGGCTCATTGATATAAAAGGTAAACTTGGTACCATAGACCTCTAACTCACTGTACATATATGTAAAGGTTTATTTCAACGCAATAAGTGGGACTTGTTAAGGAAGAACACATAGAATGTGTTGGTACAGTGCTGTCCATCTTACCTTGAATAAGTGCTTTGAGGTAGACATGTTTTCCAACAGGCACATGCATGACGGTACCACGTGGAAGTTGTAATCCGAACACATAAGTGTTGTGGTTCACCTCAGTCTTAGACACCAATACACAATCCCGAAGGTAGATCGCTGAAAAAAATAAAGAGCCAATCAGTGACAGTTATTATGTTACTCTGCTGTTTAATTTCACAATGTGTAGCTTGCCACCATGGGTCTCTAAACAAAACAATTATCATAAAAGAGTGAGGGATCGTGGGGTTTATTTTATACTCCTGGTTAGGATCTCTTGGCGCTATTATTCAGAAGGTTTTATACCAGGGTCCAGATTATCCAAAACAAAGAGATTCATTGATTAAAACCAGGAGAAACACTGAATAAAGTGGTTTCATGCTGAGCTGGTTTCATCAGCAGCCAAATCATCCAGAGCAGTCTCCTCTCTCCAAAATAAATGGACCCATTAATCCAAGGTAAAAACAGAAAAACAAATACTATTTCACAGATTAGACACTTGAGATAACCAAGCTAATGCAAACATGTGCTTGTTTCTCTGATAAATAATATCCAGGCTGAAACATACTTTATCCAATTACAGATTAAAAAATTAGTGCATCAGAAAAATGTGGCTTAAACCTGGCTAAAAGACTCAGGCTCAAAAGACTAAAACGTCAACAAAAGTTATGTTTCTGATGTTGGACCCACCTCTGTCTTTTTTGCGTAAAAATGTGTTGTGTGATTCCAGCGGTTGACCGAGACTCGCCCATTTTCCTTTAGCCAGCTTGCGTATGGTGACCTGGATTTTTCCCACTGTGAAAGCGGTTTGAACTGTTGACAGTTAAGAACAAGAACAAGATAATGAACATGTGCACAGATTTAGCAGTTTTTAGTTGCTTTTTTTTCTCTCCAGACAAATCGGTCTTACCAGCAACATTTCCCTCGACCTCTTCAGTCAGACCTAAAAAGGGCAAGAGCATGATGCTTATTTTATGGCAGATGTTTTGTGCACATCAGTTGAATCACAGGCTCATACACAAAGCCAGATCGGTGCTTTAGTTATATAGCTTGTCTAGAAGCATAATTTGAAAGAAACCTTACTGAATTTCAATAATATAATATCAACATATAAGTATTATATTATATCAATAATCAACTAGTTACTGCAGAATTCATAATATGTTGTATTTTTTCACTTTAATAAATGAAAGAATGAGCCATAACAGAGGGATAGCCGTAATGTGCTGCATCCAACTGTTACTCACTATAAGTTTTAATGCCACATCACATACTCACGTAAATGAACCATGTAGGACATTTTTCCCAGCAGCACTTCTAGCCGTAACACACCGGAGTCCAGGTCAATGACGGTACAGCCGGACCTGGGAATCTGAGGGAAAGAACATAAACTACTGAAACATGTAATCAGTCACCACTGACGCAGGTTTTTTGGCTCTTTTGCTCTTTTGGCTCTTTCATCAAAATCAGACCAGTTGTATAACAGGTGATGGACAGATGAAAAATGGTTGTTAGTGATACGATGTACTACAGTAGGGAACAGTGGGATAAAAAGAGAATGATGGTAGATTGGCAACGTGGAAACGCTGTTTTCTGGTAAAAAGTAAAATTGTGCGGATAGTTACTGCCTTGGTCTCTGATTAAAACCGATAAACTAAATGTCGAGTCAATACCCAAAAAATTAACTTCATTGCAGTTTCGTTGCTGGAGTTAATTATCTTGGCTCGCACAAGCATAGCAACCACCCTGACAACAACTAGACTCCCCTTATACTTGCTCTTGAGGGTAATGAGTCACTGTAAATTAAAAAGACCTAGAACTGCTCCATATGCAAAATAACTTTTGTTGTAATTATATAAATATGACTGTTTCTCTTCCTAATGGAACTGTGTTAATTGATAAGATTGTCTCGTTAAATTTCTTTAGTCTAAAGGGCTAAAACTTATAAATTAATACTAAAAACAAAACAAAAGAAAAACCTGAGGCAAGTTACCTTCCTTTTGGTATAAACTACCAGATGAACAGTCACGTCAGTTTGGAACCAGTCGTATCTGCAGCAACAGGAAACAGATGAGACGGATAACGAATCAGTGATAATGTACCGATCGGAATCTATAATTATCACATTGCTGTGGATGTTCTGCCTGTCATACCGAGGCCGGGAGTCTTTGTCTGGGGGAGGAGCCAGTGAGGTAGAGGGGACGAGACTCGTCAGTGGAGGAGGAGGAGGTGGGATGATAGCTTAGAAGAAAAACAGACAATAAAACCGTAAGAAACACATCTACAGTTAAGACTAAAGCTCAAAAGGCTGCGCATTAATCACAACTACTGACACGTTACTACATTCTTTAGATAGACAGACAGGTATCTGTTTGGTTTTCTCTCCTCAATATGTTTTTTGTCACTTGGAAATCCATTTTTCAATGGGAGAATGTTTTGAAATCTCTCACTTGAGCTCTGTTGAGGAGCACTGAATCACTTTATTTTTCATTTGTCATCTTCTGTGAACAAGACTGTCAAAGCAGTACCAGGGTTTATACATATGAAGCATCTCACAGTGGGAAATCAACATCAACATCTTTATTCCCATCTTTGTTTAATATTTAGGAGAGCTCAATCACTCTATTGTCAGGAGAGGAGACTCAGATGCGACAGTGACATTATCTGCTTTGTCTACTTTATGACCTGATATTTACTTACAGCTTCTAACAAACTAGAAAACACATGGAGAAGCAGTGGTGTAGCTTTCAACAAACAACTAAATTGCAGGCCTCTTGTAACTCTCAGTTCTTTTACATCAAGACTGAATGGCACTTATTTTAGGATGATATGATGTACATCCTTAATACTCTCTTTTTTTGGAGCCTTTTGGATTTAGCTGCTCATCCTGTTGTGGTGTGTCTGATTGCCTTCAGGATGTGATGATGCTGTTCTGGTATTTGTGCAATAAATCACTGTTATTGCAATTCGGTGCATAATATGGCTTCTAGGGACATTTAGGGTAACACTACGGTGAAGCTGCAGAGGATAACACGGCATGCAAGCACTGTGTGTGTGTGTTTACCTTTAATTGCTGTGGTAGTCACAGTGGACATCCTGCCTACCAGGCACTCTTTCAACATCGACTCGTAATTTACCCAACGATGGACCTGTGAACAAACATATTCATGTTTCCATAGCAACCCGGCCATACTCAAACGAAACAGCTCGCCGAGTCCTGCCGTGTGTTTTCTCATCCCGCAGTGCACCCGACAGTTGCCCCGTTCAGATGCTTTTATTCTATTCTGGATACACAGCATCTACCACAAGACTGTCTGTCCTGGAGGAGGAATCTTCTTCCTGAGGTTTCTTCAATTTCTTTCTTATTCCCTTCTTAAAGTAGGTTTTCCCTTATGGAATTTACTGGACTTGGTCTTGACTTGACTTTCTCCATTAGAGCTTCCATACCTGGTCAAAGAGTTCAGTGCCATCTATACCAGCTGCCTTCATCAGCTCCTCTTCTCCCCCAGGGTGGTAGTCCATGTAGGGGGTGACGTTGTAAACCATGCCTAAAAAACATGTAAAGATGGTATCAGTTCAGTGCTGTTTCTGTTTCATCTGTGGCTTTTCTATTTTTCTTTGTATTATGTGAGAGTAAACTGGATATTTGAAGTATTTGTGAAACAAACAAGCAATAGAACTTAAATATTTTGAAATAATATGTATTTGTGTTAATTCTATTATTGATATTGCAATTTCAAAATTAAACCGAATGACATTTCTGCAGCAATATTCAACACAAAATTGTATTATGACACATATTTCACTGCTGCTATTTTGATAAAGGACCACCCTTTTTCTCACACAGCATGTTAATCCCGAGCCACAGACATTTTACTGAGCACATTGGATGTAATTTTAAGTCTGTGAGGGTTTAGAGCAGAGGATTTAGGAGTGGGGAATCCCTGTGTGGAACACCCCTCTATGGACTTCACTGTATTCATGAATAAGCAGCACAAGTGGGATCAAGTGTCATCAGGTTGACTTCAAGTATCCTCCAGTCGTACTAAATACTACAGCCGCTGCTCCACCCCATCAGACTGCCGGGGGGCTCACCTCGTATACACGTCCAGCAGTCCTCTCTCGTGTTGTGTTTCTTCAGCTCCTCCTGGGTCACTTCAATCAGACGCCCCCTGAGCCCGGTCAGATCCTTGCTACTCTTCGAAAACCGGATCCAGTCCATCAGACTGTGTCCCGGCTTCAAGGCCACCTGATGAAGCAAATGGCGGGGAAAAAGAGGATAAGCTGGTTATATGTGTAGCCATGTTGAGACCACATCTAATGCAGGTCAATTTATTTATAGAGCAAATTTTATAACAACGGACAGTGACCAAAGTGCTTTACAGAGAAATTAAATTATATGATTTTTTTGATCGATGATTACAACCAAACAATAGCACAGGGGTGATCAAATAGAAAAAAAAAACATTAAAAAACAAACATTAGGGCTTGGAAAAATATTTATATTATGATATTGTAACAGGAGACTAAATATTGTCTGATGGTTGACATTTTTACTGGTTTTAAAGGCTGTTAAGGGATATTATTTCCTGAAGTTGCAGTATATTTTGGAAAATAGAAAAATCAAGATATAAAATAGAAACAAATAAGCCCGAAATTGGTCAGGTGTGACTCTGTGATGACAGTCAAAAGGCTCAACAAATGATAACACACCGCTATGAATACAGCTCAATAAGACTGGCATCAATGTATAATTATTCTGTATAATCATCTGTATGCTTGTGGGCGACCGACGCGGTCTCCCCACAAAAGGGATCAGGGCAACCGGGGGAAAACCCTCTCTCTGCTAATCAGTTCCCCCTTATAACCAGGTGAGAAGGGGAGGGCTCATCACCTTCTCACAATGCTGAACAATTATCATCACTTGACAAAGACTTAAAACTCAAGACCTGCTTCAGGCAGTCAGTCTTTTTCTAAAAAGGGATCACAATGTGAAACACGTTACCAACCAAGTCATTTTTAAGCTAAATAAAATTAACACATACCTTAAAGGTTTGGTTAAAAAAAACTATGATATGATATAACTCTAGGTTGTAAATCTATGTAACCTTTATATCTTCCTTTTTAATCGTTTTGATTATTTTTTTAATAGCTGTATGCTATACGTAACTTTGCTATATTTCTTTTGTGACTTCCCTATTTTTACTATATTTTTTATGTTGTAATAATGTGTAATCACTACTTGTTCCTTTTTACTGTACTTTGCTTGTTGTAATACAATGCAGCCTTTATATGTTTGTTCCTTTTTTGTCTTCTTTTTAACTAAAATCCTTGATTTTATTTTCACTAAAATCCTAAAACTGTGCACAGAAGTTGGAAAATCCCTATCCCTATTAACAGAGCGACAGAACCTTTAACTTGTTTATACTAAGTAATCAAGTTAAGTAAGTAATTATGTGAAATAACCTAACAGCACATAGAGTTTAACTCACCTTGTTTCTTCCGGACTGTCCGGACGGACCGACCCGCTGCTGGGAGCCCGGCGCCGGGAACGACAACATGTTGCGGACGCCTCGCAGAAGCCCCCAGTTCCGTAGAAAACCTACTTTCAGACAACGCGAAGTTCACCTCAGTCTTCACAAGAATCACAGCCTCTGTAGTCCGAACCTGCTGCTAGGTGTCCCTGGTGCCGTTTCCTTCCTTATTGTGACACATCTCTGTCAAACTGTGTTGCGAAACGCTGCTTAGCAAGAAAAGGCTATGCTAAGCTATGCTAACGAGACATTACGGGTTAATTACGAGCTGATAACAACAAATGATATGTCGTCACATTGAACTTCTCTCCAGGTTATTATAAACTGAAAGTACACACATAAGTAGCTGATTGCGTCTATAGAAAACAACAACAGGTTCAGTGCTACGTCTGGTTCCGCCACCAATGTAACTTAGGACTACAATAATTGTCGCACGCATGTGACGACAACGTCAACAAACTGTGTCACCAAATCTGCGACCGTCCTCCGTCGCCCTCCAGCGGTCGCGTCTCACATTGCAGCTAATGTCAGTAATTACATAAACCGTAGATAAATAAAGGATTATTATAGATCCATGGTAAACACGCAGACGTCCGCTAGTCAACTTCAAGAAAATATTCTTCAGATTCTTACATTGGAAAACAGGGTTTTAAATGAAACAAAAAACAACACAACTGCACTCTTAATTCAAATAAATAAATAAACTGCCCTGGAAAAAGACCTGGAATTACCTGGAATTAAATTGTTGAAAAAAGTGGTGATAGATCTTGATCGACTTTCATTCTCATCATCGTCATCATCATCATCATCATCATCGTCATCCCCCTCTGAATCCCTGTGGTTTCCACCTGGGATGGTTAGAGATTGTAATCAATCACCCAGCATTGATGTGGTATTTATTTGCAGTGTAATACAGTATGCCAGTATACAGTAGATACCGTGTTGTATCTACTGTATACTGGCATACTGTATACAGTATACACAGTGTTGTGTGTTACCTCTCACTCCCAACATGGCAAATGAAGGGTTTGCTTCTGTCAGGCTAATCTTCTAAGAGGATTCTAGGACAGGAGTTCTCTGGCTTCAAAATAAAAGTCCACACCAGTTTAGTGAATGCATGGCTGCATGGCAGAGCTTTAGCTATGGAATAGCATATTAAATGGTTGCAATTGTGCAGTAGTTTCTTTGCAGTGTGAAACATTTCTACAGGAGATGAGAACTAATATGCTGATTTACACCTGTAATGTTCTGCGTTGGATTCTTCAGTGATGATCCGGTAAAATATAACAAACGACTGTTGGATACAACAAAAGCAAATTTCATGGCCATATATAGAGAGCACAATGTCTAGAGAACCTAGTAACCTAGTAACCACGGCAATGAATAGCAACATCACATTACCACATTAAAACCTTTTAAACTGTATAAATAAATAATCACTGATAATTAAACACATAGTACAGGATAGTAACCCAGGGACTATGTCATTACTGTAACAATTATAAAACTATCAAAAATCACAATATTGAATCACAGTCTAATTATCTTGAACATAACATCCGGCACTATGCTGTTACCATGGCAACCACACCAGCTAGACTCTATATTATACTCTTTACATTATAATTACTACTGTTATGAATAAAACCATCTACTACAAATCACACAAACCCAAAATAACACACAGATAGGAAATACAGAACATTATTATTATTTTTTATTTGGTGTCTCTGTTGCACTACTATAAACTTATTTAATGTGAAAATTCAAAAAAGGCCAAATTGTTTAGTTATTGTATTTTTTTTTTTTTTTTTACAATTTTAATAAATTATTGGTGCAATGTATGAAAGGGAAAGACAGAAATGATATTTGTTTTATGCTTGGCACAAATAATAATATTTCAGTTCAGTGACTTTATTCTCAACATTTTCAATTTATTTTCAAAATGCAAAATTAAAAAAAAGTATGCAATGAAATTGAAAAAATATCCACTTTTAATGTCATACATATATGAACACATGATATCATAAGTGTCAGCTTTTTAAAGTTGAATATCCTTAGAGATCACCAAGAGTAACAATAGTTTATAATCGAGGGAACTTTCTCAAGATATTATGTGGACTGATGTATATTACTAGATAAAAACAGAACATATCTCATTTATTCTTGTTTGTGTGTATTCTCATTATCTGTCAGTTGTTTTCTCAATTTGATTGTTTGGTGTTTATTTCAGTAAATGACACAAAATGTCAATCACTGTTTGGGGTCTAGCAAAAGCTCTGACAATGTTGGACTTTTTTTTTTTTAAAAGAAGACTGAATTTATTCATTCAGTCATTCTTGTGTTTATTTAAACCCTGGCAGAACAAAGAGATTACATTCTGTGGACAACAGAATAACTCCTAATAATTTCAATGTAACATCCTGTCTAACTCAGAAGAAACCAGATGCTGACCAGATGTTTTCAATGTGAGGTTTTATAGATTTCTAAGACCAAGCGTATAGACATTTCTTGATCCAGAGCATCAAGTCACAGCTCCCAGCTCATTACTTCAGTTCACATTATCACAATATTTTTGTGCAATTGTTTAGTTTCTGCTTCTTGTCATCAAAAAAGGCAGAATGCGTTGGAGCATGTTCCTGTTCGTCCTGCAGATGTCAGCAAAGATCAACAAAACTGATTCAACGGTTGACAACATTTTTTGTTGGGTTTTGGATGTTGTTTGTTGTCCTTCCGTCCATAAAGATAAATGCACGCATTTGGAGCTCAGTGCTCTATCAGCAATGTGACAGGTGCATCTTAAACGTGTCGCATTTGTTGTATCCAACTCAACATCTTGTTTCCTTCAATGATCTCCTGCCTTCCCCTCCCTTCCCCATCTTTTTTTTTTGTCACTCCACCCATCTCTTCCTCTCTCCCTGTAGATCCGGCACAGGGGCAGATAATTACAATTTCAAAACCATTTGCCAGATCATTACCAGCTAATCCCATGTTTGGTCCGATGAGTCACGCGCCTCATTTGCCACGGTGCGGGGCAGCTTGGGGCCCTTTCACAAACACAGGCCGAGGACCAGCAGCCTGCCCTGTGGGGCCACCGGCCTGCTGGCGGGAGGGAGGGGAGGGGGGCTCCGGGGCGAGCAGGGATCACGAGACTCAGCAAAGTGGAAATTAGGAAAGAGTGTTAAGTGTGAATCAAAACAAGATTTTAAATTATTATTTAGCTGTACGGAAAAGACTACATCCACCATGAGTAATTATCATTACTGTTGTCTCTAAAGTGGCGAGTTTAAGCGGTCATGCTGTGCTAAGTAAAAGCCCCACCCCCCCCCAACCCTAGAAAGCCCACTCTTTATATTATGTAAACCTTTCTATGCAATTTACCAGACCACCAGTTAATAATTGAACCATCACAATCATTGCTGTCTCAAATTCTATTCTTTCTCAGTGGAGTTTGGTGTTAAAACACACTTCTGCTAAAAAATCTGATCATATTGGAACTAAAGCCTTCAACATGTTTTTTGCAGTGGCTCCTTCTTTTATTTATTTATTATTATTATTATTATTTTTAATCATTTTGAAATCCTATTTTATATACTTATATGGGTTTATTTTGCAATTACCTTTCTTACTATTTCTTAAATAGATTCCTTCTGTCATGCCACTCTGACTGAATGACATATTTTTGTCTTACATCAAAAAGAAGGTGGAATGACAAATAAATAGTTATGCTTGTAAAGAGTGAAGCAAAAAGTATTTCCTGTGTCATTAGAATTTTAGGCAAACTACATGAAAAATATTGTTAGTGCTGCATTAATAATGCTTATTTTAAACAATGCGTAATGCCAGAGGTATCGTTCAACACAAAGAGAATTATCATCAGCACTCGATTTGCCCAAATTCATATAAATTAATTTTTTCTTCGGTGACCACATTCCCTATTATGTAAGATTTGTGTAGAGTTGCTCATCTTGTCCCAATGTCCAAATCCTCTCAAAGGATAGCAAGAAGGGGCAGGAAAACATGGCATTTAAACATTATATATTTTAAAAATTCTAAAATGCATTCTGCATTCTACAGTCATCTAAGCTGATATCCTCTCTTTCAAACCTTTTTCTGCAGCTCCAGAAAGAGCAGGTTTTGTGTCTGTACCATTAATATTAACGAGCCTCTCCTCTGGTTGGCTGATTTGAATGGCTGTGAATGGACACACTGGGTCCACTGGGTGGACAAGGGCTGTATAGTTGTGACATCATTTTTTTAAGACACACTTTCTAACTAGAAACTGTGCATTTCTCTGTGGATTGAGTGTTTTGTAACACAGGACAGTATTTACAGGAAACCTAGACCTTCTTATAATCACAACGATTAAAATTAACCTTTCTGTCACATGGAACTTAAACACTTAAAGTTGCAATGAGGGCCACAGCTGTCACTTAGGCATCAGTGATAGTGCAGATGATGTGCAGATATTACAGACCTGTATTCAACCTGTGTGCTACATTGGTTTTCATATATTTTTTTTATTCCTAACAATAGTTTCCTTTGACTTCCAGCCTCTATGCCAGGACTTCACATTGTAGCTGTGACAACAGACAGCATGAGAAACACTTGGTTCTTACCAAAAGAAACCCATTAGACCTTAATGTCCATCTGTTTCTTCCTCTGTGTGTTTAAGTCTTATTGCCAGTCTTCTCGTAAACATTCACACCCAATGGACTGTTTGCTGTTGTCGTTGACAGTCATCTCCCGGCGGTACGCTAGTCATGTAGCACACACGCTGCCATATGGTTGTATGTGCAGCGTGCCAGCCTGTGTGCATAAGTGTGTGTGTGTGTGTGAAAGTTTTCACGGCTGCACACAAAGCTGAGGAGGTCGGATCAACAAATGTCTTTAGCAACCGGTTTTTGCATAAGTTTAAATTCATATTGAGGCTTAATGAAAGTGAGTTATGATATTTTGTCATGTATATGAAGAGCAGTGGAAGAAGTAGCAATACAGCAATGTAACAACACTCAATTACAAGTGAAATCCTTCAGGGAAAATCCTCTTTGATTAAAACTACTGTACGTAGGTATCAACAACAAAATATACTTAAAGCAGTAAAGTATCACGAGTCAATGTAGTTAAAATATTACATTATTGTCCTATGATTAAATATAATACTTCATGTCATCAATCGATTATTCATATTCTCTTTTCATTTTTGGGATTTTTGCTCTAATCTTTGGTTTTATATATAAGTTAGTTAATTAGTTTAATTTATATATATGTTATAATTAGTTAGTTTTATTGGTTAGTTTCCACTACTAAGTAAGTACAGAAACCATCTTTGGGAAATATATTTGATGTGTAATGATATTTTTCAGTTTGATTTATGCCCATACAGTAATATGGATGTTTAGGACATGGATCATGTCATCCACACATTTATATACACTCAATGGTGCAGAACAACAGAACAACATTGGTATTTATTTGGAATTTTGCTTCCGAATTCTTAAGAGTTGTCTAAAATGTATTATCCTTTTATCATGGTTGTTCTATGATTGATGTAAATCATTTGACAATAATTTCTAATAAATATATTCACCAGCTTGTTGGTAATTTGTTAAAAAGTCAAAAATCTGTAAAGGAGCTGGTATATTGTTAATTGTATGTGGGTTTGTCAGTTCCAATGAATCCTTACCTATTAGTAATTTTAATGATTGTTAAAATTAAAATAAAAAAGTAACTGGGCTTTAAATATCAAACCAGCAGTCTTATGTCCAGTTAGGTCTAAATAATCCTCATTTGTATTTGTGTGAGTAGAGCGGTCTCAGCATGTTCTTCCAGCTTGTTCCTGGCTGTTTCTCTGACCCTTCACCTCTGACACCCAGCTCAGGGATTCACTCATTATTGAACCAATCGATTCTGCCTCTGACTTTTTGAAGTGAATCTGCTGGACCAGACTGTCTGTGTCTAACTCAGATCCATGTTAACAGCAGGTCAGCCACCAATAAATCACCTGGACAGGTCTTAGGATTTGTTTTCTTTTTTTTTCCATGTATTACAAAAATTGTTGCTGGAGTGACTAGCTCACCGGATGTTATACTGAAGAAATTGAAATAAATGAATAGCAGGAGGAACAAAAAAAATGTATAAAATGCAAGATTGTATAGCACCTTGTCTATTTCTACATTGTTCTATTCATATTTCCCATTTCCAGTGTTATTTCTAGGTTTGTCTTATCTAACATTATAACCATTATTTAGACAAATGTGTGGCAGCGCTGCTACGTACAGTGCATGATTGTTTCAGCAGCAGCTTACCCTGCAGTTTATAAATGACAGGAATGTTGTGTATCTCCGGCTTCATCATCAGTCAAACAGCATATAAAGGCCAGGAATGTGTCTGCATGCGTCTCCTGAGACCCAGAGATGTCAGTGCAGCCTAACTGCTGTGGCGAGGCCCCGCTCACTGTGGTGGGTCAGCACGGAGGGGAGGAAGAGGAGCTGCGAGGGTTATACGAGTGACCCCGTAGAGAAACTCTTAGCGGGATAAAACCAACTGAGAGCACATTAGAACTGTGGGAGGCCGGGGCTCGCCTGTCAAAGCAGGCTTCGGTTTCAAAAACGTCCGCGGGGTGAGAAGTTTGGTGCCAGCTGACATTGTAAAAATATCCGGAGGAGAAGGAGTGTGATTCTTACTTTTCCACTTCCAACATGCCCTTATAATATTTAATATGAATAGCCTGAAATTATTTTCATAGCATCAATAATCCAAAAATAAACCTGCATCTGATAATCTCATTTTAATAAAATGAATAATCACAAATGTTTTTAATTGAGTTTATTTAAATAAATTCTATAGCATATGTATATATTCAATGTAATAAAAGGATATACAATACATAAAAGCTTAATTCACCTTATTTATCACGTAAATCAGCATCAATCTACTTAATTTAAGATAATATCTCATAATTTTATTCATTTTTTCATGTTTTTTTTTCATGTTTTTTTTACAGTGAAAATTATGATTCTGTAAAGCTACACCCAGAACAACTGTTAAAGTAAAATGTCATAAATGGAAAAATAAACCATGAACTAATCATACATTGGAAACAGGAAGGTTATGAACATGCAATTTCAATGGGAACTGAAACTAATGGGCGATCTTAAACCCTACCATGACATGTATACGCTCGTGTGGCGTGCCATTACTGCTGTACGTTTACTGCTGTAAATCACTCATCCCCTGCAGGATTTATAGGTGGCTGTAAAAACTTTGTGTTTGCAATCACTGTGGCCAGCAAATGATTTGTAATGGTGACAGTTTTCATGGTGGGGGAGTTAAATATATCCAGATATTGTTTCAATCCTGCTGTGTGACATACCCTTGCAGATCAGACTGGCTTTTTTACGGTGTCGTCATTAGAATCCATTGTAACCACTTAATGCAACCTACAGAAGTTGAGTGCTTTATACCCAAAAGATGGAGCTAAAGCATCACTTTAATGTTAATGCCTAAGCATCCAGAAGTCCTAAACCACCTCAAGGGAATGTGAGAAAGTTCAGCAGCAGATAAATCTATTCTACACCCCCACATAAAGAGGCCTTGATTGATTGCCTGCTTCTTTATAGGTTGATCAATTTAATGGTACGTTATAGCACTAAAGACAGGCTTATACTAATACTTTAACATTTGTGAAAATACTATTATTTGAAGTCCATAGACAGAGACAGAGGACATCATTTGAAATAGTTATAAAACTAAATTTACATAAAAAAGCAAACTATTGTTGTGTCTAGATTTCCTAATTATATAAGCTCTACACAAAGTGCTAACCACTAAGGATCATATGTGTTGATTGGTATATTTCAAGCTTTAAACCGAAGACTGCATAAATAACCACTGTGACCATGGCCTCCCATATTCACGTTGACTAGCGGTATCAAACCATTAAAGATGGTTTACAGATGTGCTTTGTAACAGAATGGCAGAATGTGTGACAATTTGGAAATTTTATATAATTTTTTTGGTAAATTAAACTAAAAGGTAAAATCTTATCAGATCAATGGATCCAGATCCAAGTTTAGAGGGCCTTGACATGATACATTTGGAGAAGCACTGACTTAGAGGGTCTAAACACCGGACAAAGCTTTTTTTTAAATATATTGCTATACATTTCAGTGGACTGAAACACTGGGAAAATGACAGCTATGGTTCATCTCCGATCTAACAGTAATTGAGAACCTACTGTGGTTTGTTAATTATAACCCTGCTCTATTGTCTGTTAGATAGTGTTTGTTTGACTTGTTTTTTTTGATAAATTTAGTTTCAGACATTAAGTCACTAGCTGTATTCTCCCCTAGTCTTATAGTAAAATACTGGAATGCTATGAAAAGTGACTACTGTGTTTCTTTCTTTCATATATATATATATATATATATATATATATATATATATATATATATATATATATATATATATATATATATATATATATATATGAATATATATATATATATATATGAAAGAAATATATATATATATATATATAATATATATATATATATATATATATATATATATATATATATATATATATATATATATATATATATATATATATATATAGGGCGACACGGTGGTGCGGTGGGTAGCACTGTTGCCTCACAGCAAGAAGGTCGCAGGTTCAAGACCGCCTTGGGCCTGGGTCTGGGGCCTTTCTGTGTGGAGTTTGCATGTTCTCCCCGTGTCTGCGTGGGTTTTCACCGGGTACTCCGGTTTCCTCCCACAATACAAAAAACATGCTCAGGTTAATTGGTAAACTCTAAATTGCCCATAGGTGTGAGTGTGAGAGTGAATGGTGTGTGAATGGTGTGTGTGCCCCACGATTGGCTGGCGACCATCTGGGGTGTATCCCTGCCTCTCGCCTTAACGCGCTGGGATAGGCTCCAGCAGACCCCTGCGACCCCGAAAGGGAATAAGCGGGATAGACAATGGATGGATGGATGGATGGATATATATATATATTTTAAACCTAATTCTCTCTTGGGTCCAGTTTCTTTATAAATAGTTTTCTAATTGTGTTTGTCCTAACAGGGTTCATTCATCTTTCGCGCCAACAATAAGCAAGAGAGAATTAAGCCGCCACTAAATACTGTCTTCCATAATGAGTCTGACCTTTGGTAGCTTCTTAAATGTTCTGCACTTGTGGTAATTATTGGAGGTAGCAGGCTTGTCCTAATTGCTTCGTGCCTTGTCGCTGACAGCTGCAATAAAGTAGAGGAGGGCTTATTAATAAGTGCTTACTGAGCGCTAATGGCATCACATGCAGCCTTTGCGGCCCTTGGTCTACAGTAATCACCGTTGGACAGGTACAGGTCCACATGGTACAATAGAAAGATTCAGGAACAAAAAAATCTCTTGTGGTTTATATTTTTCTACCATTTCCATTATGATTTCCCCTGAATAAATAAAATCATAACACAACTTAATTGTTTACCTTAAGTCTTTTAGGGGTCTGTGAGCAGGATTGCCTGTGTTTTACTAATCAATAAATAAATAATAAATAAATCAAATTGCTCTCCACTCAGAATTAGTTTTCTACTTCCTTTTTTTGCATTCACCATAGTTTCTTCTGCTAATTTCCAGCAGCATCTGCTTGCATCCATTTGTGGTGAGGTTGCAGATTGCATCCAATTAAGTACTGTTTTCAAATTATATACAGTATTATTTTAGCCACAAAACTGTGAATTTCCTGACTTGCAAAATCACCTTAAATTGGCAAACATATGTATGATTCATGGCACAAATCAGATGGGATAAAAAAGTCCTTGAAGGACTTTATATCTCTTTTAAGCTATAGCTTAGTTTGATAGTGCTTTATTAAAATATGATAAATACATTTATCTTATTATTTATAAGAGATAAGTTATTTATTTTGGATCAGTGATAGTTGCTTTAAATACAAATTCTACTAAAAAAATCTACTTTCTCTTTAAACCTGATGGCTGCTCCAAGTGAAAAATCCTCTTCATTGGTACATTCCAGACACAGAAAGGAACACAATGCAGACTTTTTAGTGAAGCCTGTGTTGTGTAAACATCATTTTAATCAAACCCACAGCCCCCGGCAGAAATCACACAACAAATCTACTTTGGAGGCATTAGCTGATCTCTGGTCCCACTAAACCAAAATTATTCCTCACCGATGCTTCAATCAACTTCAACCAGCTACAGCAACATGAGGGAAAAGAAAACCACAGCCACAGCAAACATTTCTAAATTGATTGGATTTCAAAACGCATCCGCAGCTGCAGCTTCTGCATCTGAGAACCATTCAAATGGTATTCGCTTTATTGATGCTTTTCCACTGGATGTGCACTTTCTCTGTTAATGATAACACTTTTGTCACAATGTCAGCAGACAGTCACAGGAAAGAGAATCACATGAAGTTCATGTTATCAACCACTGCCGCACTATTTGCCCATTGTCTTTGTTTGCATTACATCATGGTGCAATTATCACAAACTAACACATGTGCTCATAATGACCTGCGGCCATAAAACAAATATGATTGTAATTACTAATTAATTCCATTCATATAGGAGCCAGAGTTAACTGTGGTGAGAGGAGAAGCTCAGCTGAATAATTGAATAATTCACGTGTCAGCGACTCCTCCGTTTCTTTCCCTTTTTGTTCGACACACGATCTGCTGCTGTTCCTCCGAGTAGCAAAGTATTTGGCTCCGATAATGTCAGGGCTTGTGTTTACCAACAAGTGACAGTGAAATTTCTCACCTTTCCAAGGTAAATATGTGCTCTCCCACACTTCACTATCTCGGAGTGAGATAAAGAGGGGGTGAGGAGAGACAGATAATGACTTAGAGAGAGAGAGAGAGAGGGAGAGAGACGGATGAGGGAGGTAGAGAGAGGCAGGCCTGGTTTGGGGTGTAAACAGTGGTTGAATCCGCTGACAGTGTGAGCACAGCTGATAGTGTTTAAGTCACGCTGTCTCCCTCCGTAGGTCCCGCATTGTTCTCTGCTGCCTCTGGCTGTGTTTTACAGCATAATTAGACCTTATTTCACTTGAAAACACCCACGTGCTATACATTTCCATATGCTCAGCCTTTACTTCCTTCCTCGTCCACAAGCTTGGTTGAGATGAGAGCTATGCCCATATCGCTGCGTATAGCGGCTGTTTTACCAAATTCCTTTCCACGTCATCTGTGAAATATCTTGCATCTGACACAGTGTTCCACTATGTTAAATCCAATGTACTCACCAAGTCCACAGGAAGCAAAGAAAATGTTGAATTTACATTTAATTGAAGTAAAAAAAAAACAACTTGGGTACTGACTTGACACCATATTACAAACAGTGACAAAACTCTTTTCTGCAATCTTGATGTACACACTATATATATTGTACCGTTCACATGCTGCACACGGTCAAAAGCCGTTTGAACCAAACTTAAAGTTATAGTGCAGAATATTAATATATTATCTATATAGATATGAATCATTGTTAGTCATCCAAGCTGTTGTTAAGTGAGTTCACACAATGCTGATTCAGCCAATCACCAGCAGCTAAATCTGTCAGTTTCTTTAAACTTGTGTCTATAGAAAAACTTGATGCTAGCTGGATGATTCATATTGAACACGTTTGATTAGCAGAGCTCACACACCAGGGAATTCTACCAGCTACTTTGGAATATGGATAAAATGTGATCTTACTGCATGCAGGTCTAACTAAAGATATACTGTATCTATAGAACACTTGTGGTTTGCCTAAGAGAATCATGCTTATTAAAATAATCATAACTTCCTCAAATTTCAAACTTGGTT
Organism: Eupleurogrammus muticus; assembly: GCA_036785175.1. Lineage (NCBI taxonomy): Eukaryota > Metazoa > Chordata > Actinopteri > Scombriformes > Trichiuridae > Eupleurogrammus > Eupleurogrammus muticus. The sequence continues at coordinate 17,617,321 of JAYKQN010000018.1, read as the reverse complement.
TGCTATACACACAATTAATGTTACAACACTACATACTTATAATAATATATAAAATAATAATAACTTCATGCAGCAAGGTAAAATAATAGTTATACATGTAAACTATAAACACACAGTCACTATAGAAAAACATGAGCAAAAGCAGAAACACCATAAAGTGAAGATGCTTACAATGAACGGCATTGGAATGAAAATTAAAGAAAAATCTAAATTAAAAAAATTCAATCCTGTATATAAATATCCTGTATCATAGCTACAATAGTAAAATTTCATGTGGTTTTGAATGAGATCATGACAATTTATTTAAGACGGCCTAGGAAAGTAAAAAAAACCTGATTAGAGTAGATAGAGTACTTAAAGCAGGAGGTGCAGTTAAAAAGTCCTTATGACACCAACAATCAGTTTCTTTAATGTAATTTCTAAACTGAAAATTAAAGTAAATACTATATGAAAAGTCAGACGTAACCAGACGCCAATTGAGGAAGTCAGTCATTGACATTGAGGAATGACACGTGTACTCACCTCCATTGCAGCACAACAAACTCACAGCAGCTTGGATGGAAGCTATGTGTGTACACGAGTGATTCAATTTGCACACACACACACACACACACACACACACACACACACACACACACACACACACACACATACACACACACACACACACACACAAAATGAAGGGACACCACCATGAGTGCCTCTCCTTCCACCAGATGAGACTCTGGTGCTTGCTGCAAGAAAACCTAAATAAAAGTATTAGTTGCACAAATAAATCAAAAGGAAACAATCTGATTTTGCTGATAGAAAGAAAAAAGCACAAAAATGTAAAATCAGAATGGCAGCCTCTGGCAGGGAATGATATTTAACACTCCAGGAAACAGGGATGACACAAGACTTCAAATGGCCGGGATGCTACAGTAATAAAACAAAGGTGATGAAAAGAATATAGCGCTAAAATACAGTTTCCAGCAGGAGCTCTAAACTACATACCTGCAAACAAATGCAGGAGCCACAGGTCAAGGAGAGAACAAGGCAGAGAGCGCATGGCATACAGGTGTCCTTTATCTGGCCCTGGCCCTAGAATTGACTGCAAGGGGGGAGGAGTTAGACCTGAGTTGTGTTCAGGGAAACAACTGGCAGCACTTCACTACAGTTGTAACTTCTAAATATAAGTTAGGATAGAAGTTACAACTCTCTGAAACACAGTAAAAAAGTATGGGGTCGATGGATGTGTCACAGGGGTTAAACGTAAGTCACTGAACATCTTATGGGGAGGTTTAGACTCATCGAACAAGTAACAAAGCATAGTTATCCAAGAGGCAAAGACATAAATCACCTTTCATCATAAATATTGTGCAATAGGTATCATTTTAATTTTATTTGTGTCTCCTGTCCCGCCTGCATTCACAAGACCCATTTCCTAGTCAGAGGAAGATGTAAATTTATATATATTGACTGTCTTAAAGGAACATGGTGGAGTTTCTGGGGACATCTAGTGGTGATGTTGCAGATTGCAATCAATTGATTCCTCCAAGTGTGTAGGAGAACCTTTGGTGGCCACAAACAAATGCATATTTTTTTGGGCTATTGTAGAAGATGGCAACATGAAGAGGGACCAACTCCCTGTGTAGACTAAAATGGCTTAATTTAAGTTAATAATAAACATTTTTGTGATTGAATCATTTACTAAGTAAAATTTACTTCTAAATATTATATTGCATTTCTGCCAAGTCTGCTAAGTGCCACTAAATGTAACACAATGGACTTTTAGGTGATCCAAACACCAATACTATGATATTTCTGGTGGGGTATTAAATGGTATTTTTGAAACATGCCATAAAATCTGACAAATCATATAACACTGGATCAAAAAAACAACTTCAGCCAAGAATTAAATGAGAAGTTTGACATATTGACACTGTCTATTAGGACGTTAGAAGTTCAGTCCTAAGTTGCGGTGTGAGTTTTCCCCCAGCCAAGCTGCTGGGAGTCTCATAATCACAACACAAACATGGTCCCACATGGTCTCGGAGGTCAGCAAATTGGATGATGTGGCTTAAATCAGCTCTTCAGAGACCAGCCACTCCTCATGGAAGTGCATATCCTGAGTGGGCTGAGATGATCATCCCTTGATAGAAGTGTGTTCTTAAAAAATTAAAGCATCATCACACATATTGAGAGAGGCAGCTAGGAAGTATTAGCAAATAAAGATGGATTATTAACAAAGATCAACTCTCTACAATAGCATTTAAAAGTTTCATTATGCCAAAGCAAAGCAGCACCTAGTTAAATAAAGCTGCATAGCACAGATTCATGAGTGTTTATACTGGTTGTATATTGTTTGAGTGCGTTTTTTTTCTACATTTGCACAGAAAAGTTCCCACTCAAGAAATAACAAAGTTAAATCATCCCAGGATTATGGGTCAGATAAATACATATATTTGTATACACAGTAATAAGACTGTGCTCATTGTGCCAGCTACAAGACAAGAGTGAAAAGATCTACGGTACACCAGTAGGGATGTGCCAACTTTGGATCAAAGTACATGCCGGTTTGTTGACGATTGTTTGGAAAATCCGCCTGAACTGGATTACGAAGAACTACTGGGCTGATCTTTGTGAAACTTGGTGGTAAGGTGTAGAACTGGCCAAGGACAAACCCATTAATTTTGGAGCAGCTCACAACAATGTTGGTGCCGCACATCTGCATGTCAGATAGAAGACCGGCCTTGGTGAAGGTATGTCCGCTTATGTCTGGATCCAAACTGGTATATCTGAATTTATACTAACCAAGCTGTATATCAGGGACACCTCACCATAATGCAATCCAATGCAATAGTTTAGAAAAAGCTACACAACAGTAGTAGTTATGGCCATGATGGTGTGGTGGATTGGACAAGTGCTTGCTTTTTGTATAGATCTAAACTAGATTGGCTTTAAAAATGCATAAAACCAAACAATAAAATACACACATAACAGTACAACAGACAAACTCCTTTCCTTTTCACACCAGTGAATTAAAATACAAGTACAATAAAAGAATATATAATGTTTTTTATTCACAAACAATCCATATGAATTATAAATACTACAAATTAAAGGACCATATTGTTCACATTTTCTATGTCACATTTTCTCATCCCATATGTGACTTGTTAATACAAACAAGCCTCTCCTCTGATGGCTGATTTAAATGTCTGCTAATGACTGTATAGGTGTGACATCACAACTGAGATGTTCTTATTATAAAACTGATATTAACATGTTTGCATATGGGACCTTTAGAGTCTGAGTGGGTTAAGATTTTCAGTGTTTTCAGCGCCATCCCCACACCTCGTAAATCCTTCATCCCATTAAATAATCTAGTGAGTAGGGATGCATTATTAGATCTTGTATGCACATCAATATTTTATATTACAAATGAGTATTTTGCTCCTTGAAATGAGTCATTTTTGTCGACTCAAGAGTTAAGAGTTGTCAAGAGTATAGTAATCTTTAATCCCAAAGACATCTTATCAGCAATGATTCTAATGAAGTCATGCCTGGTTGACTAGCATATCTAACGCCAGCCCAGAGGCAGCGCTCCGTTGTGGCATCGTGCCAACGTGCCAAATGAACCATCTGGCATATTTCAAAGAATGGAGTTCATCCTCATCGTCTGACATTCCCCTCGGCTCCATCGTCTTCCCTTTTTCTCCATTATGTTCAACGTTGTAAATGTCAATATCAAGGAGGCTTGACAGATGATTTCAGTACCTCCCTACACACACACACACACACACACACACACACACACACACACACACACACACACACACACACACACATAAATAGACATCAATAAGAAACCCATGCTTTACTAATCAGCTTAGCATTCTCTCGCTCTGTATCTCACCCCACTTGTAGTGTAGGCTTGATATCTGATTATGTCGGGTCACTCATCCAGATGGACCCACGTTCAGAAACCCACCCGCCCCACCCTTTTGCCACACCTGACCTCTGACCTCCCGTAGCGTTGCCTTGGAAACCTGTTCTGTGGAGATGAGGAGGGCGGGGATGGAGCGGTGGGGATAGTCCGGAGGGGGGGTGATGTGTGTTTGGTATTCTGGGCCAATCTCACGGCTGGTTAAGCTCCATGAATAGAGAGTAATCTGGCCGTGAACGTCCAGATCCCCCCTCCTTCCCTCTGTCTCTCATCCCTCACTGTCTCTTCTCTGTGTCTTTTCTTGGGTACTCCACCTCTCTTCTACTCCTCTCTCTGTTCTCTTTCCCTCTGTTTCTTTTCTCCCCGGTGCCAGACAGATGGTTCAGACAACAAACATTTGTCTGAAGTTCCAAGAGCATCTCTGACCACCCTAATAAATATACTGGGGAAAAGCAGGGGATTTTGTAAATAAGACATGTTCTTTGTGAGTACGGATGCATTTACCCATTGCATGTATGCATAATGATAGGTATTTGAAAGGCACCTTCTTCACAAAAGGTTATGTGCAATTAAAGGAAGGTTGTGGTGATTAGGTTTTTTCTCACTTAGAAAAACTAACAAAATAATGGAAGGTAGATGTGAAAAAAATGTTGTTAACTGAAATAAATATAAAAAGTGGGCTTGACAAAAAAAGGATAAGTACACTAACTTAAACATTAGAGCATATGTTCTCAGTTTTCATCATTTACAATCTGTGCAGATTATTGTTGAGTTTTTATTAAGCACACATTTTTTACAACTTTTTTAATCCCACCCCTGACAAATCCCCAATATTACAAAAAAATAAAAACTAATAAAAGCTAAATACAAAAAGCACAAACACCAAGCACTTTCAAAAATATAGTAAAATTGGATAAAAACAACTAAAACTAGCAAACCCAATAAAAACTAATTTAAGCTTTAAGCTTTACTGAATTTAAAAACAAAACCCCTAAAAATAAAAATCTCAAACTATTATAGCGTAAGTTGTGATTTCAACATTTTATTTTAACTTGTGACATATCTTCATGGTTGTATCCATGATTTCTTTTGGTTATGTCAGCACCATAGAAGTTACCACTGGAGAATAAAGTATGAATGAACCATTTACGGTGTGACTGTTTCTCAGAGGTATAGCGTTGTCCAGCTTTGGAGCAACGGTGGTTTAATTCCCATCTCCTCTAGTCCTCGTATTGACGTGACCCCAAAATGATCCTATAAACTACTTTGAGTGGTCAGACTAATTAGAAAAGCACTAAATGCAGTTTAAAATTTCCATTATTTAAGTGCCAAAGTATTCTTATTACTATACTTCCACCGCAGCTCAACAGAAACACTGTCCGAGGAAACATAAGAAGGGAATTTGATGCTACGAAGACTATAAAATTTCCAGATATCTGCGTAATTATATCATATATCATGTGAACTTCAAATCGGTGTTAAATGACACACTGTGGATTTTTTAACCAGCATGAAGTGGTGATTACAGTGAGAAAAGCCTCTTCCGTTTTAATAACTTCAGAGGATAATATAGCTTGAAGTGCTTTACTACCACTTGATACTTTATTGTGTTTAACGTGTTACACGTTTGCAAACGTCCTCATTTTCCCTCAGGTCACCATAATGAAAAAAAAAACACATCAAGGTTCACCCCAAAAACAAGTTTCTCTAATATATCTCCATATCGCGATTTTCATTCCTGTGCAAGAATTTGAAGTCAAGGCTGAATACACAGTTGCTCTATGTGGGTAAAAAGGATTCAGACACAGGCAGAAACATAAACAATTTTAGAGTCTGGCTTACACCATAAAAATATGAATTTCCATCACACTCGACAATCCAGGAGAATTCAGAGATTTATATTTGCCAGTGCGGACCCAGGTATACCACAGCAACACAACACTCAGAGCTCCCAGATCACACACAGAATAACTCACCCACTCTGCAACTCTATTACTGACAGGAATGACGACTAAAACAAAAAGACACAAGCTGTATGAAACTAGAACTTTTCTTTAAGAGGCTTTGTAAAAAAAAAAAAAAGATAGGTACCATACGGAAATGGTTTGACACATGGTCAAGCAAAGAATCCTCCAAAATGCTTTAATTGATCCAAATTAGGTGTATTAAAACATTTAGAGAACCACAATGGCTCCTTCATTGTGATTTTCCCCTGTGTTGTTCGGTTGTGTGCTAATGCGCCACTCCACTACCCGAGGAAACCCTTGAAGAACACTCCTTTTCTGCTCCTTTTGGGTGTAATCTATGGAGAAGAATGATGGCTTTCAGATGTGTGGGCGATCTGTTCCAAAACTGTAAATGAGGTTTACTCACAAATCTTGTGCTCTTATGGGACACAGAAACACAGTCGAGTATTAAAGGCAGTAACCGCTTGTCATATGTGATCAATTAACCCCCCCCAACCCAACACATACACACACACACACACACACACACACACACACACACACATACACATGCATACACTCCTCTTATTTAAATACCCAACTTACATATGGTGTCTTCTTAGCTACAGAATAAATCTCTGTAGAGATGAAGAATTTCCACACACATCCCACATAGATAGATCTATGTTTTTTCATGCAGTACACACAAACACACACACACACACACACATGCATGCACACACACACACACGTGCATGCACACACACACACACAAACACGCATGCATACACACACACACACACACACATGCGCAGGCTAACTGTAACAGAGAAGTGTTGACAGCAGCCTCCTCAGTAAATATTGAATTTAGCCAAGCAGGCTCAGTCTAATCTCCCAGCATGCACTAGGCTGACGCTCAGTTATCCAGATGGACAGCTTTGCTGGGAGTTATTTGGTAAACAGCTCTCATATGTTCTGCTATGTTGCAATCCAGACAAATACATGAATACCAACAAGAGGAGCCAAACTACTATTCTTCTTCTTTCTGAAGTCCTGCATGTGGGAAATGCCTCACTTCAGTTTGCTTATAGTAACACATGGTAGTTAAATACTGTTAATGATTTGTAGTTTGCATATTTTACGTATTTTTTAAGAAGATCTGACACTAACATATAGCTGAGATTTGAGTGTGCTGGTGTTCAGACTGTGACTATAGGAGATGGTCTTTAAATAAACATAGTTCAGTAATGCATTTGCACAGATTTGAGTTCCTCACATATCTTGACGACTGTTCATCTGATCCTGTTTACATGTGGTGGGTGTATTGCTGGAGAACCCAAGTTATGGTGGGGTGTCGAATTTTGTGCAATTCAGCCAGATGGTGGAGCCATACCAGCAAACTTAATATTTTGTCCTTTAACGTTTCATCAGAGTATAAATTTGTGTGAATGGCTGAATGAACACTTGTAGTGTAAAGCATTTTGAGTGGTTAAAAAAAAGTTGATACATCGAAGTCGATCAATTGTGACAACATTTGGTGATTTACAGATATGTTGTCTGAGTGGGCACGTGACAGATTTGGTGTCATTTGGCCAACAGGTGCTGCATCTCTAATTATGATGGTAGAAATCTCTGTCTGTATGGAGAATCATTCATCCGAGTGACTTCACACGGCTGGTGATATACTGTTAACAGGGCTGTGGTGCTGCAGGGCGAAATAAGATGTGAAGCCGCAAAGAAAGCAACCAAAAAAAATATTTATGAAAAAAAAGGAAATTCATCTGACTTTTGACTTTAAACAGAAAAAAAATAATCCACGGAATAGTAGAGGAGTGTCTGTTCATTGGAGATACACATTCTGATTTAGACTTTACCACGTCCTGGCAACACCAGGTCCAAATCAAACACAACAGCACTGTAATGTTACATTAGACATTAACTAGGCTACATTTCCAAACATCCTGGCAGCACTTATGACACAACACTCACTCATAAATGTTGCCCTTTTTACTTCAGTTCTGCAAAAATTCTCAATGGCTTTGCCCTTGAGGTCAGTCATTTCAATCACATAGCAAACGGGGAAAGCCATAGAATGCACTTCTAGCACATCCAACTAATCTCACCTAAATAGGAGAACGACAAGGACCAAAGAGAAAGGTTGTGCAACATCATGACTACTTCATATGTACATATAGCGGGCTCATTCAAAGGTAATTAAAACTTAAAGCGATGTTCCCTATGTTTGTTTATACACTTGGGGTCTATGATAAGAGAAACCTGTAGCATGCATCATAGCATATGAGAGCATAGAGAGAAAAAATAATCAAATTATAATGATATATACTTTAAGTTGGGAAAAAAAGTAAAGAAAAAAAAACATCACAATCATGGTTGTGGTTTTTCTCACATTGTCTTTCATGCAAGTGCAATGCACAAAACCAAGAGAAAAGCAGATTCCTGCAGCAACAGAACCACTATGTACTGCAGGGGTGGACATTCCTGCCAAGGTTGAAATTTCCATTGCTAATATGAACTTTGCATAAGTGCTTATAATGGTAGCGTCGATTCAGCCTCGTTATTGTTTTTCCACTAGAGTAAAGCAAAGCTGAGAAAATTCCTGAGTAAATATAAACTTTGCTTAAGTACTTATATGGCTGTTTTCTCTCTCCCATATGGCGGCCAAAAGCACAAAGCCTCGGGGGGAATACCAAGCAGCTCAGCTAAGCCCCCGTCCCCATCCACTAGACAAAGACACGGCTCTTCAAAGCGGCACAGGGCCTTTAAAGAGTTAACAGCAGAGAGCGCTTTTTAAACGTGACAGTGTTTGAGAATACTTTAGCGCCGCTAAACCCTTGAAGATCACATCCCCGCTCCTGCCGACTCTCGCTGCCATCGAAAAAGGGGAAAACTGACAAGATGAATATCATGGCTAGATCCTGGGCTTAGATTCATTTTCTTCCTCACCACCGTCTGCTTTGCTTTGCTCCTTCACATACCTCAACATCATTTTGCCCGAAAACTGTCATCGCTCACCATATCAAGATTTGAAAAAATTAAACTTCTATTATTTGCATAATAAAATATTTGTGAAAACATTATTTTCTATATGGTTTTATTTTACTGCTATTAACTACTGTTAATCTATGTTCATAGGCCCTATGCACACCTGTATTACCACGTGTCCTAGGTGATTTGATCACACCTGGGATTATTTTAGAATGTGTCCCTTTCTACACATACAAACTTCTAAATGCCATCACATTAAATTGATGGAATCACAACTACTATCTCATGAAGCAGTGGCGGTTGGCTGTTTCTAGACTTAAAAAAATGTAGAAATGAAGGAAATTTGTTTTAAATAACCCCTCCCTCAATATTTTTCCCATGACTATGGGAATCATAATGAGAGGTGAATTTTCAAAAACTGCAGAACTATCCCTTTGATGACTTATTAATATCTAAAAACAAATCGCATAGACAGCAATTGTATTTAAATCTCAGGCACTGTATACATTACAAACTCCATTCATTTCAAAATAAAATTATGAACATTACACGTTAACTGTACATAAGCCTGTTATAATGGCATGAAAATGATCCCTGTGAATTTGTGATGTCAAAACTACACAGTCATCAGCCACCCCCTATTGCACAACCATTTCAGATCAGCCATTCAGAGAAGTTCATTAATATTCTTTATCGAGATGAATGGTTCTTCATAGCCTGTTAGAGATATCACAACTTCACATCAAACCCAGGAAAAGTGTAAATTATGGGAATTTTAAAGCCATAAGAAAATGGCTCCTATTTTTATAACACACAATCAGCATCTGTAACCAGTACTGTGCACATGTACATATGAATATCGTTATCATCTATTATATAATATCTTTCTGATTTACAGTGTGTTTTATAATGCATTCATAATAAAGCTTTAGTGTTGCACACTGAAAAAAATCGAAACTGCTCCCACATATTTTATAATGCATTCAAGCCTATAGGCAGACATGTCCTATTCGCTACCATTACATTCATTACTCAACCATTACATTGAGGTCAAAGAGTTTTCATGTGATTATTAAGTCACCCAGACATAAACCCCCAATCACACACATTTCCTTCAGGAAAATTCTCCCGTTAGCGTTTAAATTGAAGCAGGAATAGAAACTCGAGTTGCCGCTGCAATGTTGATAGCATCAGAGCACTTGTGTGTCCTCTCTGTTTCTGCATGTGTGTGTGTGTGTGCATGCGTGTTTGTGTGCACACAAACACACACACACACACATGCACAGCCAGGCTTCAGACATCACTGTTTATGTGTAAGTATAATTGCTTTGAGTTGCAGGGAGATTTAAGAGTCTGGGCCCTGCTGCTGCTGCACGGCTTTATGGAGGGAGTGTGAAGTGTTATCATTAGTAATGTGATTAACACCTTCTCCACAGGGGCGGTGGAGGGCAGCGGTTTGTGTGTGAAAGTGTGTGTGTGTGTGCGCGTGTGTGTGTGTGAGTGTGTTTTGTGTGTAAGAAAGGAGAGATAGAACAATGTGGTAGATTTGTAGGGCGGAGGGGGGGGGGGTATCTTTTGTCATTCCCACTCAAGCCTGTAATATATAGGAATGATGGTGTGTTGCATTTGTTGCAGCGGAGCGCTTTAATTACCTTGTTAATATATTAGTGACCAGCATTGATTACCTGGCTAATCCGATCACACGGCCCCACAATTGATCCTTCTGCAAGCAGCCCGACAATAAGCACTTTGAGCAAAGAGACGCTCAATAGCCCATCCACAATTGGCTCTCTCACGGCTTAATTGGCTAAAATAAGCCAAACATTTTGGTTTCCCCCTCAACAGTCAGATCAATGGAGGGAATGAGGCCTGAATTCAGATGACTTTCTTAACAAGCTCAGCCCCCTCGCCTCTCTGCGTCTTCTTATTCATTTTTCAACGATTAGTTTTGAGGATTTTCTGCTTCATGTGGCATTTTAAGTCAGGAGAGACAAGAGTTTGTTCCAGGACGGAAGATACTTTGATTATAATGTCTTTTTTTTTAATAATTTGGTAGGTGATAACATCACCAAACATATTAATGTTACTACTTGAATGGAAATTAAAAAAAGAGTGAAATGTTAAGTCTTAACTGTTCATTTCATTCACCAGTAGTTCGTTTTAATCTCCTTGTAAAGTTAATTGTAAGTTGTTTATTTAATCTCACAAAAAATAAGTAAATGTCATCCGGGTGCGTTCTGGTTTTGAGCAAATAAGCCTACATGCAAAGTGTATTTTTTTCAGAATATGGCAGCATAGGATAAGTTATGGCTGTAATAAATATCATATATAAGAAAAAGAGGTTGGGAATCTGGAAACGAAACCATTTGTTAGTGCTGTTTCCATCTCACATTAAGTGCATTGACTCTTTTTTTGCTTTAAAGGCAAAAAAAACATGTCAAGCTAGTGTCTTGTTTTCACTTTATCTTTTCCAACAAACTTCTCTAATGTATACATATATATCAGAATCCATCAAAATCAGATTGATGGAACCCATTATTGGCGTGTTGCTGGATATATCCTACATTTCCCAGTGACCCCCCCTCCTACTCGCGTCCTGTTTGTGTGGCTCGTAGCTGATTATCCTCTGTCTCCCATCACCTGATCAGCACTGCACTATATCTCCCCCGGCTTTTCCACCCACTCGTTGCCAGGTTGTTGTTCTACATGCCACGGCAGCATGACCGGCCAACCGACGGCATACTTTTGTGATTTCTGCTTTTTTTTGTCTGTCTGTCTGAAAGCTGTTGCGTCCTCTCTGAGTTCTTAACAGGAGCACATTTACTGACCCACTGTACCGACTATATGAACGCTCATAAAGAACAATGTATATACAGTAAACATTTTGGTCATCATTTAATACATTTAATGTCAACTGCAAAACTCCCCAGATTTCAACATTGAAATGGGTGGGGGAAAGTTCTCACTGTACACTAGGCCTGGGCTGATGTCAGATATATGTGTTTGTGTGTGTGTATATTATCTGGGTGGGATGGGTCTATGGTTTAGTTATTTTCTCTGTGTAGCCTAGATTTAAAAAGAAGATCTGGCGGTTTCTGGGAGTTCACTTCTGATATGTATATGTGAAAGCATAAAAAACACACCAGGGTACATTGTAGAATAAGCAAATCAGCGGGTTGAAGCTCCGACTTTGCAACATGTCAGTGCAAATATGCAAATGGAAAAAAGAGGGGAAAAAAACAATACTTTGATTTATAAAAATATTGCAAATGGCAAGAACATTTTTCAATAATAGGAAATTGGCCCAAGCCTACTGCTCACTACCTGCTCAGCACTGGCAAACAAGCATTGTAGTACAAGCTGAGCCAGATATGTATTTCTCTCAAGATTTGGGCATAAACCACTAACAAAAAGTACAGGACTCCTCTGGTGGATAGAAACTCCAACCGAATGATAATATTGCTGGATGTGCTATTGCAGGTTTGAGGATGAGATGGATTACCTGTAAATGAGATAAAAAATTGCTTGCTTTACTGCTTTTTGTGCAGACTACACATATATACTGTAGGTACATTCATTAATACTGTATGTAGCTGATCCAAAACTCTTTTTTTCTTCACATTGCACTTCTCTTACCCGACTTGTGAATCCCCTCCTCGCTCCGTCCGTCTGCCGCTCTCTGAGGCCCATCTGAAGGCCAGCTGGTGGCTGACAGCAGCTGAGGACCATAAATCAGGCGGGGAGGCAGAATTCCTTACGCCGCGTTGGCATTCATTTTGTCAGCCATGAAATAAAGATGTAGCGGAGGTCAAAGCGTATGGAATCTACCCCCCCTAGAGCAACAACAACCCAACATCCACCCTTGTGAAAACCTTTGTCCTCTGTGACTTTCTCTCCGCAGGTAGCTGCTCTCATCACCTCCTCAGTTGTGTGGTCCGCCCTCGTCTGGGTCATAATTTACGACGAGGCCCAATCGGGTTTGACTGTTGTGGGTCTCTGACAGTGAAGAAGTGTTTCTCGAGGCCAAGTGAACGCGGCGGTGAAGAATTTTTATAACCTCAAGATTGCAACTTTGAAAAAAAAGGAAAGTATTTTACGTTCACAAGACAAGACAAAGAACAACACTTTGGTCGGAGCTACGGTAGTTAAAGCTACGCTGATCAGTGTTTTCGTATTAACGGCGGATTAAATGCCGTGTAGAGATTTATCACTCGACTTCGCAGTTCCTCCGGGTTTTGTGTAGTGTTTTAGCGCCGGATGCCATTTTGTTTTTACGATGACTTTACTTCACTCATTTTACTACTCTCGCCACTCTCATTATTCCCATTTACAGACACAGCAGTTCTCGTTTTAGTAGGACAGCTCCGACAGAGAGCCACAGCCCAACAGCAGATATGTGATTTAAAATACTGGACTTGAAGGTCCCATATCGATGACTTTTCCTGGGTTTTATTTGCAGTTGTGATTTCACAAAAACATCTATTTGTGGTTTTAAGAACTGATAATCATTTCAATGTATTTTTACATCTGTCTCAAGCTTTTCTCTGGAGCTCCAGAAAGAACAGGTTGTTTTGTGTCTGTGGCAACAATATAAATGAGCCTCTCTGATTGGGTGGTGGATTTATATTTGTGACATCACAACTTCCTGGCAGTCCTGAGAGTAGGTTTGAAGGCACAGTTTCTGACGATGGGCTGCTTGTGTTTCTCTGCAGATTCAGAGTTTTGAGTTTTCAACATTAACATCTGCCATTCTATCATATGGGACCCACAGCCTTAATTAGGTGAACCTAAACATGGGTGTAAATGAAAAATAAATGTCACTCTATGTCTGTTGGCTATGTACATGTAGGCATTTGGTTGCTGGCATGTCAACAACAATTTCAAAGGATCACATTTGTCATTACATCTACACAATCAATTAAAACTTTGATGTGAGTTTAGCTTAGACTACTTTATATTTCACAGCAAGCCTGTATAACTTTCCATTAACATAGGCTGCAATCTGATTTAAAAATGACAGTCACAGCAATATCAGTCTTGCTTATAATAGGTGACAGTTATCCACCATTACTGATCATTACAATCCAAGTGAAGTAGCAGCAAATCTCCTGAATGACCTGATTTGAGCAATGGTTGTTTCCACAGGATGGTTCCAGTGAGATACAATAATTTTGTATTAAAACTCTCCAGCCAGTTTTATAACAAAAGTACACACAAGGACGCATTAAATCATAACAATATCATTACAGTAAAATATCACACCAATAATTAAAACCTTAATTAAAACACACAAGGAAAAGCAACTAAAAATTGTAAAAGAAAATCATAATTGTTAAAAAACAATTATATTAAAAAAAATTACCTTAAAACCCCATGAACTGAAAAGTTTAATTCTCATGAACCAGTAATAATTGTCGTGTATTTCTTTGTATGTACCATAAATCTGTAAAAAAATAATAAGAAGAGAAAAGAAAATTATAACAATAATAATAACAACAACTATAATATAATATATTTTTCAAATAAATCAAAATCAAATTAAAGTAACACATATATAGCTCATCCTGCATATAGAGATGTATACAAAAGTTTAGCCAATCAAATCTTTTTATTATAATTTTATCTCATCCTAATCAGATCTTGTGGGCTAATGTAAAGATTTGATTAAGATCGCTCTTGTACTTGTTCATTTTGTTTAATTGGAATTTTCTAATTTCCTCTTCATAGCGCCTTTAGCATATTTTTAAACAAGTCACAAGAGGGTAAAGGTTGAATGTCAGGCATGTTTTGTTTCCAAGCTCATGGATCATTCAAAGGAAACGGTAGATTCACCAAACTGAATGTTTGAGACCATGATGAGAATTTCGGCTTTTGAATTTGACTTTTCATTTGGAAGAAGAAGCAATCAAATCTCACATTTTATCACTTCCATTTTTTTCTAACTATCCTAATTCCAGAAATGATGTATCTTATTGCTTATGTTGTGGTGTTCTGTGAGGAGCAGATTGAATTGCCCTGTGTTTAAAACGTGTTGCCTTGGCTTCCCTTGCTTATTTCTTCGTGATTGTTTGGAACGTTACAGTCTCCCGAAGTGTTTACCTCATCTTTTGGCTCCAGTGAGTATTATTAGTCACCATATACAAACACATAGCCACATGTACACACACACACACACACACACACATGCCCACACAGCAGTCCCACATTTGAAAGAGCTCATTGTTGCAGCACACCTGCCTGGTCTCCATCATGACTCCAGCCACATCATGGAATCTCATGTAGGATTTTTGTTAATCCACGTCCTGCTTGTTCCTGCATTAGTCTGCGTGTCATGGTGACATGTAGCCCTGTTCCTGCCAGGCAGGCCGGAGGGATTGTGTTCACCCGGTATGTAAGTCAACGTATATAACACATGCACATGCATCCACCAGCAGGAATGAACAACTGAACAAGGGAGAGGTGACGATATCGGTCAGAGTGTGAGGATGCAGAGGCCAAAGGTCGCGGGTGTATCAATTACATTTATTTAGCTTTTATGGCCATGTTTATATTTTATGTAAAATTGAATGATAATAAGAAATCTTCAATTTGTCAAATTTTCATATCAGTTTTATGTCATGTTTTATTTCTTTATTCTGGTTGAACAATATGAAAGAATGAATAAATGATTTATAATCTTTTAGTTATAGATGAGGTCAATACATCATCAAAATCAAATACATTAGTCCCTAAATAAACAAAAAAAACAATCATAGATCCAAAAAATATATATCCCCAAATATTTCTAAATAATAATAATATTAAAATTATGATAAATTTTTTTTACAATTTTGCATTTGATTGAAAAAAAAAAAAGATCACTGAGGGAAAAAGTATATATATATATATATATATATATATATAGAGAGAGAGAGAGAGAGAGAGAGAGAGAGAAAGAGAGAGAGAGAGACAGTTTTTAAAAGTTGGTGTTAGTTTTTTTCTTTCCACTACATCAATCAGCCGCATTCAGCCCTGATACCATGAGCTGATGCCATAAACTAAATAAAAAAACAAAAACAGCAAAATTTATTCTCAGAGTCTGTAGATGTTTCCTTCGGCAGCTCTCATTCCAAGCCCTGTGCCTCCCTTTCTTTCCTGCCGGTGTCAATGGTCAGGGCGAGGGCTTAGGGGTCAGGGTCAGGGTCGAAAGGTTAAATGATAGGTCCATGTTTGTGTAGTTCTATTGTCATGGCTTTGGTTCGTCTGACCTCCAATGCTCCGTGTTCAGACCGGGCTGGACTGTGTGTGTGTGTGTGTGTGTGTGTGTGTGCATGGAGCCACATAGCTGTTTGAGTCATGCAAAAACATCAAAGGCAAAAGTGGGACGCAAAAAAAAACTACAAAAAAAAAAAAAGTGAGAAACCCATCCGGCCGCTGAGCGTCTTTAATGGACTGTGGATACTGGTCTCTGGTGAGGGGGGACTCGTCTGTTCTGTCTGAGGGGTTAACTCTGGTTGTAAAAACCTGAGGTGGATATTTCACTTTCAAAGATCCTTTGAAGAGGAACAAAGGGCTGAGCCTGTCGTGGAGATTATCCTGTTAAGCCACGGCTGGCCTCGCCCACCCAGGACGGCCGCAGACTGTACGGGGCTGTCATATTAGTGGCAACATCCACTCCATGCTGGAAACATCCACATTACCGGTATTTACACAGCACCCCTGTCTACGTGTTGGATCACTCGCAGATTGTCCGTGTTCTAGGTATCATGTCACACTGGGTAATTTCCCCTTTGTGGGAATAGGGTGGGACAGCAATAGAAAGGAGATGATGAGCCAAATACAAAGAACTCACGTCTAAAGCAAGACGTCCCTAAACAGGCGGCGATGATTCTTACTCATGTTCTAATAAAAGTTTTCAAAAGGGCAAAATATAAATGTTCTCCTAAAGGTGGCACCAGAGTAGTGGTTCCCAACTTTTTTGGCCTGTGCCCCCTCAAAATGAAGGAAAATCTGTTATTGTCAGACAACTTAAGTTTCCGATTATTGTACCGAATTATCACGTAATTGTTTTTGATGAGAAAATAGTAAAGAAATATAGTTGTTAAAGTTCCCTACATTCTAAAGTTACATCTTCAAATATCTGGCTGTGACTAAGTCCAAAATCCAAAAATGATCACATCTGGGAAGCTTAAACCCAGAATAGTGCCAAAAATGTTTTTTATTCCTGCTAAAAATATAGGCCATACTGTTATTAGAAACTAAGGCATTTATATGATGAGTAAATGTCAATTGAATTTTGCTGATTAAATTATGAATTATGAGAAGAGGTCAGAAACTTGCCATAAAGAAGAGGATATACTGTATCCTTTTGCAATGTTAAACATTTGAAAAGGAATTTTTGGCAATTAGTCTCTGAGATTTCCTGTCTAGCGAAGAGGTAAAACGCATTCCAAGTGACCCGTGTGAAAGTGTCAGTCCAACAGCCTTCCAGGAATTTCTTCCATATTTGTGGAAAATGGATGTAATAGACGTATCATCGCTCAACATTCGTTGCCGGTGCAGGAAGTGGTGTGTATTAGCAGCAGTGTGTGAGTTGTGGTGGTGAAGTGGCGTGCAGGATGTTCCCCCTTTTATGCAGAAAACCATAGTTCAGTTCATGTCCTGTTCAGACCTGCAGTTAATTTTTATTAACCGTAACACGATCTTCCCATAAACTTTAGTATTTCAGTCACCTGACCTTGCACAAATGCAGATAAACTGTACTTTATTCACAGTGACCACAATCTTCTCTTAACCTTGATCATACTGTGGTAACTTTCCCATTCTGGAGGTTTAAATTATTCATTGGTGTTTTCCAAATTGTTAGACATGACTGTTTTTAAAGTAGCTTTATAGCTACGGCGAGGTTCAGTTTTAAATACACTTAGTGAAGGTTGGGGGAATGCTCGTGGCCCTGGTTCAAAGAACACAACGTCGAGCGAAAACGAAGAGTGGTCCCTGGCGTGCGAGTGTCATGTTTTTTCGACTCATCATTCCATTCCCGGCCTCTGCCGTGACAGGTTTAGTGTCGCTAATGACAACGTCCCACTAGCTTGTTGTTGACAAAAAAAAAAAAAAGTCGTAATTCTCACTGCCACACAAAGAGGTCCTTGTCAAGTTGTTTTTCCTGGTAGAACTCACCGAGCGTTGGTCATAAGAAAATACAGTAGAGATGACAAGGTCATAAAAAGCTGTGGAAATCATCCTCTGGGGGAACATAAATATTCAAATCTGGCAGTATGTTAAAAGATTCAAGCGTTTGACGGACAGATTGACATCATTGTCAGACTCCGTCGCTTCGAGTGTTGGGACGCGGTTTGAGACAGGATTATAATTTAATACGAGAATTCCTTCCATTAATAGAGGTAATGACAGTCTAGAGAGGAGTGAAGTATGTGCGAGAGGACGTACAGTATGCAAGATGGTGAGATAAGAATGTGTCCGTCTTGCTGCTCATCTCATGGAAATTTAAGATGTGCGGAAACGTCCCATGCAGGGAATGCGGATGATAAAATGTCCGTGACAGTTTTATTGTGATCCGGGAGCATCCTTAGCCAAGACATCAGTCAGCCCGACACGACAGGCTCTCACAGCTGCTGTTATTTAGACGACAATTCACGACCACCACACCACCAGGGAGACCTGATCCGACTGCTGCTGGTGGGGCTCGGATGAACATAAATAACTGACTGTAATGAGGCCCATGATTTTAATATCTCCAGCCTTTTAACTTCACATCTGTGCAGCCATAGTGTGCCTGAAACAACACAGCTTGGTTTACCGACAACACGCAGGACGGTGCCTGTTCGAAACAAGCAGTCGCCCTGTCAGATAGGATCGCGTTTGCCGTGTTACTGGGGACATTTTTGAGAGGTCAGTGGTCTTCAGTGATTGGAATAACGGCGTTACTTTTGCAGTAATAGGTCATTTAACGAATCACTTTTTCTATCATTACAAGGCCGGTGCCGTTACAAACATGCGTTACTGCCCCGCTGCCCAGCTAAAGGAAGAAGGGAGGAGGGTTGTTACAATGATGGCGTCAAGCACTTGGCAACAGGTCAAAAGTTGTGATTTAGCAGTGAGAAAATGTAGAGTTAAGTAATGATGTTTAGGTGGTTTATTCCTCATGTTACCACAGGCCACTGTGGCGTAACCAAAAACACATCTGTGAGAAAAAGTTCACAAGTGCTGTGACTTTTCTTCTTTCACTCGCTGCTTCCTCCAAGATGTGTTCACACAGGAAATCCCTGTATATTGTTAAACTAGAAAAAAACATACTTTTATAGAGTAACTCAGTAACTTTTTGAAGAAGTAACTAGTAATCATAACTAATTACATTTTGTAAAGTAACGGGCCCAACACTGGTGGTCTTATTCATGTTGCTTTGTCTACCTGTAACCACAGTAATCCATACATTTTAATATAAAAGGATAGCTTCACACTTTTTCAAAATTTGCTTAAATGTGCTTAAAAACTTTTCTGTGTTTTCGCTGCCATTTCAGATTACGTCACAGACATTCGCAGACAGTCCACCGCAATGATGTGCTTAAGGTAGAATGGCTGTGAGGTTCGTGTAAAACAATAAGTCATGCCGTCACAAAGTCATTTTGCAAGTAATAATTTCAAAGTGTTCAAAGGCCACTATGATCAACCCCGTGTGGGCAGGATTTTTAACAAACATTATTTACAGAATCCACATTCTGAGTTGTTGAATTGTGAAGAAGCAACAGTAAACATGTATAAAGTTTGCTAGCACTGAATGGAACTGAATGGGCCTGACAACACTAACTAATAGGTGTGGGCTGATTGATGAAACATTGTGATTTTTCCACCATATGCACAATTTTTTGCAATATTGAAATATTGGCGTTTTTCAATTTTTTCTAATTCCAATTTATTCATTCATTCATTTATTTATTTATTTTCAAGCGTTTTACACAGTCTGTCCTGCTGCGGGTCCAAGCATCATTTCACTGCTTTGCTTACTCTACAATGTTCCCTGGTGTGTGGTAATATAAACTTTATGGAGAAGCATCGCTCATTTTTTATGCTCCACATATCTGAACAAACTCCCAGAAAACTGCAGGTCTGCTGCAACTCTCAGTTCTCTCAGAAAATAACTGAAACATAAAAAAACAATACAATTTAATATATGTTTCTTCCCTTTGTTTATTGAGATATTTGGGTTGGACAGCATCATGATATAAAATTTTGGCCATCACCCAAGCCTACTAATCTATGAGGCTGGTTATAAGTTTGGGGTTTTAATGTGTTTATTCTTCCTTCCGGGCAGCCATTAGTTTCTATTACAATAATTAAATCATTAAAATCTTTTCGCATATACTTCAAACTACCTTGAGTCAGGCAGTCAGTGTAAAATAGTTAGCAAGATGTGCTTTCTACTTTTGTTAAAGGTACAGTGTAGTATTACATGGTGGATTAGTTGAGGCCTGGAATATATTGTTCATAGGTTTTAATTTTAACACATTTCAAAATATAAATGTTGGTTGATACAATCATGTTTTTCTTGAGATGGATTTTCACACTTTTCTTGGCCACTTGAAATGCAATCTGCAACATTATCACTAGATGTCGCCAGAGACTACACACTGTACCTTTAACATAACATTGTCCCCGAGAAGCTTTTTGCACGTTTTGTATAACGAATCAGGGGTTGCTGGCTCCCGAAAGATGAACGCAACGCAGTCAGAAAATGTTTCCACAATTATATGTTAAACGACAACACACTCTTTGAAATGTTCTTACATATTTGCGTAAAATAATGTTATTCTGTTGTATCTGTTGCAATAAAGACATGAAATATTCCATCCTTTCCATGTCACAGTGACCATTTGGAAGAAAGCCAATCATCTTGACCAGGCTTTCCAGTTTATCCACAGCAAGTTGCTTTAAGGAGGCAATCATCTGTGCATGTAAACACAGCATCGATACAATGACAGATGGCTGAGAGCCCGACGGTGTAGGAGAAATGCAATCTCAACAAGCTTAGAATAGACTCTTGGTGGCACTAAATAAGTGCCTCCTTTCTCCACCTGACCATCCACACACCACATGTGTCAATCTCCTCACCCTCTGGCATCTCCTGCCCTCTGGTAACCTAAGGCCCGGGAGAAATAACCAGACTCTAAGGTGAAGTATAGGCTTACATGTCCTGCTCCAACAGGACTAGAGATGTTTTTGCTTCCTCAGAATGCCAGTCGGTCAGAAACTGAAGCACGGGGTAGATCTTCAGTTTCCTTTGAGAAAACCACCTGAACCAGGCTGACAAATGATGAAAGGAATAATGTTTGTAGCCGGTGGAAGGGTGTGGTAAATCCAGTTTGACTACAGCTTAAATTAGTTTGAAGAAATTTCTATCTAATGAACCTTAGATAGATTATATGTAACTTGAAGAAAGTCACTCATTAGCTGTATGTGAGTTGTTGTCAGCACAGTTTTTTCCAGCAGAGTATGTCCCTCCCTTGCTCTTTGCACACATGCAAACACACACACACACACACACACACACACACACACACACACACACACACACACACACACATGCAAACACACATATACACACAGAGAAAACACACAGTGGCTCCTGCTGTCCTGTAGATTTTGCCAACTGCAAAATATGTGTTAATCAACCAGCTGAACCTGATCTGACCTGCAAAATGACAACTTTAATGTCCAACTGGGGTGGCAAGTGGCACAGTGGGTAGAGCTGGCAGCCGGTATGGAGGCAACAGTCCTCATCGCAGTGACCGTAGCTAAAATCCTACATCAGGCAGCCCTGTCCTAGATGCTGTCCCCCCTCTCTGTGTCTTTCTTGTCTAGAACTACAGTGTGTGTGCTATCAAATAAAGGCAAGGAACTCATTTTGTTTAACTTTGAAAAATGACAGTTCAGTCACAAAATGTTAAATGAAAAAATGAAATGTTCTGCTGTCACTCTTGATTCTGCTCCTTTATTGAAAAATATATTGTTGATTCAAATGAACAAAAATATTATCGCCTAATTATAAAACGTAAAAAAATTAACAAAAAATATATTTTATCCATTGCAGCCACTTATGCTGTTTGAGTGTAATTTTTACAGCATTTAGGACAACATCTTATTTAGATTTTTTCGGGACATCTAGTAAATCTCCCAGGAGGCCACTGCTAATTGCTCTGATGGTGCTCAAATGATTAGAAGTAACTTGGTTGATTCTGTGGATTAAATAGTTAGACATACCATGTAGCAACATTGAGAAGCTCCATAAAAAGTGAATATGAAAAAGTACAAAGTGTGGGGCGTGCATACAGCAAAATTACACGCCTGTCCCCAGCATTTTCTTTTACACAGACACTGTAACACAGTTGATCTGCCAATATGACTACTTCCCTTCCTGGTGGACCAGCCCCAACTTTCCAATTCGTCTTCATACCTTTCACACAGAACAGGGGGACTCCATAATGCCGTCACAATGTCACCTTGTGTATAAAAGAGGCGCCCATCTCTTTAAATGGCAAATAGGCAAGAAATTGACTGTGGCAGCGTGAGTAGTGATGTCAGGCAGCTGAGGAGAGGCAGGGGCAGACAACACCGCGGCGGCCTGTTAGGTTATTCTGTGAGCGGCGGATAAGTGGAGCGTCAATGACAGGCTGATATCTCTATCCAGAGCCTGGAATTTGTCAAGTTCGCCATCCAAATGAGGAACACGGGGCAGCGAGCAGTGCCTGCCCTTTTCAGAGCCAGTCTGCATGCATACATTGACTTATAAAGCTCTCTGGCCATTTATATCCACCTGGCAGACACTACCAGAGAGTCTGAAGCAAGATATATTGATGTTTCTTCACTTACTCTGAAATGTATATAAGTTTATATTTACATATTGATAATGATAATAAGAAGAAGTAACCAAGATATTTCTTCTTTTGCACACACACTGCACTAGTAGTCCAGGGATTCATAATGCATTTTATTATTCTTGTTTTTTTCCCTTATTACATTTCCATTTATTATTCTTATCTTTTACCAATTTAAAATATATGTATGTGCAAAAAATATACAAGAAATGTAACGTACAACATGCAACAGGTGTATAAGTGTAAAGTCGCCTACAGTTTGTGTGCGTGTGTGACTGTGTTTGTGGGTCAATCAACATGACTCTTGACTCCTAACCCCTCTGCCGCTCCAGTAATGCAGACAGACAGTCTAAAGGAGGCCCTATGTCCCGTGTCAGGGGCCAATTCCCCACCGTGACCTTTTTAACACCTCCGAGACCCCTGCACACATCCGGCCTAAAGTCCCTTTTTACGGCGTGCATGATCGTGCTGAGCAAGTGACAGAAAGTAATTTAAGGCGGTTGAAGCATCACATTTCTTCGAGCAATCACCGCAATTAAATGACTTGACGTTCTTAATCAGTGTTGTAATCTGGAGTAATAATATTTTGATATCAGTGACACAAAGTGACAGAAGCAGGCTTTGACCTGAATGGAAACCAATCTGTCTGTCAATCAACATCCCAAACTGGTGCACAGATTGCAATGAAATACAGAACATAATGTGTCCATATTGCAAATCATGATATCTGTGAAAAATATAACAGTTATCCGGATATGTATTACATAAAAAACAGTGTGTTTGTGTTTGTAATGTTTTCCTGTAGTCTTTATGATCCTGTTGAAAGTGAAAGCATTTGAAGCTTGTAGAGTCCCATTCTTCCATGGAAGACCAAGTCCGGGGTCAGGAGGTGGACATGTTTATTGTTTTCCTGGCAGCAAGTTAGGCACGAAGAGCAGTTAGAGATATTTCCCTTCCATTTTCACAATTAAATATCTATGCTAATATTTGATCAAATCTCAGATAGCAACCGTAGACATAGGCGTACGCTAGATATTTAGACACTCAGGGACAGAGTAACAAGCCATGAACCCATTGACACTCACATTAGGAAGGTTTTAGCAGCTAGATTATATTTTTATGCTCACAAGCTCATTAGAGCCTTCTTCTGTCAACACAATATGCTGAAGCAGGCTAAATGCCTGAGTAGGTGATATCTCTGTGGATTCATCACTAGGGGCTCTTATTCATATTACACACATTCACATGATGTATTGTTAAGCCTGCAATGTGAAGTTCTGCTTTCTTCTGCTGATGGTTAGCCATGGCCATTTGTGGCTGTAAAGCAGTGTATTAACTGTATAAAGTGGACTGATAACAACTACCTCGTTACCCACCCAAGTACAGTTTTGACAGTAGGAACATCTTTATGTTTCTCCTCATTTGGAGAAAAACATCTGTTTTGCTAGACTGTGTGGTTAACTGGGTGTAGGTGGGTTCCCCCTCCACTGAACCACTTTGTGGGTTCAGTAAAACCACAAAAATGCAACTGCTTCTAGGTAAAATATAAATCTTCAGTCCCTCCAATGTGTGCAGACTCCTCTCTTCCAACATGTTCTTGTATTTAGTGCAGCAGCGTCTGGGTGTGTATGTGTGTATGTGTGTGTGTGTGTGTGTGTGTGTCTGACATGCTCCCGTAGAACTGTGTGGTTTTCAGTGTCTTGCAGGTCGTGGAGAGGCTGTGTCCAGGTCTTGTTAGCACAATGAGCGTCAGTCAGGGACAGTGTTTGTGCAGGTGGACGCCCCTGCTGTCAGAGCACACATAAATCTGACAGAGGAGGGCGTCCATGTGTAACCTGCACCTTTGCCAGGACGGACATGTTTACAGCCACAGAATAGCGCTGCTGCCACCGGCCACGATGTGTCCGGGCTCTGGCTGCATGCATAAACATGAACTCTTTTAAAAAATGAATCACCTACCTGTATATGCAGCTATTGGAATTAAATTATCACCTGTAATAATTTTGTATTGTACCTAATTTATTGCATTACATTTGACATTTTAGGCCCCCGATGGATTTTCTTCGTCTAAGATGGTTCCCTGTCTTATTGGACATCATGTTAGGACCCCAAAACATTAATTAATCAACCGCAGTGGTTCTAACCAATCAGCATCTCTCATGGATCTCATGCACTCTAAAGCTGTTTCACCAACATTTTTACAGGTAAAAGTTAGAAGTAATGTATTTTCCTGCAAAATGTGAGGTGACCTCTGGAAAGACCTAAACATCAAATACAATAACTGCATCATTTTTTTCTGCTTCTTTTTTTGTTCATATTGTATTTGGTTACAATAATTTAAACCAAATTTCAAGCATGAAACGTAAAAATAATCCAACTCAAAGTCAGTTTACTAGAATTTTCTGGAGCTGTTCCACTGTCTTCCTCAGTGGATGGAGTTTTCTCCAACTACAGATATTTTTATTTTAAGGGTATTTATTTTGGCATCGTGCCTTTATTTAAGATTCGGTATAGCAAGACAGGAAACAAGGGAAGAAAAAGTGGGTGTGACATGCAACAAATTTCCCCTGGCTGGGAAGCAAAACATGGATGTTGCGGTTCTACGGTATGTGCTTTCAAACTGCAGTAACCTGCAGTAGTTTGCAGTAGTAGCACAGAGAGATTTTGGAGTCAACCAAGTATCAGACTATATGATTTCCTCTTTCCTCTGCTCTGTTCTTGTTTTTTTTTTCTGCAAAATCTGTGCATAGAGAATAAAAGACAACATCTAAAATAACTGGAACGGAAGTGAAAACTACCAAGGCATACAACAGCATGTTGTGAAGACTGCAAAACGTGGTTATAGATCACTCTAGAATAAAGTTGCTATTCTAAGTAAATAAATATCATCAATCTTCAGTCTATCAATTTGTAGCCTCAACGGGTGCAGGATATTACCACCAGGAAGCCCAAAATGATGGCGTCTGTTTAAAGGTCTGTTTGTCGCATTGTTATCAATGCAACCAACAGACACAATATAAATATATAATATAAATTTAGAGATCCAGAAACCAAGATTGCTTGCGGATCATTCCCAAATTTTGCTGCAAATTTTACGAAAATCCGGCCAAGACTTTTTTTTTATATTTTGCTAAAAATCTGACAGACAAACGCAGGATAAAACATAACCTTCTTGGAGAGTTAACACAATAAGATAATGTACAATTTCAACTCTTTGTCACTGACATCAGAGACAAGAGGATGAAAATCTGGAGGTTAGCAGTACTACTGCATTTTTCTCCTCCGGGTTGCCAGTTTCCATCTCGATAGAAGTGTAAAAAGCTTCCTCTTAAGAGTGTCAATGCTTGACAGAATTATGTGCAGAATGTAATTACAGAGGCACACATTCTAACTGCATTTTAAAACCTATTAACACAGTTCCTGTTGGCAAAAATGGTTAACTGATCACTCAAATATCTCCTAATGAATGTGTTCGGTGGCGGGTTATGGGAACAGGCTGTCATTGGTAGAACTTTAACATCTGTGTTGTTAAAGTCTGTGTCGCACAGTTGCGCTTTAGTGAGTGTTTCCATTATGCAGCAGTTAACACTGAGGCCTTGGGGGAATGGCTTCGGAATGCATGTTTGTGTTTGTGTGTGTTCTGTTGCTTTTTCTGTGGTTCGAGCTTGACCCTAACAGTAAGAAAATTGTGACGACCCACGCGCCTGTAAGGATTGGGCTTTGGGTTTACAGTTGTGGGAAAATCACATGTTATTCACAGTGATCTAATCATCATCATCACTGCAAGCATGTCAACCAAACAGGCTGGTTATCCTGCACAGCTCCAGGAAATATGCTACTACTTCTTCACTGCTTTCTTATACCTTGGTTAAAGGTATAAGAAAGAAAAAAGCCACCGTTCACCAGTCCCATTGGGGCGTTCTAATCTCTGGTCCACTCCCCACGATCAATTGAGCAACTGTCTGATTTTATTGGTTGCTTTGAACACTTGCTTGTCAACTACAGTCATGGAAAAAGGCTCAGTGACAAATCAATTTAGTCATAGGACCTTATTTAGACTAAACAAACACTGGGTCTAAGTGCAAGGTGCACGGCAATCTTTGGAGACGTGTCCAAACAATGCTGCTAGTCAGAAGCCCAATGCATTGCAGATTGTCCTAGATTCTTGAATTATTCATAGCTATTTTTCTTTAAGTATACATCACTTTAAGAAAAAGCCCATCATACACACAAACTAATCATTTTGTCCATGATTTTTCCTTAACACTAATCAAGGGGTTGTTGTGCCTGAACCAAACCAGAACTTAACCAGACTAATGGCAATCAGCATTTGTTTTCTCTATATGATGGGCCATCGCAGGACATATTCCAGACTATTGGGCTTTAGGAATAATGCCCCCTTAGACATATTGATATGTCTTTGAAATTCATAATATTTCCACACTGCTTTTTTATTCCTAAAAAAGAAGTAAATATTCTTTATTTAAATCTTTTTCTTATCTGCCTGGTTCAACTATGAAAAATCTCTAGTGACAGGAAGTGCAGTACAGAAATCCTGACTGACTTTTTTTTTACATTATTATTATTATTATTATATTTTTGCATCACTGATACCGGATTGACGATACCCTACACCAAACAGATTGCATTACATCACACCTCTACCCAAACCTTTAATATCTCACAAAATATTGTGATAGACTTTTATTTTGAAGGGCTTCAGCACGTGCAGTAGCATCACAAAATTCTTGAAGCCACTAAAGGCAAGTCTTGCTGATGGCATTTCCATAGGAGGGCAATCTTTAATCTTCATCTTGAACAAAAGATCGGTTTTCCAAACTGTGTCGGAGCGTTTATTTTATCCTCCCGGCCGTGTACACACAGCTGGTAACAAGATGCAGGACGACGGCCCGGCGTCCTCCGCTCACCTCACTTCTGCTGCTCCATCTTCAACCCTCTCACTCTCCCACTGTGCGTTTCTTTGCACAATCCATGTCGGTGCAGAACAAACAGATCTGGAATGGCTCTTCTTAGAACCTTAATTGACTTACAACCAAGGTATTTGCCCTTTTCCTAAAGAAACACACCTACCAACATTCCAGCCACTGATCATACACAAGGCCAACAAAAGGAAGGGCAGTTCACATGCTAATAATACTGGAGATTTCAACTCTCATATGGATATCATGGAAAACTATTCACCTGTTAGATTCCAGTGGGACATATTTAAGCACAGGATGAAAGTTTGCACTCAACAAACAGAAGGCTGATGATTTAACGCTTTGTAAATCCTTACCAGATGTGTTGCTAAACAAGTTTGTACCACAGTTGTCTTGTGGACAATTATTATTTGTGGTGCTAGTTGATTTTAGATAGTGGATGATCCCAACGTAAGATAAGAATGTGTTAGCAATGTTTCTCCCTCTGTTAAAAGCTTTTTCTACCCTATATATATATATATATATATATATATATATATATATATATATATATATATATATATATATACATTAAGCACAGACCAGTTTTTGATATTTTGGGCTATTTTGCTTTCCCTTGCCATCTTCTTCACACTAATAAAATTAGTTAAATATTTTACTCTATTCTGTCCACGTTTTCATAAGAGTGATTGTAAAGTGCTGTATAAATCTGTCACATCTGAGAAAAGAAAATAGTGAACCAAATTGAATTAATAAGTTGGAGTAACTCCAATGTATTCATTTAATTCATTTAGATGTTACCAATTCAAGAAATTCAATTAAGTTCGTTCAATATTCTCTCTTTACAGCGATATTCTTTGATTCGATTTTTCTGGATCTCTGGGCAAGAAATCTCCACTTCAGCCGCACTCTCAGGCCATGTTTGTACAAAGAGGTGGGTTATATATCATTTAATTCATTTATATTTTTTCTTTTCATGTGAGTTTTTTGTGGCTGTTGCTGCTCCGTATGCCCTTGTTGTCTCTTGAAGACAAATAAAGTTTTTAATTAAACTAAGCTTAATTTATAGAACATTTTATTTTACATCCCAGGTAAAAACCTTTGACTATAATATACCAACAAAATTAGTGCCCTGAAACTGACTTTATATAATATTCAAATATCTATTCTGTATTGTTTGATGCATATTTACCTACATAGTCAAGGTTTTCACTATAACTAGTCTCTCCTCCTAATTCCTTATCTTTTTGTATTGATCAAAATGTATAGTGAAGTTATTGGTTAAGCGCTGTCTCAGTCAGCTGAATGAGCATGTTTCCTTGAATAAAATTAAAAATTCTCAATTTACAAACACAACTCAACCAAATAATTAACATAGATCTAGTTATATTTAGACATGCTATTCCAGAAATATTGCATATTGGGCCTTTAGTCACTTTGTATTTGGACTCTATTGAGTGGGATGGATTCCCGAAATCTATAGATCACTGAGAATAGTGACTCACAGATGTTACTACAAGAATATATTGCTGGTAAGAGTTGTGTGTGCGTTGATTGTGTGTTGTTAATGGATGTCGGAGAGAAAGGACAGAGTGGCTGTCTGGCTTGTCTCCATGAGAACCACCTGCTTCAGAGGATGTTAAAGTGTAATCCAGCCTCCCTCTCCAAGGTCCTCACAAAGAAAGCAGTGTGGAGTAATCTCCAGTGCCTAATCTCTAACCTTAATCACTGCGGCACAGTGGAAAAAAAAAAAAAGCCCTCAGTCTTTTTGAACAAGCACCGCCAAATGGTGCGTGCAATTAATCTCCAATTCAGCCACACAAAACAGCCAATTTGTATGTTAAAGAAGGAAGTTGGAGGAGGTAGAGAGGGGCAGTGGCAGACATTAAGGTCTGGATGTGATGTACTGTATGTGGTCTCCTTCAGCGGCAATCTGCCGCCTGGTGAATAGTGGCGTTTTGATTGTGCGCCATGTGGCGGGACGCAAAGGGGGGGGGGGGGGTTGCGAGGCTTTTTTGGAAGGTTTTTTTGATAGAGGACGAGGGGCGGACAGAGCAGGGAGGAGGCTGAGGGTGTGGGACGGGTACACACAGAGGTCAGAGGTCAGAAGAAGGCATGAGGCACGATAGCTTCACCCTTTGTTCCCCATTATCTCCTTAAACACACAACTTGTCCCGGTACACTGCTGTTACACACTGCCATGGTGGTCCCAGCAGACGGTGGGACTACGGACACTTACCCTGCCCACATATACTGATCCATCTATTTTCAAATAAACAGAGTTAACACCAGTACTCACCAGTACTGAGAAACTGTAAAAGTTGTGGAGTTTGCCCATGAATTAACCAAGGTTGATCTTTATGGTTTTAATTTCTATATGAGAGAACGGATTGTGGAGTAAGTGCTCCTTGAGTAAAAGTTGAAATATGGTTAATAAGAAACAAAAGAAAACTCAAAAGTAGTTGAAAAGTCCTGAATTGTAATTGTTACAAATAAAGTGCAATCAGAAAAAAATTTTTAAGTATCACAACAAAAAATAACTTTTGAAGACTGTGTTATATTTATAAGGTTTATTATATTACCAGTTAATACATGTGAGAGCAAGTCAGTGTGGAGCAAATCTACTTATAGATACATGGTGTAGGTTAATAATGATATTTGCCACCCTTCACACAAAGTAAAAAAAAGACACTAATAATGTACGATTTCTCCTTATAATTAACTTTTCTTCATTTTGTGGGTTTTGGTTGCAGATGTCATCGGTAAAGCTCATTTCTCTGTTTTCACACACATGAAGTGTTTCTATTATCTTGACTTAAAATACAGTATGGGTGTTAGGTGGTGGATATTCTCGAGCAGCCGTGTTCTAACTCATCACAACTCTAATCAAATCTGTGGCTTTAATTAATCCTACACCAGGCAGGTAAAAGACCAAAGCAGTGGGAAAACATGTTCTAGGCCTCAGTGAATCAGTGATCGTGCATCTTTGTATATGTGTTCTGGGTAAATATTTAAATTGTGAAGGTTAACTATAATTAAAAGAATTATTATCTGATTAATTTGTATGGAATACAAGTTGCTTATTAAACCTCTATAAGCACATGACTGTAAAGATATTAGTCTGTGCAACAATGTAACTCTGCCGCTCTAACTCTATTGTCTGATATATTGATATGTTAATTCACCATTACATTTATTCACATTCACATGGATGAGAAGATTGGTACAGTAGTGTGTGTGAGTATGAAACTAAAACAATAAAACAACAAAATGTGCACTCATAAAGAAATAGTTTCTTAGCACTATAGGTCAGAAAGTCCCCAAGTAAAATGTAAAGAAAATCATTGTAACTTCTTGAAATTTCCCCTAAACTGTGTTGTTAAATATGCAAATGGTGCATTATTCCAGTTAATATGTCCTAATTTGCACATATTTCAATGACAAAAACTTGAACATAGGTTGTTCAGGGCATCGGGATGAAGCACTTTTGCAGAGAGAAAAACAGTGATATCATTAGTGTTTTTTCCTCCTATCTTCTCCCACAGGCTTTTCTGTCTTCACTTCCTGTCTGATTTATCACGTAGCTGAAGGATAAACACGAGGACAAACTTCACCTCCAGTTACCGGAGTGAGGAGAGCCAGGAACACAGTAACACTCCAGCATCTTCCTGAAAAGTTCTGGGATTTCCAACTAGCAGCACAAAGTGCAGAGTAGTTAAAAAAAAGCCAGGTGTTGCAACTTTTTTCTCTAGAATAGAATCTTTTATGGCATTGTACATTTTACAGTCAAATTAAAAGTGAAATCCTTGTCTCTAAATCCATTCATCCATTCACAACTATTGCTAACAGGTGGTAAGCCCTTAGAGTGACATTTTTTCACATAGGGAAAAAACAGAACTTTATTGTCATACAACTAGATTTGTTTGGCAGCATTTCTCATATACCTAGTAGGGAGAAAAAACATGTCACACACATGAATTATGTGTTTTTAAGACTCCAACAATCACAAATTAACATCAACAGTCAAAAAATAAAAATAGTTTTTTTACAATGTTTTTTGGAAACATACATTACATTATCATAAATCAGAATATATAAATTATAACAAACCTGAGTGGAGGGGGTGGTGATTTTTGCCTAAGGATGAGAAAAAAAGAAAAGAAAAAACTTTAAACTTTGTTTTGTGGTCTTCTCCTCTCCTCCACAATTGGTTGTTAACACAAACGATATTACAATATTTGGACATGAGTGATTTGTGCAGCTGCGTCAGACAGCTGGTGAATTCAGGAGAAATCTACGGCTGCAAAGTGGACAAAATAAAGCAACAAACACTACATTTGGAAATTGAAAGTTTTCCCTTCATTAGTCTGATGAATGACGTTTTAATAAAATAGTCCTAATGTGCTTTTGCTGCTGTGTCTCACCTCACAGTACAAAATAACAGTTTTACATATAGTTCATCTATATTGCTGAGACTGATGGTCCTACTACATCATTCCCATTGTAGTGTATTAGTAACACGGTCCAGGTCGAAGCAAGTGCGTGATTGGCTGTTGAGTCACACCAGGTAATTAAAGTGTACGTGCTGTGAGGGTCGCCAGTGGCGTAACGATAACGGCGCGGACATTACTGACCTATCAGATAAAAGCGTCAGCTGTGTGTTTGAACGCTAGCCGAGTGTCATTCGAGCACACATCTATTGTCCTGTCCGTCTTCCAGCCCAAACACACTTCCTCCGGGTCTGCTGACCGCTGAACACACGGTCGACCTCGTCTCCTCAGGCCTCGTAAAAAAAAAAAAAAAAAAAAAGATGCAGCCAGAGACGGGCTGTTCATTCCTCTCGCTGCCTTCTGCCCAGCTTTGACGAGGGGGGAATCAGGGAGAAAACGGAGACACACACATGCAGCAGGGGAGGAGGAGGTGAAGGGAAGGTGTTCTGTTTCAGGATTCACAGGAATTAGTGGTGAAAGGTTGTGAAAATAACACCGAGGCCCAAGCTGTGCGTGAAATTGTGAACAGAGGGATTAATGGGACTGTAAAAAGAGCATTAGAGCCCGCTCTCCAGCCCCCAGCCACTTCACAGAGTCTGGGACAACACGACGCTGTACAGGGTGTGTGTGTGTGTGTCTGAAAGATGGATAGAGACCATCTCCTCTTACTCCAGGATGACTTTAATGAGAAAACCAGCGTAAAGGCATCAAGTGTTATCACTGTGTTAGAAGAAGTGAGCCAAAACCAAACAACGGCGCTGCAACCTCTAACAGCTTGTTTTATCTTCAGCGTCTTTAGATCCTCGGCTGCAGAGATGGTTGTGAAGTCCACATGTTCCCAGGTTTCTTTGAAAAAAAAAATGTTGTGCACGTTCTGTGGCGGAATGTAACTGCATTTACCCAAATACTGCACATCCATTTGTATGCTACTTTACACTTCTGTCGTATTTCAATTGACAGCTTCAGTTTACAATATTAGCTGCAATAAAACGAGAATGACAATTTGTGCTTTTGTTCAACTAAACTAATAACTGGTCAATCCCAACAAAAACGTTCGTATTTGAGGAAAAAGCTAAATTTGAAAAGGAAACATTAATTAACTTGTGCAGGAGAACTTACGTTTAATATAACAGTGGCCGATTTTCTGCAAAAACATTCAATTCACTTTTACATTCATTTAATTTCTCATCTGTATTTTTACTCATTTTAAGATGTATACGAATCTCACAACATTGTATGTTTCTGCCATACACCGTAAAACTGTTATCGTAAAAAAGAAAGTTACTGTAATTATTTTTACAGTAGCAGTACTGTATTTCTGTTTTCAATATTGTGTCTTTATTGTAAAATAAAAGTTTAAAAAACACGGTGATTCCAGTTGTATTTATAGGATTGGGTGATTAACTATTATGATACAGTATGTTTGTCTACGGTGATTTTCTACAGTAAAACTTTGACTACTGTGATTTAATGTAAAACATATACAGCAATCCACTATTTTATTATTGTTCCTTTTTTTTAACTAATATGGTTGCAGAAGGCAGACGGTGGATAAAATGTTCCCAGAACCACCTCGCCTGCAGCCCTGCAGATACAGTATGTGTTCTGCATCCTCTGAGGCGTCGCCGCCTGGTCAACATCGCCGTGTTTGTGTTGTTTAACCTTTATTCTCGGCAGGCGCATCAAGCTCAAACTGTGTTGATTGCGGTGACATTTTCTGGCATTTGAGCACACATCGTCTCAGAACGGAATGGGAAACGCTGGGACGTGGGAGGAGAACGGAGGTAATCCGAAGAACCAACACCGAAGTCTGTTGTCTGCTTCTCGGGGATCAATACGGCAGACGCGCTGCTCTTTTCCACAGCTGAGCTCCAGGTACCCGCAGACAGAGAGAGACACTTCAAATGCCGACAGAGCAGAGACTCAGAATCCAGCTGCTCAGACATATGGCCTTTCCATGGGTCACATGGTTTTACTGTACAAAAAGTAAATCTATCAATCTCTGTCTGTCTGTCTGTCTGCATTTAATATGTAAGGCATACACATTTTATAATAGACCTTCCTGCATATGATATAAAATCTTAATGTAGATTCTGTAACATACTGTAAGGTTTTGTTCATTCATTGTTGAGCAACTTAATTGATATTGGAAATAATTTTGGAAAACACTTTAAATACTTCACTCATTACTCAGTTACAGTACAGTACATAATGAATTATTTGCTGCTTTATCCTATGTTTTACTTTTAATCATTGGGTCTGTTTGTTTTGGACAGAGAAAACTCTCGGGATAATTTGGCTCTCAGGGAAAAAAATTTAAAAAGTCTGAACACTGAATGAATCCTAACAGAGACCAACTGAAGTTGTATTTTTTGTTACCGTTCTGATTGAGACACTCACAGCTGCAGAAAATTCGATATTGTGCATTTACCTGTTCAGAATCCTACATGCAGACACACACACACACACACACACACACGCACACACTCTGCATTGTTTGCATTTAAAGCTGACTTTTACGCTTTCCTTCATTTTCTGTTTACTGATTTCTATGTACTTTATGCTATATATTTGTAATATGCAAATATGACAAATGCAAATGTTTGTTATATTAATGGTGAACCATGAACTTTGTCCTCTCCAAAGTTGTTGAGTGAAGTCATACTTTTCTGAACAGGTTTGCAAAGCTTTACTTTTCTTTTTTCTTTTGGCACAACCTGCTGGATTTCTTTGTCTGGTCATCTGCTCCACTACACCATGGCCCTGACATGCACAGAAAATCTGCTTTAAATGTCTCCAGATCATGTTGTCTCAACCTGTTTTAATGAGGGAACAGTGCTCTGGTAATTTGGTGAAGACGTTGGGTATTATATGGTGATGATGATGGTGAAACTAGATAGAACACTGCACTCCATGCCTTCTCCTGGCCAGTACCAGATTTCATCTTAATGCAGATTTGGCCTGGGAACCATCCAATAACAATACAATAGTTTAATGCTCATTTTTCAAAATAAACTCATGCTCTAAAAGACTTAGAACACTGCATTGAAAGGTAACTTACCATTATATCTGTTTACTGACATGTTGGATCCACATTTATCCTTAAATTCTCTTCTGTGTTTTGTCATCATCTTGCTGCACCCTCCCCTGTTCTGTGATTGGCTGCCTCGCTGAGAGGAAAATTGTGTCTTGGCGTCCAGAATGAATTGCAGAGTGGAGTGAATTCACATCCAGGGAAGTATCCAGGGATGAGTTTACCCAGGCTACTCCATATCTGGTAGCTCGTGTATTGACATGTTGTTTATCCGTTTGTCATTGATGTTGTCCTGGGCCTGTTTCCTCTTCTTAGAGATTATCCTGTCAGGCTTCTTGGTTTCAGCAAATTCCTTCTCCTGTATCTTGTGCAAATGTCTTGACGAGTGTCTCATGTACTTTCTCAATAGCCCTCTCTGCATTCTTAGTTAGTAAAGAAGCCTTAGTCTTTAGGATTGATGGTATATTTTATTTTCTCTTGGCAACGTAGATTGGACTTTATTTGGTTTCTTTGGCATGGCTGTTTTTTTGGTGAATTCTACCTGGCAACAAAGCTCTTTAATGCTTGACTCTCCATAATATTCTATAACACTTGTATGACATTCACAATGTCTTCATTCATAATGATATTATTGATTGTTTCTCCTTTCAGAGTCATATGCAGGAGATATTATTTTTTACCCTGACATGATTTAATGGGCTGGTGTTATGTAGATTTGACGCTCCTGACAGTTTTGACAGGTTGGCCACGCCTCCCACAAATATTAAATACTGTATGTAATGCATCACCGCCCATCATGAACTAGATCTTTTAATATAATTACAATGGTATTATGCAGTGTTATTTTATTTTTAATTTCATTTCATAATTCAGTTATGTGAGTATAACAGGTGTGTTATAATCTGTTATATTCTTATAAGAAGAGGTCTCAATTATCCCTATTTCAACTTTTCAGGACAGCAGGTTGGTTTTATCAGCTGTTGCTGAAAAAACTTTTCAATAAATAAACTTTTTAATACCAATGTTCCGATGTTGTTACCATTGATAAAAAATGCATTTAATCCTGTACAGTAACACATTACAATACATTTAGGTTTCAGTCCCTTTGACCTCAGCAAGGATTGTAGATTTGGAGATGTGGAAATGTCTTTTCTTTAATGTGCACAAAGGATTTCTGTTACAAAGTCCAAATTAAGGCAAAGATTATTGTCTTAAAAAAAGTTTAAGAATAGTTAATTTAGATGAGTTAGAATATAGCAGTAACTGTTAACATTCACCTGTCTGGGCTTGGCCACAGCAAGGAGCTCAGGTTTCCTTAATGGGCACGCTACGAGCCACCTAGGCCTAAACTGAACACTCTATCGCTTTCACATGCATATATACTGGTACTAAGCACTTGCACATGCATACTCTCATGCAAATACATGCCAGCATGCACGCACACACACACACACACACACATATATATATACATACAGACAAGTGTTAGAATGTTTCTATGTGTGAGCATTAGTATGTAAGTTGGACACTCTGAGACTGTAACGCTCTATGAAACTAAGATGAGTGTCTGGCCATGTGGCTCAGGCTGTTAGGAAACTGAAGTCTTGGGGTCAATGGCCCCGTTCTCTTTCAATTTTAAACAACACCAAAAAGAAAAGACTGAAACTGTGAGTTTAACAAGCTCTGCAAAATAATAATAATAAAAAAAGATCGATCCAACAGCTCACCAGGCAGATGAGCTGTTACATCTCCATATAAAAATCTGTTAGAAACTGAAAAGTAAAGGCTGAATAGCTCTAAGCAGCTTACACCAACGTGGTACTCAATGTGCTCAATGTGTTAGATGGCTGCCTGGATTTTATTTTACCATTGTGGGATCAATTCCCGTGAGTGTTGAAGTCCAACATCAAGAGGAAGGGCTGAAAACTGTGAGAGAAACAGCTTACCAGAAGGACAGCTGTCTGGTGACTATGTCTTTGTTCAATCTCCAGTCTACTTTAAAGTCAGATCTTCCTCTATTTATTTTGTTAAATTAATTATAATACAGTCACTTTAGAAACATACTTTTTTTGTAATGTTGGTGCCACTTTGTTAAATGATAATTCCATTCTAATTACTTTTCAGTCACACACTGACCCAAAGAAGCCTGCAGGGGGCGGTATATTTGTATTAAAGTCTTCTAATAAAGTTTGTTCTAGTTTTGACAGTAACTTTAGTCCTCAGAAGGGAATTGAACAGACATGAGCGCATGTGCCTGAACAGGGATTCGAACCACCATTTTGGTTGCCATTACTCACCCATGATAAACAGCTGATCCTGTCCAGTTAATCCTCCACCAGGGTACATTCAGCCTCAAGTCTACATCATTTCATCAGAAGGTCAACAGTCATTTATATATTTAGAGCCTCATTTAATTATCTATGTACTGTCTGTGACAATTAAGCATTAAAGTGCATAATAATGCATTTATTCATTCATTCAATTACACATGTTTCTGTTTAATTAGTCTATATTTACACACAAACAGACACATGCATGTAGTCCAGCTTTCATACGCATATTTACCTCAGGTAAATATATATGAACGGGCATGCTGTAATTTATTTTAGATGTATGTAAAGTGCTGCTGGTTAAGATTTGGTTTGGGTCTTGGTTAAATGAGAAAAATGTCTGCTGAAAAATGATCAGTCAATGTCTCCGCTTTGAGGATGGGGGTTGCACCCAGGTCACCAGAGTTCAAGTCAGAAGTTTTGAGAAGTTAAGAAGAACTTTACTGATCCATGCAGGGAAATAGATCCTCCGTTTGGACCCATCCTCTGTGCGCACAGTAGGAGCGGTGGGCAGTAGCGGACGGATCTGTCCATCACCCTCGGCCCACCTCCACTCTTTCTTTTCCACTGTGCCCGACTGTCTAATCCAGTCCTGCTGGGGGAACCTACTCCACAGAATGTTTGCATTTGAAGACATCATGCTCATTTCCCAGGGCCCAGGCTGCTGCTGTTACATGCTTGTTAGGCGAGCGTGTTGATCTGAAAAGCATCTGTAAATGATTTGTCAGTGAGATGGGCCCAGACTTATGGAGGTGAATGGGGTGGGGGGGGGGCACGAGAAATGGTTGCAAAACAAATGAGTGCAGAAGTTAACCTCATGGAGCCTCCATTAGACATGCACTGCTACCTCTAACTGCAGAACGGCCGGGGGTAGGGGGGGCGGTGTGAGACGGGGGTAGCCGAGGGGTGAGGGAGGCGCTCGGAGCAGAGGAAAAAGGGAACCGAAAGATTGATCTCACATTGATTTCAGGAAACACTCAGACAAGTTAATCCAATTAGAACAACCAATCGTTAGCGGCCACCGTTTTTGGACTTGAAGCGAACAACATCCCTCCGGCTAAAGTGGTTCACTTATTCTCTGTGGCAGAGTCAGAGATCACTACTGCACCGTGTTGAAGGAGGCCATACATGACAAAAAAAGAAAAAACATGACACCTGTTTAAGAGGATTGGTCATACAGATTGTTTAGTTTATATAAAGTCCCGATCTACTCAAAAATTAATAAAATTGAATGTTTGAGCTTCACTGTTCAGAATGATGTACATTTAGTTCTCTGTGCTCATCAAAAATCTGACTTCAAGAGGGGAGCTTTCATGCAGGAATTGTGACAATTATGGTACATATTCAATAATCAATAATTCAATATTCAACTTGTTCAACAAAGTATTTTGTGGAAACTTGAAGCTACCAGTAAAAATACACTGAAAATGCAAATTTTTATTTTGAAGTAGGAGACATCTGATGTCCATGTGTTAAATTTTAAATGAAAAATATGTGCATATTTATAGATAAGGATTTTTTAATGAGGGAGATAGATGCATTTTTGGGGGAGAACACATCTGTGTGATACATCTGAAAACATGTCTAGATGGATCTTTAAAAGTTTTATAGAAAAAAGGCGAGTTTTGTCTGTGTCGCTCACAGCACTGGAAAATGACCTTTGCGAAATGTAACAGAAGTGTGTCTAGAATGAATGTCACTGGATAATCCATAGACCACACAATTGTTATTAGATCTATCAGAAATACATAGAAAATAAAAATCTTTGCCTCCCATTGAATCCTCAGGGCAGCGAGTAGGAGATATTTAGTATTATTAACATGAGTTTGTCTTTCTTTCTGGTTGTAATATTTCATGTTTTTAATGGTGAAATTTAGTTTTTACTAATTATTATAACCATGATCTTTCCCTTAGTCTCACCAGACCTTAACCTCAGTATTGTCTGATCATAAAACACGATAAGACTTTCAGACTTTAAAGTATTTCACAAGCTCTAACCATCTGGTAACACCTGACAACGAATACCTGTGCATTTTACTGATCAATACAATCCAAACCTAAACCTTTCCCTAAACCTACTAAAGATTTTGTCATGCCTAAATGCAACATCAACACATCATAAACCATCATTATAATCTACGTGATTGCATAATTAACTGTCTTTTCTTATTAGAATCGCAGAAGGGCATGCAGAATTTATTAGGTGTAAAAGCAAGATGTCTGTGTAGATAGTCTACACAAACTCAGGTTTAATCAGCTGATCTTGAATTATTCCTTTTATGACACTCTATCTGCAGCCCTAGCATCAACATTAAGTTACAGACTAAAATATCTCCTAAATCTGAGCCATATCGAAGGCCCTTCCCTTTTTCTGGAGCGGTAAGGAACGTTAACGTTCCACCAGAACCTTATGGGATGATAATGAACCTTCCAGCTATTAGTCTGTCCCTCAGGCGTTACCAGGGAAACTGAGTTAGGGCTTGTGTGAAACTTAACAAAACTTGACAACATAAATGAGGAGTCTGAGTGTTGTTTCGTTGGTAAATAACCGTGATGGCAGAAGCAGGTTAATCATTGAGTAGGTGTGTGTTAAATGATTTTGATGCTCGATGTGGAGGCGACCTGACGCAAAGCGGACCTTTAAACCCTCGCTTAATTATGAAAATCTTTTTGGTTTATAAAGAAAGTTAGAAAGTTAAAAGATTTTTTTCCACGATTCACCTGTTTATGAAATTCCATACAGTACATGTGTATAAATATGCTTGTTTAGAGGTGTTGGTGCGTTCCTGTTTCCACAGTCACTGCAATTAGATTGATCTTTGGTATCATTAGCATCATAGTAAAGTCCTGTTCCTTTACTCTTTCATCAGATCAGCTGACCAGACGCTTAATTTATGGAAAGTGTCAGGTCAGTTTCCACAACAACTGATGCCAGCTCTGATCCTCTAGTTTACCACAAAGACAAGTGGGATAAAAAAGGTGACATGATCAGTGCTTTTCTGTGTTTGGAAGAGGTGGCGTCAGCGACTGATTCCTATTAAGGGTAGAATATTCAGGATTTGGTTTCCAGTCACAACGCATCTTTGAATTGTAATCGAGGTGGAGTACTGTGATACAGAAAATGCTGCTGCAGGATGTAACTGTAATACATGAGTCATGTGATTTTAACTTTAACAGAAAGAAGGTCACAGGTTCAAGTCCTTGAGCTGGGACCTTTCTCTGTGGAGTTTGCTTGTTGTTTCTCTCGGGTTCTCCAGCTTCCTCCCACAGTCAAAAAACATGCCTAGGTTGATTGGAGACTTTCAATTTCCCATAGGTATGAGTGAATGGTGCATGTGCCCTACAATAGGCTGGTGAGCTGTCTGAGGTGTATCCCTGATTCTAACATTTAATACGCTGGGATTGGCCGCATACCCCCAAGGACCCTAATAGGAATAGCCGAATATAGAAAATGACTGATGATAATGATGTTTTAAACATCTATCAAGAGCATTGCAGAAAAAAGGATGCATATCATCACTAAGAATAAACGATATCCAAGCTGATGCTGATCTGACAAAAAGTTAGAAAATATATAAGTCACAGACAAACACACAAACGCTTCTTGCTTTACAGCATAGGCAGATTATTTAGAGTAAAATGAACTTCTGTGGAGTTAATGTTTTCTTAAAATACACTGGAAGTGAGCATCAATCCGCTCAGTAGGGTGCAGAAGCTCTTAGTCATAA
The DNA here is from genome assembly GCA_036785175.1 of Eupleurogrammus muticus. NCBI lineage: Eukaryota > Metazoa > Chordata > Actinopteri > Scombriformes > Trichiuridae > Eupleurogrammus > Eupleurogrammus muticus. The sequence goes on along the minus strand of JAYKQN010000018.1, from coordinate 17,576,048 downwards.
GCTATAAATACAACATCTATTATGAAGAACCAGTTATGTATTTTTTACAGTGTGGAAACATATTTTTTTTATAAAGCCGCTGCCAATCAAAATGTCTGTGTATGTCCCTGTCAAATATATCATCTCAAATGTAAATGACACTGCCAGAGGCAGGTTTGTTTTCACAATAAAAGAGTAATATCAGCAGCACATCGTGGCGGCCTAACCCCGTGACCTCCCCGGGCTGCTGTTGACTCTCTGCTTCTCGCTGGTTTCTTAGCAACATGTTTGTACCTGATGGGCAGTGTAACATCAGCCTCGAAGGTAATGAGTGAAAAAACCCGCTCGGGAGGACAGAAGCTGCTAAAAGACGCGCTAAAGTGTGGAATAACTAGCGGGATGAAAGGCTTTTAATATGATGGTAAGAGACAGAGGCCTGAGGGGGTGGGAGGGGTCCGAGGTGACTAAAGCAAACAGTAAATGTCCATCAGGCTGGAGAGAAGAGCGGGGCCTCATCTCTGACCTCCACAACCGCACAAATCTTCAGGCTTAATTGGAGATTCCGTCGTATCGATTTCCATCAGCGGCTCTTTATTTGCCAGTGCAGCCACACCTAACCCGCGCAAATTTTAGTGTGCTTACAAGCCTGAAAGGAAAATAAAGTGAAAATCTAAAATTCCATCAAATTGGGTCACAACTAAACCCCTATATTGTAAATATATAGAGCTGCTGTCCCTTGCAAAACAAAGAAGTGCATGTGAATTTCTGGCTTTCACTTGTGAAAAATATACATTTATAGACTCTTTATATTAAGGTCACAGCAATAAGCATAAATATATAATAACATCCTTACTAACATTATTATGTGTTACACTGTTTATTTTGTCTAGGAAAATTGTGACTTTAATGAATCATCCACATCATTTTATTCCGTGACTAAATTGTAACTATGACTAAACCAAAACAAAATAATACAAAAAGACTAAATGTGACTTTAATTTAATTGAATTTTCAAGTTGGTGGCTAAGACTAAATTAAAAATATTTTTTTATTATTTCTTATTACTCAATTTTTATAAAAGAATGTCCACATGACTGTAATACTGAATGTAATTTCAGTAATTTATTGTAATTGAAAGAGTATATCCTTATCAAAATAAACACTGAGATATTAGTAAGACAATAAATGTTAATAATAGCATTATAAATGGTTATTGTTATTATTATACAACATTTATAAGAACTGTGTTAACAGTAACTGTTAATATAATATTATAATAATAATAATATATTAATGTAATGATTATAAATATTTAGCATTACATTATTTTTAATTGAGATCCAGTCAATGCAAAAATAGTTGATTTGAGAATTTGTAACTGATAATAATATATCAAAGCTTAGTAAAGGTTAACAATAACATGAAGTATAAATTAAAAACTCAAAAATGTGTTTGTAATGGTGTAACAAATATAAAAAAAATTATAAGGCAATTTTCTTAATAATGTTAATAAGAATCCTATAAGGACTTATTACACATTAACTACTAGCTTATAACACATTAACTAAAGCTTATCACAAGGACCTTAATTTAAAGTATTTCCAAATTTTGTTTTGCATTTAAAATGTGTTCACATGTATGCAAATAATATACTAATAATGAAACTAAATAAGTTAATAATATCTGCTCCTCATTTAAAAAAGGTGTTAAAAATGTAAATGTTTTTACACACGCTAAATTTACATACATGCATGTGCGAAAGTCATGTGAAATGTTGAAAAATTCCACAACATGGGAAGATGATATTCTTACATGTGATGTCGTAATGTGATTTAATTTTATGTGAAATGTCTAAAACCCGATTTTAAACATTAGACAATTAAGAATAAAAAAATGACCCATATCTGCAAAATGATTTTATTTTGTCTTCTTCTTCTTCTTTTAGAATTTTACTCAGTCAAAAACACACTCAATATACAAGCACTTAGACTGGATTTGATTGCAGTTATATTTCAAAATCATGAAAGAAACATTTACTCAATAAATACAGTCTTGCCCATGTGCTTAAATGTGGTGGTATTTTTTTTTTATCCTTTTCTGAGCATATTTACAGGACACCATAAATAACTTTAAATGATGGAGAACTTTTCAGCCTTTGACAAAACAAAGCAAAAAAAAAATCCAAACTTGTATAAATATAGGTTTATCTAAGGACTGAAGAGGACGTAAGGAAAATCCAAGAGAAAAGTGTAATCCTGTTGTACAAACATGCCCCACATAACAATAATTAGCAGTTGCTTCAGGGATCCGTCACAATGCGAGTAAGCTGTCTCTCACCTGGCTTTCTGAGAGGTCAAATTGCATATGGCGACAAGTCAGTTTCCCTACTATCACTCTGCAATGATTACAACAGACATCAGGATCTGAAAAGTCTGTCAGTTGCTGTAAGATTCATTCTAATGATCAATATATTAGGTCCTTTTATTATCCTGTCCTGTCAGTCGTCATTTTCGCCTCTGCTGTGGTGAAGCAGCAGCCATTAAACTATGTCTTCCGTATCCACGTATCTCACTGTACAATCATATTAATCGTATTGATGTATGTAACTGTGTTTTCACTGAATTTACTTTTCCTGCCATATACCAAAACAGAGTGGAAAGAAAAAACATGGAGAGAATGGCTTTGCATATTAGTCTGTGAAGTTTCAACTGACATACTCATTCATTTTCACCGCAAGAAGTTTTCAAATGCATCAGTACAAAGTGCACCCCCCCACGACCCTCACCCCCCCAACACCACTCCCGCCCCCGACCCCGACCCTGTCGTTTCACATCCCACCACATGCATTGAAATACCACAAGAAGAAACGCCATCTCTTTATAGTGCAAAAGGTTACACAGCTCAGTAAGACCAAAAGTGGAACAGTTGGACACCTGGAACAGAAACAGTCAGATGTTAAAGCAGACCTAGCGGCCATTTTCCACGCTTTTTTTTTTCCATCATACTGATTGATGTTGGATCAGAATTCGCCCGAGTGTGACTTGTAGTGTGTTTTACTTTCACCCGCCCAGCTGATGCTGGTCTATATTCTATATAGTTTCTTTCTAGTCACATGTGCTGCTGTCTCACAGGTGTCACATCATTGCAGGATTTGCAGGATTTCTCTGAAAAAAAAAAACAATATACAGACTCATACAGCAGCAATCCCTCTCAATCATCCCTTATGCCCCACTGGAAGTGTTGGTGGTGTGTTTATGTGCTGCCACTACTGTCTTTATACCTTTTCTCCATGTTTCGGTGGATAGGGATGTGCCGTTTGTATGAGTTCTAATGTTGTTTTAGTGAAATCCTGCATACGGTGCCTTTAAGTATCTTCCTGTCAGGACGTTTCATGCACATTGTTTTGCATTTCCATTTTTCTTCTGTTAGTTGGGGTACATACTTGGTATTCAACAAACCTTCTGAACTGAAAGGAAAAAAAAACTGGCTCGATCCAGCCCGATGATGCCAGGCAAAAGGTGAAAGTTAGAAATCAATACACCTGAAATCGACAAAATAAGGCTCCATGTTCCGCTCTGTTCGTGGAACAAGTTTCATTGACAAAATGTTCCCGAAGAGTAAAAAATAATGATACCTCGAAAAGCCCTTCTTTTGATGTCGAGGACTTTTTCCCCTCCGGAACACACAAACGCACACACTTTTGCTTTTTTTTTTTTTTTTTTTAAATAAACCTGTCTGCGTTTAACTTGGTTTATTTGAACATACCGCCAGTTTTAGCTCCAGGATCTAACAGCAGCAGCAGAGCTGTTGATGAACTGGTGCTGAACCAGAAACTCTCCAGCAGCCACGGAACCGGCTGTAACTCCTGCTGCTGCTGACATTTTACACCACCATTTAATATTTTAGTTTTACCAGCTGATAACTACTGGAAAAGACTGATGAACTACAGAACGCACGAAGAGCATTTCTCTTCTTTCTGTTTCTTTACTCCCTGACACAAGTGGATATATTTCCTCCAGCAGGTCAGACAGACAAAATAAACCAAGTAAAATACAAAAAGTTTTACTAAAAAACAACCTCTGGATCATTTAAATATCATGCTGTGTCCTCTCAACTCTGTGTTGAAACTGTGTGTCTCCATCTGCATGCTCACACTGGGGGTTTATATAAATTTCATGAGGTAGAGAGGAACATCTCATGCAGAGTTTGACATGTGGAGTTCAAAAAAACATACATGTGTTTAAGTTTGTACTTTTCTTTAATGGATGGGTGCAGACACCCGCTTTCCCCCCAGGTTATTCAGATCAAAAACCCATCTGATGTTGGTCATGACAGGTCTGGACCATTTGAAGTGGTTCTTGCATGACACTGCCAGAAAGACTGAAACATAACGAATTGGAATGGCACCTGACCAATCTGGTTTAAATCCAAAAAATGTTGAGAATAATTTAAATAGACTGTATTTCTATGTCTAAATATGTGTAATACCACAGTGGATCCAAGCAAGCTCCCTGTCAGCTACTCCTCACGTTCTTTTTAACCGGTGGAGCATTATGCTGCTACCAGTGTTGGTGTTTTCTCTCTATTGGGTCTGTTAACCAAATGTTAGAGCGGATCTAATTTCCTTTGGTCTAATTCAGATCAGGTCTCGTCTTTCTGCACCTTATTTTGAAAATGAATCTATGCATCGGTCAAATTGAGATCATGGTCTTGATGTTTTTTTGAAGAACGCTACTGCACATTAAAGAATCCAAGTATAGTATAGAAAGCAAAGAATGGCATGTTGAGGTTTCTTTTAAAATATTCCACTTTCACCAACTCAGAGAAACTGCAGCTCTGCACTGAAGCAACAAACGAGGCTGTAATCACAACCGATCAGTATGATGGGAAAATGAGTGCTTTGGATCCAGAATGACATAACGTGTTTTTTTATTTTTTATTTTCGTGCTAAAACCAGCTCTGTCCAGCTCTGTTAGCTGCCATTGGTGATAATGACAGACGTGCCTTTGTGTCCAGGGGTCTGCTCTGCTGGGATGCGGAGATGAGGAGTCATATCGTAGTGGGTGGAGCCAGTGCTGGTGGAGGTGCAATAACCCCGGAGACTCTCCGGGTCATAGAGGTGCTCCAGGGCGTAGCCCGTCAGGGAGTAGGCCGTATGCTTGTCCAAGTAGGGCCGCGGGTGTGCGTGGGCGGGGTAGATGGCCGGGGCGGGGGGCGCTGAGCACGTCCCGGGTCGACTGAAAGGGTGGTGCAAAGGCAACGACAGAGGGGACAGGTCCGTCTGGAGGTAGTCTTTGGGCTTGTGGAGGCGCTCGGACCCCGGGCTGCTGAGCCTGGATAGGGGGGCGGGGCTGGGCGCGGGGCTGATCACCTGACTCAGACCTCGACACACGACCGTCTGCAACGGCAGGGGCCCCTGCGTGTAGTCGGGGGTAAAGCACGGACCGGGGCCCTTGGGGAGTCCATTGGCCGGCCCCAGAGGGCCGTCTGGAGGACCCTTAAGCAGCTGGAGCCGACTCTCTTCCTCTTTAATCATGTGCTGCGTGGCTCGGATCAGTGTCTCGATTTTGCTGGGCTCCTGCGGGCTGGAGCGGTAGTGGTCAGCTCGGTATCGATCCCCTGAGTCACTGGCTGAGCCGGCGTCTGGAGAGCTGACCACGCTGTCCTCGTCCCAGTGGCCCCGGCCTGCAGGACAGACAACGACAACTGTCAGTGCAGAGTCAAGTCAAGTCAAGTTTGTTTGTATAGCCCAATATCACAAATCATCAGAGACACCACACCCTTTACAGCAGTAAGAAGAAACACAGGAGTACCTGCAGCTAGTAGTAAGCATTTTTATGGAAGTATTCAGTGTAAAACAATCATGTGGACCAGTGTATGCGCTGGATGTGTCCCAGGTGTTAGTCCTCACCGTGGTAGCTGTGGATGGCTGTGATGTGCGACATGCTGCTCTCGTATCCCTCGTGGTTTTCCAATGAGCCCTTGCTCAAGGGCAGGATGGGCCGGGCAGTACCCCACCACGTGTCCCTGCCTGGTGGGGGCGCCCCTAGGAAATAGCGGCCCGCCTCACACCGCCCGCGTTCGCAGCTCTGGCCCTGAGCGTGCGTGTGGAGGTGCGCATGGCCGTCGCCGGTGGCGTGATGCTGCTCCTCGGACAGACTGTAGCAAAGTGGGCGGGGGTCAGCGAACTGCTTGTACACGCAGGAGGCGTCCAGGCCTTCGCTCTGCTCCGTCAGAAGAGGGGAGGTGGAGTCCGTGAGGGGGCTGCCCCCCCAATGACTGTCCTGGTCCGACTCGGACCGCTCCGCCTGGAAACTCGTGTACTGCAGACGATAGAAGATAGAATGGTATCATATTAATAATAATAAAAATAAATAAATAACTGTGATATCTATTATGATGTGGACTTGTTGGTGAATCCTCAATAATGATTGGGTGGCAGGTGCATATAAGAAACATGTAGTTTAACTTGTGCTAATCAGCTGTTCTTAATTTCCACTATTCAACCTGTAACTATAGAAATATTACAGCTTTCAAACGTACTTGTTACCACACAGCTGAGTTAACTTCAAGAACTACTGAGCAGACTGGGACGGAAAACCAAGTGATGGTTTTCACATGGTTTGGACATTTCTTTCTATCTCTTTGGGTATTACAAAAATCCTGGTACACAAGAATGGTACACAACCGAATAAAAAGAAAAGGGGAAAAAAAGTCAGGGAAGGAATTTAAAAGTCCTGCTGCATGTAAATAGGCACTTTCATGGATTTCTTCATGCTTTATAAGGTTTAGGGGTTATATAGAATTGTGAGTGAAGTGTGCAAACAAACAGACAAATGCAAAACAAGCCTGATTTAGAAAATTTAATGAAAACATCTCACTCGTACTTGACGCTGTGACCGCGGCTTGCAGCAGCCTTCAGCAGCCAACTGCCTCCACTGTCCCAACCACTTTTTTCTTCCAAGCGAAAGTCGTGATTATCATTTGGTGAGCTAAAGTTAGCATCAACAAGAGCTCTAGGAGCTTTATTCGTGGCACCAATGTTACACTTTCTGACAAACAGATCCACTAACGATACTGTTAGATATGTCGTAGCAATCAGAGGCCCTCGCTCCTGGCTTTTATAGGGTGATCGTGATGAATGAGGGTCGAATCAATTACTACCATGTCCCTACAGTGGTTAATACAATTTTTAGTTAGCCTGATTTTCCTGCCTCTATTAGTGCTACAGCTATTAGTGCTGCCTGATCCACAGTGACGGGTCGGTGTTATTTCAATAGCAGAGTTTCCCTGTTCTGCATGTTTGTTTGCTCATGTCGTTTTCGGGGCTGGTGAGTTGTTATCTGGTCACCATCGGCCATCTGTCACTCAGAAACAGTCAGGCATTCGGAACAGAGGATAATAAATAATAATAGGAAATTACCTTTCATTGCTTTCTGGGGCTAGAGAGAGAACTGTAAAACTACATTGAGTCACATTTTTTTAAAACTTTGAATATAATCTAATCAATTTAGTGGTTGTCTATAAAAAAGGCAGTGAAATCACGCTAACCAATTTTAATACTGTGTAACAAGTTACAGCAACGGAGCCACAACCTTTTTCTTATGTCGCAGTGACCCAGAATTATTTATCATCACAGTAATCAAACCGGTGAATGGAAAATTGCTGCAGTCTAAACACAAACATGAAGTTGCAGACGAGAATATCTCCCGTTACCAAGCGGTGTCTAAGGTCTGTCCTATTTACTGGATTCATGGGAAAGGATAATAATGCACAGGAACCTTTAGGATGGCAGTAACTGTTCAAGATGTTAGTCAGGTCCTCAGTGTTGGAAAACTGAGTTAGAGCTTGTGAAAACCTTTTAGATTTTGATTGCAAAAAGCATAAACATACATTTCTATCATCAATTAGGACTTTAGTTGATTGGAACTATGAAGTAATGGAAGTGTCCAGAGGTCTGATCAATCATGTCTCTTCAAGAACCAGCTATTTATATTTTATACTGAGCTGAAAGTTAGTGGTAACATTACTGATCAGGCAGGATGAGCTTAGAAAATAGCCGTTCCTGATGATGTTATACGAGATATGTGTGTGATGATCGCTATAAGGAAATTGTATGATTGAAGTAAAAGCTCATAGTTGAGCTGTGAGTTGGATGAATTGACCTGCATGGTTCAGCATGTTTAACACAGGCCATCTGCATCATGTAATCATCATAATGAAATACAGATTTCCTGCTGTTGCTTATCAATAATTCCCTTATTGTCAATACAGTGTGAACAATTAAAACTAGAGACGGATGTGTAGTGTGTTTCAATCTGAAGCGCAATGATTGATTGATTGATTAATTGTGCGGAAAAATGAGTGTGTGTTTACTCTTCTCCCAACAATGCTTATATGCTCCCTCATTACAAAAAGCACAGTGACAGTCATGGCTAGACGAAGAGCAAAAGGATGTAAAAATCCCCCTGCAGTCCTGCATCATTTAAACCATATGTTTGGTAGCACTCTGGTTTTCAGGTTAAAACTATTACCAAATTAAATAGGATAGTTAGATGAGAAAAACAATGTTAAAAACATGATGGATGGGCTCATGCCACATTGTCACTTGTCTGAAGTCTAACTCGTTTAAATTTTTTCATGGCTGATCTAAAAAAAATATCTGATCTCTGACTCAAACTTGCAGAATGATTCAAACCAACATGAGTTTTGTGCTGCATCCCTATTGGGTAGCAGCACAAAACAGCAGAAGTATATTCCTCTTGATGACATTAGTATTTGAGGTCATCCATCTCGCTAAATTGCCTTTAATTGCTTTTGTTAGTGGACAATAGTTCAGCTTGTCTTCCAAAGAAAAACAACAGTAGCCTATAAGTTAAAAATGTAATCACCAAAAACAACCTATAGTTAAGTGTGTGACAGGCATCATCTAGTTAATTATGAACCAGAGAAGTGATGCAGTTCAGTCAATAATTAACCTATTTACATATTAGGAGGAGGCAGTTGACTGGATGGCTTTTTTTTTTTTTTTTTTTTACAAATAATGGATTATAACCAACATTTCACTCGATTTAATTTTTATCGCCAAATAAAATCCATCCATCCATTCCCTGCTGTTGGTCTGAGTACAGGTCCCAGTAGCCCAGACATCTTTCCTCATAGTCACATCCTCCAGCTCTAACTGGGAGATTCGGGGGTGTTCCCAGACCAGATGGGATAAATAATCCCTCCAGCGTCTTTGGTGTCCATCCAGGGGTCCAGGAGACATTCTAATCAGACGTCAAAAACCACCTCAACGGACTCCTTTCGCGATGTGATGGAGAAGCCGTTCTACCCGGAGCTCCTTCCAGATGTCATCCTCATTCCTCATTCCGTCCCTTGGGGGAGAGTCGATGAAAAGGGGAAAAAAAAAAAACGTTCCAGCTGCTTGTATCCATGATCTCATTCTTTTGGTCGCTGCCTAAATAAAGCGGTTCAGATAATTGTTGGTTTCAACAACTTGCAGCTTGTGCTTAGGGACGAGGGGTTGGGGCGGCTGAAGCTCGGAGGTAGAGCAGTGGTCCACCAGTTGGAAGATTGATGGTTCGATTCCCGGCTCCTCCGAGTTGCATATTGTTGTGTCCTTGGGTAAGATAGTTAATCCCGATTTGACACATGTGTGGGTGGCGATATAGAAAGCGTGTGTGTAAATGGACACTTGTAGTGTAAAGCATTAGAAAAACACTATATAAATGCAGGCCATTTATTTTGTTGTAGTGATTTTTCTAGTTTTCAGATCTCGGCGATCGACCGGGAGCGTGAAATGTAACAAGACAATATCAGTCAAGAGTTGCGGTAAAGCGTTTTAAAATCTGAGAAACAGCAGAAGCTAGGAATCACACCTGAATGAGCGGGAATGGTGATGAGCTGGTTGACCACTATACGGTCATTTCAAGCAGCTCTCTGCAATTCAGACCGCTGTACCACCTTCTGTTTTGAAACCCAGAGACGATCCTCACCTGCGTGTACGGCGAGAGTCTAGCTTTGGTTTTGGGTCGGGACGCTCTGCTCTTGGGGGTTCTGCAGTTCTCCGTCAGGCTGCTGGCCGCGCTGCCGCTGCTGTAGGGGAAAGAGGCCTTGGTCGTGACCTGGTCCAGAGAAAGCTGCAGGCCTTTATACTCCGTCTCCCTGAAGACACAAGCATACACTGCGTGTGCATATTTGCGGCGACATTTTTGCATTCGAGGTTTAATAAGGCACATAATCACACAGGGAGAGATCCCAGGGTGTTTATTCTAGAACACAAACAGCCTGTGTGTACCTGTGTGTTGTTTTTTTCCCTCTAGGTGTCCATTAACATCTGTTTAGCAATTAGAGCCTCATCATGATGCTGAGAGGGCCAAGCGTATGCAGAGAGATGTGTGTGTGTGAGTGTGAATGTTTGGAGGGTGGGGGTGTGCTGAGAGGCCTAGAACGGCTGTTGGGATGCTTGTTTTACCAGGAGGATTTCAGCAAGGCCTTCAACAAACACTCTACAGAGGGAAAGCTGTCCAATCAAATACACGGGGAGATTAAAGGCTATGTCTGGCTAAATCAGGCCTGCGAGAGAAGCTTGGACATCTCACTACTGGGAAATGGGAATTGATTTCTCACTAAAGTGCTCCATGGATCTCGCCATGGATGATGAATCAAGTTTGAGATGACAGAAAACCTGGACACGGTTTACTAGAGACAAATAGTGATCCGTCCTCCCCTTTCTTTTCTCAGTGTCTCTGCACACACACACACACACAAACACACACACACACACACACACACACACGAGCAGCAGCGTTTTATAGGATTTGCATTAGTTACAGTACATTGTGATATTTATCATACTGTCACTGTTAAAAATGTTGGCAGCCCAGTACTTATCGCTTGCTTTTGTTAGCCTTGTTGTCAAACGTCATATCTTTCCAGCTTCTGGAGATTTGCGTTGACGTATTTGAAATGTCACAGTGTATTATGGTGAAGTTTACACACATTTGTAAGCATCGATTCAAGAGCTGCCTCGTAGTCTTTTGTCTCTGTAATTTATTGATGACTAATTTTCATCTATTCTATTCTGTTCTCATAAATACTGACCTCACAGACAGATGTTGAATAATGTGTAGACACATGACAGCCCAATGAATGCTATAAATTATATGTCCTGATCTCAACATTCATGTGTTCATGTATTTCAACTCTGGCAAATTTGGTCTAATTACCTTCACATGGAGGTTTTGACTTTTTTGTGTTTGAAAATAAAACTACTGGGCTGGGTTGGTGAAACATGATTCTAGGGTGTAGAATTGACAAAGTATGAATCCATTACATTTCGTAGTGGATCCCTGTTGCGAAATTTGCATGATGATTGTTTTAGTGGTTTTAGTGGCTACTAGTGGCTCCTGCTGGTCAACAGAGTGTTAATGAGCTATTAGTGGTGCTACATACTTAAATGTCAGATAGGAGACTGACCACCATATATACATACACATATGTATATGTGACAATTAAAATAAAGCATGGTATATCTGGGTTCCATGGTCTAGCAGTTAAGTTAATAATGTTTGTTTTGATTCTTGATTTAATTAACTTGTTGATGAAATGTCTGGTTGTGACTAACACTGAGGTAGGCAACCCGGCCTCTCAAGAGCCACTGTGGGTGCAGGATTTGTTCCAACCAGGCAGTAACATACCTGATTCTACTAATGGACCTTCATTAGTAGGTGTGTTACTGCTTGATTGGAACTAAAAGCTGCACCTACTGCAGCTCTCTCGACCCCTGACAATTAAAAACGATATAAGATATTAAAAGATTATTAAATTTACATAGATAACTTAGGTGCCTAAGGATGGATAAATACAACACTGCAGAAGAAATAAAGCAGAAGAAAGCTTTAAAAAAAATCCCAATTTTTTTTTTTTTTTCTGGATCCCAACCATCCTGTCCTATCCTCTTTTCACTCCTTAATTGACCAAAGGGGGTGTGGGGGGTCCAGACCTTGTTACCATGTTAGCAACGACTGACCTAAAGAGACAACTAGAGCCAAAACTTCTAGCATGATCTATTTTCCACAAATACACTGAATGTATCAATGTTGTGTTAAAAGACTTCAATGGAGAGTGTGTTGTTTGTGTGTGTGTGTGTGTGTGTATGTGTGTGTGCGTTCCTTTATTCAAAGCGTTGCTAAATCACTGCCAGGCTGTGGCGGCGGCAGCAGCTTCCACAGGAGGTGCAGAGGTTATCGGAGCTGAACACACAGAGGGAGTTCACATGCAGGTGAAGGGTCTTTATCACCTGTCTTATCCTCGGCTGTACACACCAAAGCTACCGGGTCAGACCGCTCCGCTCCTGATAACAAACCCTTCGACGAACGCTCACCTCCCGCCTGCACACAAACTCGTCTCTCTTTTGTTCCGCGTGCGACACAAAAAGAGAGCCTATTGTCTGGTTTTACCGGCATCACGGCGTGGCCGGAGATTTACAAAAAAGCAAAGACAGGAGAAAAGGAAGAGAGAAATGAGCTTGATCCCCCCCCCTCGCAGCAAGCTGGAACCCATAAACGCTCATCAAGTTTACGGCCTATCAATTAAAAGGCTATAAACACAAAGCTGTTATGGATTTGATGTAGGAGGTAGAGGAAATGTGTGTCAAGCTGTTCTCTGCCTATGAATGCAGCCTGCTTAATGGAGGCTTTTATGGGCTTTATTCATTCACCCGCTCGCTTATACATCTGCGAACTGCACACATCATGGGCAGTAAACCATCGCCATAATAGGCAAGTAAATGGTGTCGCTCACTTACTCCTGAGAGCTCATAGCAGGTAGAGGCTCTGCCATGAGTATAGTTTGATTTTATTGAAAAGAATTGAAAATTAGCAGCTTGTAACGAGGAGTTTAGTGGAGACCCGGTGCAGCGGGACTGTTTGAGTAGGATAAAGACCACAAAATGCAACGCTGGCTTTGTTTGTCGATATACTCTGCAGGAAGAGATGCCAGTCTTACAAACCCTACTAGGTGTCTGACGCCCCCCGTGGCGAGGACGCCTGAACATAAGCACACTTGGCAAACTTTGCGACAAAGGCCTCAGACGCGTTGACACGGCTGGCTCCCAAGAGCGCAGATAGGGTGATAGAACAGGAATGTGTGCTCTCCATCTGAGGTAGGAAAGAACAGGAAAGCACTGGCGTTCCCTGAAAGGGCACACACGTTGTTTAGTCTGCTTTCTGACATGCAAATGTGCAGCACAACCAGCAAAACTATTAAGGATGATGATGAGCTGATTCACCGAATTATTGGTCAAGCTCACTATTAACATTCTGTTGCCCAACAGGAGCCACTATAGTTTTTTTTTATACCTGTAATCCTGTTCACAAATTAATACAGGCGTTCCCTTTGTCTCTAACTCTGGCTAACCCCTGACGATAAAGATAACCAACAACAAAAAAGAAAATCTGACATGAAAAACCTTCCTCGTTGCCAGATTCCGCTCGGCGGGCTTTTAACAAACACATGCCATATTGCCAATTAACCTTCAGTTAATTACTTCACAGCAACTATTTGCGTGAATCCCGTGTACCAACACTCATTATCTCCTCAAAGCAGCGGAATGACAGCACAACGGAGACGGCAGCCACCTCCTCTGCCCCCAGAGCGGTCGGACCGAACCATCTGATTGACATCTGCCGGCAGTCTTCTAATTTATGCATGTTCAACCTTTGGTGTATTTATGCTGTTTTTACATTTTTCTTTATTTTTTTTTTTAAGGAAAGCCAAACTGCAACCCGGTTGTGTTGACAAGTTGCTGGGTAATCAGTGGTGGGTGTTAGATTAAAAAAAAATCTGAAGCTCTTAGCGTGTATCAGCACATCGCACATATTCTTCAGCCATCCACCTGTATCTGTCCACAACTGACGCCCACGCTTCATTTGTGTTTAACACGTGTGGCCTAAAGTGTAAACTGTCATGTCATTTTTCTGTGTTTTTCTTACTGTCTGCAAACCAAAAATAACAAGTCTGTCTCTCAATCTGTTCAGATCTGAGCCCAAGATGTAAGTATAAATGGGTCAAAACCACATCCAAAACCAGACTTTGATACACAGTAAATCTGTATAAATATGATGATTTATTATTATCTTGTCATTGGGCTTTAGTGGGATTTTATAAGAAATAAAAAGAAGCATCACCATCTTTTATCTTTAAAGTGTCCATATGGTGAAACAATTGCTTTTTTTAACTTCTCAATAAGCAGTGAAACACACGCAGCCTGTTTTTAGAAACAGTGCCTTTAAACCAGTTGTCAGGACTTAAAAATCTGTGATGTCACAACTATACAATGATACACCCACAACCCATTCACAGCCATTCAAATCAACCAAAGGAGGGAGAATGTAAAATTACATTGAGATGAGTATTGGTAAACAGCAGATGTGTCTTGTTAGAGATATCAAAAAGTAAAAAAAAAAAAAAACTTGTAAAATATGGGATTTTTAAAGGTTAATCACTATTAGCAAAACGCTTCCTTTGATTCCTGCATGAAGCAGCCAAATCAGCATTCACGTTAAATTTCTTTGAACCGCACCAAAGCCGATTACGTCCTACTAAATCACATCATATAGTGCAGGTTTTAAAAACACTGAATTACCACAGATGGGTTTTTGAGATGCACACCTTCTCAAAATGGTGAATAAGAAACTTTTTTTATGACGTGAAGGCATCGTTATCGTTGGGAAAAACAAAGCTAAGCGGTTGTGCGCGTCAGCACATCTGGTCAAATAGCTTTTGATGATGCAGCTACTTGTGTCACACACCGGCAGTGAGCAGCCGTAGTAATACGGCCGGCAGATAAAATCATTGGAGTAAAATATAAAACTTTGTGATCTTTGAGAAATTAGGTTTAATAACATCACAGCACTAAGACTCGAAGGTGCGACAAAACTTTGTCTCAAGCAAACCGGTCAGATCAGTAATTGGTGCTCAGATTCATCAATGTATTCATTACACATAGGCAGCAATACCTGGCAGCATTTAGGAACAGCCATGGATAGCCAAGTAAGTCAATTTTATTTGTATAGCTGAAAATCACAATTCACAGATAACCTCAATGGGCTTTACAGGTTGTACAAAAGCAGCACAACATCCCCTGTCCAAAAAAAACCTCTATTCATAAAAGAAGAAACCTCAGAAAGAAAAAGGAAGGAAAGGACACTCACGTGAGAACGTAGTTAACACTGACGATGCAGTGAGGTCTGGAGGAGCGGCTATTGTGTACGATGGTTGCATAACTCTGGACCCAGACCCAGCCGCCAGGCTTGGCCAGGAACCGGTAATACTTAGTGGTGACCTGACCTTTCACCAGCACTGTATGCACAAGGGATGGGTGAGAAATAAAAGCAAATGAATACTGGGAGAAAAAAATAATATATAAATATGTATATAATACAAATACAAATAACATGCTGCAGAAGCATTGCATAGCATAACTGTGTGTGTGTGTGTGTGTGTGTGTGTGTGTGTGTGTGTGTGTGTGTGTGTGTGTGTGTGTGTGTGGAGAGAGTTTAAGGTAAAACAAACCTAACTCACACAAGTGATGTGCACAGCGCAGGTGGAAGGAGTCACAGCTGTGAACATGATGATAGAGAGTCTTCTCTATTAGATCCTGAGGCTCGTAGCCCGTCAGCTCTGCAACCCTGATCAACACACACACACACACACACACACACACACACGCACACACACACAGTAAATACGTGGAAGGACATCGGCCCGAACACGGAGCAACGTGTCACACAGGACGCACCGTGAGTCGAGGAAGATGAGCTTCATGTCCAGACTGGCCCTGAACATGAACATGTTGCTGTGCAGTTTGATCTCAGTGACGGCGCTCGGCGGCAGCGAGTGGCCGACCGCCACCAAACCGACGTTCTGATAGCAGCCGTCGAACGGGGACATGTCCAGGCTGTACTGACGGATCTTCAGGTAACCGCTACAGTGGATCACCTGGGGTCCAGAGATAGGGGATAGTGTGAATATATATTCAGGTTAAAGGGCTGAGTTGAAGTATGAATTTTATAAAACTGACACCTCAATACTGTGAATCCATACATAATTATTTTTTTTTTGCTTTTTAGACACAGACATTGCCATGTATCGTAGATAAATTGTCTATGTTTATTTTTTTAAATCATATGCAATTCAATCAATATAAGTTGAATGAGCCATTTTTATCATTATGGGAAGTGGGTCTTCTCCTCTGTGAAGAATGCCATGTTTCTACTGTAGCCCAGAACTGAGAAAGCAAACACTGGCTCTAGAAACATGTGCCAAACATATTTTTCACAGCCACTCTAGGTTCTTCTACACACGTGGGGTATTCAGGTGGTTGCATTCTGAAACATCACCACTAGATGCCTTCATAACTACATGTTGTGCCTTTAAAAAAATTTGATATACCTCTGCTACCGTTCTACAAAGTATCAACCGACAACCACTTTCCAGCAAATATGCAAATTCATAAACTCAAATTTAGAAATCACCTTTTTTTTGAGAAAATTTGCTAGTTTTTCTATTGGCTACAACGGCTCCTAATCCACCTCCATAATATTATTGATAGCTTTAACTTGATGTTTTGGCTCCTTACCTTGTAGCCTCCACAGGTGAGACCAGCGTTTCTTTTAGCCAGGACACATTTCATTCTCAGAAAGAAGGAGCGTTCCATCTCATATTCTGCAGACAATTATAACAATGATGATAATAACTTAAAAAAAATACTTCTGCATATGTCTATACTTAACAGTGTGCATGTGTCATGCCTACCTTGTACAAAGTGTGAATGGTAAGGCTGGTGTGCAGTGAGGACAGCTGTCATTTCATCATGGTCTGCAGGATGGATGTATTCATAAATGCTGTTTCCCGTCAACTCTACCTGTTGAAAATGAAACATTGGTCTCAGAACTGCGACACGTCCGTCCCGATTCACACACCACAACTTTTGGGGTTTGTTAAACTGACCTGTGACAGGCCCAAGTGGACTGACGCCGTCTCCGATATGTACATTATTTTCCCGTCTGGAGCGACCACAAAAATGAAGCCGTCTAACGTCTGAAACAAAGAATGAAGAGATTACTATGTCAAATATCAGCAACAGGCCAGAATGACTGTTGTTGCAATGCATCATTCACTACTGGATTCTTTAATGCATCCATGTGAGTGTTTTGGGTGCACATTTAATATTAGTGGCCTGTTTGTATCATTCACCTACAATAATAAAACATATTTATGATCCCAATAGTAATGATCACAATAATTGAATTGCATTAACTACTTTAAAGATTGTTTTCATAGCTGCAAGCTGTAGCTCTGTTTGGGCACAGGCCTGTTTGGCTAAGTTGAAGCATCTGTGCTCCTGCTACTGACTGGATATCCCACCACACAGCCCCATTTGACTGTAGACATGCAGCTTTTTATCCCCACAGATCTGCATCTTTTCAGCCATGCAGCCCTACGGTCATACAGACCTGCTCTGCAGGTTTAGCATTCCTGCTGCTGTGCAAATATGCAGCCCAGCAAACATGCAACATTGCAAGCCCTGCAGCCCAGCTCTGTAGCCTTGAATCTTTGCGGCCTGGCGAACATAAATCTCTGCTTTGCAGCTCTGCAACTATGCAGCCTTGCAGCCATGCAGCCCTGCAGCCCTGCAGCCCTGCACTGCAGTTGTACATCCCTGCAGCCCTGCTGCTCCGCTCCACATGTTGTTGCTGATGTGAAAGGATCTGCAGGACAGACTGAGGCTCTGTGCGTGACCAGGAATGTGTTCAGCTCATTTTGCTCTTCAAGCACAAGAATGAAGGCAGCAGGAGGCAGCAGACGGCAGCAGCCACTAAGCCACACATACTGTCTAGGTTCCGCTGCACAATAATAATAATTATGAAGATTTACTCTAAACTGCATTTTAATGAATATTTTACAACCTTTGTAATGACATTATGACTTATGAAACAGCAGAATGTCTGTCATTTTGCTTTTGAGGTGTAAATATTAAGTATTATCAATTCTTAATAACAGCAGTAGTAGTCGTAATTGGTAGTAATGAGTAGTGAGTAGAAATGAGTAGTCCTTAATAGCACCTATATCACAAAAGCATTGAGCAGTAGTGACTAGTGGGTAGTCAGTAGCAGTGGGTAGTAGTGAGTAGCAGTGAGTAATAGTAGCAGTAGTAGTGGGTAATTTACCTGTAAGAGGTGGGAGCCTAATTCCTGGTTGACCCCATCCAGGGAAGTGCTGCGGCTCACATGACCCCAGGACTCCCCGAGGCCTGCCAATCAAATCAGACACACACGCACACACACACACACACACACACACACACACACACACACACACACACACACACACACACACACACACACACACACACACACACAGCTTTGTCAAATATATGGAAATGTACCTATATATAGACATATAGAAAACTAAATGAAAACGTTTTCATGTTTACAGCAGCAGCTGTGGGGAATAATTGGACCGGGGGTCAGCCAATCACCCTCTAAACATTTGTGTACAAACATCATTTATAGCTACAATATTATTAGAACCATTAAAACTTTAATTGCAGTGGGTGACCCAATAGCTGAGTGGTTAGGGCGCATACCACATGGGCAGAATATGCTGTGAGCAGCAAGGCCCCAGGTCCAACCACGGCTGGCTGGACCCCTGCAGCATGTCGCTTCCCTCCCTCCTGTCTTTCTACTTTACTATTAATAAAGGCCAGAATGGCCAAAAAATTCATTGGTACAACAACAGAAAACTTGAATTGCAATGTCTGTGTTTCTCCTAATCTCTTTCAGTCCATTCCTTTTTATTGTTCTCTTATAAATGCTGAATTCACACAAAAGAATGTTGTGGTGACATCAGTGGGCGTACAGAATTGATCATTTGTCTGTGTGGACATGTTGGCTTATTTGAAGGCCCCATTGGTTCAGTTAGAGCCTGAAATCAACACATTGTTAAGCTGCCTGCTGCTCTGAAAATACACCAAAGCTAAAAATAGACTCCTGAGTTCTCTGAATATGAAATTCAGGTAAATGTCCAATGAGGAAATAGTTTCATGAGCCTTTATAATAACAGCGTGTAGAAAGAAAACGAGCAACCAGAGCAAACCAGAAGTGTGTGTGCGTGCGTGCATTCGTATGTGTGTGTGTGCGCGTGTGTGTGTGCAGCATTGAAATGCAAATCCCGCTCTGCAGAACAAACAAACGGCTGCAGGGATCACAGCTCGCCTCCTCCCTGCTTCATCTGGAGCTAATATGAACTTCACTGTTTGCGCTAAAGACACAATCACACCGCCGCTTCCAGAAATAGCCGCAGCTTCAAAGGGAAAAAAAAGTGAAAGTAAAAATCACTGGCTTCTACTTCACGTTAAAGCTAAATAAATATAAAGATTAAAAGAAGAAGAAGAAGAAGAAGAGGAATTGCAGAGTGTGCGAATTGAAGCAGCATGTCAGCTGTTCTAATCTCCTGCTTTCTACGGATCTTTATTCACAGTCGAGGTTTGATCAAGTTCAATTAGTCGAGGCAAAGCAATTCATTTAATGCAGTGGCGTTATTTAGCGACAGACACACCTTTTAATGAGCCTCGGCTGGTATATTGTGCCCGGATAATCTAATTATTCGATGTCTGGAAGCATGACACGATGATGAATAATATATATGTATGTAGCCTATATTCACTCATTAATATATGAATGAATGAGTTCTCTGTTGCAGCTCACTTCCGTTTACACACACGCTTTTAAGATGTTATTTAAGTGAAAATCAGCAAATTAATAAGAAAAATGCTAAATTTAAATCTATCGATGTTCCTTTATGTTATTATGTGCATTGATTATTCTTTTATATAAACAAGGTGGGTTTAGCAACGGTTTATGGTTATGATGATTACTGTATTATAGCAGTGATTATTATTCATAAACGCTTATTCTTCTTTTTATAAGCAATTATTTAGTCTTTTAAACACTTATTCTTCTTTTCTATACTGTGTTTTTGTCTAATAAACAGTAATTACTGTCTAATAAATAAAATAAATAAATTTTGTTTTGCAAAAAGTGATTATTGTCTTGTAACACTTTGCTTTTATAAACGGTGATTATTAATTCATTCTCATGTTTTCTTTTATTAACAAAGATTGTTCTTGTTACACATTAGCTACACTGTAAAACACCGTAACATTTACCGTAACTATTATATAGAAGGGACCTGTAATTATTATTATTTATTTTTTACAGTAGAAGTACTGTACTTCTGTTTACAGTTCTATGCCTTTACTGTAACATATAAAACAATTACATTTAGAGTATTTACTGTATTTACAGTATCAGGTGATTAACTGTACTATGATACAGTAACGGACTACTATGCTTTACGGTAATAATTCGACTACTGTGATTTATTGAGAAATAAACAGCAATCTGCTGTATTCATATTTATGGTAATGTTACTCTGTTTAACACAGTAAGTAACAGCACATTCCACAGCAAAGTTTTACAGTGTTCAAGACACAAGGTGTAAAGAACCAAAACCCCTTTTTATACAGGTTTGTGTTTCTGTAAGCTGTGTTTTCCTATTGGGTTCTGTAGTATATTATCATATGATTATTGTGTTTTTTTGTATAATAGCCTTTATGTACGGAGACAATAAAGATTGTATCTAACTATTCAGCTTTAGAAGATAATAAAAAATATTTTTTCTTTCTCATCTCCATCAGATGAGGTCATGTTAAAAAAGGCATAAGAGCTGTAAATGATTGCAAGACGAATAGGCGACATCACATCAAAGGTAGAGTGAAAAACGACCAAAATAGAGCTGTAAATCACGTGTTTAAAAATCTAGATGAAAATAAAAGGATTTTTCTGCGTCTGATAAATGATTCATTGTGACAATTCAACAAATCAAACATATCTGCTTCTCATTGCATCATATATTGATTTATTGATATTGATTTACAGCCGAGCTGCAGATTGTTGCAAAAATAAATCTCTTTATAATAATAAAATAATATATTATTATCATTATATAAAATAATAATATGTCGGTTGAAAAAAAATTCCAAAATTAAATACATTAAATTAATAACAAAATCAACTTGTCAACATGGAGGCTTATTATAAAGATGAGCACGCGCACGTCTCCGGCCTGTTGGTGGTTTGAAGTGTTTGATGTGTGTCAGCCAATCAGAGGCCAGCAAATGTAATCCCGCGTGCGCAGTAATAAACGGCAGGTACGTCATAAAAGTCCCGAAAACGGTACAGCCTATAACGTGTAGCCTGACACTAAATGAATAAACAATAAATTCATAAGTCATCACACAAACAAATTTAAGACAATGAAAAGAAAAGTCCAGAAATCGCCCAAGATCAGTGAGTTGAAGGTTATGGCTAAAAAAGGCCTGGAAAAATGGACCTCCAACAAATTATGTACATTCATTTATTATTTTTACTTGTTTGTTGATTTATAAATAAGCTACAATATGAATTAATTTAGTAAACATAAAATATGGTAAATGTGTCGTTTTTGTATTTTACATTTCATTGGCAGAGAAAATCCATGCAGATATGGTGGTGTGGGGTGTCAGGTAATTTAACCCAGGATGGACAACATGGCTGAGGTCAAAGGTCATACTTAAGTTCTGACCACTCTAAATGTCATAAATAAAAGTGCCCCCCACCACCACCACCACCACCACCACCACCACGCCACAAAGCCACTAAAAAGAGAAAAGAGATCCTTTGCAGCCACCCTCAGCTAAAAATGAAGAGCACGTTCAGCTTTTCGTCTCCCCGCTGATGCAGAATCACTAAAGCCTCTCAGATGGCTCCTTCATGACTAAACCATCACATGTGGCTGCTGCTGCTGGGTGTGTGTGTGTGTGTGTGTGTGTGTGTGTGATGGGGGGGTCCTGGGAGTTAGGTGTTAGCCTCAGTGGAGAAGTAAAGCCCTTAAAACTGCAGCAAGAGTGATTTAGTGTAAAAAACACAACACCAAGTAGTTAAAAAAAACCTTAGGCCTTCAATTTTGAAATAAGGAAGATGATCTTCATGTTATTCAGCTTCCTGCTTCCTTCCATGTGAAGCAGCAGCACAATATGGACAGCTGCTGTTGTCACTGAGAACAAACACATGCGGCCCCCCTGAAACCACGATTTATAGCAACAGTTTGGGTTTAAAACACAAAAAACACACAGTGGTGTGTGTGTGTGTGTGTTGCTGTGATGACTGCACCATGATGTTGGCATGAATATTAACATTGTGTTAACGATACAACATGAACAAAGACAGAGCTGATACAAGTAGATTTTAAGATCCATGTTGTGAAATAATTAACAGCTTGCTTTAAATCACTATTTATGTTTAATGGAACATTCAGAGCAGAATCATAATACCAATAATACGCTTATAATAATAGCCTTATAATAATAATACCATCAATATAATAATATGGATAATAATATTTCTTCTCATTTTTAGCATCCATATAAAATGACATGTAGATTTCAAACTGATTTGACATAGAATGGATGGAACAACAGTTCCTTTATTTTTACTATTATTATTATTATTGTTATTATTATTATTATTATTTTTACCTTCTCTTTTAATTGGTTCGCTCGTTTTGATTTATTTTTTTTATATATGAAGTGATGTCTGCCCCTTGATGTTTTTTTTTGTTCTATGTAATTACTTTGGTGAACTGGCTGCACAATAAATTCTCATTTGTTTTCTAACTTCACATGCAGCAACATTTAGGTCTCGTTACAACATATATTTAATATTATAATTAAAATCATTTAATCATCGATATAAGCGATATGTCACTAATACAGTTCATTTGGCCTGTCCCTTTACAGTCTTTTAGCCTTCTATAGCACATTAGAAATCAATAAAGTGCTATATTCCTGCAGATCTAATCAAAGCACAAACACACACACAGTTAAAATGTGTTTTGTACCGTTAATAGGTTTTATTTCGTCGCGCGTTTATCCTGATGGAAACGACACGTCTGGTTTTCTCCGCTTCTTTTGTCGTCCTTCCTCCACCTTTTTCCCCTCCATCACGCAGCCCGCCTCTACTGTTACAAGGAGCTCCATATGTTGCGGGATCAGACGTGCGGATCCTACTAATATCCGCGGCTCTGCAGCAGTCACGCAAAAAAAAAAAAAGCTAATCTGCTGTGCGGGGCCCCGGAGAGAAACCACACCACTGACCCGGAGGATGCATGCAAGCAAGAGCTCCTTCTGCCCAGCTCATCTGAATATTATAATAGCAATAATAATAATAATAATAAAATGGATTCTAGAAAAAAACTGAGGGATGCTGCTGGGCTCAAACTGTTAGGAATTGCAATTAATTTAAATTTGTGTGTTTTTTTCTCATATGCGGTCAATTTATTTCCTTGAGAATATATGAAGATTTTTGGTGTCATTTGGGGAGATCATTAACGGTGGTGGATATTTTTAATGTGAAATAATTTTTTTTTGCAATGAGGTATGTGTGTGTGTGTTTTGCTAAAGTGTCTTTTCTGCATCCGTTTTTTGGTCTAAATGTTTATATTATATTTATTTTTTATTTCATCAGAAAAAAAAGCACAATGATATAATGCATTCATTATGTCATTATAATCATTTTGTGCGTTTATTCTCCTCCAGAACAGATTTTTTTCTCCTATAGTTATTATTATCCAGCCCAGTCAACACACACAGACACGTTGATTTACGACATCCTTCAAAATTCCAAGCTTGTAATATACACAAAATGCTTTATTATATTTGACACAAAAAATCACCTATTTTACCTATTACGGGAAAAAAAATTCGCAATCACAAAACCTCAAACAATACATCTTTTTATGAATTAAATGAAGAGGAATATTAAAAAAAACGCTGTTAATTTTTCCTCACCCCGTTAAATCCAGTGAAACATTCAAAAGCGAGATGTGGTCAATTTCTTTTTCTTTTTTTTATTCGTTCTTGTGCAAATGTAGGAACGAAATTCTTGAGTTTTAGACACAACAAGAAATTGATTTTAAACAAATGAAAGCAAATACTAGCTCTTAAAATTAAAATAAAATTAATAATAATAACATCCTTATAATAAGAGCTATGATGAGTAGCCTATATAATAAGGGTGTTTATTTGCCTATGATATTATTATATGTTGAGAAGGCAATATATTGTGTTTTTTTTTTTTTTTGGTTCATGTAGTTCAGGTCTCACCTTCAGGAAACACGATCCTCATCTTCAGGTAGCTGGTGGTGAGTCTGATGATGGAGGCCTTGTCCAGCTGGGAGGTGATGGCGGAGGGCAGCGGCAGCAGTTTGGCCAGTTCGTAAAACTCACTGTTCTCCTTCTCCCGGCGCGTCCGGGCCGCGTTTTTAGATTTCTCCTTCATGTCCGGCCCCTGCGGTCCTTTACGCTCACAGCCGCTCCGTGTCCAGGTGTCTCATCGCCTTAAACAAAAAAAAAAAAATCCACAGCTGCTGCGTCGCGGGCGCGTCAAAACATTCCCATGATATTTCCAGCGAGGAAGAGGAGGAGGACGAGGAGGAAGGGGGGGTTGGATCCTGGATCTGGATCTGTAGAGGGGGGGTTCGGTGGGGTCTCCAGCCCATTAGAGGGACCCTCCTCCCCGCGCAGGACCCATCATACCTGGCGTTAGAGAGTCTATGGAACCGCTGCAGACATCCGGCCTACAGCAGGGAAATCAGACTTTTTTTTTCCAAGAGTCGCCGAACTGATAATGACACTTGTTTGAGTCTTTGAACAGAAATAAAAATTAATTTCATATTCATGTGAGGGTCTAAATGGGTCTGCTTTGCCTTACCTCAGCGCGCGAACCGGCCACCGGGAGCGGAGCTGATAGAAGCCGCGTGCGGCTTCACGGAGTCCGGACGGAATGTGCAGAAAGCGCCGCTCATCTTCATCCCCGGTGATCCAGCGAGCGGTGTCAGTCTCCTCTTCACAGGCTGAGGGCGCCGGACCCGCCCACACACCGGGCAACTCTCCGCTCCCATTGGCCGAGCGGAGTCTGCGTCCGCGCGCTCATTGGCCGCGCCGCGCCGGTGACGCGCCGCGCGAAGGGAAGCGATTGGCTCGTTGGGATTGTTTTTCCCCCGCTGGCCCCGAAGTGGAGTGAAAAAGGAAAAAGAAACAAAAAAAGATCCCTCCAACCCCGGTCACACACACCTTCGCTGTTACACATCAACGCGTTCTGAGTTATTGATTATTCATCACATCAATATTCAGATGAAAACCAACGTGTTTCCTTTGACAGCTCAGTTCTATCTTTCTTTCAGTGGACATTTGGCCTACGGAAGGTTTACTTTAATATTTAACACATTCGTGGGTTTCTTACATTTTTCAAAACAGGCCTTGTTACACTTGCTGTTCTATTTATTTTTTAATATTTACTAATTAATTTAAATAATTCAGTTTAATGCCTCTTGGTGTATTTTAATAGCCTACAATAAAACATATATGAACGTAAATGACGAATGCTTAAGGGCAAATGTTATTTGAATATAAATAGATCGATATCAAATGATAAAATCAAGTGTTATATTCTTTTAAGTTCATCACCAGCATCCGTTCAAAACGAGAAACAGGATCCTATCCTATAATAAATCGGTGTTTTCCTGCCGTTAATTGGATTTTTTTGTGAAACAACAAAATCTAATTAATGAATATATGAATTATTATTTATTTAAGGTAATATATAATATATAAGTATTGATTATACTCATCATGATTCTGTAACAGGTGTCATCCTGATCCATATATATATATATATATATATATATATATATATATATATATGGATTAATCACGTGTCTTATAACTTCACAGGGCTATTGTACTGTACTGTGTTTTATGCATCGGTGGGTTCAGATACTTTTCACGCTGATAAAGTGGTGTTAAACTCCAGGATGGGGATGCAGCAGTAATGGGATCCAGCCTGCGGTGAGGAAACGTCCGGATGCTGCAGGCTCAACAAACCGGTTGACGCTGCCTTAACCTCTGGTTCAACCCTAGAGTTTACTGGTAATTAGAATTTAGATGCGTCTGTGGAAAATATAACCATCGAACAAAGGGAGGGGGGGGAAAATCCTCCATATGATTAAAGTTCCACCCAAGCAGTCAGGACAGACTCTGGCCAGATATGCTGTGATCAGCTGATTATAGCCTATTGTTTTAAAAAAAAGAGCCTTATTCTTAATATTACACACACAAACACAAAGTGAAGTTATCTCAGAGTGTCCTGATTGCCAGTGTAGCCCCAGGCTGGAAATGATGTTTAATTAAGGCAGTCAAGCCAGAAATGAAGAGAGTAAATACATTCCTTCAGGATCACAAGGGCTGACATCATATTTGGATTTTCATGAACCAGTCATCTAATTGAAATCATGATGATGATGATGATGATGATGATGTATTCCCCAAAGTTGGACTTTTCCAAAGGCCAAAGCAGGCAGCTGCCCTGGAGCAGGGCCGGGGTGAACCCACCAGGATGCCGTGGCCCCGGGTTGATCCCACCACACACACACACACACGCACACACACACACATTCTCCTAGTGTAGAGTCTCAAAAACACTCACGCAGCTGGACCAGGTTGCTGCCTCGCTACTTCTGGGGGCCTCATGGTCTCAGACCGGTTTGTGTATTTGTTACCAACTTTTTTTTTTTACTAATTTAATTCAATATTTTTAAGAGGAAATATGCACCATTAAAACAAAAATCATCTGACATGACAGGGACACTAAAAGGACGGTTCACATTTTTTGTGAGTGTGTTTAAAGCAAGAATCACGTGTCCGTTCGAGTAGTTAAAGAGGTTTTGTCAAGCTCTAATTATTCCTCCTCTTCATCCTGGCTATGAAAAGATCCTTCAATTGTCCCTTAATGTGAGTGATGGAGGACAAAACGTACAGTGTGTCCACATGGCATGGGATTGAAAATCATTCTGAGTTAACAATATATTTGATATTTTTTAGTGTTTCTAGCTATATCTCTATCCAAGCCCCTCTGTGTCTGAATGTGTTTAACTACACACCAACCTGCTATAAACAGTATTCCAGCTTAAGTGCACATGGAGTGGGAGGTTTAGTTTATTATTCATCTGGACACGTATAATACACCAGAGAATCATGGGATGTCCTCTAATATCAAACTCAGGTTTCCATCTGCTTACTGTAAACTCTTGCAATTTATTTATCCACTTAAATTTAACTATGAACCGTATCTGTCAAGAGTATAATATAACAATTGAATCCAGAAGTATTAATCAATTACATTAAAAAGTGTAAATTATTAAAGGTTCAGTGTGCAGAGTGTGGTGGCCTCTAGTGGTGAGGTTGCAGATTGCAACCAAGTGAATTTCTCAACATGTGACCCAACTGAGGCCTTTTTTTGGTTTGTCCATTCTGGGCTACTGTATAAATATGGTAAATATAGATAATAAAATGACTCAGTCCAAGGTAATAAAACACAAAACAAATAATATATATATATTTATATTTTTTACCATTCTGATCATATTTGATCACATTTCTGTTCATTCAACCAATCGCTCTGGACTTCTCTCAATTGCTCATGTTCTCCGGGGGCCTTCAGCCAATAGGTGGATAGAGTAGGGTGATAAACCTTTTGTCAAATCCAGTAATAAGAATGGCAAAAACAACTTTCCTTTGAGAAATTTGACTGGCCAGGATACTGAGCAATTTCTTGAAATGGATCGCTGTGGAGAGAAGGCCAGACCCAGTGCACAATGCTCAAAGTTCAGCAATTTGTCTGGTTGCATTTCTCTTCATACGGCCTCAGTGTCATTGTCAGCTGACTACACATGTGAGGAGCTGAGAAACATTTCAAAACAAGATTTATTTAATGGAAATAGAAGTGACAGTTTGAGGAGATCACATAACCTCTAGCACACTCCTATCTTTAGATGAACATGTCCATTGAAATACATTACGACAGTCAGATTCAAAATGTATCAAATACATCAAACTTGGCTGGATGACTGAGTGCCATCACTTCCTTTCATTTCATGCAAGCACGAGGTTCCTGATTAGATTGCATGTCTAATAATCACCACTGTGATTATCAGACATACAATCTACACACACAGAAATGTCTGTGGTGTCCTTCTGTCTGTTTCTCGTCTTGTCTTTTTTTTTTTTTTTAAAGAAAAAAAATAGTTCAGTGATTTTTTTATGCTGCATTTCAGTTTCCATTCATATAAACAAAGAGTAAACATCATCGTGGGGTCACACAGGCTGTTTAAATGCTGCCGTAAGGTTGAAACTGTAAAGCATGAAGCATTCTGGGCTATGTCTTAATACTAAAACGATATCCAGTAATAGAGAAAGGGCCTGAAACCAAAACACAGAATAAAAGCTAAAGCAGGAACGATTTCTGATTGTTGGAGCTTATGAATTAAATATAAATTATATTGTCACTGGTATGTTTTTAGTGGGATATTTAACATAATGTCTTGGGTTTATTATGGAGTAAATGTTGTGTTACACAGTTAAAGGAGCGTCTCTCTGCTGCTCTGCTGGTCAATGTCAAAACCCACGAATGTCAGTTATTGGACATTAAGAAACTCTGCTGGGTTTGTGTCCCCGTTTCCCCTTCTGGAAACAAGTCATGCAAGTAACTCTATGATAAGTTTTACTAAGGTAACTTTTCCTGTTGGGATGCTGGACGACCAAATTATCAACACTTTAGGGCAGCACATCGCTTTACTATGATGCACATGACATTATGTCAGTGTACAGGAGTTGGGCAAGGTTGCTCCCCTGTTGTAAAAAAAAAACACTCATCATATTGTCTTATCAGAGTCTGAAACAGCTCAGGTTGGTGGGTTAGGTGCACTTTTCTTGTTATTGGCCTATTACGTTTTAAATAGGGAAAATGTATTATGTTACCGGCAATGGTACGTTGTTGAGTTCTTGTGTGCTCACACGTCACCATCAATGTCTTTAAGGAGAGACTGTCTTAAAGTTAATGATGTTTTAAGACTCATTGTGCTGATGCAACAAACACAAAATTCGGAGAGTTGAAAGGACATGCAGGTTGCGTCTGGATTTTATTTACAGCATTTTCACCACATTCTGACACAGTTGGTCGAGGAAAAGCAGACTCACGTAGAGGCTAACATACGAGTACCTAGTGTGACATCAGTTTTTTGTGCCGCCTGTTGGGCCAATTGCTTGTTTTTCTAAAACAGCTAGTTAGCTTCTACTGAGCTACTTCCAGTTAAATCAATGAAAGGAACACAAAGAAAATATGTTTTAGTGATATAAAACATTCAAACTGCCTCTTTTTTGGCTTTATTAGACCAGCTGTAAAATATTAAGTCGCCGAGAAAGGATGGAAACGACTAAAGAAGAATGCAAAAAACATCACAGTTCAGTGTGTCAGTCATGATGATGATGATGATGATGATGATGATGCCGGGGCCTCAGCTGGGGGACACCTCTGTGTTGACCTGGGCAGCGATGCTGGCAGGCGTGACGTTCAGGTGGATGTCGTACTGCTGGTCCAGACCCAGATAGCTGTCACTCATCAGGTAGAGTGTGTAGATGCACCTGAGAGCACAGAGCGCATGGATCAGAGAAGGAAAGGAAATCAGGAACCTGAGAGAAATATGTTGCTAAAAGACTGATTTGTATAAACTGTAGTTTTTTTTTTTTTTGGTCTCACATGACTTTGCACTGTAAAAAAGTGACGGTAACTGCTCCTCACTGAGGCCATTTGAAGTATATTTTGACTCGATCCCATCAAGTTCTTCAGAAATACATTTACATATAGATGAAGCTCGTAGAGCGCCATCTATTGGCCAAATGCCACCAAATGTGTCACGGTCACTCAGGCATCTTATGTACACATGTCCACCAATTTAGTTGCAATAGCCCGAAATGAGATTTGACCTTTTTTAATGATGCATATAAGCCCAGCCCACAGCATTTGATCAGGGTCAGCTACAGCAAAACTGCATGGAATATAAAAAAAATATGAAAAGTACACAATTCCTGCCTGGTCCAGAGAAATTCTGCACCAAGGTTTGGTAATGATCGCTAAAAATTGTTGGTGATTATAGGACAAAATACTAAACGGTAAATCCTGCTCTCCTTAGGGTTTTTTTTTTTTTTTTAAACGGACTCTCTGTATGTAATAAACCTGACCAGAAAAACCGTGTCTAACGTATAGTAAAATGCTTAATAAACATGAAAGTGTTTGACCGTAAAGAAGTGAGATCTGTGTGCTGCTACTAATCCAAAGTGTCGGTCATGCTGAGATGAAATTGGCCTGCCTGAGTTTCCCCTATGTGTGTGTGTGTGTGTGTGCAGGGAGAGCTTTGTGTTTGTCTGGCAACTTTATTTCTTTCCTCTTCTGGGACGCCGAGCTTACTTTCCGCTCCTCTCTGGTGTGTAGAAGGCCACGGACACGGCCGTGTGGTTGCGGACGTATCCGACCCGTTTGACGGCCAGCAGCTCCCGCTGATCCACCTCGCCCACAACCAGGAACCAGCCCTCGTCCTTCTGCTTGGGAAAGCGGGGAGCCTGGGCCTTGGTGTCCTGCCTCCTCTGGAACACACAGACATGCGTAATGAACAGTGACAACATGATGGTGCAATGCTACATACATACTAGACACTTCTATAATCTATACTGCACTATATGATACATCACCGTATCAATGAATGATCCACACATACATTCCCCTCTGCTGCTGACTGGTTTCTAATGATGGAGACTGCTCTCTTATCTGCATAATCCCTCACTACACCTCCCCAATGTCCCTTATTGTCCCCTGTTGATCATTAACTGTCCTCTCCAGTCTCTTCTGAGACAGAGTTCCCTCAGTTACGCATACACATACGTCTGATTATAGGATCCTTTAAGAGACTCTGAGAACTATACTGGGACATTATATGTCTTCATATGGATGCAATTTTTTATTTATATGACCAGTTTAAAGGTAAATTATTTTAAGTTTGATGTAATAAATCAACTCTGTTAAGAAAGTGATATCTGTTGTTCTGAAACTTTTGAAATAAATGAGATAAAATGAGATATTTGTTATATTTGCTTGTTTTGCAGTGTGGACCTCACTAATAATAACTAATGACTCGCTTAATTGTTGGTCTAGCATCCATTTTTGTTAATTATCTGACCTTTAAGCTACACTACAACAGTCATTTAAATTAGTAGTTTTGTGGAGCTGAATAATAAAAAAAAACTCCAACAATAATTATAAATAATTTAAAACTTTTATATTGAAATTAACTTTTGACTTATCTGATTATTTTCTCAATAGTTTATTTTGTCTATAAATATCAGGAAATTGTTATAAGCTGTTGTAAGTTTTAAGAAGAGTCCTTGAAAGTCAAAACACTAAAGAAACTTAGTTCACCATCATTTACAACACACAAAAGCTTTAAATCTTCATAATTTAGAAGCATGAAAGGTTTACCATGAGTACCATGGTTGATTGATAAATCAAAATTGGCTCCTATTTTTCTTTTTTCAACTGTTTGCAGAAAAATGTATGCAATGTCTGAGGGCCTTGCCTTTGCCCATGATTGTGTGTGGGAGGAAAAAAAGCTTCTTTTGGGCCCAATAGCATCACATGGTGCTGTAATCATGGTGTCGAATTGGCCTAAAAGCTCGGATTTTCTCCTGAGGGCAGAAAATACTTTGGAGGAGGAACTGTAACGGCGAAAAGCAGGACTAGAAACAGCTTGAAACACAGGAGCGTTGCTCTCCCTCTCTTGTGTGTGTTGCTTCTGCCCATCCACACCACAATTCCAGATTCTTTTCAAACTTGAACAGCAGTTTAAAATGTTTTGTAATAGTTCAGACAAAAAAATGTATTAGCATCTGAAGAATGACGCTCACTCTCTGCACACGTATACGTGATACCAGTGGCTCGTAGACTAATGTTGCAGCTACAGAACTAAATTAGAGGAGGAAAAATAAATCTGAGAAATAGATGTGACATGACTTTGCTGCAGCCTCAACATTACAGACACATGATCGGTGGTTTTACCCTGAAGATCATATTGTAAAAACAAATCAAGAGAGGTATTGATGTGAAATGCAGTTCCTGTTCAGTGAATGTGGAAACGGTTCATTCAAATTTGGAATCGATATTTTTTACTTCATTGCTAACAATACTGAAAAAGATTTTAAGCTGTTTTGGGAGGGTGTGTTGCTTGTATATTGTAATATACATAGGTGAAACCCAATAAAACATGTAATGTTAATCTTATTATTCCTTTGGCCAAATTTAAAATTCACAAATGTAAGTTCATACATAAATTTATTTTTTATTGGTTTTGAAAGTGAAATCAAACGGTAGACTGAATCCATAAAGTTTTCTCTTATTCAAAAAGCAATCACAACCATGAATATCTGTGAACAGTTTGACATTTACTTAAACTCCTATTCCCCCTGGCCAGTTAGGTTTTGATCTGCTGTTTCTATAATTTTATATTTTATAAACAGCCAACACTTTATGCAATGATGAAGAAGGTTTTTTTTCCAAATATGAAGAAAAGCCGTGATGGGGTTGTGTTGGTCACACTGACCTTCTGCTGGCCGTGGTTGACGCGTCTCAGGGACACCTGCAGGACGTACTCCTGGTCAGCGTGGACCTCCAGCCAGCTGCTCTCCTCCCTCAGGTTGCCCCTGGCAGCAGGGACCGGCCGCTCCGCCTGCTCGCGGCTGTCCTCCCACCAGCCCTTCACACTCATCCTCACCTCCAGCACGGGGAGCTGGCTGAGGAAGGACCACGCCTGACAGGGGAGGAGGAGGAGGAGGAGGAAGATGATGAGAGAACGGACAGAAGCTGCGTGTCGTCTCACTGCGTTATTCCTGTGGGTTTTTTGTGCTGTTGACGCTTCGCTGCTCGAAATTAAATTAAAATTGACATTGACTGTATCATGGAACTCTCATTTTATTTATTGATCATTGTGTAATACATGCAGTGCCAAACATGTGGCCCGGGGGCCAGAATTGGCTCGCCAAACGGTAAAATTAGGCCCACCGGACAACTGTATTGCATCTTTCAAGGCTCAGGAAATGAAATATTTATGTTAGGTTTGATTTGTAAATGGGTTGTAAGGTGGGAGATTAACTAAACTAAAGTTGCATTTTTTCTTATGTCATATCTCCTGTTTTATAGATTGGAGGTTGATTAAACTCTGTAAATATTCATAACCCCTGGTGAAATATGTGGATGAATTTTCTTCACCCACTGTCCGGAAAACAGCTCTGCTCCAGTGGTGGAAAGTAACTAAAGTACTGTACTACAAATGTGATTGTACTTTCTTTTTCATGTGCATTTATCTAGCAGCTTTAGATACTTTTCAGAATGGATAATATAACAAGCTTTTAAAAATACAACGCATAATTTAAGTCAAAACCGGTGGTTTAAAACAGAAACAGGTAGTTGTTAACAGACTTTTATTTTCCCCCTCGAAACATTTCAGATAATCCAATTCTCACTACAAATATTTGACTAGAGAAAAAATCTGAAAAGTGAAAAGAAATTCTTCTTTCCTCTCTCTATTAATTACCTCACACTCTGGTGACCCTTTAGAGGGGCCTGACCCTAAGGTTGGGAACCACTGAACTAAAGCTGACCATATTTAAAGTAACTGTAACTATCTTGCACTGATGCTGCATATAAATAATATACCAAGGTCATATAGAATCAAATATTAGTCAGAGGTTCAAGCTAAAACTTTACACCAATATTTCAAATAAACAACTCATAATACCGATATACTTTACTGCATACACTGCTATAGTAGTACTTTCACTGAAGTAAAGGACCACTGCTCTGGTCACATGTGGCCATTAAAATAACATGTAGTAAAGTGACGAGTGGCCCTGAAGTAGGCATGGTGTGAAATACTGTGACAGTGTCACGTAACAGTTATTTTAAAAAGTAGCAGGTTCATTTTATTGTCTGGCAGAGTTCAGGGACCTAAAAGTAGCTTCGCTCGTCGAGTAAGGGACGCCTTAGCGCCTAAATCGCAGCGCCGCAGCGATGAGGTGACGCCTCTCCTCCTCCAGTTTGTTCTCATATCACAGTCTGATATTTGATAAAAGCTTCATGTGTTTTCACGGCGAATTTAACATTTAGCTCAAATGGCCCTGACCACGAGGAGCGCATAAGACATAAAATAGATAAAGGCAGGGAGAGTGACAGAAAAAAAAAACACACACACACACAGGTGGAGGAGGATGTGTGTGTGTGTATTGAGAGCTGGAAGGAGAAAATCCTCCGATTCACCCAGCAAAACCTATTTATGTGAGGATTACTCTGCCCGAACAAGTCAGACAGGAACGCTGCTGCACATCTAATTATTTAATTAGAGAGGCCACCGCACCGTGGGGCGGGGGAGGGGGGCGGGGAGGCGGGGGGTAAAGGTGGGGAAGGAGCGGAGCGGGGACACTGATTGGGTGAAGCCACAGGGCCTGCTGTCGTGCCCGGACACTCTCATTACTGACACAATTAGCACTTAAATTGGAGCCGAAAAGCCCATCAGTGGAGCTGTAATTGGGGATCGTGGAGGTATCTGGGCCCACGGTGGCTGATAATTGTGTGTGTGACTTAGTGTGTGTGTATGTGTGTGTGTGTGATTCGTGGGCACTTAACATGGGAATAGGCTCAAGATGGTTTTAAAGAAAAAAATGGAAGTACAATACTAGATGTATGATCTTGTTTCGTTTTTTCCTTTATTTCTGTTAAGTCAACATCACATAACTGATATGCAGTCATGGAAACTTAGGTACAGTACTTGAGTTTTGAAATAGTTTGAAATACAGTAAAAATTTCACTGCAGTACATTACAGAGGGAAATATTGTACTTTTTTTGCAGATTTGAAATTATATATTATTAAAAACTATATATATTACTTTTCTAATCTAATATATGTTAATATGCAAGTAGTTTTTTAAAAAATAATACACATGCAGTCAAAGTACTGCTTAGAACACAGATTTACTGTTCTTACCTGGGAAATCTGACTTGGTTGAAACTCTTCACCAACCATGGCATGGAAGACGCTTTCCTTCCCGCTGCAGGCGGCGATCAGCTCAGGAAGTCCTTCGATTGGCCCGTTGTAGTCCCCCGTGTTGCCCCTCCCCTTTCTGTTTGTCCATTTCCTGTGGAGAGAACGGGGGGAGAGGTTGGTTGGGGGTTGGGGGGTTTCAGTCATGAGGCAGCATTGCGACACATCATGGATGTATGAAAAGACCAGGATATAACTCCCCCTCTAAACAGCATGATGATTTTTCCCAGTGGCCACTCGTCGTATTGGAATAAAAAATCCCACTGGCCCAAAAAGCATTTTCCCTACTCCCTATTTTCTTCAGTCAGAAAAGCTCTGGAAAAGTGTCTTTTCCCAGCATGACATTACAGCTGTGTGAAGGCCGCTCTGTATCTTAGGGACATTCTAATTTATTTTAAAGGAAACCTGGGCGATGACATAATTTTCTTTGTGCAACTCATCCTGATGCTCGGGACATTGTAAATTCAGAAGAAAAAATGGAAGGCACCAAACCAAATGTTTTCTTCTTGAATTACAGTAATAGCTAGCTACAATTAAAGATTGTAAAAATGAGAATGCTATTGAATGCATTAGGGGAGCAACTTCACTGAAATGAATGGTGACATTTTTCAAGCCAGTATTCTGTTCCTATGTGACGTCCACGCGACACATCCACGCTCTTCCTGTCATCTCCTGAGGACGGCGAGGACGTTACCTGAACAGGTAGAGGTCCTGCTGCTCCACGTGAGGCAGCGTCAGTAACGAGGAGTCGTGCAGCCACCGGCCTTGGACCATCATCTGCACCAGGTTGCAGATGCTGAGAGCCGTGACCAGCCAGCCCTCGCTGGCAGCGACATCCAGCATGGCCTTAGGATCAAACAGGAGAGTTTGTTCAGTCAAATTAAAGCCACACTGCAGCTGTAGTGCACACACACACACACACACACACACACACACACACACACACACACACACACACACACACTGACTCTGAGGATTACGCCCACCTGCATAAAGCATCTCTGATTTTTTTTTGTTAAAGTTACATAAAGTTCTACCATTATGCTGACCAAAAAAAAAATATGGACATTGTTGGACAATCACATGTCTACAACTTACTGAATATAGTTTATTCATCAGTTTATTACTTTGTCCACAGAAAAACTGAAAATATGGAAAAAAATTTCAAATAGTTAATAATACTCAATGTCTGTTTGTGCCTGATGAAGACCCAAAAAAAGAATAATGAAGTACATATACATATATATTCAGGTTAACGTGATCGGTTTAACATTTCATGCCTAAGAAGCTTGAATGAACAATTTTTTTATATATCAGCTTAAAAAATAATCACTAATGGATCTACTAAATAATTACTGACTTACCTCTCTAGCTCTAAAAAAAAGTGATTTTTTTTTTTTTACTTTATTTGAAATACTTACAAAAGATAAAAAAGAAACAAAACTAAAACACAGACAGTGAGCTGACCCTCAGCTTTTTTTAATGATGTCAGGGTCTGTGTTCACAAATAATGAAGGTGTAATAAATAATGCAACCAAGTAAATATGCTCTAAGAGATGTTTTCAGTGAGTTATTAACAGTTATATTCATCAGCCATGGGTGTGGAGGTGATAATGTGCAACGAGAAACTAATAAATGAAGAGTTTTGCTTTTACAAGTAAGTAGGGAAGCAAAGAGGCTAATGCAATATTGGAGCAGTTGGTTGAGTGTTTAGTCTGTGGTGGATCTGTTAAGAAAACGAGGAAGAGAAAAGTTAAAAATTTATAGGATGACATGTCCTGCTCTTTCTGTGATTTTCCCCTTCAGGGAGGGGGGGACACAGCTGCTCCCCCAACAAAGTTCATTCATATAAAAGTCATTTCCTGAGAGTAACTATGCCTAAAAAGTGTCTGAGTGCACAGGCCAGGCTTGGCCATGGTAATCAAAATGCTAATGCAGTACAAATTAAGGGAGTGATTTGCATTTCACAGTAGCCGCTTGAGCAAAATTGATGACCGAATACGGCTGCAGTCACAGCGGTGCAACAGGCTTAATTGATGAGAATCACAGGATGTTAACTCACATGAAAGAGCATTGGTGTGGAGAGACAGGACCTCTACGATGAAACAGTGAAGTGCTGTTTTTTTTGTTACAGTGTATAAATGAGTATGTTTAAAGGAAGAAATAAACTCCTATAAACTCATCTCAAGAATTTGCATACTTTGTGACACAGCCGGCTACTTCACCCTCAGGGGAAGCACCTATTTTAAAATGAGTAATTGTTTTTTTTTTTAAACGAGAAGAGGATCTCACCCGTTGACTTTACGTGTATCAATGAAAAAATATATGATAATGTCATTCTATAAAAAAAACAACAACCATAAAGACACCGAAGGCCACAACCAGTCTGGTAAACAGTAGCAGCATCACAAGAAGTAACCACATCCAGTATCACTCCCAGATACGAAGCATGGAAAATCACTAGCACATGTACGTGTGTGTGCATACACACATGCATACACACACACACACACACATGCACTATGGGCAATGGCTTACAGACGTTTCAATGCATGATCCTAACTTCAAACAAACACAGAAAAAAGAAACCGATTTAATATCCGCTTCATCACTTCGCATCCCAGATGACCAATAATCTGCATAAACAATCTTTTTCTTAGACTGAGTAACTCTGGATTGATGTTTATGTGGTCAAAAGCCATGATCATGTGATAAGCGGACCAGGTGCTGAGATGAAGACTGCGCGGCAGACCAGCGTGGCCGCCGGCCAATGAGGAGCCTGGTTGTTAGATCTGACCACCTGAGCATCATGTTATTTATGGGATGGATCAGTTCAAGATGAAGTTCAACTACAAATCACTGACTGATGTGCTGCCCCCCACGATGTACGACGCATAAAGTCCATGCGTTACACACTCCTCTTCAATCATTTAAGGGAAGAATTTAAATTGAAAGTTAAAGGACAGGTTCACATTTTTGCTTGTCTTAAAACAACAGCCAGAGTTCACACAAGCAGTGAGTTTTCTTCACTGTTCAATCCTTCTTTCTACTCATACTCGATATTAAAAGATACCTCAAATGTGCGTTGATGCCAGTGATGGAGACAAAATCCACTGTGTCACACACTAGGGCTGCAAAACTAGTTGATTAATGTACGATTGTTAAAAGATTTAAACAATTAATGGTTTAGTTCATGAACTCAAGTAAAAGACCAAAACAAGTCCAAACTTTTAGGCCATGAAGGTTCTGCCTTTCTTTACTTAGGCTACCTTATTTAATAAAGAGAATAGTGGTTGAAACTAGAATGAGAGGCAGAGAAGTTACATAGTGCACTGCAAATTTTAGGACCCAGTTACCAAAATTCAAGACTTTTAAGACTTTTTAGGTCCTTATAGGAACCGATACACGCTACCTCCCGGATCCTCTGACCAGCCACCACCCGCTCACCTGGCAGATTCTGATGGTGTTGTCCAGCACCGTCTTGGTGTCGGTGCCGTAGTCGCTGCAGGGCAGCTGCACGCGGCTGAGGTGGGCCTGCAGCAGCAGGTGGGTCTTGGTGTTGGGGCTGTCGTAGGAGTGGGCGTTGACCTGCAGGGGGAGCTGCTGGGCCAGCTGGCTGTTCAGCTGGTCCTCGTTGTGGCGGACCGGCAGCTCCGTGAACTCCTCAGCGTCCTGGAAAAGGCAGAAACAGGAAGTGTTTTTTTTGCGGCGTGCGAGTACACTTTTCAGATGCTACTTTTACATAAATAAAACATATCACAGAAACGTGCATCGATGTGTTCACGTTCGGCTTTTTCCCGCGCCCTCGACTGCTTGACACCACATGCTGAATATTATTCAGAGCAGAACATTTTACGCACGGGAAATCTTGCCGGATTAGGCGATTTTCCCCAATTAGATAACGTTCTCCGTTCAGTGAGAAATTAATACAGTTGCTAAACGGTCATTTAAGAAGATCCAAGCAGCTGCACTCTTACAGCTGAAGGTTCAAGCAGAGGAAGATCTCAGACATGATTAATCTACCCAGAGTATCGAAAAATGCAAACACACTGACAGCATACAACATAAGAACCCAGACCCATTTATCCTGAAAGGAAAATGATGTGGGTTATACCATAGACCAAGTGGGCCACATAGAACACATTTTTAAAGTGTTTTTTCAGAATATTATTTTTTATTCCCAAAGCTCTGTATTTTGACATATATGTAAAATTGGGCATTAGTGGTTTATGTCACTTTGGGCCTTAATGAGTTATTTTGCCAGGAGCATCAAAGTTCTTGTTACGATGTCTCTGTGGATCCTTAGGAGTTAAAATGCACTGTGTTTGTTAATGGTAAGTATTATAATAGGATAATAAGTACTTTTATTTATTATGTTTTTTTCCTTTTGATACTGCAAATTTTGCTGATAAGGCCTCTTTCCTTTTCCCTAATTAAAGGATCTGAGTACTTCTATTACTCTCTTCTATTCAATATTCAAACAGTAAACCTGTAGCATCCCTTCACACTCAGAATACATGGATTTTTTTCTAACCATTATTCAGGATTCCTTCATCTGGTGTATATCTTTGACTGTTATGCACCACAGACCTATTTGGCAATAAACCTGATTGTGATTGCTACACAATGGATGAGGAAGACGCAGTTGGGCAGCGGTAGGTGAAATGATGATGAAGGGCCATCCATCTCCTCTTTTGTGCCGAGGCTGCGTGCCGCCTTGTTTGTGGTTATTCTACAGAGAGATGCGTGGACACGCGCGGCTCCTCTCCTCTAATTCACTCCAGTTCAACTCTGGCTAATGTAGTCCCATCAACAGGCTGTGCTAGGGGCATTTGTCACAGCGGCCCCACCCCTCCACCCACCCCCACCTCACTGTTAAGGCTCCATCCATCACTGACCAAAAGCCCCGGACCTGAAAAAGGGGACCTGAGCAGGGAGGGGGCTGAGGTGAGGGATAGGAACAGGAATCATCTCTGAATGATTCATCGTCCGGTGTCGTCGTGTCTGCATATGGATGTGCCGGAGGAGGGAGACTATAGATCTTGGAGCGGACATCATAACCCAAAACTCCACACCTCCACGCTGCCCTCCAGGAGGAACATTTGACACAGACAGGGGAGGGAGGATCTGATGGAAGCTTTGAAGCCGTAATTGCAGAGAGAAAAGCAAACAGAACCAGAGGCAGGAACACACAGCTGAGACCTCCTGGTGTGTGTGTGTGTGTGTGTGTGTGTGTGTCTGTTACAGAAATACAAAAGACCTTCATTCTCTTCATTTTCTTTATGAATGAAAAAATCACCAATTCTCACAATCAATTAACTATTCAATTATATTTATTAAATTGCTGATTCCAGCTCTGCCAATTTTTAGATTTAATGTATGATTGTAAATAAACTACAAGTACGTGGACAGTGGTGGAAGATAACCAAGTATATTTAAATGGTTTCATTAATAGATTTTGATAACCTATTATTTTTATTAATATAAGATTATTAATATTCTTCTTCTTCTTCTTTTAATTTGCTGTTTACTTTGTGTGAAAGGGGCCAAACATTATAATGCAGTACTATTATTAATCTACCTCAAATTGGTTTTCACATTGATAAGTAAGTAAAACATGAAATCAATATAATTATAAAAAACAAGTAGTATAGGAGTCATTTTATTCTACAGTACATTTTTGTGGACAATACTTCTGCACTATTCACAAACAGTTGAAATAAAGGGCATGTTTTTTTTACGATTTTCTTGCATGCATTTCTTGAGCATTTTTCTACTTCAAATGTGATAATTTCCCGTTCCGCAATTACATGTTCGGCGCATCAGACCCCCTTGTTGGCACCCCGTTTCACAATTAGCCGATATTTTGTAGACTGAGCTGAAAAAAACAAGCGTGTGACAGAGGGAGGAGGGAGGAGGAGGCGGCGGTGGCGAGGTGTGGGTGTCGCTCATTAGTGGCCACGCTGCAGTAATTAGGGGGGAACTGGAGGAGCATGCCAGCGCTTTGTAGCTAACAGAGGGGGAGTGGACGGGGCGGCGGGGTGACTGGCCTATTGTAGTGCAGCCTGTTGGGGGGGGGCATGCTTTGGTCTGCTTCCAACTACATGTGTGCAAAGGAGAATGATGTTAACTGCCTGGGAGTAGCCTTCCATATGTTAGCGTCGTTACTGAAGTCAAGTTCAACCACTGAACACGTGGACTTAACTACCGTA
This sequence comes from Eupleurogrammus muticus, assembly GCA_036785175.1. Lineage (NCBI taxonomy): Eukaryota > Metazoa > Chordata > Actinopteri > Scombriformes > Trichiuridae > Eupleurogrammus > Eupleurogrammus muticus. The sequence continues at coordinate 17,534,714 of JAYKQN010000018.1, read as the reverse complement.
TGGTAAAAATATGAATGGCAAATCGGAGCATAAAAAGCTCCAGAACGTCTAAAAGATACACAAGTAGCCATAAACGGCTAAACTTCTTTCTTTATTAAGGAAAGAGGTATTTTTTCTTCCTCCGTGCAGTAAAAATATTCTGCCAGTGAGATGAAATAATGTCCAGCACAGTTTAATGTCCACTGTTTCAATCTTTATGAGGCCTGATATAGCTTATTATTACCTTATCTGTGATGTACAGCTCCACTGTTGTCCAAAAACTGTTAAAGGTTTGTGTTGTTGAAAAGAACAGCTTAACAATTGTGTACAGATAAATCACATTACCACATAACAGTAGTGAAAATCAGATGACCTGATACTTCCATTAGTCAGGCTCTGTTTTAGTGATGGAAAAGAGGTCATTTGAACTAAATGCTGAATTTTATGTTCATTTAACATAGGTTCCCTTATTTATCATTTAAATACCCTTTATTAAAAGCTTCAATATGAAGATAAACGGGGCGACACGGTGGTGCGGTGGGTAGCACTGTTGCCTCACAGCAAGAAGGTCGCAGGTTCAAGACCGCCTTGGGCCTGGGTCTGGGGCCTTTCTGTGTGGAGTTTGCATGTTCTCCCCGTGTCTGCGTGGGTTTTCACCGGGTACTCCGGTTTCCTCCCACAATACAAAAAACATGCTCAGGTTAATTGGTAAACTCTAAATTGCCCATAGGTGTGAGTGTGAGAGTGAATGGTGTGTGAATGGTGTGTGTGCCCCACGATTGGCTGGCGACCATCTGGGGTGTATCCCTGCCTCTCGCCTTAACGCGCTGGGATAGGCTCCAGCAGACCCCTGCGACCCCGAAAGGGAATAAGCGGGATAGACAATGGATGGATGGATGGATGAAGATAAACAAAGCAATTCATACTGAGAACACAGTGATCAATGATGGACACTGCTGCACTCAGTGACATGTTCCTTCATTACCTGGAACACTGTAGTTTATTTTGAGTTAACAGACACGCACATGCACACACACACACACACACACACGCACACACGCACACACACACACACACACACACACACACACACACACGGTTCTGCTGCTGGAAACACCCAGTGCACCAAATGTGCAAAAATCCACCTCTAAAAATAGTCCTCAACTTCGGCACAATTTCCTCCTGTTAAATCTAAAAACTACAGTAAGCAGCTGTTTCGGGAAATGAACCATTGAAAAAAAACTTTAAAAAAAAACTAAGTCAAAACTATATAAACTATATTTTTATGAGGCTTTAAAAAAGACAGGGGCTAATGGGTTGGAGCTGAGAGCAAAAGTCAGATGATTTTTAAAAAATCCGGTTTAACAGTCTTCTGAATAAGCATTTGAATAGTAGAAAATCATTTGTTGTTTTTTATAAATGTGTTTTTTCCTTTGGCATTTTAATTATTACATACAATAATGAAGTTACAGTGATGTTTGTGCTGCTAAAGTATGACACTTTTTTCATAAACTTCATAACACATATATATATATATATATATATATATATATATATATATATATATATTTTACTTTTACAAGCATATATTCAGTATAAGCTCCATGGAGGCGGACACAGAATGTCCACTTCCCCCTTCAGTGGAAGGTGTGAAACCACCATGACCTGTGCTGACCCCACCAATCAGGAGCCAGGGGTGTGGATGACCTCGCTGCTGGGGACCACAAGGTCAATCGGCAAAAGGAAGAGGGCGACAGATCACACTTAATCCGAGAAGGGTGGGAGACTGAGAATAGTTAATGAAGCTCAGACAAGGTGCTAATTTAAGAGGGGAGGAGTAAAGCATGTGTGCGTTTCCTTGATATGCAAAGAAAAAACAAAACAAGTATACCACACGGTATGTATTCTGTCACTGATTGGAGATTTTTAAGAGTAAAGCATATTCAGTCGAGTCTTAAACAGAAAATGTGCACAAGCTCAAAATGATCCATTTAATAATAAATTCTTGTTTATATCCAACAAAATCAACAGTTAGAGAGCTGCACTAAAAATATATACAGGCTTAGTATTGTATTTGCACCTACAACTAATGTTCTTTACCAACATTTAATTGGAAAAGAGTTTGTGGAAAACAATCAGTTTAATTTGTCTGATTTACCTAGCACACATGTACGGAGACATTCTCTCACACTTGTAAGAGAAGGAAAAATAAACAGGCTGCAGACCCGACCGTGCCAAGTGTAACACTGATAAATGTCTCAAAATAAAACAGTATTAATGAGTGTAATGCAAATATTCTGGTCCAGTGTCAGGTTGCAGGACTTCACAGTGTGCGTCCTGGTGCTCTGCAGTGACTACGTATTATTACAGTGCATCTATTCACGTTTCTATCACTGACTCGATGGGAAACGCACATTCTTGTTGTTTGATTGGCACCTGATGAAAAGCTAAAGCTATTCTTGTATTTTGGGGTTCAGAATTAACGATTTTCTTTCTTCAATTGTTTGCCCCAGCATATTATTGGGTCACTCTGGTTGTTTATGTGGTGCGGCAAACTGACCTGACCTCTGGCCCATCATGTATTTCCTTTTCTATACAGAACAGCCTGATGGTTACCCACCTTCAAATCATCATCCCTGTTCTTGTATTAAGGACTGATAGCTATAGAGAAATAAATTAAAAGAAAAAAAAAAGATTTTCTTTCAGCTCCCTTTTTTCTGAAGACAGTGTTCTCTTTACTTGATATGTTACAAATGTATTCTAATCAAATTTAATTCAATTATTATATAATTGTAAATAATGGATGTCAGCAATGGATGTTATGTACAGTATAAAAACTAAATGCACAGCTAAAAAATACAATAAACAAGTATAAACCAGTATATACCTGGAGGTTTGAGACAATTAGCAAAAGCGTAGACAGTTAATAAAGGCACAGTAAAAGATTGTGACTAATTAGCCGGTGAAATGGTTAGGTGTCTCTGCCTCTGAACCCAGGGTTTTTTTTTTGTTGCATTTTTTGTTATACATTTCAGTAGATAAATATCTGCTGTACATTTAAAGTTAGTTAAACTCAAGCACTCTTAGTGACTCAATGGCTAGTTCTAACACTCTGGAAACGATTGACCTGATTACCTGACCAATCAAGCAGTTTTACTCTCATTTACATACTCATTTGGCAATAATGCAACCCATTCATATTGTATATTGCAATAGCAGAAGCAATTGGAGCATAAAATACAGATTTCCCTATGAAATATAATGAAGGATAAAGTAGAAATAATATGGTAAAGTATAATTACCTCTAAATTCTATTTGAATACAGTACTTGGGTAAATATACTGAGTTACTTTCTACCACCATCTGTGTGTCCACAGTGTGAAACTCACCGATAGAATGGACAGCAGATCCTGGATGGGCAGCTCGGCCCTCAGCCGCTCTTTAAACATGCGGACGGTCTGGTGCTTCAGGTAGTAATACGAGGCGATGCGGCCGTAAGTCAGCGGCTCGATGGTCTGCTCGTCCTGATGGAAAAATTTTACTTTAATTTCACGTAGGTCTTTTTACACACTTCGTAACTTCGAACTACTCTCACACACCTCTTTTATCTCCATGCAGTAAGAGCACTCCAGGTCCCGAAGGCTTCTCTCCACCAGGTTGGACAGATATTTATTGATAGAGTCATGGCTGATGTCTTCTAGGCTGTAATAACTAGACAAACATAAGACTGGGATTAGAAAGTCACACTTCATGGTTTAATCATTGCTTTGCTTTTATCCCCCATGTCTCTGAAACCATTGGATAGGAAGGTTCAGGAAGGGATAAATACTGTGTGACATATTTAAGATGTGCTGAGTGATGATTCAGGTTGTTTCTGTGGAGAAACATGTGCCGATTCCCAGTGCTTTAAATCATATGTCCACATTTAGGAGTATTTACGTGTCCACCAGTTTCCAGGTTATGATCTGGTTGTATGTGCTAACTTGCTTTCACCAAGAATTTTTGTAATAAAAGATATATAAAACATGACAACTGAAGTGGACAGCCAGAACTTTTATCTTCATCATCTTTTTCATATTCATCATCAACTTCTTCTTTGAATCCTTCTGCTTCATACGCTTCCTCTTTGTATCCTGTTATCCCCCTTCATATTATGAGATAGAATATTAATTTTCTCTGACCAACTAACTAATGATTAACGTGATGATCAGAGAGAAAAGCTACATCCAAAAGATTGTTAACAACAGTAGAGTCCAGATCTAGAAACCAAGCTTCTGTTGAGGTAAATCCTTGCCACAGTGCTCATGAAAACAAGGTCACGTTTCCTTGACTAGATTTTCTGTCCTTTATATGTGTATCTGACAAACAACACACAAACTGGTGGAGAATGTTCTGTTAACACATTAATCTCTGTTTTTACTGATGAGAATTCTGTATACACACTTTTTGTGCTACAGAAAAAAAATGCCAAGCTGAAAGGAAACTGGCCTGCACTCACCAGCAAATGATTCCCAGGTTAGACCATTATTACCTGAAATAAGACAACCAGTGGCCAAAATGGGTTCCATGCTCCACTCCGCTTCGTAAGAGTTACCACATGAGCCACAGCAGAAGTGTAATCAAAGACAATCTTCATTAGCTCATAATGCCAATATTTGTGCATGGTGTGTGTGAGCCGAATAAAAGAGCGAGGGGAACCAAGCTTTATTAAAAGCTGGCAGAAACATATGCCAAAAAAAACCCTGTGCGTTTTTGAAGGGGAAATGCATTGTTGCAAACTTGTGTCTCTTGGTGAAACCAGAGACCTGCTCATTACTGGTAGTTATCTGGTTATCTGGGTCTGGGTAGTAGCAGGCTAAGTAAGATGGCCTCCAAGTCCCTTTCCCTAGCCATGCCTTCCAGGTTCCTCCAAGGGGGTCACTCAGTTGGATCTGGATCTGCCTGTGGTCCCCACATGGTCGGATGTGCTTAGAATGCTTCCACACATATATGTCTATGGTTAAACCTGATCAGAAACACTGACTTCTTTCAATGTCAAGAACCAGAAGAGCTCAGTCCTTTTGTAATAACTAACTAACTAACTAACTGGGCGCCGTTCAGGTTGCAATTGTATTTCACATATGTAACATCATCTACTGATACAGCTATATCGGAAATGTTTCAGATTAATTTCTGAATCTCACACTAATGTTGTTAAGAACCATTAGGCTGATGTTCTGATTGGTGCCCACAGCTGGCTGTGTGTCACAACCAGCTGCAGCGTCCCGCAGCAGCTGATAAGTGCGTCTGTGCGCATTCACTCATGCAGCAGACGCAGGACTACATTACCACTGGATCTACGCAGATCAGCTGTTGCAGGTTTATCTGGTAGGATTGTCAAAAAAGCAGCCGCAAAGATGAAGATGGATGGAGCTACATAGCGCTTAATTACCACCCAATCTGATGATGGCAATTATTTATCACTAACTGCTTGTAGCTATTAGCACTGGTCTTTGTGAATGGGACAGTTTCTGCAATCAGGCATATGAGAAATGCAGTTTGTATTTTGCATTGTATGCACTAGTCAAGCATTTGCAACTCTTGAAAGTTATCAAGGAGGCTAAAGATTTAAACACTGCATTCACATTACAAGGTACATCATTGGGTATGTGTGCAAGCATGTGACAGGTCAAAGTGGTTCCCCAACGAGACTTCATGGATGATGGATCAAAAGCTTTGACTGCTGGCAGTTTTCAAAATGCACCAACACGGTAGCTTGTTTGGGAAATTGATGACTAGTAATAGTGTGAATAGGCTGCAGATGACTCTGGCCTTTAAAACTAGTCAATGTTGATTTTAATAAAGACAGACTCAGGGACTGTATGGCATATTTCTTGCCTAAAACGTTTTCAGAAATGCCTTGAGTGAAGTTTTCAGGAAGCAATATTTGTAATATGAGAAGAATTCACCACACAAGCTGCCCTGTTGATCCATTTTGAAATTTGCAAGCAGATCATCGAGTCAAAAGCTCTATCATAGCAAGCCCCTGACGCTGATGGAGCAGCGAGATTCCTCGTGTCCATGACCCGAGATCCCTGGGCCTGACCCTAGAGGACTCCAACGCTCATTGAGGAGCCTCTTGAGTTCTTGCCCAGAATACAAACACTGCTATTTCTTCAATTAGGGTTAGGGACGAATGTCTCTGAAGATTGTAGACTGGAGGCAAGCGGTGTGGTCCACTAGGCGCTGTTGTCGTTTTACGCGGTTTTGTCCATTGATTACAACATTCCTGTCTTCTGTCCAACAGGACAGATTGAGCAATAAAAAAGTAATGGTTTCCAAATATTGTATTCTTGCAAGCTTTAAAAATTCTAAATTGTCGACTATCAGGTTGTAACGCTGTACTCCCTTTTAATCTTGCATGCTTGGCTCCGATGTCCACCAAACTATCAATGCGGTAAGAAACAACCATCCAGTTTTCCTTATGAGAGATTATTCCTTGTATTACAAGAAACATAAGATGCGTTTGAGAAAGAATCGTTTCCCCTTTAGCATTTTGATTTTGAGTGATCTGCAATAATCTTTATTCAAGAAGACTGAGGTTATTGAGCTTACTAAGCAAACTATACTTGTGGTTGTGTTCTTGCATTTCTCCCTGTTTTTTTCTTTTTCCTCGCAGGGGGGAGTTTTTCTTGTCTCCCACTTGTTTTGTGTTGGCTAGATGGGAGGAAGGGTATGAAAAGTTGTCTGAAATCCACTGAACACCTTGAAATACTCTACCAAAGAAGAGATTTAACCTGTAGAGAAAAGAAAAGGAAAAAAAAAGGAATCATACCCAGGATGAATACCAATAAGCCAGTTAACAGGTGGAGGAGGAATATTAGATAGAGGTTATTTTAAAGTTGTCTTCCAATGCGTGCAAAATCGCCCACTTCTCATATTACATTAACCCAAACGACTTCTTCATCATCATCATACAGGGTCATTTATCATGCAGCTGGGAGCGGGGAGTAAGAAATCACATTTACATCGTGGCACTGGAGCAGCAGTCAAGACGGGTGATGGCCGTTTTTAATGTGTGTTTAATGTTAAGTATTTCTTCCATTCCCATCGCTCCACATGTTAACAGCGCGCCGTCCTGAGCGCTGAATGTGTTTATTACTGAACACATTTTACAGGTCTTTACCGGTGACACGGCCTGTCTGATTAAGTCATGGCCATTAGCATCATCACTATTAGGCTCCTGATGGCGTGGGGAGTCGGCCTGCAGACGTTTATGATACCCATGGGACCCTCCCCTGTGTGTGTTTGTGTGCATGTGTGTGTGTGTGTGTGGAGGGGGGGGGGGGGATCAAAGCCTGAGACCAGAAGTGATAGATTAGCTGTTCAGATATAAAACACAGCTGCATGGAGACGGTGTGTCAGGGGACACATTCAGAGCACCACTGAAGACATTCAGAATTCTTGTGTGCAGCATGAAGCTTAATTTAAGGGTGCTCATATACAACTGTTGATTAAGGAGCGTGAAGGAAAGGCAAAATATGTTTGTCATACTGCACCCAAATTCTGTTATGATTTAGTGAAAAGATAGGATTCAAATTAATGTAGCTTCAAATAAAAAATACAGTCTAGTGTAAATGGGATCTTTTTGGCTAAGTTTCATCACGTATGCCTAATGCAGAGAATCTCTTAAAACCACTATAGTTATGTCGAAATAAGACTGAAGTAATAAAAAATAAAGAAAGCGATTGAAGACTTAAGTGTACGATGTATAGCTCCTGTCGGCATATTCTGCCAAATTGCAGATTGCACCCAACTGAGTACTTCAAGTGTGCAGAACATAAGATGGCTGCGAAAAAGTATAAAATGTGAAAGTCCGTCTCTAGTCAATTGATTAGTTTGTTCTCATTCTGGGCTATTGTGATGTTATGGCTACCCCAGGTCAGTTTGTAGCGGAGTGAATGTTGTACTGCACTGTTGAGGTAAAGAGCTTCCCTGTGCGACTGACATTCCAACCCTCACCTACAGTCTTGAGGTTTGGGGAGTGACCATGAATACTAACAAGTTTCCTTTGCAGGGTGTCTGGGCACATTCTTAAACACAGGATGAAGACACCTACATGTGGAGGAATCACAGGAACATATAATGTGGAAGAGGAGACTCCAGGTCAAACGAAGAAAAAAAAAACTTGGGAGTATTATACTGTATGTGGAATAAGAATGCTGTCATTCAGAGCAGGAGTAGGTACCCTAAAAGAAGGGTAAGCATATGGTAAGTAGCAAAAAATGTATATATATTTATATATGCATTCACAAATATTGGATTTATTCCTTTTTTTGTACAGTTTTGTCTGCCCTGATGTGAGTCTGAGCTCCATATCATTGCTCTGTTTACTCTACGTTGCACCCTGATGTGTGGTAATATAAAACTTGACAAAGAAGCAGCGTTCGGTATTTATGCTCCACATATCTGAACAAACTCCCAGAAAAGTGCAGGTCTGCTCCAAGTTCTTTTAAATCAAAGCTGCAGAGAAAACAACTGAAACTGAAGTACAACAATATTATTATATGGTCGTTGTATTACAATTCTTTTTTTTTTTTTTTTTAAATGACATTTTTACAATGCTCAGCCACTGAATATGTACAAAAGATTTTAGCTTTAATCCCAAAGGATCCATATCAGATTACAGAGGACCTGTACTGGTAGAATCTTGCAGCCAGGCCTCAGTCAGGGTCTGAATGGTAAATGTGGGCTGACAGCCGTGTAAATACCAACAGACTGGAATGTTCTGGACTGGTCTCTGTCGACACAGCAGATGTTTGACTGAGGAGCACTGCTCTCCTATAACCAGGTTGTGTGAATTGGCCAGAAAATGTGTGTATGTGTGCGTCTTCTCCCTATGTGTACTTGCTTTAGTTTTGCTGTAAGGTGTGAGCAGGTTTTCCCTCACCTAGGGTTCATCACCAGTCGTCTGAAAAAGTAAGTCCAGGTAAGGTAGTCCATTGCGTCCTGCTTGGACGAGATGGTTCCTGCAGAAATCTCAGCATTCAGATGGTCTGACAGCACGCTGAGGAGGCTGAGGATACAACATACAATCAGTCAACACAACCTGACACAGAGAGCTTCCGGCTTCATAAAGAATTAACTGTTATGGCTTTCAGTTTGGGCACTTTTGTCTTCTGCTATTCTTGCTGGCCATTATTTTATTTAAACCTTTCCGACCTATATATATATTTTTTTAAACAATAACCACAGCATCCACACCACATTTATTTCCTGCCTCTAATGAAATATGTAGTGAATGAGACAGTTTTTCCTGAAAGGTCTCGTCCCTAACTTTTTTTGTAAAATAAATTTTACAACATAGACGCAAAGGAATGTTTCTGCTAGGACTTGAACCTGGTTCTGCTGCTTATGAGATAAGTGCACTACCACCTACACCACCAGAGTGCACCTAGGGGATTTTGATAATAATGATGTTTTGAATGTCTGGCTTCAACTAGAACTGGTGTTTGCTGCTCATGACTGTTACCTGGATTCAACAGGGAAGGGCTCATAGAGGAACTTCTTATAGAAATCCTTCTTGATGTCATGGACGAGGATGACTGCCTTGCCCTGGTCATCAAATTGAGGTCGACCTGCTCGCCCCATCATCTGCAGAACATCTATACACACAGAGACAGACACATACGGTACATTTACATGCACAACTAAATCAAGTCCAACTTCATTTTGATTGGGGCTGGAGGAGTGTCTGGGAGTAGCTTGACTCCAATCGCAATATCAGGGGGTCTTATGCCGACTTTGCAAGTTTGATTTCAGTCAAGCTACATGTTTACATGTACTTTAAAATTCTGTTTTAGTCAGATTAACAATAATTATTTAAAAAATGTCCAATTTTTCTTTTGGTGTCGTGAACATACTCATTGACACAAGCATCTTTTTAAACTTTAGATCTGTTATGGCAGGTTAACAACCTACAGGAGTGAACTACACACCTGTGATTGGGGTTTCATACCTGTAATGGGGTAGTCCACATAGCGCCTAGTTTTGCCATCATAGTATTCAGTTCCCTTGATGATAACCAGGTGAGCGGGGAAGTTAACCCCCCACGCCAGAGTACTGGTGGCAATCAAAACCTGAGGAAACAGGCAAGGACTTACTGAAATAACACATACAGAAACTTGCCACATATTGAGTGAATGGGAAAAAAAAAATTGAAATTCATACAGAATGAAAATATCATAATGTTTTATTCATTTTGTTGAAACGATAAAAATGTAAATATGCAAAGGAAATGACATTTGTTTTCAGAACATTGAAGGATGTTAAGAGCTATCCCCCAAAAACAAAACAAAAAACAAGAATTGTACCAATCATATTTTAAATAAAATGAAAATCGCACAACATTCCTGTCACCAATATCAAGAGACCTCAGCCTGGTGTACCAGGCGAGCTTGTACCTGGATCTTGCAGTTGACAAACAGCTCCTCCACAGTTTTTCGATCTCTCTCATGCAGGCCGGCGTGATGCATGCCGATCCCGAAGGCCAGTGTCAGCTTCAGGTTGGAGTCCCTCACTGTGGCGATAATCGCTTCTATCTACAGACGATCCAAAGCACAGACAGTGACACTCAAAACATAAAAAAAAAAATAAAATTGTCTTTTGCTGTATTATGACACAATTTTGGAAGGAGACCATCATTGCATGGACTTAGCAAGGCCTAAGTCGATAGTGGTTGGTTTAAAGGGTGCAGCCAGACTAGACTATATTCTGGTCTGGCTGCACCCGTTATCATGCAAGATGCAAGACTACATTAGGCATAAAGCAAAAAAAAAGAGCTGCAATACTAAATGGGGCTGAATTGCAGCTTTCGTGTGTTATCAGTGCACTGAGGAAAGACAACACAACCGTCAAAAACACTGAGAATATTACTGGAAAACGATGATAGAAGATTAAAAAAAAGTAGTAAGCAATTTATCGTTAAATGTTTTCACATCAAGTGAAACAGGTCATATACAGTAATGTCTGCACAGCCACATATTATTCAATTGCAGACATGTGGCTCATTTACATGGTCCTCCCCTGGTACTGACAGGACATCTTGTTTTGTGCTACACAGGTCTAATCTTTCAGCCAACGCAAACGGTTTCTGCACTGAAGGATAAAAAAATAAAGCGTAACCTGAGCTTTGCCAGAGAAAACACGGCTAGAGGTTGAAGTCAGTGGACCAGATAACTGCACTAAAGGAGTAGACCGAGATGCCTGGTCCAATTATTTTTCTTCTTTTTATTAAAAAAAAAATCATTGGAAAAAAAAATCCTTAAAATGTTGTTTTTTTTCTCCCACATGGGATTCATCCGTGTTTTTTAATTAAAACTCAGCAGTTAAATTTAAATCCTTAATATATTCGATCTCCACTCAATTTGCAGATAGGATGTGAGTTAATTCAAAAAGAATGGAAATGCAGAGCGCAGATCCAGCACAGAGAGCAGGATTGGGCGCTTTTTTTTTTTTTTTTTGTGTGGTGGCGGGTGTGTGTGTGTGTGTGTGTGTGTGTGTGTGTGTGGGGGGGGGTTCAGGCAAGCAGCAGAGGGAAGAAAGAGCTGTCAGGTCAGAGAGGGGGGGGGGGGGGGGGGGGGGGGGGTTCGGGGCAGCGGGTGACCCCCGGTGAGAGTTAAGCAGCTATCGCCAGACGCCTGTCAGTCAAACAGCGGGGAGCTGAGCCGCTACACGGGCCAGTGCAGAGAGGCAGCGGGCGGCCTGAATACATCAGCGGAACACACACAGAGACCGGGGACACTCTGCACACACATAAAGGAGCCGGGCCCGTGTTATAAGGCAGAGCATATTTGCATTGAGGCAGTGTATCTGCAGGGTTCAGCAGAGTAAATCCAGGACGAGGGAACAGTTGGCCACATTTCATTCTTATACCTGAATATATCATGGTGAAAAATCATTAGGACCCAAGTATATATACAGTAAACAGAGCAGGTAGAGCAAGATTGTTCCACTGTTTTTTGCTATATCTGCCAAATTATTATGAGACATTTTACAGTAGTAATACAATGTTCAGTTTTCCTATGAAATAACTTTACTGATTAACCTAAACTGAGCTCAGATAATTACTGTAACAAAATGAGGTTGGCACTAGATTAGTGCACAATAAAATCAGTTCACTTTAATGGTAGCTATTTTTCTGGATGATTTTTGGTGCAATTTTATTACTGATATGATACTAAAGAATAGATGGGAAATGAAGGCTGCAACAAAAGAGGCTGAACTCAAACCAGAAACCTTGTGTGGGTCATGAACACCGCCCTTTACCCTTAAAGAACTAGAATTAGTAGCTGCCCTGCAACATGTATACCAAGTGGTTTCAAACTCAAAAGTTTGCTGCTATCTGGATATCTGAAAAAAATGTTTGGGGTGTTTACCTGTTTTTAGAACTGTATAAGTTAACACTGACACACAAACTTGCAAAACTGAAAATGTGTATCAGCTGGTGTTGGTTCAAGTGTGATGTTGTGTGGATGCATCCCACTGCACAGGCCATCTGAACCTAAATGCTATTGGGTGCTGCTTCCTGTACATCAAAGGTCATTCGAAGTTGAAAATGATAGGGTAAAACTCTTTGAATGTCTCCAGATTTATGCCGGGCCCCATTTTTACCGTGAGTCTCTGCAGCTGGTGGCAGCATGTGACTGGTATCCTGACAGCCCTCTAGTGCTTGAGTAAGTGTATCATTGTTGCTATATGTAATATATATATACATAGATTTTATATTAACCAATGGTCTAATGGCAAACAATATATGCTTGATTTAGACTCTACTAGTACTGACTACATGATCTGAATTTAATTTAAACAGTGCAACGATGAAGGAATCATTTGCATGATTAATTTGTGCCATGTTCCTATGTAGTCTTAAGTGTGTGTTTGTGTGTTTGTCTGTGGACATGCTCGTTGATGTCATTAGACCTGGACATATCATAGTGTTTTAATAATATTAGCATACTTTTCAGATCGAGAACCCTGGTGGAGCCATTTGCTCCCATCACATCTTGAACTGATCCTGAAGTATGCAGAGACAATATAATGGAGGATGACACAGGCTTTTCCGGCACAAGTTGGTTTGAATTCCATCTGTAATTACACTTAAACCAGCACTTACACAGGAAAAAAAAAAACTGGCGCGTCAGCACATTTCCAGCGAGCGGGAGACAAGGAGGGAGAGAGCAAAGAAGGGGCGGCCATGAAAAAATACAAGCCAGAGTAGCGTCGGGCATACATGAGAAGGAGCAGCCGTCACACACACAGGCCTCAGTGCACAGCCTGGTTCTGCTGTGGATCGCTGTTGTATCTGCAGCCACTGCCGTGTGGCACCGTACCTCTCTCTCGTCCTGATGCAGCCACTGTTTGGGGTTGTCCTCCGTGGCCAGGTAGGCGATCAGGTCCAGGGCGGTCAGCCGGGTTTGCCGGCGAGAGGAGACAAAGATCAGCACTGGCTTGGCCGGGGAGTGGCTGCGTATTGCTGTGAAGATGGGTTAAAAATATTTAATACATTGTGTTCATCTACAGTACAAATTCATAATAATAATTTCAATGCATTGGGAACCTTCCATTTATATACTAAATCAAAATAGGTAATTTTTTAATTACTTCACAGAAAATAGAGAACAAATAATATTAGCTTCTTCAAAGAATTAGCGGTGTCTGCAGTTTTATTTCTAAACTCAAAAATTTACTGTATGAACTGAAAAATCTTCAGCATTTAGCATTCCTGTGAATCACTAAAGTCATATTTAGTTGTATAACCACGGTTTTCTGAGAACTGCTTCACATCTGTGTTGCATGGAGTCGACCAACTTCTGGCACCTATGAACAGGTATTTCAGCCTTGCGATTCCTCTGCATTTCTTGGTTTTGCCTCAGAAACGGCAAGTTTCTGAGTTTTCAATGAGATTAAGGTCCCAGGGTTTTGGCAGATTCCTTACTGGGTTGTTGTCTCACACATTTCAAGAGCCTTTTCCTCTTTGGCATGAGGCAATGTGACCTCTTCAAGTATTCTGACATTGGAAAACTGATCCATGATTCCTTGTCTTCGTGTTGAAGAGGAATACTATTTGCCAAAGAACACATCAACTTGCCTAAAGAGAAATGGAGAAACATTTTGTGTGGACTGATAAAGGTAAAATCGTCCTTTTTGGATCCAAAGGCTGAAGACAACACAGTTCACTCTGATGACACACACACATATATATATATATATATATATATATATATATATATATATATATATATATATATATATATATATATATATATATATATATATATATATATATATATATATATATATATATAGTATAAAGTATAAAGGTGTATGTAAAGAATAGAGGTGACTCCCGTCATGTGCCAGCGTGTATAACGTTACATCGTCGTTGACTGGTCGCCCTGCCAGCTGCCTGTGTTCGAGATCAATACAACATATCTGTGTTGCACTTAAGTGTAACCATGGATACCTTTGCATCTGTCTCGCACAAATAACGAGGCCATTAAACGGACGGACGCAGTTTTTAGCACAATGTCTTCAAAGTGCTGATACTTACTTATTTGCTGTTTATGCACTAAAAAGATATTTCTTGTTGACTTCACAAATGCAATGACAGAAGACAGTTTGTAGAGGAAGACATATAGGCCAATGTTTGATCATCGTTAACGTCTTCAGCTCGTCAGATCTCATATTCAAGTGGTTCACTATTTTAAATTGTAGAAATTTGTATTCTTTAACAAAAAAAAATCATCCCACTGCATTGCAGAATGTAAGTATGACAAATGTGCATGTTTCTAAAAAACATGCATAGAGTATATGGTTTGGAGTAGTGGACAAATATACAGATTTAAGAAAGAGAAATAATGCTATCGAAAGAATTTTTATAATTTTAATGTTTTAGAGCTAATTTAAGATACTTTGGGAAGATTAATAGTTATGGTACTGCATCATATTTTACACCTTTCACACAAAGTGCATAACAAATAAAAAAAAAAGCAAAGGGTGATAATTGAATGAAATATAGACAATAGAATAATAAAGTACATCAATTTCATTAAAATATTAAAATCTGAACTGAAAAGTAAGTCGTCAGATAAATGTAGTCCAGTACAAAGTACAATATTTCCCTCTAAAATGTATTAAAGTGTATTAGAGTGAATGATGAAGTACCAATAAATAGAAATACTCTAAGGTAAAAGCTGAAAACTGTACTTGTAAGTAGAGTACTCTGTACATAGAGCACCTCTGGACATTAGTAGACTTGTACCTTGGAAGGTGGGCTTGTTCATGGTGGCCATGCGGGGGCAGTAGTGCTGCCCCGGGAAACCGTGGATGTGAACCTCCAGCGGGACCGGGCGAACAGACGGGCGGAAGTTAAACAAACCCACCTGTTACACAGACACGAGGGGGGGGAGAAAAAGAAGAGATTAAATGCGAGCAGCTGGCAACGTGAAGCCCCATCTGGCCGTAACGTGAGCTGTCTGTCACTGTCACCGCACGCTGGACCGTGGCTGTTCGACCTGCGTGTGAGACGACGCCACGCGGACTTGATGTTATATAGAGTGTTACAGGATGTTGCCATGTTTGCATTGTTTGTGTGTGTGTGTGTGTGTGTGCAAGGCATCTTAAAAGCCTCAGGATAATGGATCGGGCAGATACAAATCTAGTGGCTCAGTTAAAACAGCAGCCAGACAGTCAGATTTATGGATGGCAGGCGGCCAACGCAGTTTGCCAAGACTCTCTCTCTTGGCTCTCTCAGCAGAGGGAAAAGTCCGGCTACAATATTCTGAAATGTGTCTGAGAGGATGAAAAAATATGATCGATACCTACAGACGTCACTAGAATGTGATAATTACATCGGTGATGCCTGAAGACGAGCGGAACGTGGGTGGGGTGTAATTTTAGGGGTAAACATTGACAAGTCAATTTTATTTGTAGCACAAAATCACAAACCACAGATTGGCCTCATGGGGATTTACAGTCTGTAGAGCAACACAAGCTGTCCTTTGGCCCTTGAATTCACAACTAAAAATAAATAAATAATAATAATGATAATAACAATAATAAAATAACTGGGGAAAATAATTGCACACAGGTTTCATTAGTGGGGCTGAGCATTTTGTCCTGAGGGTGGCACTAGAGGACAGGCCATGGGGTCATCAGAATTAGACTTGTAGATGGGGGGTGCACGGGCTATGTAAACTGTTCTTCTGAGGACTGTGAATAAACGGTTTCATGGACATCTGGCTGCTAAGTCACCAAGAGGGAGCTGACTGTTGCTCAGTGGTAGAATTTACCAACTGAAGAGGAAAATAGAAAAGAAAACATTCAGTACAACAGCTTTATGTATTCAATTAAAATAATATTTTTTTAAATAAGAAATTCAGATTAGCAGAATGATTAGCTCTAATGGAGTTGGTGAAGGCTCCCAAAACAATGCAATCATTTAACAAAGCTGTTGGATGGACATTAAATGACCTACATAGGATTAAAGAAAAAGTGCAGAAGTTGCATCTCCCTCTGCTGGCAGTGGGAATATTAGTAGTTAATAGTTTGCTGTGGATGATTCTGTTCTGATGTTACTGTGTTGGCTGTGTCCTATTGAGGATGCACAATATGCATTCATCTAGGCAGCAGGGAATGTCTCCACAGACATAAGATCAGCATTGAGCAAGGACTGAAACAGACATTCATTTATATCTAAGACGGATGCACTGTAGCTTTAAGGGAATCATTTTCAAATGAGCAAAAGCAATAATGTTTTTAACCCATTTCCAACATCCGATTTGTCATTGGACTTGTCAGACATGGTGTTGGGAGTCTTGTAAGCACAAAGCTTTTTTTCCCCCCTCATCTGTTGTGAAGAGTGAGGACTAAAATAAAAGAACAATAATCTTGTCTTTGATGCATTTTTTCACATTGGCAAACTGTCACAACGCTCATCTGAGCCTCTGCTGAGGTGTTCCGGCCTTCAGCGTAAGGACATATCGCATAATTTCAGTCAGCCTTCTTTGTATCATGCTGATGCCTGGAGCTGACAGGCCAGCTCATCCATCCGCATCGCTCCAGTCATTCCTGGTGATTAGAACCCGAGCGCGCCATCCAGACACGGACTGCAGACGATTACCAGAGATAAACTACAACAGTCACTGCAGGCCAAAAGTATCTGTTTATCTTAATTGCTATTATTATATACATTCAATCAATTTTGAAGAGGCAGGCAACAAATGAACCGTAAACACACGGAGCGAGACAAAGATTGTGGTTCCTGGCTGGCTTCGCCGCTGCGGGGTTCTCGGTGTACCGAGACAATCTGACAATTCCTGAAACCAGAGGGGTTTATGAAGATGATCCCCCCCTTCACCACCTGACTATAGAACAGAGGGTCATGAGGTGAGGGGAACACACTGACGATGCGTTTTTTCGGTTTGTGTCGTGACGGTCGGAGGGGAAGGGGAAATGCTGTGTGCGTTTCTGACCTGTCCGATTCCCAGCCAGTCAGCGAGGTCGCGGGCGTTGGCCAGAGCCGTGGACAGCCCCACTACTCGAACGCTCTTAGAAGTGTGGGAGGAGATGAAATTGGTCCTGGACACAATGACCTCGAGCACAGGCCCTCGGTCCTCCCCTGCAATGATATGCAATGGTACAGCCCAGTCAGTAAAAAAAAAAAAGGTATTCAAACCTTTTACTTAAATGTAAGTACCAATACAGCAGTGTAAACATTAGTAAAATACATGCATGAATAATCCTACTAAAGTATTATGCGTTTAAAGTATTAGGAAAAGTACAGAACTCAACTTTTCCACCTTGCTGCATTCAACAGTGATGAACCAGAAACTACAGTGAAGGGAACCCGATTTTCCTGAGTGATACACATTTTCAGACAGATCAATGAAGAGAAGCGGAGCTACATCCTTTCCAGAGTCTGATCATCTGCTCTGGGGGGATGTGATGGTACTAGGTGGGTAGCAGCTGGTTGGGTCGTAGCTGGGAGCTGATTGAAAACGCAGAACTCTGATGCTGTCGGCAGCTGGGAGCTTTAGTGTCGATGAGTACTTGTGTGTAAATCTGGTATAGATGGAAAAATCACTAAGGAAACGCTTCCTGAACAGGAGCAGTGTGGACTGTCCTGAATCATCTGTAACATTATACAGTAGACCGGGATTTTAATCTATTGTACAAATACAAAGTGAATAAAATCCTCATGTAGGTAAAAACATTGTTTAAAATTTTCTTTTCTCAGCTGTAGTAGCTGCATGTTCAAGCTGTCTTTGACAAAAGAACTTCTTTATAAAAAAAAAAGGCATCAATTAATTGATAAGTCATCTACAAATTTGAGAATTGTAACATTTCCAATATGCAATAATGCTTTTTAAATCTACTGTTTTACCAAAATGTGTTAAAACATTTCAGGATATTACTAATTTAGCAAGAAAATCCATAAAAATTAAATGTGAATCAAATCCTGAATCAACTAAGACCAGACTTAATTGACTAATTAACTATTAGTGTCAAGCCCTACTGCAATTATTCATTGCATCAAGAAAAAGTCAAAGATTATTGGATCATCCACAATCAGCCTCAATCTATTAGAAAACAAAATGTTGTGTATCTCATGTAAACTCCAGCTGCATTGTGGTCACTCACCCAGCAGGTGGATCTCGTCGATGATGAGGATGGCCACTTTCTGGACATAGCTCCTGTTCTGCCAGCTCCTGCTCACGCCGTCCCACTTCTCCGGCGTGGTGACGATGAGGTCGGCCTGCGCTATGGCTCTCATGTCTGGGGTCACGTCACCCGTTAGCTCCACCACTCTGCACAGGGAAACACGTGGTAAAGATTCTCATATGATGATGTCGTCATCGAGCTGTGTTCGTGTCTCCACTCACTTCCTTCCAAGTTTCTCCTCGATCCTGACCTTCCAGTCCTCAATCCTCTCTCTGACCAGGGCTTTCAGCGGGGCGATGTAAACCACCTGATACAATACATACACGGACATTTAAAGAAGGGAAAAGAAAAAACATGATGCAAAATTGTAATATATCTGGATTCCTTTCCTTATTATCCCTATGTTAAATCAAGTGTTTGGCTCTATTAGCTGTAATTTTAACAACAACATACTTTGTTCTCATCAAGCTGCAACATAAACTGATAATGTGATGCGGCCCCACCACAACAATTAACAAATTATCTCTGTGTTTTATTACTGTAAATTGATGAGATTTAGGATGGTGTTTTCTCAGTTTCTGTTTTCATTAATTTGTATTAATTTTGAGGACATTATTAATTACAAAGTCATCCACTGTTTAATGTGTCTGTGACTGTGTGTGTACATGTACGTGATGCGCTGGACTTTAATGAATTTAATAATATTTATTGCGTGAGGCATACGGTTTGTTAAAAGTACTATACAAATAAATCTGATGGATATATATAAGGATTTACACATAATTAAAGACCAAATTTAGAACATAATTATCACAGCTTCTCTGTTTCCAAAGTCAACATTACTTAAAGCAGGAGCAGGTAATGAGATAGAGAGATTGGACTTGAAACTTGCATATATCTCCTTTCATGTCTGAATGTTTCTCCCTGTCATATCAAAATGTGTTGAAACGTTAATGTGTGTATTCATAGGTTGCTTAGGTCAAGGTACCATGACAACAGGTGATTTATGGCTGCGCTGTTATTGCCATGTACTGTTAATGGCTCGCTAGCTTGTGCATGCATGGCAGGCAGAGCAGCAGTGTAAAGAATCATGGGAAGAAGGAGGAGTGGAGTTGCTTCCATTGGAGTCTCATGCCTGAGTTGCATACCCCAGCTTTAACATTAATATGAATCAACAGAAAACAAAAACATGTTCTTATTCACAAGTCAGACATCTACAGGCCTGCTGGTTTAACCTTAGAGCCGGGATACTGGTTGAAGACCCGGAACATGGCCATCTCTGCCGCAATGGTTTTTCCGGAGCCCGTTGGTGCCCCCAGCAGGACGTTGGTGTCGGTGTGATAGAGCGTGTGGAAAATCTGCGTCTGGATGGGGTTGAAGTGGGTGAACTTGTACAGGCTCTCGTACTCGCGGCTCCCCAGAGCCGTCAGCGGCAGCGGCTGCAGGTCCAGCAGCTCTGAGAGGGGACAAGGAATAATGGAAAGATGAAACTGGATTCATATCAGAAAGCTAAGCCTTTTATATTTACAATTACATTGTCTTCAAATCCACCATATATCCCACGCTTAAGTGCTCTGGAGCGGAGTATTGTGACGGACTTACAAAGGCTTTATCCGCTCTGCTCTGTTCTCGTGTTCTTCATGTGTCTCCACTTAACATCAAACGTCACATTTATTTAGTTACATATATGATAAAATTTAACAAACAGACTTTTCTATGCGCGTCTGTTTTTATTTATTAATGATCAAACTGTGCTTTTCCTTTAGCCCGTGATATGATCCTCTCTGCACTGTGGACTTTTTATTTTCCCCTGATAGCTGCTGTAATTGTGCTCTCGCTGAGGGGGGAAATGTGGTTAGAAATAATATCCCGGGCCTTTTTTTCGTACAGTCTGGAGGAGAGAATGAGCGGAGTGTGGGAGGATTACATGTGCTTGCTCTCCGGGGCTGCACGGGGGTTTGATGTCTCGCGCAGCTTGTGCACAGCTGAGACATTTTTTTGTTGTGGCGAGCTGCTGCTTTTAAGTCCGCTGGAGGCGATTGCGTTTTTATCTTTAGGTGTGGAACACTTTTGTTTGTGACCTACTGTCTATGTTGGAAAAAGACAGCTGCATATAGTAAAGTCTGCAGCGCTATAGAATATAAAAAAAGATGCGATCAGTCGATGTACTAATTTAGATTAATTCATTTATTTATATAACAGTAAAAGGTACTGTGTGACAAAGAAGTTGGTAACACTTTGTATTGACCTATCGACAAGTTCTCTCACACTGTAGATTTTTGTCCATCTGACTCAACAAGCAAACTTTAGCTTATAGAAAGTGGCTGGCTGGTCGAGAAGCCCCGATGATGATGATGATGAAGCTGGTAACAGTATTTTCTGTACCCATTAAAGATTAGAGAGGCCACCTGCAGTAACTGTAATTGTTTCCATGAGTGCAGTAATGCCAATGCAGTAGATACACTATGGTGAGAACTAAAAAATGTACTGTTTGAATTATTTCAAATCTTTGTATACAAGACACAATAGGTTTAATTGTAGCCAAAGAGTTTATGGCGCCTAATTGGTTTTAAATTTATATTGTGTTTCACTGTCTTTGTCTTCCTGTAAAAATTGAACCTAAATTAAATGTATTTTAATTTTGTCTTTCTGATTGTAGGTTCTTTTTTTTATCAGTAGAACATCTGCTTTACTGCAAACAGCTTCCCTGTATGAACGAGTGCAACGGTTGACCTTACACACACAAAATTAATTACCATCAGATTTTGACAATCAATGCAGTTACTCTGGTGGGTGAAGCCGTCTCTTGATGTGGAGACGCACTTACTCTTTCTGCTACGGGGGGAGGATTGCTGCAAGTATTTGATAAAACTAGTCTCACAGATGGCTTCTATCTTTTTGCTTTTGTTGTATTTCTGGACCAACACAGACAAGAGGAGGATATGATGTTCGGTTGACAGAGCTGCACAGAGCCAGTGGACCTCAACGCGGGAGACAAATTAACGAGGCTGTTTTATAAAAAACACACTTTTGCAGTACTTGCGTGTAAATATTTGGGGCTCCATCATTTCTGTCAACACACAAACTGTGAAACAGGACCACCCACTCATTCTCTTGTGGTTCTTCCCTTCTCTATAGTGTTGATGAAGCACAAGCCATTTAGAAACGGCTCCTGTTGTGCCATCATGCAGGTTAAATTAATGTAGCCCAATAGGTAAAAGTTGAGCATTCAATACTGAAAATAATATGAAAATAATTTCAAATGGGATTATAGAAGAACAAAAGTGAGAGTGTTTGTTTGCACCAGCATTACATTCTCATTAAAAATGCCAAATATTATATTCTTTCAATCACTATTAAAATAAAGGCTGTTCTATGCAAGATATTGTAAAACTAAACTCCAAACCACAGAGATTCAGTCAGAAGCTACAGAAACGTAACCGGGATATCCATCGTGTGAGGATGTTGACTACATGTGGACATGTGGCTCTAAAGTAAATAAATGTGCAGAGAAGGAAAAAAAACAAAAAACAACTGGAATCCAACAGCTGGAAGCATTCAGCTGTGTCAGAGAGTGGTGTTGGTGTTATTCTAACTTCAGACTCGGGCTGAGAGTGGGAGATGCGAGCACAAGAATGCGCACGTGCGTGTGTGCGTTACCGGTGTGTGGCGGGTGTCGCTCAGGTAAGATCAGGTTCTGGAAGTTGATGATGCAGACGGCCTCGGCCCCGAGCCAGCGGTCGGACACGGCCTTGATGTAGTACTGGGTGGGCAGCGGCTCAAAGATGGGGATGGTGAACACGATGTGCTGCGGCTCCGTTGTTACCACCTGGAGCGAGGAAGACACACCCAAACACACACACACATATCAATCATGCTGTCTTTGCGTGATATGAGGTAACACACCAAAGACATATATTGTAAGGTGATTTACTTTACTCATTTACTAAGCTGAGAAATTACAGCATTACAACACTACAGTAGTAAATCATCCCTGTTTGGGATGTTTTACTGTGCACTGACAACAACTGACAACACTGTTTTACTGATGTTTTATTTTGCTGTAAAGGCGTCTGTCAGCAATTTCATAGAACCAACCTGTTTCTTCTGCAGCAGGAAATATTCTGAGTGGTAGATGTGATCATTGATGGGGTCCTCCACCCACAACCACCACGGCTCACTAACTGACCCGTGGACCTAAAGAAGAGAAGGGAAGAACACTTCAGACATGCTTAAAAGGTGCACACTGGGCTGTTCGGAACGCACACAGGTAATTAAAAGGGCTTGTGAGATGATGGTTGTTGTTTTAACAACACACTTAAAAAATTGTGAACCTGTCCCATATGGTAGAAAGATAGATGTTAATATCGCTGGATTATCATCTTGTATTCAGAAATCGTGGCTCAAAACCATCCTTCAGGATTTCTGTGAAGTTGTGATGTCACAACTATACAGTCTCCACCTTCCCCCATTCACAGCTATACACCTGAGCCAATCAGAGGCAAGGCTTATTCATATTATTAGGACACAACACAACCTGTTTTTTTAGAAAAGCTCAAGAGAGGGGATGTTAAATTACAATGAGACTAGTTTAAACCCACAGATACATCGTGTTAGGGATATTAAAACTTAAGATGAAACCCAAGAAAATTGTAAAATAAGAGACTTTGAAATTTAGAACATCCCAGAAATCAACAAATTCAACTAATACTAAAGCGCTTTTGGCTTAAACGTGAAATTTTTGAAAAAGTTTTGAAAAAATGAGGGAAATGAAAATATGGCATGGAACAAGCATCTATTTTATAGTACTACATACTGATGCATAATTTAACAGAATATCAGATTTGGAGATTACTAGAGATGCTAGCTTCCAAGGCTGTTATCAGTTTAACGGTGGAACAACAATACTTGTGAACGGTGGAAGGTGAGATGGGGAGTGAGTGTGGTCTCGTTTCCTGGGTGCCATCGGGGGAGGCGGCTCATGTGTCAGGACATGTGTCCTGGCTCTGCAGCCGGATCAGGGCTAAAGCCCGCCAGTGTTCCGTTACCACTCTCCCATGATTGGAGCATGCATCGCTAATCGGACATAAACATTCATCTTCATATTCGGCCCCGCCACAATGAGCTTCCTATTCTGCTCAGATTCCATGACAAACTCTGGACTAAGCCTCCCATGATCCCCTCTGGCCTCTCTGCCCACTGAGGTGGGACATGCTGGCGAGACCCGGAGGCCTTCGGGGATCCCGGGGACAGATGGAGATTCCGAGGCCACCGGAATATCAAGGTAGGCGGAGCGGATCTCTTCGATTCACCGTTTGGTGTGTGTGTGCGTGTGTGTGTGCGTTTGTGACGGGTGGTGCTCTAGAGGCGTGTCTTCCCTGGACTTGCTGACTTCCAAATGATAGGGGAACTTAAGCCTACTTATGCCATGGTCATTTGACAAAAATAACTATAAAACTGTTTATGTTTTAATGCTTTTTGCAGGTTTTCAACATGCAAAGTTTGCCTAGTAACGCCTAGTGGCTTGAATGATACTGGGAACCATCATTACCATCCTATAAAATTCTCATGCAATGTTAACTTTCCTCACTACCTCAGTAAATAAGAGACCTCAGCAACTGCTTGGTAACAGGAGATGTTCTTTTCTGCAACTTGGCATTTGTGTTGCGGGTGCAGCAGAATTTAATCTTGTTATAAGGAGGAATAATTCTGGGTTAAATAACAGACGGTTACCTGTTATTGTAACAGCCATTGTTGTGTTTTCCTTCATGGCCTGCTTGTTAGTTTAAGAAGTATTCTGATTAACAAGTTGGTTTTGGTTTGATTTGTCTAAGGTTTTGGATTTCTGTCTAAATACAAACTTCATCTATGGTGGTCACAGTAAGGAAAACAAGTTCCATTCAATGATGTCTATGTGAACTGTTTGTATAGCAACAACTTTCTGCTAAAAATAGTCCAGATAAACTACATTAGTACTTCCATTACAGGAAAAAAAAAAAGAACGGAGGAGCAAGAAAGTGTGAAAGATACTTGTGGGACTCAGTACAAACACTGAGGGCTGTTTGACCAGCGGCTTGTGACTTGAGACAACAGACCCTGTGCAGTGGGATTCACACTTCCACTTATTACGCTGTCTCTGTCAGCACGGCCCTCCCTGCAGACACACTGCAGCACACAGACACACGCTCACATCTGCTGCAGGCTGCCCAAACACAGCGGCTCTGCTTCACTGCAGGAAGGAGAATTTATATGATAGCAGGGCAAAACTAAATAATATGTACTGTAGATGGATTGCATTCACTGTATTTGAATGTGATTTCAATGCTCCCGCCATGTTTAGTCAAATTATTTACTACTTATATCCATCCAAAATTCCAAAGCATAGCCTATTATGATACATTAGGCTACATCTTTGCCTGGTTATCCTCTGCCTCTAGATAAATGTAGGGTAAAAAAAGAATGAATGATCTCAATTATAAAACCCAATGAATAGAGATAGTTTTGGATATGGGGCACATAGAAAGAAGCATAGTCAGAGGTCATGACCTGGGTGTCCTCAATGGTGGCTATGGCCCTGACCAGAAGGTGATTGTACTAATCATGTGCAACGAAATCTTCGGTCAGGAAAAGACCTTAAAACAAAGATTAAAATGGTGACATTTCATCAAAATCACTTTATTCTACATGTGCCCCATAAGGCCAATAGTAAAAAATTCAGCAAAATTTTGACTAAACTGCAGCCTACAGCAAAAAAGAAAAGGATCAAGAGAGAACACTTTTGTTACATAGACACAGTTTGTAGGTGTTGATTTTAATAATTCAAGAATTAGAGCAAATTTAGCCAACAATTTTGCTCCTATGTGGGCGCACGCTTGGAAATAATCTTGTTTATATAGAATCCACATAGAATTTAATTTAATTAAATGTATTTGTTATACTGCACAAAAGACACTTTTGAATTATTTTTTTCTTTTTTCTAGCCATGATTGTGCCGTTTCCATAGAAGTGCAGGTGCAGTGAAAAACGAGTCCACAGTGAGTAAAAAAGCAAAACAGAAGCATAAAAATGCCTAGAAACCACTTAGGGCTCAGAGGGTTAAAAACATGACTGATTTGAATGTTCCTACCTGTGCGCTGGAATCAATGAATTTTGTATAAGCAACAGTAAAAAACTGGTTGCAAACATGTTCATTCCATTAAAATTTGACTATTTCCACTTCAAGTACACAGAGAAGCTTGGCAGTCTGTGTTTACCTGGTCGTTCCAGCGGAAGTCAGGCGTGACGATGAGACGAACGCGCAAGACGGTGCGCGTTATTGGCTGGATGCTGGCCTCCATCGTGATCGAGGGGATCTGGTGGACACACTGTTTGACCGTCAACCCGATGTTTACGTGGTGCAGCATGTGACCTGGGAACAACATGTTAATAAATCATTAAATGTTGCATACACAGATTAAACATTTCTAAAATTCTAAAAATATTTATTCTAAAGGCTTTATGAATTAGCGAGCTAGAGCCTTTGATAAATCATTTTAGGTTTGATTTAGTGAATGAATGTTTACAATAGCCACCTGTGTGGACCTTCTTTGGAGAAATTCCAAGTTGAATTAAACAGAATTTCACGTTAACACCGAAGACCAAATTAAAAAGTCAAAATGGCTAGAATTATTAATGACCGACAACGGTATTACAGTTAAAAAGGGGAAACTGGCACTGGAAGAGTGGCTGGCAGGAGGGGTTTAATGTGAAACTCCTGTGCATGAAGTATTGAGTTTCATTGACTGTATCTCAAAATTATTGAAAACTGAAAACTGCATTTAGAGAAATGCACTGATGGAATTATTTCTGTGGAATGGCACTAATTGTATCAAGACAACATTAGGAAGTGTCGCGTTTAGGAGTTTTATGTCTATATCCTAACATTTCTATTACACTTACATTAATGTAGCAATGATTTAAGCCAGGGGTCACCAACCCTGGTCCTGGAGGGCTACCGTGGGTGCAGGTTTTTGTTCCAAGCCTGGCCATCCAGGACCAGGGTTGGTGACCCCTGATTTAAGCTGTCTTTACCGATCTCATCCTTCCTCATGTCCTTGAGTTTGTCCACGGTGAGGTTCTTCTCCTCCAAGCGGTTCAGAACCACGTAGCTCAAGTTGGGGAACTGGCGGAGAGGATGGGAGAAGCCCCACAGCCGCTTGTCGATCACCTTGCAGAGCGTGAGCAGCCGATAGGTCATGGCCGGCCACCGCTTCCTCAGGGCGATCTCGAACAGAGCCCTGACGATCCGAGCGGCGTTCTGCGAGGAGAGGAAGGACAGAGCAGCTCAGTTGGTGTCACTAACCCCAGCAAGAAACATTTAGCAAAATATTTCATGTGACATTCACGCCAATAAGGCTACTTTGGACTGGATTGAATTGTTCTCTCTCTCTACCAGACAGCTAGTGTTTTTAAATCCTAAACTTTAACACTGGAATTAAAACAGTGAAACACATTTGTAGTGCAGCAGGAGCCACTTCAAGCAGCTGGATGGAGCATTGTGCTGTACACTGGTGATTAATCACGTGTGATCAAGAGGAGGTCTGCCGGGTTCAGACGGACAGGTTGGCCACAGCTGTGCTCTGATGGATCGGTCGTGTCAGTGGTGGCGGGGAGGTCGGGTCTGCTGCTTTGAGCCCGGTCAGGCTGTGATTGATCTGGTCAGGTGTTAAGGTGGTCTGATGGTCCGGTGTGATCTCAATGCTTTCTGCTGGTGGATTATTGAAATCCCTCCACGAGTCAGTGAGGATCGAGGAAACGCTTCTGTTCATGCTTCACACTTTTCTGCCATGTATAAACGCTGCCTCTATCTGTCCAACAACTCAATTACCTGCTACTACTTTCTTTAAACCTAAACCCAAACCATGGCAGAATTAGCAAGTATGTTAAGGTTTGGATAATTATTTTCTTGTTTGCTGTTCAAACTACATGTGATTAACTTGCAGGTTAGTTTACATCTTCACTTGTCATCTTAAAATGCAATTTGTAATAAATTAGGTTTATACTTTTCTGCTGAGACCTTGACAAATATAAAATGCCACCCAGAACCACATCAGTTTTTAGGTTTGCTCCTGAAGAGTCGGTTGTAAAGATTATACTAATGTATCTGCTTTCATCATATTACATAATTGCCTCTCCATTCACAATAGTGTTTGGAAAATTATAATTAAGAATTATATTGTTATTATTTCAGCATCTTAGAGAGAGAGAGACACTTATAGAAGAATATGATAATAACCACTATAATAACCTATATATAACAAAAAGTAGGTTTTAGTTAATAATTCAATCAAAAGAATGATTATTTAGTTTTCATCAGCTCAGAGTGAGCTGTTTTCATCAAAATGGTGGGAAAGTTTGTTTTTTCCTACATTTTTCGTTTAGTGGACGATCCACTCTACCTAAGCCACAGCTGCCCCGCATTTAAAATCCTTCAAGCTTCAACTTCTGTCTAGAAAAAACTAAGTCAAAGGGCAACCTGATAGCCGAGTGGTTAGGGCAAACACATGGAAACAAATGCAGCGGGTCTCTAAGTTAAGTTACTTCCTGGGCCGCCTTATCCATTTGCTGCATGTCATTCCCATTCTCTCTTTACCACCTTCTCCTCTATGAAATGAAGCCGAAACATTTATGTTTTAGCAAAACTCAATAATAATAAATACTAAGTGAATAACCACCGCCCAACCAGTCATATCTCTGGTAATAAGATATGAAGACTTATCCCACCCCAAGTGGTCCCTCAATTCCACCAGTGTGTGTGTGCGTTGTTTTCCTCCTCACCTGTGCCACGTAAGACAGATCTGAGATGAGAGAGAAGCTGTCGACCTCCCCTCGGCCGATGTAGGTCTGCAGCAGGATGTTGACCTTGCCGTAGCCATTCTCCACGCCGCCTGCCGCCGGCAGCTCACAGTAGTTACTCAGCAGCTGATCCAGCTCCTCCAGCTCCTCATCACGCACCTGAAACACATATCAGACACATGAGAACTTATTGTTGTCATGATTTGAGCTTTTAGTTAATGATTACAACTACGACAAGTTTAAAGACAAAATACAGGGGACCTAGAACAGAGACTTGAGGTACACCGCCACTCAAAAGGCAGTGTCAGACCTGTGCTTTAAACTCTTCACATGAAGTTTTTTTCATGATTAGTTACTGTTGCTATGTCAAGCTTGGTACTGTCCAGGTATAGGGCGGCAACCTAACTTCCCCACTTAATTCTTAAAAAAAGCCAGGAGGCTGGTGTTGTTTTAGATGAGCTCAGCCCTTTAGGACATTATAATCAGAATAATACGTGACTTTAATTTTGTTCAAACTAGCCCTGCTGTGATGTTTACTGTAGACAAGACACACAAGATGAGTGCTTTATTTACCCCTTTGGTGATGATGGTGTGGCTTTGGCAGATTATGTTTATTACCCTCTCACCTTGAGCTGGTCAAACTCCTCGGCCTTGGATACAATACTGAGGATGTCCGCTTCTGTTCGCTGAGAGTTGAAAAGTTCATTGAACGTCTACACAGAAAGAGAGAATAAAGTTAATTAATTGAGTTTATATAATGACATTCTGTCTGATACAGTGATGCATGTTCAACAGGGTGAAAACGATCAACACATCATAACTAATCAGAAATAATTTCTGAAGGAAATAATTATTTATTATTATTATCATTTTCAGTATGGATCATTTTGGCATTGTCTGTATTTTTTGCTGATTTACATAGAAGTTGTGAAAACTCTAAATCATATGCAGCCTGCACGTTCCAATACATGTGTGCATACATAAAGATTTCTGTATTAAATTAATTACTTGAAGGTTAATTAATAACATGTGTAGTTATCCTAAAGTAACCGGTAGAATGAGTAAGTTGTAAACAGAGGAGGGAAAGGAATCTGTCTGCCTGT
Organism: Eupleurogrammus muticus; assembly: GCA_036785175.1. Lineage (NCBI taxonomy): Eukaryota > Metazoa > Chordata > Actinopteri > Scombriformes > Trichiuridae > Eupleurogrammus > Eupleurogrammus muticus. Next base: position 17,505,096 of record JAYKQN010000018.1, on the reverse strand, counting down.
GTAAGAATTTCCTGTTTGCACATTTTTTGCATGTTTGTAAAAAGAGATCGCTATAATAAATATGTCTTCTTCAATTCGCAAACAGAGTTTGACAGTCTAATCCGCCTTTTCCTGCAATAACTGGATTTAGAACCGTCTTTTCTCCATATTGTTGAGATACATTCAACACTACACAGATTATTATAATGCACCGTCACTCAAAACTGGGAGTTGGTTACTTCTCAGGAGTCCTGACATTATGCTTAGAACGATGTTTGTGCACCTTCAGCTGCATACCTCTATGGTGTTGTATCTGATGTAGAAGTGGCTGGAGGTCCTGCCCAGGTCAGTGGAGGCGAAATAGCCGGTGCGCTCCTCGAAGCGGATCATCCTGGCCTTGTCCAACTTCCTGCCCGACTCCACCACCAGCTCCTTCCTGTACAGCTCCAAGGACGGATCCATCTGAAACATTTGAATTTCACGAATTACATCACAATATTGACGCATATCATGTATATTTGTCAAAACTTTGTATTATTACTTGTTTTACCCTTTGGTAAAATGATTGTATTAATCTTTATTGTAATAAGTGTTAGTTAATATGTAATAATGCCATAATTTAATATTATTATGCATTAATAACACAATGTAAGAATTAATTATAGCATCATGAAGACAGTTATTGTGAGATTATATGACATTTATAGATGCTAGAGAATGCTAAACTAAGCAATATAAGTTACTAATATTGTATATATATATAAAAAACATATTGACATATAATAATGTTAATAAGCATTGTATAAAGATTTACTAAGGCTTTCATATATATGAAACAACACTACAAAGAGCTTGATTAAAATGTTCCTGAAGTGTCTTTTGTACACATTGAAGCAAAAAAAAATCATTCTCTGTTTTTTAAAAACGCCTTCAATTAACACTGTGAACTCACTCTCTGAAATGTCATTTTAATTTTCAGAAGCTAAATTCTACTTCTATATGAACTTATGAAACTTTACGTGTTTCAGTGAGAAAATGTTTAATACAAGCAGCTTAATCAGTCACAATTAAGTTTAGACCAGAGCTACAATGTTAATTATAGGTACATCTTCAGCATGCAAATGTGTTTTACTGTTATCGTTACAAACTTAGGAAAAAACCCTGACCGGAGTTGGTTTTTGTTTTAGGTAGAACATTTAAACAGGCAGAATAACAGGTATAACACTCCTGACCACTGACCTGTAAAGCCTTGTGGTTGATGCCGTACACCAACGGGTTGGCCCTCATGCGAACGTAGAGGTAAGTGTAGCTGAGCCACTTTACCGCCTCCTCCACGTTAGTGACTGTGCCCAGAGCGACCTGCAGCAGAGGAGACGAGCATCACTGGTCTCTGTCTCCATCTGGTGGACACAGGCTAAACCTGCAGCACGCTGGGTATGGTTAGTTTGTGTGTGTGTGTTTTCTCTTTTTTTCTGGTGAACTAGCTGGCTTAATCAAACAGTTCCTAAAGGTGCCAGAACTTGACAGAATACAGAAAAACTAATTTTTTTTTTTTTCATGTGATTTTTCAAGCTGTCTTCTATTGTTTGCATTATTTCTAGTGGATTACTTTGTTTTTCTCCCTCCAGCCACTATAAGGTAATCACATTTTGTCCATTGAGTGAAGATTAATCGGTGATAATTTTGACAAAAAATAATCATTTAAGTCATTTTTTATACAAAAATGTAAAGAATCGGCTGGTTTCAGCTTGTCAGATGTGATGACATATTGCTTTTTTTATTGTACACGATAAGCTGAATATGTGTGTCTTGGACAGTTAGTCAGACACAACCAGACATTTGCAGATCTAACTTTGGAATGTGGAACGTTAATGTATGGTTTTCACTAATCTTTGTAGACAAAATGACTAATTGATAAATCCCAGGTGCCTTATTTGAAAGGATCTAGATAATAACATCTTTTTTCCAGACCTCAGCGTTCAGGTTGTCGGCCAGGCTGTCCAGGAACTGGCTCTCGATGGGGTTCTGCTGGGTGAGCAGGGTCAGGTAATGGCTCAGCTTGTCATGCGTGGTGATGATGGTTCCCTCGCCGTACTTGTCGAACTGGGGACGACCCGCGCGTCCAAAGATCTGCATGACGTCCAGGATGCCCAAATCAACCAGGGCGCCGCGCTTGGCGTCGTACATCTGCGTGCCCTGTGAACACATGAGAGACAGAAAAAGCGTTTAAGGACTGGAAATAAGCAAGTTAAATCATTTTCACCTTATTATCTAACAACGAAAGCTGTCATTTGTTTCAACAGGAATGCAAACATCTCATGTCACAGGTGATAATAAACTCAATAAACTAAATAATATATTTTAGCTTAATCTATTATCATGACAGAAAAGCTCATTACTTGATATATAAATCATTTATATAGACAATTTTATGACATTTAGAGGTTAATTCATTTTAACATTTTGTCAGGTCTACAGAAATAAAATAAACTTATGTGTGCATTATTCAACCTGTTTCTTGTATCGCCCTCTTTTCTTTTTGTTTTTGTGGAGTTCTGATACAAATCGGGGCCTGACAGAGGTGAAAAATATCGCTTGAAGAGGACAATCACAGCTGGCGTGCATGCTCCATCTGCTTCCATTATAGCGTGTCAGCTGTGCAGTGGAGCTGCTGCTTCTCGCTCAATACTGGACCAAATTGAGAAATTGAGATGCTCAGATCATTCTAATAGACACTAAAAGATAAAGAAAATAGAGTCTGAGTTGAAAAATGCGGACGTTCCCCCTTTAAGACTTTCTTTTGTTTGTTTCAGTAGAGCAAAAGTCAAAGATAGACGTCAAACTCAAATGCGAGACAAAGAGGGAGGAGGGTGAGAACCTTGATGATGACGGCGTGGGCCGGCAGGTTGACGCCCCAGGCCAGGGTGGCGGTGCAGACCAGCACCTTCAGGTACCCTTTGGAGAACATGCTCTCCATCATGCTGCGGTCGGAGCGCAGCATGCCGGCGTGGTGGATGCCGAATCCGTCCGGGAACATCTCCTTCATTTGTTTGTTTCGGGAGCGCTGGATCTAAAAAAGGTGGTTAGAAAAGGGGTTAGTTTGAAGCTAGGGGTGTCAAACATGGGGGCGAACAAAGGGTCCAATCCCGGCCACTGAATGACTGTACAGAGTGTGATGAAAAATTATCAGTTCCTGTATCTTCACACAAAGTCATTGAGTGTCTTTCAGGACTCTAGGGATAACATACACTTTTTATTTGTAAATGGTTTGCCGCTTGAAAAAATAACTATATTTTAGTGACTAAATGTTTTGAATTAAAATGCAACAGTACTGTTTGAGGCACTGAATATCACTTTCTTATGTCATCTCCCCTATTTTGTAAATTACAGGTGACTTAATCGTGCAAATATTTATAATGTATTGGTTACATTAAAAGGACGGAGAAGGGATAACAGTGTTTAATTTTTTTTTGTCATTAGCACTCTGTTAAAGTGTATATAAAATACCTAAATCATACAGCTTTTCTATACTCTTATACTTAAAGCGAGCCAAATATATCATATTCTGCCCGTGAGTTTTTATTTTCTTTGATTTACTGCTATACAGTTAAACAAGCCCAAACATGGGAACTTGGTGCTGGTGTAATACACTCTCACTGCCAGCAGGCGGAACTACAACTCCCTCACTTCAGCTTTAAGAGGAGAGGGGGGAGAGGAAAGCAGGGAGAACACGGGTTGTCAGAAGTGTGGAGTAAGCTCAGATCCAGTTTACTGTTTGTCGGCAGAAATACAGGAAGTGTGACTGTTCATCAAGACCAGCAACAACAGAAATGTCCTGGAACAAAAAAAACAAACTCTGGCACAAGAACAGGACAAAGATAAGGGGCTTGGAAACTATAGACCAATTAGCACCTGTCGTGTTCAAATTTGAACACAATACGCTTCATGAAAGGCAGCTGCCTTAATCACTGATTAGAAATTAACTCACACGTGCAGGTGTGGACTAGATATAGACTCAAACACAAACACACACACACACACACACACACACACACACACACACACACACACACACACACACACACACACACACACACACACACACACACACACACACACACACACACACACACACACACACACACACACACACAGATTGAGATGTGTGCCAGTGACTGACAGCAGGGTGGTGACCTGGCCAGGCTGGAGGGGAGTTCTCATCATAAAGCTTTATCTCGCTCTCTGGGCATCTAAATGGAGGTCAGAGCCCACCAGGCCTCTTCACCACAGAGAGAAAAAAAAGCACATTACTGCCAGCAGCTGTCTACCTCTCTCAAACACACACATGCACACACACACGCACGCACACACACACACACGCACTCACAGAGGGTTTGCGTTACAAAGAACCTCTGGATCTGTATGCGGATCCCCAAGGACAAGTAATTAGTCCTGTGCAGGTAACAGGTAACAATAAGGTTTTCTTCAATAAGGTGAAAATATTGATTTAGGTACAATAGGATGAGCCTTTAACAGAAATAATGGACAACTGATGGACAATTTGAGTGTTGGCTAATATTGCTGTAAAACACATTTGTTTTTTTCTATTTTTTCCATTTATAGATAGATTTCCTGTATTTCAAAAATAAAAGACAATGTCAATACAACTATAAAAATACAATGAGAATATATATTAATACTTGATGTATATGCAGTAGATGCAATTACAAATCAGTATTTTGATATACTAAAAAAAGATATATAAAATGTAGCTATGCATCATTGTTTTACTCAATATAAATCATTTTTGATGATGAAATATAATAATTAATAATAATATTAATTAAATAGTAAAGTATAATTGTGACTGATTACTATTACATGATGTGGAATAAATATAAATTAAATTTAATTAATATAAAGTAGATTTTGAGTGCAATGATGTAACTAAAGTACGTAAAGTAAGTATGTAAAAGTATACTTATGATTACTTATATTACAGCAGCATCAGTACATTTTCAAAGTCAATTTGATTGTTTAACAGGTGTATAAATAAGCTTATTTGTACATGTATTTTTTTTCTACCACATTTCATTCTTTATACTTTCACTTAGTGTTGACGTTCTACATCCGTTACTAATAGCTAAATAACCACTTCTCTTCATGCACTATGAATAACATTTCTGAAACATCACTGTACAATTCTAGGTTTAAAATGTTAACAAACACACTCCTTTGTCAACTGTCTGCTTCGATGACGGCTTCTATCTCCCTCAGACCAAAGAAGCCTCCAAACTGAACAGCAAACAGAGAGCTGTGCCCTGCGTGGGCCTTCACACAGTTCTTTAAAAAAACCTTCACGAGTCAAGCTGAATTTGTTATGCTGATACCCATCCACTTCCACTCCTGTGCTTTCTACCGTGATTTTTATTCAGATGACAATCCGATACAAAAATGACGTAATAAAACAAAAAAAGTGACCCGGCTACGCCGTCTGAAGCTATAAGCGTCTGCACAGTGATCCTCGGGGTGTGTGTGTGTGTGTGTGTGTGTGTGTGTGTGTGTGTGTGTGCGGCCGGTGTTGCTGTGCTGCCGAGACCCGCGCGAGGCGGGCCAACGGGAGGTAATTGAAATGCTACAGCTGAGGCTTTGCTTTGAGGTGTCAGGGTGCGTTACGGCCACGCGTCCATCCCCTAATGTAAGGTGAGCCGGCGCTGATGTCTGCTGTGCCATGGCTGTATTCGAGATGGCAGTGACCTAAGCTCCTGATCAGGTCCCATTAGGCCCTTCCCGCTCGCCGCCGCTCGCTGCCGCCGAGCTCAGTCTGTCCTCAGACAGCCGGCTGCCAGCTCCACTCAGCCTCCATCACGGCCGGGGTACGCGGAGAACGTCGGCCGACACCTGAGCCGAAACTAACTATTCGAGAGGTCGTCAAAACCCTCTATCAGAGACAGGGCAAGGTGGAACTAACTTTTACATTGTTTTTTTTACAGGATTTAGGATTCTTTCAACACCCTGTAGGTTAGTTTTAGTTAGTTTTCCTAGGGTTAGCACGGTTTTGTGATCACGCTTTTCGGTGCAGACCCCCAGCGGGGTCCGCTTTCACACCTGCAAATGAACCAAAGTTTATCTTCAAACAAACAGGAAATAAAATAATTGACCATCCCCTCCTATGATGCATCTCTCAAATAGTTTCGCTCGGACCAGATTTCTCGTTCTCACCGAATGTGCTTAATTTTACAACTCTACAGTTCACATTAACGCGTCTTTGTTTTCACCCGGGTTCGAACTGTGCGTCCCGTTTCCTTGGCAACAGAAATGGACCACGACTTTGGGCTGTGACCATTGATATATAGATGTGAATTTATCTATCTATAAAAACTTTATTGGCTGGTTCAGAACAAATAATCGTACCAGTATGAAAGCACCACATCTTTTAGAGGTCTCTAGATTTACTGAACCTTAGTGCGACTGATGCTTTCACACCAACGAAAATGAACCAAACTACGTGACTTTGGTTGGAATGTACTGTTTGTTGAGTACCAAATACTGTTGGTGTGAAACCTTAAATTCTTTATTTAACAGCATGCATCAGTGGGAGCATTTGTAATTTTTTTTTTTTTTTTGCAGCACAGCTGAGATTTTTAAAGTGTAAAAATCACACCAACGTTGTAATACCTGAGAGCAGAACGCGGACGGCTTCTCTCCCGGCGGCGACGGCGCCGGTGCGGGGCTGCGGCGAGCGTTGGAAAACACTCGTGTACGGAGCTGAAATCGAGGCAGGATGGCTTAATTGTTGATTTCATTTAGTGGCCCTTGACAGTCATAATGTTTGGTGCCATGAGAGGCCGGCTGTTAATGATGGAGAGAGTGGGAGGATGAGTTTCCACTTCCACCCACTCTCGCCCACTTTTTTTTCCTATCACTATCTGCCTCCATCTTCTAATATCACATTCTGTTTTAGCTTCCTATGAGAGGAACGCTTTCGTGGATCTGCCTAAAACCACCATCGGCCATGCAAAAACTTTGTCTCACCGCAATGCATCGATTTAGCAAAGGTAATAATGAATGAGATCTGCATTTACATGCATAGAGATTATTGTTTGAAGACACACACTTGGGTAATACAAGTGGAAATGTTAAATTATTAGCTTACTGTCTGGTAATTAAAAAAAAAAGTGATCAAAGGAGTATTCAAATGAAAACTACATTTGCCAAACTATAAAAGACAATTTTCTTCAACAGAAAAGCACAAAAAAGAAAATCAAATCGATTGTTAGTGACATAATGATGTGCATTGATACTTTGATGGGTTAGCTATGTGTTGTATTTTAAAGGTTGTTATATCATCTATTAAATCAAAACTGAAAAGTAACTAAAGCTGTCAGATAAACGCAGAACGATATTTCTTACTGAAATGTAACAAAGTATAATTTAGCACATGGAAGTACTCAGGTGGAGTACAGAGTGAATGTACTGTATTTGTGTCCATGACAAAGGAAGAGTCCTCTGTTCTGCAACGTGCCGGGTGGCACAGACAGTTAAATCTCCCAGTCAGCTATTTTAAATTCTGATGAAGAAGCAATTAAAAGAAGGGGAAATGGACTCGCTGCGCGCCATCGTGATAAGGCGCGAGGTCGCTCCCAGAGGCTACGGGACTGTGGATGAGCCCCGGAATACCACGGAATACCAGAACAGTTGGGAACCGGGATGGAGAAGTGCTCGGTGCTTCTTCTCCACCAACTGTCCCGCCTCATATCACAGAGCGACTATTTATGGCCGTCTTTGTCTATGTTTTCTTTTTTTTTGGTGCTGCTCCCGTTTCCGCCAGCCTTTTTGCTTTTTGAGCGGTGCGGCTCATTGTTGTCGATCGGCGTACCGGCGGAGCTGCTTTGGCACGGTGACAGGTTGTCATGGATCTGACACAATTAAAAGAAAAAAGAAAAAAAAGAAAGAAAGGGACCGGTTGGTGGACTCGACTTGTAAAAATAGCAGCAGGAATGAAAGCAAACAGACACATTAATGAGCATTCTGTGGTGTCGCTGCGGAGTCCCTGGAGGATTCGCTTACTCGCGACGGCGCGTCTGCGTCGGCGTTAACGTGTCAAACAAAACGACGCGATGAAAAGCTCCACATCTGAAGACCACAGACGAAGGCGGGGGGGGAGGGAGAAGATGTCCTGACAAAGCTGAGGCGTTTCTGTTAGTACAATCGATTTCACACTGATTTCTTAAGACGTACACAGGTAAATGTTTGCTGCGGCACGCCGTCATCGTCCACGGTCTCGACCACCAGTTGTGTTAAAGGTTTCTCTCCACAATGAGACGGCGGGGGGGGGCGCATTTGTGTAGTAGTGCATTTGTGTAATAGGCCCATGGGACCACAAGGTGTCTCTTAACCTCCACAGTAGAGTTCCTCCTCGCTCCCTCTGCAAACAGCTGCATGGTTTCTTCTCTGAGAACTGGAGGTTGGAGTGAGGTAGAGGTGTTAGGGTTGGGGGGGGGGGCAGGACGGTGAAAGGAAGAGCAAGGAGAGGAAGGTGGAGGCTGGGATGTCAAGAGTTCGGAGCAAATGAAAGTCAAACTAGCTCACGCCCATAGCAATCTCCCCGGGGGGAGAGCTTCCAGCGGCACAGGTGTTCACGTGCTCGCCGTTTGCAGCCTCACGTTTTTATTCCAATTCATATCTCGCAGCTCCGTCGGTTTACGCCAACTGAGGATGCTAGTTAGAGATTAATTTCAAACCCAGCAACAGTATACTTGACGATGAACAGTATAACTGATGCTATATTGATTTCTTCTTGTGCAGAACCAAACAACAGAGTGTGTGTGTGTATGTGTCAAAGCCTGATTTATCCTTTTCCTCTGTGCCGTAGAACTAAAAAAAAAACAAAAAAACATTAAAGAGTCACTAGTTTGACTCAATATCACACTTGAGGCGTCCGCACATTCTGACTTCCCTGCCTAGTCTGTGGCAATCGGTACCTAGCCCTTCGATTCCAGCTGAGGATGTACTATCTTCAAAACCAAGAAAAAAAAACACATATATAGACTCCCAGGTTTAAAGCAAGGCTCAGTAACTCCCTAAAAACACCTTGGTCACTGTTGCCAACAGTTCTCACACAGGAGCAAGTAGTGTAAATGTTGGGGACTATTTTCAGCAGCAGATGAATCCACATTTAGCGCTAGTAAATGCCCAATATGTCATTTTTTACCCTGCCACAATCAGTCTGAGATGAGTCAGACCTGCACGGCATCGATCACCAGTGACCGCCCCACAATCTGTTAGTTTTGTGTCCTCATGAGATCAAGGCGGCCCCATGCATGTCATGCATGACAGCCCAGTGTATGATGGGAAACTCCTGTAGTCGCATCAACTTATCTAAAAACAAATCTCATTCCCTATGTAATTGTAATTTTTAATAGTGAATTACTTTAACCTGATACTGTAAAGGTTTCATCTGTTAAACATTGTGTGTAGTAATAATAATATTAATAGTAATAATAAACACTATATAACATAACACTTATCGAAACCAGCAATCATAGCTTTACAAGGTAGAAAAAAGAAAATATATATAATACTATTCTAATAATTTCTGATACACATCAGGTTTGAGATATATCAATCTTATGATACCCAGGCAATTGTTGGATTTTAAAATATCAAGAAATTTATGGCATAACATCGAGCCACAGGGTCAACTTTTCTTTATTGAATCATTTGGAGAAAAATTCAGCAAGGACACAATAATTGAAAAATACCATTTCTTCTCTTCCTCTGGAAGAACTAGATATAGGCATTATTCTCACTAGGATTAAACCGTATTAACACAGGAAGCAGAATTATCTGCAGGCTATACTTTTTTTCTTGCTTTAAGATAATTGTTTTTTTGGCGATTTCAGTGCCTTGCCTACACGAGCTGCCGAGTTTGCGAGCATTAGGCAAACAATTAACATTTACACATGCAATTTAACATGCACCATGCACGCCATTGGTTCTCAGCGGGAAAGCAGTGCTACCAGTTCATTTCCAGTAATCGCACTGCAATTACAGTAAATGTTGTGTTATGTTCGTTCGATTGGAAATCCAATAGAATTTTCTCATTAGAGCAATAAATAACATAATCTGGGCAGCATTATGTTTCCAACAACACAAAATTGCTAATGCTAATTAGATGTACATGAATTATATATCACCCTGGTTTAACCTGATACTTCTATAATGAGTATGTTCTTGTTATAATGAATAATGTTCTATTCCATTTACCCAGTAAACATCTCGTTAAGATTAAAATCTTTTTTTGCCAAAGAGGCCTCGCAAAGACGGCAGAATTAAGCGTGATGATATGATATAATTATTGATAATAGAACAACTTGTGTTTCATCTGGATGTGTGATTGTTCATCCACAGACAGTGGTGGCTCTGCCTAACTATCACTAATACACTATTATTAAGGGAAAACTATACTAATTGATTATATAATTGATTACTGATTATATATATATATATATATATATATATATATATATATATATATATATATATATATATATATATGCGACCTGAGTGCCAAGTATTTTAACAATTTTTCACCAGATTTTAATTCTTTTTTTGACTTGAATTTAATTTTGTTTAACTGTTTTAAATCTGAGCATTGAAAAATACAAGTGAAAATATTTTATTGAAAAATCTGAAGCTGCGAATTCAGAGACCTAACATTCACATATATAAGTTCAAAGCAAAAAAAAAAATACAAAATTCAAAGGTAGTCTGGGTCAGTGTAGTGAACTTGGAGATGATTAATACGCTGCTTTAATGGTGCAGGATGGAAAACGAACATGCCTCCATTTATTTTAGCTGCATGGTGGAATGAAGTTTGACATTGGGGAGTTTTCATAGAAGCCCTATATGACCCTTTAGGCTCATTCATTAACTGAAAACATAAAAAATAAAGAGAAGAAGAAACTAGAATGGAATTTGCAGAAACTTTCACGAGTTATCATAGATAAAATGACTTGCAATGTTTCGATTATCCCTCTATAATCATAATGGAGGGCCAAGGGTCTCGTTTTATTCTATTGTGAGGAACTGTCTTTGTCTTTTGTAAAATCTTTTGAAAGACACAATAAAAAAACACAATGCTTGAATACAGTGAGTGTGCCACTTAAAGCACATGTAATCCATCACGGCAATACTCTTAAGATGTATTCCCTCAAGGTTTCCGATGTGTAGTGTATGAGGCAGATATTACAATCCCCTCACACCCACAAATAGTCGCTCTATAGGTCTGTTTAACCAAACAGCACTTTATAATCATCCGCTCGATGAATACTGTATTTAACAAGAATTGATTTGAGTGGGTGCATTAAGATTTCTAAAGCTTGATTGACAGCCTCTCCAACCGCAGAGATAAAGCCAATTAAATAACATTAGGAGAGAGGAAAATATAGTGGAATCACTCCTGACTTTTAAAGCTGGATAAATAAACGCTAAATTATATGACTGACCTCGGAGGTGCTTTATTTCACTGCATATGCATATAGGAGATTAAAAAAAACACCCATAAATATTAATGTAGGGCAATTTCCAGAGTGCAAATAAGCAGTGCATTATCTCTGTGTGGGCTTAGAGTGGAATGATGCCCCTTCCTTCACCGGCAGGCCGGACCGACAAACACTCAAAGACGGACTAATGGAGTGGATAATACTCATTATGTTGGGGGAGCGAATTAATGTACAGTTAGTGCTTATAGAACAGGATTAATTTATGTGCACATATAGTGCAGGAACACTCGCACAATCGCTTTTAAAGTACAGTTTCAGAGGCTAACCAGGCCACAATGCACCGTCTTCGGGTCCCCTGACGTAATCTCCCGTCTCCGTTTCTAGTTTTAGAAAGCAGGAAAAGTGATCTGATTTGTATACATATCCCATTTAAATAGGAGGGAAGATTAGAGGCGCATCAATCTTGGCTCAGCCCCAGGGAGCGAAGGAAAAGGTTACTAAATTTATCACTCCGCCTTCTGTTGCGAGAGATTTAAATATGGGCGTTGGAGTCTGACTGACCGTCCTCTGAGGGAGAATATGGCTCCACCTCTGTGTACTCTCACAGCACAGAGACCATTAATTACAAAACACACGCGCCACATCGCAGCTCCGCTCTCATGCAGGCACGCGCTATATAGAACCACACCCGCGCTGCATCAAGTTAGGTGATGACGAATCAGTGCCTTCTTCTTCGGTGTGAACCCTTTTTGTCGGGTTGCCCTCTAAGGACCACACACACACACACAAATACACACACACTCACACTCACACTCACACACACATCATGGCCCCTAGTGTGAATGTGTCTGCGATAAAATAAATGTGGAGCAAATTAGGCCCAGGAACACTGACTCATAATTGCATACAGTAAATTACCAAATAATAGCAGAGTTTCAATTAACCGCAGGGTCTCCTTTAAACACTGGGTGTAAGCTATATTTTCTATATATAGTCTATATAGGCTAATTTATTATTACAAAAATTCTGACTAATCACCATCATTCTCATGTTAAAAACGCCGTCTCTGGGGTAATATTGTTTTATTGTCATCACCATCGGTTGAGGGCAATGAAAAATAAAAAGTTTGTCATGAAATTCAATCTTTCTGTCGTATTAAATGCAGACGAAAACTTGGGAGAAGCAGCCGGGAGACATTTAACTGCAGTACTGTAATTTTACTATTGAACAATTTTTAATTATGTAGAAGTCATACTGGTTTAATAAAAGATTTTGAGTAGATTACCATATTTTTCCAGTTTTGCTAAGTGGTAAATGCCAAAGAACACGGATCTCTTCATATAGATACTATTTCTAGCTTGAAACCTTTCTCTTTCTGCTGGTTGTCTATTACTTTCTATAATTATGAGTTATTCATCTTTAAATTCTAAACGAGTCCCACCTGAGTTCAACCTGATTCATTGCATATAAATAAAGGTAGTAAAATACATAGCAGTAAAGCGGGACAATACTCCATTTTAATATTATTATTTATTATTAGTGTTATTATTGTAATAACCACCACTTCACGGTACATTCAGGTGGAACAAGCAAACTTTAAAATCTATACTGGAATGGCCATGAAGATTAAAGCTAAAAACAGGAAAATTTCTGTATTTTTCCTTCTTTCCTATGTAAAAATACAAACATCTGTTGTTACTTTCTTGTTTTTTCACTGCAGTATTGCATGTTTTAGCAAAACCATAGAATTCTTTGACTACAGTCTTCAAAATTAAAAAAAATAATAATAATCAAATTTAAAAATGTTTGCTATATGCTAACGACATATTCTTGAACATGTGTCTAGGTATCACGATTGCTTTACTACAGCATTTTAATAATTGGATGCTGATATAACAACGATAACTCCACACTTATTCCTACACGGATCTTTTAAAAAAATTATTTTTGGCGGTTTGAGTATTTTATCATGATAAGTCCAGATTTTGTTGCATTAGATGTGAAATTTTTTCCATTTGTGGAGAACTTTAGAAAATGTTATCTTGAGATACAGTGTTACAATTTGTTATTGTTAGGGGACCTATTGGGAGAAATAAGAGAAACACAGAAAATCAATACCCTAGAGGCTGATATACTCCTTTTTCTTTGATCACAGTGTGATGATTGGTGGTAAACACTGAAAAAGTTTCATCTCAGATGGAAAGCCGTGGCTTGGGAAATAGTGAAATGAAACCACCCATCACAGCCTCATACCCTAAAAATTAACGCTCTTCTACCTGTTTCTCACACTGGCCGTAGCCCGGGCCCTGCTCTGCTTGGAAGAAGCCCGTCTCGCCGTGGTTCTTCGCCATCTCGATCAGTCCCATGGCCGTCCTCACTGTGGCATTACGAGCGTGGACAAACACCATCACCTGGGAAAGAAAGTCAACGACGTCATCGTGTGAACTTGTTATTCGACGCATGTGTTCCCCATTCATCATTTAGCGTGACAGTAAGGTTCTATGTTTGTCTGCAATCTTCCAAAGACAGTCCCTCCTCATAGGGCTAGGACATTTGGATTAAGTATATATATATAATGTATAATTTTCAATTTATACATTGATTTAAACTAAAAAAGAAAATTAAACTAAATTTAAATAAATATTTTATTTGTTAACACAATAGTAGCAAATTATTACCATAGTAGTCTAGGCCTATGTGAATAAATCAGTTGTTAGAATAAAAACATGAATTGAAAAAAAAAAATCACCCCTTGGCTCTCACTGTTGTGCAAATGACTCTCTATTTTTATGTATAAATTATTATTAGATGAATTAGTGGATGATAATAATGTAAATTTAATTAGATTTAATAAAATAATGTAGTTGTGGTATTGCATTAATATATTGTCACATATTTTCATATGTATTATATTGCCCGTCATGCCATATCTGACTGAACTACATTAATAAAGGAGCACAAACGTGTATTTCACACAGTAACTATTACATGTGATGCCGTGTTAGGTGTGATAACTCTTCCCTGATCACATGACTTCAACTTCAGAAGCCAAATTTTCTCAGTTGTGCTTTCATTCAGATAATAATTTTAGATCAAAGAGTTAACAGTTTTGGTCAAAGATTGTTGGTATACATGTTATTAGATTAGTTATTAGTTAGATATTATTTATTTAGTGAAACAAATTCTATCAGAATAGAATTGACTGAAATATATTATCAGAGCACACAATTTTGCCTGGCTGTGACCAGCTGTGCGAGCAGCAAGCACGCTGGCTTCGTGGAGACCACTGCAGCAAATATTATTTATTGAAGCTGTTTTATCAGCGGCGCTGAGCAGAGTGTGGAAGCACTGTCGACAGTAACTGCCGGCTTCCCGGCTTATTAAACTTCTCTTGTGGCAGCATGTGTCCCAGCAGGAGGTTTCGCTGAGGAAATCATGAAGGAAATTTTATCCATCAGATCCTCCCAAATGAAATTAATATACAGTATGTCACGGCCACTTCTTGACAAGTTAATTTTTGAGCAAAAGTAGTCACCTTCCTCGGCTGCGCTGTGGCCTCATCCTATGAGCCAGAATGAACCGTTGTGTCATTTTCGACCAGGAGATAAGAGAGTTGTCAGTGGCGCGGGAGAATCAAGTTGGTTTACAAGTTCTCGAGGGCTACGGGAGGATTCATATTATGCGTGCCTCAGAGGGAGAGGACTGCCAGTAGTGGGGGGGAGAGCTGCACTTGCAATAAAATGATGCAGACAGGATAACAGCCAACGCTCAACAGGGAGCTCCACTCCTGCAGCAGATGGGAGCTAAATGCTAAAGTCTGAATTCACAACTCGCGCGTTTCCCAACAGGCCTTCTGAGGCTGGTGGAGTGGAAGCAGAATGAGTGTGGCGGGGAGAGGGGGGGGGGGGTTGGGGATGTGCAGATAGGGACTTCAGAGGGTTTAGATAGCAGGTGTTCATTCCAGCCCGTCAAACCTCCACGCGTGGGTCGAGGCCGAGACGCCGCGCTGTCCACTTTGCTCAAAACGTGGAAACCTCCCCCCAAGTCTCCTCTATAGTGAAACAAACTGGAGAATAAATAAAAAAGTGAGTGCACAACCTCTGCGCTAAAGACTTGGATCGATTCTGCAGTTGGGATAGGACTGTACAATTTTTGATTCAAACCTAGATTTTTTTTTTTTAATTTTCCAGTTTTCCTCTAAAAAAACTACTTAGACCAAGATAGTATGTATTATTTTTAAGACAATACAAATAAATGTTTACCAATGTAGTCTAGGAAATTCTAAATAAAGTCATCAGTTCAAGATAGAAAAAAATGAATAAATGAATCACCACCACATCACTGGCTGTTTTTTTTTAATTGAAGAATCTCTTTTATCACTGAAAAAATATAGCTGCTATTTTTGTACTGTAAATTTTGTTGTTTAGTTTAGTTTTAAATGTTTGTGCTTCTGATGATTTGCTGTTATTGTATATTGTGGTGTTAGATGTTTATATTAAATAACAAAACTCAAGGTGAATGCATGAAAATTGCCCTCTGCAGATAAAAAGTCAGTGTGTTAGGAGTAAAAGAGTAAAAGATAAAAAAGTTAAAGTTTAAAAAATGAATATGAAATATGATTCCTGTGTGGATAATCCAGTAGATACAGTATAAACAGAGCTGTACTTGTGCATGATGCATCCCCTTTAAATGCAACTTTTATGTGTTCAAACATACAGGAGATCACTCACCTGATGACCGGCTTTAACCTGCTCCAGAACTTTATTGTAACAAACTTCCTCCATGTCATGAAGCTGCTGGATCTGAACCGGACAGAAACAATCATTTTAATTGTAGTCATGACTGCATCATTTTTTTTTTTATCTCACATTTGATCTCAAATTATTTGATGAAGCTCAGGGAGATTCTGCCTTAATGATTTTTTCAATCCATTGTGAACGACACCATCTGCTGAGGGAGGGCCTTCTGTTGGGATTTATTTTGGTCAACACCTTTAACATATCACATAATGGTATTTCTGAAATTAGATGATGTACAACACTATACACAATGTGCATATATCTGCAGTAATATCGCCTGTTCTGATGCACTGAGGCTCGACTTTCTAGTTTCTGTTGATGAATAAAGGCAAAACGATGGCCTGCTATATAGTAGTCTTATAAGATGCATTCATCTTCGTCAGAGTTGCTACAGCGACCTTTAACAACTCATTTACATGCGTCAAAGTAACCACGTCTGCACTGGCTTTTGTAAATATAACAAATTCATTACCTTGTTGGTGGATTTGATGCCGACGAAGGTCTGTCCGAGGGGCACCGGCCTGAATCGGCTGTCGAAGAAGAAGAGGCCGATGTAGGGGTTGACGTGCAGGAAGGAGGCCACGTCCAGGTAGTTGGGCAGAGTGGCCGACAGTCCCAGGATCCGGATCATACTCTGGGTGGACTCCACCTGAACACCGGACAACAAAACAAAAAAAACTAGGAATTCATCCATCCAGGCAGCAGAAAGAGTTGCACCTCTATGGAATTTGTTCCTAAGATCCTTTTCATCATGGAAATATTTGGATGTGTAGCACATATTTTTGATGTCCACTGATTGTCCGAAATGGAAATAATTCTGCAAAATCTATACCAGGGGGTCGAATATGTGGCCTGGGGGCTGGAATGGGCCTGCTAAAGGATCTGATCTGACAAACGGTGGACACAGTTCCTACTTCTTCATAAAAGTGTGAATCATCTTTTCGGGCTCAAGGGAATATTTACTCAAATATTTACCGTTTTTGTTTTGCAAACAGTTTGTAAGGCAGGAGATAACCTGCAAGTGATTATTTTGAGGTCAATAGATGTTTTGAAGTGCAAAGCATGCAACAGTGGATGAAAAATGCAATAGGTGAGATGTAAAATTGTTGAAATTATCACTAGTCCAGCTCACCTTGGAGCAAATTGTGCTGTATGTATCCCATGTATTGAATCAAGTTTGATGTAGATTAATGTCGCTATAAGAGCTCACATGGTAAATTTAGCTCAGTTTTTACAGCTCTAATTTTGTTGATGCAACAACAGCCATGCAATACTGACAACTCTGATTTTGCTGCGTTTGTTTTTTGTTGTTGCTGATGTTAAGCTATTGTCTTTGAAACAAGCACGACACTTCCTGCAGATTTTTTTCACATTAAAAGGCCACCGGGGAAGGAGGGAGGGATTATGCCCTTTGAGTTGTGGAAGTTTGATTGATGGCGGGTTAACAGAAACACATAAAAATGGCAAAGAACACGTTCCGTCCACGGTTGTTGAGGCCCCGGCCAATATAAAAGAATTTATAGTACATGCTTAAGGCCACCACACAGCAATAAAGACCGTGAGCATGCCCCCGCTGCCAGATCCTATTGAGTATCTGCAATCTAACACACTGATGATAAGACGAGCTGAACAGATGAGCCCAACTCTGGTTTACACACTGAAGAACGGGGGTCCATGGACGCGTAGTGGTGAAATAATAAAAGACATATTTCAGAGAGATCCCACGACCTTTACTGACATACTGCATTTCCTGACTGGAGCCTTTATTTTAAACAACTGTTCCAAGGAAAACTTCCAGGATTGTTGGTTATATATAAACCACCTGGGGAGTTTTCCTTGTCAGGTAACTGGATGAACTATCGTTTTATTTGTGATACGGCCCGTCTCTGTACTGTTGCTGGAACCTGGCCGAACACAAGCCATTTAGAAATAGCTCTCGTGCTGTCACAAAGGGAGCAGAAATTAATAGTAACCACCCCAGATCTGTTTAGCCACCCTCTCCTTCCGGAGTGCTTGAATGTGACTTTGGTTTCTCCGACCAAAATCCCAGTTCTCCGAAAGGCAGAACTTTTTCACACAGGAGCGGGTGTCTCGGTAGAGGAGGGGCTTTTCAGAGAGAGAGACTGGCTTGCTGCTACAGGTCTAACTAGGTGATTTCGGGCCATAACAGCATCCTAAATTTTATAAATAGACAGTGAAAGTTAAAAAAAAAAAAAAAAAAAATCAAACAGGGAAAATAGCAAAATAGGGCATTGTTAAAGTTACTGCTTTACACCATGAATACAAACTCAATACTCCCAGCATCTCTTTCAAATTAAAAGCCTTCTAAGTGTTTCGGTAGGATGCTTCAAATATGCAGAGGGTGGTCTAGTCCAAAAGGGAAATAAACTCCGAAAACGTATTAGGTAAATTTCACTTAAGCCCACTCATGTACCGTTACGTCTTCATTTTTTCCCCCCTCTGAAACCCGAATGAAAATTCAATATCTTGCGTATCAACGTGGGCGATAGGAGAGCAGCCTCGATGGTGGGGGTTGTTGGAAGGAGACGGGGGTTTGTCCTATCTGCGAGCCTCCTGCTGGATGTGACAGGGAAGATTGGTAAGCCCTTTAATGTGATGCAGTACCTGTCAAACCATCCCATCAAGATAAGACCCCACCAATCCCTGCTGGCAGGCCGGGGCCGGGCCCGCTCCACACACTCCACACACCAGCAACACTGAAAGTCCGTATTGCGGATGTGCGCCGCGAACGTGCGTCTCACCTACAGGGAGGGCAGGATGTCTGCAGGGTTTCACCACTTTTTAAATTACCTTTGACTTTATGCGGCTACGGGTTTAACGGCTCCTCCGGAGCGCCGATGAAGAATTCATGTTTCAAGTTAGGTTTGTGGCATCATAAAATTTTACGGCAATACGAGGTAATTGTGATTAACAGCTGAATTTACAATAGCCCCGAGGAGAGTGGGTAATGAGCTGAATAAAAATTAATGAATAAGTCTCAATAATGATCTGTGAAGTCCTCTGTGGCTTTGTATCGGGATCCATGTTGTTCACTAAACTACAGAGCAACAAAGTATAAGTAACCTCCAGTGGATTTACATGAACTGGAGCAACTCACAGCAGTAAACAGAACAAACCACTCAGTAATTCTACCAAGTTTAAGAACTTAATGAAGTAAGTTCATCAATCTAATAATCATTTTTTAAAATCTGATAATAATAATCAGGCAGCTCTCTCTCTACCTAAACACTACTTACATATTGTACATAGCTGTATATTAAAGCTGCATATAAAAGCATGTAGATTAATTAACACATGAAATTTCTCTCTCTAAGACTTGGCTCCCACAGAGACACTTTTTCTAAGTTCTCATGTTATGAGATTTGTTTTACTATAAAACCATGCAAATTATGTTCAGAGCAAAATCAAAAATACTCAGTACAGAGGTTCATTTTAATCTCAGGCGTGTTTGCAAACGTACTTTATGAAATGCTACAAAAAGGAATGAAAAAAGGACATGTCTCCGTTATTAGAGGTAAATTCTGGAATGATGCCAACATAAAATTAAAAACCATTCTTGTTGAGTTTTATTAAAATGGTTTGTGAAGCTTTTTGTTAAGCTTATACATGTGATTATCCTTTCACGTTTCTTTTGAAATTATGCTGCTATTTGTGATTTTCTGTTCCATAAAAGTTGAAAAAGTTGATAATATAGGATAGGCGTTTATATGATGAGCATTATTATATAACACGTTTTCCTCTGGCTTTTCAGTTATTGTTTAATTATTGATGGATTTGTGCCCAATGTTTTTTTTGGCATTGTGATGATTGAATAAACTGTATTAATTCATTATTTCATGTAGGACAATCAACCATTGTTCATCCACCATTTTAAATGGCTACATCATATCATAATCATAATAATGTTCTTCACCCTCATGATGTTATTACCTGCTAGATGTATACCAACCATGCACAACATATTATCAAGTAGGTTTTATATACAATTAGAGGTCCTAGCTTTTAATTCAATTTCTATCCAAAGATGTATTTTATTCCTCTTCTAGGTTTTGCATGTTCTGTTTCATGTGTTGCTTTTCCCTCCATTCCCTGAGTGTACAGTGAACAGTAATTTGCTGGTAGTGTGGTGGATTTGAAAAGCAGAAACAAGGATTGCGAATCAAATGTCCCAGGTGCAGGATATGTTTGCTTTAATTGAGGCAGGAGCAGGCAGTCTGAATCATTACTGTGGGATAAACATTTATTTATGAAAGTATGAGAGCCTGCTATTATTGAGCTTAACCGTGCATGTAAACGCCTCTGCCTCCAAATAAGACACCAAATAAAGTCCCCCTCTCTTGTCTCACTGCGGCGCTTGCAGTCAATTACATAACTTTCATTTAGATGTCAAATATATTAAAGTGAAGTGCCATCTCTAATGCAAACCTAATCTGTAGGCAATAACACTATCGCTGTTAGACTGTCTAAAGCCTGATGGAGCGGCAGCTCCGTTGTGTCAGTCGGGAAACTACGTGACGGATCAGATAATTAGGGTCGTGAACTGTAACGTTTTTTTATCTACTTTTAATTTTCACGCTGTTGTTTTTTTTTTTTTTATTAACGAGGCTTATTTTTCAGTTGGGATTCAGAGACGTCTGCAGTATTAGTAGGAATAAAACAAAAAGTTAACAATGAATTTGGCAGACACAATGTTCACTTTCTTACCAAGCATTACAAGTCGATCATAAATGAACAGAAATGTTACAGATGTTTTTCCCCCTCACAAATGTACTCTGATGAGTACAGACACAGCTGCAGACAGCACACAAAAATCTTATTACTGGCATGTTGTCCTTCATATTATAAACATATATAACTATATGTCTATTGTTTTAACTGAATAGAACTAGACAAGCACTCTGAGAAACCTCAACCAAGCATGCAGCAAGCAAGTCTTTTAGTCAGCAGCAACTTCTCGTCTACATAGAAAGTAAAAATGTGGAATCCACTACCTAGAATCTCCGAAGACCTTAGGAGGCTTTCAAAAGTTAAGCATATGTTTAGTGGTTGGACGTTTTCGGCATTGCAAAATGGGTAGACAGATAACACATAACCTCGGAGTTAAAAAAAAAAAAAAAATAATGATGACAAAACTAGTCTAGCCCTAAGCCAATGTGAACAAATCAGTTGTTTAGGAATGAGAAAAACCAAACAAGCAAATAGCCACGCAGCCTATGCCTCCTTATAAGAAGCATGCCTTATGTAAGCTTAGGTAAGTTTAAATTCAAAACCGGGAGGCAGAAGCCCGACAACAGAGCAACATTAAAAGGCTTTTGTTACAAAGGTTAGAGGGACTTTATCTCAAACGCTGCGCGTAATTGGTAGGAGTACACTCGGGCGGGGAAAAATGAGGTCCAAACCGAAGCTCTTCCGAGCAAAGAAAAAAAAACAACATCAAAGCGATAACCGACTTCGGTTCTGAAACATTTGCATAAAAAGGGGGGGACAAATATCATTTAGTTTACAGGGATTTCCATATTAATGCGTCCGAAGACGTGAACTTAAGCGCCCCGGCGCATCGAGGAGCAGCCGCCGTGATTCCTTCAGCGCAATCAATTATAGCGGTCTGTCAGGTGTGGCAATAATTGTACAAAGAGACGGGCGGGGGGACGGCAGGCGGGCTGCTGGCACCCGGCGTCCTTCATCAGACAAACACAAACACGCTGCTTCATGCCAGTCACATACAGATATAATTAGCCCGACGAGCGGCGGTCCTGCGTGTTCTACTCAAGTAAAGCGATATAATCGTCTGCAGCACAAACAGCAGCGCGGTTCAAGTGTTCTGCATTAGTCACTCAGCCAGTGTCACAATCGTTGCAGAATCACAGCTATACGCAGGTTCCTTTGTGTAAACAGGAGAAGGCTAGGTGGGAAGGCAAATTCCTACATCTCAATAAAACCAAAAAAAACAAAGAAAACCGAAATAAACACTCAAATGTGTTAAATGATGAAGTAAAACATAAATTTATAAAGTTTTTTTTAGGGAAAGAACTATAAGAGACATTTTCTTTCCAATTTTTATATAAAAAAAAGGTGAGAGCCTTGAGGGGATGTTTTTTATTCTATTTTTGAAAACAATTCTTGTTCACATAGACCTGGAGTACTTGCTTATTTCTTATTCTCTTAATAATTCAATTTTGATTTTAATTCATATTTTCCCTTCTTAGTTGGAAAAGACAAAACAAGGTGTAAATCGAAAATTGTAAGTTATTTAAAAAAAAAAATCAAGATTTTATGTCTAAAACTAATCCTCGAGCTGTAATAGTAGGAAAAGCTTAGATGTTTAATAGATTCTCTCGACAGCTCCTTACCCGAGTGTTATGCCATGGTCTTGTTAAATACTCTTCTCTGATTGGCCGGTGACACATTTTTGTTCACGATTAATCAGCAGTTCTGGATTCATCTGCATTGACACATATTACAAGACCCTATTTTCTCACACTACTTCAGGTTATCTCATTAAATCTACTGGTGTTGATGTGACACACTTCTTTGATATAAATGTGCACTGTTGGAGAGGAAAAAATCCAAGCTCACCAGAGCTAGTTACCGGGCAGATTTGTCACATGGGCTACACGGAACAACCGGTATCCAGGCCAGACGGCCCGATTACGTGAATGAAAAGGATAAAAAAAAAAAAAAGACAAAGTGTGTTTTTCCATATTTAGTCGCATGCTGCAGTGCATGTTATTATTCAGGAGACCCTTCACTCCTTGCAAGGCCTCACACCTCCACAAGTACTCATGTGTTAGCTGTCATCTCCCATCGGTGCCAGAGATCAAGGCTACAGCGAACGGAGGAGCATAAATCTACCTCCCCTCCTCGCCAAGCTGAAAGCAAGATTATGCGCTCCTTTCTTTTTCTGAGGCTACCCGTCGCAAACAAACAACGCGGACATGCCCTTAAATGTGAAATAGAAGAGCTACAAACTCGGTGCTTAGCCCGAGGAGAAACGAGAGTGGAGCTGCATTCTTCACTTTCTTGTAATAGCACATGTAAGAGGCACAGACTCATTCCTGGGGCAGCAGTCGTTTCCCTTTTTCCTACCATTACGCTATATCCTCCTAATGTGACAATCTAGTGTGGTGTGAAAATCCGTCATATAAGTGCTGGGTGATTTGGCCTGAAATAATATAGATAATTTTAATGAATGTGCATTTTTCCAAGTTAAACCCTGACTTTTGTTCTGTTTTGACCTAAACAAATGGCGATGGCAAAATAGAAAAAATATGTCTTGTAGGCTATTCTTGAATTATTATTATTACCTACATTTTTTGTATCAGTGTATTATTTTTGATTAGTGTTTATAATTTATTTTTTAAATGTCTTAAAATTTGAAATGGTTATTTGAATTACTGATCCTATCATATCATGGCCTTTAGTTTATATCAAGGTTGTGGAGAATATTCACTGTAACATTTCCTGGTATATATATGTATGTACTGGTTCATTATTTATTTATTATTTTTTTTATTCTTGATTATGAAAGTATCAGTCCTCCATGGTTTTGACCTTAGGTTTCTGACAATTTCTTTTCATAAAAAAACACGGCCTGTAAACCACTGCTTCAAATCACAAATACATCAGGTCAAGGGGCAGAAAAACCTGAGATAAAACATGCATGAAAAACACAAAAAAAACAAAAGATAACAGGGTAGCATGGAGCCCTTTTGTATCAGAGATGCAAATCAGGCTGATACACCAAGTCAGATAAGAGTCAAGCCAGAACAAATGTAGGAAAAGGGCCATACGCCTATTCAGGATTCTGTCACCAGAAAGAGTCGATCATGGGGCTCCAGCCTTGTTGTTATGTTCCTTCACAGCCACATCGCAGATGGCTGTACCGTTCCAGGAAATTCTTCCCGTGCCCGCCAACGCCTCCTCGGCCCCACCCGCTGGCGAGCAGGAGCGACAGTCAAGGAGCTTCCAAACTTCTGCACTTCAGCCCGACCTCTAGAGGTGTTAAGGTGTACAAAGAGCCCAGTCAGCCCTTCTCCAGTAATATAAGTTAAACCCGCAGATAAATGGGCTGTGAACCGAGTAAACAGCGGTCACATGTACGAGCCGGTTTTCAATTACCTCGCGGTTAACCCCCGGCGAGGAGGTCCCGGCGGCTGGGCGGCACGGTGCGGCGTGGCGGCTCATCCCCGCCTCTGTGTTTCACTCTGCCTTCCTCCTAACCCTCGGCTGCTATTGGCCCAGCCCGCAACAACAACAACTGGCTTCTAGTCAGTGGCGTTACTTTAATCAACGCGTAGGCTTGCAGACTACTCACCTGGGTGCTGTAACAGATTCAGACTCAATTCTGTGTATAGATGTGTTCAACCTTGTCTTTTTTTTTTTTTTTTTTTTTACATTGCTTCAAATGTCTGACACATACAATTTATCTGTACATTTCTGTATATTTTTCCCCCGCACAAAAGTTTTGATCTTGACCCTGCACAGACTGACGCACATGCTCCCTTGTGTGTGTGTGTGTGTGTGTGTGTGTGTGTGTGTGTGTGTGTGTGTGTGTGTGTGTGTGTGTGTGTGTGTGTGTGTGTGTGTGTGTGTGTGAACAGATGGACGGATGTATTTATAAAGAGATTTTTCAGGATCAGGATAAAATTTCAGCTCATAGAGCATGATGACGCCTGGTTGAGTCAGAGGAAAAAAAAAAAACAGTTCACCAACAAAAGGGTTGAGCTCCACCGTGTGTAACCATCCGAAACCAATTCACAAATCTAAAGCTACAACGTCAGGAACATTACTTTTCCATCCTTTAATTCTCTCTGTACTCATGTATGTTACAGCAGAGGTAACGTGTGTGTTTAATACCGTGGAGCAGCAGTGACAGATTAATCAGATCAGTGAGAGTAGGTGAGCGTTCAACGGTTTTCAGGCGCGACGTAGAGGCGAAAAGCAGCGCGACACGAAGCAGAGGTGCGGAAGATAAACCCGTTCGCCGACTTCACGTTTGTGCTGCACCAAGACTTCGCCGTTGTCACGACGAGGGACGATTCCAGTCCGGTTGAGACAGAAGGTTGTGGCTCAGTCGTGTATCGTGTCGTTGGTGTGTTTCCTTCACGAGCTGCTTCGTTCGGTTTATCAACTCGATAAATCAGCTGTGCTGCAGAGGTCGATTATAAGTGAGTTTGACAGTTTTGCTTTTAGCAGATCAATCTAGAACAGGTGATCAAACTTGAGGTGAATTATGTGTGTGTTAAATGGTTTTAATGCATATTTGCTGTAAAATCAGAAAAGAGTATTCACCTAGACCATAATTATTAACTTAAAGGCCCAATATGTAATGCTTTTTAGATTAAAATGTCTAAAAATTGCCAAACTTCTGTTATACATTTTGATGAGTTGCTTTATTATCACAAATACTTTGATTAATTTTTAAAAAAGAAACATTTGTACTTTAAATTATGTTTTTTTTTGTAAGTGTCTGCTCTACACATGCAAAGCTATTATTTTTAATAATTAAAAAAAATAATTTTTAATCTATTTTTTAAGCAGCAGAGCGAAATAGTAGTAATAATTATAAAACATAGTGTTTATACCTTAACTTTATAGTTAATCACCAGTTTTGCTATTTGGTGGGAGCTACTTCATGATGTCATTAAGTACATCTTTGGGTATTGTTTAGATTGCATCTGAAAAGTATATATAGTGTAAATTGGAAGGGATTAAATCATTAAAATGGTTTTCTGTGGATCTTTTTTTTTATATAGAAGCCCATATTTCAGGTATTCGGTTTCATTATTTTGAAAAGCTAAATTGTTTGTGTTGCTCCCTTGTGACCGAATAATATCCTCCAGTATAAAGACTACAGAGTGAGTGGAATAGCTATACTGGCATAGATCATCATTGGCTTTGTTATACAAACCTAAAATTTCCATGGCCTGTGGATTCTAAAAATAGCTTTTCACATCATTGTCCTCCTCTTTATTAATTTCCTTACGGACACTGTGGGCCACTGTGGTTCTTTCTACCCATTTGCTTGTCTTGGTTCATAATCGCTGTAATATCTGAAACGTCTCTGGGCTGATTCCTGCCCGGACACCTGTCAGTCCCCATCGGGTGGGGGGGGCATCGCAGCACACTGAGCAGCGAACTGCACCGTTTCCCTGCTCATTCTGTCTGGCAGCTCAGTCATAAGGGGGTGACACTCGTGGTGTCAGTTCACACACTATTATACATTTAATATCAGTGTGAGGAGCACAGTCTCTGATCCAGGGCTGTAATCCTCATATTCACAACTTTTTGTATACTGAAATATAAATACAATAGACAATGGAAAAAAAACACTAAAATAAAGATTTTTTTTGGTGTTGTTTTAAATGGTGAAGCTTGGTGTACTCAGTTGGTTGCAATCTGTAGTCCACACAATCTGTCAAATTCTACTAAGCAGGCACCAAAAGAAAAGTGTTGCACTAAAAGCATTGTATTATTACTTATTATTCCGACTCCACAAACTATCAGACATAAGAGAGGACGTTGGGTCTCCCCTTAACCCCCGTGGTTGGCTGTAGTGATTTGTGTAATTCTTTAATCCTGTTGCCTTGTTGAGAGCAGGTGGTCTGTGGAGAATCAATTGGAACATTTCGAGAAACAGAAAAGAAAGAGCCGAGCTGGAGAGAGAGAGACGTGACCGGAGACCAAGAAGAAGAAGAAGAGGCGAATCCTGGAGGGAGATATTTCTCACGCAGCTAGGATTAAGAAGTTTCATATTTAAAAAAACAACAACAAAACACGAACTACTTTTGGAGGCGTTTTATGAACTCAAAATCTGAAAATCAAATTTAAGACTTTTTAGAGATCCGTATATTTTGACTCTGTGTGTATGTGTGTGTGTGTGTGTGTGTGTGTGTGTGTGTTTGTGTGTGTGTGTGTACACTCTGACACCCTGTTTTTTTTTTTTCTTTCTCTTCTCTGCCTTTGTAGCTCACAGCGGCGTGTTGGAAAAAAAGGTGGGGAGGTTTTGTGGACACATATGGGTAATAGCAGGAAATGGCTGGTGCATGATGTGCACAGCTGCACCGGGTACATGATGAAGAGGAAGTGCAGTCTGGGTGCTGCTTCCCTCTCTCTCCATCTGTGTGTTTGTTTGTTGTGCTCAAAATAAATAAAAAAAAAGTGCACTTTGGTAGAACATACACTGGATGGGAGAAAAGGCATTTTCTGTATATTAGACCAGAAAACACTGTGGAACTAATACTGTGGAACACTGACTGCTTGGATTGAAAATTGTCCAACAACACCCAATCAAAGTGGTTAAATAGTCCCATAATGTATATTTATCTCACTGAACAAGGAGATGTTCTGTTTAGAGTGGATGAAAATCTAGAGAAAGGCACTAGAGGACCTGCCGCCCTAATATTTTAACCCTAATCAGATTTTAAAAATAATGTGAAAAGCTATTATCGTTATACAATGCATTTGGAGCTCTGAAGTACTGTATGGTTTATTCGTTTAAATTTACAGGACAAAATGGTGACAGAGACAGTTCTACTGGAGCTTCTTAAATATTTTTTTAATGAAGTTTCTGGAAAATTATGCTCATATGGTTTCTTTAGTGGAGAGAGCGGATATTACCCTCATGTCTGTGTGTGAAGTACAGAGATGGAATCAGGAGTCAGTTAGCGGCTTTGCATAATGACTGGAGGTCTCTGGGGAGAAAGAGATAGCCTGACACCGTATAGAGCTTAAAAAAAAATCTACCAACTTCTCTCAAGAGGAAAAAAAAGTAGTTTTAGCTGGCGTGATGTGATGTGTGCAGCTTACTCTCATTTACTCTATCTGGAAAACATGTGCTCAGAAGAACTGTGTGGATAGATAAACAGAAATTGTCAGGAAAATCAGAAATCGCTTTAAGCTAGTGTTAGTAGGTGTATTTTTGAACTTTTAGTACCTAACACACAGAGCTGAGATTGATTCGATCTTCACATTAAGGCACTTTAGGAAAAACAAGCATATGTCCGTGCTTTCCAAAATATTCCTTTAACATTTGGATGTCCTGGCTTTTAAAAATTATATCGGTGGCCAGCTTTTATGATGTTGAATTCAATGAAAATTTATAGTATCCATTATAAGAAAATGCCTTAAACTCCAAAAATACACTTGGCTGCTCGAGTCTGTGAAAAGACTTATCATTAAAACGTCACAAAATATGTAAACTGCCAACTGGACAGTGAGAAGCACTAACCTGTCTGATGGTCCGGGCCACCAGGCTCTCCAGTACCGGTCCTCGGTCTTCGTGAAGGAGGTGAACTTCGTCCAAGATCAGGAGACGCACGATCTGGGAGAGAGCGATGTCCCCGACGCTCTTCCTGGTCACGACGTCCCACTTCTCCGGAGTGGTCACCAACATCTGGAGACAGACACACACACACAGGCTTTAGGAACAGAATCCTGGATTTCCTGACACCGGATCACAATTCACAATGCAAAGTTTATGAGTAAATATGAGAAGAGTTTACTTTGTATTTAACAACTCAACACTAGCAGCGCTTCTGCTCCAATGATGCGGGTGCAGCGAGCAAATGCAGCTCAAGACTTGATGAGAATTTGGATGAGAGTGCTTAAAAAAGAAAATAAAAAAGTTTTGTCTACAACTTGTCTACAGTGAGATAATTACACGATATAAAACAAAGCATGAGCAGCACTGAAAACAACACAGACCAATGTTGCATATCATGGACTTTAATTCAATGTCAGACACAACGATTAGGGGATTTTTAAGTAGAAAATGTCCAAACCAGCTTCTCAAATCGGAACACTTTCTGGTTCTGTTAGTCTTTTATATTGGTTAACAAAATAATTTCTTGTGTTGTGCATTGTTGCATTAAGACAAAAAAAGAAAAAAAAAAGTTTAGGTTGCATCTTCAGCTTTGGGAAACAGCTATCGACATTTTACATCATTTTTTTAACCAAACAACTAATCGATTAAAAAAAATGACACAAATAAGCACACTACACAGATGCTGCAGACAGAGTCAAAGAGATTTATCAGGATGCTGAGTTCATCATGAAATAAATACCAATGAGGAGAGGTGAGTTTTCAGCAGGAGACTCTATGGTCGGGGCTCTTTTAATATGTAAAGGTGAGCCACTCGGCAGATTGGGGGCAGCTACCTCGAAGCCTCGGTCGCTTCTGGTTTTCGAGCCAAGATTCAGCTACATATAGAAGCATCTGAATCACTTGACCTATGTAAGTGCTCTCGCTGGAGCGGGAACATGGACGAGTTCAGCTAGTTAAGGGGGTGCCAAGCAGGTGAAAACTTAAAAAAAAAAAATTTAAATTGATCCTGAAGTGGAGAGGAAGCCTGTGCAGGGAAAGACACAGTGACTAAAGGTAGACACAAAGAAGTATAATAATCAAGCCGGTAGTTTATGAAAGCATGCGCAATCATCTGAAAATCTTTAGGGGAGAGACGGGCCTCGACCTCGGCTCGAAGATTTAACTGAAAGAAGGCGGTTTTAAGAACAGAGCCAATTTAGAAGGGACTGTCGTAAGTGACCCTTTTAACAACAGATACGGGGCCCAGAGGACCAGACGAGTCATCCAAGAAATATGGCGGTCCAAAACACAATGACCTCGGTCTTCTCATCGAGAAAAAGGTGCACACGTTTTTTTGGACAAATTTCAAACTTCCAACGTATAATTAAAACGAGCAAGAACACTCGCTTCTCTCACCGTCTGAAATGCAGTTTTTGCACAGCGTGTGGCACCGAGCGTCACAGTCAACACAATTCTTCAATTATTCATTTATTTGCCAAGGCTATAAATGTAGATGAGCTCGTCTGCAGTTCAACTCTTTTACAGCTCGGTAATATCTAATGCTGGCCCGCTTGGATCAGTGGCGGAGGAAGTAATCCTATCTTTTACTCATGTGTGTAAAAGCAGCAACAATCACAATGATCTGCTCGGCTATGTATTGTATGTGTTGTTATATATATATATATATATATATATATATATATATATATATATATAAAGGCCAGTAATCCTACCTGAGGAAATATAGAATGCCTGCAGCATGCAGGGTGAAACCACTACATGATAAACTTAGGCTGTAACAAGCATCAGACCAGTAAATCAATAATGCCCCATGTGCTACATCAGGGTTTCCCACATATAGAACATTATGTGGTGCTGCACCACAGAATGAAAACCGAGCCCCACACATTGCATCCGCCTTTTTCCCCCTGTCTTTTTCTGTCGTTGAGAGAGAGAAAAAGAGATCAATATTCATGCATACATGTCCAATGTTTATAAGCAAGGAGTACAGTGACAATCAATGCTACTTGGTCTGTTGGAAACACCGTACAGAATCTGTGAATTTTCCCTTATCTAACTAAACTGTCTAAACCCTGAAATGTTTGCTTTAATTTTTAACACAAGAAGTCCTAGAGAAAAAAACAAAAATTACACTCATTTTATGCAAACAAAAAAAAAAAACACAAATCTAACATTCCCTATTATTTCGACAACAATATTAAGACTATTGCTGATATAAATGTCACAATTTCCTGCTCATGTAACTGAATGACACACTGTAAAAACTCCCTGCAGAATACTATGTCATTTTCATGGCTCATCAGTGCCCAATTACCCATAGCTCCGCTCATTACAATACAGATAGAGGCTCCTAAATCACAACACCACAATACCAGGCGTACATTACTCACATCTTGTGGACCCAGATCCACCACATCCTCAAACCCTGTCGGAAAGGATCCTATGCTGTTTTTTTGTGGTATGATTAACAGCCAGGATCCATTCTTTTATTCTGCCAACCCTTTAAGACCAATTATATTCATCAAGTTGCTGAGTGCCTGTAATTCCAGTGCAACCCTATTCTCTCTTTTCAAGAAAAAAAAATACCACAATTTATAATTAACGGAGTGTGTGTGAACTGTTTGGCAACCTGTGTGTGTGTGTGTGTGTGTGTGTGTGAAAGTTCCCTCTCCTATAAACTCTTTCTGTAAAGGCAGTTCATTAAATCCTCTATGCATTTAAATCAATCTATCCAGCCATTAGAGACTGGCGTGCTTACAGAAAAGAAAGCGCCTGCTCCTAATTGGAGCTGCTGGTTAATCTAAATGGAGGCTCTGGCAAATGGAGCACAGGCCAAAGTGCTTTCTTAATTGCCTCACAAACACGCACACAAAGGAGAGCAGAGAAAACGCGCCATTGTTCGCCCGAATGTGCCAATTTAGCTTATTTATCTATCGATCGCGGCGTGACTGAAATCAATCCGCCAACATTCATGACTCATGCCTGGTTTTCATAGATCTTTTTTTTTTTTTTAAAGAGGTGACAATTTAATTGAAAAATGATTTTATAAAAAAAACACAAAAAAACAACAACCGTAAGAGATGCTCTCTGGATAATTCCACTGCTGAATTAAAGAGCAGTGCATTAATGGGAGCATATCATTACAACTGGTGACAAAGAGCAGCACAATGATGAAGCCAGAATCAAAAGCCCATAAGGGCTAAAGAAAAGAAGAGAGCATTTCTGTATCTCACACCTCTAAGGTCATATTGTCCTTGAGCCCAAACGGTGGACCACCACGTAGTGAATGTGCTATGCTACCGTGAGGAATAAATAGGAAGACTGTGCACTGTGGTACGGAAAATTGGGGGAAAACAACAAGACTATGAAGGTCAGCCTGTACTAAATGAAAACAACCTCAACCCCTAAACTCGCTGCACCCGGACACTGAAATAAAATCATGGCAGCGCTTATTGAGGTGACTATGGGAAGATTACTGAGAACTATGGAGTCAGATCAGTCTCAAAAGGAATGAATGAAGCATCAAAAATGTATTTTAATTCTATTTCAGTTGTATTTGTACTGCCCAAAATCCCTAAGCACAGATTTGCCCCAATGTGCTTTACAGTTTGTACAAAAGCAGCACTACATCCCCTGTCCTTAGACCCTCACGTCATGCAAGGAAAAACTCCCTAAAAAACATTTAACAGGAAAAAGAAAAGAGGAAGGGTAACAGAGGAGGAACCCCAGAGCAAAAAGGCGTGCAATAAACAATGTGTGCACAGGATGGAATACAATACATGTGAACAGGAAAAGTTGAATATGACACTGAACAGAGTAACAGGAATATATTGGATTGCGGTGCATGTGGAGGATGAAGTGACAGGATCCACCAGGTGAACCAGGGCAGCAATCTCATATTTCAATGCGCACAAAATATTTATCATTATTTATAAATGTAATGTAAATCGATAGCTGAAGCCAACACAGATCAAGAGCATAGACGACGACCTGTGCATTGTAGGGTCATTTATATATAAGTCCTGGAAAAACATTTGTGGATCCTTCTGTGTGCATTCCTTTATTATGGGATTTAACTGACCCCATAAATGTCTGCAAGTAGAGGGTTTTAAACATTTAGTTTCAGCCTGACCCACCAAAAACTCTCTTTTCATCAACAAATGAATTAAGACTTTTTGCATTTTTATAATAATACAATTAGCACATAGTAATCAATTCATTAAGTGAAACGTGGAGAAAGGAAGGATAGCTTCAGGCAGTGAGTGTTTGAGTCTTCATATTACTTTGACGTGGCACCAGGAAAGGGATTTTTACATTACTGCCACTGCCTGGCATGTATGTAGATTAATGTATATTTTCCCCTTATTAATTCTTTTTCTGAGACATGTTCAGCAAACTGGAGACACCGATGACATTTCCTGCAGCGTTTACAGAAAAGCTTTTCAACATGATGATCAGTGGGATGTTTTATGGAGTTGGATTTTAAGGAGGCGCCGATCAAGGCAGATCACTGATGTTTGCAAATCCCATAGATTGATTTATATATATAAAACATTTATTTGAATGTTACACTCACCAATAGTGAAAGAGCTTATTAGAAATATTATTATGTTGATGCTGTGTGTAGTTTCCTGTCAGTCAAAATAAATGAGCTGTAATAACTTTGTATTGTCCCTTTAAAAGTAGTTTAAAAGTGAGTTAATAGAAAACTCGCTTAAAAATAACACTCAAGAATTAAGACCAGTGTTTTTTAGGCAAAGAAAAAATGTGTTTTATGCAATGTTTTGTCCTTTTAAAGGTATATATACCTTATAGATTGAATACAATATATATTTGTATTTTGTCACTTGACACCTATGGTTAAACAACAGTTTTTCCTTGCGATCCTCTAACTGAAACATAGTTTATGTTCTGTTAATTGATGCACACAATTATTACTTTTTTATTTCCTCATGACACCTGGGCACGTTCCATATATTTGAAAAACTGTAGGTAACACTGAAGATATCCTGAAACACACTTCTTCCCTTTAAACTGCATTTCTCTTTTATGGTAATGTGTAGTGGGAGTAATCAGCTTGTTTCTCAGCAGTGGGGTTGGCAAGTATCTGAGCTGCCGTGCACATTGCGGGCACCGCTAACTTTCAACACTAATCGGCTAATTATCAGGTGTGTGTCTGAACAGGATCAATTAACGGAAACATACTAGATATTACCAGGACGCGATGGCTCAACACAACATGGCGTTTCATTAGTGACTCGTAACAGCGGATTTTGAGGTAACTCTTACGTTTCTGCTTTAATGCTGATTTAATTCTTTATTGTTTTTTTAAAAAAAAGTGTCAAAACACATCAGCAGTTATTTCCGTTTCTCTGCATTTGACTTAATCTTGACCCAGAAATGTTGACACACTCCGTCGCTCCTCCCTCGACGACAAAAACCGTCCGACCGCAAGACAGCTCTATTTTGGAAGAAGCCATTAGCTGATATTTCCCTCTCTGGACGAGGGAAGGAAGAGGGGCTGGGAAAGTCCCAGGATGCCACCCACCTGCACACTGGCATCCACATGGCAGCATCCCTCCAAACCCCCTGTTTCCATGGTAACTATTGCAGCCATGGAAAGAGAGAGAGAGAGAGAAGGATGTGGGAGGAGGAGGTAGGAGGGAGCTAGATGGAGCATGGAGGGTAGAGGAAGACACTGGATTGTGATATGTGAATGCCGTCAAGGCGAGCTGTAATGAAAACCCCTTCATCGTCATGTGTGCGTCTCTTTATGTTTGGGTCCTCATGAGAATACTACTTACAATTGGCTGAATATGAGAACATGAGCAATTACTGCGAGCGCTGCTCTTTTCTTCTGTTCACTGCATGATTCTGAGCATTAAGAACACAGAGAGCTACAATAATACATTTCAATCCGGTAAATTGAACTCGTTGTGAAGTGAGCCCATGAGCCCATCCACCCAGTTATTATGATTCATAACCGTAATGCACGAAGCAGTGCTCCCAAAATACATCTTCTGAGTTTAGCAACAGCAATGTAAAATATCACAGAACTTAAACGTAGGGGGGGTACTAATTTCAAGCTAAAATTTCTAGTATTCATTTTAATTAAAGTTTGTCTTACTTGATGATGATGAGTTGCATGTAATAAAGCTAAAGTAACTTCCAAAGGAAACATGATCAGCTTACCCCACTGAAAAACATTTACAGACAGAGCCCAACAAGAACAAAACAGGTTCCAAGAGGCTGCTCGTAAACTGGATTGTTCGTAATTCGTACCTCTCAAATTCACCCAAATTTGAAGATCCACAGAATATTAAGTTTTTGCACAACATAAACATTGAACAACATCTTTTGTCCTTTTAAGTGTTTTTAGTAATTGGCAGTAGAACATAGGCTGGTTTCAGGGAAAACAGCTAAATTTGACCAAAAAAAAACTGAAAAAAACAAGCTTTTTCTACAGAGAAGCAAATTCAAGCAAAACGGTGATCTACGTCCAAACTTTTAAAAGTTTAATGACACCTCAAACATCTGCACAGTTCTTTACTTTTCTGAAACAATACAAAACAACCAGAAAAAATTTGATATAGACAGATGTGTTGTGCCTGAGTCTGGAATAAAAGCCTTCGTGAGAAAAAAAACAAAAGATGTCTTATTGGCAGTCAATAAGTTAAGTGTTATGTGCTTAACTCAATCTGTTGTTTAGAAATGAATGTGTTATTTAAATCTCATAATAATCATAATATATAAGCAACTCCATAAAATTCCTGTACTGTCTGCAACTAAAACAATTTAAAAATACTCAATCAAAACTAACAAGAAAAAATGAGGGTTAAGAAAAAACAAGACGTTGAATGATGTCATCGTGTACTTTAGCTTTTTTCTGTGATTTGTTTGTTTTCTGATTATTTATAGATCAGAGCCCTCATTACAGAAACATTTCAATGACAGGAAACATTATTACAGAAGCAATTGCTAAATCATGGTTGTGTCCCATCCTATCTTATCTTAACTTAATAAATCTCAACTAAACCCTCAATTCTTCATTCGGCACACGTCCTGTCATGTCAATGTTCAGAAAGTGCACAGATTGCCTGTATCGTTGATTAGAATGTAATATCATAAAGACGCACTAAAAAAAGAAAATATAAGAATAGAAGAAATACAGGCATTCAGATGTAGATGTAGTACGTCGATCATATTCAAAATGAATCATCTCGCCAGTCAAAATACACAGGAAGGACACGGGTACATGGTCTGAGAAACTGATGGCTTTGAGGAGCCTTTCATAGCATTTGACTTCCTGCCTGGTGTGCCTCCTGTTACGCGTAAGGAAACATTTTTTTGGCAGGTTAATGAAAATAATTGGGAAGTTAAGGCCCTAATCGTATAATCTCCGCTGCAAGATGCCCTAAATCAGAAAATTCAAAAAGAATTAAAAGTTCACATGTAGAAAAGTAGAACATGTTTAAGCAGCAAAGTATTCTACTGACTTCAGTAGCTTAAGTAAGTTCTAACCTAAAGTTAATTCTCAATGTGCTCATCTATACATCCGGTGTCGAACGCCGACCCCGATAAAGGCCGCGCTCTCTGATCAAACCTGCGCTCAATACTGAAACTGCGTGCTCGCCTCGCTCCACCATCGCCACATCAAACGGCCTGCGAAAAAAGAAGCAGCGACGCAAGACGACCAAAGTTACAGCACGTGGCGTCGCTCGCGCCCCTTAAATACGGCCGGTCCTTTTCAGTCAACCTCTTTGTGGGAATGTGCAGACGCCGACGGCCTCAGATGAAGAAATGCTGCAATGAATATGACTAAATCATTCTCTTTGTGAAATCTCCCCCCCTCCCACATCACCTGATAGTAATGCAACTTTAATACACCTTAGGATTAACTGGAATTGGCCTCATTTCGTAGGAATAAACCCGCCAGCATCCCCCTCCACACACACACACACACACACACACACACACACACACACACACACACACACACACACACACACACACACACACACACACACACACACACACACACACACACACACACACACACACACACACACACACACACACACACACACAAACACACACACACACACACACACACACCAAACCTCTACCTTTCCTTCTCTGTATTCATGAGTCTCACGAGGCTTACAAACTTATCTCTAAGCTGTGCAATCTACCGAATTCAACTCTAAATGGATTTGATAGATATGCTCGTTTTCTCATAGTTCAGTGTTTCACTGTGTCCACCACCTGAACTTCCCTCTGAGCTGCAGGTAATACACTAACTAGATGATCTTTTGTTGACCAGAAAGGCGAAGCCTCGATGAGTAGCATCACCCAACACAGCGCAGGTGACTGTTAGCAAGAGGCGACTTGACAAAGCAAATGCACGAATTGTTGTAAAAAAACACGCAGTCACCTATTTTTAAGTAGCTTGACACTAGAGCTGTAAAGAAGACTCAAGTAATTGATTATCTGCCTACTTTCACATTAATTACCAACTATTTTGATAAATGCTTGATCAATTTGAGTCATTTAAAAAAAAAAATTAATTAAGGTTTCTTTAGTTTTCTATAAAAGTAACTTGGACTTTTGGTCTGGAGACAAAAGAAATTTTGGACTGCATCTCCAGCTTTTAGAAATATCCACCTTTCAAACAAAAAAACTCAGATTAATTGTTTAAATAATCAATTATCCATAATTATTGACAATCAAGATGCGTGCCGTAGATGCAAATGAATGGAAACTGTCAAGCTGATCAACAGTTTGTATCATTCTCCACACAGTAGTGAAATGAAGGTTATAAGGGTAAGTATGTTCTAACTAAAAAGGTTCTTTTAACAGTAGTAGCAGATTACTTTTTGGTACAAGTATTCTACAAAAAAATGAATTACTTTTTGAATGACATAACTAGATACTATTTTAATGGATCTATCCTTTCTATAATATAAAAACTCTTTCTGGGAGGGAATTTGGTTATCATGTAGTATCATTAACACCTTATACTTTTTGAGCTGTTAATGTGTTAACACACATCATAAAAAATGTACTTGGTACCTAAATTATACTGATTACTAATCATAAATTAAACATGTCATCAACTGACATTTACCTGAACGTAATATAACAAGATGCTGATTAGACAGCATGATATTTGCAAAAGTGACAACAATTAAAAGGCCACTCTGAAATGTGTGGTTTTGTTTTATTGGGGGGGGGGTGTCTGGGGACTTTTAGATGTAAGGCACAACAATGGGGTTGAGGATCTCATCAAGGTATCTCTGTGCATTCAAAACGCCGTTGATAAAATGTACCTGGGCCACTCGATCCACAGCACTGACATCAGAAAAGCCACACGATGCCACACACGCTATCTGCTATCTGCCCTGATCGGTGTAACCCAGGAATTATCTGTGAAAAGGACACCTCTCCAACACGCCAGACACCATTGAATGTGAGCATTTGCCCACTCTAGTCGGTTACGATTATGACCTGGAGTCAGGTCGAGGCCCCGATGAGAATGACGAGCATGCAGATGAGTTTTCATTTCTCTGAAACGCCTTTGGAGACAGTTTATGGTAGAGAAATGATTCCTTCTGTCTGCATGGCAATCGCACGCTACCTCAAAACTTGCGACATCTGTGGCATTGTGCTGTGTGACACAACTTAACATTTCAGAGTAGCTTTTTATTGTGGCCAGTCTAAGGAATCCTGTGCAATAATCATGCTGTCTTGATATGCCGCACTGGTGAGGTGGGATGGATTGTCACTATCACAGATTTAAACAGATTCGTATATATTGAGACTAATTGTTATTTTGTGTATGAAGAAAAATACAAGCAAAAGCAAAAGTGTTGCATTTATATTTTCTTCAGTGTATTTCTGTGTTGTGCTTATGCATCACATCGCTTACGCGTCCTGTGTAGAATGAAGTTAGGCGAATGACTGCTGGTGAATTTGGGAGAAACACACAGACATGTGAAGTAAACTAAACACTGAATGTGGATTTTTAAACTTTTTTTTTCTTCAGTAGCAGAAAGAAGATGTTATGAAAGCAAAAGAAGACCAGAATCTGAAAATTGATCAGTGCATGAAAAAAACCCTGATTTGCCTATCATGTCACGTCTTCAGATATGATGTGGTAATGTGCATCTATCTTTGAAGCCATTAGTAGTTTATCCACTAGAGAGCCCTGAACTCAATATAGATTGTTTAGTTCATCACTTAGAATTTTTTTGAATTCATAAATATCAGCGTAAAATATCCATAATCTGCTGCCTGATCTAGTATTAAAGCCACCGGCTCAGATAAAATACCATTCGGTGTTGTTCACACATATCAAACCTGGTGTATATTTCTGCATGATATACAGCGTATCTCTGGTAATTTACCGGTGACAAACAACTCTGAAACTTGACCCGTCAATCTTCCCCAATATCTATGACAGCCACTCTGTCTTTCAACTTTATGAATCAATTTAACATTTTTATGATAGTTTTCATGATTTATGACGCCGTGGCAAGTGAGTGAGTAAACATGGCGCCAAATCCTAAAGAACTCAATGACAATAAGAAAAAGACTCAGGAGAGAATATGATTATTCTAAGGTGTCCCACAGATGTGAATTTTCATCTGGTGGTTATTGTACAATCAATAAAACTCTTTAATATCCAAAATATCAGGCGGCTTCAGGGAACATATCATCATGTGTAAGGAAAGAAAAACAAAAGCAATAATGAGGAACGTAAAGGAAATAGAAATGAGAAGGTTCCATGT
The DNA here is from genome assembly GCA_036785175.1 of Eupleurogrammus muticus. NCBI lineage: Eukaryota > Metazoa > Chordata > Actinopteri > Scombriformes > Trichiuridae > Eupleurogrammus > Eupleurogrammus muticus. The sequence continues at coordinate 17,465,675 of JAYKQN010000018.1, read as the reverse complement.
TAAAAAAGAAAGACTCACTGAATAGCACCATTGTGCTCAATAATCTGGCGGTGCTACACTGTTGAGATCCTCTAATTGCTTATCAACTGCAGACACAAAAAAACACTGAGAAAGATGTTCTCAGAGCCGCCGAAGGGAAATTTGACAGCTGACCTTTGACCCCGCATGGTTCCGGCTGTGTGCCATAGTTTAATTGCCGGTAGAAGCATCGGGGCTGCGTTGTGGTGCTAAGCGGGGGCCTCCCTGTAGGTCCTGTCACAGAACACAGGAGCAGAGCACTGCAGCCAGGTAAAGAAGTGCTGTGGTCAGCTAGAAATAAAAAAACACACCTGAGGAACTGTGTGTGTGTGTGTGTGTGTGTGTTTATGAGGTCTTAATGAAGGCAGTGAGGTGAAGCAGAGGAACACTTCTCCACGGAATAATAGAGGGAGACTACTGCTGGATTGAGCTAATTTTTATATATATATATATATATTTTTACCATAAAACACCACTGGATTGTGTTACGTTGCAGAATCTGCATTTGCCCCATGAGAACATTGAATTCACTGCTAATATGATACGTCGTTAGTGCAGTATGTATAGTAGTCCCAGTATGATGATATATTTGTGACACTATTCTCATTTTCTGGATTTCTAACATCACAGACAGACAGGCTCTATATATATATATATATATATATTTTTTTTTTTTCTTTCGTGGTTTATGTCAAGTTGTCGTAACAAAGACAAACAATGTCAGCTTTCCATCAAAAGTGATACAATTTAGTAACACCTACTGAGAACTGTCATAAGCATTCATTATTGTTCACAGCAGGTGTCAATTCATGATTATGACAGCATTATGACAGCCTTATGAACCCCTATTCAAAGTAAAGTGTTACCCAGGTTAGCATCTCGACAGGCTATCAGTTGCATGCATCTGTGGGTGACTTCACTCTTTTTCCTCATTATCCTAGAATATTCCAATTTTCACCTTTGACTTGGTTACTTCCACTTCAACGAGTCAAATATATGAGCGTCTCTGTCACATGAGACTATAGGGAAATTAAAGGTAAAAATAAAAAATGAAACAAAACAACTAGCGCTCATGACCTCTGTGTCCTCGATGGTGGCTACAGCTCTGCAGACGGGAACCAATGAATATGAGCATCTCTGCATCCGCTGGCTTACCTGCGATTAACAGTACATGTAATCTACTATAGGGTTGTGATGAAAATTGGGTTACCATGCTCAGCTCATTACCCCAAAACAATAAATGAATATATGTCACGGCGGGTTAGGGTTACTCTACAGCCTGATCTAACTTAACAACATCATCAGCTTCTTGATAATACACATAATCTATATAAATACATTTTGAAACGGCCTCAGTAAGTTCAGTATTTTTTTTTCACCACACTCAAACAGCTGGCTGCTTCCATACAAGAGGAATAAAACACAAACCCTAATGATTTGGGTGTTTTATTTATGGGATTTTTTGACAGCAAAAGAAGACATATACTTTCAAATGGGACACTTCCACACCACAGCGCTGTTCGAAATGTAAATTGTCTGGCGTCTGTGCTGCAGTTATACATGTCCTTATTTGATCTGATTTTCTTCAGCTATTCCATCCTTTGAATGTGAAGTCTCCCAAACAATGGCGGCCGAGCGTAGTGACTTTACTTATTTTTCAAATAATGACCTCTGCATCAGCGAATCGCACGAGGGATCTCAGGCGACATACTGGTCACATTCAAGCAGGGCTTAAGATGAGGAGGAGACGGCATCAAAGCCATAAAAGGAGTAGGAAGACATACAGTGTCACAGACTAGCACGGCTTCATTAAATAAGGACATGGAGTTTTGTTCACTCATGGAACTAGAAAAGGGACGGCAAGGATCTTCTTTATTGTCCTTAGCTTTCCATTTGAAGGCAGCATATTCTACACTTGTAGCTACAGCTGATGAAACAATGCATCCAAGTTATACTTGTGCCACTTGTATCTGTCAGAATTGTGGCTGATGCATGATGATGAAACGCCCTCAGACGCAGAGCCACGGTGTGTAAATCCACCCGGGAGAGGGAGGGCATGAACGTGTTATCGAGGAGGGAACCTGGAGGAGGGAGGAGGTGCTTCCTGCACACTTAGTTTGAACTCTTCATATTATAGAAACACATAGTGAGCGCGTATGTGTGTGTGTGGCTGTGCGTACCTGCGTTCGAAGGATCTCTCCTTTGGTTAGTTGCATGTCTCCAGTGAGTTCTTTGACAGAGATGCCCAGTGGCTCCAATCGCTTACTGAAGTAATTAGTCATCTCTGCTGCCAGGGCCTTCATGGGAGCCACATATACTATCTAAAGAGAACAAAAAAACAGAGAACACTGGGAATAAATAGGGGAGAAAACTGAGACGGGTAGAGTGGGGAATGTAGAGGATCAGGGTGAGGTGGTGGTGGTGGTGTTACAGGAGCGAGGGGCTGGAAAGACACTGGTGATAAATGAGCGAACAGAGGCAGGATCATTCGTTCCCTGGCAACCAGCACAAATCACAATTTATTGAGAAATATGATGCCAGCCTCCTGCATGGCTAACATTTAATGGTGATGTATGAAAAGTGGCTTTCGTCACTGATTGGCACTGTGCGGGAGAAAGTGTGTGTTTGTGTTTGTGTTTGTGTGTGTGTGTGTGTGTGTGTGTGTAAGCCTTCGTGAAGAAGAACAAAGCCTTTTCAGATGTCAGGAATTATTTAACTATTTAATTTTGTGGTAGGATTTGACACAATGGGTTTAAGGACATATACAAATATTTATAAATCATAAAGCTGACAAATAAAGACTTTTTGTGCACTATAAAAATAGTATTTTCTATTATTATTGGTATTTAATTTTTGTCTTTTTTTAAGTCAAGTCGGCGTTGGAAGTGGAAAAAAAACAGTGAAATCTAATTTTCAAATAATGAGGTGAAGAAAAATTCCAGTCAAACGAATAGTATGTGTAATAGTATGAAAGAAGGAGACAACAATGTGTGTCTGTTCTTTTCTTACAGCTGCCCACAGTGGGTCTACATTTAAACTAATAAAGCTATGTATTTACATAGCAATCAGCTATGCTAACACAGCTAAATCTGTCCGTTTAGTGTGTTTGTATTAATGGGCATCAATAATTATTGATGAATTTACTCTGGTAGGAATTTTATAATTAACAACCTACTACTAATGTGAAAATGTAGGAGCAAGCAACATAGGTAGAACATATGATAAAAAATATTTCAATCAATATCAATAATTATCTATATTTTGAAAATGATAAGGAGGAAAAAAGCTGAATGTAACCAATCTATATTCAACTTGATTTGGTGGGTTTTGATGGAAGGACTGCTCCATTATCAATGGAAATATGAGGTTTATGAACAAAGGAGGAGGCACCAATCTTGAGTGAAACTATCACTCTTATATTGAACCATAATATAATATATAATATGCATTGAATATATACAGTATATACAAAATATATTGTTTTATTGCTGAGGCCTCTGTCAGCTACAGCCAGAGCTGTTTTCTCTTTTATGGTGGTTGGCAAACGGACGTAAAGGTGCATCACCCGGACGTGGTCAACAGCAGATGGCATGGTGAGCCCTACGAGCCACGTGAACCCATAAAATGCAGATTCTGCATAAAATTAGTCACTTTTAGTTTGTTTTATTTGTGATCAAACCTATCCCAGACCCCTGAAGAGTGTTTTGGCAGAGTTTGGAGGCAATAGGAGCAAACGGTGTGCTGTAAGGCTCCAGACAAAGAGGCAGACATCGAGACAGACATTGTACCAATTATAGTAACAGGATTCTGTGTATTGTTCTTTGGTTTAAATTTTACCTTATTTTGCAGATGTCTGAATTTTGTAGATTAATGCAGAAGACTTTAGACTCAAAGGAAAGAGGAGAAAAATGATAAATAAAACTCTGCATAAATCAGCAGAAGTAACAAAGCCACTTGGAGGAAACCTAATCACATAAATCCAGCTGCCCTTGGACTCAAAACTATCAGATAGCTCCTATTTGAATGCTGTCTGAAATCTCAGCATCCAAAACTCGGAGGATCAGATCTGCATCTCTGCATGGGGCGTGCGAGTCTCAGCGAGGAGTGTGATTAATCTGCATGAAACGTGTTAAGAGACTCGGCGGTGGAGCAACACTGGAAACATTAGTCGGCTATCGCGCATGTTTTAGACATTACCCACGAGCTGTTTTAAATTCTTACTGTGACTCTTCTCGACAGCCGCAATCAACGTGACTCATTACAGTCGGCCCAGGTGAACGTCTTCCTTTTAACAACCACTGTAATATGATCATAGTGCATCACATCCTGCACAGCAGTGAGAAGCATTTTTTTTTTCCGTGTTTGTTGTCTCAGACCTTGAATTCGTCCTTTTTGATGACGCCACCGGGCTGCAGGTGCTGGCGGATTTCGTGAAGGACGGTCAGCATGGCGATGTTGGTCTTTCCGGCGCCAGTCGGGGCGCAGATCAGAAGGTTTTCGTTGGTGTTGTAGGCCGTCTCGAATACCAAGGACTGGATCCTGTTCAGACGCTTCATTCCCTTGAACACCAGCTGCCCGATCTGAAAGAGGGAAGGAAGGAAGGGGATTATTAAGGACAATTTATAACAAAGAAATGAAAGAAAAGTTATGCTACATATTTCCCCCTTAAAAACATTTACAGAAATTTATTACATTACAGTAAAGGATGGCAAAAGCGTCACTGGGGGGCTGCAGATATTATAAAGGAAGCATCCTTTATCAAAATCTGATTACCAAAAATTTGGTTTGCATTATTAATATTCATAAAAGGGATAATGTCATGTTCTGAAAGTGGTCATCATTGGGGCAAGCAATGTACGCGCTGGTGAACAGTGGCAGTGAGGTAGGCCATGGAGATCTACATCCAAATGGCTTCGAGGCTCAGGAAAGAGAGTGGGGGAGTGGTGCACTGCTGATCCCGGCACGGGACATTGTGGGTCAGTGGGGGCAATGCTCCATCCTACCGACACGCCTTCCACTGAGGAAGCAGGGCTTAGGGACTCAGGGTTGGTCTCCCTATCTCTGGGTGCTGAGATTGCCACAATTTGGCTTTGTTCTATTACAGCAAAAGTGAATAAGCAAGAGCATCTTGCACAGCGGCATCTGCCATCAGTGCATGAATGCATGAATAAATATATATTACGTAAACTGATGGATCGGAAGACTACAGTATAGACTAGAGGGGTATACAAATTCATTTGCCGCAATTTACCACCATTTAAATCAAAAAATGACTGTTTTGTTGTCAGAACTAGAGGTGAAATGTGACAGGCTCATTAACCCCCCCTTCCCTTTTGAAATATTTATTCAGTTTCAAAGACTGCTGCGAAATCTCTTCTTAGCCTATACGTTCGCAAAATGAAATAGACAAGCTAGTACCTATTAAAGCCTTCATCCGTCTGTACAAGGTGACCTAAAGTCTGAAAAGCTCCGGTAGCTGACTGGCCTGTAGCCTGACTACTGTAAAATAAAGCTGTCTTGTGAACTTATTAATTAGATCCATGTTTGAACAACAGTCCATTTAATCATTTACTTTACGGTTTAATGAATGCACAGTGAGGGCAGAGTTGCACTCGCAATAATCTTCTTGAGTTTAAAAGGTGCTCCACACACAGAGGTATCTTCAGCATTTTTGTGGCATGACTCAACCGTATTGGTCGCCAAGTTGCCCATGGCAACAAGAATCGGGACACTGGCAACCATTAGGTGCGATTCCCCCACATTTTCTGTGAGCAGTCTTCAACCCGGAGGACTGACAGGAAATCTAGAAGGGTGATCAGTTACTGTATGTGTCAGCGACTGAGCCGCCATGTACGAGGTGACTGCAGAGAAAGTGGAGCATCGAGAAAGCATGAAGGAGGAAAGAGTGTATGTGGTGGGATTAGCTGTCAGTCAAGCTGCCCTCCGTCTGCCTTCACTATGGCAACAGAGTGTGGGTGATGGCCCTCAATCTCACACAGCCTCTGATAAGTAGAGAAATGGCCACTGTGAAGGACAGCTGGTGCCCCCACACACACACACACTTTTACTGCACATTAGAGTCCCTGCGGACCAAAAGGTCTCTACTCTAAAACTGCCTCTTAATGGAGATCATAATGTTGCGTTATTTTTTTTTAGTGTTGAAAGTTTTAATCAGCTTCAGTCCTGATTCTAACAACTAAATATGTATTTTTTTCAGAATTGTAGCCCTATAAATGCCAGTTTGCTCACATGTTTTTTTTTTTTTTTTTACATAAAATATATATTACTATTAATATCATTAGTAGCAGTAGTAGCACATGTAAATGTCATACAAATGTATTGTGCATCCATCTGGGATACATCAATGGCTATCAATGAAATGCATTTTGCATTTTTGTGCAGTGTCAGAGTAAATAATAATTATGTATTTATTGATTATAAAGGTTCCTATGGCTGCTTTTAAATATTATACAGTAATATTTTGACTAACTGATGCATGATATAATGCATCATCAGCCAGTGTCCTTAAGAATAATTCAATATAAAACCATAAACAACACAACATCTCAATCATACATGACAAATGATGTCAGCTAACTGCACACTTGACCGCATGTAAGAGAAATGAGCAAACCGTGAAAGCAAGCTGAGACAGGCTGTCTAACAGAATTTAATAGAATTTTTTTTGGCAAATTTTGTTCTAAGTCCAATTTTTTTTTACAAAATTCTAGACAAAACACCCTGTAACATAACAAATTTAAAACGTTTGAAATATTTACAAATTTATCAAAAATATAAAAGATGAATCCTGTTTTCTTTGATCACTTTTGAAATGTCTCTACTATTTTCTAGAAGAACACCTGTGGTTATTTAGAAAGGCACACACCTGTCTCTATACACAACCCACAGTTGACAGTGTGTGTTAGAGCACAAACTAAGCCATGAAGACCTGTGGATCAACAAGACCAGCTTGTTTTAAGGCACAGATCTAAAAAAGAAAGGTACAGAATCTCTTCCTGCAGCTGCTCAGCCAAATTGAGTGAACAGGGGAGGAGGGCCTTAGTCAACAAAAGTGACCAAGAACTCAATGGTCACTGACAGAGATCCACATGCTTCTCTGTAGATCACAATCACCTCTGGCCTGAAATGGCACCTAAAGAAGTCTAAGTCAATTAGAAATAAAAGTCTGTGGTTTGAAGAATGAGGAACGCCAAGCGTCATATCCAGAGAAAACCAGGCACCAGGTTCATCACCTGGACCATATCGTCAGTACAGTGAAGCACGCTGGCAGCATTTTTCAGCAGCAGGATCTTAGGAGAATATTCAGGATTAAAAGGGAAGAGAAATGCATGAGTAATCATTGACGAAAACCTGCTCTAGAGTACTCAGGACCTCAGACTGGGGCATAGGTTCATCTTCCAACAGGACAACGGCCCTAAGCACACAGCCAAAATAACAACCCAGTGGCTCAAGACAACTAACTCTAGCCCAGATCGGAAACCGATTGAACATCTCTGGACAGACGGGTATTGTGTGTAGAATTTTGAGGGGGAAGGAAAGAATTTAATCTATTTTGGAATAAGGCTGTAACATGACAAAATGTGGGAAAAAAAAAAAGTGAAGCACTGTGAATAGCTTCCAGATGGACTGCATCTCGTTAACTCGGACAAAAAGAGAAGAATTATTGTTTTCATGAAAACATCTGAGGATTCTGAGATAATTAACTTGTTAAATCGGGAAAATAGGACAAAATAAATATTGCTCATGTGAAAAATGTTTTGTTTTTTAACAGGGTTTTTTTTTTATTTTGATCAGCCTTATTTTATCTCAAATTCTCAATCTCCCCCCCCCCCCAAAAAAAAAAAAAACAATGTGCCATATGCATATGAAAGTATTGTGGATACAAGCCTTGAACGTGTGTATAGATGAGTGCAAACCTCATGCTGCTGAGACAGTTTGGAAACTGGGTGACCAATTTTAAAACCACTTCAGTTTCAAAGATACCATATAAAGATATCTATAGAATCATATTAGACTCATTAATCATTATAATGTTGTTTTAAAACCTTTGCATTTTTGCGGGGAAGGTGGAGGTAAGGTCTTATACAGCAGAGGTCACTGTAGTTCCAGGTGTGTTCTCTGCTACCAAATCCCTCTTTTTTCTTCATGATTTTTGCCCTCTTCTCTGCTTTTTCCTCATTCTACCTCTCTCCCACTTAGGCTGTTTCAGGATGCCTTAAGCTTAGACAGCATTATTATTTATTCAAGGATTCATTAGAAGTATGTCATCACTTTCCTCTTCCCCTTCGTTTCGCTCCAACACTCATAGAAAGAAATAATTAAAGAATGCATGTCAGGCGAGGATATGCAGGGTGCTGTTCGGATGTTGGCCCTGCAGCTCGGTATGGAGGAAGAGGTTATTAATGCATCAAAGAGCAACTTTATTAGAGTCCACTTAAGCTGGAAGGAGTGAAGGGTGGCTGTGGTTTCAGCTAGGTGCTGTACTGGGCCAGAGGGAGATTCTGTTGAACAGCTTTGCACTGCCATTGATGTAGAGTATACATGTGATATTTTGTCGCAGGAAGATTACTGATTACCTGCTATACCCACTGCCAACAAAAAAGAGCAACAGCTCATTTCAAACAGAGAGAACACTGATATGTGCAATATGCATCTGGTGGACAAATTCATGCATGAAACCGCTCTTCAAATGTAAAGGGACTTGTACAGTTTCTCTGCCTCTGCCTCAGCTCAAGTACCTCTGTTGCATTCTCATTGAACTGAATTACATTTTGAGTCATCCAAGCAATAATATCTGGTATACACTCATGAAGGGGGGGATCAATAGGGCCGGCATCACTAGAAAACGGCAATATCGAGTTGAGTGTCATCGTAGCTGTGAAAGTTGATGCCATGTTTCCTGATGACACTGCCGTGGGTCAGCATATAAAAGGTTGAAAATGACTGGACCTATGACCTATGATCAGCCTTGTGCTGTGCCTTAAGTCATGTTTTCTTAGAGGGGAGTTCACCAATAGTGGGGGCGTAGCATGTGGCCACTTTGGGGGCCCATCGCAAATAAACCTAGGATTGCCCCAACCACCAAAATTGTCTCACTATCAACATAATCGAGAGAGAGGGAGGGAGGGGAGGGGGGCCCAGCTCCAGAGGTGCACCAGGGCCTTACGCAACCATACTTTGGCACTGCCCAAGGTCAACATTATACAAACAACTTAAGAACAGTGCCAGAGAAACCCTTACACGTAGAGTCGGTCTATAGCTAAATTGTGTTAGACCGTATCAAATGCTGCAACAAATTGGTGCATGTCCAAATTGACTCTAAGCCCTGAAAACCTGACTGTATACACATTTGCAGATTGGAGTAAGTAAATCATTTAGTTTGCCTAAAAATAAAAGATTAGAAATTGGTCTCAAAATCTCAAATAGTAGAGAATTTTTAATAATAGCTTGGTTCTCATATAAATCAGTTAATTTTTTTCTTAAAGATAGGCAAGCTGTGATACTAACTCAGGAGCATTTCAGTGTCAACCAGGGCTAAAGACATACATCACATAGTGACAGCGAGGTAGGAGATTCTGTGTCACTCCTTTGCGAAGTAATACTAGACCCGATGCTTATCTTATCCTCGGACATGGGGGAAAAAAAGAATCTGAGGAGACAGGGTTAATCAGATGGTCAATTCTTGAGAAGAGGATGTTTGAATTGTTCTGATTATCACCGACCAGTTTGGAGAAATGAGTTTTCTGATCACCGTGCAGGAGCAAGATACCCCTGAAAAAAGTGTAATTCAGACTTTCTCTATTTTCTTTCTGCTGCGGCACAATTTCTCCTTAATTTAGTAATTTTGTGATTGTGATTTATTCAGGTGTCCCCTCTGGGGTTGGATTCTTCTATTTGACAAATGCCCTTCTGGGGGTTTGTAGGGGAGGGAAATAAGATAAGATAAGATAATCCTTTATTGGTCCCATAAAGAGGGGGAATTGCGGTGTTACAGCAATTGAGGGAGAGCTGCGAATTGAGTAATACCACATTATTACTTGTTGATAGCTTGCTTTCTTACCCGTTTCATTTGGAGCACCATGCATTATTCACAGCTGCTTACAGTACGAGACCCCAAAATCACATTAGTCCAAAACAACAATTCACTTTTATATCTTAAACGCCACATATACCTCAGACACCAACGTTCCTGTGTCCATGACTAAACAAGTACAGGTTCTGTATGGATATTACTGAAGCACATCTCTTCATAATGACTGTAGGGTGTCTCTTCCACTGATTCCAGTCTCCTCATCTACCCAATTATTTCCCCATAGGCCGAGTCCAAGAGCTACTTATAAATATTCATTTAGAATTTGGGACCACTGAGCTTCACCCTATTTCATGACGCTTCTGCACACTTATTTCTGTGTCTCTGTGGTGACCACGGAGCCACAACAATCACTTGAGCAGCTGGCCCTCATTTTGATTTATCGACTTTGTCTGTAACAAAAAAGCCAGTGTCCCCACACTCCTTAAACATGCTAATTCATGTAAATGTATGCCTGCCCTGGTATTCACCTTGAGGTAAAGCATACATGTTGTAAATAGAAAGTTGCCGTCGTTTAATGATCTTTGGAAATCTTCAGTGCTTTTTTTTTTATTCTCTCTCTAAAAGCCCTCTTCTTCCTCATTGTTATGTTAATGTATGCACACACATCTTCCAATTGGTGATCCAGCTGTGCCTGCCAAAATGTGTCCCGGGGGTGTGATGTCAGGGGTGTGGGGAGGTAGTTACTGTACAGCAATGGGCATTATGCAGCCGTTCACAGATCTAGAATCTACTTTCCTTTGCCCAGACTTTTCCCATCAAGAGTCTAAAGAAGCTCTGTGGTCCCTGGATGTCCTGCCTGTGGAAGAAGTGAAATTGTGTATGTGTGTGTATATGTATATATATTTATAGATATATATGTATATATAGTAACTGGTGGTGGCAGAGCTTGAGGGGTCACAAGATAAATCAGAGATCATGGAACTATAAATCAGGTAGGAAATTAAAAAAAGTAGTTCTGCTACATTCATTTAAAAAAACTTTTTAATCTTTATGTGTTTTGCGAAATACTCAAGAGTTTTACCTCTGCAGTTCCCCTCTAACAGATATTTAGATGGAAAATGTGTCTTTGCTGGAACTGCTAACAACTCTGACATCTACAGAATGACTAGGAGATATAACTACAACTAAATATTTAAGGCCAAAACATAACTTAAAATTGGACTTAAGTACTTGTGTAAATGTACTTGGTAACATACAACCACTGCCAGCATTACGTCATTTTTCTGTGAGTGATTTTTGTTATAATCGGGTTTGTCAGGTTCCAAAGCCCACTCAAATATAGGCCAGTTGTGCAACCGTTATGCTACTTTATTGCGAATCAATCCCCATCATTGCAACTAAACGTTTCCTGGCTCCAGCACAATCGGCCAATCCTCCGTCTCCAGTGTTTACAGCACGGCGCCGGCATTTAAAAAAACATGGAGAGAAAGGCTCTGCCGAGCCCAGCTGGCTAATATCGGACCATGCACATCTGTGGTAAACCTTTCAGCAACAGGGTTAAATAAAGTTTCTAATGAGAGCAGCTGTTTGGGTCCGAGGCAGAATCAATCACTAAAACCCCAGCTGGTTGCATTGCCGCACAAACGTTTTCTGGACAATAAAGACGCTCCCTCGATGAGTGATCTCTGCCTGTATGCGCGAGCGAGACTGAGAGAATGCTTCTGTGGAAAGGAAAGACACACACACAGTCCACTAAGCGCCTGTAAGTGTGTGCAGCCATCCTCAGCAGTACACACCGCGTGCATTGGAATGTGTTCATCCTGGGCTTGCCGCTGAGTGGGATGGAAACTGACAGGCTCATTAACACAGCAGATACAACAGCCTACGGCCATATGGGCAAACTGGGAGGACTGGGAATATCCCGCCAATCCGCCAACCACTTAAAACACACTAATTGGGCCCACATAGATAACACTAACAATTCAACACCAATAGCTAAACAGTAGTGTTGTCCATATCCCCTGGTCTGTTTGTAAGTTTAATAGTGAAAGTGAGACGTTGCTATTTGGTGTTATTGTGCGTTTACTGTAGGAGTCACTATACGAGCGCCGAGACTAATTAAATTCCTCTGTGCATTGGTAATGGGAAGCTAAGAGATATAATTGTTGTCATTTTCATGCCATCCTTTTAATTACTTTCTGGTTCCATTTCATTCCATTTGAATTGACAGCCTGATCAACTTTTAATTGCCAGTTTTTGCAAGCGGCTTATCAGCCTGCTCCAAGCCTGCATGCGGAGTACTAAATGACCTGGCCAAACACACCCCCGCAAACACACTCACAAACACAGGCGCACTCTAAATCCTGAAAAGCCAATCCTATGGATACACACACACGCATGCACGCACGCACGCACATGCACACACGAACCGTCAGCACCAGATGCATGGCGGAGTTTGACAGAGTGAGATGCGGATGCAGCAAACAGGAAGCCTATTCATTTCCCTGCAGAACAGCAGCAGCAGGAAGAAGAGAGAGAGAGAGGGAGAGAGGGCACAAAGACGAGGGGAGTGGGGAGTGGGGGAGAGCTGGGAGTTGGATGAAGATAGGAGAGGGTGAGGTAATTCATCACTTCGAGCATTAGGCACCTGCTGAAGAAGCACAGAGATCCTCGCAAGCCCCCGAAACCTCCATCAAACACAGAAGAGCCCACCCTGCATCCCTCTTTCCATTTACAACATCCTGCGTCGTTTTGCATTTCTCTACTTTGAATAATGATGATTCTGATATAATTTCATCCACAAAAAAGTGAAAAAAAATGCTTACATATATATATATCTAGTATTTACATTTACCCCTACTTCTTGATTAAAATTCCAGAATGTATAAAGGTGGAAAAAATATACATTTCAAGAAGGTAAGCTAAAAACTATGACTGCTATAATGGGGTATAGGGTTAAGTGGAACAGACTTAGCAGAAATAGAATATAAGAATGTTTAATACTTGATAATTATATAAGTATATAATCCAATTAAAATAGGAATTTTAAATTCCGTCTGTACAGTCTGAGATGTCAACTTTAGAGTTGTGTTTATAGACTATTTTCAGTATGTACAGCAAATGTGACATGTCCTGAACACGGTAATTAGTCAAACGTTGCTGTGGTAAATATATTCTGATAATTACCTATGAACGGGTCAAACACACACCCGTGGTGTCGCTGATGCACTTTTTTATTGCAACACATAAACCAAAATTTCTGCAGCAAGCTGCCTTCATCGGGGTCAACTCAGCTGAAACAGTGGTTTATGTTTTATAATAAATTAGTACTTTGAGGTTTGAATCCGGCTGAATCTGCAGTTTGAGAGACTAACATGAACATTAGGAAGCTTCGGCTGAAATACAGCAAGACAAATGAATTTTGCACCAATCTTGTATTTCAAGTATTTCACAATAACCAAATACGATGAATTATTGTTTTTCAAAAAAATAAAGCTAAGACAAATATGTACAAATTTAATAATACATTAGTCAAGCTTCATTCTAACTGAATGAAGCAGAATGCAAACACACATCTTTTAAAGGCCGACGGACAATAAATGCATTTTTTTGGGTGATGTTCTTAGCCATTTGAGAGTTCTTCCACTCCATCAGATTAGATTGTAAAAAGTCTTGAACCCTTCAAAAGAAGCCCCGAAGGCTCGAAGCCTCTGCTTCTAAAGCAAACGTGCCGAGCCATGTGCATGCTTTTGTGAAAAAAGGGGAGGGGGGGGAAGGGGAGGGGGGACCGCATCAAAACTGGATTAGGAAATGCAATCAAGGTGGATTAATTATGGATGGAGGGCTGTTCAGTTCTGCCTCATCTTCACAAGGCCCGCGCATAAGACATTGGCTGCTTCCTGCACAGGAAAAAAGGAGAGGGCAAGATGTCAGGAGCCGGGAGAATCAAAGGATGTTGAGGGAGGGAAGGGAGGTGGGAGGGTTGGGGGGTGACAGCAGCCAACAGACTGTGGCGACGACAGCAGCAGCAGCAGCCCCGCTCACCTGTTACCGTCCCCTCAGGCTCAACATAATAGATAGCAGACCTGTATTTGAATCCCTAGAGTTCATCTTTTACGAATTCTAGGAAACAATACACTTCAAAGACGGGGCCACAGGTCTCATTCACAGTATTAGTTTGCATTTAAAGTAATAAGCAGGATTAACAAGTAGAAAAATCTGACAAAAAGAATGTTTTAAGTGACGAGTTGCAGAAAGATGTACAGAACAAAACGGGAAGTGAGAGTTATTCATTACTTATGCCTTTCAACACCCCGTCACCACAGCTCTCTTGTAGCAAATAAAGAGTAAAGCTTTTTTTTTTTCCCCTCCTCTTGTTCCTTAATCCTTCTCCCTCTGCAGACCGTTTCCCTCCTCTGGGAATGTGTCATTTCTCAGAGTGTGTTCGCAGCACGAGTGGATTCCTATCAATTAGCGGTTCACAGGAAGTGCGGTTGTGTGTGTGCACGACGCGCTTTCACAGCTTGTCAATATTTGAGTTACGGCGTCCACTCTTCTTCTTCTTCGTGTTCCGCCGCTGCTGGTATGATGAGGTACAGCGGCGGCCGTAGTCGCAGTGTTTTGCAGTACTAAACATACGTTCGGCCCAATGGTACTACTCAGAGACTGTCACCTCCCCAACACATGCAGCAACATATTTATCCGGATAAATTAGGAAGGCTTTTACCACGGCGGCGAGCACGGGCAACGCCTGGCGCCTGATTCATTAGTTAAAAAGCACCCTAATAAATTCCCCACTTTTAATGTTTCACGGGGCTATTAAAGGCGCACCAAAGCTCACGCGGCCCTGTTTCCCATTACGGCTTTCAATAAATGACAATCGGCACTCAGTCTAAACGGGAGGAGGAGGAGCAGTAGGAGGAAGAGGAGGAGGAGGAGGAAGGAGAGAGAGGAGGGGGAGGGAGCTTCAGACTTTCCAGCCTGCCTTTCAAAGCCCTCCTAATAGCACGTAAAGACTTATTAGGCATTGTGTGTCGACGCTTTAGAGGAGCGAGGCACTTTGTTCCAGAGTTGCCCAGGCTTAAGTTAATGAATAGAGCCGCCGCTTGACTGAGGCTAATTCACATCGCTCTGCAGAAGAGGTTCCATATCAATCTATATCGGTTACACAGGGACGTTCAGAGATGAAGTGGGGAAAACTGCTGGTGAGCTACAGTAGGGAGAATCTCAGGGCCTAAGAGAAAAAGAAAGGTAAAAAAAAAAATCAGATAAGCCTTTTTGAAAGTGAAAGTAGAAAGCGAGAGAAGACGGAGATGAAGCCTCGGAGAGTTTACTTTGGAGGCAACGGTGTCATTTAGGGTTTGAGTCTCCACAGGAGGAGCAAAGACGGTGATTCTGTCAGAGCTGAAAGTCTGATGAGAACATAAACGACTCGACTGATAACACATCTTTATTCTGTAGTTGAAAGATCACACTTTTGACACCTTTTCAAAACGCAGCTCAAGATTCGGTTAAACTTTGTCTCGTGGTGTCTAGGGTTTCATTTTTTGCCTGTTTATAAGGTTTCTATAAGTCTATTATACGTTATATGTTATATATTATATGTTACTGCTTTCATGGCACAGTTCTGTATCAGTATGAGTTCCAGACACAGAGAAAATGAAGTTTGTTTTAGTATTTAGCATAGAATAAAGTCAAAATCTTGATTGCTGAGAACTTTTGAGTTCATTCTCTATTTCTTAATAGTTGCTACAGATTTATTTTTGCTTTTTGGGAACAATGTTAAAATACTTTGCCTTCTCTATTCTTTATTCTCTAAATAAAAAAATCACCCTGCTTACTTTTTTTTTTTTTTTTATGCCTGCCCCCAATACTCTGACCGATGAAAAGATTAATGGTCAAATCTTCAAAGACCACCTTGATGAGGATTGATATTGACAGGCACCGAAGAGACCTCAGAACTCAGACAGTGCAAACACACACACACGTGCACACACACACACACAAACACGAGCCAGCAGCACAAACTGTGAAAACAACAAGAGCAACAGCGCAGATGTGATTAAACCATCCGTTTATCAATTTGTCATGGCACCAACACACACTCAGACTCAACCACAAACACTTAATTACACACATGCACACACACACACACGCAGGCGCACACCAATGCTCAGTCCTGTTTATTATGATGTCCATTAGCATGAGTGACAGGAAGGGTAAGAGAGGTGAGCAGTTACACTAGTCTCCTGAGGTGTGACAAAATGCCTCTGATGTTTATGGGCTTCATACTATAGAAGCCGTCATCACCAAAAGGCCAAATTCAGCGAAGAGGAGTTGACCTTTTGCACTGCTGCATCTTCACTAGTGAGGCAGCAATGATGGATTACAAAGCGCAGTCCGGCGGACAGGAGGGGAGCGGGCCTTTTCATAGGCCACCGTTTTATGCTCTCCGTCCTACAGAGGTACCTCGACTACAGAGGCCTGAGCTGACCTGCCCCGGTGGCGGCGGCGGCCCGGGGTAAAGTCTGTACACACCTGAGCGACTATGGGGTTTGTCAGTCAAGGTGTCAGTCAGACTGATGGGTCATTGTGTGCGCTGACAGCGAGCTGAGCGCTACAGCACTTCCATTAAGAAGGAGCATCACTCACTGACCATTACAGCCACAGTCCTCCCCTGTTCACTGAGATGGAGGATAACAGGGACCGGATATAAACACCCGTGGCGTCAGAAACTCTCCCGGCAACTTAACAGACGTGCGGGCGAGGCCGGTTCATACTGATGCGCTTCAACAAGCAGAGACTTTATAACACAGCTGAGGAAATCTCTCTAATTGGTGGTTTTAATACAGAGTTAAATCTTCTACTATTACTCAGATCAGTCCTGTCGAATCTCTTAATGAATCATTTGGATTCATGTGTGCTCTGATAGCAACTTATAGAAAATATCCAGATTTTTAAAGGGGTGATATTTTAACTTATACTTCTGTCGTGACATCACAACAGGAGCCTTTTCTAAATAGCTTGTGTTCAGCCAGGAGACAGATCACTTCACAGTGGGAGGGCGGTCTTATTTCACAGTTTGTGTGTCAGCGGGGACAATATATAGAAAAACATTTACACACACCGAGGACTAAAAAAAGGTTTTCTTCATAACAGAGCCACTTTAAGCTCCGAGGCAAGCAAATCTCATATAAGACCATAATTATATTATTATTATTATAACCTTATTATTAGCTGTTTCTATAAGGGTTGTCATGGTAGTGTAAGTTTCTATACCAATACCCAGGAAAATATTCAATATTTAATACCTTTTTCAATAGTGTGCTGATTAAATATGACATGAAACTTTTTTTAATTAACAAAAGATAGATATGTATAAATATTTTAAGTTGTCCGAGACACATCCACAGGGATTTTTGAAGACAGGATATTTCCTCCTGTTCGCAAAAATATTCCTGTCTACACAAGCATGATTTGGGGAAATCTTTCCATCCGCAGGAGAATGTGAAACACGTGGCTCATTATTTTTTGAAGTCACTTCAACAACAATCCAAAGGCATCCAAATTTTGTGTTACATCCCCATATGTAAGTGCAACCATTTTAAGAGTCAAAGGACCTCGCTTAGAGACAATAATGTTGAGGAGGAGCAACTGCACATTGACACGACAATATGTAAAAAGTCCTGTTAAAACCTGTAGTTTTTTGTTCACGTTCACCATTACACAGATTTAGTTTGATGTGAGATGATGGTAACAATATGAACAAACACGAGTCTGTCCCAGGTAAAAATACTCATTTACATTGACTGGAAGCAGCATTTATGTGTGGATAAAAATCCTAATTGCACATTTTCAAAACCAATAGAAAAATACCTGTGTATGTGTGGAGAGGGCCTGAGTTTGTGCAAAATAAAACTTGCTGTATCATTCATAGCAGAGGCTTTGCAACATATGTGTGTTGATGTTCTAATAGTTTGCTGCTAAACTGCTGTTTTTATATCTTTTATATTAAAATAAATTGTTGCAAATTAGTAGCATATCACTTTCAAAATTTAAGTTTCTAGTTATCATTGCAGTATAGATTTTGACAACCTTAATCTCTGAATAAAATGACAAAAATCACCAGCAGCAGATAAGATCAGATCATTGTGAGTGGAATCTATTTTCTAGAGAAATACTGAGCTCACCCCAATTAAAGACTCTCAGAGATAAACATAGATAATGCTGCTGACCTCCTTCTGAGGTTGTTCTGAGCCAACAAAACAAAGGTATTTTAGCCTTTAGCTGCTTTAGTTGCCAACACTTTAAAAGTAAATCTAATGAGATTCAAACACGCTTAAGATCACAACCCTGGAACCATACACAGAAAATGGGCATGTAAAGTCTCAGCTGGGTCATATGCTTTCCATCTAAATGGTTTGTATTGAGGATCAGTCCTCCAGGCAGAAGAAGAACTGGAATCAGACCCGGAGACAGATGTGTTTGTGGTACAAAGGTTGAAGATGATCACTTTAAAACAATTCTTTCTCTAAAAATAATTATCTTTGACCAAGTGACGTGCTTTGAAGAAAGCATTCCTACTAGCCACGTTTCCTTTCAACCTTTTTCAATTTACTTCCAACCAGATAGGAACTTAATGCTGGAAGTAGCTGAGCGAGATGGGTTTGGTTGACTGGCAACCTCACTGTGACAACGGGACTCCAGGATGTCTCCGAGCACTTCTCTTCTTTTCACACTCCCCTCTTTTTCACCTTCAGCTCGAGAGCAGTCACTGATGGCTCTTAATGCTGCAGCGATTAGCATTTAACATCTGTGGACTGTGCCTAAAATAGTTTTTGTTTCTGCTTCAAAGCAGAAAGTGTGAATCGAAAGATCAATAAGACTGATTTGCTTGAGAGAAATAGGCAGTAAACCGCAAACCGCGACATGCAGTCAATATATTTGTGCTGGATTGTGCTGTACATATGTAATAAGAAAACAGTTACTGTATGGGTCACATTAGGGTGCATTTGTTGATTTGACTGATCAGAAATACTCATGTCACAGACATCTACACAGAAGGTAGAGACAGATAGACAGACAGACAGGCAGACAGGCAGATAGACAGACGGAGCCTTGTACCTCATCTAGTTCAGAGATGAAGACGGGCTTCTCTTCAAAGCCGATGGGCATGGGTTCGTTGGGCGGGATCTCCACCTCTTCATACATCTTACAGTTGTCTCTGCGGATTCCCTCGGGCAGCAGCATCTGAATGTCACACAGACACACAACTCAACTCAGGAATATCGCCACAATTGTTTTTTTTTTCCATTTAATTATATTTTGTCATTTGTGTGATAGGCCATCATTTAAAAAAATAATTTGTTCATAATTGAACCTGCCTTATTATGTATAAATTGGCAACAAAATGAAAATATAAAACCCCCTAAATAGGCCCTAAGTTTAAGAAATGCAGTTTTACACCCATATCACTTAGTAGTTGTATTTTCATCAATTTTAAGCACATTTTAAGTGACCTTTTGAAAAAAAGAAAATGTGGAAACAGACACATCCAGATCAAGTGTAGAGATCTATAGGAGTTAGTATGAACTGGGCAAATTGTAATTTCTTTCCTGTTGATCAATCGGCCATGTGCACTTGAAAACAAGCGTGGTGCTCCAAAACGCACATCACAATAAGTTGATGGAAACACAATTACTGTGACATGTAATGAACCTGCGAGATCACTGTTATTGCACAAAAAAGGCTTTAAAGGGTGTCAGAATCATCCCTCAACCAACTTTCTTCTGAAGTAGTTCAAACACAGACAGAAAGAGAATCCTATAACACTTCAGCCCACTTCATCTTCTAATTCAACCCCAACAGTGTTTTCCACTATAAATAAGCCCCTCAATGGACAATATTTCACACCCCTTCACCTTGGAAAGATGGAATACCTTCTTGGCATTTTTCCATTCCATAATTCTAAAAAAACACATGATCAGTTAGCCACCTCTCTCCATCTTTTAATACAAACCACTTCATTCTTCTCAAGTCACCTGCAATGCTGCATAGGCATAACCGGTTTCGGCCTTTCATGGTTCAAATCATACCTTTCTGACAGATTTCAATATATCACCATCAATAAACACAATCCCATCATTTTAATTCACCCACAGTGTTTCCATTGGTCAGCTCACATGCCATCACAGACTACAATTTCTCTACTATGCTGACGACACCCATATGTACATTTCCACCAAATCCATCAGTCCTGCCCTTCTCTACACTATTACAAACTGTCTCATTGCAATAAAATTTTGAAATAACAGCAACTACCTCAAACTAAACTGGGTTAATTCAGATTTCAGAAATCATCATCAGCCCTAAAACCATCCAACCCTCAGCCCAGGATTTCTCACTTAGCATTGAAGGTCACAGTTGCATCTTCCTCCCGGATCCATCGTTTTCTTAGGATCACATTTGGTCCCTTCTCTCTTTAAAATTCTCATCCGTGCAATCGTCACCTGTAGACTAGTTTATTGCAATAGGATCTTATATGGCCTCCACTTTACTTTACAAATTACAAAAAGACAGGGGATGTTGTGTTACTGTTGTACAAACCGTAACGTTTGTGAGTTGAAACTGTGATTTGTGATATTTAGGGCATACATATAAAAATGACTTGACTTGACAATATAATAAAAATTCACCTGCCTGGATGCTGACCCACAACCCCTCCAGAGAACACCTCACACCAATCTTACACCTCAACAACCTTACCCCCTCCTATCCGACAAACCCCCTTCACCACCGCACCCCCACCGAACACCTCAGATAAGCAAATGTCTACCTCCTAACCCCCACCACCCCACCCTGGGGGACAGAGCTTTTGCCAATGCACAAGAAATTCAGACTCACCCCCTTCTGCAAAAACAATTCAAAACCCACCTTTTCAAACTGGCCTACAAAACATGACCGCCTCTCACATTCCCCAACTGTACAATCATCAAAAAACTTCATAACACATTCATAACACATTAACGGCAGCTGTCATAAACTGCACATGAAGCATTCCTGACCTTTTAATGAGACATGACTCAACATTCAATACTGAACCTTACATGAATAGGAAACAACCACAACTTGTCAAAATAAAAAGTAGTAACAACTGCAAAGTGTCATTACCTTTTTTGTCTTACCTGATCATGACACGTCTGAGTCATTGAGTTAGTCCAGTGCCAAAGAGACAGAACATGGTCAAACAAAGAATTTTGGTTTCACAAAAATGTATTAATAATTTAACCTTCGCGGATGATTTTTCCATCTTTTACTACTGGGAATGTCCAACCTTTCCATGTTACACAAATAGATCACCTCCCAGTGTTAACCTCGGTGATTATGAATACTAGATGTGCCAACTAAAACTGGTTATGATGTTTCATGTAATTTTTAACAGTATCCTGTTTGTATTCTTTTGTGTGAGTTTATATTTATTTAATGTAAAGTGTCTTTGAGCACCATAAAAAGTGCTTACAAATAAAATGAATTATTATTATAATTACTTCAATTAATGTCAATCTTACACCCGAATGGCATTTTAAATGGATAGACTTAAACCCTCACAGTTCTATTAGAGTTGGGGTGGGTGCGCTCCCGTCATCTGGATCATTTGATGTAAGGTGGTTATAAAACTCAGTCTGAGCTTTGTTAAGTCAGCCTTTTCCTCATCGTGATGTTCCAATGAAATCAAACATATTTAATATTATCTGAGGTTTTTAGTTTTGGCTCATGCAAATGAAGTTCGATGAGGCGAGGCGTGTTCTGTCCAGAATTAAACAGGAAGCAGCAAACCGGGTAGTGACTAATGTACATTATGTGTGTGTAGTCTGTTTTTAATGTTTTTGTTTTTAATGTCCCTAAGCATCTCCAAAATAAAATTGCAAATAAAGTCCTATGTGGCTCGTTCTCCTCGTGCCTTTTCCATTTACTCAGCTCCACTGCAGCATTGTGAGTCCATGGGGGGACACTAAGGTGTTTCAGTTATATGGCAACTTGCAACAGACGGTTACTTTCAGCTACCTGGCAAGCTTAAGTCCTGGTGCTTCCAGTTTGGCCTTCTTCCCCGGGTGTTGTGGCCCCTGGCTGTCTATGAGGTCCCTGTCTCAACAGTAGCTGGACAGAAAAGTCACAGTCTACATCAAGAAGTGGCTTGGACTCCCGTGCTGCCTCACAACCATTGGGCTCTATGGAGACAGTGCCCTCAAGTTGCCCCTTAGCAGCCTCACGGAGGAGTTAAAGTGTGCCAAAACATGACTGCACATGACCCTGAATGAATCCAAGGATCCAGCGATTAGGGAAAATGCACCAACTTTGGCTACCAGATGAAAGTGGATACCAGCAAGAGCAGTGAAGGAGGCAACAGCAGCTCTCAGACCGGCTGACATTGTGGGGAATGTCCAGCAAGGAAGGGGAGGTCTTGGACTAACAGCCAGTCGCCCAGCCTGGAGAAGTGCCGCTGCCCCGGCACGAAGGAAGATGGTGGTGGAAGTGCGGCGTCAGCAGGAGGCAGCAAGATGGGTCAAGGCAGTTGCCCATGGAAAACAAGGCGGGTGGCCACGGTGGGAAAGTGTCGGAAGGAGGAAGTTGAGCTAGAGGGACGTACTGGCTATGGATGCGAGGAGCCTGAGCTTTGCCATCAGAGCCACCTATGCTGTCCTTCCACCAACTAATCTCCACCAATGGTGACCTTCTGTGCCCTAAACAACTAAGGTCAAATAGCCTTGCCTCTAAAATGGTGAAATTCCAGACCTGGTGTGTGGTGTCTGTATTTTATCCTCACATCCGTTATTATTTTTTTCAGTTAGAGTTACATGAATTAATGAATGAATTAACATTTTCTTTTTCAGAACAAACCAAAAGCTGCTTCTGTTTCCGCTCCATTGTTCAAAAGGTTTCCTTTTTGTAAACGCGCAGCACAAGCAGGATTGTTTTTAAGAAAAAAAATGGACCCTTCACATATACAAAGCATTTAAGGCTCACCCTGGCTCCTCCAACAAAGGCGGGCGTCTTTGCGGCTTCAGCATAGCAGTCGTAGACGTTAGGATAGCGAACCCGTTCATATACTCTCTCTCTGCTCAGGATAGGGTCACGGCGTGCGGTCAGGAGGGCCTGCTCCCTGCACAACAAAACACGAGGAGACAGTTAACATGGACAACTGTGAAAAGAGAGAAACTTTAGATAAAAGCTCCTTGACGCAGTCAAACTGAGAACTTCTACTAGAGCCTTCTGTCAAAGTAGAGGAAGGAGGATAATTTATGTTCTATACGTTTTATTCTGCCTTAGAATAAGTAGTACAGTTGATGGATGATTCAAATGAAGAGGCAGAGATTTGAGGCATTATGTTCCCTCCTAAAGTGGCTTACCTCTTTACTAATCTGTTCCTTCACACTGCGCTGGATTTGGCCATGCTAAGTTTTTAATTAAACAGATCACTGCTTTTTTTTCATCCTCTGAAATTAAAAATCTTCTACAAGAAAAGACGTTACGAACTGCGGCTTTGCTGAGCTGTGTTTTTTTTTTTTTTTTTCTTTTTGTAAGTTGTCATGAAAAACGCAGAAGCTCGTCTGTTTCAGTGACAGCACAGGTGGAGACGGATGAAAGGACGAGGAAGTTTAAGCGAGCCGACGTTACCGCTGCGCTCGCATCTCTCTGGGGTCAAAGGTCAGGACGGGATCCGAGGAGTCAAAGTCGTCGGTTCCTTTCCCTCTCTTCCGCTCCCTCTTCTCCTCCCTGCGGTACATCTTCATCAGCTGCTTCTCCTGCTCTGACTGGATGGTCACCTGGCACCCATAGGTGGGCTTGCTCACCTCTCCGCTGACTTTCCGGCTGCCATCTGGAGGAGAAGCAAACTCGGTCACGCGAGGGGACACACATGAAAGCTTTTCCTGGACCGAGTCAAATGATTCTATTTCTTTAAGTAGACGTCCAGTCGTGCTGGGTACAGCTCACGCAGGGACGGAAAGTAATTACATTTACTTTTCCTCCCGTAATTCAGGAGCTTTGTGGAATAAGTTTTAAAACCAATAATTCATTTTGATACATTTCAAAAAGCTTCCATTAAAAGGTTATTATTTTTCTATGAACTGGTGCTGGTAAGACAGAAAGGAAGAGAGAAAGACAGTGAACAATAGTGGAAAGTGGAACTATATTCTGATTTCTCTTGATGTCATGTAAATATGGTAAAAACTGTTCAACAAAGTTGACTCTGACTTCCGTGGAATTGATATTGGTTCCCAATGGTACCTTTTTCTCAGTACTCAACTCTCACAATGTGTAATTTCAGTAGGGGCTGGCAAACTATAGGGAAATGTTTCAAACAACTTTTTTTGCTGATTCATGCAAGCCACTTCGGGAAAAAAAAATAGAGCCTGTGCATAAAATAAGAGTAAGAACTCAAAGACCTTGTTGACACATAAGCCGATTAGAAGCGTCTCCATCAGCCCGACGCTTGCTGTGGACGCCACCTCCACCGGTCCCCGCAGGATATATTGCTCTTTAAATTCTGTGGGGCGGCGCAGGCTTGATTAGGAAGACGGCTTTCGCTGTTTGTAAACGTTTCAATGCGCGCGGCAAATATCGTGGGACATTTAAGCAGCACATACTCAAAAGTGTAATTAAACACGACAGGACGGAGGAAAGTCTCCTGAGTAAACAGAATTAAACTTTTAACATCTGAAATATATATATATATATACATACATGCACACACACACACATATATAGAGGATGGCTTTGATTGAGCTGCATGGAGGATGCATATCCTTAGTTATGTGTGTGTGGTGGGCCTTTGACATGTGCGCTCAGCTGTTGCGCCCACATATATGCAATAATAACATCACAAGGTGCATTCAATCTGTGGCTCTCTAATTTCATTGTGTGGCGCAGCGCCACACAACAGTCAATGTGTAGGTTCCTTGTGACTCAGACCAGCAGGTTTAGGTTTCCACTTTTTCCTCTTCAAGGTATGAAGAGCTGAACCTCCTGCCCTGTTCTCTAAGTCATTTCTTAATTTACATTAAGACAGTTTCTGAATACAGGTGGTGTGCAGTTGGAAACATGAGGTTTTATTGTCCCTGAGACCTTCTTAGAATCAAAAAGATATTAACATCTCACTTTCTACAGTGTCAGACCTTTACTGTTGTAATCATTGATGCAGACGGCCTAAAAAAGATCCCTGGAGGAACAACACAACAGCGTTCACATTGAGAAAGCGACACGAGATCAGCCGTATTAGTAAAAACTAGGGCTGTACCAGATGCCTTTTTTTTTTTTTTTTTTTCGGGCCTACCAAGCTTCCGCCGTCATCAGGATAACCGAAGCTTCGCTACGGGTGGTGGCGGCGGCGAGGGGGAGGGGGGCGAAGGAGAGCGAAGAGCGAGACGCGCGGGAGGCGGCGGGGCAGACAGCTGGCCCCCGCTTGCCGTCCTTCAGCAGACCAGACTGCCGAAACACGCCCACGAAATGGGGGCGACCGCCGAGGAGGCCAGCGTCTGTGACGGCGGAGTAGGACGGGGAGGAGGAGGAGGAGACACCGGTGAGCCGCTCTCTGTCATCTGTACCTCCTTTTCTCTCTTCATTTTTTCCCCTCACTCCTAAATTTTACATGAATTTTCAAGTAGTGATTTTAATACTATGGCACCAAATGAAGCCTCGAAGCAGCCTTCAGTAAAGACGGGCTGGTCTTCCAGCAGCGATCCTGATAACCCTCTGCTATCGGGCGCACATGGCAGTGTACGGGTTAAATGCCCCCCCCCGCCTCCGTTGCAGCCTCCCTCTTTGAGGCACAACAGCTCAATAAAAAAGGCAGAATTGCTCTTGAAAACAGATGAGATCTGATGATTGCGCCGCAGCCCGGGCTGATTGACTGAATGATTTCTTCTTTATCTCGTCTAGCGGCTCTACCTGCCGCACGGCCTCGCTGCCGCCGCTCGAGCGGCTCCCCTCTTCCTGTCACTCTCGCCCTCCCCTCCCATTACCGACCCCCACCGACCCTGTCACCCTCTATGCACCGATTCCTCCGCCTTAAACCGTCCCCCCCGTCCTTCACTTTCCCCTTCTCTCTCTCTCTCTCTCGGAGCCATTGTGCCTTGTTATGTGTCTCCAGCGGTGATTGCCTCCAAATCTCCAGGATTCTCATTTCCACAAGTGATCGCGGCGCCGTAATCACTGTGGAGATGGGGTTTGTTTGTTTACGAGATGGTCTCAAGGTGTTTTTCTTACTGTGCTGCCTTTTAAATCATAATCATGCTTTCAAGATATTCAAGTTTACCTTCAAATAAGAACAAAAAGGCAGCAAATCATTTCAAAATGCACTTGTTGAATTTTCCTATATATACAGATTCTTTTCCTTTTAAAATGCATTAGCTCCTGATGTTTTCTCCTCCACTACAACTGGCCTGTGACTTTGAGAAAGATACTATTTACAAGCTCAAACTCCAGCCTACAGTAAGCGTTGTCTGATGTTTTATCTGCGGCGGGTAATCACATCCGAGGGTTTAACTGTGGAATTACACAGTTTTTACTTTCATTATACACAGACCGATTCATTCGGTGACATCTAAACAACTGTTCCAGAGCTCGTGAAAAATGTCCGCCGTCACAAACTAATGCAAAGAACTCCATAATCCTCCCCATGATTCTGTTTGCTCATCGTGTCGTAATTTGAAAGTATAGCTCTCATTTAAGCTTTACAATGGCGGAAAAGACGATCAATGATTACAAGTGCACCCAAAAGAATTACTTCTGATTTGTTATAAAAAAAAAAAAAACGGCCCCGGCACTGTGAGCAAAGTTTTCTAACTTGAGCAACAGAGAGAGGCCTCCGTCTGATCGTGGAACATCAGGTGCGGGAACTTTTCTACACATGTTCCTCAACTGTACTATACTTGAATGAGGGAGGGGGGATACAATATGCTTAATGACCCAGTCAAAGGCATTTGCACACAGGAACACAAACAACCCATGGGAGGCTGCTTCCACCGGGTTGGAGCTGTCAGCGTCCCACTGGGCTCAAACACCTCCGCGCGTCTCCTTGCTGTGATACGATACGGCTCAAACTTTGACAATGGCGCCTCTCGCACCGAAATAATAAACAGGCAGGGTATGATATTAATGTTGTGGCTACTCCATTTAACAACATTGAGAAAACTGTGAGCAAATCCAGCAGATACGGTGTAACATTAGCATTTAGTATTAGAATTTTTCAATATTCGCACTCCTCTTTTTTTGCTACAATTTTTGGCCTGAACTTCACATCCAAATGAAAGATATCTGACTTTTAAACTGCTAGACACTCCACTATGTGCACCCGAAATTGAACCTTGGGGATCAATAAGATCTTATGTTGGGTTGATGGGAGCAGAGTTAGCCGGCTGCAGTACCAAAAAGAATCAGCCAAAAGAGGTAAATGTAGAAATGGTACTGATGATAATTCCGTTTGTCACTACTGACAGGACCCTTTACATTATACATCAGTTTTAGGTTCTAGATTAATAAAGAATTATTGATTATTGCAACGTTACATACATGTATAAGGAAACGGGGTCTGCTACTGTGTCAAATTAACATTTAATTTCAAAGTGGTTTATTTATGTGAGAACATTCCTGGGTGTGAAATGAAACAGTTTTTATTATCAGGTGCTTCCTGATTTTTTTTACTCTATATTTTTTTCATTAATAATTTTCTAAAAGAATACTTAAAAGGATTGCAAAGAGCTGCGACTAACTAGGTTTCTAATTATTCATTTTTTTTTCTCCCAATTAACAGATTGATCATCCAGTTTAGAAAGTATCGGACAAGAGAGACAAATGTCAAGAATGTACAATTTTGAAAAGCTTAAGTTAGAACTTTGGTATTTTTTTTTTGTACTACTTATTTCAAAGAGTGTGTATTAGAGTAATACATATTAAGTAGCATGCCATCTCACTGCAAAGTGCTATAAGACTTTATAGATCATGATAACTTTATTGAGCCTTTTTTTCCAAAAGCTACATTTTCTAATATAAATGTTACACGTGAACACACCATTAGGATGTTTTATTATACACTTACACGCATATATACATTTGTGATGTGCTTTACTTTTAGGTTACGCCCCCCCCCATCCAATCAAGCACATAATAGTGTTGTTAATTTGTTGATTATTGTTAATTGTTATTTATTTGGGGCTGTTTGCTGCACCAATTGAAGGAGCTGACGGTATTACATTTCACAGTGAGTGCACTGCGATCACATGTGACAAATAGAGATTGGATGAATTATCAATTAACAGATCGATTGATTGCCTAAAAGCCCAAAACATTGGGTTTATTGTCAGAAGACTACAAAAAGCACAGACAAACAGTATCTGTCTATGCAAAAGATTGGCCTTTCTAGAATATGAAAAACACACACACACACACTATCAAATGCAAACATGAATAAAAATGACTTTCTATGTTACTTTCAAAATCTCTACTTTCACCATAATCAGCTCTTTAGGCTTCAGGCATGCCATTTTTTGTTGTATATTCAATTAATGAGATAAAACCTAATTATACTGATAGTATTGTGTGTCTATGTTATTATTCAAGCGGGTTGCCAAACCTTTGCATACAACAGTACATTGTAATATTTGATGGGGACGTGATTGTATCCTCTGATCTTTCCAGCACCTTTTCTCTCAGCTCTTTAATCGTCCGCTCTCCCCCCAACACACCGCCGTCTCTATCTGCCGCTGAAACGTGGAGGGGAGCCACCGAGAGGAATCCGTTGTTTGATAAACACGCGGGTGCCAAGCCGCAAGCCGCAATTTAAAAAAGCTAATCAGCAAGAGACAGGCATTCCCCCACTAAATCCCAGTCTTCCTGATGGCATGCAAATAGTGGAAAATTTAATCAGCCTTTTTTTTTTAACCCCTCCTGACTTCGCCCCTCCGTCGTCAAGGCAACGCTAATCTCAAAAGCCGTCTGGCGAGTAAACATTTTTTTAACGCTGATCAAAAGTTCTTCACAATGGGAATAACATCAGCAGCGGCTACAGAACCGAAATCGGAAATGTTTACGTCGCCAGATTTTCGTTAAGTTTAATTACACGCTGCTTGAGTAAGGCGAGCCATGACTTCTTACTTAAGTAACAGGCCCTTTTTTTTTGAGACACAGATTTGTGTGAGATTTGTTTAATCCATCAAACCTGTCATGCTGCCAGGTTAGACGATTCAGATCAACTTCAAGGTGTGTGCTCAGATACACTTCGTGGACTGCACCCCACTGGCGTTTTCTCCTAATATGCATGAATCTGGTTTCTCATCAGGTATTAACTTAAGTTTGCATATTAATACAACAGTAACAAATAAAGTCAAGACCTGTGATTACTTCCATAAACATAGAATTTAGACAGATAAATTATGACCAATCTTTGCCTTTTTAAGAAGGGTTTTCATCATAATGTGTATAAATGTGTATCAATATCAAGCAAATATATATTCTCAAGCAAAAACTTTATTTTTTTCCCCAAATACAACAAGCAAAGTCAGGCATTGCATCCAAATGATTATTAATTAGCAATTCATTATGCTCATTTCCATTTTTTTGCCCTAACAGAGCTCTTTTATTGAATCTGCTGACAATTACCATATCGTTTTAAAAAGGATTTAATGCCACTGGCCACACAAATCATTTCACTGTCCGATATTAATATATCTGAATTAAAGCCGATGGTTTACATCGATGATTAAAACAGAGGAATTGTCTATATTAATTGCTTTATGTGCCGTTTTACATCCGGCATTAAAATCTATATTTAGAACCTGTGAATTTTAAAATTATTCCAGGGTGAGTCTGCAGGACTTTAAATAGTTGCAGGATTATTTCTGACAAAGCAGCAGCTCTCTCTTCTAATCTTCGGCCGGGCTTTGATGCCTTCCTTGCATATGGATCAGAAGACAGCTCGGTCTGTGATAAATTATCTATCCCTACCTTTTCCACCAATACCTACTCGGCAACGTTCTACGCGTTGGGGGAAAAAAAAAAAAAGCGACGAGTGTGGCTCGTGGAGAAAAACAGGTCACAACAAACGTAATTCTGATTTAGGAGACTGAAGTATGTTTGAAGTCTAGGTAACATCAGTAGCAGGGCCACTTTAGCTCCACTCGCAATCAAGTCTGAACTCAGCTTTAAGCCACAAGATAACTACAAGAGCAAATGTAAGAGCATTCCACGGGAAGCGGCCCCCCGATGTTGGGCCTTTTCTCTATGAGTAGGGAATGATATTCTATTATTTCTCTTATTCATGAGAGGTGTTAAAGCAGGGACAGAAATAGAGAGCTTGCCCTTAAGGGAGGCTTTAGTCTGGTCCTCATCATTCCTGGTAGATGGCATTAAAAGGCGTGAGAGAAATAATTGAGTGGAAAGACCGGCCCCTTTCAGCGAGCTGGAAGTCTTTTCACTGCCGGGAGCGGGAAGAAGTACGCAGCAACACACCGATGCAGACGGGGGAGCGGTTCTTAAAGCTACTATCAGAGCCGCCTGCCAATAGCTGGCCGAACATCATTGAGGCAAAGTGTCTCAGTTTTCAGAAGTGCATTAGTCGCAGGAAAACCTCCAAATTCCAAGACTTCTTCAAAAACCTAGTGCATCTGGACTGTGAGTGAAATGCTAGAGTAGTGGGTCCTTACCTCAGGGCTGGGACACCCACAAGGCGTCACTGACTTAATCAGAAGGGTCCTGAGATAATAGGCAGGAAAAGAAGTCTCCTGGATTTCTTTCTTTTTATATATATATTTTCTGCTGCATTGTTATGATAAAGTTATTCAGATAAAACAAAACAAGTCTTTCTGGGGCTGCAGTGCGAGACGATTATTAATTAGTCCATCAGCAGATAATTAATTACCATTTTTTCGATAGTTGAATAATGTAATATATCTAAATAAATATGTATTTAAATAAATAAATGTATACACTGTATATGTGCAGAGATTAATCAACCAATCATTTGAACTAACGACCACTAACCAACTCTTGAATTTTTCATGAAAATATGTTGTCATTTGGATACTGTATTAACGATTTAGAGGCATCTACCAGAACAGATTATTCAGAAACAACTTAATATTGATTTAACATATTCATCAATCAAGAACTGTTGTTTTTATTGTCTTGATTGAGCGGTTTTATCTACAAGGTGATTGGGTCTCCCTTCACAATGCTTGCCGCATTTCTACAATGGGAGGGATGGTTCGGTTCACAGTTCTGTGGTCATGGTTTTGCTGCGGTTCAGTATACGTTGATAGTTGGAAGAATCAATCATGTCTTTAGCTTAAAACTGAATTTTGTTACAGTCTGAGGTTGAAAGTATGAGATTCTAGCTGCAAGAGAGGAGACATTGGTAGTTCCAACATGAGTTTCCTTATTTGGCAAACAAAGTTCTATTTAACAAAGACGCACAGGGTTTATCAGCACTAGACTTAGTTCCCTATGTCTGAAATGATGTCTCTACATACAGTGCAGGAATTACCATGTTGTGGAGGTGTTTGCAGAAAGGGATTTTATATCATGGCTCCACTACTTTAATGATAGAGCTGCAGACTGTTGCACTCTTGTCAACAATTTTCTTACCACAGTCATCGCAGGTCTAAATGCAGCCATGCTGCAGACCTATAAAATGCTGCTGGAACGTTCCATCTATCTCTGGCTCATTCCCACTTTTCGTACCCACACCATTCTCCACAACAACTGACTATCTACTGTCTGTCCATCGACTATCTGTTACACCAGGCTACGCTGCTTCCCTTCTTCTTCTTTTGCACTATTCTTTTGAACTATGCACTGCGCCTTTAATATTTACACTGCAGGTGAGTGAGGCCTGTAGTATCAGTTGAAGGTTCCCTGTGGAGTTTCTGACCTGTAGCAGTGCTATGTTGCTGTGTTTTTGTGAGCCATCTGCATTTTTCCATCAAGAAAAGACTGAGGCGCTCTGAATAATTTGCATCCTTTAACAGCACAAACAGACTCAGGCTGAAAATAATGATTATTTTCATTATTGACTTACCTGCCAATTATTTTCTCAATTAACACATCAACTGTTTTCTCAGTATAATTTGTCCGAGGCTTCTAAAAAATAAAAAAGGTCAGTATTTTTCAGGTTTGTCAAACTAACTATCCAAAATGCAAAACTCAATTTTTTAAATATTTTCAAAATAGCTGCCAATGAAATTATTGCATGAGATTACTTGATTAATTGTTTTAACTCCACTCTTAATGCTAAAAAGAGCATCTCAAATGCTTGGACCTGGGAGGCGCTGCTGTCATTTTAAAGAGTGAGTCGTTGAACTGAGTCCAGCAGCATGTGTTTGACGTCAGTGTATTTCAGGGTCAGCCGAGGAAAGGAAAGTAAAGCTAAATTGAAACGCCGCCTGCATGTTCAGACCGCATTAGCTGTTTATATCTAAATAATGTGTTTGCATTCAGTTTGTGTCCTTCTCGTAGATGGAGAAGAGAAACAGAGACACAAACCAACAAAGAGGGAAAACGCGGCGAAGAAGGACACGCTGTGCCCCAGATGTAAAAGGATTCTGTTTCTTTTGCTTCATTTAAAAAAAAAAAAAAAAAAGGAATTCAATTTTTATAACTGACCAGAGGAAGAGAGAGGAAGTGTTTTCCACGTTTGAGGAATCGCAAGTTAAAAAACAGATTCCAACCTTGGATGGATGTTTTTCGGCCACCTCCGGAGGAAATTGCCGGCTGAATTTTTATTTCTCTAATTACACACATGGCTGATCTTCAAAAGATTAAAATAACCAGCCATCAGAAACATTATTATAAATCACTGGACATTGTCAGATGATATCAGTCCCGTATGCATGCTCTTAACACATTTGTCCATATTAAATCTGACTCATCACAGACGCCTATCGCAGGCGCAGTAATGGCGGTGTTTATCTCTGGCATAAAAGCCGGCACAGAGGGAGCGGGGGGGCGTAATCTTCCCGGCTCTTGAGTTCTGAGAGACGAAAGGCCGATTACAACATCAAACAAATCGAGGTATGAAGAACCTGAGAAGATATACGGCTTTGTTTTGGCCGTGGCGTTATCTTAATATGGATCGCCAAAAGGAATGGTCAGACAATAGACAACCCTTTGTTTCAGCCCTGCTTACATTTCATTATGTTGGAGGGTCGGATGCTGGCCTGGTTCACCTGCAAGCTGTGATGGATCCTGCGCCTCATCCTCCACTTACAACAAAATTCATTACATTGCAGCTTTTCTGTTTGTAATATCCAATTTTCTCTCTATTATTTTCCTAAGGGTTCTTCTTTTTTTTCCCGTTAAAGGGTTTTTTAGGGAGTTTTACCTTGTATAATGTGAGGGTCTAAGGACAGGGGATGTTGTGTCGCTTTTGTACAAACCGTAAAGCCCATTGGGGCAAATCTGTGATTTGTGATTCTGGGCTATACAAATAAATTAAATTGAATTACACATATCTTTTATCCTACAGCAAACTACTGACAGAATATACTAGCAGATACTGTCCGTACGGTGATGAAACACATGTAAAATGCAGCGATATTCCCACAATTTGGTCCGTACAAGTAAAGTAACCCAACACTGATTAACTGATCCATCGATTATTAGCCAATTAGGTTAACCAACAACAAGTGTTAAGTTAGTCAAACAAGACTACACAAAGTATATGAAATCAGCAATATCTTTTTCCCCGAGATGAACACAAGACAAAGATGAGATAAAAAATCAACGCTCTTAACCACTGACCGTGATGAAATTAACACACATATTTGTCAACTGAAAAACAAGACAAAATCTACTTTATTGAATAAAAACTTAATAAAAATGTGTCTTTTTCCCCCCTCACATCATTTTTAAATTACAGTCCAAAATGTGCCTTCACTAAATACACTTTTCTCCTTCAGCGTTGCTGCCAAGGGTGTGTATGTGTGTATGTGTGTGTGTGTGTGTGTGTGTGTGTGTGTGTGTGTGTGTGTGTGTGATGCAGTGAGTGCTTTCTCTGGTGAAAATCGCTGCCTGCCTGAAACACTGATCAATAATAGAAAAAAAGATAAATACTAAATGTCTTCATTTGACTAGATTCATTTTGATTAACATTACTATCAACCTGCTGGAAAAGAGAATAAAAAAACTATTAACTTAAATCAGATGACAAAACTAAAATTTAA
Source organism: Eupleurogrammus muticus (assembly GCA_036785175.1). Classification (NCBI taxonomy): domain Eukaryota; kingdom Metazoa; phylum Chordata; class Actinopteri; order Scombriformes; family Trichiuridae; genus Eupleurogrammus; species Eupleurogrammus muticus. Next base: position 17,431,391 of record JAYKQN010000018.1, on the reverse strand, counting down.
TGACTTAACATTTACTAAAAAGTAAATTAACAAAAAAGAATACAAGTTTAATAATATGACTAATATGGTCAAAACCAAAATTAAAATTAAATAAAAAATAATGTAGCCGACAAAATTAAACAGTCCCCAAATACTTTGATTGATAAATCGGTTTGCGTCTTTTTTTTTTTTCCCCAAATTTTTGGGTTCAAGCTTGATTTTAAAATGATAACAAAACCTATCAAGATGATTTTGACAGCATTAATTTAAACAAAATTAATGTCAGTAGTTATTTATATGTATAAAACTGCCCTGCAAGATAAGAAATCATGAACAGGTTGAATAAGGTGAAACAAAGAATGTTAAGAAATAATCCAACATTTCTTTCTTTCCATCTAAAAATAAGATAATTCGTTCAGAATGATTTGCTATGACACCTACAATGAGAGCATCAGGTTAGACTCACCTTTGCTAATCATGAATCTACAATACTCATATCAGGCAATCATGACTATTTCAAGGCGGACAAGTGGATTGTGTTTGTTACCATGGGGACGACCTGGTTGCCAAGGGGCCGCCTCACCTGGTGGGTAGCCTGCCCTGTCGGGTGGGACGGCGAGGAGGGAGTCCACGATGGCTGCCCTTCCCTGGAGGAGGGTGGAGATCATCTCCAGCCCCTCCGGGCCCAGCAGCTCGAACAGCTGGAGGGAGAGGAGAAGGAGAGAAGAGGGAGGGGTTGAAACCCAGCAGTCGCGAGCCAAAAATATAGCGAGTGTACACCAGTATACACACACACACACACGCGCGCTCACGCAACATGTATACACATCCTGCGGCTCACCAACACCCATAAACACTCGCAAGCGCCAAGGCTGAGCACCTGGTAATTATCATCCGCCTGGTACAGAATATGCTCCGCCGCTTAGCCTTCCAAACATTACCACCTGGCACTTAGCAAGTGACAGAAAAACAACCACCACCACCACCACCACCACCACCACAACAACAACAACAACAACACGAGATCCGGTGCACAGCGGCACACACACACACACAATTAAAAAACATAGTGGAGACAGGAGGCTGCAGAGACTAATCGTCAATAACACAGTGACAGAGGAGTGATGATGCAAGTTCTGTGCTTTCTAACGCAGGATTGTTTCCTCGTGTGTGTTTGGGTTTGTAGGTTTTGTGGACTGACGCCCCGGTTGCTCTTTCAGCGAGTCCTCCCGCGGGAAGGTAACAGTCGGCGCGGCGGGGGAACCTGAAACAACAGACGCACTTTGATGTGGGGTCAGCCGCCGCCTTTGTCGGGGTTATCTTTGTTTCCCTCGCGGTGCCTTTCATACAGGCTCTACTGGTCCCCGCGACTGTTTTATTAGAGCCCAGTGTACTGTATGTGCAGAGGGCGGGAGGGAGGGTTCATGTTCAGCTTGCTCAAAGGGATATATATATATATTTTTTTTTTTTATGAACTCTCATGAATTCCGCCCTTGGAGTTGACTGATTAGGTGTGAGCTCCGCCGGGACTGAGAGACAGACTTTGGCTTTTCAGATGGATTCTCTGCACTCCGCTAGGCTGCAGGCAGGACCATTTCTAAGGCATTAACTGTGTAATAACTCCACATCTGCTGAGCCACAGGTCGAGAGTGCAAATGCGAGTGTCCTCTGGCTCTTAATCTTTGATCAAATATTCAGCCTTTCCCTCCTAATTTTTTGCAGCAGTTAAATGGAACAACTAAAGCGTCGGGGCAGTGTATGGGCGTCACTCCTGAGACCAACATGAACCTCAAGGTGGAAAAAATGCAGTTTAAAAGATTTTGGTCTCTGGTATTCCTGCTAACACACACAGTTGTGAAATAAAACCACACACCCAGTCAGCTGTGGGTCTGGCCTCCTCTGTAGTTTTGCCAATAACAAGCCATTGAGAAATGCCTCCGTTTGTGATGTCACGACAGGTGCAGAGGGTTATAGCCGGGGCGGGACATTTGTAGGCCAATGGGAGGGGGAGAGCAGGGATTTTCAGGCTTATTTATGTGTTGGTGGTGTGAACAGAAGACGCAAAAGCGGCGTGGCATCTGCCCTTTGTATTATGCTTTTAAACAAGTGTTTTCAGGAGGAAATCTGCGTATTACGGTGAAACAAAATGAAGAAGTCAAGGACTTCAAGGAAGTCAAGGACTTCTTCTTTTAAAGCGACAAAAGCATCTTTGTACATACGGAAGTTTTCACCATTGGTGTATCCAAAATTTGAAAAAAAAAATAATTACAGATGATTGTCTATTTAGTAAAGTTCCCAAAAACTCATAAAATATGTTGATTATGTAGATTTTACCCACACCCGTCCTCTTGTAAACAGGGGTTCACAGTGAGTGTATGAGAAGGCAGATGGCATTGCTGCTACAGGTGCATTGGACCATAAAAGCATGATAATTTTTATAAATGGACCACAAAAATGTAAATATTAAACTAGGAAAATGGCGAAATAGGGCTTTGCACATGGTAGAAAGCGCAATTTTATTTTGTTATATAAATGCTGTCCCATGTTTCAAAAACACTCAAAACTGTTCCATAAAACCAGCAGTTTGTACTTTAAACCAAAATAAATCTTGTAAGGGATATTGCAACTTTAAATAAAACCCAGGGAAAAATAAATGACCTGACATGTGCTATAGGCTACGCAAAGTGAGGCAACACACTATAAGATAATTGTGCAAATAAGTTCAAACTTTACTTGGAAAAATAAGCCTCTAAGCATCAATTTGATTTAGGTATGTGCAATGAACAACACCGGGAATTGAAATGCAAGACTATAATATATTTTGTGGAAATCGCTTGTTGACATTACGATGAAATAGATGAATAACCTTTTCAGACGGAGCATTGATTATTAATAATGGGCTTCTTCTCTGTTCGTTCATGTGTGTCCCCAGGTGGAGGATGCTGGTTGAACAGCTGACTGCTGTTAAATCTGAATGTCACAGACTTACAGGAGATGATATTTATGAAATTCAATAACAAAACTGTTCTGAATCCAAATGAGAATAATGACCTGATTAAATTATATAATAATTCTATTTAATACATAGGTGTATTTTTTTGTACTGTTCATAACTTTGAGGTACTTGTACTTCACTTGAGCATTTTCAGATCACTGACCACTTTATACTTAATTACACTACATTTAAAGGTAAAAATTGTAATTTCTACTCCATGACATTAATCTGACAGCTTCAGATACTTTTGTAGGTGTAGATTTGATGCAATAGATAACATAACACGCTTTTACACTACAACTTATAGTTGAAGATGAAATTAGTGGTTTCAACTTTTAAGTCTTTTGACATCTTACAAAAAACCTTTTAAGAAGAACATTTTCAAAATCTCTGGTTACAGATTCTCAAATCTGATTATTTTCTGGTTTCTTTAGTGATGAACATTTTACACCAATTGATTGTTAGTTGCAGCACTAGTGGGGTCAAAACCATTGTTTCACCAAAAATCAAAGACTAGTGAAAATATACAAAATTTGAAATCACATTAGTGGATCAGGGCTTTGTTTGTACTTCTTTTCTCCTCCAGTAATCATCTCATGACCCTTTGGAGGGGCCTGACCCCTAAAGGTTGGGAACCACCAGGCTAAAGCAGCTTACTATATAAAAAGTAGTTAAAACGAACTCCGTCTCCAGCAGCTACAACGTGATTATCTGATTGAGAATTCTTCCTCAAAATCTATCAAAAAAGATGCATCACGAGGGACAAAACAGAGCCTATTCTATATGCTCTGTATACCAATGACTGCTAGGCATCAGCCTCAGCTCAGGCGTATCTTAAATATGCTGACTGTACAATGTCTGTGGGGTGTTTAAAGTCCAACATCTGTGGACAGACATATTTTAATAAGGCACGTTTCAAATTTCTCCTTGTGGGACAATAATGAAATTGACCTTGACCTTGTGTTGGAACACACAGTTTACTGCCATGTACACAAAGATGTCAAAGACTGCAGCCTCAAAACAATAAAATGCAATTTTTTTTTTACTAAAACCTATTTTTGTCACAAAGATCAAAATTGGTGTGATCATTATCATTGATAAGCACACATCTTAAACATTAACAAACTGCATTAACGTGCCATTACAGCACCACCACCACCCTGCCAGACAAATCCCGTTTCAATAGACACTCTGAACCCTCCTTGTTGAACAACCTGGCGGCCGGCTTTCACTGTTATTTTCCACACCTTGCTATCATTAGAGGGAGGCTATTTAAACGTACACTCTGAAATTCCCTCCACGATCACCTACTGTATATAATCTAATAGCTTCTCCCGCCGAGCTCGACGAAATGTCAGCAATCCGGGGTCACCAATGAGAAATAATAAGAAGCGGGTTCCCTCCATTGTCAGCTTTAATGGCACCGAGTATGCAGCCTTTTAAACTTTTACTGTTGACTTTGGAGTCACACAGAGGTAGATGCATAGAGAGAGGCTGCAGGTGTGTGTGCGCACACACACACACCTACACACACCACATCTAAAGATGTCAGTGGGAGGGTTCGCTTCCAAATGTCAACTACGTGAGGAACATTGGAACCAACTGGAACCAACTGTAGTTGGTACAATTCTGCTTCTGCGGTGAAGCGATTAATAGAACGGGAAGAGAGGGAAGGAGGAAAAGATAAAAAGAGAGATTCTGTTATACGGACAGTATAGACTCCTCCGAGTATAAGGGGAAGCTGAGGATGGAGGTGGATGATAATGCAGGAGGACAGCATGATGGAGCACAGTCCTGATTTAGAAGTAAATGTTAAGGATGGCAAATAACGGCTGGAAGCTTCAACAAGGCGGGTAACAGAGGCCTGCAGATCCTGGCGTTTACTTTATAGCTTCTCTTCTCTCGACAGCAAAACAGGAGTGGATACCTACCTATGTTGATTATGTTTATGTATGTTTTCTTAACAGACTACACCAGAAGCAGTGAGAGAGGACATCTGAATCTTAAGTTATAGGAGCAGCAAGCAACATTAGCATTAGCTCACTGAACAGTGTCAGAGAAATACACATTTTTAAAGTTAACCGCCTCATTCAGTGCTGGGTTACTGACCGCAAAGTAATTTGGTGTTGTACACGATATTCACATTATTAATAAAACACAATAAAATCCAGTAGACAACACAACACAACACTCCCAAGGATCCACGCTACTTCAGGACATCATTAAATGCAGTTTTTTTGTTAATTTTTGTTAGAAAATGACATAATTGTGCGTACAATTGCGGCGTGACACCAGCTCAGTTACATTTAGAAAAACAAATTTTCCTTTGACAATTCTTCTTAGTATCCTGCAGCAAATTTATTCATTATACTCCGTCATGCTCGGCGTACAATTTTTGTGATTACGAGCAATCAAAAGGACCTGTAATTACAGTTATTTTTATGGGATTTTAGCATATTTCAAATTATTATGATGGTTTTTGTTTGCACAAAACACGATAATCCTGATGGAAAACTGAAAATCCTGTTTATGTGCTGCTTTCAGTGAAATCCATGGGGGGGGGGGGGGGGGTATCAGAGTGCACCTATAATCTTCAGATATTACACACAAGGACTTTAGCAAACAAAACACGGACATGTCACATCAGAACATAGTGCAACAATAAGAAAAAAAAAACTTCCTGGGGCATCAATTTAATTCCTTTTGGACTCTTTAGCCCTCTGGTACAGCATTTAAACCTGGATGGTTTGGCCATTGATGAATGGTTCATTCATCAATGGCATGGAAACACTTTGAACTAAAAAGAAGTGATTCCATAACCTGTTGTCAAGGCTGAAATGGCGCTTCATTTGAGCTGGCCAGCCATGCACCAACATAAAAAAAGGCACTATCCGGGAGCAGCTAGTGCACATGTCAAAGCACCATAAGTTTTTTTTCTACTTTGCACTGGCATGCTGGAGTAGGTGATAACGCCTTGTCCACACCTAATGTTTTAGACTACTGTTGGTTTTCTGTGTTATTAATAAAGTCATGCACTCAAGGTGTGAAGTGACATGCTTAAGTCTTCATGGGAAAATCATACATTGTTTCTTTGTTGTTGGTTTCAATTTATTTTAACGCATACAATTTATTTTAACGCATACTTCACGATTTCAGAGATAGTAAGAATAGTCAAATAATTGGAAGATAATTGAATGAAACTGAAAAAAGAAATTGGATTAATCAATTTATCGAAGAAATTATTAAAAAAAAATTGTTTATCTCAGCCCTAAGGTTCACTTACTGAATTAACTCCTGTCATGAACATGATCCACATAATGTTAATTATCAGTAACACTGACAAGCTCTACTATTTATGGTATATCTCTAACCGACTTACTGCTTGCTGTATCTCAGTTTCTCCACAAGCTGTATTAGCGTGATCTCGTTTAATCTTCTAGGACATTCAGAATCTGAAAACTGACATCTCAAATACTGACCTCTGCTTTTTTGCGTGTGTATTGTCTTGTTAATATTTGCCAACTGTGTTTTATTTCCCATGAAGGTCAAAGCAGAAGTTGGACTTGTCAAAAAGGTCTGGAGTTAAAGGCCAAGGATGACTTGTCCCAACAGCCAGGCCACGGGAAATACAGCATCTGGTCGAAATCTCCAAAGGTCGGTCTTCGAAGGGCAAGGTTAAAAAATCAATATGAATACGGAGATATTACATTTCCTGCTGGGACAAGTGCAACTTTATGTCAAATAACAAACACCATGTAATCCGCCTTTGTTCAATTTAAGTTCAAATTGCTCACTAAAGTTCTTCATGAGTTCTTTACCAGAAGAAGAATCGAGATGATCATCTTCAGTTCCTCATGTTGCCATTCCATTTTAACATGGCAAACTCTGAGGGCCAGCTTAACTAAATGTCTAAAAAACATGTGCTAAGTTATAGTGCCTGAAAATAAATGTGCAAACTGATGTATTAACAGTATGCACTGAGTGTTGGGTCTTTCAAACACCTCTTATTCAGTTAGTTTTGCCTCAATAAGGTTCAATGTGCAAAAATACTGGGAAAAAAATGTAAATGGAATAAAGTAGCACATACTCCCGAAAAGCTACTTCTGTGATGGACACTGTGTCTGTACCTAATACGTTTTGAATGGCCATGACAAGTTAAGGTGCAAAGCAAGGAAGTCAGTAAATCAGTCTGCATTGATCTATAAATTTATGTGGGTGTTTTCTGCTATCTACAGTTGCTTTATGCTGTATGAAAAGCTTTTTCCTCCATCATCTGAAGGCACAGCGCGGCGTTGCGGCACAGGACTGATACGTTGATAGATTTGCATCTAAGGCCGCGGCGCGGCGCATTACACGGGGCCATTCACTGCGTTAACCTTCATTAAATCACTTGAAAAACGACTCGCACGCACTCGCACGCACTCCCACGCACGTCAGACCAGTCGTTACGGCTCCGTATTCATCTTTTGTTAGGAGGATGACATCGGGTCAGCCGCGCTCATCACAGCCTCTTTTACAACTTCCTTTCTGACAAAAGGAGCGTCTTTTATCCTTGAAACACACATTGCGGTGGCGAACGCTGTTGTGAAACATTAAATATTAACCAACGCGACTTCCCGCGACGTGAGATAATTATGATTATTGCTGGAATATCGTGGTCTGATATAATTACATAATCACCTTTAACAAATCAATTTATTTTTATTTCTATTGTTATTAACCTCAGTCAGTCATTGCTTATATACCCGCCTATTCCTCGTTAAAGTTGCTGATGTCCGCTGAAGCCAATCACAGCACATTACAGGCGAGATGCAGAGATACACTCCAGACAGGTCACCAGTCTGCCGTTGTCATCCAGATATTTCCTGAAGAAAAGCTTATTTTGCACAACTACTGCCTGTTCAAACTTCTCCATCTGCAATTCTAATGATCCACTATTGTACTTTTTAAATCTGTGTTTTCACAGCGTTTTGTTACAGAGCATGCTGCAGTGCAGCCACTGGGGGATCTTCAGATGTTGGAGGGTCTGTTGCTGTCCTGGTCTACCTGAAAGCTGAGATGGACCCTGTCATCCTCCACATATACCACAATTCCTTACATTTCTGTTATTCTGTATGATGTAATATCCAACTTTTCCTGTATTGTTCCCACCTGCACACATCATCTACTGCAGCCTGTCCGTTCTGGGATCCCTCCTCTGTTTCTCTTCCTGAGGGTTCTTCCTTTGTTTTCCCTGTTAAAGGGTTTTTTTAGGGAGTTTGACCTTGTACGATGTGAGGGTCTAATGAGAGGGGATGTTGTGTTTCTTTTGTAAAAACTGTAAAGCCCATTGGGGCAAATCTGTGATTTGTGATTCTGGCCTATACAAATAAATTGTATTGAATTGAATTGAAATTTACCATTAAAACCATCATTTAGATACTTCTGTCTTTACCTTGTTTGCACCTATTTTCATTAATCAATCACATGCAAACTGCACAAATAAATAGTCTGCATTTTGGATCCTAGATCCAGCCATTAAGTGTAAAATGCACCCCAAATATTTGTAATTATTGATACATATAAGATAAGATAAGATAAGATAAGATAAAACTTTATTGATCCCACAACGGGGAAATTTGTGTGTTACTGCAGCGTTACAGATAAAATATCAATGTATAAAATGTGTTTTAGCTAAACGCTGGGCAGGTCTCCAACCGAGAAGCTTGTGAGAAGTAGAACCCTTTTTTTATGCACCAAAACAACAAGGAAAACTCCTAAAGCAAAGTTACTTATGCAAAAAAACAATACTGATGCAAACCTCGTTCTGTAGTTCGTCGTCACTCTTGTGGGAGGCCAGCATTTCAAACAGCGAGGTGCACAGCTCCTCCGGGCTGGATGAGATCATGTTGCCTCCGTTCAGATACTTCTCCACCTCCGTCCTCAGGATGGTTCCGTCTCCGGAGCTCAGCGACCTGGCCGAGCCAGACGTGTCCTCCTCCCCCGCGGATTTCCTGCTGCTCGGCCGGTGGTGGAGCAAGTTGCTGAAGTCCAGCTTCGTGTCCTCCTCCTGGCCGTCGGCGTAGGGAGCGTCGCGCAGCGGGTCGAGGGCGTAGCATTCGTAGGAGAAGGCGATGTTGCGTCCGAACGTGGCACCCCGCTGGGGGTTGTGGCGCGAGCTCTGGCTCTGGACGAAGTCCTCAACCCGGGAGTCTCCGAGTGGAGCCACCAGCCGGGCCACGCAGCCGCACGAGGCCTCGGCCGCGGAGGACGGGAACGGCCCGAACATCTGCTTGATGGCCCGAGTCTCCTCGGTGCCCACGTGCTCCTTGTTGTGGAAGGTCTCGAACAGGAAGACGGCAGCGTGTTCAATGGCCTCCTGGCCATGTTCAGTCCCCACTGAAAGACACAACAACATTCAGGCTCAAAATTAATTATTGGACATTGTCTGATTCTTTATTTAGGTAAAAATAATAAATTGAACTGCTGCCTTAAACCCAACAACCTATAAAACGATCCGGGTAATCAATAGATTGTTCCAGCTACGGCCACCAGGGGAGCTCTAGCAAGAAAGGTAAAAAGATTAATTGAAAGTTGTTTAATTTTATACTGATATATATCAGCATACTGATTTTATGCTGACAGATTTAAGAAGTTACAGAATACTTTTATGTTGCTCAGTTTAGAATGCTTTTCTGTTCTGTTGGATGTTTAATTTAAGTGTTGTCCTTAATTTGTATAAGAAATGTGCAGATTGGAAGTGAGGATTTTTATATTGTTTACACATTTAATACCATACAATGTTTTTATAAAGTCACAAACAACAAAGTTCCTACAGCAAAGAATAGTTAGTGCATTTCAATCGATGGATTTGTGAAATGGGTTGAACGGATCTACTTTTTAAAAGTAAGACGTTGTGTTTCCATTTCCTTCTCAGCCAGTGTATTTTTATTTTTATTTTTTGTTAACGCTCATAATCCCTAAAAATGTTAGCCTTTTTTGGTTAAGCACTTTATTTCCCGCCAGTAGTTAAATCCTGTGTAACTTCTTGTATGCAACCCAATCTTGTCAGTGGGAATACAAATGTTAATTTACCAAGTTTATACATTATCGTTGATGCGATGCGAGTGATTTGTTTCTGTTTGTATTACCATAAACACTGACAGACTCAAGTGTGCCCATTACGAGTTCATTTGTTCGGAATAAAAACTCAGCTGTGGATGTGGGTGTGATAAGTAGAGTCAGAACAGGACCATCAAATTTTATATCCGTTATATATGAAAACAAACCTCTTAGTGGACTGTTGTGTATTTGCCTGATGATAAGTCCGCCTCTCACTATACTGCGGAAAACCAAGGAACAATTAAATCTGATGTACTGGTCATTATTTTAATGATGGTGATTGTTAGCATTGCTGCAACAACCCCCTTTACCCGTTCAATTATCATTATTGGTATCTGGATAGTGCTGTTGTTCTGTATGTCCATTAAACCTGAGACGTGTACTATTCATAGCTCCGCCGTTGTGGAAGCGGCAGCTGTTCTCTTTGAGCAGTAAAGGCCACACCATGAGCTCACTCCTTAAGGTCCCTGAACTTCATTTAAATAATATTCCAAACAAGTCATGCTTAACCAGAGCTGCACTTAATAAAAAGGAATGCAGAGTAATTGTCCAATTAGAGGAAAAAGGATGTCAGAGACGGAGAGGGAGAGAAGAAAGTGAAGAAGGTTGGAGAGGGAAGTGAGTACAGATGAAAAGGATTTAAACCAATTAAAATGGTCTGAAAGCATCGGAGTTATTGCTGAACGTAGCAGAGCAGAATGGCTGCTTTCATCCTCAGCAGAGTGTGGTTAACAGCAACTTTTTTTATTTTTTATTTTTTGGATCCAGTCACACAGGCTCAACACATTCGGCACTGGATAGCATCATCGCAAAAGGTAGTTACTACGGACTTTTGGAACAAAAAGAGAAATACTGCAATGAACAAGGGGGATAAAAAAAAAAAATAAATCACGAGAGAGATCCATAACTAATTCCTGAAATTTGGCCAAGACATGAATATGTAACAATGTACAATCTGTAACACAGATTAGTACGTGGCCCAGAGAGTTCACTGAATCACACATATAAACATATACATGCACAGCATTTAGAATAAGATAACAATGACTGTAGATCATGCACACATAATCATGGCTCCACTTCAAATAGCGAGGCTCTATTTTAAGAAAAAAGAACAACAACACTTTTTCAGTGATTTTGTGTGAATATTTTGGTCTCAGGTGTTTCTGCTAACACAAAAACTGTGAAATTAAAGATTAAAAACACAATCATACCCTACAAAAAAAGACAGATGGATACATGTAGTTTATCTTCCGTACTTTGACACAATTGATGATGATTACGGACAAAACGAGGCAATACTACCGAGAACAAAGTTGGAGCACCGTTGTGTTAACAGTCATGAATGTGCAACAAAGTCATGAAGAAGATTGTCTGTCAGGGCTTTAAACAATGGTGGGCTTGGAGGAGCGATTAGCGGAGCTTGTCAGTAATTATCCTTGTATTTACGATGCAGCAAGTCCTGGGCAGAGGGATAAGCAGCGAGACACAATAGTTTGATGAGCTCGGGGAGGGTTTCAATATGACAGGGGAAAGCAAACTTTGAAACTCCCCCGTCAGCGGGTCAAGTAAAGTTTAGTGGCCTCATGTTTCAAAGCTGGTTATTTGTCTTAGCTTTTTGTTTTCTTTTGCAAAGTACATACGATCATATCGTTTCCCGGATATTCGCTATCGGCACTGTCACCTTGAAGAAATATTGTGAAAGATGGATGTAATTGACACATGCAGGGTGTGAATGGGCCTTAAAACAATCGAGATAGAAGAACCAACACACTGAAGGACTTGTGGTGGTTACGGGGGAAATCCACCGCCACAACCTACACCACCCCTGAGCTGCCCACAGATAAAACTACCTTCCGATTGTATTTGGAGAATCATGCAACTCATCAATGTGTGTGTGTGTGTGTGTGTGTGTGTATGTGTCACTATATTCGGCGAGATGCCAGGAGGAATAGCAGGAAATGATGGATACCATCTGAAAATATTGACTGTGGCAGCAAACAAAAGCAATTATTTGTAAATGCTTTCAGAGAGGCTCTTCCTCCGTAGATAATAGTCTAGAAGTGATCAAAGAGATTCATGAGATGGAGAGATATGACTTTCCTACTGAGGCTGAGAAATGACTTGCAGTATATATTACCGTTAGTGTATGCTATTTGAATACTGCGGTTGTCACGCTGCCTCACGACATGGTTCCTGAAACTATGCTGTTGAATGAAATTTGTGCAAATTCAGACCATAAAGACTTCAATAGATCGTTTCAAAGCAAAACGTGGGCACGCTACAGATTCAGCGGCATTTCAGTTTCAGTTCCTGAATATTTTTATTTTCAGATGAGATCCAAATCATCTGGCATTTCCATTTTGTTATGAAATAAGAGATATGAGGTGGGAGGAGCTATCCAAGACACGTTGTTGTTGTTCATGTAAAACGCATAGGATAGTGAGAAACGCAAGTTCGATTCCTTTGTATGTCAAGTACATGTGAAGAAATTGGTTGATTTTTAATTGACTCGTACTTTAAACAGCTCAGACCGGCGGGGTTTTTTTTTTTTTTTTGCATTTTGAGAGTAAAGTTGAAATGTTGAGAATGAATCTGACCTTTCAAGATTCAAGGGTTTGAAAATATATAATATATAAATATAAAATATGGTTACCTTCAGAAAACACCTTGTGTATAGCAAAGGTAAAGATGGTGCTTCAGAATCGTCTTTAGTAACAACACTAAAGCCAATGTCCTTTTAACTGGATTTTAGTGGCTAAAAATGTCAATCACTTTTAGATGAGCAGTCTGAAAGCAGACTGCAGCATTCTGAGGCTTATTTCATACACACTGGGAAAACATGGGAAGAGGCCGAGACATTACAATGCATTGGAGGTTGAGGAGTTAATTACCAATCTGTTTGGCTGCCAGGAGGAGGCTCTTCAGCTCCTGATTGGCAGCCTGGTGCTTCACTTTGTCCTGATGCTCGGTGCTGAAGTGGACGATCTTCTGCCATGTCAGGCCCTCTTTGGCAAACAGCTCCTGTCTCTTCAGACGCTTGGTCTAACATGAGTCACAGGGGGGAAAATGAAATTACATTTCAAGAAACACAACGGTGGCACTCACTGCTCTAATAACCACGGGTACTTCTGCCCGACTACCGGGATAAGACCAATGTACCCTCACAGGTTGGCAAGATATTGTGCAGACATTCTATCGAAAAAATGGGAGTCGTGCAGTCAGTGGGGCACATCAGCAAAATACATATAATAGAATAGAATATATATTTACTATACAATTAATCTAGACTCTACTTAGCAGAGGTGTGTTTTTATGTTAACTCATTTACTAAAAATGACAGACAAGTCCATCTGACATTAAACTGCAGTTAACTTGAATAAATCATTGAGTAAACTTCTTCCCTTTGCTTTCACAACCATTCAAATCAGCCAATCAGAGGAGAGGCTCTTTAATATTTATGAGACAGGCAAAAAGGTTTTATAAAAAAAAGAAAAAAAGGTATGCACATCCAGTATAGTAAATGCTAGATGCTGGACAGAGGTGTAATTGAGTCTGCACACTAGACAATGCTCCCAAAAAAATCTAATGGATTCTCCTACTACCACAGGCGCTTTCTGTGGAAATGTCACAGATGGTAGTACCCATTCTGTTTTTTTTTTTTTTTTTTTTTTTTTTTTTTTTAAGTATTCTCCTGTGTGCGGTTTCTATTTTTCTTATTCACAGACTTTTTACAAACAGCCTGTTTCTTTTTAGAGCTCTAAAGAGTTGTTTTGTTGGTACTTAAATCCACAAATGTATCTTGTAAGAAATCACAATTTCAAAAAAAAGGCAGGGAAGTGTTTGATATAGGACCTTCAAATCTAAATTTGTCTAATTGTGGAATCAGACCATGTCTGTAACTTTTGAGTAATTGACAGTTTTCAATAATAAACCTTTTTTTTCTTTGACTTTCAATTATCCATAGATATATTGTGTAAGACTAGTTGGCAGTACTAGTCCAGTATTCCTTATTGCATATATGAGACACTATGAGACTCTGTAGGAGACCAACCACCATTTGTCACCGATCCATTCACAGAATTTTATTTATTTATTTTTTTCTAAATGAGCAACTATGAAGAATTATAAAAATGTACCTACATATCTATCTATTGGCTAATTCAGAGCGCTGGCCCATTAATTAAAGCATCCCTAATATACAGCTTTCAGTTGTACCAAAAAAAAATTTGAGATGCAATACCCAGGCCTGCGAGTTGCAGATCAATTATTCTGAAGTAATGTCGGTAGCTTCATTTCCTTCTACCTTTTCGAATTTACTTTACTGTGAATAAATTCTTGAATGAAAACACCAGAAATAAAAAAAAAGGCTGAAAATTTACATCAAAGTTTTTACACCTGGAAAGGGGTTGATTTGTGTAACGATCAAAGTAAAATGTGGTTTTTGGCTATGGAAACTCCTTCACCACACTCCCAAACACAAGGAGAGACACTGACACAATTTAAGCTAATGTTCTCCCCAGAGCCGACAGGTTCACCAGTGAATTATCTACGATCAGCTGTTGGGTGTCATCTGAGTGTTACCATGGACACATTCTCCCTCTCTTAAGACGTAATCTAACAGCAAACTCTCACCCTACCAGCAATCACATAACGTTATTGAATAGAAACCGGCGTCAATTCGCTCTTTTTGTGCATTTCACAAAATCTGCTTTAAAATTTTAATACATTTAGATGGAAACACGTTTTTTGCAAAGGAAACAGAGGATTTGAAGAGAAACTTCTCCCATTTTGACTGCAGCAGTGAGGTATTATATTCTGAGTAGTTTAGCTTGTGAGGTCGGGAGAGGCATTAACACAATGACTCCATTACAATCACCACCTTCATTCCTTCTAAAACTAAGCATTTTAACTCGAGCTCCAAGATTATCTCACAGCGACTTCGGGCCACCTTTTCCCTAGAGAAGCACTTTTCCCACTTATAGAGGATTTAAAGGTGATTTAAAAAAAAAAAAAAAAAAAAAAAAGGAGGTGAGGCAAGCTGAATTCCAGTTCCAATTTCATTTCAAGAGACAAGAGTGGCCACCTGATCTGGGAACACATCACTGACACTGAGTGAAAAGACAGGAGAGTTAGATTTAGAGAATAGTGCATGGATATGCTACAGTCCTCGATGCAGGCCAATCGAGACAATCAATAAAAAGCCTGAAAAACGTACTATACAAAAAAAAATAGAAACCTCCCAATAAGTTGGGTAAAGCACCATCTTGATCTCCATCACGCTTCATCAGGCTCCTTAAAAACCTCCCCTGAAAACCTAAAAACCTTTAGTCTGGAAGAAACACAGACACCTGCTTGTTGTATCTGTCAAGTTCTTGCAAGCCAGCCTTTGGTTTCCAGTCCTTAATCCTTAAGTTTTTCACTACTGTAAAACAAATTTTGACTATTCCCCAATTGCTTACGGCTCAATTGTATAGAAATTGCATCTTATTCCCTTCAAACTTTGCTTTTGTGCCTTTGATGCCGATATTCTTTAAATATTACCAACAGGAAAACAAGCACCATGAATCTGCAGATCATATTGTGATTCAATGTAGAAACAGAAGCATTGTTTGAGGACAGAAAGAAGTGCCTGCTAAAATAAAACCCCTCCATTTATGCTTGAACTTATAGTATTACTGCAGACAGATAAACGGGACAGGATGTAAACTGGGTGCTTTTTCTCTTTGAGAGATTAGGTTTGTGCTAAAGATTTATGTGGGTTGTTCACGGTTGTACTGCTGTTGTTTTTCTTGCTGTTTATGCTTCGAAATGATAACATCGGACACATTTGGGGGCCAATTCGTGAATGTGATTTTTCAGGAAAAATCGTAAATCTCGAAAAACGACTTACTTCTAAACCTTTTGTATAACTTTATATAAATACATGTGAATGTTGACAGTTTAAACACAGACAGATGGTTTGCAAAGTAAGTTGGCAGATACAACTTATTGTTCTCAACAATGCTTGTGTTCAGTATTGTATTCATCCCTCAGACGTGTTGTCATTACATAAATTACAAAACCTTTTATTGCTTTCCAGACCTTTTGTATTTTCCCTGCGAGTCCCAGAGTCTCCCATAACCATGTCCACTGATTCATGTCCTTTTTTTTTACTTTTTGCAACTGAACATGTGCAGAGTTGCCTGTTTTCCCATTGGAAATATTTAAAAATATAAAATCACTGGCCTGATCACAAAAGCAAAGTTTGATGGAGATGATATAGATGTTCTTTACTTTTTCACACACACACATTTATACACGCTAAAAATATAATACATTAAAAAATCAGCTCCTGGTAGCTTCTTTATTAACACTCACTCACGAGCAGGCATCATCACAACAAACAGATATGCATAACATAATACATAAGTCTGACAACATAGTCTTAACATGAAAGCAAACTTTTGCTTTTTGTCAATTATTTCTTTATTTTAATAAAACCCAACAGCAATAATGTTATTACCAGAAGAGCTGCAACAATTAATTGATTAGGCCCTATCTATTACATTCATCACTATTTTCATAAACAGTCAAATGAAAACCAAATTCTCTGGTTTCAGCTCCTCAAATTAAGAATATGCTCTGGTTTTTCTAGTCTTTATAATAGTCAATTGATGATCATGGAGTTGCTGACTGTTGATCTGGACATGAACAAGAAGACATTTTAGATTGCATCTTCAGCTTTGGGAAACATTGATCAAGATTTTACATCATTTTACAAACCAAACTAATCGTTAATAATAATCAAAAAAGCCCTGGGCTTATTTGCCAGCTTTCCTGCTCAAAATAACGTGCCTACAATAAATATGGAACATATTTACAACCACACAGGATATGTACTGAAATCTAGTAACAATAGAAAGCTACGCCAAAACATGTGGGGTGACTAAAGAAATGTCAGAAACAAGTTATGTTACTATGACAGAGCAAATATAGCTAAAATATTGAAGAAAAAAATCTATTGTTTTGTTTTACTAGAGATAAAAATAGTTTAGTGTTGGAGCTGAGGTTTTATCATTTGATTTATGCATTGGATGTGATGACTTGATACAGAGTCTCAATGCATAAAATTTAATGGTGCCCTGTATCCAGGGACCTTGCATTTTAATGGGTTAATTGACTATCAAACTAGTTGTTAGTTACAGCCCTAATTACCAGAATGCCAGACTCAGAAGTGGCTCAAATTTTAAAGTGTATTGATAACTTGTATTCTGAGTTCATCTCTAACTTCAAGGCGAGTAGCATTATTGTCCTAAACTCCTGTTATGTACACAGGTACCACTACACTGTAAACTGAAATGCTAAATAAGATTTTTACTCAGATGGGCATGAATCACATAGTTCAACTCTTCTGGCAAGTTCGTATTCCTGCTAAAGGAGAATTAATGTTGAACTCATTTCATCAGGTCGACACAGGCATGACTCAGAGTGAATGCTAATGTTGCTCCCTAATTGCTGGATGTGTTTACAAAGAGGATATCACCATATCAACTTAAAAGGTCAAATGTCAGTTATGTTTATAGCTTGTTGCACTGCACTGGAGAAGCCGGAAAAAAAACAAAAAAACAAATTGATTAATGCAAATGGGGCACATCACTTCACTAAAGTGATGGGCCGCAACCTTCAGTGTCCCGAAGAACGGTCGATCTGCACCGACGCATAGCACACAATCAGCTGGCTGTAAGTAGCTGTCTGTTCAAAACGGACTTTAGTAACATGATGGATAGTTTTACATCATTTCATGCAAAGACAGCCCGCTGCGTCACTCTCACATGGGAAACTCTAATTACACATACACACACACTGATGCTACAACTAGTTGTTATTGTACACGGATGCCGAAATGTAGCTGGAAAAAGAGGGAAGCTGGATAAAAGACGAAGTTTTCAAGCTGTGTCATCAGATAAAAAAAAAATACTTCAGTAACTGAACTAACAAAAAAAATCACATTACACGCTCCTGCAAAGTTGGAAGGAAAACAAACATAGAACCTTCCGTCAGATTTTAAAGCAAGACATTTGGTGGTGTGGAATGTGCTGACGGTGAATTCCTCTGACCTTTGTCATGATGGATGATATAAATGACTTTATTAAATGAATAGAATAAGAGTAGTGTTATTTTTAAAACTTTTTTTCAAGGACTGAGTTAAAGTTAGGTTTATTTTATATATATATATAACCCTTTTAATTTGATAGCACTGGCCCTTGCTGGCTGGGATGGCTGATCCACCCACACACCCACACATGTGCAGAATGGATCATCTAGTGTGACAAGTACACACAAGAAAAAGAACTGTGGACATATGTAACTACGAAAAGATGTTTCACAAGTTTTTTTAATACAACCAATACTTTCATTCCAATTCAATTCTGGTGCATTTTGGTGAAACTGACATTAAGTAAATGCACATTTGGCACTTATTATATATATATATTTTCCTCTGCAAAATTGTATTTGATTAACCCCACGGTATGTGGCTCAGACTGACAACATCACATTTAGGGGGGTGATTGTACTTTCAGATTTTAACATGAAAGTACAATTTAAAAAAAAAAAACTCTGTGATGATGCTGCAACATAACTTGAAGGTTTTGTTATGTTTTCTGAAAAAAGTTGTTCCATGCTACGCTTGGAATTTTACATTCTGCTGTGACAATACTAGTTTCCAGCCGCCCCGCTGTCACCTGAACGCCTCCTACGCCTGCTCTCGACAGCCCGTCTGACTCACCTTCAGGTCGTAGAGCGGCTCGCTGAAGTCCTCCCGCCTGCTGACAGTAGAGAAGGAGCGGAGTGAACCAGTGAGCCGAGGAGGGGACATTCTTCTCTGGCTTGTCCACACACTGGGTCTCAACGTAATTTCTGCGACTGAGAGACAGACAGAGAGAGAGACAAAAGCTCTGTTAAAAGTTCTGTATCGTGGAACGTTAGATGTTATCATCTTCCTATCCCATGTTAAAAAAAAAAAAAAAAAAATCACACAGCCTGTATTCAGAAACTGTACCTTAAAACCAGGGTCAGGATTTCTGTGAAGTTGTGATGTCACAACTATGTAGTCACTGCCCACCAAGGTCATGAGGGTATTTTTTCTATTAACACTTTTGATTGCCATTTTGTTTCTACAATTCTGTGTTCAATTTCAGTTAAGTACCAATTTTTTTTCAATTTTTTTTTTTTTTTGTGTAATTTTTTAATGATTAGTTTTAGTTTCAGTGTTAGTTTGTTTCTAATACAGGGTATTTTTCAGGCGCAAAACCCAAAAAGCTGATAAAAAGTACTGATACTGGCAAAGAAAATAAACACAAGCAAGACTGATACTGTTAGATGTCCACCCCAAATAAACTGTAGATATGAAATAAGATTGCATTTTGGTCACTTCTAACTTTTAGGTTATTTCTCTGTCAATGCTTGTTCTTTTTTCTATTTTTTATTACAGATAACCTTGTGGCTTACCCCGCACAGCCGTTAAAATGAGCTAATCAGACGAGATGCTCATTAATGTTAATTACAGAAACAAAACCCCCTTTTCTTTCAAGAGCTCCGGAGTAAAGCTTGAGAGAGGAGATGTAAAACTATATTAGTATTATAAAAAGAAAAAGCACAACTAGAGTGTTGTGTCAAAACCTCAAATGGTGTAAAAATAAAGTGTAACTGAAGAACAGGTAAAACATTTCCTCAAACGTAATATATGCGACTAAAAAGATGATGACCAGTCAGGTCATTATAACGACCTACATATACCCCGAACACAGCAGAATAAAGGCACGTTCTGTTCTTTCTCACATGAATTACTGAGCAAATTTACTTCTGCCGGTTGTGAAAAACTTTTAATACTAAACGAAAGATGCTTTGGAACTTGTGAGACTGTGTTGCTAGCTAATGTTAGCTTGTCCGCTGCGCCGCCACATCCCGCCGCCACATTATCCGCAGCCGAGAGAAGAACCGTCCACACCAAACGAAGGAACGTGTAGCGGGTGAATTTCAGAACCCGTTTAAAGGTGTAAAACTTCCCATCTCTGGAAGTTACCTCTCAAAGTGTCCTGTGGCGATCGTGAGCTGTCAGACCGTGTGCTGAGTGGCGAACCGGCAGATGTCAACAGAAGTGACGTGCGGCGCTAAGGATTGTGGGTGTTGGTGTTTTTTCCCCGACAATTTCGCAGCGAGACCAGGAACATAAGCGACTACATTGCCCACTGACAGAGAGAACTGGCG
Source organism: Eupleurogrammus muticus (assembly GCA_036785175.1). Lineage (NCBI taxonomy): Eukaryota > Metazoa > Chordata > Actinopteri > Scombriformes > Trichiuridae > Eupleurogrammus > Eupleurogrammus muticus. Next base: position 17,411,065 of record JAYKQN010000018.1, on the reverse strand, counting down.
CACAACACGTGGTTTGCTGTCAATGCACCGATGTACCTGAGGGTGCAACCAGACAAAAAAATATGCAAATATGCAGAATTTGACATTTTGTGTAAAAAAAAAAATCACACAAAATTGTGATTTTTGTAAAAAGAAAAAAACGTACAAATGGACTCTTTTCATTTTAAATGACAAGAAACCAACATCAACATGATGAATGCTTCTTAAAATTATCAAGAATGATTAAATAGGAGAATGCCACTTCAATAATAGTGATAAAAATGTATTTAGTTGAGTTATCCTATAATCTCATTAGGCCCTATGATGACGTAAGATGCTCGTACTACCAGATTTGTTTTTCAGGGACACGTATAAGGAGTATGTCCGAACACTTTGTTAATGCAAAGTTAAGACCGGGGCCATTTTACTAAACAAGTTTCTAAGAGTCCTGTCATAGAGCTCTAAACTTAACAACAACTCTTAACAAAAGCTGGTTAAAAATACATACTCTGTGATCCTGGGCATCGAATACACCCTTAAATCAATAGACTAGATCATAGAATTAAATTGCTGCATAATTATGAATATCATTTACCAATCTGGTGGATAATAGCTTGAAATATAATGAGTTTCACTTCCTGAAATGATTGACAACATATTCTAATTATTTGAGACGCACTTATAAGAAGCAGAGTTGACACTAAATCTACCACTAACATATTACCTGCACAATCCAATCTGTAGCATTTAATTAACACACAGCAATTCAGTGCTTGGAGAATAACCCTCCTGCCTCTTCTTTCAGGCATTTTCTCCTCTGCTTAATAAACTTCTAAGCCTCTTAAAAGTCCTCCTCCCTCTTAGCATATTTTACCTTCCGAGCTCTTGGAAGAGCTAAGAATCTTTGGGAATACCTTTTATCTTTGCCAGGATTTAGTTTTAACTTTTGAAACTCTTAGGAAATGTCATGATTCTAAGACTTTTCATAGAATTTAGGAACTAGGAGCAACTCCTGCAACGAATCTTTAGTAATATGGGCCCTGAACCATAATTTTAATGACCACGGAGAACATATTCAGCACCAAGGAGAGCGCTTAAACTATTTAGCCTTTATGCCCTTTTTTACCCGTCACCAGACAAAGCATGAATGCTAGCAAATGAAATCATTATTGACCTTTTGAACCTGTCAGCTAGATCACCGGCTGACACAATGTTTCCATGGTTCACAATTAGATTTATAGGCATAACCATGCCTGTGACATATAATGCACTGTGGACTACACTCATTTTCTATTGATTTGGCAGCCCCCTCCCCCCCTTCCATCATCATCACCATCTTATTATTTATGGTATCAACATTATTATTATTATTATTATTTTTATTATTATTATTTTTTTAAAGAATGCTGTTAGCCAAAAACTCTAAGAAAAGTCTGAGCAAAATGTACAAAAACTCTTATCTTAGTGAGGAGGCATGGCCGACCCTGTTGCTAGGTATGACTCATTCATTTAAAAGACGTGATTGGTTAATAGTGAAAGCTGGATGCAAATACACACCTGGACATAGAATATAACCAGAAATCAATAGACTTAATCATAGAGTTTAATCTCTACAAAAAGATGTGTAATATTTTTTTACATAAAAAAGATAATCTCTGTTAAGTAAATAGAAAGTCAATTTTTAAAATTATGCAAAAAAAAAATGTGAAAACTGAGGTCCACTTGTACAGTATGCAAATGATGATGGTTTCGTATATATAAATTTTAATGTTTAAACTCAAACTCTTTCTGATTAATAGAGTTAATCTGACACAGCCTAATGTGCTGAGTGTTGGTGTGTACAGCCAATTAATGCACATATCTATTTCCCATTGGGGAGCCTTCAGGGTCTTTATGCAGGTCACTGTGATGACGTGTGAACTTCCCCTATTGGACCGGACAGTGTAACGTCACGTCCAGCTAGCGAATATTTGGTGCATTCGATGCGGAGCATGAGAATATGAAAAGTTCTTCCAAAGGCAGATCGAGTACTGAACCGGCTTCAAAGGGTAGGAACTCTTTTCATTTGTGTGACCTTATAACCTTTTTGCACAGGGGGAAAAAACGCTACATTTTAAGCTGCATTAGGTGCTCTGAGATTAGAGGGACTGTCATTTTGTCATGCCCAATACTTCCAGGTGTACTGTAATGAACATTGCATAACACAGGGCCATAAAGTCTCATATTATTGTCGCGTTCATTGTCCTCGAGCTGAAAGGTTGACGGCGTCCGCACAAGGAACGGGCAAAATGTGTGTGCGTTTCTGCTACATCTCCTTTAATGTTGCCTTGTTCCCACAGTGAACTTAAAAGCAGCCTGCCATGTGCATTCAATCACACGAGCTCATTGGAATTCATAGCTCACCTACTGTAACTCCGCTCTATGAAGAAGGTGTCTCATCCACTCTCTCACTTCATTCGCTTTATTCCTCTGTATCATTTGTCCTCTTAGGCAGGGCCCCAAATCACACACACACACACACACACACACACACACACACACACACACACACACACACTCACACACACACACACACACACGCACACACACACACACATGCCCATACATACTCTCTATATGCATGAATGGTGTCCACTGAACTCTGGCTATGCTGCAAGAAAGCTCAGAGAGAAAAACTGGGCGAGAGAGAATGATTCACTCCTCTCTCTCTCTCTCTCTCTCTCTCTCTCACACACACACACACACACACACACACACAAAACAACAAAAAGAACACACACGTCCCTGAGACCACACTAAAGGGCACGGCTTGTACAATACAATACATCAGTTTGAGTTTTATTTATGTGAATTTCTCATGTTTCTCTTGTCATCCCTGATATTATTGTATCCAACAATTCGAGTGAATATTCATTGGATGACATTACCACGGGCAAAGACAAAGTAAGATGAACCGAAACTGCAAAGAAAACCACTAAATCAATGAGGCAAACAGCTTTCACGCATACAGCATCGCTGAACAGACTACCGCAATAGCGTGTGGACATAAAAAATTGGTTGCTAAATTGGTAATGAACAAACACAATCTCTTTTTTTTCGAAAGCATGAAGAATTATTCATCAGGCTTTGGTACAGTGTGTTTACAATTTGTGTTAGTTACAGTTATTATAGTTTATTATCTGTAATGGTGTGCATTTGTATTGAATTAAGTGGCAGAATCTGAACAGTTGCATCTCTGTGTTGTAGAGGTTAAAATCACACTGTGAGCTTTTTGTGTTAAACCATTAAATCCCAAATAATTATTATATGCACTGTATTATTTAGGTTTCCCTAACATGACACAAAATGATGCCCTTTTAAATGTTTGTGTTTGTTTCGTTGATACTCTGTAAGAATAGAGACCAGTTGCAAACAGCATAGTCAGAAATCATGCAAATTTCACAATTATACCTATTGAAACAATAGAAATATAAAACAGCATAATAAATGAATTTATTGTCCACAGTTTTAAGAGGCATTCATCAGCTCTCTCAAAATGTGTGTTCATGTTGTTTTTGAGGACCCTGAGCAAGAGTCTAACTTTGTTATTTGTGTCTGCAATGGATGTTTAAAATGTGACTAAATAGAAGGGATATTTCTTAATACTTAGAGAATGGTTGTTAAACATGCAGCCTGGAGGAAAGACTTTGGGATTTTCCAGACAGAAAATGAACTAGTTTCTATTTCTTCACAGAAATGTGCAGCCTTGATGATTACTGGTGTTTACAACTGCCTTCAAGGAGCATATTATATAAATAAATATAATCATATTTTTGAAATTGCACTTATTTTCTGGCGACATCACAGGCTTGTTCATCACCTCAAATGTAAATGGATGGTTCTTTTTTTTAGTCTGTTTGTAGTTTTACCTCTTCACATGAAAAGGAGAAATTTGAAGGCGTTGTTATATACGTAGGGAAGTCCCCTAAAACACCTGCATGCAGGATCTAGTGAGGCACTATAGATTTGAACTGAAATCAATGTATGGTTGTCAATCTATGCAAGGAACACACAGAAGGACAGAGTCCATTGCATTATATCAAGATTTAGTCTGTTCTGTGTAGGAGGAGGAGGGAGTCACACATCTGTGCCCAGGAGATCATAGTCTCATAATCCATCCTCTATGATGGTGCCAGACAAATGGGAAGAAGGGTCACCTACATTATTAGAAATCATCCTCTAAATAGCAATGCCAAATGCCAAAGTCGAACGTCAATCTGGCCAACAGATGAGGGTTTCCTGACCCGGTGACATCATCGCGCTGAGGCCAAAGGACGTCCGAATACAAATTGCCTACACATCCCCAGGTGCAAAATCCAATATTTATCCTATTATATTCATCACTTACCTCCTATTATTTATCGTTTCTTTTCTCTTTTTTTTTCTAGCCGCAGACACAGAGTAGCTGCTCTGCACAGGGTATGTGGGCAACGTTAGAAGAGTCTTCCTGCAACACATTTCTAACCCGAGAAGCATTTCTGGCTCTCGACAGAAACAATAAAAGAGCTCCTCGGTATCTCCTGTGGCATATGGAGGCCATTTGTTTTTGTCAGAAAGCTGCTCAACACCCTGCTAATGTGCTTCCAGGACGCCGCTACCGGCTTTTCCCTCAAGGCGGAAATCCATCCTAATTATTCACATTTTGAAGTGAGCGCCACGGTGAAGACCTTCTCCCACGGTGCAGCCTCCATCGCATACATCTTAATAACTCACCTTTCGTGAAAGCCGCACACAATGTGCCACACACTACCCAACAACTCTTTGTGTAGCCGGTACATGATCTGTTTATGGATGAGAGGTTCGCTATTGCAAGCTGCGTTTGCTTGTGTGTTTGTGAACTTGCTTGTGTGGTGTTTATGGCCACTGCATGAAGGGAAGTGAATCACGTAAGTCATGAGAAGACATTTCTCCAGTTCTAATACAGGCCATCTGTTAATTATTCTATTATCTTCATCAAAAATACTATGTCAAAAACTAGTATCTGTCTGGACAGTATTCCAGGAGAGTATGTTTGTGGTACAAAAAATTCTCTCATGATTTAAGTCAATTATGTCATGTTTTCTTAACCCATTAACACCTAAATATATATAGCTGTATATAAAAACATGTTTTATGTGTGTTTTTGCCTTTAAGTAGATAGTAAATAATGTTGAGATTGTTCATTTCACTTTTGCACAAAAAATAATTTGTAAATTTGGTATGTTGCAAATTTGCAACATCAGGCATAATGGTCAATAATAAGATAACAATAAAATGAAATGAAAAAACAATGTTTTATTTATTCATCCTTTTTTTTTTTTACTTATTTATATAAATCTGCAACAGCAGGTTTTCAATAGGTAAGGTAAGGTGACTTTATTGATACCCAGAAGGGTAGATTTGGTTGCAGGTAAAAAAGTGCAGGCTCACAACAACACACAAAACAATGGCAAAAAAAAATGACATAGCAGAAGACAACAGGATAAAACAACAAACAAACAGCAGACAACAACGGCAAATAACACCAACAGGATAAAACAACAAACAAACAATACTGACAGCTGGACAGACAGACAGATGCTCCTGACTTGATGTTTTCTAAAATGAATAAATAAGTAACTAAAATAGAAGAAAAAGGGGGGGGGGGAGAAGATAATAAGCTAAAAGAGAGACAATCAAAGAAGATAATCATAATGTGGTGTTCAGGGCCATAGTGGCTGATGGGATGAAGCTGCACCGATATCTTTTGGTTTTGCATATGGGCATTTTGAACCTACGACCAGAGGGAAGAAGCTGGAATTCACTGTGCAGTGGATGGGACACATCGTGTGAGATGGACCCTGCAAGTCTGTGTAGGTGCCCGTTATATAAAGTGTCTAAATTGTGCTGTTGCTCTCCAATGACCTTACTGGCCCACCTCACAATCTGATTAAGTGTATATTTATTTTTTAGAGGTACATTTCCAAACCAGGACACCAGGCTAAAAGAAATTATGGAATCAATAAAACATCTGTAAAACATAGTAAGCAGCTTTTTCTCAACAGCAGCCTGAATTGAGGGAATGCAGACCCTATCTCGGCTGGTTGATTGAGTCAAGCGGTTTGTTGCATATTGGCGACAGCAGGTGTTGAGGGGTTAAATTAAGATTATATTGTTTGACTTTTGCCTTGTTCTTCAAGCTTCTTACCCTATCTCTAAGGGAGAATCCTGTTGAGGAAACTCAACTCGTCCACTTGTATTTGCGATCTCGTCCTTTCGGTCACTACCATAGCCGAGTGTAGGAATGAAGATTGACTGGTAAATCCAGAGTTACACCTTTCTGCTCAGCTCCTTCTACACCATAATGGACCAGTGCAGATGCCACATCACTGCGAATGCCCTTTCAAGGTTCACAAAGCACATGTAGAGCTTGACTGGTTGGGTGAACTTCCATGAACCCTCCAGGACCTAAAGGCATAGAGATGGTCCACAGGTCCACGACTAGGATGATGTTTGACTTTCTTTTTTTGGCTTAATTAAATTTTTATATTTTGTATTATCACTATTTTATCTCAGAATTCACTACTTCTTACTATAGCTGCTGCAGAGGCTACGAGTGTACTAAACACTGCTTCAAAATAAGAGTCAAGCTTCAAAATAAATGTATTTTTTAGATGAGATAAGATCATATTTTTTAGGATTTCAGTGTAGAATGCTTTTAATTTGCATGTCCTGAGTACCGTTAGATATTACTGCCATTTTTTAAAATTGATGATTGAAGTTGGTTTGACTTTTTTCCACCTGTATAGCCTGTTATATTACATTTTGTCCACTGGTAGTGCACCATAGAGGACGGGATAGCCCGTCCAATGAAACAGAGTCACACCAAGACTTCCATCCTTAAATCCACATCAAAGGTGCACATGCCACTTGTTATCTCCACAACAGATGCTGCCAAGGCAGAAGAACAGAATGATGCATACAGACAGATATCACATGCAGCCTTTGGGAAATGCCTGGGAACACAGAACAAAACAGGTCAGTCATACATGACTGCGGAAACTGCTGGAAGAAGGACGCAAAAATTCAGTTCGTCCGGGAAAATCAAACACGATGGAACTTGACAAGAGCAGGCGAATGAAATGAGAACTCCCAAGGGGAAAATGTGAATGTTCATTAAATAAAAGTTATTTATATACCATATAATCACTATTCACAGTTTGAAATTATAACAGTCCCATTTCAGTAGGAAATAAAGTGTTTCCTACACTTTATCCATTACATTTTTAATTACGCTTTTTACCATACATATGAAACATAATGGATAATTAGTGAGTCCGGCTTTTTTTGCCTTCATGACTGAACACTTCTGATGCTGGTGGAACAAGTTCTCAATCCTTTATTTCAATAAAAGAATCAATACCACGTTGCAAAAATACTTGCATTTGCAACTCTGCATTTAAAATCCTGCTGAAGTACAAATTCCTCTTTTCAGTGAATTGGGCTTTGACTGATTTATTAAATGCATTTAACAAAGTACATTGTTAATACTGATGAATCAGTACACCAGCGGCATGTTATAGTGGTTAGATAAAGGTTGGGAGATAAATCTGAGAGGTGGTAGGATGTTAGATTAAGGAGGAAAGAAGAAAAAAGAAGTTCTGTTACATAAATCTGAGTAATTTTTTTTTTTACTTTAATTTGAATTAGTCTTAGTGATTTTGTGAAATATTGGAGATTTTAACCTCTCTGTGCCTCAGGAATAGCGAGGGTTTAATTATTGGTAATGGAGTGTAATACTCGTGTTATTTTATATGGTTTAATAAACATGTAGTGGAGTAGAAAGTGCAATATTCCCCTTTGAGGTCCACTGAAAAAGTGGTTAATATAACGTACAATATACTGGTATGGATTTATTTAGGTGGGGGTGAGGTGTATAAAAGCAAAATATATCTGAAAGGGGAATGTACATGATGAGAAGCTGTGAATAAATACAAAAGGGTCTGTTTCAGAGCATCGTTTTGTGTGTTTATGAATTCCATGTTATGTGCTGTGTGTCTGCATGTGTGTGTGTGTGTGTGTGTTTGTGTGTGTGAGATCAGGAGGATGCAGGATGGCTCCCTGACTCTGGGCTCCTGGTAATTTGTTGGCAGCTTGTTCAAAAGAATGGACTCTGAATTATTCACTTTTTTTTTTTTTTCGCTCTGGCTCTTGGTTTCCAAATTGAATTCTCTACGGATGCACACTTGATTCGGCTGGAGGATATTTTAAAATATTGAAAAATCAATTTCAGATAGACCTTAATTTGACAATCAGTGGTGTAAAATAAAAAAAAGGAGGGGAAGTGCAATATGAGTCAGTCTGCCAGAGTTCTGCACAAAAGAGAAATGCAGCGAGGCTGCTGGTGTTCGTCCTCATCAGAGACTCTCAGGATGATAAAGGCATTCTGAATTTAGCTCAGCCTCAAATGATGACATTTCAATGAGATAAATGATATCGTCAGCCTTCAAAAATGGAGTAAAAATTGGACCAGGGATCATATTACAGAGGATTGAAAGCTGTAACCAGGCATGATTTTACATGAAAATATCCTTTTTTTACAAGTGTGAGGACAGAATTTTCTTTCTAGTTTAAGGTTTGTTTTATTGGACTAAATACTATTCAAGGATTATTGTTTTTTTGGAAATGTTAAAATTCCCATTCTGATTGTATCCCTACCTTCAGCCCCATACACACTTCTCTGGTCTCAGCCAGCTTCAAATGTCCCGATGTCAATGTCCACACTCAGGGACTCACACGCACTTCGAGGCACTATCCGACTGAGGCTTGAGCAGGGACAACGCTAGGATTCAGAGGTTTAGCGGGCTGCTGAGCATCCACACCAGACCAGCCAGGCAAGATAAGCGTCACCGTTCCGTGCATTTTATTGCAATTTCATTCCCACACACTCCCATTTTTCTTTTATGAAAAATAAGGTATAGCATTTTTTGGGGGAAATTGTAGTAATAGTAAAAACGGACCTTGGACTTATATCTGGAATTTTTCACTTTTGAAATGCAATGCGCAAAAATGTTAACGCATGAGGAGAAAATTTACCCAAACTTGTGTGTAGGTATGAGTGTGTGAATGGGATTGGCTTGAGTGAGGAATACTGCAAAATATGAAAGGTATACTGTAGAAAATGGATGGAAGGATTAACAGAAATCATCTTTTTCAGTGTTGATGTTGAAACATTACATTTAAATAATGTACTGTATGTTTGTGATCCTTTTTTAGATTGTTAAAGAATGACATACAGTAAAAAAAAAATACATTAAAAAAAATCTCTCAAATTTTAGAGTCCATTGCTGCTCAACTTCTATGTCTGCCAAGGTTCCCATGTGTGTTCTCTTCTTACATTGGGGGGACCTGGGAGACCAGGACTCAATGGCATGTGACTGAATAGCCAACTTGCGTCACGTTTGCTCACATATGGTGATAAAGGTACAGCGTGTAGTTTTCTGGCCAGTGGCAAGGTCGCAGATCGCAACCAAAGCATGTAAAGAAGCTGCTGTGGCCATGAACAATATGCAATGGCGTCTCTTTTTTTTCATTGAATTATATACTAATGAAATCATACTTATGAACGCGGCATTCTATTTCTGTCATGCCTCTTCCAGTAGATGTTGCTAAATGCCACTCAATCATACATGAAAAGAACACGTTATGATGGCATGATGAAAATTATTCAACAATTTTGCAGTTTTAGTCCTTTTTCCCATGTTTCAAACCAACAAACTACAGGTAACATGTTTTGATCATGTCAAGGTAATGTGAAGTGTTGCAAAGTGCTGTCAGATTCATTTTTATACCATTCTGGGTCCGTGCAGCCTTCCCAACCCGAGCACTTACCATGTAATGTCACTCACGTCAGCGTGGGTTCAGGCTTTCAAGGGCCTGCATCCCTTTGCTGGATGTTGCGTTCCAGCTAACTGATCCTGCGTGTAACCTCTTCCCGCTGTTTCCTGTGGTTTTGACCTTGTGTCTGTTTATGACCTGCCTCCCTGACTTGTCCTTTGACAGCCTGTAAGCCTGCTCCCCAAGCGTTGCATTAAGAAAATATTCCTTTATCCTTCCTGCTTGCTTCATGTGTCTCAAAGTAATCTCTATTCAAGGTTCATTGAGCATACTATTTTTTTTTGGGAAGATGGTCTTCATGGTCTTAAAAACAGTTGGCCTCAAGTGACCTAAGTTTGGAGTTTGTGTGAACAGAAAATATAATAACTGCAGATAATCTAGGTGTGTGATATTCTAATAATCTTCTTATATATCCTAATGGTTTAAGTATGGGCTGTGGTTATGAAATTATTATTTCCATGGTTTGTAATTTGCACTGATAATTTTTTTTACTTAATATCATAATAAAACACCCTAAAAGTGACCACTGAAGTACATTTCAAGTATTTAATGTTGTGATAACGTATCTTTTCCCTGTTGGCAGTACACCATGCTGTAAACTCATATGACAATGATGATACAAGAAAACATAGAGATGGAACTGTTCAAGGTGGCAGATGAATGCATGTTCGTTCTAGGCCCTTCTTTGTCCGTGTGATGTGGGAGCTAGCAGCACAGACGTTGTATGAAAAAGCTGTCATGGCCACGTATAAGGTAATACATTTCAGTTAAACATGGCCTTATTTACAACAATCATGTAGCAATAATGACAACTCTGTGATGGTGACATTAAAATGTCTCAAGTTGATATGCAAATGTTTTCTAACAACACATGTAAACAATGTTGTCGACCTGTCAGAAAGCTACATAGCATATTTATTTTAACTTAATATGTTAATAAGGATAAGAAGCATTCAGTAATTTATATCTGTCGTCATGAGCTTAGTCTCCAAGTTCATCAATTTAGGCTGTAATTAAGATGGCAAAGAATTAGTAAAACATTAATTTAGCCACTGTTCAGAAATAAGACCACAATATAGAAACTAGACTTAGTTCACACATGTGGCCAATAGAAGAGTATGTTCAAATTTATTGACTTTTATCTGTCATGTAGGATATTTTTTCCATTGTTTGAGGTGCCATATGGAAAAGAAATGATGTGGGAACCTTCGAAGCGGCAACAGTGTGCGCCCTGTGTGAGATGTCTGCACGGGGGTTGATTAGAAATACCTTTCAGCAGCTACACTGGAGGCATAAGCCTGACTGAGTGCTGTAAAGGACCAATCTTAACGTCAAACCTCACGCGGCAAATCAGTTGTTTTTACTTCGCCACCAAACCGGCTACCACCAACTTCCCTTCCTCTGACGCACTTTAATGCTTGGATCAACTCGGCGTCAGCAGTCAGTCGTGCAAGATCAGCGATGTGCACGGCAGGAACTGTCATTTACTCATAATTTTTTGGGGGGTATTATGGTCTTTTTTCCCAAATAAAGGTTCCCCATGGACTTTTGTCATAGACAAAGTTCTGTGTTGTGTGTCAACAGGCTTCATTAACTGTCTGGCTGTGAGATCTTCCAGCAATCAGTCTGCTCTTCACTGACGACTGAAGAAGCCCCGAGAATGTTGAACCCTGTCGTGTTGACCTCTGGTCACCATGGCAACAGACAGTTCGGACGCCCTGGCGTTCACCTGGCGTTCCACTCTGCTAAAGCCTCTGGTTTCCCCATGACAGCAGCACTTCTATCAGAAACGGAAATGGATTTTAAATGGGTTTAAAAATAGTTGCTTTGATTCAGAACTTCTAACAAATCAATACTCAAGTGCACGTTCATTTTTTTGTAGTTTGAATCTTATTTTTTCTCCTTTAAACTCCTGAAACTATCTGTTGGTGTCTATCTGGGTTTAGGGGTGTTTGGCTGTGCACATGTGATGGAAGCTGATTTGAGAACAGTGAGAATACATCCCATCAACCTTGATTCGGGCGGCAGCAACACATCCAGCAGAGCATCCAGCACCAAGGCCGGAGCCCCTTTGGATGGAAAGAATCACCTTCACATGGTAACAGGAAAATGCCCACAGCTGTTGTGTAGCCGGCTGGAAAAAAACAAATGAATACACAAATGCAGACAACATTCAGCCTGGTGCTACCTGGTGAATCCATCAATTATGTGTACATGTCAGATCATTGATGCACTTGGACAGAGGGAGGCTACGGGCTCCAAGGGACACGCTGGCAATGACACGATCAATCAAATTTATTTTGATATCGCAAACTCTCCGGTTCGGGCAAAGTCGCAACATAATTACAAGACACAACACAACAATAAGTGAATGCATGCACGTCATACCCTTCCTCAGCTAAAAACACATCGTATTGCATTAACTTCTGTAGCGTCTGAGCTTTTCTATCACCCAGAAGAGTGATCTGCCACAGTTGTGTCTATGCCCGGAGACTGGACTTCCTCATCATGTCCGTACACAAAAACTGATGCCAGTGCAGGCTTCCTGTCTGATGCAGTCTCGCTGCTGCCGTTTATAATGCACTGTTCATATCTTTATAACTTAATAATAGTCGTTCATACCTTATTTCTGTACTTATGTCATATAGCTATTTTCTATACCTTTCTGTACCTCATGAGCGCTGATTTCTCATTAAACTAAACCCTGTATTGGCCTTGAGTCTCTGTACAGTAAAGGAAGGAACATGTTCTTTCTACTGTACAGAGTTCTATCCATGTTATATAACAGTATCATATTTATTTTGTTACTTGCTCTACCTTCATATTAAAAATCCAATTTAAGTTATTGCAGTAAATTTGTGTTGTATGGTTATTTTAAATTTAATTGTCAATTGACTATTTTGAATTGTGAAGAATACATGTTATATCACTACTAATTTTATTTTGAATTGTTCTTCTTTACTGATAATTCTTTATTATTATTTAGTGAGACCCCCAAAGTAATCTTCGTTCCTACACGTGTGTGTGTGTGTGTAGGGGAACGTTCATGTTGAGTTGTAATGATAGCAATGGTTGGCTGACAATGAGCAGAAGAATCAACCCCCCAGCCAAGCTTGTCGTTGCTTGGTCCACCACTATGGTCCAGACTGAATTATCTACACAGATATAAGATAGATTGCAATGAAATTTGGTATGGGCATTCATATTTTTGATACATCTCAATTCACAAACAGCACTGCATCATCAGGTAAACATTTGTATACGTCCGATACTGGTTTATCTTCAAAATGCATGGCTGGAAAAATGATTGTGCATTGGTCACTGAGGTGAATAAAGAATATCTTTCCATATGCTGATGATACTCGTGACACTCAATGCCACCGTATCCCCTGATGACATTGGTGGTCAGAATGCTTCACTTGTTATTGAAGCAATTAAAGTCAAGACAATTTAGTTTTTACAGTCTGACATCACAAATCACTACTTTGCCTGAGGGGCCTTTACAGTCTATACAGCATTACAGCATCTTCTGTCTTTAAACTCTCAGTTTGAACAAGGAAAAGCTGACGAAAACCATCTTTAACAAGAGGGAAAACAGAACAGAAAAACAGAGGAGGGATCGCTCTCCCAGGAAAAACAGGTGTGAAATAAATGTAGTTTGCCCAAAATAGACCAAGAAGGAGGAAAGAGACAGGAGAAGACACGCAGGAAGACATCATTCATACAGGGAGGAGGGTGAGAGGTAAAGACATCATTCAGAGAGAGAGGCATGAGGTGAGCTTCCATGAGGTGATTAAGAACCAGATCCAAAACCTCTGGGAGAGGATCCAGAGGATGGGTGCTGGTCCAGCAAAGTGACGCCGAAGAGTCAAGAGAGGACAAGAAAGAGCGATAGAGGGAGGGAGAGAATAAAGAGAGGGAGAGGATAGAGAATAGAGTGGGGTTACGGTTATCAGAACAGTAAGAATAATCAATCATCTTGTCGGCAGGACAGCAACGCTCATGAAGTTATCGATTAAAAGGAACAAATTGTAGGTTAAGGCAAAAAAGACGGTTGTTAATGTTAGATTGTCTGACGTCAGCAGGGACGTTATTCTGGTGCCTGCTGACTTCCTGCTTTCCCTCCGGTGACACACAGGAGCCTAGAGACGGAATATAAGGTTTGAAGTTTAGAGTTTCAGCAAAAGAAAAAAAAAGGAGACCGACTTCTATCCTTCTCTGATCCACCCGTCTCCCGGATAAGGGATGAAGTTGCAAGTATGATCCTCTCTTAGTGGACAGAAACACACAACAAGCCTCATATAACTTTTCAAAACACAAACCGTGAGAGGCACTTCTGGCGACCCGAAGCTCAAAATCCGCAGACGGAACACGGGAGAAACGGTGACCTTGGCATCCTGCAGCTGGGGCCTGTTCTTGTTGCTGCCAGGTTTTAGCAAAGACATTGACTGATGGATACCCCCCCACACACACACACCTCAAAACAAATAAATAAATAAAATAAAATACAGCTATGACAAAACGCCTGACACCAAATTCTTACTTCATGCTTATCTTTTTGACAGTTTATTGAAGATATTTATCCAGAGTGCCTCTGAAAGCAGAGGTGGTACTTAGAAGTTGTTGTGCTTGTGATTTGTGACTTAATAGCAAATATACTGCTCGGGGGGGAGAAATCTATTTGCATTTTCAGAAGATCAATTTGACAGAGACTAAATGAGCAGATTGATTTAGGCCGGCGAGCAGCCAGACAGCACTGTACTGGAGGAACTTCATCCATCAGCGGGCACAATTGCTTTCTTTGGCATGACGCAGGTACGGCGTACTCCATCACCTTCCGCGGAGAGCGCAATCCCATCATCAAACGGGCGTGCTGCAGCACCAAGCCCCTACGCCGCCTGCTACTGTAGAGCCCTTTGACCCAGATTCAGACAGAGTGTGTGCGATCTAAACTGTATTTACACCAATTATGATATCACCGATGTTCACCGATATGCAGGCGTTCTGGTAACTGCTATTTGAAGTTGTGATATCCTCTACAAGATATATTTGTAGTCTTAACCCTTTTGATGCACAGCATGAATCAAAAGTGACCCCAATTGAGCTTTATTATTTATAATATATTATTTTTTGGTATTCCAGGTATTACTCTATTAACTACCTTCTGATGCACAACATGGGTCAAAAGTGACCCACATCCATTTTCCATGTTATTTCATGTATGGCCCAGTGTTGCTTTGCTATGCTTTATATGTATTTATTTATTTTAGTTTCTTTAGTTACTCTATGGACAAGCACAACATCAACCTGGCACCCATGGCCCACCTGTGTTCGCTGTGGCATTTGGTAAGAACCTTTGTATTTGAGCGTGTTTGAAAATGTGAATATATCGACTATGTGATCAGTTGTATTTTATTTTAGTTGAAATGCACCTGTTTATTTTTAGTCATCTGTTGTCAGATGTATTTGATTGTGTTCCAGAATGACAAATGAACATGTTTCAAAAGGATCATTTATATATTTAAAGGAGTTATCTGAAGAAAAAATATTTTTATATGCCTTCATTTATTTTTAAGTTGCATTTGGGTAAATGGGTCATTTTTGACGTACGATGTATGTAAACTTGATATAGTAATACAAAAATGACTTTTGTTAAAAAAAACAGGCAGGAAAAATATAAATAATGATGTATTGTAATCAAAAACAAAATGATTATATAATACTTGGATTATTAAATTATTAAATACATCGATTTCAAAAGACACAGCAAGGAAACGCTCAGCCTGCATAAGATAACATAGGAAATGAATGCCAAGTTGTGCATCATAAAAGTTAAGTGCAAAAAATCATCTAAACTCATCTACATCTCTAGAAGAAACAGGCTGTTTCATTAATATTAATGAGCCTCTGCTCTAATTGGTCCTTATTGAGATTGGTTGCGATATTACAACTTCACAGACATCTTGACAGCTGTTTTTTAGGCAAAGTTCCTGAATACGAGCTCTGTTTATTTCTCTATAGATTGTGAGTTTTGGAACATGGGACTGTATTTATAGAACACCAAAACCCATTATAAGGGAAACAGATATTAAAATCTACCTTTTTTACCATAGGGGACCCTTTTTTCGGGCAGATACCATTTCTTGGGTGTGATCATATTGATAACAATAGATAAATCAGGTATAGCATGGCATACCAGATGGTTTGTTACACCAAACCACCTGAGAAGTCGTCCTTGAGAAACTGTGAGCGTGCAAAAAAATAAAAATAATAGGTGATTGGATGAACCATCTGTTTTGCACTTTGTCTATTACAGGCTGAGCGAGCTGTCGTTTTCATGTGATCTCTAGAATCCAGCTGCCTCAAGTACGCGTGACAAGTAAAATCCAGTCAGTCCTTGTGGGTTCATAATGACTGTATTAGCTCCCTGAGTTTCTTTAAACCAGGCCGGCATGTAATTTAAACTAATTTCATCGTGGAGCTAAATCCGTGATACATTAGGCCAGTTATATATGAGCCATATGCAGGCTTTTGAATCAATTTGCACCCAATACTCCATCCCAATTACCACCAAAACTAAGAAAGTGTTGTACGATATAATGCTCAGAATTAAAATTGAATTCATTTGGGGAATTGTTCTCAGTTAGTATTCTCATGAAACAGTTTGGTTATGATTTCTTTCAAGTGCGCCTTGGTGACAAAAAAAAAAAAACAGGTTTCTATCATTGCATTTGATATGCAGCACTGTCAATGTTGGAATGTATCTATTAAAGTAAAAAAAGCAGATAAAACGAAGTATTTCATTATTATTATCTGTTATTTTATTATTAAAAACACACGATATACTAGTGTTTCTAGGAATCTACCAAACTATAATTGGCTTCACATTGATGAACTATATATGTACATTACAGGTTACATATGTAATATAACACAATGAAAAGATTTGATACTTTGCATACATTATGTTTATAATATTAATACATTTGTACTTAAATAGCTATGCATAAAAACTGGCAAAGGGTGAAAAAGTTGGGAAGGATGCCTGAACACAGAAAAACCGGTAAAAAACACTGTCACAATGAAACTTGACAGGTGAACATTAATTACACTTTTTGTATTATGACTTACTTTGGTTTATAGGTTTATTAACATTCAAATTAGATACAGTAATTTCCATTTGATCCTATTTTCATCCCATCAAACACCCATAAAATAAAACATGTCAAAAGACACAAAGGGTGTGTAAATCTTCAGAAGCTCAACGCTAAATTAGGAGTGCGGACCTTTCAGAGAAGCAGACGCTTTTATTCTTAACGAACGCTGATGTGCCAAAAAACCGGGAAGCGTTGCCCAGTTCACAAACATCTACAGCCGCTTTTATCCATACCAAACAGATATAACATACAAATACACACAACTTTTATACTTACAGTGACAGCAATACTTTTCAAAACATTTCTCGTAACAGAATAAAAATAATTGAGACCTAAGAAGTTTATAGCGTAATCATGTTATTAATGTGATAGGCAATACTATAATAGTCTGATGCTTTTTCTATATGTTTGTAACCTATCTATGTATAATATCCTTGATTAAACCTGTATTTTAAGCAAGATTGTAATTCACATGATGTATGGATTGGTTACAGATACAATAAAAATTTCTTAGTTATTCTTATGACCATACTATGTTACCTGCTGTTTCCCTAAATTATATAATCAAAGGGATAATACAAGGCATGAAATGCAGCATTTCTTTTAGCAGAAAGTGATTACAGTTCATACATTTGGAGTGAGAGGTTGTTTCTTACTTGTTCTTGCCAGTAATATTTCACTTTAGCTTAATCAGTCCCTATTTCACATATTTAGATACAGACAAACTTCTGCAATGGAACAAAAAGGTTGAATCAAGCTTCTGCCAAATTTGGTTGGAAGAATGGCAAACATGTCTTTACCTTAATTGTTGTTGTCAAATTACTGTTTTACAAGACCACACGTCTTTGATTGGCCTTTAGGGCCTAACCAGGACCAGACTAGATTTCTTTAATAAATGTATGTTTTAAAATTGTGTTGGAAGCTTGGATCCATCTATGTATACCTGATTTTCAGGGTTTGAATTTGTTTTCAACCTTATGTCAGCACAACCTTATATTATACTTGACGCACTTGCAAACCTCAATTCCAAGGCTGAAGATTATCTCTATCTCCATCATCAGTGCACTACACACACACACAGACACACACACATACACACACACAAATATCCACAGGGGGTTCACACACTTGACATAGAATCAATTTATTTTCTCTGTATTTATATTTAAGTACTGAGCTGTGGTGAACGCAATTTACAGTAGCTGTCAATCACAAAAAATTCAATTTCAACCTATCGTTTGGCCCTCAGATATGTACATTCCTGCAACAACTTTGCAGAGTACGAGCGACTGAACCTCAAGAGTGAATTTACTTTCGATTAATAATGTTTCATGTAGAAACTGTCATGCATCAGCCGTCACAGCGAGCCTCCATCTGCATAAACAAAATACCACTGCCAATTAGATGGACAACTGGCATTTCTCCCTGCAGCTATCACTGTGAGAGCACACTCCTTCCAAAAACTGAAAATATTAGAATTCTTCCACAATATGGAAACTGTCTCTCATGTGTCCAAGGCCCATAAAATATAAAATATTACAAAGCTGCATTACACTTGGAAGAAATTCTTGCTCATAAGCAAAACTCGTGTTGCTTGATTTGAAATCTTACATGGAAAGAAGTATTGTGACAGAATTTCTTCATGCAAGTTTATTAGTGCCGATTAGAAAATAATATTTCTTTCCCACTAACCAATTCCGGCATCAAAACTGTTTAAGGGTGTGGAAAATTAACCAATTTACAGTTCTGTTGCCTGTGCAAAACTTGGATGTGTAGCTAGGCGAGTGGCCAAGGTGGCAGAGAGGGGGGAATGTGGCTGGTTTTAAGTGATATAAAGTGGTGAAGAGAGCAAAGTGTGCAGGGATTAGGATTGTTTGGGATAGACATCTGTTGACATACACAGAGAAGTGATGATCAGCACTGTAAACTGCCTTTGGAGGCTGGGATCGGTGTCTGAAGAGGACGTGTGTTACAGATATTCAGCATGAAAAACAGACAGGAACACAACTAATTGAAAGACTTTTGAATGTGGAATCGAATTAACATCCAAATAAATCAGACGAAGGCCGGGTTTGAAACACCAGACGACTTCTAATCTGCACGTTGCAGCATTTTTTTAATGCATTTTTTTTCTCAAATGTAAGTTTGAGTTTATATATTTATGCACTAATTTTCATAGAGTAGTTGTAACTCAAGGTGCTGTACAAGAAAAACATTAAAGATTCATTTTAGCAGATTCTAAGTAAAGACTATAAGGTTTCACTGTGAGAAGGGTTAAGTTAAGATTTGGCATTTTTTATTATTGTATTATTTTTTAAAGTTGTTTTATTTCACTCATCAAGACTTGAAAAAATAGCCTTATCGCAGCAGCAAAACCTGAAACTTTTACCAAGTCCTGTTATAGGGTGAAAATTCTAAATGATCAGGCAGAGGTACCAAGGAGTCAGGAAAAAACACAGTCCAGTAGAACAGGCACAGACCATAAATCCAAAATGGAACACAAGGGAACAGGCAGGATAGTGGCTATAATGGCAATTACCAACAAAGCAGAAAGTGATGCTCATTGAAGTGAAAACACATAACCAGCGTGGAATAAGAGCCTGTACATATGCTAGAAATAATTTTCAAATATTCAAAGTGAGGCTAAAGGCTAGAAATTATTGTGAAAGTTAATGCAAATGTCTCTGGTTTGGCGTGGGTATTTTTTTTCTGATGATGAACAAACTATTATGAGTGTGAAGTAATTTCAGACTCGTTATGTTGCTGAAACGGCGAGGAGGGAGGAGAAAAGTTTTCAGCTTCATCACTGAAATGTATAATATTATTATCTATGTAAGAGAAGACAACAGATTATCTATCAAATAGAAGACAATAGATCATCTATCTGATGGAAGACAATAGATTATCTATTTAATAGAAGAAAGCAGATGGCATTGTTTATTTCAAATGATCCACACAAAGTCACTTCATGTTATTCTGAGCCGCATTTGAAGTGAGGAGCATAAAAGCATCCGCACTGTCCTACATTTGTGTTTAATTATATCGCCAATTTGACACGAACATGACAATTCTTGAGCCAAGGAGTGTTTGATGGAGGGCTTCATACAAAACAAAAAAAACAATGTAGCTGTGTCCTGTGCTGTGTTAGGTGGGCACGTTGAAGGCAACAGCTGTGCATGCACAATGCACAGAGCGTGGGAGGATTCACAGTTTGCCCCCAGCTTACCTTATTATTATGATGATGATTAGGCGAGTGTGGCTGGGCCTGCAGCAGCGTTTGTCCTTAGGGCACCAGAGGGCAGGTTGCCATTAGAAGGAGAGAACGAGAAAAATAAGTTATATCCCGCTGCTCCTGAATATATTTGTTCACTTTATTTTGATTGTTATTTAAATTCAATATTGTATTTTTAAAAATGTGTATTTTTAAATACTTTTTAATTATTTATTTTAGTTTTAATACATTAATATGTTTCCTATATATAAAATATTTATGAATACAATTCCAAAATTGTAAGACATTTAAATTATAATTGTTGCAAGTTTTGTTCTTTAAGCGCTGGATTTTTTTTTTTTTGCTCCAAACTGCAGGCTTCATAAATAACTAAAAACTGAAAAGCTGCAAGTATGAAGTTGACCAATCAGAACAGAGCATGTTATCTGGAGGCGGGGCCTTAAAGAGGCAGGACCTAAAACAGCCTGTTTCAGAAAACGGTGAAATGATTAATTTCACTATTTTGCACATTTTAATGCAATTTGATTCCCACATATATGAATGAAAAACATGGCACTTAGGAGTAGCAAAAGAGTGAACCTTGGGTTTATCTTGTGGACTTTTATTTTGAAATGCAATGTTTATATTTAACATATTACCAGTTGACTTTTTTAGTGTTTGTCATTGTCTTTTTCCTCCTTGTCTATTATATAAATAATACAATATACACTATAATACAAATATGTAAATAAAAATATATCCTAATCTACACGCTGCTGTTGCTGTTAAATATTGAGTTTCAGTGTTTTAATTAAGTATTGCAGGTTTTTTACACTTTTCAAGCTTGTTAAAAAAATATGTTAAATTTAAGGGTGTTGGGATTCAATTTAGTGGGTGCTATGTCACCCCCCCAAAATGGGCTGGAAACGGTTATGCAGATAAATAAGAAGTTCTTGAACTCTAAATCATAAAAAGCTATTTTCAAAGCCAAAGCGACCCAGGACAGTGCCTGATACGTCTCCTTGAAGGACAATATTTCAGCTTGTTGGTGGCATAAGTAATCTAAGTAATCATCATATTTTTTTATAAACAGAAGAAAGAAACATGAGCTTTCTCAATACATATATATTCGTCTGTACCAGCAGAAACCACAAACTGAATTTTATTCAGGCGAAAAATGGGACAATTTTCCTTTCATCTGAGGCTCATTAGTGACCTGCCACCTCAGTAAGAAAAACTCAGTTGAAGGAACAATGTGGAAGTGGAAGTAAAAATCCCTGGCCAGCCAATATAATCTCATGTACCCGACTAGTAGTTTCACAAAGCTTGAATACAATGTTGGTTCTATCTGTTACTATAACATTCATCTCTAACCTG
The DNA here is from genome assembly GCA_036785175.1 of Eupleurogrammus muticus. NCBI lineage: Eukaryota > Metazoa > Chordata > Actinopteri > Scombriformes > Trichiuridae > Eupleurogrammus > Eupleurogrammus muticus. The sequence goes on along the minus strand of JAYKQN010000018.1, from coordinate 17,389,447 downwards.
CAAGCAGTTTACTTTGGTCATGTGCTGCTTGTGCAGTTGCAGCTGGGGTGCCCGAGTCAATTTCTGAGAGCGCTGTAATGCATCTAACCTTCATTTGACTGGAGGATTTGCTGCCTGCCAACAGCCTCATGAAAGGGTATTGTCACTGACTGATATTCTGCGCTGTCTGGAACCGAGTCCATTGTTACGTCAATACAAGGGTATCTGTGAAGGACTGATGTGTGCTCCCACTCCTTCATCAAAACAGCGCTGCTCTGTGCCTCGGGATGACTGTAATTCCTACACAAAGACATATCTATGAAGGAGAAAAAAAGAAAAAAAAAAGAAAACAAGAGTATGGACTTTTAGGGATATGCCCGCACTGAGCTGGAGATATTTGTGGAAATTTCAAATAGTGGCTATTTCCAGAGAAACATTAAGCTCTGGTTGCTGTAATCCTGAAGGGATAATCACAGGGTGACACGCTGGGCTCTTGTCAGAGGGATTTCTTGAGCAGTATGTGGCTAATTCGCAGCTTGGGAAGGGCCCCCATATAACCCGAGTAAATAGAGCAAGAAAAGACACGAACATATAGTAACATCTATGTAACCTGTGTTTTTTTTTTTTTTTTTTTTTAGCATGCAACTTGAAAGATAGGGTTTGTTAAAAATGTTTTAGGTGGATTAATCAAACTGTTTCCTTGTGCAGACCAGATATATATATATATATATATATATATATATATATATATATATATATATATATATATATATATATATATATATATGAACCATGCATTTACAAAACAGGTGATGAAGAGTCTGGGTTATTTGCAGGAAAAAAATATTATTATATTTATTTATATAATATAATCCTTGAACACTTAAAACTGCTGTGAATATATTTCTGTGAAGAAAATAAGAATATCCAAAACTTTTTTTTTTTCCCCCACACTGCAGAGTCATCCAGGGGCCTGATTGGACCCTTTGGCGGACCAGTTCTGGTCCTCGGGTCCCATATTTGACATCCCTGATATAGACTTATAGTGACATGGGGACAACTGAGAGTGAGGGGGATGAAAGTGAAGGACAATAGTAGGAGAGGACATCTCAGGCTGTACTCATCAAACACACCGCGTTTCTTTTATCTTGAAAACAGTTTTTAAAAAAGGCCTCCAGAGCTTTCTCAGGATTCAGGTTAGGGTCTCAGACTACGTCAGCATCTGCAGCTGCTGCTTGTCTCTGAGCACATCTTGGATCAGACATTACACCAAAAAGTCAAGTTTGCGGTGACTGTGCTCTAGTTCTTTCTACCCGTACATCTTTATTCTTTGAATTTCCCAAAGTGGTTATAGATTCTCTCATCCTACACACCTCATGCATTTACTCTCATTTCATCTGTATCAATGTTGCTGATATGTGTATGATTTTGCTCCTGGAGAAATTAAAGACTTCAGAAATTATATTTAATTTAACTTTAAATAATTAATCATAAAAAAATGAAAAATTACATCACCAAAAGAATTAAGAGTTAAGAACAAGCAATTATGTGGAAAATGGCCTCGAGGCAGCAACTGCTACAGGTATGTGCCCTAACCACTCGGCTATTAGGTCACATATTCCTTGATTTTTAGCAAATAGCTTTACATCTACGGAATCTCGACTACTTAAAAACGTGATGGGGACATGGGTTTGTGACTTGGTATCGAGTCGCACACACTTCAAACTCGACTTAGGGCTCAGACTTTAGACTCAAGGAGAAACTCTGGAACGTCTTAATAGCTCAATGCCATTGCCTTATTTTTGTGACAACCACAGTGCTGTCTTGGGTTATGTTTAATAATTCTAGTAATCAATTCATGTTTTACCATATTGCTTATGTGATGGAGTGTTTTTTTTCTCAATCCAACACTCATCCACTGAGCCCAATATGGGATTTAGCTCCTCAGTCTTGACACTGAGGACCCAGTTTTCCTCATCTAGGAAGCACCTTTGTTGATAACTGCGGATACCACATGGCTGCAGACGGTAATTTTCATTTCAACGAACTTTGGAAAGTTTTCTAAGTACCTTAGATCGCAAGTTTAATTTTAAAAATGAGTAACTTTAAGAAGTAAACTATTTAATCATCATCGGTACGTCATCAGGCACATTTGAAATGATTAGCTATAAGCTCTGTACAGACACAATTCACAGGCATTCGTAGTGCCCAATAAACTACTCTGGGCTTTCATAAACCACATCTCCAATACAAACAAATATGCAATATCAATATGAAAAATATCAATGTACATTGATATGAGGCTAGAGCGCTGCGCATTCTTAGTAGACCAAATAGAAGCTGCTAATTATAACAACACGAGACATGAGACTTTTTTCTTGTCACCAAAGGATCGCCATTTGCCCGAGTCTCGTCCCCCAAAGACTTCACTTGGACGTGCACAAAAAGACTGTCTCCAGTAGGAAGCAAACGGCCGATTTCTCAGGACAATCCGACCATTTGGGCCTTTCTTCCCCTCCCCTCAAGTCCCTCCCTCCCTCCTTTCCTCTTCACCCCCTCTGGCTGTATCTCATCTCTGTCCGTCCACGGCGTAGGCCTGAATTAAACATGGCTTCATATAATGTAAGAGGCGATTGCACAGGCCGGTCGATAGGCTTTTAATCCCTTTTCCTGCTCTCCTCTCATCCCCATTCTGCGGTTTGAGTCTCCCAGCTAAATACGCTGTGGCTCTCATCTCGGTGTCCTTCAAGCTCCCTCCTCTCTCTCTCTCTCCCTCTCTCTCTCTCTGAGCTGCACGCCGCTCTGCTGGCCGACATAACACTTTGTTTCTCTCCCGGCCTCGCCCCCCCCCCCCTCACCTCTTGCTTTGTCTGTTCTCCCGTGGCAGCTCCTTTGTAGCCGCCGTTGTTTTTGCTTTTTTCGCGCGCGCGTCATGCGAATGGCGCGTACAGGAGCTTGTAGTTGAAAAGGAAAAACAAAAAAAAAACTCAGGCTGAGACGCGGCGTCGGCGGCGTCCGCTGCCGCCCCCCTGCAGCCCCTGCTTCCTCAACCAACCGTGTTTACTCATACAGGCGTGGCCCGGGCCTCTGGAGCCGCTACCTGACTCACTTGCCCCGGCTAACCAAACACCCCCTGGTCTTGCTTTTTATATCAAAGTTGGAGTAAATAAACATCGTTTCCCTGGTGCACGCTGGGAAACGGTTGAAGCGGATGCTGCGGGTTCCTGGCGTAGCAGAGGCTAATAACTTCCTCCTTTTTTTGTATTTGTTTTTAAACACCACAAAGCTGTTAGTCTCACGCTGTGATGAGTGTTGAGGTGGCTGATATTGGCTTATCACAGATATTCAGATATCTGCATACGGAGCCCGGCTAGCCAAATAATCCCACAATATTCCCCAGAATGTTCCTTTTGGTAAAGTTCCCACGAAAATTCCTAGTACGCCAAAATACAGGAAATTATAAGAGCTTCCCTATCCCCTCTCCATCAGTTTTAGCCACTTTAACAACTAATGTAGTTTTAGAACATGACATATAATAAAGAGATAAATAATAATTTTTATCATTAGAATTAAAATAAGACAAACACTTGTAAATGTAATTTCATTCCCACCTATGTGAAAAAAAAAAATCCAAAATACCGAGAAATGGACCTTGGACTTATTTTTTGGACTTTTATTTAAATGTAAAATTGCATTACCGGAAATTGACTTTTTCAATGTTTGCCTGCATTTTTCCTCACTGTCTCTATTATACAGTATAATATAAGTAAATTATTAAAATATGCTTCGAAATAAGAAAAGTTCATGAATTTCACAAGCTGCTGCATTTTTGCCGTTGAAATCTTACATTCCAGCCAAGTCCTGTACATTTTTGACACTTTTCTAGTTTGTTAAAAGGAGCCGTGAACAGAAATTGACTTTTTACTTGTCTCTGCCTTTTTCCTTAACACGTGATCATGAATTACATGAAAAACTGATTGAAATCTACAAAATAATGATAATAATATAGATGCAATCCTGTCTATGATTGTCGTTGTATGTATTGATTATTGCTTCCTTGGCTTCTTTTGTTGTATCATATTATGTTTCTGTTCAACCTGGTCAAAATGTTTGGCTCTGAAACTTCTCTAGAAAGAAAGGCTTTTTAATTTTATTTTTAAAGTCTTAGAAGCTGGCATTTAATTTAAGGCTGCAGCACCCACAAAATGGGCTAGAACAGTTATGTAATGTTCCCCTGATGGAACCATGGTATTAAACCCTCCCACAATGTTATTAAGAATGTTGTTCAACGGTTCTTGCTCAACATAATTCTTACAATGTAACAATAATGTTGGTTTTATATTAGAAAAAAAAGAAAACGGCTGTTTTAACATCTAGGGAAACATTCGACTAATGAGAGCGTTCCACATTCTCTTTGCATGAACAGAACACAAGCCAACTCCAAATAAATACTGCTGCTTGATGTGTAATTATGCAACTGTTTGCTAACATGCCGGCTGTAATGATTTTGCAGAGTGATAATATCTTTAAGCCTTTTTATAATTATCATTTTTTTTTTTTTTGCATGTGTATCCTTTTGTTCCTAAATTTAATTATAACCTAATCGCTGAAAAGGAGATTAGGGAAATATTTATTGGCCAGCCTGTGGCTTGCTCCTTTCAAACAGCTCACAGCAAAAGCTCAGTCTTGCAAACAGTATCTCTTTCACTTGACTGTTTTAAATGGAGAAGACTAACTTCTTCACTTTAATATAGAGTCCTTCAGTTTAAATGCAACAAGCAGAGGAATTCTTTTATACTTGAGTTTATTCTGTGTCTTAAAAGTCAAATATAGTAGAAGGGTAGATTGTATTGTCTAATTATAAAGGTTCATGTGTTCTATAAATATTGTCCCATGTTTTAAAACTCAGAAATCACACTTTCACATTTTCAGAAACTGTGCCTAACGTAACGTAAGTTGCATGAACTTATTGTCATGAATTCAAATATCTAGTATGATCAAATATATACATAAAAATGCTTAAATATGATGAGAATGGCCGTGAACAATAAATTATTTGAATTTGGTTAAGACCAAGATAGCAAGACAATGTTTTCCACTTGGATTTTTGAGTGTGCATAATGTCTGCAGCACAAGAAGGCTTTTTGTCGAATTTATAGTGCCAGAATTTAGAATAACTGGTAATGTGCTGTATGTGAAAACGAGTATTTCAGAACTTGATTTAGTACCTGATAGCAATACGTATATTTGAGGTAAGACGAACCTCTGTGCGGTTCAACAGTTCCTCCTCACACAAGTTGATGAGCTCGCTCGGCTGCTCTTTATCCCCTCGTATCGGTACGGCGAGCCACATTAAGGGGAGACATTAGGTGCGTTTTGAAGCTGAAGTGGAGAGACACATTGGCCAATTAGCATTACCAATTAGTCCCGCGGGTCACCTAATTATAAATCCGGAATAAAACCTTTGATTCCACACAAATGAGAGGGGGTGCAAAACAAAGACAGGTGAGGCCGGTAACTGCCCCCCTCCACCCTACCTCTGACTCTACTCCAACCCTTCTACTGCGTCTCACCCTATGGCTGCTTGGTATTGTCAAAAAAGGGGAACAAAGCTCAGGCCTGTGTGCTTGATCTGCTCTGGTATTTAGATCGCTGACGTTCGGCGGTGGCCCCTCTGTCTCATTAAGACGGAACCGGCTGCTCGGCCTGAACCTCCGCCGGAGTACGCCGCGGTAATTGGTAATCAGAGCGGGATGGGGCAGGCGTCTCTCGCTGGCTGCGTGACCCCTCCTCGCTCCTGGATGCCGACATGTGTAGACCGCTACACCTCTGGATGAAACATGAATGAACGTGGTGCTCGACAAGCGGCCGGCTGCGCAGCTGAAGCTGCAGGCGACGTGGCAGAGCGTTTGATGGTCATCAACATGAAGGCTTGTTTCTCTGATATCCTAAAGCTTTTAGGACACCTCTAAACCTTTCGGGATCTTTCGTAGCTGACCTCTTACTGTCAGTAGGCCCTCGTCCATACCATCGGGGGCATGAGCAGCAAATAAGTAATTTAAAAATAAAGTATTAATAGGTTTTAAGATACATCGCGACTGCCATCAGATTGTCATCTATATTTTACTCAGGATCACTGACCATACACTTGTTCTTTTTGTTCACCTGTGAACCCTTTTGTACCCCCAGATTATCCATTATAGTACAGTGGCACTGTGAGCGACCGACGTGGTTGCCCCACAAAAAGAAGTGGAGACAGGAGGCAAAGGAACTCATATAAAAAACCATTTATTGGCGGTGGTACAAAAGAAAAACAAGACGCTCACGCCAGCAGGAAAAAATCTAACCTCGCTCCAGGTGGACCTCACAGGCAGCTCCCCTTGCGTCGCACTTCCGCTCCCGCACCCAAACATGTCCGGGGGGAACTCCCTCTCTGCTAGTCAGTTCCCCCCTTATGAACAGGTGAGAAGGGGAGGGGTCATCACCTTCTCACACTTCCCTCCCCTCCTGCAGTCTCGCCAACTGGGTGGCGAGACAGAAGTCCGTGACCGTGGTGTGTCTGCCCCCGGGGCCCGCTCGACCACTCTCCATTTCCGGTCGTAGCCCCACCAGCACTTCCGCTAGCACTTCCGCTAGCACTTCCGCTAGCCGTCTCCGCTAGCCGTCTCCGCTAGCCGTCTCCGCTGGCTCCTTCGCGACCGCCTCCGCTGGCTCCTTCGCTGACCGTCTCCGCCGGCTCCTTCGCCGACCGCCTCCGCTGGCTCCTTCGCTGACCGTCTCTGTCGGCTCCTTCGCCGCCCGTCTCCGCTGGCTCCTTCGCCGACACTCTCACCGACACCGCCGCCAATCCTCTCGCTCGTGTACCACCGTCTCGCTCCGCGAGCTCCACCTCCTCTCTCCAGCTTCTCAGGCGGCGCCATAGATCCCTCCACTGCCACCAAATGTGTCCCTCTCTGCTAGTCAGTTCCCCCCTTAAGGGGAGGGGTCATCACCTTCTCACAGGCACACTATTCATTCTCTCATGATGTTATTCATATATTTGCCACCATAATAAAATACGACACCAACTAACTGGAGAGCCCAATTCATTCATTCATCAGAAAAAAAAAAAAATCTGGATTTTTATGGGCCTTGCCCATAAACATGTTTTGGCAAAATCAGTGACACCGACAATTGTAATTGTATGGTGTGTATTTTAAATCACATGTCAAAGTTATTTTAAATATTTAAATAATAATGTCTTTTTTTTAAATCAGATTTCATTCATTTACAGTATTTATCTTTGTTTATTGGAATTAGAATGAGAGGAAAAGGGCACAGAAGCAGCACTATCTATACAAAAAACAAAGAGATTTTTCTTTGTTTTCTACACCTGACAGTACAAAAAAACATATAAAACTCATCTCCATTACCGGAAACACATCAAAGCCAAAGGTGTCCCAATTCTGGACTGTGAGAGACAAGCGATGAAAAAACACCACAGCAGAGAGCTTTTGGACAAAAAGTAACACGCTGAACATCATATTATTATTTTTTGGCAGCATGATGTTATCCATGTGACGCGTCAGGGAAAAAGAAAACACATCCACAGCGTTTATATGTAAAACACAGAATCCTTTCAACATTTTCCGAGACAACACACCCATGCAGTTTGCCAGCTATTAAGGCGCAGATGTGTGTTTTGATTTTGAAGCATAAAAGAAGTAACACACGGGGGGGGGGATTATTCATATTCTCTCGGCAGCGGCTCATCAGGTGAAATTCAGCTCCCGAAGTGGCGTCTATTTGTCTGTCTCACCTTGCTGATTTTCCGCTAACGAGTGTTGTGTGCCTGAAATCACATGAACCAATCTCTGCAATCAAAAAAAAAATATATATATATAAAAAAACTCAAAACAAAACAGGCATATTTATGTATTTATATGTATTCTCACAACCTGCAATTTCCTTTAACTATTTTTGGGCTAAACAAAAAGGGGGCTGTGGTGTTGGAGTTGTCTCCTTTTTGTGCTGATTTCCTCTTAGACAATCTTTTTCCCCCCCAGTTCTGGTTTGTTCAGGCCCTCCCTTGTAATCGCCAACACCCAGCCTCATTACCAATTAAGATAAGAGAGGAGAGAGAACCAGATTGACGGGAATGGGAGAGAATTAAAAAAAAGACCACAGGAGTTATAATCCTGACGTGTAAGGAAGGTAAAAGTAAAACAAAAGTATCAGGAATACTCTGCAAAAGCAGTTTAACGCAGCGAGGGCCACATCCTTCCCTCAGTCCAAATGTCAGCTTGTAGATTATTAGCATGGACAGCTAAGATTAAGGAGAAATGGCCTTTATTTTTTATCCCTGTTAAAGGTTATTTGGGGAGCTTCTCTTGTCTTCTGCTGTACAAATTGTAATTGCAAATTTGCGATTCGAGATCGACGGGTTTCCAAATAAAATTGACTCGACTTAAATCAGCTCTCGTCGGGAAGGATTGATGCCATTCTATCGTATCTTTCTACCGTTTCGAGAATCCCAAGGTGTCATTTTGATGCTGAAGCAAGACTCATCTTTTGGTTTTTGTCACTTCTAACATTTGCTTTAATTTTCAGCTGCTTGGTATATGACATTTCATTAAAATGATTTGTGTTGTTTTTCTACATTTATACACGCTGGGGAAAATAGTTGCAACTAGGCTGACCAATCACAGCGCTTGCAGTGTCCATGTATTTTGTCATCAGCAGCTACTGCTAAAATAATCAGTGACATTAGAAGAGGTTTAGCAGCGTCTCCGTCTACCGTCATACCTAACTAAGAAAGACTTCAGTCAAGACAAGTAGCCAGCCTTGTTCACGACAATTTGACCTTCTACCTTGCTTTTTCCAATCCAAGACATCTTCCAACAATGGCCCAGAAGGCTATGGGTGCTGTTGGTGTAACACCATGCACCAAATGGTCAATTTAGATCAAATGTGAGAATGCAAACTCTGGTTGAAACAAGGGGATGCTAATTAATATTATTCATAGTCTATCTTGTGTCTACCTTGTGGGTCTTTGGAACAATGTTCATCCAATCATTTGAAGATGACTGGAGTCTAATATGCTTAATAGTAACATCTTTATTGCCTGGCGTGGACCAAATGATCAAACTTGTGATGTGAAAGCGCCCTAAATAACTCTCATTGTAAGGACGAGGGTATTCATCCATCCACTATTCTGCTGACTGAGCATTTCAGTACAGAAGTCAGGACAAAGTGACACCTGATAGCCCATCCTGCAGTTCCTCTATAGCCGCCCCCCCACCCCACACAACGACAGCCGACACCCTCATTCCGACTCCGATGATAACACCCAAACTCATATGAATTCTTACCTGTGTGAGATGCTCTCAGAAACCTTGCAGTGACATTGAGAAGGCGGCTTTCTATGGTCGCCGAGTATTCGTTTCCTTGCCGGTGGGCTATAAAAATCCGGCGTTTGGGACACTGCAGCGTCATCAGGAGTTTTCTGTTAGACGCAGAAACTTTACCTGCCAGATGTACTGCATGAAATTCTATAGGAAAAACGGTCATTTCATTATTTCAACAAACTTTGATGGGGAGGGGGGGGGGGTGACACAGTGGAGCAAGGTCACAGGTTCAAGTCTGCAGGAATATGGAAAGCTACACCAGCATGGCTTAAATTTAGTTTCAGGTAAATTACCTACAGCACATTGTTGAAGTAAACTTAGCAAAGACCTATTTGTCAGGCCGCTGTCAGGCTGGGACTCAAAAAGAGGACTCAGATGCGGAGTGGAACAGCAGGTTTTATTAATAAATAGGCAACCTCTTCCACAGGGAGCAAAAGAGGGCTATGACAAAATACAAAGAAAATATCTATGGCTATAAATCACTATACTGTAAGGGACTAGACTATGACTATGACTAGGGGGAGAAATATCTATGGCTATAAATCACTATACAATAAAGGGACTAGACTATGACTATGACTAGGGGGAGAAATATCTATGGCTATAAATCACTATACAATAAAGGACTAGACTATGACTATGACTAGGGGGAAACTAAACTATCTCCGAAAAGGCTGGAGGGAAAAAACTCAACTATGAAACAAAATCTCTCCTAAAAACTGGAGGAACTATACTCAATGAATATAAAACAAAATCTTTACAAATAACTGAAAACAAGGGCTGAACTGAGAATCTACAATTAGCTATCTAGACTAAGGCTATGAAAAACTACAACAAAAAATCGCTCCGAAGAGGACAGCACGACAGGCAAGGCAAGGCAACAAGAACTATGACCAGAGGACTTAAATGGCTTGGGTGAACGCACGGGACGAAACACTTCGGCACAAGACAAGGGGAGACACAGACAATATATACACAAGGTAATTGGAACCAGGTGGAAACATTCAGGGCGGGGCAGACAATCAGACCGGTGACACATGAGGAAGGGCAAGTGACCTGAAACGAGAGGAGAGTTAGACTTTCAAAATAAAACAGGAAGTGACAAGACAAAAACCCCAAGACAGGACAAACTTCACCGCGGTGTGACAGTACCCCCCCCTCTAGGGCCGACTCCTGACGGCCCAGGCTGGTCAGGGTAGTCCCTGTGGAAGTCTGTGATGAGTGTAGGGTCTAGGATATAACGCGCCGGGACCCACTGCCTCTCTTCCGGACCATATCCTACCCAGTCCACCAGATATTGTTTTCCTCGGCCCCGTTTGCGAACTGCCAGTAACCGCTTGACCTTGTAGACCGGACCGCCGTCTATCACTTCTGGGGGCGGTGGAGGGGCGGCGGTTGGGACCATCGGGCTCTCCTTGGCGGGAAGCGATACTCTCTGGCCTGGCCGGTAAGTTGGGGCGGGTCGCCTCTTGCGGTCTGCAGTTTTCTTGACCCGGTCCCCTTGGCGAATTAGAACCTCCCTGGCAGCTGCCCAGATGCGGTGGCAGCGGCGAACCATGGCATGGGCGGAGGGAACAGACACCTCCTGCTCATTGTCTGGGAACACAGGAGGTTGGTAACCAAATACGCATTTAAACGGTGATATACCTGTGGCTGAGGTGGGCAGTAAGTTGTGGGCATACTCGACCCAGACCAGGTGTTGGCTCCATGTCGAGGGATTCTGAGAGACCAGACACCGGAGGCCGGTTTCCAGTTGTTTGTTGAGGCGTTCGGTCTGGCCGTTGGCCTCCGGGTGATAACCTGAGGTCAGGCTGGTTTTCGCTCCGACGAGTCGACAGAACTCCCTCCAGAACCTGGAAACGAACTGGGGGCCCCGGTCTGACACAATGTCCTTGGGAAATCCGTGAACCTTGAAAACATTGTTCATCATGATCTCCGCCGTTTCTTTGGCGGAGGGCAGTTTAGGCAAAGCAAGGAATCTAGCCATCTTGGAGAATCTATCCACCACGGTGAGGACCGTGGTGTTACCTTGGGAGACCGGAAGCCCCGTGACGAAGTCCACCGAGATGTCGGACCATGGTCTGGAGGGAGTGGGGAGTGGCTGCAGCAGGCCCATGCGTGACCCGGAGGACGTCTTGTTCGGGGCGCAGACCGAACATGCCTCTACGTACTCCCGGACCTCCGGCTCCATGGAGGGCCACCAGAACCTCCGGGAGATAGCGAACATCGTCCTTCTAACTCCTGGATGGCCGGAAAGCAGTGAGGTGTGGGCCCAATGGATCACCTGTGAGCGCATATAAGCCGGGACAAACAAACGGTTCTCTGGGCACCCACTAGGTGACGGAGCCTCACCATTAGCCTGCTTAACCTCATTTTCTATTTGCCAGGTCAGAGCTCCAACCACATAAGTACGTGGGAGGATCGTTTCTGGATCCTTGGCAACAGGCTCAGGGTCATTGGGGTCTGTGACGGAGTTAGCAGAAATCTGTCTATTGCCTGTGGCCGCTTTTCCTTGCCGTGGGAGTTTCATACAGACCCTCACACAGTCCGCTCCCCACCTCAGGATCTCCCCTGATCTCCAATCTATGTGGGGATTGTGGCGGTGTAACCATGGCTGTCCTAAAATGAGAGTCTGAGAGGGTGACTTGACTACATACAGACGAATGCTCTCCTGGTGGTTGTTGATGATCAATCTGAGAGGTGCTGTGATGTGTGTGACGGTGAAAAGGTCCTGTCCATTAAGAGCTTTAGCGCGGATGGGCTTAGCTAAAAGTTCTATTTCGAGGCCCAGTTGTTCCGCAAAGCGCCCGTCTATCAGGCTCTCGTCCGCCCCCGAGTCTATGAGTGCGTTAAGCTCAATGGTGGTGTGGTGTTTTACCTGGACGGTAGTGAGAGTACGTGGTGGGGTGCTTGCACCCTTGACGTTTCTCACCACCAGGTTCTTCTTGGCAGGGCAGGTGGCGACGAGATGGCCGGGTTCCCCGCAGTAGAAACAGCGACCCTCCTGTAGCCGTCTCCGTCGTTCCTTCGGCGATAGTCGGGCTCTCCCCAGCTGCATGGGTTCTCCGTCTTCTTCTGGATGATGACAGTGTGGCTCTGGTGATGATCGACGGGTTACCGGCCAACCTGGTGTTTGTGGGTGTACGGACACTTCCATCGGCGGGGTTCTCGCAGTGTGTAGCTGCCTGAGCTGGCGGGCTCGGTTATCCGTCCGGATAGCGAGGGCGATGAGCGAGTCGAGGTCCGTGGGTAAATCCAGAGGAACCAGGAGGTCCTGGATCGGAGCTGCCAATCCCTTTAAAAAGACGTCATATAGGGCTGTCATATTCCAACCAATCCCCGCCGATAAGGTGCGAAACTGGATGGCATAGTCGCAAACTGAGTTATTGCCCTGTTTCAGCCCGCTCAGCTCCTGAGCCTTCTCCCGGTTAGTCGTGACAGGGTCAAAAATCTTCTCTAGAGTCTGTTCAAATTCCGAAAAAGAACTGCAAACCGGGGAGTCTCGGGCCCACTCTGCCGAAGCCCAAGCCTTGGCTCTCCCCGCCAGGTGGGAAATCATAAAGGCAATCTTAGATCGGTCAGTGGGAAAAGCCTGGGGGTTTAGCTCATAATGTAATGAACAGTCAGTGAGGAAGGTCTTGCATAAGCCTGGTTCGCCAGAGAATCGGGCTGGTGGAGCTAACTCACATGCTGCTCCCACTACAGTCATTGATGGAACGGGATTCACTGGGTTGGTGGGCGCCACTACTGGAGGCTCAGGTGCAGCCTTCGTCTGCACTAGGTGATCGTGCAGATCCTGGAGTCGTGAAGATAGGAGCGCCATCTGGGAGGCCAGGGCGGTCTGGAATTCCTCCTGACGGGAGAGCCGGGCCTCCTGGGCTCGCAGGGCTGCCGTGAGCTGCTCTCTCTCCGCTGAGTCCATACTGGCCGAAGTGTACTGTCAGGCCGCTGTCAGGCTGGGACTCAAAAAGAGGACTCAGATGCGGAGTGGAACAGCGGGTTTTATTAATAAATAGGCAACCTCTTCCACAGGGAGCAAAAGAGGGCTATGACAAAATACAAAGAAAATATCTATGGCTATAAATCACTATACTGTAAGGGACTAGACTATGACTATGACTAGGGGGAGAAATATCTATGGCTATAAATCACTATACAATAAAGGGACTAGACTATGACTATGACTAGGGGGAGAAATATCTATGGCTATAAATCACTATACAATAAAGGACTAGACTATGACTATGACTAGGGGGAAACTAAACTATCTCCGAAAAGGCTGGAGGGAAAAAACTCAACTATGAAACAAAATCTCTCCTAAAAACTGGAGGAACTATACTCAATGAATATAAAACAAAATCTTTACAAATAACTGAAAACAAGGGCTGAACTGAGAATCTACAATTAGCTATCTAGACTAAGGCTATGAAAAACTACAACAAAAAATCGCTCCGAAGAGGACAGCACGACAGGCAAGGCAAGGCAACAAGAACTATGACCAGAGGACTTAAATGGCTTGGGTGAACGCACGGGACGAAACACTTCGGCACAAGACAAGGGGAGACACAGACAATACATACACAAGGTAATTGGAGCCAGGTGGAAACAATCAGGGCGGGGCAGACAATCAGACCGGTGACACATGAGGAAGGGCAAGTGACCTGAAACGAGAGGAGAGTTAGACTTTCAAAATAAAACAGGAAGTGACAAGACAAAAACCCCAAGACAGGACAAACTTCACCGCGGTGTGACACTATTTATCTGATCTCTTGCAGTAGTCCCACCTTGATCAACCACAGATTCATATACAATTGTTTAACATCTTATTTATTTTCACGTGGATTTTTGGATTGTCCAGATAGCTGTAGTTAAAAGTTGCCCCCGTGTGAGATGGCGAAAACATGCAAAAGCAGCAGGAGACGATCGTTCTTACAGTGCTGTTAAATGGACATTTCTGCCACATTTATGTGATCATGTTAAACCGGTATCTTATCTGATGTTTGCCACATTTAAACACAAAAGGGACATTTTAACCCAAACCCTGACATTGTCCTCACACTCACCAAGTGTTTTTGTGCCTAATTGGAACTTTACTACAGCATTAGACCATAAAACATCATTAACACTTTGCTACACTAACTGAATGCATATACATGCTGCTTTAGCCTTCTATTGATTTTAACAGTGAGTAAAGACATACCCTACTTCTCTCCTTAAATTCATGTTTTCACTTTCACACTGTGTTCTGTCGCTTTGGTTTCCCTCGTCTCATGTGTCCCCATGAACCGTGGCGAATATCTTGAGAATCGTAACTTTAAAACAATAGCCCGGTATTTCCTCATTAGTTTTATTTCACCCCGTGAATGTCACAGCCGCAGGGTCCATATTAGATATCTCCACAGCCTCAGCAGAATGATTAGCTTGGAATTTGCTGTGGATGAAAGGAAGATTTTTTTTTCTTCTTTCTTCGTGACCTCTCTTCCAGCAAAAAAAGCTTCTGATAGCCGGTTCCATTTTAGATAGGCAAAATACCCAGATTTGTAAAACAAGCCTTTTATCGAACCTTTTTCATCTCTCCTGACTCATATATGTGAAGCATCTTCTCATTTCTAGCCAATGCTGTTTCTGGTTAGAAGTGGCAGAACGATACACGAGCAGTAGATCAGATTGACTGTAGATAGGTAGGTATAGATTTGGTTTTCTTAGGTTTCTTTGGTTGGAGTGTGTTCCTGTAGTTTTTAAGTATTTCTGTCATATTCAGCAAATATCCCCTCACTGCCTGCAGGCTGTCTGTTCTGTATGTGCACTGAAAAAAAACAAAAAAAAAGTCTGGCTATTTATAGACCCTCCTGCTCCATAATTGGGAAACAAACAATGTGGCTCACACTGACCAACAGAATAATACTTACCTTTAACTTACCTTTTCTATCGTTACAACGCTGCTACCATTACAAAAACGCCTTACTCTCCTATAAAACTAACATTATGCAGATTATTTAAAGTAAAAGCTCTACACAGATACAAGGTGTTTTTCACATGACCACTGTGTGAGAAGGTGATGGCCCCTCCCCTTCTCACCTGTTTATAAGGGAGGAACTGACTAGCAGAGGGAGAGTTCCCCCCCGGACATGTTTGCGTGCGGGACAGGTGACGCGACGCGGGGGACTGCATGTCTGGTCCACCTGGTGTGAGGTGGATTGTTTGCCTGCTGAAGCAAGCGTATATGCTGCAATTTTGTTTATACCACCATCAATAAATGTTTTGGTGAGTTCCTTTGCCTCCTCTCTCCACTTCTTTTTCTGGTTGCCCTGATCCCTTTTGTTTGGTGACCACGTCGGTCGCTCAACCACAATAGAAGAACCACATAAGCAAAAGCACAAATACCATACAAGTGAAAATGCTTTATTACAACGAACGACGTAGCAGTGATTTTGAAATAATCAGTCAAATTTCAGTGAGTTATGAGTACTTTGTGTGTGCAGATCTCTCACGTCCGTTAAGGGACCTGATCCCACCATCTTGGCTGAGCCCGGTGGCGTCTCCCTTTAAAATCTGAAATCACATCACATATCATCACACACAATGGGCCCTGTTTTAAGCAGCAGTGTGATATGTCTCGGGGGCACCACCACCTACCATCTCCTACGCCTGGTTCTATGTTCGTGGCGCGGCGAATTACACTTTCAGCAAATCACACCGCCGTTCTCACAGATGTAATGGCGCAGTCGAGGAATAAAGGGAACCGGAAATAATGGTGGTAATGATGACATAAACGGCCTCATCCTGTTCCACATTCACACGGAACGGGAAGCGAATGTTGGCGTGACTGCAACCATAACACAGCTGCGCTAAAATCACAGTAATCACTTATTGCTTTTTCAGAGGTGCGGAATTGTCAGGGAAATATAAAGTGGGATTTTTAAACAGATGATTTTCGAACAATGATGCACAATAAAATCTGTTGATCGCAGGCCAGGCTTTTTGTGTTTTTTTGTTTTTTCAACTGCAATCAGGTCTAAAGGTCATGTCATAGTTAACGCTCTGTGCTCACACATTGCTCCGATGTATAAATAACTGATGTTAGCGTTTCCATTTTTTGGAAACCGTCCAAAGGGTCAAAGGTTTCATGCCTTCAAAGTTTGAGTTGCGCGCTTTGCTCTTATGTTTTCTCAGGTGAGGAGACACGCCGGAGCCAGGTCAGCGCCACGTTAACGCCACGTTAGCCACGCCCACAGAGATGGAGACGGACGGGGGGAGGAGACACTTACATTATAATAAAATAAACACAGGGACTTTTTATATTCATGGAATCTTTATCCTTCAATTTCCAATATCCTGGGCTTCTATTAAACATATTATGGGTAATATTTAAATTATAACAGTAATGATCTAAATCTTTCTTTCATCCTAGCTGATCTATTCTACTTTCCTGATTTCCTTGTCTCCGCGTATATCCTGTTTGCTTAGGATTCTGCATTAAATCCAAGGCTAGGAATAACATGATGTGCCCTTTGATGATAATTCTTATTTCATATCCCTTTTCAATTCAAATCGACATCCAGCACAAGATTATAGTCTGCTGTCGGATTCTTGATGGAGTTTTTCTTGCAATATATTAATATAACGTCATCAAGTTCTGCTTTCCTTTTCCTACATCAGGGGTTTTTCAAACTTAAGGTCAGATTTGTATTCAAATCATGATACGGACTCAGGGCATATTTTCTAATTTATTGGATTTTAAGAAAAGATATTAATTAAAACAGATTTGTCTCCTATAACCCCTTAAGGAAGATCCAGCAAACCAATGCTGACACACACACACACACACACACACACACACACACACACACACACACACAAAAAGTTACTAAAACTAGTACAGCACAAATACCAATACCAAAAAACTAAGAACAAGGAAAAGAGCCTGAAAGACATTTTGTTCCTTCTTAATTGTGATGCATTAATAATGAACACAATTAGATTAGTTACAGCCCTGATGCGTTTAAACACCATCCCTACATAAAAGACACTGTGTCATAATCTAATGGGTAGACTGACATGACATTTACTGAGTTCAGTGACCTCCCGTGGCCTCTAAATTTAGTCCCATTAATGATGTTAAATAGCAAATTAAAATTTAAGCTTCTAGGGGGCTCCTTGCAAGCATTTAGACTCCTGATATTCCTTGAGTTAGACGAAGATGCTAGAAAGATTGAAACTCTAAAACTGCACATCACAATAGCCCTTTGGCAGAACTGAATATGGAATTACATCTGAATATATAAAAGCTGATGTAGTGTTGACGTGTGGTTTTGGAAACATCACTAATAGGTGATAGTCTGATGGATGAACTTGAAAGAGAATGATTTATCCTTTTTTTATTCCTTTTTTATTTTTAGCAGCGTCCAGCTGTGAGACTTTTTTGAAGCAATTATAAGAGCACATTGACAAGGCTATGGACCAATTCTATGCGCCGCAGAATATATTAAAAATGACCCCTTTTAAGTTTGACACTTGATGGTTTTTACGTGTCGGGGTGTCAGCTGGACAGAACCGCGGCTGCTGACTGCAGCGGTGACACGGATGAATCAGAGATGGGCTGAAAATGCATCCAATAAAAGCACTTGACTGTCTGATTCCTCTCTGTATTTGTACAACACACAGAAGCTGGCCTTAATATGAGAAAATAACTAAAGCAGAAACGTGAATTAAGGAGTTAAACGCTTTAAAACGAGTCACAATGAGTCTGGCCTTCTCTTTATTACAAATGATATCAAGAACGAAGTATTTTGCCAATCAGGGACTGCACTGGCGTAGACCAGCCAATCAAAAAAACACAGCGATGAGTGCAGTTATTTCAGAAATAGACTCCAAAAGATGTCAAAAGTGTGATTTAACAACTTCCTCTGCTGATTGGCTGAAGGAATTTCTCTGTCAATGCAAGTCGTCCCGCCCACTGAGAGCATTTTCAACATCAGAATGGTGAAGCTATTTTGTGTGGAGTTTGCATGCTTCCTAGGAGTATGACCACAATAAGCAGGGAAATATGTAAAAAAAAATCCCCTCTCTGCATCCTTGACTAAAACAACACTTTTCCAAATGTGTACTGGCTTAGTGTTGTGTGTGTATGGAGAAAACACTGCTTTTGCAAATCAAAAATGGCAACTCAGAAGTGAGTGAGGGGCTCTGGGGGCTTGTGAGGAAATATGATCTTGAAAACTCTTGTGTTACAGCCTGGAATGAACATTTTCATATTAGCTTGACCATTCTGATTAAACACTGAGGTCTCACCAACCTTCCATCCTATGCCTTGGACAATCCAGTGTAGCAGCTCACCAGTATTGTTCATCACAAGAAGCGACAGGATTGCTGTTCCGCCTGGAGATGAAGGGCTGACCCGTGCAACTGACAAGCTGTGGAAGATATAATCGGGGGTTTGCACCATTGCACACACTATAGAAAACACAGACTGTCTTCTCCTTTCTGGAACATATTTATAAGGTGAAGGTTTCCCGTAAAGAAGCTCCAGGCGGTATCATGTATACGTGTAATTGGAGAAGTCAGGAAGCTTGTCCGGCATCTCGGAGCCTTTCATGTCTTCAGATTCCCAAGACAAGACATTGGCTGTTCTGCTACATGTCTACAAAACTTCTTGAGAAAGACCATTCAAAAATAACACACACAAACAAAGTGATGGGTTCTTGGACCTTTGTAATGTAAGACAATGAAAATAAAGATAAAGATGTTAGAGAAAAAGCATTGTGGTACTATCAAAAAAAAGATTCTCGGCATGACCCTTTGTTTGTACAAGTATGTTATGTATATATATATATATATATATATGGAGTTGAACTCCCCCACCCATTCTTAGCCTCTCAAATCAGCCAATCAGAAGAGAGGTTATTATTATTGATGAGACAGACCAAAAGTGCTTTAGTGCTCCAGGTTGAGCTTGAGAGTGATGTAAAACTATATTGAGATGATTTGTGGCACCTAAAATCACAAATATATCATTTTAAAGACAGCATAACCTCATATAAAACTCAGAAGAAGTAAAATATGGAACGGCTGAAATTTAGAGATTATGGGACAGCACGAATTAAAATAACAGTTCTTGATGATCTTAATAACTCGTATAGCTTAACTTTTACAGGTTTGTTGTGTATTGGTTCTTTCTTATGCTATTTCTCTTTTATTAGCAAGACCTGCAACAGATCCTAAATGGACTGTGGTCCACGGTACTGATATACCCTGGAGAAGGCCCCGTAATGAGTTCTCTGAGCTCTTTAATTCATTATCACGTCGCAGTCTTATCAGAGCTGTCAGTCCTCGGTGCTGAACTATGTGATCTACTTCTCAGACTCCTGAAACTTTTATTGTATCCTCTGCTCGGTGTCACTGACCCGAGGAACACCTGGTAGTTTTGCAACGCGGAACTTTAACACCACAGCCCTCTGAACGTTTTTTGATTAGTTTAAAATCAGGATATTTAATTGGATATTCAGGTTTATTATTGCTTAAAAAGATGAAAAAGAAGTCACCGATTCCAGTATTTTCTCTGTGTTGGAAACTTTGGTGCATTTATGTAAATATTTAGATCTCTATATATAGAATCTATATATAGATTAGAAAGTAGTGAAACATTCCCCCACAGTTACATCTTCAAATATTTGTTTGTGTCTGATTCCAAAACAGGAATATGCTCAGTTTATCATCAGGAATAAAACTCCAACATGAAATACCACTAGTTCATTATAATGATTATTATTTTCTCCTGTTGTTTTATTCATCTGCACCGTTCTGTAAAGTCTCCTTGGTTCTCTTGAGAGATGCTATCAAGTTGTTTTTATTATCTCATGTTCCACAAAAACATCAATAAATCATCACATCTGAGATGTTTAGCTTTAAAAAATGACAAGTAAAAAGTAATAAATTGATTGTGATTTAATCTTTATTAATCTCCAAACAGATCAAACATTAAAATAAAAGAATACATGAAAAACACAAAGATTTCCATTTTCCTGAAATCAAGAATATAGCTATGAAATCTCTTAACAACTAAATAACAAACAGGAAAAAACAGTAGTTGCTGATTATCTGCTGATTGTCTAATCAATGAATCAACTAATGTTTTATCTCCAGAAGGATTTATTTTGTTTATCTGATTAACATTCTGAGACTCAAAGGGGTAAAACATTAATTGAAATATAGCTTGAACACAAAAACCCTCTCAAATATGTTTTTTTTATCAGTACCCTGTGCTAAACATTAGTCTAGGTTGAAGCTTAGTAAATTGGATGGCTTTGCCCCCAGTGGCAAAGTTCTTATTATAAATAGCAGCTGTATCTTGTAAATACACACTTATATTATATGTGCATACATTTTCTTCCTCTTTCAGAAGGATTCATTAGTTTGTTTCTTAATGTTGAGTGTTCTGTTGTATACAAACCAGTGCAACCACATATCACAGCCACTTGTGGCTCAGTTAAACCGTTGGCGGCACCGTGTGTGTGTCCTCACATGGGACAATTTTAACGTGGACCCTCTTATTAAAAAACAAAAAAAGAAAAACTGCTTGGTAGTGCAGGTATGAAACTCCCCAGGGTAGCTTTTAGTTGCCAGAGGGAAGCAGCTGTCAATCATATCTTACACTCTACCCTACATGGTAACACACTTTAACTTGGTGAAAAAGATCCAAACTCCTATTTACGCGCAACAAACCTGCTGAACTATCACTTTTTGACTTTACGTTTACTGGCGACACGCAGCAACTAAACAAGCACGTTTCCCGATGTATGGGATCATTCTTCTCTGCCACAGTGTGCAGCCCAGTTAAAAGTGTTCCAAGTTACAAGTTGGGAAAAAGTGGGAAAGTTTACTTGACCGATCTGCCAGGCTATGGTTAGCCGTTGTTAGCAGGCTCTGTGTTGTAGTTCGCACATATCACATAATTTTGTCACTAACACTATAGTAGCATTCCATTTATATTAGGACTTTAGAATTTCTGAGTTATGAGTAAGAAATCTAAGCTGGAAATCTGAAGTCGCATTTCCAACACAGAAAGTCAGAGATCCTCAAGACCCTCGAGTTGAAGGCCCAAGATGGCCGCCCCACTAGGATAGAAGCTCCTGTAATATTCAGTTCATGGCACTTCAGAATAGCGTTTGTTGCAGTAAATCAGGAAAATAGCTGCTACAGTGACATTTCTTATGTGCTAGGTACAAACTAAACGGATATGTTCACTTTCCCGTTTTTCCAGACATCGTAACCCGTTTAACTCGTCTGTGACGTCATTTATCTCCGTCGTCCAACTTCCGAGGTTAATGGAACGTAGCATGAACACTAGATGCTAAATTTGACTGTTTATGTGACAGTAGTTAGACACAATATATAGTAATGCTGAGCAGCTGCAAATTCTGTTGATTTTCTGCAGAATTTCATGGGCCGATGACATTTCTAAGATATGTGTCAGCTGTGTGTATGGAAAACAGGTTGAGTTTTATGTGTTTTATGATGGAGCATATTATTGTTGGGGTTGCACAATTTGACAAGCTTTTTCTCTATATTTGATAAAGCACCACGGCCGACGGAGAACAGTTATAGATGAAGAATTCTTATTGACCACTCATATTATTGTTCTGGCAACGTATTTTTGAGGAATATACACAGAGTGGTTGGGGTGATCTAGTCAACTTTGTTATCAATCTTCTCGCAAAGCCATTTTATTTTCTCAGTTATAGGAAAATAGGCCGAAAAGAAATATAGTGACGAATGTCACATGAAGTGGTTGCTGCAATGAGGTCGCTTTTTTCACATTTTTCTAAACTAACAGAAAAAAGAGGTAAAAGGAATGCTGATTTTGAGTGTTCATAGGCTATGTAATGTACCCGTAACATACAAAGATGAGAAGAGTTCCACAGTAATTGTCAGTGCTGGAGGATGAGACATGGTTTCTGGTTTTAACACAAGAAAGAATGATTTACCCCTAATTGTTAATTCAACTCCAACTAGTTTTTCATCATATGTTCATTCATCATTTTATGTGGATGCAAAGCTAAGGTGGGTGCACCGTGAAGGAGGCAGGGCAGGCGCCATAATGGAAGCTATAGTCTGGAATAAAAACATGACCTTTAGCCTCTTTCTGTGTCTCCAGTTGTGTTTCTGTCAGCATATTTTGATGTGTTTTGTAGTTAAAAAGGGATAAGGCACAAAATATGAGACTGAAATAAGCTCTGAAGGATCAACCATTTTTTTTCGCATGATTCATCAGTTGCTTCTGTGTTTTCCTTAAATATTCTGATAATACCAATTTCTTTGTCTTTGTCTTTACTCAGCATCGAACATGATTGACACCAGGCTGACATAAAAAGACTATTCCAGTTTCCTCCAACGCAACCAGGTTCCTGAAGATCTCTCCTCTCGTAGACGACTTCTTCTTCTACCCTTGTTTATTCCAGCCGTGTGTAACGCAGCCTCCACCGCCGTCTCCTCACGTTGGTTCACTTCAAACCGGTCGATGGAAACGCCTCCTTCCCGTTTCACATTTTTTGGAGGTTTTCAAAAGTTCTGTTGACATGTGGATTGAACCAGTAGAAGAGTTTTTCCTCTGCTGCCATCCCCATGAGTTTGCATAAGGAGGGACGTTTGATCTCTGTGTATAATATTATACAGAGTGTGGCCCAGACCTCTGAGACTCTGTATGAGAGGTTATCATGAGATGACTTTGCTATGATTCACCGCTATATGAATAAAATTTACTTCATTTTTTTTCCGCAGTCACGATTTCAATCTGAGCTATTCTGACCTTCATTGCGGCAATCTAACTTTTTCCTTTATGTATCTTCTATTATTTCATTAGATATTATCCCAAAAGGCTGTCAAACAAAAATCAAAATGGTTAAAGGTTCCAATGTTGTCCACTTTTCCTGTGTTTTAATTTGACATTGCGATATCTCTGTGGTTTTCTGTCCTATAACTCATCTAAATATAGTTTTTCATCTCTTCTTTCAATCTTATCTCTGGGAGCTCTAGAAAGAACAGATCATTTTGAAACACAATAAAATTATTTATTGAACACCTAAAAGCAGATATTAACATTTCCCTTCGCTACAATATAGGACCTTTAAACCTATTTGTTTTCTTCTGTGCTTATAGATCAATGCTGTCAAAATTAATTGATATGAAATATGTATTAGTTTTTTTTTTTCGTAAGCTTTCAGGCCATTTTACCTCTTTTGGGTGAGAGTAGTGGAGCTTGTTGGATCACAGAGCTGTCATTGACTATTTATTTGTAGCCTCCCACAATTCAACTTTTCATGCTGCACACTGGGGGGGCGGGGGAAAAGGGGTGGGGGGATGGGGGGGGGCAGAGGGAAAGGACGGGGAGTGATCAAAGCTCCCTTTCATTTGGTCCCCAGACCGTGGCTTCAGATCAGGCCTCCATCACTGTGGGGATGTGCTCCTTCACCACTAAATTGTATATCTTGTTTCAGCTATTTCTGTGCGACGGGGGCTTACTTTGTTCCTTTTATTTCTGGTCCTGTGTATTGATCCATCCATACGCCGAGAAAAAAAAACAAAACGAGGAGGAGGAGCGTTGATGTCGGGCGGCGGAGGGCACAAAAATGTACGGGCTTTCATGTCTGAACAAGTCAATTATTAAGGCGCCCAATCTGCCGGAGAAGTTGCTCGGCTTCACATGCGGGGTCATTCCAATCGCCTCTATGCAAATCAAAATGAATCCAGATTTTATTTCAGAAGGTGAAAGAAAGACGTTAATGTCAAGCAAGAAAAGCCTCTCTAGACATCAGGTGGAGATTTTTCCCTGCTTCTGCTTTGCATTTTTAGTTTGAACGCTTTATTTCAGCCTTGTTATTCAGGGTCCTGTGTTCTACATATTTATAAAGATTGCGAGGTTAATATTATTTTTTCTTTAATTTTGTCATTCTTTTAGTCAGGCAGTTATTTTCTAGACCCGCTTATTCCTCACTAGGGTCACAGGGGTCAGCTGGAGCCAATCCCAGCTCATTACAGACAAAAGGCAGGGACACACCTCAGACAGATCACCAGTCGATCGTGGGAAACCCACCATTCACTCACACACTCACACCTATGGGCAGTTTAGAGTCTCCAATCAACTCAAGCATGTTTTTGGACTGTGGGAGGAAGCTGAAGAACCTATGGAGAGCTATGGAGACACACAGATGCTGGGAGAACATGCAAACTCCACACAGAAACGTCCCAGCCCAAATACTTGACCCTGTGACCTTCTTGCTGTGGGGCAACACATATAGTACACACAGAGATTTACAGTATGTCTGCTGGTTGTATGAACTAAGTTTTTGTTGTTTTTCCTTAAATCCTCTATGTGCTTTCATCATGTACTCTGCATAAACAAATCTCAAATATGTGTTTCTTTTGCTTATTTTTTTTGTTTTCATTTCATCATGTTATTACTCATACTCAGTTATCTTGACATGACTGAGATGTAAAGCAACACTTATTTTCATGGAGGTGGGTGTAAGGAGAATCTCAGACAGGTGGGAGGTTCATTCAAAGGAAGCCGAGCATGGTCAGTCTTTGCATTTTGGTTCCAATGTTGGTCCTTGAGGCTGCCCTGACTGCAGATGTCCCAAAGCCGCATCTGTTTGTGGTGTGAACATATGCGCATTGACCTATAAATGAATGTGAGTGATTCCTACGGTATCTGTAACAAAAAACACATTTTTGGTCCTTACTATAGTAACTGGTTTACTCCAGAAACATACATGCTGTTTTTGATGCTATGAAGATCAAAATGAGTCATCGTTCCCCCAGGAATTAGGATTAAGATGTGTTTTATGATTATAATTGCAATTTCTTACTTTTCCTCTTTTGTTGTTGCTCACCATTTTTACCCTGTATCGGATTCGATGGTTCAGTCACAGGCTTTCCCTAAAAATGTGATGCTTTTCTTTCACAAATGTAGGCATGCACCCCTTAAACTTTTTATTGTAGAATTGTCACCTGCCCTGCAGCTCCTGAAGGCAGCAGGTCAGATATCTCCTCAGCCTCTGAGAGCAACCATGTGATGTATCTATCTATCTAACTGGGGTTATTCCAGAGGCTTGAACAACTAAATACATATCTACAGGGATGGGAATCATAATAATTTGAAAAACAAGTCATTGTTCCAGTAATCATATCAAATGTACTCCACAGGCCTTGATCTAAAATGTCCCAGAAATTGTACATTTATATGAGGAAAAAACTTTTTTTTCAGCTTGGACAGGTGGAGTGCAATTTTGTATAGACCTCCAAAAGTCCCTGGCAATGCCACTGCAAAAGGGTTAAACATCCTGAAAGCAACACGGGTTGCTACAGTAACCACATACACACTTCCACTGGCATCAGACTGACCACATTATGACTCCAATATTCCTCAATCTGCCCCTAGCTGCACATGTGTGTTCATGTAGTGAGGCATTTCTTTCAGCACTTTCAACTGTTATTGCTTCGGCTGTTTTAGGAGCGATGAGAGCAGCAATGTGATTGGCCCAGGAGTATATAATAATCACACTCACACGCAAAAATAACCAGCAGCCTTCTAATTTGTTGATCTGTTGCACAAACGTGAACCGAAATAACCAGTGCATGGTGCACAGTTTCTTTCTGTTTTTGGTCAAACTGGTGTTGAGGAGGCGTTTTTTCCTGATGGAAAGTTTCCAGTTCAAAGAACTTGCTGCACACACACGCACACACACACACACACACACACACACACACACACACACACACACACACACACACACACACACACACACACACACACACAGCATAGTGACGTTTGCTTTCAATGAACAAAGGGCTTGTGGTTTCACCAGTCTGATGCCTCATGATAGTTGTTAGATTAGTTGTTTGAGTCCAAATTTGAGAAAGATGTTTACATTTAAAACAAATAGGACTAATCAAAACGATAGCCCTACTAATCATATCCTTTACCACCTCAATTAATGATCTTTATTTTTACATTTTTAAAAATGTATCAATTATTATTATTATTATTCTTGTTGTTATTATTATGCTTAGTTTATCCACTTTAAAGTATATTTTTAAAAAAATAAATAAAATTTAAGAAAATTGATAGGTCTGTTGTCACTAATGACACCAGCATAACTATAGATAGATATTTAGTCAATGTCATCCATCCCTCTTGCATCTTATGTGTCACAGCCTGGTTTATTCTCTGTTACGCACTAGAGGGGAACCAGTTCTGGCAACATGTGACGGTCCTTTACTTTCACTGTTTTTTTGGCTACACTTTGGGCACATAAAATAACAATTTTAAATAAAAAAAAACTGTCTCTTAAACTGCGCCCGCTTCCTATAGACACTGATTTTGCGCGTTGACAGCTGAACTGAACGCACTTCAGCGTGATCGATTACGGTCTTGAATTGGATCATTGATTCGCAATAAACGCTTCAACATGCCCCCCCCCTTTTTTTTTTGCTTGAATTCTATCAGACCAGATCGGGCCGCCCGTGCGCCAGGTGGCCGCGTAAAGTGACGCGCTGTGGACTGGTTCTGCAGTGCGATAGCGGCGGTTTCTGAACCATCCAACAGGATAAAACACCCAGAGATAATCCGACCTGAAACTCAGCCTCCTGGTCCGGCTGTTTTGCCCCCCCTCTCCCCCCCTGTTGCTTTAAGCAGTGCGTCCTGCCGTCCGACAGGAGGCGTGTCTCCTCTACGGCCGGAGCGCAGCGCTTTTTTTTTTTTTTTTTTTACACCAGATACGTGTGCTGGGGGGGAAGCCGAGTCTCCGCTCTCTTCCATAGAAACAAATCAACTTCTTTTTTGTGTGGCTGCTCCGGCGACTCTTTCACCAGCCCCTTAAAAAAAGAGGTAAGAGTCCTTATTACCCCCTCTACCCGAAAAAAGAAACTTTACATTCATTCGCGTGTCTCGCCGCGTTTTCATCCGCATTTCGTCGCGCGCGCGTCACATTTTCCTCAGGTATGTGCAGTTATCTTCTTTTTTTTTTTGGCAAAGATAGAACCGTAAGCGTGTTTTTTTTCTTTCTTCCACATTGTCTTTTATCATTATCACAGTTAAGGTAGCTTCGCTTTGGGGTGTTGGAAGTTCATCGGTGAGTTATTATAGGAGCAAAAGCCGCTTTTTCCCCCCTTTTTTTCCAAACCTTTTCCAAACACTTAACCGGTCGTGAACTTGTGTCTGTTTTTGTTTTAATGCGCTGTGGAGAGACGTGACCTCCCGCGTCTTTGCCCGACCTCTATTACACCGAGACGTATTCCTATTTTTTTCCAGGTTCCTCCTCCTCCTCCTTCTTCCTCCTCCTCCTGATGCCTTCGCTGTTTTGTCTGTTTTGTTGAAAGACATTATGGGGGTGGAGGGGGGTGGGGGGAAGGAAGGGGGTTCGTTAAATGCCCCCTTCCACCCCCCCAGTGATCCGCTTTATGAATGATCTAGTTGGGAACTCACAGGGACACGAGCCGCGCCATTTAAAAAAAAAAAAAACTCGCAGCTTGAACGATCACGTTTACAGCTTTAAATCAACTTTATGGTCGCTGCGCGGTGGAGGAGAATCTCCTCAGCTCAGCAGCCGATTAAAAAGAGAAAAAAAAAACAACCTGTCTTTTTTTTCAAATACACAAAGGGGAGACTTTTGAACTGTAGATCTATTTGGAAAGAAAAAGGAATTGTTCCAACCGCTTTTCTTCACCTGCCAAACCCCCCGTAGATTCCAACGAGCACCTTTCTTGCCCGTTACGCGCGCGGCGCTTTGTGCTCAGAAGGTTACGGCTCCTTTCTTAGAAATCTCGCTGGGAGTTCACACACATCCCCTCGTTTGTTATTTTTTTTACAAGGAAACATACGTGTATTAAAAACGCACCATAGCTTATTAAAAAAAAAAACCTTGGGAAATCAACTTGCAAGTTGCGTTTGTTTCCTGCAGGACAAATTCTGTCCTTTAAGGTAATTGCTGTTGGCGTCTTTTCTTTCTAAGGTTACATTCAAGATCTTTTACACCTCTCTCGTCAAATACATTTTAGCTTTCCGGGAAGATAAATAAACGAATACAAATGTTGTGCAGTCGCTCTGTGTAGTTATGTGGGTGTCGGCTTATGTGAACCTCGGCGTGGAAAAGAGATGCGCGTCGTTTAAAACCTTTTAAAGGTTCGTGAAAAAAAAAATGACACGAGGAGCAAGCGGGAGTCTCTGTCCGTGGTGCTGAAAACTCATCACACTCCGTGCTGAACACGGGTGCTGTCCGTGGTGCTGAACAATTCCTCACACTCGGTGCTGAACAAGGGTGCTGTCCGTGGTGCTGAACAATTCCTCACACTCGGTGCTGAACAAGGGTGCTGTCCGTGGTGCTGAAAACCAATCAATGCACACTTTTTCTTCTTAACAAAATATACAGTCGTCTTTGTTGCTGTTGAAAACTCCTCAAAACTAAAATAAATACATCACACGTTAGCAGTTCACCTCGTTTAGAGTTCTGTTTATTGACAGGTTAAATTCCTATGTCACATATTTTGTTTTTGACACATTGCTGACTGTTATTACGCATTATTATAGTGAACAGCGACTTAGGGAAAAACGCAGCCAATTGGGATCATGTTTAAGTTGTGAAGTTTTACAGCATTGTATCACAGTAGTTGACTGTGTTTTATCCAACTTAGCAGTTACGATTTGCCTGAAAAAATACTGTTACAGACATTTCAGAAAAATAAAACAGTAATATAAACTTACACGGCTAAACCGATATAAGAGGCCATGTTGAAGTAGTGAATGTGACACTTAGCATTTCCTTCGCTTTACTGACCATATAAGCCAGAAAATTCAATAAGACGCGTAAAAAGCAGCCGATGTAGCACTTTCTTCTTCATCTTCGATTATAAGTTGAAAAAAAAATGTTGACGCTGAGTAGTGTCCGGCAGACTCCGCAGTCTAGGGGGAAAAAGTCGACAATACCAACAAAAAAAAGTCATAATTTGAAAGAGAGCGAGCGAGCAGAGGCGATTCATCATGTTCCGAAGTGTCGCGCGCTGACAAGGTTCCGCTTCGCCGGGTCTTTCACAAAAAAAAAACGCGCTCGAGTCGTTCTCCGGATCAAACAGGCGGACGATCCTTTCGAGATTCGGAGGATTTTTTTTATTTTTTATTTTTTAACACGGTCTGCGCACGGCGGCGCTCCGCCGCCACCGACGGTTCATTCGGCCGCGAACAACAAAAAAAATCTAAAAAAAAAAAGGGCAGCGGTGGACTGACCGAGCGGAAAGAGAAGTAAGAGCGCGTGTGTGACTGTGTGTGTGTGTGCGCATCAGAGGGCGAAGTGTGGGTCAGCAGTAGCCTGAGAACCCCCCCCCCCCACACACAGCACCATCACCCCCCTTCCTTTCCTCCCTCCCTCCCCCCCGGCGCGCTTCTGCCGCGCCGCGGCGCGAGGGGGCTCGACGTCAGACGCGGTGCGGCAGTGCAGCAGGAGGAGCTCGCGGCTGGCGAAGCTGCTTTGGAGATCCGCCGCCGCTTCGCACGCGCGCGCGCACACGCATGCACGCGCACACACTCACTCACTCACTCTCTCTCCCCTTTTCTCACTCCCCCCTCCTCCTCCTCCTCCTCTCCTCCTCCAATCTGTGTGTGTCTCTCCAGTAGATGGGTTCCTCCAACAAGCTCTGCCCTGACTAACATGGACGCGCCGCCACCTCCGCCACCACCACCTCCACCCTCCTCATCATCATCTTCTTCCTCTTCAGCAGAGTCGGAGGGCTCCTTGTTCCTCTTCTTGGCGCAGTGAGCCGGACACGCAGCGTTTCTTTTTTCTTTTTTTTTCTTCTTTTTTTGCTTCTTTTTTTTTTTTCTTCATCCCCAAACCAGATGGATGTGTGGAAACCGCTGCCCAGCACGCCGGTGGTGGTGGTGATCATGCCATGATCCTGCAGCCGCCCTGCTTCACGTTAAAGGGGTGAAAGAGAGAGAGAGAGAGAGAAAGAGAAAGAGAGAGAGAGAAAGAGAAGAGAGAAAGAGAGCAACAACACCAACAACAAATCTGGGGGAATATACCGAATCAGGGAATAAAAAATCCTGTGCACCACCACACAAGCACCATGAAGATTACCTCCCTGTTGATATGTAACGCGGGATTCAGGTGCACCGTCAGGCTTCTACTGCTGCTCTTACACTCTGTGGGATATTCTCATGGGATGCCACACGTCTTGAGATTCGGTGAGCTCTTCGTTTGTTTTTTTTCTCTTCCTTCCTTTATCTATCGTAAACCGAGAAAAAAAAAAAAGTTTGAACGTCTTCGCCGTGGTTTTACACGCGTTCGCGAACCTGTTGGGGAAAGGGGAGACTTTTACTTCTGTTTCCTGCCTTCGGTCACTTGTTGGAAATAGTTGGAAGTTGCCGTTTGGAGTGTTTGACGTGTTTTTTTTTGCAGTGTGAGGGAATAGGTGTGAGGTGTGTATTCGTGGAGCTGCCACGGTTTTTACTGCACTACACTTACTACGTGTAAAACTGCCAAAGACAATCAGCAACACGTTTACAATAGGACCTGGAAGCTGTTGAATTAAAAAAAGTTTGATATTTCAAAAGGTTTCAAGTCTGCAGTAAAGTTTCCTGTTTCCTGTGTGTGTGTGTGTGCATTAGATATGGTGGTTTTAGACATGTTTTAGCTGCTGTTTGCTGTTGGTGCTTTTCATGATTCCACAATGCTCTGTATTTGACTTGTGACAGTGTGTCAAACAAAGAGTTTTCATTTATTGTTTTTTTTTACAGAGTCTAACATATTTTTTTTAATTTTAATTTTAATCTAAATCTGTACCCTGATTTTATTGAGAAACAAGATAATATTTCATCCCCATATGATAAATTAACCTCGTCATTGTTTTTTAAAGCTTAAGGCAGGCGTCCAACGGGGTCAAAGAGGTTAAAGGTCAATGACATGTATCACACTAATTTGACTTTAAGGAAAGGTTTGATTTTAATGCATCAGAAGGACAATAACACGCACATATGCAGAAAACACACATACGTTGTTGTGTGTGGGATCTTGACACATGTTTGTGTTGAATAATCCAAAACTTTTTCATTTTTTTCCAGATTGGTAAAATAGACATGCTGGATACCGAATAGAAGAAAACAAAAACAAAAAAATCACAAGAAATTGAATAATGCAGGAATGCATGTTTCTTCAATTCAGGACTGCTGATGGACTTTTTATGATGAGGCTGAACAGATTCAGATGAATGGGAGTTGGATCGGTCATTCAGCCCGTGTTGGGGGGGTGGGGACACCCTGTGTGCCCCTTTATATCCTATTATGTAATCACGGTCCCACATTGCACCTCATTTAAATAAGACCTGTATGTGGCGGCAGCACTCGGGCTGAAGCGTGATCGCATTTCACAACTGGAAAATCTGTCTGTGGGACAGCGTGTATTCGAATTGCGTTTATTCCTCCTCTCTTTCCTTTGCCAAGGCACTTTTATCAGACGCCAGCGGCTCATATCTGTTTAGCGATTCATCTGTGGGCCTTCACCGTGTTTTTAAGGGTAACAAACCAGTCACAGAATATGACAGATTGGTGTTTTAGTTGAAGGTCATTTATTTGGGGGTTTAAATCATGCACTGTTTAAATGTTTATACTCCACTTCTACGCTGCTACAGACTGTTTCAACAAAATCTAGTAATATATCTTAAAATATAAGCAATTTACCTCATTAGCCATGTCATTTTTTCAATTTGATGTTGAACTTGGTGAATGGGATCCTTTCTGTTTCCTTGGGTGGCTCGGACCCTGAGAAGCGATTTTACACAAGAGTTTTATGAATGTGACAGTCCCACGTTTCCAGATGGATTCATTTGTTATTGCTTTTCTTCCAAAAGACAGACTCTCTTGTCCCTGTGTTGATGAACATTTTGAGTCAATTCGTCAGTCATTCGAAGCTCTGACCCTGAGAAATTATTTTAAACAGAGTGTGTTGTTGATGTGATAATCCCACGTTTTCCGGATGTGCTTTAACCATTTAACCTCGGTGCTGGTAGCTTTCCTTAAAAATAGGGACTTACTGTCCCTGTTCTGAAGAACATTTTGGAAAAAACACAGTCAATTCTCCAATTCCAGTCATTTAAAGCTCTGACCCTGAGAAGTGATTTTAAATGGGGTGTTTTATTAATGTGATAATCCCGTTTTCTGTTTATTTGAAGAATTGGGGTTGACAGCTAAATCGCTTTTCCGAGCTTTGAAATTCAAGCATGAGGAGTAAAAAAGGCTCAGAGCTGTTTTTAATCAATCTGACCATCATTCTGGGTAGTAAAAAGACAGAAAAGCCTTTTTTCCCAATTTTTTCTTTTACAGATTCACAGCTAAAGCCCAAAATCTTCATTTTTTAAATAGCTGTGCAGGGGATTTAAAAAAATAAGAATAAGAGAATCCTCTCGGTGAGTTTGAACCATGTGTGAGTCTTTGTGAACGCTGATGACAGACACCCACATGAGTGAATCTCGTCCTTAAGTGAAAGGCAGATAAAGCCTGATACAGATCGGCTGCGAGCGGCGGCGGCCTAAACCACGCTGACATGTGACCTGCCGGCTCTGCGGCAGCGGGCTCTCGCCGGCTGCCTGGGATGACCCCAGAGACTTTTGAGGAGTTGCATTGCGGTCAGTTGAGGTCAGGGAAAGCGGATTCCTAGCAAGGAGGAGACGGCGTTACCCATGCACGCGGGGTCACTCCACAGAACGTACGTTATGCCACACATTCATTATAACGCAGGAGGGCAGCGGGCAACTCGTAAGGTTGTTGGAAACAGCAGCAAGGTCAAGGAAGGTATGGAACGCCATTGATTATCTACAAAGTGTTTCATTGAAAAAAGGAGGCCGGCTAGCTTCCTCCAATTCAGGCAGAATACGTGTATCTATTTAAAGCAGCTGCAGTGGTCAGCATTCATATGAAGGTCACCGTCCAGTGGGCCAGATGAGCGAAAGGTCGCAGGTCAAGTGTAGGAGAAGTTCCCTTTCTTCCTTTTCTGTCCAGAGGAAGCTCGCCTGTCAATTACTGGACAGAAAAGTGTTTATTATCCTCCAGGGTAAAAGGCCCAATCCTGCCCACAGAAGTCTGTACAGAAGTGAAGCAAAGAACGGGGCAGTTTCTGTTTCTTCACAGGAAAGGGAAGGTCAGGGAGCGTCTCTCAGGGCTCAAGGGATGACATATTTGCAGTTTTGGTTCATAAAAGTTTTGCAAAGCAGGAGATAACCTCACCTGCCAGATAAAAAACAAATACTGTTCAGTAATTAAATGTTGTGAATTGAAAGGCAACAGTGACTAATTTTGGGATAACTGAGACATCATATTGTTGAAATTGTACTCTTTTCCTCATGACATCTTTTCCAATTTGTAAATTAAAGGTTAGCTACTTGTGTAAGTATTTATACTGTATTTCTTTACATAAAAAGGAGCAGAAATTTGTTCGTGCTCTTATTTATTCTAAAATTTTTTTGCTGGTTCAGCCCACTTGAGATCAAGTTGTGCCGCATGTGGCTCATGAATTTAATTGCGTTTGACTCCCCTGTGTTGAGTCAACCTGCGATGCACCGAATGTTCCTAACCACCCAGATCTGCTCTAAGCCAGGTGAGCTGAACGACGGATCCCGCTTGATCGTGAAATTAGAAGTGTTCTCTGCAAATTACTCAGGCTTCATAAGCGCTAGTGAAACTGAAGTACTGTTGAATACATTTAAACAATGTATGCCTTGTGATTTGGTGGTGTTACAGTCATTTACAGACACATCAGTTGCTGAAGAACACTTTGCATGTTCAGGTTGGAGATCTGCTGTTTACGTGCCTTTACGCCATTGTTACAGTCTTAATTATGAAAAAATTACCAATTAGCCCGCAAATGTAATAATCCACTCATTATAATAACTCTAAAACAACCATTATAATGAATGATCATATAATAAGATAATATGATATTCATGCATTCTTTGAAAACTAGATGTTTTTTCCTCATTGTACATGTCCTCTTACAATAGGAAAACATTTGTGAATTTCATAAATTAAAGGGTACTAACAAAAAAAAAAATCACAGATATGAACAAAAAAATAAGCAGAAATCTGTTCTCTTCCTGCATGAGGACCAATGTGCACCACTGGACCAAAACATGAGCAAATGTGTATAAAGTTGAACCCCATGAATAGACTTTTTTCTGTTGGATTGATAGTGTTTGCCATAGGACATGTTGAAAAAAAAAAGTTATTTTTTAAATGTTTTACATTTTCTATAGAAAAACTACTACTGAAAAAATTAATTATAATTTATTGACACAAAAGTATTTTCAATCTACCACCGCTATGGTAAATACAATGATGCAACAATACAAGGTTGCTTATTTGAAAAAAAAAATGACAAAGTAATATGATAGAACAACACATTTACACAATTAATATGTCAATTTCCACCTTCCTAGGCAAACAGGCACGTGTATGATGTGGCCTGACAAACTGAGGCATGTTAATGACCTATAGGAGCTATAGGCTGTAATTGCTGCTGGGCAGGATTGTGAGTGTGAGGTGCTGGTATGCTTTATGGCCCAACAGTGAGAGGGCACAAACAGAGCTAAAGCTGTCAGAGTCTGGCAGTGGCAGATGGTAGAAGGAGAGAAAGTCTGATGGAAAATCACTTCCAGCATGTTTATTCGCTTCTCGGTGAATAACAGAAAAGGGGCCCGAGAGTGAAGGGAGAGAGAGAGAGAGAGAGAGAGAGAGAGAGGATTCAGAAACAACACAGACACAGCGAGAATACATTATCGCGTGAAGTGGCCTTTATTAAAGCCCGAGTCACAAAATAATGGACTGCCAACATGCCTGATACTGGTCCTGAGGGGCGGAGCTGGATGAGCAGGAAGAAAAGAAAAGGCTTGTTTTTTTGTTGGTTTTTTTTAGGCTGGGTCTAAGCCGTCTATTCACTCCGGACCATCTGTACATTTGTCAGAAGCCCGACTTCTGACCTCAGGCTCAAAGCCAAAACAAAACAACGTACAAGACGAAACTGTCCCTTCTGTGATACAGCAAGAATAAGGGAGTGTGACCCGCGCTCAGTCTCTGTTTCTCCTGCTATCCGGCGCCTCCTGGCCTGCGTATGCGATGCATCTTTTATTCACATGGCCACACGCACGTGGGAGTGTGGAGTGTTGTTTGGTGATGGTTTTATGGCCTCATTACAATCATCAGGCTCTGAACAGACATAAACTGCAATAATTGACTTATATAACTTGCCAAAAGCAGAACTTGTTCTTGTGTCATACAGATTATTGTGCAGTTCATTTAATATATTTATATATATATATATATATATATATATATATATATATATATATATATATATATATATATATATATATATATATATATATATATATATATATATATAGCATTTATACCATTCCTAATAGAGGTAATTTGCTATCATATAACGGAACTGACACATTGTAGATGTATGAATTTGACCCATTTAAGCCTATCAGCAATTATAGTTGCTGAAGTCTATGACTGCCATTTTTTACTTAAAATAAAAAAATCTAAATGTAATCCGTACATTTTGTTTTAATGAAATGATAGTAGACAACTTAGACAAAGTGCTTCTTGTCCTATGATTTACTGACTTCCTGCTGCTTCCTCCTGGGAACATGGCCACGGCAAGTCTACCCAGAAAAAGGTCACTTAAATTAGGATTTTCAACCTGATATATATTTAATTGCTCAAGTCTGTAGAGTATCAAACTGAAATTAAAGTGTGAAATAGTTTTCTAACATGGTTTCTAAAATGTTTGAATTGTTTAGATTTGCTGCAAGTAACAAACTATTGGGCATGTTGTAGCTGGCTGACAATTAAAAGTTTGGCCTTACCATGCCAGATTATCATGTCAGGTATTGAAGAGTTAAAAAAACTGTTGATATGGATTGTCTCTGCCTGAGGTGTTTTGCTTGTACAAAGAAACTGAAATTGATCCTAAGTGAGTTTTAGTATTTTCTATATTTAATGATGCACAGTTTACTGACTAATAACATTGGTGGTTTCCTATTTTCAAAGTCAAAATCAAAGTCAATCTTATTTATAAAGCACATTTAAAAACAACTCACATTGACCAAAGTGATGTACAGACCAGATTCAATAGAATAAACACTGACATAAAAACAAGGAACACAGCTCATAGGCACAAATCAACAACACATGGGCATAGTAGGAGGCATCAGGAGGATTTAAAGTCCGAAGTCTAGTTCTTGGTTTCAGGGGATATAAAGCCGAGTGTTACCAGCATAGTAGTAGAAGGAAATGTGTTTTTTTCTCATTGATTTTACTGAGGGGGAGCATGTATGGAGCGAAAACAATGAGACCCAGAACGGAACCTTGTGGGACTCCACAGGAGAGACTAGCTGTAGAAGAGGATTAGCAGAGAGGCATGTACAGTATATAGTGTAGGCTGTAAACCAGTGTAATTATACCAAAACTCTCTGGAGACGGTCTATTTAAACCATAATGCTCAGTAACAAACGCAGTGTTGAGGTCGAGAAGAATAAGATGGCATAGTCACTGCAGGCGATAGAGACGAGCAGGTCATTGTACACATTTCTAACAAGGCAAAGTGTGCTCTGAGCCTTAAAAAACTGACTGAAATCATTCCAAGATGTTATTTTTGGTGTAGGTAGGGCAGCAATTGACTGAGAATAACCTTTTTGAGGACCTTTGACAGGAAGTTTAGAAATAGGTCTGCAGTTACCAGGCAAGGTAGGGACAAGTTATCTTTTGCTATCGTGTTTAAAGTTGCACCGTTTCCTCGTCTCCAGGCGCCGTGAGGTGTCCTCGCAGGGTGAAGGCAATCTCCAGCAAAGGCAGAGCATAAATAATAGAATCATTAACATATGTTTAATATCTGTGCTTCCAACTTTGCTCCGCTGCCCACTCTGTTTACTCGCTTCTTAAATGATGCCCACATGGGAGGTAAAACTACCTGAGAAAAACTGCATATTCCAGTTATATTTCAAGGAGGAAAATGACATAAGAACTTCCTCCAGTAAGCACCTTGTTTACAAGAAAAATCCTACGACATGAATGCGGCACCACCTGAGCAACGAGCAGCCGACTCGTCCACTGTAGTTATATGCACTTTTAAATCAGAGGATGAATGGAACCGACATAAGCATGCTGGTCCCAGTGCAGTGTGTGTGTGTGTGTGTGTGTGTGTGTGTGTGTGTGTGTGTGATGTTGTGGTGAATTGAATAGTTTTTTTGGCCTTTGGAAGCAGTGTTTCCCCTGTGGGTGTGTATTGAAGTGCAGAGTTTCCAGTCAACTGAAGCCATGTCATGCTCGCGAGTGAAATACGAGATGAAATCTCAAACACAATCAATAGTCAGAATGGAAAGAAAACAAAATAACAACAAGAAAATGAGGTTCAGTTTGAAGAATGAGGCGGGTTATGGATTATGAATCGCAGTCTGGTCTAGAAAGGCTCACATCAAAGGGGATTGGAGCATTTATATACATTGGTGGAGAAGGCTCTGCGGTTGGGTCTGATAATAAAATGAATCAAGCAGCATGTTAAAGATTCAGCATGGACTGTGATAAAAAAAACCCTGAGGGGTATAAAGCAGAACCCAGCAGAGACATGCTGAAGCAATGAGAAAACCCACAATGCGTAAAGCTGAGGAAGCCACTGCAAGTAGCGCTTTAGAAATAGCTTCACATATAGGAAAATATTTGCTTTCCTTCAGTGAGTTGGATGACGAGCTGTATTTCAATCTCACATCTTGTGTGTTTAGTACGGAGCTGGAGACAGGATGTGGTTAACCTAGTTTAGCAAAAAATATGACAACCAATCTAAACATGATGCGCCTTGTTTTGATTGTGTTTATGGAGATTATTGTAGGGGTAGTTGCAGATATAATTATGGTGTCTGTCTTGGCTTGGTAGCTTGGGTTGCCAGATAGTTTCACCCACTTCAGATGTTATCAATTGATTCTCTTATCAACATCATAGATATGGATTGGAAGCGGTCTGCTACAGCTAGTGACATAAATACAAGATCAGTAATATTTATGTACCAATTGGAAACATGAACAACAATTTGGATAAGTCTGATCAAGGCCAGCGCTCCTTTCCCATTTTGCCGTTCTTTTACTATAATGTCAGAACATTTTTACAGTAATGTGCTGACATTTTTCTGCCTTTCAACTGTTTTCACCCAGACCCTAATCTTTTCCTAACCCCCAACCAATGATTTTTTTCAATTTGCCTGAACCTAACCAGACCTTAACCACAGCATTGGATTGGCGACATATTACATTCCTATACTAATGATGCATCTAAAAGCAGTTGTAACAGGCCTCTTCTAACCTATATCTAAAAAGGGTGATGACCCTTTTTAATGGACTTTCATTAGGCTGATAATATTTGTTAGGGTGAACACAAGATTTGGTTTTGGTCTTTATTCCGGCATAAATGGACCAAACCTGGCAACCTCGCTGTAACACAGGAGAGTGTTGAGGAGGTGCTGCAAACAAAGAAGATAGAGGTTTAGCAGTGTTGATAGGTGTACCCTCTACTATCAGTTTTTTATACTAAATAAACAAATATAGTAGTTAACCACATCCTGATATCAGCTCCATACTACTCCACCCAAATTGACACTGGAAAAAAAAAAAAAACGGGAAAACTGCAATGGATGGATGCTGAGGTTTTAGAAGGAGAAATCATCCCCAGCCGTGCGAGTGATCCGTACAGCGAGGGTGCGAGTTGTCACTTTTCAAAAGAGCCCCTCGGTGTCTGTTCATAATCGTACAATCTCCAATCACATCCGAATTCCAGCACCACGCCTGAAACATGACGCCTCACATTCAGCGTACGTGTGATACAGTCAAATCACAGTCATGCTCCCATGTCAGATTTTTCGGTAATTTGCTTACCCGCCCTACGCCTTCCCCCCCCCTACTTGAATTAGAAAGCTGCATTAGAAGACGTGTTAGAAGTCAAAGCTATGCAGCTTCGTAGCGTTTCAATTAGGAGAAAGCTGGTTGAACTGCATTTGACCTCAATCAGAGGAAACAAGTCAGATTTGATTAGTTGTTGAGCGATATATATATATATATATATATATATATATATATATATATATATATATATATATATATATATATATATATATATATATATATATATATATATATATATATATATATATATATATATATATATAAAGGGAAGATACCTTTTAGAATGGTGAGCAGGTATTTGAGTTGCGTTAGTATCAGAGAGAAACATGACCAAACATTTTTAACGAATAGGATTCTTGGAAATGACATTATTTTAATCATCCAGGTCTAGTTCTGTAATATCTTCAGTACACACAGTAAAAGTCTTGAGCTGTTGCACATTAAAAGGAAACATTTTACTTTTTTTTTGCAAATGATGTTTTTTTTTTCCACTTCAACTTCAAAGACGGAATTGCACGAGAGAAACGATCATCCGTGAGCTCTCTTTTCATTTTTCTTTTTTTCCTTTTTTTTTTGCAGTCTCTTCTCATTGTCACGCGACACATACTGAGATTAAATCCGCTCTCGCTTTCCAGCATGAGGGAGAATGTGCACTTATACAAAACCAATAACGCTGAGCACAGGGCTTTTTTATATTTAGACTGAAATTCACCGCTGTTCTCCTTCAGGTGCCTTTGTGTTCATTATGCCTCTGTGCAGTGTAAATGTAGTTTATACACTCCACCATCAGCACTTATTACACCGATAAAGTGGCCTGCAAGAGAGGTCTTTCGCTCAAAAAAAATTTATGTAGTGCATTTTATTGTGAAACGTGTGCGTTCCTCTGCAGCCTAATTAAAAGCGGGTAGCATCGGGCGATGCCAAACGGCTGCTCTCTGATGCCGAGGTGACGACAGAGAATCGGTGCAAAACATTTCGTCTGTTGCCAAAGCTTCCAGGTAACATCTTTAGACGTCACGCTGCAGCGATCGCGGGGTGATAAACCCGCTGTAATCCCTGACACAGTACCGGTCGGATTCCTCAGAATAAACAGAATGCAGCCACTTCTGCAAAGAGGAAAAACACACACACACACACACACACACACACACACACATGGATTTATGCAAGTGAAAATACAGTATATGTACTGCTGCCCTGGCACACGTTCAGATGTGATTCATATATGAGGCAGAGTGGCATGTGAGTGGAACCCTGCCATTTGGAAGAGAAAAAAATAGAAAAATCTGCACCGGTAAGATCTCTTCAAACACTGCAGGGTGCTCTTGGGAAATGCTCAACCCCCCGCTCAAAGAATTCCTCAGTATTCAAAAGGGAATAAAGAAGGACTGGAGCACACTGATAGATTCATAGCATTTACTGGTGCGAACAAAAATAAACTCATGTTTCAAAACTGCCGTGTCTTCATCTGAGTCAAAGTGGAGGAGCCAAAACGTATAATCGACCCGGACCAGATGTGCATGATAATTGGCTGAATGGGATTTCAAAGTCTATTGGATGACGAATACCGGGGGTGGCGGGGAAGTGTCGCGTCTGAAAAAAGGAGATATCCTGTGTTCGGGAGGGAAAGGAGTTAAAGTCCATAGCCTCAGAGGGAAAAGATTCATGAACGGCACCGGGGAAGTGCAGTGTTGGTTTGGAAGAAAGAAATTACACAGTCTTCCCAAGAAGAATGACAGGAACAGTTGTGTCTGCAAGTGTGTATGTTAAAGTGAAGCCAGGAGCCAGATGTGGTAATTATGAAAAGGTTAATTGGTAAAATGTTATTATATAGTAAGCACATGTCGAGGAGGTTGGGGTGGATGAAGAAAATCACTTTTTCAATCTTTCGAGCCATGACGATCATCCCATATCCATAACCACCTGGTTATTATTGTAATCAAGACGTCAATAAAACGTTTGATTTTCAGCTGCAATTCGTATCGGTTTTGGAAGGCACAGACAACATATGTTCTCCCTGCTGATGGCCGCCAACAGGGATGTCTAATTTTAATGTTGCACTGTTCAAAATGATTATCGCTCAAACCAAGGTTTAATCCCCCTTTTTGCAGCCAACAGCTGTAAATTGATGTTTATTCTGGGATATTCTGTATGCCGATTAGAAAATCCGCCGCCTTCGGGAAGGAGGACGGCGCAGGTCTGAAATAGAATGGGTTTATTCTCTGGGGAGATTGGATGTAAAGGATGAAGTTCAGGACTGTCTGTCCATTAGATTCCTGAGCGCAAGATAATATTGTAGCCTGAGAGGCGCCAGAGAGAAGGCCACAAGGTCACCAAAATCATTAATAATGACCCGGACACAATGAATATCTGGCTAGTAGCTGTTGACTTATCTGGCTCTGGAATAAAGGGTCAATGCACCGAAAGGACTAATACACATGTTTTTAATATTCTGGATAACTTCAGGTAACCTTTCTTGATGATGTCACTTGGCAAAACGTCAGTGGGCGTCGACCTCTGGGGACCAGGAGTAGTGACACAGAATTCCATGACAATCAGTTTGGCAATGGACAGGGGACGAAGGGTTTGATGGACAGGGGACCAAAGGTCTGGGATGAGGGTTGAGATCCAGTTCCATGTAGGAGCCTGTTCAAAAGCCAAATATCACTTATTGATACTGCTATCGAGTCTGTTTGGGCCTATAAAGTGACGTTATATCCTTAGATGGGAGTCATTTAGAAATAATATAAACACACATTGATTGTCTAAGAAAGTGATTGTACAACTTTGCTCTGCCAGTGAACGGGAGTTAAACTAAATGAAATCTGCGGAGTCTTGTTTGCATTTTTCTAAATTTTATTTGCCTTTTAATGTGTTTTCTGTATTTTCGCTGCAGGAAGTTATATCAGCAATCCAGAAGTAGCGTGATGCTGAGAGCTGTTTTTATTAGATATGCCCTATTATTTGTATGTGTTGTCCATTTTGTTGTAGTGGAAGTTCACAAGTAAATAAATGAGACACATGTATCACATTTTGAGTTAAGTACAATAAATACATAAAAAAATGTAACAGTAAAATATAAGGGGACTTGATTGATTATTAATGATGATTGATAATTAAATCCTGAGTTAGTTTAAAGTTAAAAGGAAGCTTAAAATTAAAGCACATGCTATTAACTAATTTTATATGATAGCTAGATTAAATATTTAAAATGTATCATTCTTTTTCCATTTTTGTGAAACAACAAACAGCAATGACAATCATCCTTGATTTCTTTTATTCTAAAAGAGGGCAGCTATCGTCCAGTCAATATGTAGGTATACCTGGACTACGGAATGTCGATGAAAATGATAAACTGTAGGTATACCATTCTTAAAGGCAATGCGAGGTGGCAAGGGGGGAATAGGATGGAAAGAAGGAAAAATCAAAATGTCTGGTCAGTGAAACGGGGATAAAAAAATATATATATATATATAACATCATCGTGATGTGAACATGTCTAACGTTAATATTGGAAAATGTAGCTTTTGGCAAGAAACTCAAATACATATATTTTTATTCTCTTTTTCCAAAATCACTCAGTCACAAACTTACAGTCAAACAATAAATACAAACCCAGTTTCGATAATGGTGTCGATACTGATGAAGATCCCCATCCCTACCAGCATGTCAACCTGTTACCCGAATAAACTACACATGTGTAAGAATAAGATCAACGTTAATGCCTGTGAAAGAGAGACAGGGTGAGCATATTTCTCAGTCCTTGAGAACCTGTTTTCAGCCAGTAGGCATGTTTGCTGAGATGGAAATAAGTTAAGCACTTTCACAGAATGGCAACACTCATTGTATCATCCTTCATTGAGGTCAACTCAAGCATATGATGCGTCAGTGACTCTTTTTATGCCCTTGGCAGACGAGCACACGTTCTACCATGGGCAGCACTTCCCCTTCACTTGTTCTTCCAGTTTCATGATGATTTCCTACCGAGGAGCGTGGCTTTACTGGCCTTATTTA
Source organism: Eupleurogrammus muticus (assembly GCA_036785175.1). Classification (NCBI taxonomy): domain Eukaryota; kingdom Metazoa; phylum Chordata; class Actinopteri; order Scombriformes; family Trichiuridae; genus Eupleurogrammus; species Eupleurogrammus muticus. The sequence goes on along the minus strand of JAYKQN010000018.1, from coordinate 17,346,077 downwards.
AACAGACGTGGAGTGCAGCGCTCATGTTTTATAAGGTTGGGGGTCATCATTGCTTGTTTCCTGCCAGCCATATGCGATAAGTAAAATAAAGATTACATTTGCCCTTCCCTTGTCACTGCTAACAGTGATTCAACCCCGTTATAAACCTCCAGTTTTACTATGTTATAAACACCTGATGTCTGCATTGTTTGACCTGCCCTAAATTGTAACAAATCCAGCCTTTTTATTCCCATGGTTAAAATACCTTTAAAAGGACAATACAACACATAAAACTGTTTTTTCCCCTGCCAAAAAGTGATTACAGCTCATACAGTATATTGGGAAAGAAAGTTGTTTCGTTTTTTGCCTAAAACAATACCACACATAGGAACTGCAATATTTCTTGGCGAAAAGTGATTACAGCTCATATATTTTGCCTGACAGGCAGCTGAGTTTTTCATTCATAATTTTTTATTTATTTACTTTTATACTGTAAGTAGTTTTGAAACCATGCTTTTACACTTTTACTCTAGCAGAAATCTTGAGTTGATAGTTCATCTTCTACAGAAATGCCGTCTCTATACTCCTATCCGAGAAATGAATGAGAATACTTTTGACACCTCTGTCATACGACCATCATTTCCATTGAGCTGTGTCGCAGGTGAACGCTTGTAAATCGATTTTGGAAACATTAAGTTTGAACGGGACGATTCAGGCTTTGCTTGTCACCTGAAAACTGCTTGAGTCAGTCCTACTCACGAGACAGTTTACAATGCACAATGGACTGGGAGCTTTAGAAACACACACAAAAAAATCACATGTAGTGAAACGTGTCTGATTTCATGTCATTGGGTCTTAAAGTTACAAGGAACTTTAACCATGTGGTAATTTTAACAGCCCAATGTAGACAAAGCACGTGATTGTAATATGGTGATTAAGGAGCAAAGTAAAGTACTTTATGACCTGAGGCTGCATTCACAGTAACCATATTCAGCAATGAACTATTTCATTCATATGTCGACAGCAATTGGGCTTTCACTTTAAGTCATTCATATTCAAACCTTCCTCCGATGAAGGATATCTGGGTCTGGTAGTTGTTCTTGTTGCCTAATTTCCCTCTGTAACACATTTTCTCTGTGTCTACTCATATCAGCATGGCAAAAAAAAAGGTGGCTTTATTTGCCCTGCTACTGTCAGTCTGAATTATCAGCATTCTTAAATTGAGTTTAGCAGAGTTGGCTTTGTGAGCATTACACTGTGCCAACACACTGCTGGTAAATATATTTAAATCAGTGCTAAGCTGCTTAAAATATTCATATTTCACTTATAGCTAGTTTATAGAAATTCCAAACTATCTCAGGCCGGCCAAATCAGTTACATGGATAATATATATATATATATATATATATATATATATATATATATATATACATCATTCCACATTCTTGGGGGGGAGCTGGTGAAGGGCGTTAAGCCTCCGTGCACAGTGTGTGTTTGTCTGATACAGGCCCAGCTTTAGATGCTGCGTCTCTCGGCTGAGGGGGAGGCAGGATGCCATGTTCCTCTCAGGCTCCTCCTCCCCCAGATATAGAAGGCATTTTAATGCACAGCGTGAAACGGTTATTCCAAAAAGCTGATTCTACACCCTATCCCCTAAAACTGACTGAGAGGAGTCTACTCTACTCCTTTTTATTTGTCCAATAAGGCGCGTACGTGGCTCGGTCTCGATCTCTGACTGAAGGCCGGGCCGGAGGTGACATCGCGGGGTAGAGACGCTCTGTTCCCGCTGGAACACGCCGAGGACACAAGTGTCCGGATCCGGTCCGCCGTATCGCTGACGGTAACGCGAGCCGCGGCTCCTCGTGACACGCCGTCCTCTGCTGCGCCCGTCGTATCCTTGGGGCTCGACCTGCGCGTCAGTCACCGTGCACCAGGGGCCGCATCCTGGAGGCTATGTGAATTGTCTCCAGAAGTCGTTTTTTAAAAGCACTGAAACAAAGGTTAGGCGTAAGCACGTGACCCCTAATTCTTTCTTTTGTTTTGATTGGACGGCTGTTACTCATATGACCAGGCAAGTCACGTGAAGGTCCAACTTGCCTTGATTTCACTTGCCATTTTTTTTTTTTGAATTGTGGTTGACAAAATCGGGTGCAAGCAGTACTATTTTTGGTATCACCTCCTTCAGGGTTCCAACCTAGTGGTTAAACCTGGTTCTACTATTCCTTATCAAGAGATCTACTGGTTGATCTGTTGTATTGGGTGTGTTGGTGCTCAGTTGGAACACAAACCTGCATCTTTTTGCTGTTTTCTTGGTGTCAGTGACAAATGATTCTCAGTTGTTTTGGTCTCTGCGGCTTCCTGTACGTTTGCATCTGTGTAGATACTGTCCCATCTCATATAGCATGTCTACTTGTGTGTGTGTGTGTGTGTGTGTGCGTGCGGTGACCCGTATTGCTCACTTTATTTCGTAAACTTACGCTACGCTTTCTATTGCTTGATTTCCTGTCTGGGGCACGGTGTGCGCTGTTGAATTCTCTCAAGTAAACAATGGATTTAATTTCCAACACAAAGTATGTTGGAAATCGGTGTTATGTGTTACCCGTGCACATTAAGTTTGATGGAAACACAGTGTGTCTACCAAACTCTTATCATGCTATATCATAGTGATTTGACCTGGTAGTGTCTATGGAAATGAGCCATTAGGTGGTATTAAACCTTCAAATGAATGAATGACATAAGAGGAATGACCAGAATGCTATTTGAATTAGCAATGACGTTATAAAACTAAATGGCAGACGATGTTTAGTTCTTAATCCAAAATGCACCTCCTTGGTTGCAGAGGTTTGAGAATGTGTCAATAATTGTGTTGACGTATATGTAATAAAACCATAAACATGAACGAACACAAGCTCAACTGTGGTTTAATGTATTTACCAACTGTGTGTTCTAACAATTGCACTATCTAAAATATTTGTCTTTTCCTCAAATCCAGACGAATGGCTGGTTAAGCAGACACGCTGTGCAAAAAAAAACAAAAAACACAAAGCCTATGGATCACCGATATGGCTGCCAGAGGGGACATTTCATCACATGATAGCTCCTCTATATCCAGATGTCTCTATCCTTCTTCCCGCTGCCTAGGAGACAGGTGTTTGGAGACCAGAGCTGTATATATTGTAAGAAAAAAGCCTCTGATTGAGAATGGCAGAGAGGCCCCTCCAAGTCAATAACTCATTTGGAAGGGGTTATGAATTAGAATGATCTTGCTGAGGGGAAGGTAGACTCAGGCCCGTATCCTGCCCCGAGATGCTAAAGAAACTGGAATAATAATCCTCCAGGAAAATCGATGGCACGCCGCAGCGCCACGGGGACAAATACCAGCGCCGGCCCCTTTCTGCACCGCACAACTCTTATCTGTCAATCGGCTGAATTGTTGCTGATACGCCATAAATCCAATTCCCCGAAATGTCATATTAAAATTTTAGGCCATTTAGATTGTCTGCTGGATGGAGGATGACGGCTTCCCTTCTCCCAGGGGCTGGGATTATATGTCAATAATGTCCTCAGTGCCAGGGCGGTTCTTTCATTAGCTTGTATTTAGATTGAAGTGTCATCCATATTATGAGAGCCTGCTGCTGCTGCGCCTGTAAGTGTCTCCGCAGTGTGTGTGTGTGTGTGTGTGTGTGTGTGTGTTTGCATGTTGGTACAACAGTCAGGCTCTTTCACGGTTCTCACCCTTAATGGAGTCATCAGTCCGATAAGTCAGCAGGCATGATGTGTTGGGAGATTCGCGGTGATTGAAATACCAGCGTAGCCTGAAGGTTGCACCATCCCCCAACTGAGAAGTTGTAGGTTTTTAGAGCTCGCAACTCGTCTTTTTTTTTTCACATCTCCGAGCACAGGCGTTTCCAGACGGTTTTCGCGAGTGCTTAAACAATGCCTGAATTCAATTCTAGCAACCCCGAAACCTGAGAGCTTTCAAATATTTTCTTTTTAAACTGTCTTCATGTATTTATTCCTTTATTTTTAACAAGCCAGACAAGTGTCAAAAACGTACAGTACTCGGTTAAAACATAATATCTTAACAACAAAAAGCAGCAGCTTGGAGATCTCAAGAGCTTTTCTTATTTTGAAGAGCATTTTTTTCTGTTTGTATTTTATTATATAGGCAAGAAGGAAAAAAGGCGAAGATAAACATTTTAAAAGTTGACTGCTGTTGTGATATGAAATTAGAATAAATAATAAAATAAATAAAATTTACAGAGCAATGGTTCCTGGGAAATAAAAGTAAAGTACATTTCTAACCTAACCTTCATGTCATCCATAGCAACTTAAACCTATAAACAGGCTGTGAATATAAACTCATTTATATAATATGTTTTAGGAGATTTTGGACACATTTATTAAACATATCCATGATTCCTCATATTTCTGTTAAAGATTTTCTTCTTTTATTTGCTTTCAGGGCACATTAACACACTACAATATAGACTCAATGACTACTTAATGATTTTTGTGCATATTTAGAAAGTTTACCCAATCAGCGTTAATGCTGTGTATTTTGATAGAATCTTACTGTATGTTAACATATTTGCTGTTCCTGTCCTTGAACCTATCTAAAATGTGCAGTTATTGTGATAGATTGCAATTTACACCCCTTTAACGCCCATTTTGAATGTTATCAGCTTATTGTAGGGTGTTATCAGTGGTTATCAGACCCATATAAATGGGTTGTAAGGACCAGGTTACACCTGTTAAATTATTAGGTTTAGTTACAAGAAAACTTTTTTATGTTAGGATTGGTTAGGTTCAAACGATAACTTCAAAATGTTCCACACAAAGGGATAAATATCTGGTAAAATGGACAGTTGGATGTCAGGAACATAGTACAATCGAGGAATATCATCCAGAGTCGGTAATGTCTTTACCATGCACTGCACATAAACTCCTGCTTAGAAATCACATTTAAAAAACAAAGATGAATCTTCTAACCTCACATTGTATATTCAAAATCATCATGTTTAGGTGTTTTCTTCAGTATCAAATCTAGTAGAATGATTGTCCTCTGCACCGCCGACATTCGGCGAGGTTAATAAATATGACCATCACACCGTTCAGTGGTTTTATTGCGCGGCGCAGCCTTTAAGTGCTGTGACCATCTTATGCTCGCAAGCAGACGCCCTATGTTCCCCCCCGTCAGACCCATTTTAATAGAAGATCTCAGCAATTACTTTCGGCGAGTGGATGCCATTTTAACTGATGGGGCCGGAGCTTATAAATAAAACACAAATTGTAATGAACAACAGCTCCCCTTCTATTTCCTGAGTGTCCTTTTTCCAACTGCCGGCGCTGGAGGCTGTGTAAAGCACGGCGGACGCCGAGCCGCGGTATAAATGCATTAATGGAGTCACAGAGCCGGTGACTCTCTCTGGTTTCGCCCTCCGGCTCAAAGGTCGACGCGACACGACGACATGTTTCCTGGGTCAGTGGAGCGTTTGGTATGTGTGTTTCCCTCGTGGGGGGGACACTGTTTGTGTCATATTTCGGTTAAAGGTCAAAGAATTTGGAGTCTGCTGCCTCCAGCTGCTTCGGCGACCGACCACCCGGTACCGCCACGGTCATGATCATGGTTTGATTTTTTATTTTATTTCTTTTCCTGAGAAAACAGAAGCATACTGCAGTTTACAGTTTCATCAGTGGACTTTTAAACCAGCCAACAACACCCAAATTAACTTTCCCGACAATATAATCACGCTACAGTATAATGACCTAACCTAGTTCGAGGTACTTGTCGTGATTTCGCTCGTATAAGCTCATTAGGTACTTTTCATTATTGCAACCGTTCCCTATTTTAAGTGTGCCAGGCACAGAGTTTTTCTGAGTCATCACTTTCGGTTGATGCCGGTTCTTTCGGCGGAGACTTGAAACCCGGTTACAGACAGTCAATCCACTTCAGAGAACATTCCGCCGCCTTCGGAGCCTCTCAGTTTGCATTCAGCAGAGTTCTGTACCTCGGAGCGTCCTTGGCAGCTGTACAGCTCTCCTGAGTCACCTTGATTGCATCACTAAGAAATGTTTCATAGCGTGCCCGGTTGAAACTGCACAATGATAACACACAACAGAGGGGTGATGCATCTCATGACCCAATGCCTCCAGATGGTTAGTTACAGATAAAACTGTTTGAGAAAATCGTCTTTGGAAGCTTTTTGGAAAAAGGAAGCTCTATAAAAAAAAAAACAAATAAAATGCTTGGCAGGTGATTGGATGAACCATCTGTCTATCACCATCAATCAGCTTTCTTGCAAGGTAATACATCTTATTCCTTTGCCCTTTATCCCTTTGGCTGTTATCTTCCTTCATTATGATGAAGACCTACATATTTCTTTGCCAATTCTTAGCTCATTGTTTCAGTTTCAGTATCAAGGGTTCTACACTAAAAGATTAAGGGTAAATTATCTTTCTGGTGCAGTATTTGGTTGCTATGTGTAAAAATACAACGCCAAAACAACCTTTCTAGAGCTCTATATAAGCTTGAGAGAGGAGATATAAAACCGCATTGAGATGTTTTCCTCACAAACACATCCTGTTTTACAGATACCAAAACTTCAAATAAATCCCAGGAAAAGGGTACAATAGGGGACCTTTAACAACATAATATAGCTTATTGTTTAAAGGTTCAATTCTCCAGTGTAAGGCAACCGGTGGCCGCCTGGCGTTGAGGAAATCAATCAAACGAGAGTGCTGTGCTTTGGATAAATGGTCGGCGGCGGAGTGATGTTTAGTCAAGTTGACGTTAATATCAATATCTATACTACAATTCATTTGGGCAAAGAGCATGGATTTCTGTAAGTGATCCCTGCAGCCCTACATTGTGTTTGCAGCTTGATAGGAACGCTTTAAGATTTTTAGATCAGTTTTAATTACGTGGATTCCTGGTGGATCATGCGTTTTCTCGGCTCATTCAAATGCTGTTCCGTTTGGTGACTGCGCACGCGGGGAGTGACTGTCCTCGGCGTTGCGTTCGGAGACATGTGAGGAGAAAAGTTGCTCTCTCGGAGGAAGTGTCTCGCACTCTGCTGACTGCAGAATAAAGAAACACTTCAGGCATTTCTTGGAAGTGCTGCGACATCACAACCAACAGGATCACTGGTTGTGGGCGGGTATTTCATCTGCACTTCTAGAGGCTGTGCTTGTGTGCGTGTGTGCGTGTGTGTGTGTGTGCTTGCGTGCATGTGTGTGAAATCTCTTCCTATCTTTGCTCTTTTGAAACTTGGCGTGTGGAATTTCATGTCTCGTCTTTCCTCCTCTCGCCAGGTTCCCGTCGTCAGGGTTCCCCCCTTTTGAACTGTGATTTTCATGATCTGTCCTTTGTAATTCTGAGGGGAAATCTGTGCATCTCAAACCCCCTCCGTCAGGGCCTTGTACCTTTTTTGATTGCCTGCCACGGATTAGAGTTTTCACAAAAGTGTGTGTTTTCGTTGCGGGCGCACGTCGGTACAGTGGGAGGGGAGCCGCTTTGATTTCCCAGGACGTAGCCGGTCAGGCCTCATCGCTTTTAGACAGCAATCTCTACTTAAAGAGGAGGGAGAAACGGCGGGAGGAGGGGACATTGCTGAGTAAAAGAGTGTGTGTGTGTGCGAGAGAGAGAGAGAGATTGGGAGGGCGAGAAGATGGGATGATGGTCTGCTGGGAAAAATTTGCAGACAAATATGAAGACACTTCAGAGTGGAGGGAGCAAATAAATAAAGGATGCTTCCTCTGAATTAAACATAGCTGTAAATGGTGGTGGGGATAGAGACCTCACGCTCAGTTCATCTTGGCTGGTCAACACCACACTCCCCCGGCCTGTAGGGACACCCAACAGTTAACCATGCCGTGAATCGTTTTTATCCCTTTATGTGGCGTCTTACATCATGGTACACAACCGCTTTTGTACAGTGCAAATATACTGTGTGGTCATTAAAGGACCATTCTGCTTTATTACTCTGTTTTATGTTGGTACTTTTGTCCATAGTTCAGTGCTATTGGTAATAATATTAATAACACTGTACTTACCAGGATTAGTAGAAGATGTCATCCTAAAATTGATCCACTGATTTTCATGAAACTTGGTGGTAGGGTGGAGAATTAGCCAATGCTGGTCAATGGGGTGTTGGTAGTGATTCAGGTGATTAGGCCAGGCTCTGTCTTAATATATTTGAGTATATAGCCAGACATATTGGTTGTGCTCCACATTTGCAAATAGAAGGCTGAAATCTGCATTTGGAATGGGACTCCGTCCATATAGCAATGTTTCAATGTGCTTTGTCTTTTCTTTGGTCTGCACCACAACCCAGAAATGATCAATTTACTATGATCAAACATTTAAAAAACTGGAGCCATCGATTTTAGACTATGTCACATATACCAGACAATGTTCAGAGCTTTTTTGCAGAATGGATGTTTGCATTATGCCGCATTCCGGCATGTGAAATGCCTAAGAATCCATGCCACCTCCATCTTGGTCAGGGATTCTCTCTCATTTTGAAATGTGTCAGACTGTTGTACTGCTTTTGGCATTCATTTAACCAAACCAAACAAAAATTGGTCAAAACTGAAGTCAGTTAGCCCACGACACAGGTGCGTTCCGCTCCACATGGAGGAAATCTAATCAACACTTCCTCAGTCACGCTGACTTTGTACTACAGATGGGGGGTGCTAGCTGGTTTGAGTCTGTTTGATTCTGAGCTGGCTGATTTAAACATATGTGTTTATGTTTATGTTATATATTCATGTCTAGATAATGTCAGGGTTGCAATGCATGCACAAAGGGGGTTTAGGATTATTACTTGCAATATGACGATGGCGAGGCAAAGCGCAAATTTGAGCAATGTGGCTGAGCTTCCTGCAAACCAAAAACCTCCAAAATATCAATATGGAAACATCCAGTGTTCTTGCTGATGTAGGTCATGTGGAAGCATCATGAGGCTGTTTCATAATCAGATTGTTTACTTAACCCATCAAATTATTATGGTTATTAGGTTATTTAGCATCACTGCTTATCCACATATCCCAGCATGCACCGTATTAGGTTACATGATGGAAGCTGAAATGACCTAATACTTCATTAATCAACATTAAAACAGATGATCACATGTGGTGAGCGGCATGCTCCACTATTTGTCCGATCCTGTTCAACTGTTGTTCCTTCTCAGTGGATAAAATGAGAGATTCCTGTCAACCTCCCTTTCACGCTCGCGATGGGTCACATTTTATAACGGTTGAGCTGAGAATGAGCACTAAGCAGTAACAGCTGTCACAGGGATTGTCCAAAACAGCAAGAAACTGTGCACACCTATCGAGGAGAAGTTGCCGCCGGATGATCCACCTGCTTTTTTTAAGGCGGATCCAGCATGCACCTGTTGCTGCGTGTGTGTGTGTGTTTAATCTAGGTCACCTTCCATACTCGCCCTGTGGCGTATTAAATCTAGCGATGCCCTTTCTACCCATGCCAAGGTGTTAATAATGTTGACTCTGTAGCCATCCTAACTTTAGTGCTTTGTTTTGCATTTTGTTGTGCAGTTCACTGACTGCTAATGAAGGCCCTGCCTCCCCCTGGTGCTGCCTCACCTCCGTCCCCCATGATGCTATGTTAATTGCCAAGTTAATTGCCAAGATTCGAGAACCAGGGACATCCTAGCTACACGGCGAGAATCTTTTACCGTCGTCTTCCTTCCCATTTCAGCTGAATCGCCACGTTTCTATGATACGGGTCAGTTTGCAATTACACCGTATGTCTATAACAAGCTACGGGTTACCAAGGGTTCACTAGTAGGACGAGAGACGAGGTTAAAGTGTACTTTGACCTTTGACAGGAGCTGTTTCCACATATATCTTACTGGAAATTATTCTTTCTAAAAACTCCAGGCAGATTGGAGATTTTGGAAACCAGAGGTTTGGGCAGCTAACGTCACAGTATGTGCCAGTATTTGCACTTGTTAAAAATGCGACGTATGTTTATTCATGATTTCATATAGTCACAGTAATCGTGGACACATATGGAGTAGCAGTCGCATTTATGTTGCCGCCAACACAGAGGAGCAGAGATGAATGACTGCTTGGAGGTCAGCATCAAATCCATAAAAAAGAAAACAATAAACAATCTGTGTGAATGAAAGAGGAACTGATCGATTGATGTCGTTGCTGTTTTGGGGATTCCAATTGGCTAACGTTGGCTTGAGCTTTCAGTCAGACTGCCACCTACAGGTCCGGCATGCTCTTTAGAAGGGGTTTCCTCCCTGTGGTCCTTAGGAGATGATGTGGATGCAGGTGTTTGTTCCAAACAAGCAGTTACACACATGATTCGACTGATCGACCACTTGCTGAGGACCTTCATTAGTCGAATCCAGGACCAGGGTTGGAGACCCTGCTCTCGACGGCATATATAGCTTACACGGCTTCATGTCAACACATTTTTTTTTCTGAAAACTGACAGCTGTTCACAATGATATTTTCCTCCTCCATCCAGGTGGAGTTTGAATAGACAAACTGGCATCAGCTCTGCCCGACGAGCCGGTCCGACACATCGCACCTTTGAGCCGATCCTCACACCTACTCTCCCCTGCAGGATCCACTTGGATCACACATCCCGATCACACATCACGTATCTGCTGCCGCTTAGCTACTAAATCTCTCAGATCTAATAATACCGTTCTTCTGCCCGTCCCATGGTCCCGACTAAAATTAAAAGGCGACAGAGCCTTTGCATTTGCTGCTCCACGACTGTAGAATGAGATATCAGATGCACCCCCACCATCCCTGCCTTCGAATCTGGAGTAAAGACACTTTTATTCTGCAGCTTTTCCAGCCCACCTAGCTTTTGTTGTCATGTCTACAACCATGTTCTTTGTCCATCGCTGTTGCTAGTTGTGTTTTATTGTACAAATACACTTACTTACTTACTTACAGGGGAAAAAAAGAAGATTTAAAATAACTATGATTATTATCGTGGCACCAGAACAAGATTAAACACTTAAAATGTAAATTTCTACTGCTGAGGTACTCTTTCGCTGAGCAACAGCAAACCACAGGATGCTGCTAAAAACTATCCATTGTACCTCTAACAGTGAATATAAAACCTTGCGAACAACAGTTTAAACCAGCCATTATATGTATTAAACAGTCAGTTTCTTTAAAAAGGGCCAATTTTTTAACACAAATTGAGCGATGTGGTAACATTGATTGAAACAGAGGACCATCTGTCAAAAAGATTTTTATAGCTTGCTTCATTTTCTTGATTACATTTAATAAAATATATATATATATATATATATATATATATATATATATATATATATATATATATATATATATATATATATATATATATATATATATATATATATATATATATATATATATATATATCAGGCTAGCTGTAATCTGGTCCTCTTTATTGCTGCGCACACACTTCTCTCTGCTGAAAGCCGCCCTGTGTGCGGGTGCAGTCGGGATCCGTTGGCCACCGAGCACTAAAGGGGTTAAGTGCTGGTCTTTTCACTCCCCCAGTTCAGATTAACTCTGCCAGTAAAAGTTGTGACCTTTCAGTCACTCGCTGGAGGAAAAGGGAGGCTCAGATGTCTGGGATGGCTCTGGCCGAGCTGGGAAAAATTACAGTTTTGGATGGAATAATTTTTTTTTTTTTTATTTGAGTATGATGAAGAATTTCTTTAAGCTCATAACTGGTCTTAAATAGTCAGTATTGGTTGAACAGTGCACAGGTTAAATGCTATTAGCCTCATTCAGATTAAACTGGTCCGTGCTGGGCTGAACGCTGTGTGTGTGTGTGTGTGTGTGTGTGTCAGCTGCTGTGCTCTAATACTCATCCTGCGTGACTCCCCGCGCAGCGTCGCCAACAGCATCCCTTCAAAGGCTTCCTGAACTCCACTGATCACTTTTGAGGGGTAAAGAGGAAGTGCTGCTGGAAGTGCATTAGAAAAAAAATCCCCAGCCGCAGATCTGCTCTCTGTTTTCCGCTCAAGTCAAGGTTCTTTATTTTTTTTTTTCTCCCTTAATCTCGCTGACTGAGTCTTACGCGTATGTGCCGGGACGCCGACATTAACCCTGAGCTTGCCGGATTTGCATTAAAGTCAGTGACATTTGTTAACCCCTAAACATAAATCGCGCTTACACTGAAATGGGCAAATTCAAGCATGTATTCAATGATTAGAATCAGGGAGGACCGTTCAACAGTTAATGGAAAAGGTCTAATTTAACAAGCAAGAAGGCCATTTCCCTGTGAGGGTTACAATTACCCTAATTGAAAAAGCTGGACATGGATTGAAACTGGCAGTCTAATTAATGGATTCTTTTTTCCTTTTTTTTTTTTTTTTCTACAAGCCTCCATTGCAGCACAAATAATAATACCGAATGGAAACACTAGAGGGGAAGGGGTTGAAAAGGTGTCCGTTCTCACTTTAAATGAATATAATTAAATAATCCTACGAATGTGCGTCGTGCATAATGTATTATTGAATTAATAAATTATGTGAAACAATTCAAAGTCCTTCGTAATAGTTTAATTGGCTTGGTAACAGTTTTTTTTTTTCATTTTAATTATTCCAAGGATGAAAAATAAAAGGTAGAAATGCTCATTTTTCATCTCAGAAGCTGAGGGAGCTTGTGGCTGTCTGATTGACAGCAGCACTGTGGACTACGTCCTGCAGACAGCCGCTTTGTAGAAGGAAGGTTTAGATGGTAAATGTGAGCAGTGTACAGCTATTATTTATTCAGTTTAATTCCATATTCAACACTTCATCACTTAACAAATTTAGAGTTTGTAGGAGGCAGTGGTGGGAAGTACTGTGCTTAAGTACAAATTTGAGATACTTGAGGATTTCTATGTGATGCTACACATTTCAAGGGGAAATATTATGCTGCATATTAGCTTTACTTTGCTGATTTAAGACAATAGGCAGCATGCTTTTTAAATTTAAAACACATATTTAAAGTTTCAACCTTTTAGTGTTTTGACATCCTCCAAACAGCAGTGTGTAGTCAGATCACATTTCATTAGGTGTAAACAGCTCTAAACTTCTTACATGGTTTCAGAGAGAAAAAGTCCAAACACTAAAAATCTGATTTTTTATTATTAATCATCTCAGGACCCCTCGAATAGTTATATGATTATTACATTAATAACTCCTGACCCTATGAAGGGGCCCTGACCCTTAGGTTGGGAAAGTAGATGACAGTAACAGTGCCATGCATCTTACACACTGGTGCTTCTTATTTATTATATAGCGATGCCATATGTACTTTTACTGAATTATTATTTTTTTTCATGCAGGAATTTTACTTGTAATGGAGTATATTTGTCACCGCATTATTGGTTCTTTGAAATGAGTCAAGGATGTGAATCCTTCTTCAATTACTGAGGTGAGGTTGGTTTTCCTTTCACTCTTCTTATCCGTTAAAGTCGCAGCAAACTCCAAATTGTAAATTTATATCAGCAGCGGAGTGTTAATTGGTTCGATGGCCTTTTCATCTGCTCGCAGAAATGTCACCAGCGCTTGATAATGTCTGCCCCGTTGTTTCTCATTTTTATGTTATTATCTTTATCTTCTCGCTCACACGCTCCACTCTGCATTGTTGTCAGGGGGAAAAAAAAAAAGTCCAAATATGAAGCTCCGCCCGCTGCGTTCATTTTATATTCGCGTTATTGACGTTAATCATGTTTGGGAGAATGGCACCTGGCGGATGGTTCCACCAAACAAATTCCAAGAAACTTGGGAACAACTGATTTATATGCGGCATGGCATTTCCACCAGAACACAATAAAAAAAAACACCTGGGCTGCTAAACAAGATTTAGTGCAGGAGGCAGTGACTACCATCATTTTTCTAAATGATATGGCAGTGATGTTTGTTATCTACCCATATTTTACCCTTACAGCTGTACTTTGTATGTAATGGTAAATAACACGTTGGCGTGAATTAACTCTTTCCTGCCCAACTTTGTCGCCTCTGAATTGCGCAGTGAAAATAAGACCTGATGATGGACTTTGGTGCCCATAAATGAATCAATCTGCTGTACGCATGTCCTAGATTTTAGTGCTCGGGAATATTAACGATCTGTCAGTGTTCGGCAGTAAAAACAAAAAAAAAGAGACATTTCCGTGGGGTTACTTGTCATTTTTTTCCTCCTCTTTTCCCCGCCGGCTTGTTTAAAAGGTCATCTGGCTTAAACACACAGATTAAAGGTGTCCCATATCATGCAAACAGCCACTTTCATGGCTTTTTTTATGCTAGATCAGGTCGAAGGGATTATATAAGAACTGCCCTGTGCATCAAATCAAACACACACAAAAATGGAAGTATGCACAGGCTGGATTTAGAAACTTTGCTGTTTTACAGCAAGTCAACGTTTATGAGCGATGTTGAGCAGATGCCACAAAATAGAAGAAATAGAAGGAAAACTGCAAACACTGCACAACCTTTCCAAGAATATTAAAGTACCTGTATCCTCCTCTTCATATTTGGCAAAATGTTAATATTCTTAATGTATGACAGTATACAAGATTCATCAATGAAATGAAAGATTTGACATAAGACCAAAACTGACCATCTGTGTAAGGACTAAAAGCTAAAAAGGGACAACCAATCAAATGTGGACCTTTTATAAAATGATAGGGTGACTTATCTGTCAGTCAAATGACCTATTCAACATGCATGCAATAATTCAAACACGTCACAATAATAATCCTTACCAGGTTTACTATAAAAACATCTGCCACGAGGCCGAAGTATAAGTCAAAATGTAAGAAATAGGGGTTGAATTGGATGAGTCTACTCTTATTTTGTTATTATTTATCTTTGTTAGGAATAAAACGGAGGACAAACTGAAAAACACAAGAAAAGCATTGCAATTCCCAGAAGTACAAAATCCTACGTTTGTATTCCTCATGTATCTGTGTCAGTCTTTCAGCGCCTCGCGTGTATGTGTATTTTTTCTTTTTTTTTTTTTGCTGAACAGTCGGAGTGTGAGCACGGCTGAGTGAGCATTTACATATGCCTGTGACTAAACTCATTGGCACCACCACGGAATGACGCAGCACTCCTAGCTCCGCCGTGTAGCTGCCCCTGTGATCTGGTTGTAATCCTCGCCGCTGTCCATCAGGGGGGTTTCGGCCAAACGCAGGGTCACGTGAGGCCAGACAACAGGTCGGTATGTTCTTGCTTTCACCCGCACAGCCGCCGTGGGAGTACAATGGAATCGTGCAGCGTCCTGGGTTGAAGTGGTGCACTTGGGACTCCGCAGTTGGACTGATGCAAGCGCTAGGTTGATATATCTACGCCTTCAGGCTAAGATGTTTCGATGGAAAAGCGCTTGCAGGCACAGCCCACACACTGACAAACGAGCTCCCCCTTTTTTTTTTAATGGTAAATGGTCATGATGCTGAAAATGTAAAATCCGCTGGAATCTGCAAGGTGCATCTGTCTCTCTCTGCATTGCGCGTGCTTCTGAGAGCCGGATTGTGCAAATAATACTGGACGTGTTATATGGGTTCTGGATATCAATCACGATATTTTCATGGGTCAGTTTTGCAGGGCTCTGTAGAGCAGGCATGAAACTACTGCATATTTCCAGGGGCCACCAGGGAGATTGCAGTGGGGAAAATAAACCTGCATTAAATATAGATATATATATATATATATATATATATATATATATATATATATATATATATATATATATATAAATAAAAATGTATTTAATGTGTTTTCTCCTTCACCCACAGAACGTGACTGCATGTCAGTAGCAGGAAAAGTCCAGGATCTGAGTGACTAATGAGCTGCTGTACTGTAAATTCTGGCCCAGATGCATACTGTACACTGTACACAATCCAGATCTCTGAATTGCCACTTGTATCTCAAATTTGTTCAGTTATTCAATCTCTGCCTCAAATTGACAGCTGATTCCCCCGGGGGTTAAAGAAATATGGGCCCAAACGGCACTTCGGGATTAAAAAAATGATGATTTCATCTTGCTAAATATTTAGATGGCTACTCTGCTACATCCATCAGAAATAATGACAGGAAATGGCCACAAAAAAGTTAATAAAATATGACAAGTGCAGCTATATACCCATCCATACGTCAATCCATCTCTCCATCCTTCCATCTTCAACTGCATATTTGAGGATGTAGTTCCGATAGAGGACCCCAAACTTTTCCCTGGCTGCATTAAGCAGCTCTGACTGGGGAATCCATTCCCAGGCCTTTGTGGAGATATAATTCCTGCAGCGGTCCTTGGTCGATGGCATAGTGTTGCCGTACGGCATAAATGACTTTATCTTTATTTTTCTAAAAATAACTCACTGCCTGGTGTAAGTAAACTATAATATATGTTTTTTTTTATTTAATTAGATTTTATTACTGTAGTACCAATTATTACCATATGGCAACAACATGCAAATCTACAAAATTCTTCGAGCATACAACCTCATGCAGTTTACCATGTTTAATAATATTTAATGCAATAAAGAGGTAAATGTCCCATATTATGCAAAGAGATCGACTGGATGACTCACCTGCTGCTGTACAATGATCACACACGACCACCATCCTGTGTCTGTGTCCTTGTTGCCTTACAGCATTGTGTCTTTGGTGGATAAGCTATAAAAAATAACCATTAATTTTTATTTATTTTTTTATTTTATATAAATGACATTAATGCAATTATGGCATTGGACTTTCATATAAATTTATTATGCAGAGAGTTAAAGTCATAGCTCTGCACAAGCAAAGTGCTGTAGGCACAATCACCACAGAATCAAATCAAATCTTCAATTTTAAAGTATTCTATCATCATTCTATATCATAGCTATGGATGTGTAACAAACTACAGTGTTTGTCAAAATTTTAGCGATGCAATATGGCCGTTGATGATGGATGTAGCTGGATCCGCCCCCTTGGTCACACCCACCTGCCCTCACCTTTACACCCACTTTTTTCCAGTCTTCCAAGTGAAAATTAGTCAATCAGAAAATTTGAAAAGAGGCTTGTAAATATTCATGAGACAGAAAAAAAATGATTGTTTTCATTTTAGTTTAAATTGCAAATATATCATTGCCGGGATATCAAAATGTCAAATAAAACCCATAACAGTGCAGATATGGTATTTTTAAATTGACAAAACTACCTTAAACTTCTACTATTTATGAAAGATGGCAGCCATGTCTTCCAGTGAATCCGAGTGCACTAGTATGCAGGTCACCGCACGTGGGATCTTATCTTATTCATTAGGAACACGGACAGATAATTGGACACTAAATTATTCACTAAAAGTTGTCATGCAGGAGAAAATCACCAGCATCTTGTGTCTCTCTCTCTCTCTGCCCTCGTTCACCCTCCCCTAGTCCCTTAAATAAAGGTGATTAAAGCCAGCGAGCGGTGACACGCTGCGACTCAGGCTGCCCGCGCGAGCACAATCTGAAAACAGCCGTGGGGTTGCTCCGGGAGCGGTGTGTGCACGGGCCTTCTCTACCTCATTTGGAGGTGAAAATGGGCATCGCCGAGCCGCCGAGAGACGGGGGTGTTGGCAGGTGTCCCACAACGAGCGAGTGTGAGACAACCCCCCCCCCCTCGTGCCGCACGGCAGAGTGAGAGAAACAACACAAATACAGTCTGGATGAAAGAGGTGAAAGTCACTGGCTCCGATCCCAGGACAGATTGACAACCCAACGTCCCTGGGCACCTCCATTGTGCGAATCAACCCCTCGACTGTGATAGCGCGGTTGTCCGGCTCAGATGAATAAAAGTACATACCGGTCTAGTAACGTTGCTCAGATTAATACAGTTAACCGGGATATAGCTGCAAGCAGCACTTTCTGGGGGCCGAGCCCAATACATCATCGCAGAACAGTGCACACAGGTACTACGAGGACGTATCCACCCCTTGAGCGGGTCTGATCGGGAATAGGGAACGCAGCGAGCTAGATTTGGCCCATTTCCTGATTGTTTCTACCCTCCTGACTTTGTGTGCAGTGCCTGTGTGGTACGGGGTGTGTAATGTGGCACAACTGCGAAACTGTTAGGGAACTTGTGATCCATGCATGAAAAGTTTCAAATGCACTAGTTGGATGCTGGACTGCACCTTATTGAAGCTTTTATCACACTGTAAAACCAAAATTCTCATATACAGGTAAACGCTTATTATTTAAATAAAGCTAATTGAATACAGACACAGACACAGATTCATGTCAACGACAAAGAGTCCACTTTCACATAATATTCAAAGACATTTATCAAGTAGTTCTATAGGCTTTAAACAGAGTCAAATTGCACATGAAAGAAAAAGATGCAATTTATATTATACACTGTAACAATGTCAGATATTGATATTATGTCTTTAATGTAGCAAAGCTCCAGCTACAGACTACAGACTCCTCTGAACAGGTGAAAAGTTTTTTTTTTTTTTTTTACAGATTTCTTTAAATGGCTATGGGCTCCAGGCACAGCCACTGGTTCAATGCTCCACTTGGCTGACATTATGGCGTTTTTTACATTGTTTGCGGGATCATTGTGTCGAGGCATGACTCGAATGGTGCTGGCTCACTGTGATTTTTCCATTACACAGCACAGCAAAGGACAATATAAGTAGTTTACCTGCTGGAGGTGTGCTGCTGCCGTCTGCAGCTCTTCATCAAACGGGTCACCGTGGCTGTTTTCTGCTTTTACTCCTTCTCCGTGCGTTGTTTCTGACTATTCAAAGCAACAGCTCCAAATAACCCCAAATGTTGCTGTTTCAACCTGTTCAACTAGAAAAGTGCATCTATGAAGGCTAATGATAATTTGCTAAAGAATATTCTTTCAAATCTTCCTGTTATTTAGTCAACTAAAAGCTTTTAATATGAAGCAGCAGGTTCTTTCACACCAACCAGTTGGTGCGAACCGGTCCATTTAAACCAAAGTTTGGTCCATTTGTTTGTTTGTTGTTGTTAGCGTGAAAGCATCAGATGCACTTTGGTGTGCACTAAATCAAGCAGGCCTAAACCTCCAAGGTCTGACATGGAGGTTAGCTCAGTTCACTCGATTCTGCATCAAGTTACAAAATTTAGTGTGGGTTCCCTGGTGAGAACATCCATCCATCCATCCATTGTCTATCCCGCTTATTCCCTTTCGGGGTCGCAGGGGTCTGCTGGAGCCTATCCCAGCGCGTTAAGGCGAGAGGCAGGGATACACCCCAGATGGTCGCCAGCCAATCGTGGGGCACACACACCATTCACACACCATTCACTCTCACACTCACGGGCAATTTAGAGTTTACCAATTAACCTGAGCATGTTTTTTGTATTGTGGGAGGAAACCGGAGTACCCGGGGAAAACCCACGCAGACACGGGGAGAACATGCAAACTCCACACAGAAAGGCCCCAGACCCAGGCCCAAGGCGGTCTTGAACCTGCGACCTTCTTGCTGTGAGGCAACAGTGCTACCCACCGCACCACCGTGTCGCCCTGGTGAGAACATAATATACTAATTATTTCATAGCCTACCTTGTGGGTCTTTGGGACAAAGTTTGTCCCAAATGACCTCAATCATGAGAACAGTGAGCAATTGGATATTTTGCAGAAAATGGCCAATAACGAGGATATCAATGTCACTCAGACCATCCATCCATCCATCCATTGTCTATCCCGCTTATTCCCTTTCGGGGTCGCAGGGGTCTGCTGGAGCCTATCCCAGCGCGTTAAGGCGAGAGGCAGGGATACACCCCAGATGGTCGCCAGCCAATCGTGGGGCACACACACCATTCACACACCATTCACTCTCACACTCACACCTATGGGCAATTTAGAGTTTACCAATTAACCTGAGCATGTTTTTTGTATTGTGGGAGGAAACCGGAGTACCCGGTGAAAACCCACGCAGACACGGGGAGAACATGCAAACTCCACACAGAAAGGTCCCAGACCCAGGCCCCAAGGCGGTCTTGAACCTGCGACCTTCTTGCTGTGAGGCAACAGTGCTACCCACCGCACCACCGTGTCGCCCTGGTGAGAACATAATATACTAATTATTTCATAGCCTACCTTGTGGGTCTTTGGGACAAAGTTTGTCCCAAATGACCTCAATCATGAGAACAGTGAGCAATTGGATATTTTGCAGAAAATGGCCAATAACGAGGATATCAATGTCACTCAGACCAATGTTGTTTTATTTGCGGGTGTGAAAGTGGACCACGCTGGAGGCTAAATTTGTATATTGCCCGGTGTAGACCAAACAATCAAACTAGTGGTGTGAAAGCGCCCTCAGACAGAGGCTGAACTGAGATGCTACATAAAGGCCTGTGCAAAACAGATAAGGAGGTTTTTGAACTGTGAATCATGCAAAGACACTCCAGAGGAGTCCTGGAATAAAACACAGAGCGATACATGAGTATATTAGGTCCGCATTGAAAAGACAGAAAGAAAGTCGTCTCCTTCTATTACCTCTCAGTTTCCCTCTCATCAACTCTCTCTCTCTCTCTCTCTCCTCGCTTCTTGTTTTGCAAGCCCAACCTCTGGAGGGCGACGGGCTAAAAAAGGAAACAGACGTTTTGGCCCACGGCTCTTTTCTCTTTTAATAGGCCTGGTATTCCTGGCGGAGCAGGCAAGAGTTCACCTTGATGTCACATATCGGCGGCAGGCTCAGGGCTCAGGGCCGGCCTTCCCTCTCTGGCTCACAGTTAGAAAGGACAGAGGTTTTCTGGGAGGGAGGGAGGGAGGAGTGAGGGTGGAGAGGAAAAGGGAGGAGGAAGTCAGCAATTTCTCTGACCTTCTTTTATCTGCCAGGACTAGTGTGAAGAGACAGCGAGTGTTTAATTGCGTGCATCCGCACCGTGGTGGTCATCTGTTGGATGCTCATCCCTGTTTGTGTTGATTGGTGCTGCTGGCTCCTTGTTGCAAGATACTTTTACACTTTTCTTTACAATTGTCACTCAGGTTAGGTCATCCTTGTGTTCCATGGCTCCTATGTTCCCCCTTTGTTCTGTGACTGTGGAACATAGGACCTTTTTTCAGAAAAAGGGTCCTATGGAGAGTTGAGGGGTTGATTTGCTCTTAGGGGTTAGACTTGGTGTCAGGGTTTGTGTTAGAGTTGTTATTAGGGTTTATAGTTATTGTTAGGAGTTATTTTTAGGGTTAGCGGATAACATAAAACCCTTTAAAGAGGGTCCTATCTTCCCCAGTCACATAAGCAAGCAAGACCTAAGTCTGTGAGTATTATCAAAAATGCTCTTTTGATTTCAAATGGGAACAAAATGGAACTCACATCACTTTGCAGATCAGTAGAAGGTTTTTTCTAATCCTTTTAGTGTCATCAGAACCATTAAAGCAAACACAGTTGACCATGGCGTAATGATCCAATTGGAAATGGGAGTCTCACGCTAAACTGGTGCAAAGAATATCAAAGTAATTCAACTCCAGGTTCGATGTACTATTACCCCCACATATTGAATAACAGTAAGCATTTTCAACATTATATTTACTGTCTGTTTGGGAGAAAATATGCAGTTGGCACAGAATTGTAGTATTACTTACATAACAGATACTGTCATTTGCTTACCAAGAAACAAAATAGCTCGACTCCCCTTGGAAACCTACATTTTTTTTCATCATTTTCCTTTGCTTTACTGTACCAGTCATAAGTAAAGTGTTTGCTGTCTTATAACAAATGACTCAAACAGTGAAGGGTGCATGAACACATGGGTCTTTCTTTAAAAGTAAACTTTAGTTTGACGATCTTATGAAGCTTTCAAAGCTGAATATATTGTGTTTCTCCAAGCTGTGACAATAGTGCCACATCATTGTTTTTGCCCATGAATTTATTGTCTAGTTATATATGGTGGGCTTTATAGTTGTCTGTGAGGTTTGTGACCGAGTAGTAATGCAGTATATAAGTTAATATTCGTATTTCCTGTCTATAAGAACTCAGGGAACAATAGAGCATATGACCTTAGGATAATTCAAACAACTCATTGGCTTCCACTCAAGTTCCTTCCTCGAGGGACCTTTCTAAGCAAAAGAGACAAAGAGATCCAAGTTCCCCGTGTAAATAAAATGCCTTTGTCCAAGGTAATAAAAACACAATCATTCTTATTAGACTAATTAAAAAAAAATCTTCTGGCTATTATATTTCATTTCTACCAAAGCAGTTTCTCTAGATGCTTTTAAGTGCCATTAAATCTTACACACTGTACCTTTAAGTGAGAGGACTCAAACATTACCATACACGATGCAATGGTTCAATAGGCTGGTTGGCAACCTTGCTAGGGTTTCACATAAATGTTTAAATGACTGCATCATCTGCAGCCAACCTAAGGATATCTCTCAGGTAGGCTGTTAATAAACATGCTAATTAGCAATGGGCCTAAAACTTCGGGTGTCCCCAGGCCCAGAGCTGAACTATTCCCTTTTAACTCACACACATTGGGCTCTTTCCCTGGGGAACGATTGCCAAGCATGATCACTTTGCCTCTATTTATTCCCTCCCTGTTTCTTGGAGAGCACTGGGAGGATGTCAATAGGTCTATAATCACATGTCAAGTGTTCGACCTGATAAAGGCTCTTTTCCCAGGACTCGGGAAAAATTCCTATTTTAATTGACAAGTTCACAAGGTGCGTTCTTGCCTTAAGTAGCTTGCTGCTGTTGTTTATCAGTGAATATGGACGTCTGCAGCCTTTGTGTTCTGCATTTAGTCTTGAACTTGACTTTGGTGAACTCGGTAGCCTCCTGTTAACTTTTTTTTTTATAAGGACGTGTAAGGGATCATTGCTGGAGGATCTTCTGTGACTGAGTTAATCTCGACTTTCTAGATTTGACTCTCTCTCTCTCTCTCTCTCTCTCTCTCTATGTTATTCAGTCTCTTGCTGTTTGGACAAACACTTGACCGGAGTATCCAGCAGGCCAGACAATCGATGGCAAATGCCCGCAGCTAAATCAAATTACTTCTGCACGATTTGTAACCAGGGACAAAAGAAAGGAAAAAAAAAAAATAAAACAGTGTTATTTTCAGGGTCAGTGGCTGTCTGAAGAAGGTTTTTTCTCTTCTTTTTTTCAAGTCTGTCTGGAAAGATGCACAGCTCTGAGTTGAACTTGGAGCAGAACGCTGCTGTGAGAGCCGTGTTGTCTGGTGGTGTAATAGCGGTGGGTGTTCAATGTACTGGGAATAGATACGGTGTAGTGTAAATTCTCAAACAATAGCCCGAGCAAATAGAACCTGGTTGCTAGTAAAGACTGGGTACGAAACACTGAGCAGGAATAAAGGATACTATAATCACCGGGTCTGTCGTGCAGAAAAACCCTAATTATTTCCAATTACGTCTACTTTTGTGTTCTTTTGTTTGTTGTGAGCCGCTGAAAATGAGATACGATCCAAAAAGACCTCTTGCCACAATCCTAAGTGTTCCTTAAATCATATACCAATGTAATATCATGAATCAACATTTGATAAAACTTTATCTTAAATTTTTAATAGCCAGTCAATCTAACTCTTAGAACTGTTTGAACAACTGTGCTTGGAAATAGAAATTAGAAAATATCTGTTACATGAGCAATTATTCACAACTGCATTTTACTTTAGATCTCCATTGGACACATGGCTCAGGATAGGAATATTAAAATGTGTCATTAAATAAGCTTTAAATAATACATGAAGTCATCTGAAGCAGAAAATAAAGGGCCAGTTTGATGTAAAGCCTGTGACATACAAGATGGCATCATCAGCATTACTGAGTGGAAAAATAAATAATATTAGTGTAGGAGGGGCCTCACACTGAAAGTTGTGCTGCATCTTTGCCAACCATAGGTGGATTGAAATTTAACCCCAAAAAGAAAAGAGAAGTCTGCACTTTATTGTTTTCTTAAATTAAACGTTCTTTTGAAAAACATATTCTGTAAAAAAAAATAATTTTTCATTTTTCCAGCCTTTAAACCCCAAACCTTATTTTTCAAACCTCTTTTTCCAATAATATTTTTGGGTCTGTCTTTTGGTGTCATCTTTATTCCGCTCCATATCCTTCCTCTTCCTCTCCGGGTCCTCCCCCTCCTCATCCACCCCCCCTCTGCCCCTGGCTCCAGGGCCACTTTGACAATGCGTGATGCTGGTGTCAGGCGGCAGATACTAAGCTATCCATTTCTCTGTCTAATGGAGTTATGGCTGGCCTCCGTTGACCCTTAAACGGTTTGCGGTCGGGGGGCGGCGGGGGCGGCGGTGGCGGCGGTCCACCTGGTGGCGGCATTAGCGCGACATTCTCCCCTCGCCGCCTGTTTGTTCTCTGCCAGCAGATCTGGTTTCAGGGTGAAACGCTAGGTTTGACAAAGAAGGACCTTTAAATGCTAGGGGGGGGAGATCGATTTGTTGAAGGAGATCTGGCGTTGAGTTCGTCCGCACGCGTCCTTAGACGGAGCTGGGGGATTCCATTTTTGATTTCCGGATGCTTTAACACTCAGCCATTTGTAACCGTCGAGCTATTTTGCCTTCCTACATGCTCCATGGTAACAAAATAATGTGTGATCGCCTCGTGGAGAGAACCCGGTTCTGCAGCTGACTCAAAAACGCAGCTGTTTTTTATAGGGATGTGACTGAGATTTGTTTACCAGAAGAAGAGCACAACTTTGACATCTACTGCAAAGGTCATGAGCAGCTTAAATCTTTTAGTGTCTGTCATAAAGGCAACAGTATCCACTGAAGGGGATTCGCAACACAAATAAAAGGAGATGGCAGCCTAAAGGTTAGAAAAGCAGGCTTGTGACTGTAAGGTTTCTCCCTGCTGAATAGCATGCAATATATATATATATATATATATATATATATATATATATATATATATATATATATATATATACATATATATATATATATATATATATATATATATATATATATAAAGAAGAAATGAATCCAAAATGTTCACATTTATGCACAATGGTTAAAGTTTTAATCTTTAACGTTCTAGGCACGTGGTTACCATGGTAACAGCAAGCAACATTCAGCACCCGCAAAACGCTATTAGATGAGCTGTGTTTACAGGGCAGCCGGAGAAAACTCATGTGGTTTTAATGAAGAAGCCGGTTGATAATATTTACGCCGGCGATCTGATTTCATGCTGCACACAGCGTGACTCGCCATCCACGGAACGGCTCAGCCCGTGGCTGCTTTCTACTTCCACTATTGTACATACAGTGTATATAAAAATTTGAAATGAGCCGCTTCCGAGGAATGCATATTTGATAACCGTTAGCGCCGTACTTGCTGTGACAAACACATTGTGTTTCCTGTGGCTGCTTTGCAATTAAAACCCTGCAATTTTTGTGCCTTTGTTTGTAGTTTAAGTGATTCTCAAAATACAAAAATAAAAAAAGGATGTGCTTCTTACAGTATTTTTTTTACTGGTTTTTTCATGTCTGTTGTACTACTGCTCAAAGCAACTTGTGCTGCATTTTTGCATTAGAAGTTGCTATATAAAACGTGTTTTATATTATTATTAAGTGCAGTGCCCATACAAAGTATATATTCCTATAGAAAAGTAGAATTGGATGTACGTGATTTTCACATACTGCTCTGCTACCAACAGAATGTGTATCAAATTATTATATCTATCCATCCATCCATGAACAATTGTGTTGGTACTTCCTGACTTCACCTATGTTGGCTGCACGATTGGTGCAGAAAAACAATGGGAGTTGCAACAAAGGTTGCTGCTGGATCGTGGCGTGTTAGTGGTGAAAAATAACAATATGTTTTGACCCACCATTACAAAAAATTCACAAAAAAGGATACAAATAATCATCTGAACACAGAGAGAAATGGTCATCATTTCACAGAGAATGGTTGACACCATTGTGCCGTGGGCGAGCAATATCTGAAAGCTGAGGTTGATCCGACAAAGATATGCGAGTCCTGGACTGACAGACTGACAGAGGCTCCTTGCTTTATAGATGGATGTTTAGTCCAGCATTCAAAGTGTTTAGTTTGCCTGGCAGGAAACTGATTCTTGGGGATGAGATGCACCGTGTTCCCTTCCTCTGCAGGAAAAAAAGACATTGAAAGATGGAAACCGATTGAGCGATAACATGATTTAAAAATTACAGAACAGGGCCCCGACATTTACATTCCGTAGTGTGAGGCAAAAAAGAATGGCCCCGCTGGTAATCGTGAACATTTCTGGACACTCCAAGCTTCATCCCCAGCGGTTGCCATCTTCAGCATCTGTGTATTCTCTCCATAATTTCTCCATCAGTCACCTCTTTTTGTAATAACCATTACACTACATGTTCTGTTAAAATGCCTTTCCTCCTCCAGTCTAATTATCACCAACCTCTTTCCCTCGCTCTCTATAATGGATGCCAGGAAACATTAAGAGCTCCGGTGCAGAAATTAGCGCTTGACCTGCAGCCTCCAAACTGTGATAATGTCTGTACAGTAACAGTAGATGGAAAAAAAAAAGAGGGAAAGTGGGTGAGGATGAGGGGGGAGGGGGGCGGTTCTGTGGTAGACTGTGATCTCCTCCTTTGCCTTTTAACTGCTGTGGGAATTGGGAGATAAAGTCTGACTCAAGAAGCTCGGTGTCTGTAATCCAGACAGCGCGAGAAAGGCGATGGAGAGACACCGAGAAGGGAAAGGATCAAAAGGGAAAGATGAGGAAGAAAAAGCCGCTCTCATCATCCCCCTGTCTTACCGTTGAGCGGCTGACATTAATGCAAAACGCCTGTCTTCTCCTTCTCCTTCTTCTTCTCCTTCTTCTTGCTCGCAGCATCCAAGAATGCGATGCTCAAGCATGCGATGCCGAGGCATCCGAACAGGAAACGGAGCAGAAGAGTCGGGAGAAAAGAAACAGCATTTTACCTACTTTGAAGGATTGTGATACAGACTTTAAAAGACCTCCATATCGGAGGCTTTTTGAGGCCCTATTTAGACAGCGCAAGCGCACTTTTGGCACGTGTGCCAAGTCATGTTGATGGTAAAAAGCCAGTACAAGGCCTAAATGTAGAGTGCATAAACACACAAGGGGGCTGTCTTTAGCTCCTGAATTACTCCTCTCCTGTGTTTTGGGCATTGCATGAATTTAACCAATCAGAGTGTCTCCTCCTGCCCCTTGCATCAGCAGTAGTCAGCAATGACATTACACACAAAGCCATATGACAATTAACATCTCTAAAAACTCTAAAAACCTTTAATTCCTCCCATTTCCTGTTAATCAAACGCTACCTAGGAAGCATGTCCACGTTGGGCCCATGAGGGATAAGTTTGGGCTGCACATATGGGTGCAAAGCTACAGTTTTCATGGTGGTCCTGGTATTGTATGTCTTTGCCCGACACAGTAAACACAGGAATACGTAGAACGGTCACCATGGAAACTGCAAACCCACTTGGCACCCATATGTGCAACTTAACCCTCATGGGCTCCCCATAGGGATGCTGGGAATGTGAATGTCACGCAGCACTTTATGTACGTATCCACACTTGTGTCAGGATGTGTTTTACAAAACGAAATGACTTTTAATCGAAAAGCAGCATAGGTAAGACATAATTTATAGTTAATAGTATAGTATTAAGATTAGTAGTAAGTATAGTTTATACTTTACCCATGCCTTTCAATTTCATCCTTTGGGAAATTGTGGAAATAAGGTAATCGTCGGAAGAGGGAATGCAATGCTCGGCTATTTTTAACGTTCTGGAAGCAGAAAATGTAACATTGGCATGTTGTATGAAAGGATATTAAAAAAATTTCATCTACAAAAAAAAAATTGTAGATGAAATTCAGTAACTTTAGGGCTTTATTTTGAGAATATTAAATTCAATACATTTTAATACTATTAAAACCTCTGAAAAATTATCAGAAAAAATTCAATTTCACTGACATATTCAAATAGCCTTTTTTGTTCAACACCCAAATGTTTCTGACATTTTGACAACCAGGCCTTCAGGTTATGGCCTGCTTTTAATGATCTCCAGACCTCTAAAGTTAACTTAAAACTCCAAATCCTGAATAAATAAAACTCAACAAACTAACTCACTCCAGTTCAACTCAATTCCCAAATTTTCCATCTCCCACAATGCAGCACTGACATAAAGAAAAGTTACATCATATCCATACACGGGCAGGCAAAAATAATGTAAAGTGATGCTGCCAGTTTTAGAAATTTACACACCGTGAATGAGAACAGCGTTGCAGGTTGAATAAATGTTTTCCTTTGCACCACCTGTGCATGCTTGCCAGATTGGGGAATAAAAGATGGGTAAGAGCCTCATCAGCATCTAAAGTTGTTTTTTATTAAGACACAAGGTCATCACAATCCCAGCATGCAAGCATTTGCCAGTCAGATTTTAAAATTTCCTCTGCAAAAGTAGACATTGTGGTCTCAGTAAGGCGAAGGTCGAGGGGTCACCGATAACTGAAATGCAGTCAGTTGCTGTCAGGATATCGCGCTCTAAATCGCCAGAAACTGAAACCGTATCAATCCATACTTGTGCTGAGTGTGTTGAGCACACAGTGAGTTTACAGACCACTATGATGTGAGTCGGCGCAGGGGAGGGGGTGGAGCGGTGAGAAGGGTTGTAAAAAAAAAAAAAAAAGTGCATATCCTCTCAGAATTGGCTACGGGGCACAAAGCACTTCCTTAACTTGGCATAATGATGTGAGGAGTCTGCGTGTGTCCATATGTCGGAGCTGGAGGCCCTGGGATCCAGCAGGAAGTCTTATTAGCATAGCGTTGGCCGCGGGACGTTTGCCTCGCACTTGTTTAAAGGTAATGAAGAATCATCTGAGACGGCGCGCGCTGCGATCAGGCTGCCATCTGTTACCTGCTAACGCGGCGACGAGGACGAAGCTGGAAACGCTACACAGCCACGCGGGGCCGCGTGCTCACAAGTGAGCGCTCGTTGCACAAATAATCTCTTATCCGCTCTTAGAAGCGTCCCACACCTTTGGCCCTTTATTTGTGTGTAGATTCCTGTTGGCATTGATCGTTGGATTCATTTAAGGTCACATTTGACTTTGAATACATGAAAAAAAAACAGGATCGTAGGTCATCACGGGACACCGCAACAACCACTCGATCCCAGACTGAGGATATTCATTTAGGATGATTAAGAAATATTTAAATCAAATAAGTAAATACATGGTTAATTACATCTGAGCCGCAACGCTCCTCAGCGACAGCAGGTAGAAGATTTTGCAGAAAAAAATAAAAAGCTTAGATAAACCCAGCGTACACCATCTGCCAGGCGATGGATGGCAGACACTGACCGTGTTTACAGAGACTAATAATCGGAATTCTGACCTTATTCTAAATAAGGCGTCTAATAAGGTGTTTGCAGGCTTTTCTTTTCTGTTTACTTGTTGCGGAGCACAGTCTGATGGATGACTCACGGCCTTGTTTCTGGCAACGAAAACAATTCATTTTTTTATTTGTTTCAACACATTTTGTAGGCATTTCATGGGCGACCAGCAGCAGTGTTTGCTGGGAGGGTTTGGAATGAACACTGTTTACACTCAACGCAGATTTTAATGGCTTCAATCAAATGTTCTCTTCTCAACAGGGACTTTACTTTCTACCCACATTTCGGCATCAGCCAGGAAACATTTCAGGTGGGCGGATAATTAATTTCGTTCCACCCTTTGGCCGAAGATCTAATTATTAGTGTCCATGTAGGCTGAATAGCCTGATATGTTTCTCAATATTAATTCCAGAATTATTTAGGCGCTCACAAAGTTGCCACTATTGCGCTCCCTCTTTATAAATATGTCTGGGATGCCTGTTTTCTGGTTGTTTTGGAGTTCTTCACCTCCCTCATGTTTCAAGGTTGATCAATTTACTACTAAAACTAAAAGGCTAAAATCCAGCTAACCCTAACCCTAACCCTGGAATGAACAATTTACTGACTTTACTCAAGTCCTGTAAGTAGTAAGGCAAAAAAAATGTTTGTCCTAAGGGTGAGGGTTCAGAGGAAAGTTCGCCGGTTCATTAAACTCAAAAGGTGGGGGGTTCATACTCTCAAGATCATGATAATAATAATAATTTTGCAAGCTGGCTGCAGAATGCAGCATTTGCTCTCACTCAGCCACATTAGTGAGGTCCAACACTGATGTTGGGCGATAAACTGGCTGGCCGGCAGTCAAAGCAATTGGAAAAGGGTTGAGGTAAGTCAAGCTCTACCACACTAAACTGGGAAATGCATTTCTTTTTGGCTTTGTGCACAGGGGGGGCACGGTTATATTGAAACAGGACCAATAACAAACTGACACAAAGCTGGAAGCGCTGTTCTCTAATATATCATTGTGTGCTGTAGTGCAGGGAGTCTACTTTTTGCTGCAGTTTATCTTCTCATGGGCCAAAGTCTCGGTCTGATGGAGCCATTAGAGCAAAATCAAGTGGTCCCCGATGTCAAAAAGAAAGATTCAATCAAATCGGGAATATCCTTACAAGGTTTTCTGGGGAATCCGGCCCAACGTGTAGGGGACCAGTTCAAAATAAGAATATATGAAAAGCTACAGCACCTTTAAATCTTGGTCGTCTGATCACCATCAGACATGGCATTTTAAGTTGAAGTCTAGATATTTGTACAATACCACAGATTTCTTTTCTGATCTGAACCAATCAAATTTAAGCTGCTAATGAAGATAATTATCCAATTCTTTCATATATTTGGAAAATCTAAATAAAAAGTAGTACATTTCAAATTGTAGCTTCATATAATATATATACATCAATTACTCATTCTAATTTTAAAACTATGAAGAATTAGCATACACTATGATAGGTGGAGGAAGAAGGAACTCCTACTGGGCATCATTTATATGCGTATTGTTGCTTTCCGCTGTGCTCCTGTAAATGAGGAAGTACACATTTACCCTAAATTACCACAACGTCAATATTTTAATATTAGAATTGATTCAAGAACATAAATATCTGGTATTGAAAGTATCAATATTGCAGTATTGATCCGCATACCTCTAGTTGTAATATGTTGTCAGCTGTACACATAAGTTAAACATCAGAAACACCCAAAATACATCGGAGCAGCGCATCTTGACTGTAAACTACGTGGTGCTATTATAAGAGGCTTTAATAGTTTTAATACAATTACTCAGGCATGCTGAGTGTATGTTGTTTTTTGTTTTATCTTGAAGACATCTGTGTAATGTGCTGGAATTGACAGTAAAGACAGATCCTCTACACTACACAAACTGATGTTATTTGCATAAACTGGGCACGTATCGGAAGTCCAAATTTTAATTTCTGAACTAAACTAGAAGGCCGAGCCGCGTTACCGCGCTCCTCCTCCCTCTTCCTGGCGTGGCCGTCCATCTGAAGCCGCACGGCGCGCTGATCACCTCACACCGTTTTCCCGTTCTTGCCTCTCAGATGTTTGCTGAGGAAAGAGCAAAGCGCCATCAATCTCTTTCATTGCTTTCTTCCTGATAATGCACCATGGACGGAAACAGGGTTTGCTGCTCAAGCTGTTCTCTGAATATTTATTCATTGCCGGGGAAATACTGCACACAAAGAGCTCATCTGGAGTAGTTATGGATAGAATCTTGCTTAGCTTAGAGACAGACATTTTCTTATCGGAAATAAAGTAATACGGCAATATATATTTTAAAAATATATCAATATTTTTCCAAAATTGCCTGTCTTGTATCGGATATATTTTGTGAGCCATCATAATAATTAATAGAGGATGAGATAAGCCAGAAATATTATTACAGTGACTCAGCCCGGGCTCTTCAGCTAACTTTCAGTAGGCTGGTGTTTGTGTTCTATCTTCGGAATACAACGGGATGAACGAACTGAATTGTTTCTGACATGTTAATGACCACGCGATTCCGTGTGCGGTCGAGGAAAAAAAAATCAATCCTGGTTGTGGGGGGGGGCATTGGTTAGAAATTGGTTCCCCCCGGTGTTTGTTTCTTTGTGATCGACCTAACCCAAAGACAACGAGGGGGAAACAATCGAAGCGTGGCAGCCATTTTTATGAGGGGATGGCTGCTTGCCGCGTGGGTTTTCAGTGTTACCTTACATGCGTTCGTTCATGCGGCCCTGTCTATTTCAGATACCTGCGTTCTGATTCGCTGAGAGACTATAAATCTCAGAGGCTAATGGCTGCAATGGTGGTTTTCCCGGGCCTACGGTTGTTTTCTGGCTTAGAAAACACCACAAATGGTCTCTAGTGTACCATAAATTAAGGACATATGAATTTATTGCTGCCTTAATGTTATTTCTTACTTTATTGTCACTTTGCTCCCACATGAAGGGAAGGGGTGAGGGAATAATAAATAATAATAAAAAGGTAAAAAAAAAAAAAAAGGAAATTTACTGTGTAATGTCATATTTGTGTGTTCATCCATTGAGGATAGTTGATTATTGTACATTGATTATTAAGAATTAAAGAAACAATAGACCCTATCATTGGTCAGATGATCAATTTTTTATCCGTTCGTGTAAGCTGTAGAACAGCAGAACTCCATCTGCCCATCTGTTTCATGTTTCATTGCATTGCATGATGTTCACCTGCGATCTTTTGGAGCCGACGACTCGCTTCACACCCTTCGTCATTGAAGCCCCCTATAGTGCTACCTCAGTCGGGTTTCGGTGTGTTTCTATATTCCGCGGTATGTGTCAGGCGCCGCGATATTTAGAGTGCGTTGCTGTTTGCGCGGGTTTCTCCTTTTCTCCCGGGCTGCCGGTGTTACGGTGGGTCCAATTAAACTTGCTGCAGACATGAGAAATGAGCAAAAATGAAATCAATAGCTTATTGAGTACACATTCTGCACCGCTCTATTTTGGTCTTCCTTTCAAACGCGCGCACACACACACACACATATGTGTAGCAATGGGAGCTGAGACTGTTGGCTAACAGGAGGCTGGTATAGGAGCAGTGAAGTGGTGAATATTGATGCCAGCAGTATTGATTGAGGACCTGTAGGGTTTGTCTTCTTTTATCCGGCGAGCCTTCTGCCTGTCCGGCAGACTTTATGGAGCATCCTGTCCATGCCTGGCTGCACATTATGAGAGGTGTGGAGGCCCATTAAAACAGCTGAGGAAACACAGTGTCTACTCCTATACACAGCACAGTTCAATCATGACCAGACACTGTGTAACACTGATGTTACAGCGAATAATGAGCCGCAACCGGCCCCCCGACTCCTCATCGCAGACGCTATAAGGCCCAGACGGATCGAGCTCTTTGTTTCCCACGAGTAACGACTCACGGCGGACGGCGAAGTAGCGGAGTAATCACCCAGAAACCGCTAATATATCGGCCTAGCAAACCTCCGGTAATCACCCGGCAATTACTTAAGTCAGTTACCACGGAGTGACTGTCTGGCAATCACAGGTCGCCCCCCCCCCATGCAATCACCCAGTAATCACCACGGAAGCCGCGGCTCCCGCTGGCCACACTCAGGTTCATTAAATGTGGAAGTGAGCATTTTTTCTACATTATTTCAGTTCAAATGCAAATTTATTCCCTTTATTTGTAGTTTGAAACGATAACAATTATGTACAAAGCAATAAGAACCACAGCAAATCAGCTGCCTCCGTCTTTTTACTTGCCAGAAAAAAAAAAAAAAAAAAAAAAAATCTAAATTGTCCAATCCGATTCAGGGAAACTGATTCAGTTACTTTTTAGGGCAAAATTCAACTAGCGTGACTGTGAAATACCTGGATACTCAACAGTGCAAATGAAGCTTCCTGGATTCCTCTCGTTGCTTTTAAGGGAGACAGGTATAAATTAATTATTGATATAGAAGAAACAAGAAACAACGATTAATAGCAAATGTAGTCAGTTTGTATTTGAATAAAGTGCAACCAACACCTCTTAAATTACCAGTAAGTTTATCTGCTATCTCTGCTGTTTTCCCAACATATAACACAAATACACAAATATAGAGATGTTGTATATATATATGTATGTATATATATGTATGTATAGTACTGTAATTGTGT
This sequence comes from Eupleurogrammus muticus, assembly GCA_036785175.1. NCBI lineage: Eukaryota > Metazoa > Chordata > Actinopteri > Scombriformes > Trichiuridae > Eupleurogrammus > Eupleurogrammus muticus. Next base: position 17,312,126 of record JAYKQN010000018.1, on the reverse strand, counting down.
TCTTCCTACTCCAATTGATTTAGTTCTTATTCATTCTTAGAATTGCTAGGAATTATTTTCATATAAAATAATAATATTGGAATGTCTGTATCTACCAATATATGTCCAATAACCAAGGCTGGTGGTGTTAGTTGCTTGTTTTTTTTTTTCCAAAATGATCTATAACACAACCTTAACCCGACTCCAGTTAAAATATCTAGAAAGTGAGCATTTATTAAATATTGGAACCAGAGGTTAAAAAAGAGAAAGCATCATTCATTGTAATCAGGTGTTTTTGTGATGGCCTGTGTACTGACAAGGCGGATTTGAGAAAATCAAACAGTTTAATCAGAACCCAGGCAAACAAATCCAGCAGGGAGAAGGCGATGATGAGGCAGGGATCCAACAATCCAAGTGATGTCTTCAGCAAATAGGTAACGTGACTCTCCCCAACCTCTCAACATGCCTTTGTTTGTATAAAACATATTTATTTGCAACAAAAGTGTGATAAGAAGTGACTACCAGGCTTTGATAAAGGCTGGCTTAACGCGGCTGTCTGATTGTCATTCAGAGAAACAGTACACACTGTAATTGTGTTTGATATCAAATTAAAAATCCCCATATCTCCTCCCACTGTTCGTTCTAAAAATAACTCAGACATATATAGAAATGTTGAGAATGTGTGTTTTTCTGGTTCATTTAGTACTTTATTGAGATTGCAATTGATACAGGATTGATTAATTTGATTGATTATTATCCAGTCTGTAACAGGGACAGTTTGTGCTGTTTTAAATTCCTCTATAGTCCTTGAGTGTTGCTGAATTGTACAGACTATATTACAGGACATAGTTAGGTTATTGGTATTTGTGGTGTTTTTTCTGTCAAGTTTCTTGTTGTGTTTTATGGGTAAAAACCCATTAGGTGCACAAAGCAGAGAATAAAAAAAAATAGTCCTCAGTCATTAGCAGGCAAAGTGATGATGTTGAGCTGATAAAACCTTTTAGGAGGATGGCTAAAAGTTAAACTATATGCAGGATGGATAGAAATAGATGTTTATTTAGGACATACTTTCATGATGACAAAGCTGGCCTTACTTTAAGGACGTACTAATCATGTTTCAGGTCATCGTCGTGACCCAAACCATAAATCTTCACTAACCCAACCAATGGTACGGTGCAAACGATGTACTGACTCCTGACTAAGTACTGCTGTAATAGCCGTGCAGGAAGGAAGTTGAAAAATGGAGTGTAGCGTTCACTGAAAGCTTGATTTGTGAGAGTGACACAAAAGCTGGTCTTTTTGCTAAAAGTTGGCCACTGCACGGCATTATTTTTTTTGGGGGGGGGGGGGGGGGGGCATGTGTCTATATTCATGTTTTTCGAGAACCGCTCCATTACGAGGTGCCACTCGTGGCCCTGTGGGTTGGAAGTGCTGGATGTTTGAAGCCTTATATAACCACACCATTCAGCATTAAGTGGCACTTATTCAGATCGGATGAATCACCTGTTTTCACAACACGCCGGTACTAAGTGGGGAGAATCTGGGCTTTGCCAAACAGACGAGCTTTACATTATGTACCAATTTGCTATTTAGATTAATTGCGATCTTAATGTCCATGAAAGACCCTTTTAGCGTTTGTGTCGCGGCGTATTAGGAGTGAAGTGTTTGTGCGTGTGTGTATGCGGATCAAGGATGTAATGGTAATGTACATTCGCCCGCCAGCGAGTCAAGTTCAAAAAGTCTGTAGCTGAGTAAAATATGAACATAGGTAAATATCCTTCAAAATATGCATTAAGGGATATATCAGCAGCAGGTTCTCCACGTGGGGCTTTCCAGGGGGTTCCCAGTAAAAATCAATTCTTGGCGAGAATCACTGGTCGAACAGGCGAGAAATGGACATACAGGCTTTTGATTGTCCTGTACTGATTAAAATGGACACATCACAACCTTAAACTGAAAAAAGCCCACAAAAGTGCTTTGTGACCGTTGTTAGTTTGCTTTAGGCAGTGCAGGTGGTGACTGACTGATATGTTTTACCCCGGAGGCCCATGCGCTGGTTAAACCCGTATACACGACTCGGCTGCTTGCTGATACAAGCTCATGCATATGCATGTTAGCCCTGTGGATAGTATTCCTATTTATATTGTCTATTTATTATCGGAGCAGTACTACACAACAAAAGAAAAAAGGCATACAACAATGATGGATGGATGGATGGTGCTTAAATAAAGACATTAGAGAGAGAACAGTGTAAGGGTTGTGATCTAATAAGGACAGACAATAAATAATAAGAAGGAATATAAAAGTAAATGAATACATAAAACAAAAAAGCATTGCAGGAATTTGGTGAGATTGATGCAGCTGATAATTGAATTTGATTCAAAGTTGATTTCATATTTCTATGTTAAAATACATGTACATTGAATCACTGTTATTGAAGCAAAACACTAAATGATTTTAGAATTTATCAGCTTGACGTGGCCTGAAACTGAATATTTCTGGAAGGACGACAAAGAATTCATTTTTTTTTTAGTTCAATAGCCGTCGACTTACTGGAGTAAACGCAAGGTTAAGCCAGATTCATTTCAGGTTAATAGTGGGTCAAACCCTGACATGACAGTTTGATCAGAGGTCAATCTCATTTCAGGCCTTCCTAAATTCATCCTCCGTTCCCGCGTACCCTTCTCTACCCGTCTGCACCATTTGTGTGATTCATACATAAAGTCTTCTGATCTCCCACTGCTGCTGTTCAGGCTGAACCCAGAACAGCACCGCCACCACTCCAATCCATGTGTACAGCATTTAAAAAAAATAAAAAAATAAAGACTCAAGCTGAGTGGCATTGCTGCATTGCCGTGAGTTGGTGACATAGTGAGTAACTGTGGAACGCTAAAAGGCTCACTACTCGCCTTGTCTGCGTCCGCTGTATTAATCTGTTTAAAAAAAAGCTGACATCGCTGGCTGGCGGGTGCAAAATGCCCACAGGAGTGATTCATCGTCTGTTTAATACGCCGAATGAGGAAAGACAAATTGTGACTGATTTGGTGTTCCATAAATAACCGTTCAAGTAAAATGTCGGGCCCGCAGTAATGAAAGGTGGAGACTGGAAAAGGGAAAGGGCTTAGATTCAGCCGGGGACATGTCAGGGTGGCTGGATGTATTGTTCTCAGCTGTAAAGCTTTTAAAGGAACAAGTAATGCTGTATTAGTTGTGATGTACTTTTTTTGTGAACTTTCAATTGGCCAAATGAACAGTATGTTTGAATGTTGTCGGATCACATTTTGCAGACAGTTGGAAGGTGCATTAATCTCCGGCTGCACCAGTTTCTACAAATTAGCCACAAGAGCATTAATGAAGTCCAACTATTGACTGTATATGAAGTGAATTCCCAAAATTGAAGCTAAAGCATCTGGATCGCCCTCAGGTGGCTGGCTGCAATATAGCTCATAGCTCCCGCCCTCTCCATATTAGATGGGACATACGGCAAATCCAAACATGGCTTTTGTCATGACTTTATTCTTATTTTACTGTTCACTCAACTCTGACAAGTTTTTAATTGGTTATTGACAGCTGTGACTCTCAAACCAGTGGCATTTTCTTTTATTGAAAATCTTACTATGGATACAGTCAGTCATTCCTGTTTATTTATCTTTTTTGATCTATATGTTTGCAGCTGTAGCAACCGAATATCCCCTCTGAAAGTTTAGAGTTCAATAAATAAATACATCTATAGTAATTACAATAGAGAAACATAACATAAAGAAATAATCACAAATAAACAAAGGAGACATTTCTTATTTGCCAGTGACTGAGAATAATGTTGAGCATCCATCAAAACAAATTTGAACAACTGCTTAAGTACAGTTTATAGCTATGAAACTTGGCTAAGATTCAATAGTATATATTGTGAATATTCTTGCTTTTAATACCAAGCTCATTGTACATTTGTTGCTCATAAATGGCGGCCTGACTCCACTAAGTGGACTCTGGCTCCAAACGGCATCACTCAAGCAAGATGGTTTCATTTTTGTTTTCATGGAAAGATGTTGTTGTACATGTAAAACGCATAGGATAGAGAGAAACGCAATTTCGATTCTTTTGTATGTCAAGTACATGTGAAGAAATTGACAATAAAATTGACTTTGACTTTGACTTTGAGACTGGTCCATATTGATATACTATGCGTCCAACACTGATGTTAAGCCATAATCAGGGCTGGGGTCGGAATGTAATTATCGATCCAAATCTTTTCGAGTCCTTATGTTGTTTTTGTAGAGATGACTCACTGATTGTGTTGGTCTTGGTCCTTTCCTTGTTTTTTTTGTGCCTGTTCCCTCGCATACGATGTTTGGTGGTGTTTGGAGTATAGACACTGGCTCGCAGAGAGCACATCAATCAGACGGCAGCTGATTGAACAAGTTTCTCTCTGGGCCGTTGTCCAGAATTACGGAATTAACGCGAACGAGCCACAGCTGCCACTGTTGTGATGCCATTTTAGGCAGCAGGACCGTTCAAAATTAGAGGCCTCTTCATGTTACCTAACCTAACTTAGTGAATATAAACTGGAACTGAATCCAAAATAGATCTGGTTACTCGGGTAAGGTTGAGATACAGGTTGGTGGAATACCTCTTCGGCATTATTGTCTGACACAACCCCAACTGCACCTCTCCAATGTGTAGTCTAGTGAAAAAATTTGGCTACAGCAAGTATAATTTTCAAAAAAGCAACTTTGGGCTCAGATTGAAGCTAATGACCTTGGGACAATATTTTTATGGGAATTTGTCAAGTGGATGTTCATTCATGTCTCATTGGACACACTGTACTGGGATCATTAACAGCAATACTATAGTCATTGTCAGTCAGTCATTGGTTTCTATGTGCAAATAATGCAACAATTATGGTCTCCAAGGTGGTTGACATCAATTAACACCATGCAGGAGCCATTGGGGGGTAGCCAGATTGAAAGCCAATGAGGACCGACTACGCAAGTTTGACCAACTTTGGCTTGATAGAGAGCTGATGTGACCTAATGTAAATTTCCCATGACGAGACCAATCCAAATCTGGGCTTTTGAACGACATGTGACCTGTGGGAACTGTGCCACTTACAACTTGGGCGTACCATTTTCACAAATAAGACTGAAAAAAAAGGGGGTTGAAAGGTTGAAATAGAGCCGTAACAACCCCTATAATCCTATTTTTCTACTTTCCCCTTTTATTTCAGGATTCAAGGACTTCTAGTAGATTTATGTAGCATAATTATGTGTATCTTCTACGGAAATTTGTACTATGATGAGTCATTATCATTATATTGTCATTGTGATATATTGTTTTTGTTCCATTTTCACTATGCATAGTCTGTAAATCATGTGATCAACATGTGATTACATCTTTTTGGACAATTTTGCCCATGAGTCAGTTTCCTCACTGCCTGGTCTGAGTTGGCAGTGGTCAGAGTAGGAGGTTTTACATCTTCAATCTTAGAGTTTCTGGTGTTGGACCAACAGGTGGTTCAACAAGTCAATATTTTTTACTCCAGAAGTTTACATGCAAGAGGTGTCTGGGCAGCGGCGGGATGTAATCAGGATGATGAGCAGTTATTATGGGGACAGATCACTCCGGCTGATCCCGGCCCATTGTACGAGGATGAGGTTGAGAAAAAGGAGTTAATTGGAGGGCTCGTTCAGACCCTCATTAACCTGCAGTCTGTGCAATACGGGAGGAGAGTGTGTGTGTGTGTGTGTGTGTGTGTGTGTGTGTGTTGAAGGAAATGGGCAGCTGGAGAAAAATATAGGCTCTGTCTGCCAGTACAAAATGTGACAAACAGTAATGCGGTTTTCATCTCCCGTCAGATTGATGGAACATAAGAGCTGAGGACTGCGGAAAAAACATTCACAACACCCTCTTAGTGGTAGGAAGACAGAGGTCACTAACTGTGAAACCAGCTCAGCATTGTATTCTGCAGTTGCTCTCCATTTTCCTCATGTCTCTGTATATGAAAGCCACAGGATTTTCCGTTTAATCACAATTTTGTGCCCAATCTCTCTGTCTGACCCAACCAACCAATGAAATTGATTCCTAATCTAATCCAATCATATTTTGTTTCCTATACATTAAGTATGACCCAGTGCAAATTACTTTACTGTTTGTCAGGTTTGTGTCTGTATTCATAGGCATTAGGTGCAGCACCTGATGACCAAATGAATGTGCATTTTATGTGGAGAGCATTGAAATTAACTAAATAGTTGCAGATGGTCTCCAGTGGATGTTTAGTTAATATCTGCTCAAGGATTCCAAAAAGGTTTTTTTAACATATAATATTGGCTCAGAAGTATGTGAAATTGTATATTTTTAATTAAACCCTGCCAAAACTCAAACTAATATATGGACTTAAAACCTAGGGGAAACGTTGATGATATAGGCCTACTATACAGAATAAATACTATTAGTAATATTATAAGTAAGCCAAAACAAATAATCCATGATGTTCACTTTAAAAACAAAGTATAGAAAAACTAACTTTTGCATCACATAGTGAGCTATCACAGACTAAGGCTTTACAATTCTAACACAAAACATGCAAATAAGGAATCACAAGTGTTTTTCAAATAATTCTAGGCTCCATATCTACAGCTAATTAGCTTCATTATAGCGTGACATTCGCTGGAAGTTAAAATGTAAATATTGTTTATCCAGTGGGGGTGAACGGAAGTGTGTTTGTGGTGCTCAAAGCATAAAAGTGCATAAACTTAGCAGCAACATGTCTTTCAAGAACAATGGAAAGATTGAGGAGCCACACACACACACACACACTCATTCCCTCCCATATGTCTTCATCGACCCCCAGAAGTGCAGACTTTATTTGAAGGCTTGCCTTGTTAATGGTTCTGTTTCCATGCAGTTCCTCCGGCGGGTGAACGGGGAAGAAAGTGGAATTGTTAATAAAATGGTTGAGCCTGTAATTACTTCCTGAATTATTATAACTGCCTAATGTTGTTGACGGCGCTGCCTTCCTGCAGCTCCTCAAGGCTGAGCGAAGAACCAGCCGAAGCATGGAAGACTCAACGCTGTTTTCCCCCACATGTTAAACACAAGGGTGATGGATAACTGTATCGACTGAATGCAAATCCAGTACCTTTACACAGATTTGACATAATTTACTGAATAATTAATTGTGCTTATTGACTTTTCTCTGCTGGTCCTGATGAGTAAGACAGATCTCTTCTGGTTCCAATAATCCTCCAGTGGTTTGATCCCACAACTTGCTGTGTTAAGGTACATTAAACTCAGGCCAGATATGGTATATGGATAACACAGTGGTACAGCCCATACCTCTTGTCTGGTTTAATAATACTATGCTTTAGACATTGGTTTCTATGTGCAAATAACACAACATTTATGGTTTTAAAGTTGTTTTGCATTGATTGACACCATGCGTAAACCAATTAAAGCAGGGGGCCGGGAGAGAGCCAGCTTGAAAGCCAATGAGGACCGACTACAACAATTTTTACCACCTTTAGTTTGATGGACAGCAGTTTCACCCAATGGAAATTTCCCATGTCGAGGGCCATCTAAATGTGATAACCAATCCCCAGCGCTTTTGAATGACATGTGACATGTTGAACTGTGGGAACACTTGCAACTTGGGCATATTATTGTCAGGCAGGCATTTCGAGAGGAGACTGGCTTGTAGAAAGATCTTCGTCACCCGTTATAAAAAACAACAGGATGCTACTCAATTCATCGCCTTCACATCCTGAAAAGGTGAGCTTGTGCATTTCAAAGTGTAGAAAAATAAGCAAAATGGCTTTGCAAAAGCAGAATATCAGCCATGTTTCAATTGCTAGAAACAACAGGCTAATTTTACACGGCCAGCCCTTTTGGTGCTTGCAACGAAGTACCTACATCAGGAAAGGCACTGAAAACTCTTTCTCTCTCTCACTCTCTCTCATTGCATAAGAAACTGAAACCACAGTGCAGTTCTGAGCAGAAGAAAAAAAAAAAAACCTTCTTTATGACTTTTGTGACCCGCCCAAAACTGTCCCTCAAGATTATGGAACCTTTGATGGGTCCTACTCTGCAGTGGAGACACGGCCACTGAGAGGTCACTTTACCAGTAACTCCTGCAAGGGGAACGTGGCTATATATATACACATACAAAGAGTGATGACCAGGGTGAAATGAAAGGTGATTCCATCACTTCTGGTGGTGCTTGTACGGCTGGCCCAGTTTGTTTTTCAGTTTGCCAATGCGCTGAACATGATCGGAGCACATGCTTCTTCTGTACAGGCATAAATAAAGCTGTAATCTGAAGACTGTTCATGCTGGAGTGCAATGTCCTGTACCAATATATGTTTTTATATTCCCACCCAGCTAATCACCAGCTTGTGATATAGTCGAGAGGTGGTATCTCTTTACCGTTCTTTTGCTGTTCCGTTCTGCAAAACTGTATCTAGTTCTGTGGATTCATTAATTTTTGCATCGCAGGTTTATATGTGGTTTCTCCGCAGTTATTTTGTTTTTGGAGCATAGGCGTGTTCCATTTTCTCTCTAACCCAGAACAATAAGAGCAAGTGATATGGACCCAGACTACATCCAGACAATTACGTAAACAAAGTAGGTTAGAGGTAATGAATGGACAGTTTCTGCAGCTGCATGTGGTATGATCGCACACTGATCACGCACTATGACAGGTTTGTGCAGCCTGATGGGTCTGACTAGGCCTTACCTGTTTTATTTTGTGTTAATGTGGAATTCTCTGTCTTCCTTTGCTTTTGTTTTTAAGAAAATATGACGATTAGACCTACTCAACTGCTATATACATATGAATGTAGATCTGCTACTGGGTACAAAACACTTTTCAATATGATTTTTTAACCTTTATTTCACCAGCTTATTTCATTGAGATTAAAGAACAAGAACATAAAGTTTAAGACGCAACGTGCGTACAAACCTAAAATCAATCGAAACGTGCAATTATTATTGTCTCGGATTTCAACCACTTGCTTCTAAATTCAGAGAGAGAGAGAGAGAGAGGGTAACTGGGTCCTGGAGTTTAAAGCACATTGTTCAGACTATTCCAAGCAGATGGAGCAGAAAACACTTTTTCCCCAACTCCGCCAGTCACTCAGCCATCTTTATATGTCTGTCATAGATCTAGTGTCTTGAGTCTTATAAGTGCCTTGCCTTTGGAATAAAAAGGCAGATTAGATACATGGCATTATAAATAAAACATACCAGTGACTAAGGCAATGTGTTGATGGATCAGGCCACTTGACTTAAAGTACAATATACAGTGATCTACAGTTTATGCATGATACATACAAACATCATAGATTTTCTGATGCAATTCAGACAGGTTTTAGAATAAATAAAACTGAAATGTTAATGTTACAAAAGGCTCCTGTCCGGTCTTGATTCAGCCTCCTTGGATCCTGGTGTCAGTTTGGTAACTCGCAGGAAATTGACTCCACACAGGAAATGTTTATTTAATGATCAGAACTCGCGCTCCAGTCATTTTTGCTTTCCTCTCCGGGGCTGACGTGTTTTGTGTGAACCTCCCCGGTCGTGTTCTGAGAAAAAGGAAAAAAAAAAGAAACGATTTCTAGAAGGTGCACAAACAAAGCCGCGGCGTGTTTGGTTTTTCTGTTGTTCCTGCGTGACTCTGGGTGTAACCCACATCTGGTTTACGGAGCGGGTGCCAGACTGAAAACTCAATAGTCCACAAACCCCCACCCCCCCAGTGGTGAAAATCACTTAGTCGAGCATGTCTTCTTGGATATATTAAGTATTGAAGACAATCTCATTCTTCACTCAACCCTCCTCTTCCCCCCCCATGCTCTGTTTTCTTCTCCTGCCCTCTGTTGTACTCTCCAGAAAGGCAGAGGCACATTCGCGTTCCTCCGCCGCTGTTTAACTCGACAAGAACAAAGAGCGGCGGTCCCGTCTGCGTCGTGTCAGAAGCTCTTATGTCGATTATTTTTACCTCCCCTATTTATAATCTTTCCTCTGTCCTACATATGTCTTAGACAGGTCTCCTGGGGGGCCTTTGTCACTAAAAAGCTTGCCTGCTCTCTTTCTGTCTGCACCTCGCGAATAGGTCAAAGAACGCGGCACCGAAAGCGATCCAAAAAAAAAAATCCTACTTCTTTTTTGTTTTATGGAAGAAAACAACTTTAATCGATGCACCGATTGATGACTAATGTCCAAACTGCCGGGGTAACGCCAACAGTTTTCACAGTAGTAGATGATTTTTTTAATGAACAAAATGCTGCCGTCTTCAGTGTTGGACAGAACAAACCACATTGATCGATGTTACAGCAGGTTACCAACGTGAGGCTGAAAAATTACAACCAAGTGGGTGGTGCAAGTTGAAATATGAGTTTCAATCAAAAGAGCCCATCCCATTGAAATGTATGACATTTTGAAAGAGGTCTACTTTGTATCCATGGTGACGTTTGTGTCTAGATCTGTTATATGTGGGATAAACACTGCTTAATGGAAGCGTAAGTGAACTCAACACATTGTGATGAGAAAGTGTTCAAATTGGCCCAGCCGCAACTGATGGTGGTCAGACGACTCGTAATAAAAAGAAAACTCTCCCAGTAAGTTGAAAAGGTTGCCCGGCCCCTCCTCTACCGCCTAAAAACTGGAATGCGATGGTGTTTGTTGACGAGTCCTCCGGCTCTGCTCGGCGGAATTTGCATAATGGAAATCACGATGCAGGCACAGGTGAGGAAGCAGGAATGTGTTTTAATACCAGGTGTACATGCAAAAGAGCCATTGACTGGGTTTTATTATGCAGATGATGTATCCAGATACAGCTGAAAGGAAGTTAGTCACTGCAAATGTCCACTGGGTCCTCCGGACTAATGTGATATTACTGGGCTTAGTGCAGACTAGTCCTCTTGTACACATGCTTTTAAGGTTCTCATTAATATTTGGTATAAATGAGTAACTAAATAGCAGGAGGTATATCTCTATTTATAGTAGTTGCTGTGCTATATGGGGAAGACTACATGGTAGATACAATAGAAAGCTGCAGGATTGAGTCCATAAACCTATTTAAAATCATTGGAATTTATATTTTGAGTGGTGAATAAGACAATTTTGGTTTTTATTTAAAAGTGTTTAAGCTAAGGCAGGAAATTTATAACTTAAAGGGATCGCTAATCTTTAAAAGTCACGAAGTCAGAACTAATCTTGCGTACAGACATCTGTCAGTTTTGGGGTTTAAATGATGGAGTGAGCTAAACAAGGAAATAAAGGTGTATAATTAAAATGTCAGCTTTCAAGAAGATGGTAAAATCTAAAATTATCAAAGGTTACAATGTCAGTTAATTGAACGTGACTTTTCTTGTTTAAGCTGTCACGTCTTTCATAATCATATACTAGTATTGATGTTTTATTGTAAATTACAATGTGAATTTTATCCGGGGCTTCAGACTTTTGCTTTTTTAATGGCGGCCTGATAAATTATTTTGTACAATTCTTAAAAAAAAAAACCTCAAGGACATTAATGTCGTCAATGCGCTGTCAATTTTCAGGTCATGCAATAGTGGTGTCTTTTTTAACTTGTTTTTTTTGCAGTAATCCAATATTTAAATGTGATGGATTACACTGGAGAGTTTTACTGTTCCCAGCATGAACATATGTCATGTGTGCATCTGTCTCTCCAAAGTAAAACATATGATGATTATTATCAGGCTTGTCCTTCAGCTCAGTTATAGGGAGTTCGTTTCTGGGTTTGGCTACTGCTGCTTTCTATGGAGGAGAGGACTCTCTGAGTTCCGTGAGAGTGGATTACGGAGGAAGGCCGGCTGGCTGGCTGCTCTCTTTGTGTGAGGCCTTTATTCAGCCGATGGCCCTGTCCCTGTGCTCCTATCTCTCCATTGTAGAACCGCTTTCCCACCTTCACCTGGTAATCCCCCCCTCCCACCACCACCCCTCCCTCTGCAGCACCCGCAGGCTTCACTTCGCTGGCTCCGATTATTCTACCTGTGGATATTCACGCCACATTCTCCTCACACTCGCAGCAATTTGAAGTGTCTACATCTCACAGAGAGAAAGTGAGAAATATCCCCACCATATTCCCACCTCTAGCGTTGCGGTGTTTACACCCAGCTATGTGTGCCGCCACAGCCTCGCACGCGCTCTGTTAAGGACGGACGTGTGTGTGTGTGTGTGTGTGTGTGTGCGTGGTGGAAGTGTTAATTTGGCTATTAAGGAAAAAAAAAGGCATTGTGTGCCTTTCTGCACACACATTGTAGTGTGTATGTGTGTGTGCCTGTGTGAGAATGGAAGCGGAGGTGGCTGGGAGAGTGGTGTGTCTATTCGGGGGTGTAATGGAAAGCAGCGGTGGTGTTAGTGTGGAGTGGGCACGCTGCGCCGGACCCCTGCGGGTGTTGTTGGTGGCTCGTGTGGGAGGCAGAGCCGGTCCTGGGTCTGAGCCACAGCCTCGGCCTCGCATCCCATCATCTGGACCGTTACGCCAGGCGACCGCCGGGCCTTTCACTCGCTTCTCGCCAGACCAGGTGTAGCTAAATATGGTTCTTGCAGGATTATTTAAGCATCAAGTGGTGAAAGCTAATTGGATATGGCGTTCAAAATGGGGAGGGGGGATATAAGAGACAGATGTTGACACAGAAGATGCAATCACACCTGTGGACCTTGACAAAATTGAAAAAAGAAGGCAATATTCCTATGTCAAACCAAGTATTAACCATGACTCATCTTAGAAACCATTTAGTTAATGACTCACACTATATCGCATTATTTTCAACTTGAATGTCATTCATGTAATTAGATATAAATAGATTTACAAACCATTTAAGGAACACTAAGACACACATATGAACCAGATTTAAATTAAATCTAAATTAATGTAAATAATAAGGAAGATGCTTTGCATGGACAAAAAGTAGTATCTTGGGTTTTTGTTCTTTATCAGAATTTTAAAGGAGTTTAGGTTGCATTTGGGGGCTGTTTGTGAATCAGTGAAGGTTCTCGCGTTTTCCACCTGGTTTGATGGAAACGAATGATCTTTAATGCATGAATAACGCCGGGCCGTCCCCTTCCCTCAACACACTCCGTTGCTAGGCCAGGTTGAACCCCGTTTCATTATCTGGCTACTGTAGTTGCGAGCAAATGTCAACTTCCCTTATCTGCATCCCTGCTTCAAGGAAATGCAAAAGGTCTGTTTTGCAGGAACGTGGGTGGGTTTCAAAGATTTGTTTCTCTGTCACATGCATACGTTTAGATTTTAAAAGAAGATGGAAAACTACAAACAATAATCCTTTAAATAAGTCAGGAATTGAAGTTGGAGAGTATACTATTATGATATTCATTGAATGTGAGGACGTCTGTTATTAGTTCATACACATTGACAACTTATTATTATTATTATTATTATTATTATATATAAATTAAGACATAATGTAGTTGTCTAAAAACCTTTTTGGATCCATGTTGCGGTCGAACCTGCTCGTTGATATCCCATTTCGACTTGTACTTTTACATTTATTTTAAAAAGCCACAAATTGCAGCCGTAAATGGCCAGAATAGCTAAAAGAGTGGAGAGTGGCTGTGTACTGCTTTCATGCACCCTGTTGTTGTGACAGTTATGTGTCAGCGTGACTCTGTCCTGGTGAATTAGCGCTATAATAATACTAGTAAATACTCCCTAAACCGCACTAAACCATCATCATTATCAGCTACCAGAAATAAACAACTGCAAACAGCAAAACATGTGGGACCAGCACACACACACACACACGCACGCACACACACACACACACGCACACACACGCCTCATTGCTCAGATCCTGCACGTATTCCCTGGTTGCATGGCAGCTGGCTCTGTGTCCCTGCTAACTGCAGCCAGAGATACAAGTTCCCTCAAAACGGGCGGGGGGGAACAATTTCCTCCAAATGCACGGTAATGTTTGAAATAAATAAGCTACATTATGCATAAAAGGGAAAATGATTACCCGCTTTAAAAAAAAGAGCCTTTATGAATATTTATAAAGTCCTTTTTTTTTTTTTTTTTTGTCGCCCGCTTATTTTGGGATTCGGCGAGGAGCGGCTGATAGAAAAGCCGCGTTCCCCGCTCACTTGTTTCAACACGGAGCCGACTCGGAATTAAACGCTTTTTAGTGCTTTGGCTTTACATAGAAATATTGCCTTTGATTGCTGATTGAATTTTCATTCCTCATGCCCCCCCCACCCTCTATTTTTTTTCCCAGGGGGCTTTTATGCCTTCTGTGTGCTTTTATATGTGAGCCCGACTGTGTGAGCGTCTTTTATGTATTAACGGAGCCCGCGGGCGCGAGGCCGCGTGACAGCTTCTCTCTTTCCCCCCGTAGCTGTGATTGTCAGGGTTAGTTAAAGGCGGCGGGTCCGATGTTCCCGCGGCTTTAAGGACGCCGTGATCCCGGCGGCGGGGGAGATGAAAAGTGAAAGGTAACTCATCCGCCCATCCGAGGGGATTTTCTCTTCAAGGGCCTCATCACGATCTCTCCCAAATGAAACCATTATCTCAACATTTCTGCCTTGGGCGCTCTCACTTGGACGATTTCACTCTTTCTTTCTTTCTTTTGCACACACACACACGCACGTACATCTCATTCTCAACACAATATCCTCTCTGCTCTCTTGAACTTTTCTCTTTTTCCTTCTCCTCGGAGTGGCGTTTTGGAGATCTGGAAGAGGGAAGATGAAAGATGGAAGGTGTCAGTGTGGCGGAGAGAAGGTGGATGGTAGGGAAGCGGGGGAAGGGGCGGAGGTGTCGGGGGAGGAGGAACCAGGAGGAGAGGAAGTGTCAGAGATGGCGGCTGTGTGTGTCTGTGTGTGTGTGTGTCTGTCTGCGACTGGAGGTGACTCTTAATGTATCCAGGGAAAGCTGAGATTTGGTTTGCTTGTCATAACAGATGCCTCAGCCGGCCCAGAGGGAGAGCTGTTCTCCACCTGCCGTGATTCAGTTTGAAATGTCTCTTAATGTATTAGTCGTCCATAATGGATCCCATGGCTCATACCTGCAGACATGCCTGCCTTTTATCTCTCTCCACACACACACACATACACACACACATATACACATTCAAACGACCACCCACCAAACCCCCTGAAGGAGCGAGGGGGGGGGGGGGGGGGGGGGGCGGAAGGAGGAAGAGAAAGAAGAAGCGAGCGAGCGAGAGGGCAGTGATCACGTTGGTAACGGTGAATCACGACATGGCCGCAGGACTGAAACAAATCACCTGTGGATGATTGTATTACATGCAGCCACAGAGGAGCGGTTCGCACACAGGAACCTGCTGAGACGCTGTTCACACAGGACAGAACCAATCAAATTGGAATTAAATTACTCATATTCATTCCCTATCTGTGTACACTGTTTTTTAGATTGACTATCGCTATGGTGTGTATAAACAGTATACATAGTACAGGCCAAAAGTTTGGATACACCTTCTCATTCAATTTGATTTATTCTGAATTTATTTCAAAATTTATGTGATTTATGTATCTGAATTATTCCACATGGAACAATGGTACAAGCATGTTTTTTCACCTGTCCAATTACGCATGGTAATTTACTGTTTCTCATGAAAAGGGCCTCTTTGCTTCCTGGGCTCAGTGTGAGGCTGAGGAAGCTCCCAGCTAAAAAAAAAAACGAAATCAATTTGCAAGATCCTCAAAACACCAATTCGAGCGTGTGCAGTCGCATTTTCACTTTAACATTGGGAATTGAATTATGTTTAGCATGAGAAAATGTTTCTTTGGCGATTGGATGCCAACGAGGAATTGTCTTACCACGTGATACGACCCTGAGGAGTCGTCCCTACATGGAGGTCAGACAGTGGGAGTAAGGACGTGATCATTTCAGATGAATTTATTAATAAAACATTACACAGTAAGGGGATATCTATATACAGGTTAAGCTATTTCTGTGAATCACTATTCTAGGTGCAAATGTCTGGTGTTTAATGCAATATCTGCATTGGTGTATAGAGGCCCATTTCCAGCATCCATCACCAGTGTTCTAATGCTACATTGTGTTTGTTAATTGCATTAGAAGCAAATGGATGATTAGAAAACCCTTGTGCAATTATGTTAGCACAGCTGAAAACAAATTAGCTGGTTAGATGGAGCGTTCTTTGATGAAAGAGAAGTTTGATGGAGAAAATTATTATTTCTAACCCTGTCAATGTCTTAACAATTTTCAGATATTTTGCTACTCATTCGATTAACAAACGTGTGACCTTCCATGTAGTGAAGATAAATATATCAATACATGTATGCTTCATATAAAAAGAAATTAAAATTACAAATGACAGCATACAGTTAAAAGATTAAATATATTCTCAAGCAATCTAAACACATGTTCATCATTTGATGATGGAAAGCACAGGGAGCAAAACAAAATAATTTCAATGGTCATTTGAAATGTTACTTAATAGCACTTTACACCTTCTGATTTATTGATCCGTTGCTTTGACGCTGATCAGTTCGCAAGCTTCATGATTTGTGACAAGCGAAGGGTAAAGACTCGTCCCCCGACCCCCGGCTCAACCGGATCAAACGGAACAAGTTCATTACAGAGACAAGGCGGATCTCTGCAGCACCATCCATCATCCATCATCCATCCATCAGCCGTCCGCTCTGTCCTCCCAGAGATCAAGCGAGACCAAGCAAATCAGCCTTTTCCCCCCTCCGCCTCTAAAACGAGAACCTGAGAATCCTGCCGAGCTGACCCGGCTGCGACCTCGGAGGCTGCGCCGTGATTTCATTACGCGGGAAGTGGAGACAGCACGGGGCGAAGGTGTCTGAGGCGGGATGTGGGCCGGAACACGATGCTCTCGGCGTGAAGGCTCTGTGACGCAAAGGGGGGGAAGCGAAAAAACACAATATGCGTAAAAAAAATCGGACAGAGGCGTCAGGGTTCAGAAAGACGGGCCATTGATTGATAAGATCCCCGCTTCAGTAAACAAACGTGATGTCAATTCCTTCTCAAGCACAACGCCGTTTTTCATATCTCTTAATCATTTCTCGCTTGGTGCAGTTTGGGCCGAATAAAGCACCTTTTCAGACACATTAATGGATTTTTGACTTCCTGTCGTGTAAATGTTATGTAAGGGTTTCAAATTAATACGGTTACAGATATAATTCAACTACTGCTTGTGATATTTGGCCTCTGGTATGAACAGGGGAAATAGATTGCTCAGTTAATTTTTGCAAAGGAACACCAACCCCCCACTTATCGCAACTGAAACAAATTTCCCAACAATAAATTCCAAAAGAGAATATACCATATGTGGTATTGTGCT
Organism: Eupleurogrammus muticus; assembly: GCA_036785175.1. NCBI lineage: Eukaryota > Metazoa > Chordata > Actinopteri > Scombriformes > Trichiuridae > Eupleurogrammus > Eupleurogrammus muticus. The sequence goes on along the minus strand of JAYKQN010000018.1, from coordinate 17,294,826 downwards.
ACAGATTTCATACAGTTTGACATCCTCAGACATTAGCTCTGTAATCTACCGTTTGGGTCCACACTGGAATATATCCCAGCAGCCTTTGGAAGGGTTGCCGTGACATTCTTCCTGGCCGTTCATGGTCCCTCATGAATGACTAAGTTGAGTGATGAGTTTTTTATCTGCTGCCATTATCGGGTCAAATGTATCTATCAGGTATGCACTGACATATAGTCACCAAGAATGGATCCTGCTTAGTTGGTTATTATTATGTATAATATCTCCTTAAAGATCTCATATGGTACATGCACACTTATTCTGTCTTGTTAATTTTTTTGCACTCTATAACTATGACAAAATTTGACTATTTATTTGAAGGCTTTGAATAAGCCAACTGGGTCTTTTTGCCTCTTCCTGCACTGTGTCTCTGTTGTTTGTGTATATTTTAAACTATGCAAAATTTAAAAAAAAAATGATAAAAAGGTAGATTTCAAATCTTTTTAATTATCAAAAGGTCTAGGTGTTCTATAAATACCTGTCCACAGGGAAATGCACACAGCCCATATTCAGAAACTGGGCCTTTCAAACCAGTCATCATGACTGGTTAAGACATCTGTGCAGTCACTGCCTATTAGCAGTCTTTAAAATCCACCCTTTAGAGGAGACGCTCATTATTATTAATCATAAAGACACAAACATGAATGTAAAATTATATTGAGCATGAGATTTAATTGTAGTTAAGTCATATTTTTTGCATATTCAAAAATTAGATCCTACATGTGAAATTGCTCATCCTGTTTTATTTTTAAACCTTGCCATGTATAATATTTATTGGAGGCTATAGGTTAAAGGTACAGTTTGCAGTTTCTGCTGCCATCTTGTGGCCAAGTTACAGATTGTAACTAGCTAGAAAAAAAAAAAAAAACATAGCTTGGTTTGTGCCTTCGGGCCTCACTGTAGAAAGAGAAACCTTTAAAACCACCTCAATCTAAGGTAATAAGAACACATTTCTTATTTTTGTTCATTTGCCTAATGAAGCATATGTGTGTGTGTGTGTGTGTGTGTGTGTGTGAGTTGTGCATACTCACACGTACTCACCCCCGTTGTGTGCACTTGCAGCGTGACCCTGAGAGCAGCTCTGGATGAGTGATGCTGCAGCGGGGAGATTTGTTTAAAGAAACCAGGCGTCCCTTTTCTCCGTTATCAGCGCTCTGCGCCATCGGACTTATCTTTTCTTGACATTATAATTCACTGCGCACTTGACAGCGTTGCTTTCTCCCCGCGGAAAATAGAATTTCCGTATATTTGATTTGTGCCCCCTTTTGTTTTCTCATTATCTGCAAAACATTTTGTGTACACCCCAACCCCCCCCCCACCCCTATTTCTAACCCTCTACAATTTCACAGAGGAAGCACAAAATGAAAAGTCACGCCACGTATCTTCATATGAAAGTGCCCAGGTTCAATTTTCCTTCTCTCCTCTTTCAAAAATATTTCCAAATAGGTTTCGGCCGCAATTCACAGGAAAATTAATCCAGAACATGATGATAAATGTGTGTGGAAGAACTCCCTGGATGATAAAAGGAAGGGACTTCCTTTTTAGTGGTGTACAGGGAGCCGGCCTTTCTCCACATACAATATTCTCCCGCAGCCCGACCACAGGGGCATTAAAGAGATTTACAGCTCGCGTGAATGGGTGGGAGAGTTCACTTTTCCATCTCGCTATTTCAGATCATGTGTAAAATAGATGTGGAGATACAGAACATTTTGATCACACCGACTACTGACTCCTTTATTTATTTATGAGCGGCATCAAAGGCTGACCTTCATTTATTTTCTGATGGACAATGATGTGTTTCTGAGGCTGAATCTATTAATTTATGATGCAGCTCAAAGCAGTGCCAATCAATATATATATTTTTTTATATATTAACATTGCATTTAATGACTTTATGCAATGTGAAAGGTGTCGTGCAGGCTCTCTCAGATTTGTAGAGCTTTTCAGATTCTCCCAGTTAATTGCTTTGGTTTTACAGCCCACAAACTGTTATGGTTCAGGCTCACTACTTTCATCAGTGTCATTTCCAGCTGCTGCAGGCGGTTCTGATCAAACCACCAAAACAGCAGAAAAACACAGCAACTAGCTGGTGAACACAGGTCACAACTAGAGCTGCAATGATAAGTCCAATAATAGATTTGTTGCCAACCATTACATTAAGCGCCAACTACTCTGATAATCAATAAAATGATTTCAGTGATAAAAAAAGAAGACATTTTAGGGAACACGTTCAGCTTTGGGAAACAGTGATCGATATTTTACACCATTTTATGAACCAGACATCTAATTGGTTAATCATTTAACCAATAACTATCACTGTGTTGGAAGGGGCCTGCTACTTTTGCTAGAAGGTGCATCAATGTATTATAAAATGCCACAATTTTACAAGATAAGGAGTTTTTATGGTTCCGGTTAGGTTTAGCTATGAAGGTTGTGGTTTTCCTAGGGCCTAGAAAAGACTGTTGATTGGCAGAAAAAGCTAAAACTATACTTGAAAGTTGTATCAAAATGCTTTTATTATCTGTACTATATCTTAACGGTATTGCTATTACTATTATTATTAGTATTTATATTTTTATATTTATTTTCTGACCTATGCAACGTTACGATGCAACTACGTTTGTATTCACTAGTTGTTAGCTGTTGTTATTTTGTATGTTGTATGTCTAATTAATATAAATGTTCGCAAAAGAACAATAAAAAATTATCGCAACATGATCATCATGGTTAAAATTATAAATGTGGCAACCGTAGATAAAATGTGGTACTGTAAGAGCAGTTGAAAAAGGAATGTTGTAAATGTTATAATGTTGTTATAAATATTATGGGACAAATTTCCAGTGAAACATATCTTGTAAAAATGTGCTCACATTATGTTGAAAGCGTCCAGTTTAATGGGAACCAAACATTCACTTTTTGCAGTTTTTGAAACTTTTTTCCCCATGTAACTATCTATAGAAATATTCTACAAACTATACCAATTGCTAAGTAAATGATCTCTTATATTAATGTCATCTGAACTATATCACTTCTCCAGGTCTGAAACGCCAAATGCTGTCATTTACCTATGACTTATAACAGGCTTCTGAACCTACACGTTTATGTAACAGACACTTTATATCCTATATCCATAAAAACTGATAAAGTAAAAGTTTGTCATGACCAGAAACTCTAAATAATAAAAATGTTACTTCATAACTGAGGGATGTGTAGCTTGTTTGCTTATACCTCCACTTATACAGCAAACATTATCAGGTTATAAATGTGTAAAGTTAATGTCCAGATATGTGGTGTTTATATTGTTTAAAAAAAAATATTTTTTATAAAAAGCATTGGACATGTAGTCCATTGCTTACGTGATTGTTTTTCCTATATAGAGTATAAACTGTATACTTGTATGGAACTAAGGAAACAGATTTTCTAGTTTGTTCATGATCATAGTGTAGTTAGTGGAGCAAATCTCTTACTGTCTTTACTCTGTAAATACATTAGGTTTTATATCACTTTTTAATATCCACATCACTAACAAAGAGCCACTGGACTTTTGGCTTCTGAGGATGGGAAAATGCATTCAAGTTTTTGACCACGAGTAGCGAGGAATGTTCTCAAGAGTGGATCCTCATGTTGTTCATATGTGCAACACACGGTTTAACATGCCCTACTACGTCATTACATCCTTCCTCTGGTGGTTTCATTCTCCTCTGCTGATCCACATGTTGGCAGTAATGTGCCAAAAACAATATCTGGCATATTGTTTTTTTGGCACATCACTCCCAAGGTATAGGTTGAAGCTTACTGTAAGCAACTACACACAGATGTAGCCGATAGGGGTTCAACTTTTAATCCATGTTTTATGAGGAAGGAAATGCATTCAAACACCTTTTAGGCAATCGGGGATACACCAATTTTTTTTTTCTGTTGAGTAAAACTGAACGTAACAGCTACTTTGCTCCACAATGCATCCCTTTAGTAAATAAAACAAAATGCATCCTGTAACTCCTCATGGAGCCCACTGGGCAACATACTTTATTCATTGTTTTCAATGGGGACCATGATGGTTGTAAGAGAGGGCATTCGGACATCTTGCTTCTACTGTTTTTTGGGTTAGACTGTAATCAAAAGCTTAATGACAGTTTCTGCTAATCAGAAATTCTTTGTTTGCCACTGGAATTTGACAAAAAAACAAAAAAAAACAACTAACTCCTGGCAGCTCAGATTAAGAATCAGTTGAGAATAAGGATGGAGAGGCGATTGAGGAAAAGAGGTGGGTTGGGGGTGGCAAGACTCCTCTGACCAGAGAAACCTCCATTCAAGACATTAAAGATCCACTATTGATCCCATTATGGCTGGATGGCTTTATAGACAGCTCTGCATCCTGAGCCATCAGGAACTCTATACCTTAATTAATCCGCATCGCGGACAGAGAGAAGTTGTTGTTGTTTGTGTACGCCTTGCCGTCGCTGACCGATGTTTCCCCGTCCGCTGGAATCAAAGCGTCCGTCGAGGCTCCTTTCATATCTCTCAGGAGCTCCGGCTGATCCCTTAAACGGGCCGGGATTACATCACAATGGCGGGGTCAGGGGCCATTGTGCCCGTGCACTGGGAGAAAATTGCCTCGGGAGGACTGCGAACCTGACCCCTCGTCCTCCTCATTTTCCCCCCCTTTACGCGAGATAATATCACACACTCGCCCGAGCACAGAAAATCAATATGCCTCAGCCAATTTTAAACCAAAGCTACTCATTAAAAAGGAGAAGAAGCAAACACGCTGTTTGGAATATTGGTCCAAAAACCCGGGCGAGTTAAGCTGCAGGGATTGTTATCATTGTTAAGCAAATAGATCCACAGAGGAGGAGATAGAAGGCAGAGAAATAAAACAATTTACTCCCTGTGCTATTAGCAAACTTTATCTTCCTGCAGACTGATTGGTAGAGCTCCCTCCCAAAGTGACTGAATGCCCACCGGAGCACACAGGGGAACTATGGAAGGAAAGTGAAGAGTGAAGCAGAATAACACTGTTATTAACACTTCTACTAACACTCGAGTCATTCTGGTAGCTTCACTGTTAACTCTAGATACCAAAAGTGTGAGATATAAAGGTATTTTTACATGAAGAACCTGATTTACCTATGCCGAATACCCCACAGCTAAAGGATATCTAGTTAGCTAGTATTATCTTTGTAAATAAATATTTAAAACTGCACAATATGTTATTTCAATGCACCAAACACTTTATCTTTTAAACATACTGTAATTGACAAGAAACAAGCTTGCTTAGCGATTGTGCAATTGCAATGGCCTTGTAGGTCATTACTACCACCTATTGGACTGGATGATTTAATGACTTGAACAGTTGTCTGACTTTCACAAGGGAATATTTCGAAAACCCTACGTTTTGTCACTGTTCCCAGAGGTATAGTCAGAGAAAAAAAAAAAAAAAGGATCAGTCAAAAGGTTGAATTAGAATTGGGTCCAGTCCAACTGTTCTCCTATATTTGGTAAGCGCAGATTTGTTTTTGTATTTTAGCAATTTTACAGCAATAAAAGACAAACACTGACTGATAGCCTTCATGTCTTTACTATGATAGTGTGTTCTATATGGGATGTGGCCATATTTGTTAGCTGTGGTGGAACTGGAAGTATATTTTGGAACTGGCTGTGCAAATGTGTATTCTTCTGCAAACTCAGGCATTTTAGCATGGGGGTTATTGGGAAATGCTTATGGTAAGGGTCGTCATTATCAGCAACATCAGTCCAATGACATGAACCTAATGTCCTCACCGTGGTCTCATGGGTTCATGGTGATGCAGGTATCACCAGTGGTAGATTATCCGTTCTCATACATTATGAGGACATACAGGAGACCAAAGGTCTGCTGTATGTCTTTACAGCGGATTGGAGTGTTCTGTGCTTTTTTGCCTCCCGAGAAGCTGCTCTCTGCCATTGTGGTTTGCTCATTGACATTTCCAGATGTGAGTAGTTCACAGGGGCTGCAACTGAGGAGAGGGGCTGACATTTTGTGTCTCTGTGACTACTTGACAAAGGCTGAGAAGCACTGACATTTGTGGAAGTGCCGAGTGGAGCACACCTCAGATTTTCTATTATGTGCGAAAGAGGAGGAAATTACACATTTATATGTCTATTGCAGTAATCTGCGCTCATAGGATGTTGGGAAACAATGGGTGGTAGGGAAAGGAAGGAAAAAAAAAAGGAGAGCAAGAGAGAGAGCGGGAGATGAATGAAGGACAGATGATGGAATAAATACAACAACCTAGTTGCAATTCTCAAGTGGCTTGCTGTGTGAAAGCATGTTTTCCTTCTACACCTCCCACAACTGCTGCAGACAGCTCCCGAAAGTACAGAAAAGCCTTCCGCTGTTGATCTTGTATGAAAAAAAGGTACAAACTGTTCTGCACAAACCGACCATTGAATAATAATGATACCACTCCAGGAAAACACATTCACGAGATTCTTTGCACAGACTCGCAGTCACGGGAAACACACACAAGGAACAGGCGGCCTCTCCCGCTACGTCACTAAGGATATATCGGACGCCGCGGACACTGCAAACCATCCGGCACAAACGGCTCTCTTATTGGACACTTACACTAAGACGGCCTTACGACGGGATCAGACTGCACAATAGGAAATCAATAATGTCCTGATCCGACAGGCAGAGGACGTCTGGAACAAAACCTCTGGGGCATGACAATTTGCTGTTTTGTCTGATTCCGTGTCCAGAACGCCTCGCGAGCGGCAGCCTCGATGGCAGCCAAAGCAGAAAAAGCACAGGTGCAATTAACAACATGGACAAAGGCGTTTGTTTTCCGTGTCCCATTAACAATTATATGCTGTTTTACTAGATGTCATTATGTCTACTCAGAGTATTGCATGACTTAAAGAAATAAAAGAGAAATACTGTCATCTAAAACTACTGTTTGCTCCCTTTGACCTTGATATAGCAAAAAAAAAAAAACTATTTAAAAAGTTAGAATATTTAAGTATATTATTTTCTAAGAAATTACTAAGGCTGTAGAATAAATATAGCAGAGTCGAAAATACAAGTGTAAGTATAAAGGAACATTTCAAGTAAGTAAAAGTCAAAATTCAAGTAAGTAAAAGTCAACATGTGTCGTGTATTTTGGCTGAAATAGAGGACGTGTATATTGAAGAGCAGCTAGCATGACCCAGATCAGAAATTCCAAATTGTTTCTATCCTAGGGCACCATTCTATTACCGGTTGGTTTGTGATTTCACAGCCCTCCACTAAATGAAGCAGTAATGACGTTTAAAGAAGATTTTCACAAATAAATCAATAAATGAATAGGAAATAAATAAATAATAACTACATAAGACAAGGCCTCAATGAGATTTAAAAAAAAAAAAAAAAAAAGGACGACCTTGAAGCCTTTACGATTTGTATTTGTAATTGACTGTGGTTTATAGTGGTGCATGTTATTAAATGAGTTTGCAATAAAATCAAATAACCAAAAACTAATTATAACTAAGTGAATGGTCCAAAGCCGTATAGGACGTTGTACCACCTCATTGGTAACCCAGCCTGTCTCTGATGTCTCTGACGGAGACTAGTGCACCAGAAATGCGTCATCATCTCCTAGCACGCACACATGCATGCATCACATTTCATGCAGGCTGTGGAGTAAATCTTATGTTTGAATGTATAGACTGAGGTGTTTTTTTTGTCAAGAACGTTTAGGTGATCACGGCTGAATGGTGACCCCGTAAAAAGACACACATCCCGTGGTCTGCAGCAGCAGAAACCTAATAGTGAGTAGAAAAAAAAAACAAAAACGAGATAATTCTTACAGTGTGCACTTGGTGTGCGTGTACGTGGTCAGATGTGACAAAATCATTAGAGCGAGAGGAAGGGCAGAGACTTTGAAGATTAACAGCGTCCATGGGGGTCTGAGGATTAAAACACAAAGAAGTAACATAACATAACATCACAGCCGATTGTTGTTTCCTAACGATTCCTGCTCACTTGCATATTGCACAGGACACAGTGTTACGCTTAAGAACCGACTATTAAACCAAACCAATGGAAATCAGCCGTTCCTCTCTCCACACAGGGATCCCTCGGAGAATACGCTTGCTCCCGATTTCTGGTTTGCCTCCTAAAACTCCACAATCCATCATGTTTAGTCGCGCAACTTGACAAAGGCTGTTTTCCACCTCACTGCAAAGTTCCCACCGCTGGTTTCCGCATGAGTTGTGAGGTCACAATATATTGCTTGCGTGTAAATGACTTCGATTCTGGTTTCAGTGAAAGTCCAGGAAAAAAACGCTTTGCCCTTCGATGGGAGGAGGTCAAAACATCCTTCTAATGAGACTCTCTGTGCAGGTTTTTAATCTGTGAAGTTAAATTATTTCAACCAAGTTATACACCACACATAAGAAACCCATAGTGAGGCACGAGGGATCATCTATTAGCCTGCATGTCCTTCACAGTTTATGCATTAGAACATGAAGATACATGATGGTACAGCGAAACAACAATTTCCTGTTTAGCTACCTTTTTCTGCCTTTTTTACGTAGGAGAGTGCTTTGCATCACATGATTTTATACATGTGTAGCAGCTCTTTAAAGTGTGTAGTTTTAGGTGACATCTAGTGATACGTTTGCAGATTGCTGTCTCCCTGTTTGCACTTAAAAAAAATTAAAAAAATGTATAATAAACAGTTGGTCACCTATACAGTCTAACCTATACAGATGGTAAAATAATGGAGATATGCGTCAATTCATGCAGTACTCTAGTGCACAGTATGCACCCAGTGCTTCTCTGTTGGAGGTGTGGCCTGCAACCCTGTTTGTCCCTTCTGGGCTACCGTAGAACCATGGTGGTGCCACATGGCCGACTTCATGGTGTAGATAAAAACCCTCCGTTCAATCATAGTGTGAATATTCCATTTCTGCCAAGTCTGTTCTGCTAGCTGCCACTTAACGCACACTGGGCATTTAACAACGATGTTTCAGGTTTTTAAATGAGTTTCATCATCAAAGGAGAGAAAAGGTTAGATGGGTGCATTTTTTGCTGAGAACCTGACAGCGCTTCATTTGGCCCGTACAACCACAAAGTTCTTATGGTTTGTAAGAAAAATTATTTGATAAAGGTGGAAATGTGCAGTTGATTTGATGAACTGACTTCTACTACGACTACCTTAATACAGATAGTATTGAGCTAAAGGTTTAATATGCATTAAACAAATCAACATAAGTGGCAGGTCCACACATGTCTAAAGGCAAAAACTTTTATTTCCTGTTCTGAATGACTTGACGCCTGAGGGCCTAACTAACACCTTCCATAGGTTCTAATGCAGTGCCAATGTTCGTCACTACTCCAGTAAACCTGATGGACAGAAGTTAAAAGATTTTAGTCCCTGACTAAAAGTGTGTTTGCGGCTGCAGCAAAGTGTTTACTGTCGCCATGACGAGGAATAACTGTGGTTTGGGGTGGGTTAAGCGAAGGTTATGGCACCATTGCTGTAACCCCTTACAAAGCATCACAATTAAGCTTGATTTACTGACACTTTATAGACATTTGGTAAATGAATCAAGGTATATATATGTATATATATATATATATATATATATATATATATATATATATATATATATATATATATATATATATATATATATATATATATATATATATATATCTATAGTAAAGAAATATTACAGAAATACTTCTGGCCAATCAGAGGAGGATTCACCAGGATCATGGCTGAATTTGGAAAAACGGCGGGAGGCCTTTACGACGTTGCACTCGGTTAAATATGCACTGTCGTCTAACTCTCTGTATTTTCCATTTGTGTCCGGAGAGATCAGGGATTCCCTCCTTCTTTCATTTTATATATAAAAAGCATCACGGCCCCCTGTTTTCCTCCATCATTCCCCACATTCTTCTATTTGCATTCGCACATCCCTCATTGCCTTTGCGTGTTGTTTTTCTTCATCACCTCCATTTGGCCTCTTCCTGCCCTCCAACGCCTCCAACACACACACACACACACACACACACACACACACACACACACACACACACGCTCTCCCGCTCACTCCCCCCTCCCCCCGGCCCTGTCTACTGCAGCCAGCAGAGCCTCAGCTGTGATAAAGATGGAACATGCTCTTGGAGCTCGTCATGCTACGCTTCCCGTTCTGCAGCACTGATATTTTGACACTGATCGCCATCAAACTGTCAACAACAGACAGGGACTGAGGGGGCCGAGGGGGTAGGGTGGCGGCGCGGAGGGTGTGTTCCCGCTCATAAATAATTTTCGTTTCAACGGGAACGATGAGCCGAAGCAGGATTTACTATTAATTTCTGTGCTTTTTTTTAAAGAGAGAGAGAGAGAGAAAATTGAGATGGATGACGCCTGGTTGTTGTTTGCCGGAGCCCGCCAGAGAGACGGTGGGAAAGGCCAGCCCGCAGCCTTGCAAGCGCCCCCCCCCCCCTCCAGTTAAGTCATAGCCCAGTGAGGCGGGATTAGACAGGGCCTTTTATTCACTTCATGGAGAAGGATTAGGCTGACAAGTCGCTCATGAATTCACTCGAAGGCTCCGGCATAACGCAGAAGTCGCCTTTTTTCGCGTTTGACACCGCGCGGGCCAGTAAACCAATCACGGCGGGCGCGAGGTGCTCATCTGTCCTTCCGCCGTCTCTTTGAATCCGGCGGAAGATTTGTTTGCAATTTACTGTGACATCCTGGCTATTGATCGAGGCGCTGCCGGCGGCTCGGTTCACGGGAACCGTAGCGTTCATGCGGGAAACAAATTCCTTATCTTTTATAGGCAGATTGGCTAAGCTATGGACGGTTCACCGTTGCTCTTGTGATAAAAATCAATTTAAATCCCGGGAACTCTGAACTCTGATATTTATACCCACATCGTGTGCAAATCTGTCTTTAACCTCTTCCGAGCCCCAGTCCGTTGGTCTGTTAGCTCAACCTGGCCCTCTGCACACCGACGGAGGAGGAGACGACAAACACAGTTGTTTTAGCGAAGCAAACAGCATCGACGCCGCCGATTGATCGTTTCACTAAGAACATTCATCAACATGAACTATACAACCTCCTCCCGCAGCGCAAACAACTGCCCTCAAACTGAACGTGGAAGTTAAACAAAAGTCGAATGCCACAGAATGTGTCTGGATGTGAAAAGGCATTGTCACGCTTTATTATACCCAACCAATAGATGATACTTATTCCACTTTATATGTTGTTATTGTTACATTATATAATGTCTTTTTTTACATTAGGTTAATACTGTAACATTTATATAAATGTTATTTGGATAATTATTGTAAAAGTGGAACTAATGTTTACACCATTTAGAAAATGTTTTTTTTTCATTATAACTGTAGACATTATTTGTATTATATGAATGCATATGGCTTTTTAAAACTTTACAGTTAATTCATAAATCTGAATATCTGCAGTATATCTAAATATTACCTATATATGTGAATAAATATGCTTTAAAAGTTTATATTAATCTTTTAAATCGGCTATTTAAATTTGTAATTAGAGACTGGAACAATTAAATCGATATATACAGGGTTGAAAATCATAATTGGTTAAATATAATGGCCTGGTTTGTTATTCGTGGGAGGTAATTGTCTACTATTATTAGTAATAATTGACAGTTGTAGACTGTGGCAGAAGACGGGCTTAGAAGATGATGAGGGGTGATTTGTGTAGCTGCTGCTGCTTCTATCTTAAGGGTTCAGCTTCCAAAAAGTTAGTAACACCTGCTTAGGGTGCCTTCTTAAATCTAAAATATACATTTTGCACATAATTTCTCATAACGTAGTGGGTGGAATACCATAAAATTTGCTGAGCACATTCAAGCTCCCAAAAGGACAAAATGTATTGTTTTTACTGCCCCTGTGACCTTCTATTCTAGAGCCAGCCAGCAAGTTTTTTTTTGTTTTTAAAGTTCCGACCCGAAAAACAGCTAGATCATCATTATTTTGCTAACATCAGACATGCTGAACGTTGTAGCAACAACTAGCAGAGCTTAAGGTCTTTACACAGTGGTCTTTACAGAGAACCAAGTTATTTGGAAAGAAAACTGAGTCTGACAATGAAAACAATTCCTTCACAAAGCACATTCAGGTCATTACTGCATTTTAGTTTGATCACATGTGACAATCAACGTCAATTGACTGATTATTGGTGATTCTGACTGATCCACATTGGTAGTGCGCCCATAGGGACAGTCTTGTCTTTAGGTAGATCCAACCACTGCTTTGGTCCACACTGTATCTCAACAACTATGTATTGGCACAAACCTCACAAATGATGGATGCTGATGACTGTATTGATCCCCGGGCTTTGTCGTCCAAGCTCTTCTGACATTTTTCTATTTTGCTAGTGAATGTGAAGGCGTTCCACACGCATTCCTTCTTGTACATGCAGAGGGACATTCCTCTGCTTCTTTGACTGCAGGTCCTTGAGTTCGACATAATAGACTCTGATGCATTGCAGAAATCAGTAATAACAGCATCTATATCTACAGTTCATCATTTTTTTTTTGTTGGAATGAATGATTAACCGCCAACGCGACAGCGTTAATGACTTTTATTGCGTTTCTCTGCTCCTTGGCAGAAAAACATTTCACCGAAGGCCTTCGTCGAGGGTCCTGATAAACTCTCCTGTGGCGCAACGTGTTGCCGGCGACTCGATCAATCTGCGGTGGAGAGAAAAATGAACGGGCCAGACGGTTTCAGCAGCAGGGGGGTGGTTTCGGTGTCTTCCCCCTGACCCGCAGCGATTTATTGTCTCTGTGTTTTACTTTGTTGTGTAACATGAAATGCTCCTGAAAAGGAAGTACAGAGTTCTGCTTAATGCCAATATCCCCCCCCCCCCCCACCCCCCTCTGGCAGGCTCAGGCAGATCTTTAGGGTTGTAACGATTGTACCGACTCCAGTGCTACTACCAGTGTCATCATTAATAATTTATACCTTCTGACGGGGGGGGGGGGGGGGGGGGGGGGTTCAATCGATTGGGGAGTACGGGGTGGTGAGGGGAAAAGGGTTTGATGCATGGCCTGATTAAGACACGGCTGTCTGCTTACAGGACATGTGTCCATACAGAACAGGACAGGGACTTAATGGATTAGTCTCAACACTGTTAGTTGTGTCTCGGAGCCACCAGAGATTCAATTTTATGTGGATCAGGGCACCTGTCAGTCACCGAGAGCTCCCCAGACACGAGAGACGCGTTGCGTTCCGCACGCTTTGTCACGAATGCTTTAACAGGCCGATATATTGCTGGTTTTAATAGATATCTATAAAATAGCTGTGATTTCAAAACACAAGAGGAGAAATAAGACGAAAGACTGAAAGATTCCTCAAGCTAAAGAAAAGGGTCCATTGGCGAGATGATTGTAAGGTATATATATATATATATATATATATATATATATATATATAACAGGCAAACAGCCTCCTTTAAGATTTTAGCTGCAATCATGTCGCACTATCTTGACTCTTCAACAATTTTGCATCTTTCACACCACTTGTCCATTTCTGGTGATACAATTTTTACTAATTAGCATATATAGTCCAGAGTGTTACGCTTTCACACCTGCAAATTAACCAAACTGACTGACCGACTATTGTTTAATTGTTGTTTATATTTTGATAGAAATAAGTGTGAGTTCTGGTTTACTGTGGAGACATGTTCACACTTTGCTACTTGCTCATTTCTTTGTGTATTACATCCTCTGTTTTGGCCATTTTTAGCAAAAGATGCAATTCCATAATGAGTCCTGCGTCTGGAGAACAATATGTGGATGCACCGGAGCACCGCTTTCACAAATAAGGTCAAATGGGACGGTCGCTGTTCCAAAGACCCACGAGGTAGGCTATGAAATAATTAGTATTCCCTCATTTAGACCAGAGTTCATGTTCTGACCTGAATTAGTGCACTTCCGTGCGAATGATGCTTTCACACCAACAAAAAACCAACTGAACTAAGCACATTTTGGTCAGAATGGACTGTGTGGATGTGCATCAACTGTTGTTGGTGTGAAAGAGCCCTAAATCACTTTATCCACTAAAGCCCTGACAATAGACTGTAAATAAAAGGGACTTCATGGTGCATTCAGGTGGATCTCGTAAACTTAGAAATTTATACTGGAATGGCCATGAAGGTTGTTAAACACATGAAAGTTTTATTTTTGTATTTTTTTTATGTTTTTATGTTTTCTTATTTCCCTTTGTGGAAATACAAACATCTGCCATTATTTCCTCCTAAAAAAAAAAAATCTGGAAAACGCTCAATGTACAGGGACAGGATATTTAGTTTTTATGAGCAACATCTACTCGTATCGTAAACACATCCTACTGCCCAAACCTAGGCTGACTACAGCGGCCATGAATCAATATCAACACAATAGTGGATGAACTGAACTGTCAAATGCAAGGATAGTTTTTTTGTTGTTTCAATGAAGCATTTTCAATAATCACATAGCAAAGAATAACCATGGATTCAAATCCCCAAAAGTCTATGTGAGGAGTATTTATGAGCAGCATATTAATTTAAAATGAGTCTTTTTCTACAGCACGTTTTAATAATTAGATGTGAAAATCATCCACAAAATAAGAACACAATCATTTGAACATTTTTCCAACTCTATTAAGAATCGTATCAAATTGCCAACAGTTGATTATATTTCATTCACTTTACCCTCCTCACATGAGGCCTTTCTACTTATTGATTCTAGTAAAAAAAATCCTGCTGTCCTGTCATTGCTCTAAGTGTTTAAAATCCCTTCAGGATGACACTGAGATGCCCCAGCGAGCCAAAACACAGCTCAAATGACAGAAAATAAGGAAAATAACACCAAATCTCCATCTGGGGGCAGTTAAAACAACAAGGCAGGAAGGAATCCCGGGTTTTGAACTGACGTGGGTCTGGCATATTCTACAGATATAGACATCAAACTAAAGTAAAAGGTGTATACGTGAATAGTGGTTCTGTACAAAAGTCCTGCACTCTACCAAATGACAATGAACTAATAATTGCTAAAGCATTCTTTAATTTTTTATACTCGTATGCCATTATGTGTGATTTTTTTGAGCAATTAAAAATGTATTCCTCCACTTGGCGCCCTGCCTAACACCTCTTAACATTTTTTTTAATTACTGATACACATGGCCTTGAGTGGCTTACTGCGTAAGCACTCGCTCTGATCAATCAAAGAGGCAATGTTTTCATAGTAGATATTTAATTTTCAGCGTGTACGCTGCCCGTCGGGATCGTTGCGCTTCAGCAAATCCTTCACGATAATTGAGAAAGGTGGCGAGCGCTGTGGTCACTGTGTGTCCACTGTCGTTTGATCAGATTGATGAAGTGCTGATGGATTTCTCTCTTGACTGATCGCTGTTCCGTGACTCTGGGTCAGGCAGGACTTTTACCTTAGGACGCTCGTTCACACACACACACACACACACACACGCACACATGAGTAACTGACTCCGACTGTAAATCACTCGTTTGGCTTTCTAAAAGGCTTACTCGACTGATGTTGATGAAGCCTGAGTTTCTGCAGGAGGCCGTTGGTTCCCATTAACCGACCACTTCATATGTACTTTGTAAAGACACTGGAATTACAGTATCGCAGAAATACACAAATTTAGCATCAGTTGCCTCACCACCGGGTTTCTGAAATGACCACTGCAGTTTGGATTTCCCCCTTTATGCCATCTTATTCGTTATCGGGGATGGAAACTGTAATTGAAATGCAACAAGAAAGCTGCTGTGACAGGCTGTGAGATAAGCAGGCACATCACAAACATTAACTATTAGACATTTGTTTAAGTCTAATATTGTCATATATATATTGTGTTTAAAAATAAATATGCAGCATGCCGGCCATAGGAGGGTCATTAAATGCTTTCTTCTTATATTACAATCTTACATGGTTCTTTTTTCGATGAATGGAAGACAATGTAGGTCGAATTTTAAGTTTTTTATAAGCCCTAACTCAGTTCTCTAGGTATTGCCTGAGGGTCTGACATGGAACAATCATTACCATCCATGGTTCCTATAGGACGTTAATATTCACCACTACACCAGTAAATAGGACAGACCATAGACCATAGATATGGCTGCAGCACGCTTTACTGTTTTGTTGCCTTTTTTGTATTCATCTCATTCTTGTCGTCCTCTATCGCTTTAAGCTCTTTGGGCATCAGTTCCTAGTGTCCTTTTTTGCTTGATTTCTTTTTGTTCTTCTCCATTTCGTTTGCATCTGCTGCGTCCCATTCTTCAAAATCCATGCATTCATCTGCCTACTCATCCATCCGTTCCCTTTTCCCTAGCAACTTATTCCTGATCTCCATTTACAGGTCATTTTGGTGAAGAGTCTATTCATTTTTCTTTTTTTTTGTTTTAGCATTATCATTGTTATACTTTTATAGGATTATCTTTGTTTTCTCATTTTTAGTTAATATTTGCAGGATTAAGAAGATTAATATTTGTGACAAAGGCCTGCCAGCAACGATGACAAACGATCTGTTGGGATGTTGTTCAAACCAATAACATTTTTACACCCAGAGAGGTGTTTCCAAAGAGGCCTTTTCATTAGATGTAGTCAAGATGAGAACGAGCAAAATGTCCTCACATTAGAGTTTTTTTCCTTCTTCTCCCCTTCAACCCTGTACCATATCTCTTATCTCCCGTGCAGACAAGCAAACGACTCTCATTAGACTCTGCACCTATTCGTGTTCAAACTTTCCTCCTTGGACGGTCACCTCTCTAACACCGATTCACCTCGCTGCAGTGATACATCTCCGCGTTTACAGGCCAGATCTCTCTCGACGGAACTGTGGAGATTCACAGCGGGAAATCAGCGGCGCTCCTCGCGTGTGTGTGAACGGGCCCATTCCAAAACGCTCAGCTTTCCAATTATAGTACATCCCGCTTAACTGATGCTTATTAATTCCCTCAAACTCATTATGGCATGCAAAATAGGGCTCTCCCATGAGGTGAATACTAATGAAGGTAGAAAACTTCTCAATAGTGCTGCTGCTATCAGTGGTCTTTCTCTGTTTAGACGTTTGCTTGAAGCCTCGGCACACATGCGAAACAAATTCCATTGGGGGGAAAAAAAAAGCGAAAAAGAAAATGGTCCATTGGCGAGATGATTGTAAGGTAGCATTGATCAGTTTCAGCCTGTCTTGTGAAAATCACTTTTGACAGGAGGTACCTGCGGCACTTGTGCTGCGGTGTGTATGGATTACGTCTAGACTCGTGGAGGGTCCTACAGTGGAGGGCTGGTAGTTGGAGTAAATAAGGCCGCGGTCTGGCCTCCCTCTGACTGACACTGAGCCGGTTGGGCCAGGCCAGAGGGCCTAACCCAAACAAACCACTTCAATCTCTCACCATCGCTCCTCCACTGCTTCCCCTCGAAGGGTTTGATTGATTGAATTGCCGGCCAATCAGAGTGCATTGATCTAAGAACCCCCCTCCCTCCACCCCCCACCCCCCACCCCCCAACCCTAACACTCCGGGCCGCCTCACCGTCCATTCATCTGCCTGCTGTCAGAAGTATTCAGCGGAGGGCTGTAGCCGTGCGGGGCCTGCCCTTTTAAACACACTTCCACGGCCTCTCTGAGAGGAAAAAGACACCACAGTGCCTCACGCTGGATCCATTATTGTTATTATATTGAGTACCCCCCAGATCCTGTTGCTTTTATGTCTCTCTTTCATGCGTACACTCCTGTCAGGATATTAAAAAGGCTACTCAGTGTAGTGTCAAACATGGAACTCTGCTTGTCAGATTATCAGTATAAAAGATGACATTGGTCTGTTTTTAAAAGAGATATAAAGAGAACTGGATGAAAACGTGAAAGGTGGGTAGTATGTTTTACCAAAAATAATGATGTTGTGTGATGGTACAACACTGTGTCACAAACATGGTTCAGTGGTTATGAAAAGATCATGGGTTGGGGTTAAACACAGTTTACCCTTGGAAGCCATTGGCTATCATGTGATGATGATTAGCCTGTGGAGACGAGCTCCACTACTTCTGTGCTACAGATGAGGCAAACACTGATGTGTCTGTTCACCAGTCATCATTTACTGTCCAGTAAATTCATACGCATAAAGATGAAAGCTAATAAAAAGCTAACAAATGGGAACTCCCTAACATCCTGAGATTGCATTTGGCCAATGGTTCCCCTTCTCTGCAGCTCTCTGCATGGACTCCTTACTTGAGTGCAATCATATACCACAGCCTGTTTGAGTACGAACGGTCAATAAAAGGCCCTGGAACCATTTCCGGTTTATGAAATAATTGTCCCTCACCTACAGATTCTGCATATTCAAATGCAGGTCTCTTCATAGAGATTACAATGGTCAAATGAGGCAGCCGTTGGTTAAAAATGCCCCAATACAATGACTCAGAGGCACAGGCCAATAAAAAGCAGACAATCCAAATAAGCAACCAAAGGGGCAAAAGGTTATGCTGGCAGGCGAAAAAAAAAAATCCAAAAGGGCAAGCAGGTTTCATGAAAAAAAGCCCTAACAAGGTGGAAATGTGCTGGTATATATACAGTGTGTATACTAGGAGGCTAATTAAAGAATGGTAAGCATGTGTGTGGTCGCAGTACTGGTGGAACGCGGTTAAAGCCGCTGCTGTTGGACGAGCGAGTTAGTGGCAAAAGGCCAGGGGGAAAATGTGCATAAAATGAAGAATCGACTGAAGCCATGACAACGTGTGGAATTAGAATTGATGGAAAGCCTTTTTCGGTGGAGCTGTGCTGATTAATGAATTAATGTGAGGAATTATGTAATTAATTACTTCCGCTGTACAGTAATACATGAAGTCCCTTTTTCCAGTAAATATGCCCAACCCTGTGCACTCTGTGTGCGTGTACAATTGTTTGACGCGTGTGTGGACCTCATCAATAAACGGAATCCACGTGTTTATGCATCCTGTTTTCATTTGTCAATTACCGAAAGTGAATTTGTTTTTCTCAGTAGACTTGCTTACCCTGATTCAGATGCTTTTTTCCCCGACTCCAGGGGAAAAAAAAAAAAAATGGCTCAGAGTAATAATGATTTTTTAGACGAGTCACCATGTTGCAACGATGTCTTCCGCTGTGATCAGCCACTAATGAGCTGTGTTTCTTTTGTTTCTTGACAGGAGGGATATTTGAGTCCATTGAAAGTGGCCCGTCGGGTGCTGAGGAACTAGCCTTTAAATTTGCTTTAAACACAATCAACAGGAACAGAACCCTACTGCCAAACACCACGCTCACCTACGACATCCAAAGGATAAACATCTATGACAGCTTTGAAGCCTCCAGAAAAGGTATTCTGCATCTGGGAATATGTGCCTCCAGTGTTGGCATGGTCATGGCTGCTGTGTGTGTGTGTGTGTGTGTGTGTGTGTGTATTTATATGTGTGAGTCACCGTGTGTGCACATATGCCTTCACTGTTTTGCATTGTAAATGTTCCTAGGCTTGCGAGCTGCAGTGGCTTAGATTGTGACAATTATAATCAGGCGAGGGGGAAATGGCTGAGCACTTCAAACGTAAACAGAGAGAATTGATTGGTTCCAGGTAATGACTCAGCGGCAGTAATTCAAAGACCTGTTTGGCCCCCAGAGACAGCCAATAAAGTGCTATAATCTATCAGTTTTGTGTGTGCATCAGGCTGACATTTCAAGTCTCTTATCAATTACAGGCCATTATATCCTGTCTCAATGATTTAGCCAACTCCCTTATATCAAATATGGTGATTAGAGTGCACGGTGGAGCTAATACGTGTATGTCTTCTGAGTGCGATTTCATGAAAGCAACACCTTTATTTCTGCATTAGCTTTATAGTGTGTACCGGCATTATACTGGGGGGTTGTGCAATCATCCCTCGGAATAAAATATTCACAGTGCAGCAGATATGCGTTTTTTATGTGCTTCAGATTCAAAAATATCTATCCATGTATTTCTCATTCCAAAAACCACAAGCCAGCTGCAGGGATATAGTCACAAAAGCATCAGTAAGGTCGAACAGCGATGTCGGGTGATGAGTTCCAGCATCGCTATATGTCAGTAAAAGTCGTATAATGCCACTTTAATGCCACATCTCAAACGAGTTCCCCCGACACAAATTTACAAGGACACCTTCGCCACGTCTTGGTACCTCCACAGATGGTAATGATTGGTTTAAAGAAATATAAATAAGCCAGGGTGTTTTTTTTTTTCAATCCCGCCCCTTATAGCAGAAATGAAAACTGGTGCAGCAGGACAAGACTATTCGTCTATACTCTGCAGTGTCACTGAAAGATAGATTGACAGCCGGGAAGGAGGTGAGGCTTTTGAATTGCTTTAAGAACATCGGCAGCCGTAGCAACAATTGACGATATGACTTGTGTGGGCGGTGTGGCAGGAGACAGGCGGCAAGGCACCGACTGCTTAGGTATGCCGCCATAATTATAAAGGTGTCTTGGATATATTTTTACAGTGCCGTGTAAGTAGAGGTCCTCGCCCACTTTGGGACGATGTTGGCAAGAAGAACTGACTTACACCAATAACTGAATGAAAGTACTTCAATGATAGATGTCTGTTGCCTTTCTAATGAGATTCTCTATCTCAAAAGAGGCGTGGTCTCCTCAGTGACATCCATCTGATTTCCAGGTACCAGATTGCTGAAATACAATGGAAAAGCAGAGCATAAAACTAGCTCTAAAATATTTGAAATATTCAGGTTATGGGCTTTCTGGTGTTGGGAATGTGAGAAAAAAAAGAAGATAAAAAACATCACAAGACCTTACAACCATACAGTAGTATGCAGATGTGGTCACAGTCCCACATAGTAAAACTGCATAATAAATGCTTTTTACATACATTTGTAACTCTTCATTTAATGCATCTCCATTTCAAATATATTGTATAATACAGTAGGGGCGAGGACATCAATTAGCACCTTTAAATATTTCTAACAATGTTGGTTCCAACCAGTTATACTTTTGTTTGGTTGAGCATTTTAATACTTTGCAGTTCCCATTAAAATGCCTGGTTAAATCGCAAGTGAAACAATTATCGCTCAGTTTCAGTTATTGGCAATTGAATTGATCTTTCAATACATATTCTTTTGTTGTTCCTTCTCATTGCTGATGTAAATATATATATATATATATATATATATATATATATATATATATATATATATATACATATATATATATATATATATATATTATTCATTGACAACATATCTGCCTCCTACCATCTTCCTAGATGCAGTAGTAGTAATTAATCAATTTGAACTCTTTGTCATATTGTTCTGTATATAATACATTATAATAATGCATAATACAGTGTAGTAAAACATGTAATATTAAACAGTTGAGCTTGGTTTAATTCTATTTTGTTGGTGTCACTAAAAGCAATGGAAAGACAAAAATGCAAGTGTTGAGTGTCACTCGATAATTATTGACTTTCCTGCTTTGTCTGTGGTGTCAAAACTATCAGTTCCAACTGAAGATTTATATCTTTAAAAACAGCACACAGTTCCTAGGTATTTTATTTATTTATTTATTTTTTTATCAGAAAATGACTTACAAAGAGGAAATAGCACATTTGCCGGGGACTATTTTGGGAAGCGCACTAATCTACAGTCGCTCAAGTGAGTATATATCTGGCAGCGGTGTGCGCGTGTAGTCAAAATAAACTGCTGCTTGTGTGTATTCATGATAATGAAGGAACATGGCACCCAGAGAAACACTGTGAACACTCATTGATGTGTTTTTAATAGTTTCTGCACAATACTGGAGCACTACGGCACAGAGGAATGAGATGCATCAGGCTTTGATACGCACAAGATACTTGTTTGTAGGATACATTCTTTGTTGGTTTCCGCTCTGTGCATACAGTAGTTCTGCAAAATAAGAGGAGAAATAGAGATTATATATAATTCCTCATTTTAAGGGCGACCTATAATGAAAAGAAAATCCTTTCTTTTTTCTTGTGATGTTGCTGCAACCTGGCGGAACACAAGCCATTTAGAAATGGCTCCTGTTGTGATGTCACGACAGGAGTTGAAGTTAGTAGTAGTAATAATAATAACCTTTTTGGGGTGTTTTTACTGCTCGGGTGTTCTATTTCTCTGACCGATCCCAGCTCGGTGTAAAATTTACCGAGATAAGCCAGTCACAACACATAGGGTCCCTTTTAATGAGTATTTGTTATTTCTGACTCGATTCTAGCCTGTGACCAGCTTTCTCTGGGGGTGGCAGCCATCTTCGGTCCCTCTCACAGTTCCTCGGCCAATGCGGTCCAATCCATTTGCAACGCCTTGGGGGTGCCCCACATTCAGACCAAGTGGAAGCACCAGGTGTCGGACAACAGAGACGTCTTCTACGTCAGCCTCTACCCGGACTTCTCCTCCCTCAGCCGGGCCATCCTGGACCTGGTCCACTTCTTCAAGTGGAAGACGGTTACAGTGGTTTATGACGACAGCACTGGTAAGCCCCAAAAAAACACTCTTTACTTCTTCTTACATAACGCTTTCATTCTCATGGTTTTTCCACAATTTTTTTTCGTCATTGTGTTTTTTTGCCACAATAATGAGAAGTAGTCTCAATTATAACATCAAACCTCAACCTTAGTTCTGCTTTTGAAATGCTCAAAAATGGATGAATATGGAGAACAGGAATTTATCAAGCTAAAGTTATACAAGTGTTGTTAAAAATAAGTTAACTTTAATGGCCCTAATAGATTTTTTTTGTGTGTCTGCAATAGTCAAGGTAAGGTGAGTGCTGTGCCTGGAAAAAAAAAATGACGCAGACAGATGTAATTTTAAGTTTAAGTTTAAGTACAATCAGAAAAAGTATTCATATTCATTAATATAATTATCATTAATATAATTATGTCACCCTATTTGGAGCATGGCCAAGCCATTTTATTCAGTAGAGGGCACATGTAGTCTGTGCTTGGGTTCTAGAATAATTCATAGGAGTACCTGGTGCACTGCAGCCTAAACATAGCATTAGGCAAGCCGGCGAGACGTGCATCATGACCATATATCAATATTTGGGGCGGATTGCCAACAATTTCTCTGGTGGTAGGTTTAATTAAATTCATTGATTAAAGGGACTGTGCATTATTTAGTAAGATGTGTGACTCGCTGTCACTTGCAACCAGCTGAAAATAGCAGCCCATCCATTAAGAGATTTTTACTGTCCAATTTTAACATTTCCGGCCGGTTTCTTGAGGTTTTGTGTTTAACACCATACACAACTTCAGTGGACATTCCTCTGGTAATGTTGTACTCCACCTGCAGTGGGACTGTTCCCAATTAATCACTTAAGCAGTTTCTGCATCACACATTCATTATCAAAAATATATTAAGCTTTGTATTCATTCATATGTTGTGCAAAATCCAGCACCAGCACAGTCTGTTCACTGCAGTCATTTTACTATATGGGAACTAAAACAGTACTCAGTGATATATACGTATGTACAGTACAAGATATGATTTTCAGAATCCTGCCATCTGTCACATCCTGACATCATCTATTTCTGCTGTTCCGCGACTGACCGTCTGTAAATAACGTGTGACGTTTAAGAAAAAAAGAATACAGGAGGGTTACGCGCGATTATCTCATCTGCATCATAAATAAAAGGCTTAAAACTGACAGGATCTGGTGATTTCTCTCCTCTCGTAACATAAACAATATCTTTCATATTCATTTTTTTCCGTTCTTCTGCACGCCTTTGATCCTTTGACCAGAACACCAAACCCTCCAGCTGCAAAACTACATTAGCTGTTTACATAAGATTGGTGCAGACTGAAGAGAGTAGCACAATGTTCCTCGTATGACTGCATGAAACAAATGGAATGAAATAGTCTGATCATATTTTCCATTGTTTGAGCTCCATCTCTTTTTATTGCATCACTTTGTTTAATGACACTGCACCAATTAGTGCGGGTTTATTTTCATTTGCATAACAGTAGTGGATGGAAATGTGCATTGACTTTCCTTTTATTTTTGCACATTTTCATGAAATGAATGACATCAAACAGGAGGAATTAAACGATGTCCACAGCAGAGATTACACATATTTAGCAGGAACAATGACATTAGAAGCTTTGAGCTTTGCTGGATATTATGGATAGGGAAGGAATGTCTTAAATTAAAAGTGTATTTAACAAATGTTTTTTTTGATAATTAATGTAGAGGTTGTTACTCATTTATCTTGCAGGATATCATGTAGAGTAAACCCTAGGAACCCATTTTACATATTCAGAAAAAAAAACAATTTAAGCTCATCTGGCTGACACAATAATAAAAACAGATTTTGGTATTAAAGTATATATCTATATATGTAAAATATTTGACTGCAGCACTCTAAGGTGCAGATGACAGTTCTTCCTTCTTACACGGAGAAGAAGACCTTGTTCAGTCCTTGCACTTACTGCGGTCCAGGTCACCAGGCGACAAATAAGCCAGCAGGCTGGGTACATGTACCATATGCCAGGGGTCAGGGTGTGTGCCAGCCTGAGGACAGGCTGCCAGGCCTCCCAGAGCTCCATCCGACAGACACACTGGGACCAGTTTGGCCTGGATCGCAAAGCACTGCAGTGTGCATTCGCCGTGTTTAGCATTCAGGCCAAGCAAAACACGGCTCCCTCATATGGTAATGGCAACGAGCGATATTACAAACGCGCAGCCGAACGAATCATCAATAAAACCTGCGAGTAACAAACGCGAGACACGCGAGTCGTGAACTCATTAATTTCCTTTACGCGGTGATTTCTACCGAGTGTCGTCAGTGGTTGGAGGTTTCATCAGCATGCACGGAGTGGAAGTGAGGTCCCACGTATCCGCACTGATGAAGGAACGTTTACTGAAGTTCTGTACTTAAGATATAAAAACTGATTTTTATTATATCAGATCAGATTTTCATTGTGTCCTGCAACACTTGTAATAGTCTCATTTAATCTTCTTTCTTTATTTATTATTATTTTTTTTCCATTCTATGTCCATAATGCATACTGTGTATGTGGATCAACAAATTCTACGAATTCTGTACATAGTGTTTTTACTTTTTTATAGTTTTTATCTTCTTTAGCTTTTATTTTCTTTTCTTTTCTTTACTCTGTACGCTGCAGTAACAGACAAATTTCCCCGTTGTGGGATCAATAAAGTCTTATCTTATCTTAAAACAATATGTAATGTATCCTGTCATACCTACTCAAAGCATGTTTGATTGGCCCAGTGATTGCTGCACATTTTTTTTTTTTTCAACACTGTGATATGTGTTTTAAAACACATTTAACACCGTTAAAAGCAGTAATTGTTTTTTTTTGTCCTTGAGGAGTCTCCAATCAGGTGCATTAAGGAAATGGTTGTGAATTGTGTTTTTGTGTAGGTGTTAAGCTATGATATCAATAGCTCACTTTTTAATGAAATTTAACTGAGAGCTTTTTATACCCCCCCCCCCCCCCACAAGAATATAAATACTTCATCTTATCTCCAATTACTTGGATATCTCATAGAATGTGAAATGGACTGCATAACAGCTATGGCGATGGTCTCTGCATAAATCAATATCTAAAGAATGTGCATGGATGTGTGTATGTGGGGGGAGGAGGTGTGTGTGTGTGTGTGTGTGTGTGTTTGGGGGTGGGGGTCTTTACCCTGCAGGTCTTGTAGGCAGCTTTAGGGTGGAATTGATCGCCGTTGTTCCCGCCACCTCCGTTAATTAAGTTGTAAAGTGGACACAGCTAGTTCACTATGGGGTTAATAGTAGCTTGATTTTCTGTCTCGACGACAGGAAATGAGGTCCTTACCCGACCTGCGAACAGCCTCTCCTTCTCATCGACGCCATTTACGCAGGTGTCCCGATAGCGGGGGCTGATAGCGGTGACACCGAGGGCAAACGGGAGTCACGGCTCTTCGGGGTCCTCTGTAGAGATTCGGCAAGGATTCTATTTCATTTGATTCTTTTCATTCCCTTGTATTGGTTAGGGAAGCATATTGCCTGACGCACTGAGTGAAGTCAGCGCAGCAGAACATTTATATTACCATATAATTCTCACGGGTTCTCCCCCTGACCCCCCCCACGCCCGCTGTTCTAAACCATTTGTGCTTCTTTTGGGGG
Organism: Eupleurogrammus muticus; assembly: GCA_036785175.1. Taxonomy (NCBI): domain Eukaryota; kingdom Metazoa; phylum Chordata; class Actinopteri; order Scombriformes; family Trichiuridae; genus Eupleurogrammus; species Eupleurogrammus muticus. Next base: position 17,268,643 of record JAYKQN010000018.1, on the reverse strand, counting down.
GGGGGGATGGGATATAAAGGGCGTATAGGAAACAACCTCTCTCTTTTGTGCTGTTTCTCCACCAAGCGGGGAGCAAACAAGCAAATCAATAACCATAATGGGACTCTTCTAACGGCTCAACTTTATAATGGCAAAACTGAGATGGCAGCAGCATGTGTTATAGCTCTCCCAGCCAGCCATAACATCCATACAACTACCTGGAACACTGCTGATGTACTGCTGCTGCTGCAGCAACGTTTGATTAGGCCATAAGGGAGAACAGGATACGATATAACAGGGCCTCTGAAAGAAGGTCTTTCCGCTCTTCGCAATATGAAGTCCACGTATACCTCCACACATAAAAAAAAAAGAAAAAAACAACACATAGCCATGGCTACTGCTGTTATGTTGATTCATCAATTTACCACAAAGAACATTGGTATTGGTACAAAAAACAATGCAGCCTTGTCATCTGTTTCAGATGGAACAAAGTATGTGGACATATGATTATTACACCCCATTGTTCCAAGGAAAAAGTTAAGCTTCCTGCAGGGCAGGACTTTAGGTTACTACTGTGGGCCTGGGGGATTTCACATTGATTTGAGTATTCTCGGACTCTTTATATCTGGCTACTCCCAGACCAGCAGAGTAAATAAACATCTGATCCATCAGAATTTAATTAGGTAATGGTTTACTTTACAGGTCCATGATTTCCTTGGAGGCTTCAATGGAAAAGCCAAATAATCCAGTATTAATAATGGGTAGAAGAAGAAAAACAACAACAACAAAAAAAACACACACCTTATTAAGTTCTACCTGCCGTCCGAGTGGTTGCTAGATTTACCTGCACACACACACACACTGTAATAATATAAATAAATAAATAAGTATAATAAAAATGCCTTTGAATTTATATATTGTTTTCCTGTTCCTGTTGTTTTTTTGTTTTTTGTTTTTGACAGGTTGTGGTTTCTCTCAGCTCTACTGTCACTCAGTATGTTTACATGCACTGTTAAATCAAGCTACGTTACATTGCAGAATGCACATCTGACTTTTTATAACGGGTTTCAGTCGAGCTAACATGTTTACATGTACTTTCAACATCTGATGTAGTTGGACTATACAATTTGATTTGTTAAGGTGTCACGTAAACCTACTCACTGCGGCTGATGCAGGACTATAGTTACAGTTAATATACATTTTGGCTTGATGGAAAGGAAAATTCAAGGGATCAGTAAGATAATCCTCTCGGGATGAATGACTGAATAACCATCATGGTGGCCCCGAGCTGTTTTACCCGGATCAAAGTGATATGTTTTCGCCATTGCCGTCCACCGCGACCATGACAAATGCATTTGCATCAGTGTTCTCTGCACCTTTCTGTTTATAGATTGGTTCCCATGGCAGCAGCAGCATCCCGAGGCCATCCCTGGTGGAGCAAAGAAAAAGCAAATAGATGCTGTATCCCCCCGCAGCAAATCTCATCTCAATTCACTGTGACTCAGCTCGTCGTCATTAAAAAAAAAAAAAAAAAAAAAAAAAAAAGAAACAACATCCTGGGAAACTTCTGTCCTCGGACAAGAAAGTCATATTAACTTAATGGAGAGGAAGTATAGTTTTTTTGCCCTCAATGAAATTATAAGTCCTGAATTTAATGCCATGCTTTTTTTTTTGCCGGGGTTGGAAATGTTGCGCTTGATAAAAGGTCAGCTTGACAGCATGTTCACTTCAGGTAATATGGATCACTCCATGGTGTAATTCCAAAGTGGTCATTTGAGAGAGGCGTGAAAATGATTAATAGCCAAGTCTGACTAGCCGGGGTGATATTTAGACGGTGGGCATGTCCGATCTTTGTGAAATCCTGGTGGGATTTTAATGAGAATCAGAACTCTGGCTGCAGAGACAATATGATGAGTAGCAGTAGCGGCGGTAGTTCTAGTAATGTTGCCATAGCAGCAGCAGCAGTAGTAATGGTTAGTGTAGTGGAGGATTCCCTCAACTTGGAAACAGTAACCAGGAAAAAAATCTCACCTCTTATGAAACCAAGCTTCTCCTCCAATATGGGAGGAGAAGCTTGTACACAAGCAACTAAGACTATTTGTAATAGGAGACAAATCACAGATGGTGCCACTGACTTTCCTTAATGACTCACATTATTCTCTTTAATATTAGATCACAAGTTCACAACTTTTTCTTATGCAACAATTGTAGTCTCTCAAATTATCTTGATTTCTTGGTGATCACCAAATCTTGGCCTAAACCAATTCCCAAATTCTAACCCCACAAGGTTATTAATGCAGACACAAAATATGTTCTAATTGATCTGGGGTTGCTGAAGTCATTTTTTGCTGAGATAATGGGTTGCACCCTCCTCAGTACACACACACACACACACACACAGAGCTAAAACACAGCATTGCAACATGTGTGCGGGTAAAAGCTATAAGCCACTATCGAGAAGGAATTTCTGACAGTTACACATAGCCCCATTAACAAAAAGCATCAGCAAACAGAAAAAAATCTTGAGTCCTGAGAAGAAAGGACTAAACTGTTGAACTGATGCAGCCGACTTGCAATTTTTTAATTTTTTGGGAATTTGTTCTGGATACACGGGTCATAAAAACTGACCACTGCTTCTGCATGTTTAAGTTAGTTTATGGGTTTTAACATCACTGACTGAAGATGACTACTGACTTTTAATCATTCTTAGTTTGCTCCAAAAACATTTATTTCAGTTTTATTTTGGTTTACTTGGAGAAAATTCAGGCACAGTCAATTATTGATTTTGTCCAATGCTTTAACTCAACATTTGTATGGGATTATAGTCTACTGGTGATATGGTGATGCAAATTCTTTATCTCTTGTGTATAATTATGATAACATATTTTGTTGTTTTCCATCAACTGAGCTAGAAGGAGCATGTAGATGTTGAATATTAGAGGCCCTCAAACTGATCCTTGGGGAACTCCACAGGTTATTTTGTTTTTCCAGATGTATACTTAGGCAGTAACTAGTATCTGTCCTTTAAGCATTTATTCAAACTTGTTCAGTACTGGGCCAGTAAGTCCTATCCAGTTTTCCAGTGGGACTCATAATATATTTTGGTTCACAGTGTTGAATGCAGAATCATGATCAAGTACTACCAAGACGGTAATTATGTCTATGTTTAAATGGATGCCACTGAAGACTTTGACAAGACCAATCGTGCTCTGGAAAAGTCGGAATCCTGACTGGATTAAAACAGATGATTTTTTTTAGAGTAGTTTCATGACTGAATGATGAAAAAAAATATGTTTGCAAAATATCAGGACAGCAAAAGGAGGATATCAGATGCTGAATAATGTCCTCCATGTTTTTATGGTTGATTGGATCAAACAGTGTCATGCTGTTTGATTCGACTTTAAATGGACACTGTGACAACACATCCTGTACCCGATACAGATTTAGCAGCATTTAGCAACATCTAGTAGAACAGACTTGGCAGAAACTGCTGTTGCACCACCAGGTTTCTGCAGTAGCCCAGACAAACATAACAATGACACTGTAGAAGTCTTTTTTACATTTTTTCCGCAGCCAGTGTAGGTTCTCCTACACACTTGGGGTACTTTGTTGGATGCAATCTGCAACCTCACCGCCAGATGCCGCCCAAAAATACACACTGTTCCTCCAATTTATGATCAAGGCCATTTTTTTGTTACAGAAACATTTGAAAGACTTCAAGTCATTTATGTCTGCCAAATATCTGGAAACTTTCCTTCACTGCTTTAGTTGCTTAGTTTGGCTCTATGTATTAGTTTTAATGACAATAAGAGAATATGGAAAATCCACACAACAAAGGACTATGGTGGGACCATGCTTTAGTAATGTTGGAATAAGTGCCGTCGAGGTGAATTTATTGTGATTTTACTCAAGACAAAATGCCCCAACAGCATGTAGTATCACGGTGGACTGTTAATCTATAAATACTACCTACATAAAGGCCAAAAAATAGGCCACTATGTGATTTACTATATACCTGCAGTGTGTGAGTGTGCCTGTCCCGGGTAAGGAGAGTATATACGGTGTGTGTTATGCCAGTGAGAGCCCTCTCAGTGTACTTCAGAGCCAGTCCCAGGACCCCTCCAGTAATCTGTTTCAATTTGATGTGTGAGTCTCCACACCAGCAGTCCCAGTCCCATCATACGCTCCACTACCACTCAACAGCCTTTTTAGTGGAGGGCTCACTGCCTCTTCACAATCCACCATGCTAATCCCACTTTTGCTGCACTGGAATGCTAATGGAAAACTACATTTTTTTCCCATGCTCTGATCCCCTTATTATTGTCTATTTTTTTATTGTTATTGTAGCTGATGGTATCGTTAAATCAGCTGTTTCTATTTTATTTTCTAATTGGAAATGCCTCTGATTACCAAATGAGTCAATAGCAATGACACCAGTAATAAACAAAAGGATGTTAAGTAAGTTTTTTATCAAAAAATGTATCGGCAATATCATCTACTGGTTTCTGGCACCGACATGACTAATTATGTCAAAACAAGACAAGATCAGGGTAATTAGAGAAGAGGTCCAACAGAAATGTGCAGAGAAGAGGTGAAGCTATACAATACAGTAAATGTGAAATTATCTAATGACCTGTTGCATATTAAGTATTGTTTATCTGTCTCTATCTCCTGTTTAATGTAGTTGTCATGGAGAATAGAGTCAGCACATGGTGGTGTGGAAACGGCCTTTGAGCAATGTCACATTTTTAATGCATTTCATTCAGATTCCAAGCAGTTTTTTTTTCTTTTCCTTTTCCTTTTTTGCTTTTCTTTGACCTCGACATGTAACCCTAAAACTCCAAACCCACTTTGAGAATCCTGGATGCATGAATCGACGAACGTTTTCACTCACAGACCTGCGACCATCTTGTTTGGCGATTTTTTTTTTCTGTCACATCAATGAAAATAGATCATTAAATTGTGTTTCTGAAAACATTTTAGGTGAGAAATAAGCCACGGAGTAGCCTAAGGCGTTCTTTATTTTAGATTGACAGCGGCTAATTTCAAAGTTTGAAGGATGTTTTTAGACACAGCGAGTCTTTCTGGACCCCCCCTGTTTGGCATAAAGGAGCCTAGACCTCAATTTTCTGAAATGTGGAGCGGCCTACGCAGCCTTCTTGGATACTGCAGTGCTCGTGCATTGTGTGGCATCCTACATACACAATGAATGGGACGTGTGAAAGCCGCTGATGCTGTGGATCAGGTACACTGCCACGGTGGTTTTCCATATCCACTCTTAGCCTAAAGTTTCCAACCTGTAGCACATCATGGGATGATGAGACTTGACTTGAACTGCATGAGCTCAGCATTTTATTCTGTGAATAGTAGAAATAGTGATCCACTTGACGTCTATTACCAAATAAGTAAAGAAAGAAATGTCCAGATTTATATTTTACCCAGTCGTTATAGAGAATTAAGTCAGGACAGAACACAACTGTTGCTTCACAGTCAGATCTTTTCTTACGTCAGGAAAGCAGCGGGAAGACTTCATTTCTCATCTCATCCTCTCATACATTTGTTTGTAAAAAAAAATAATAATAATAATCTGATACAAAGCGTCAAAGTCAATTTTTGTTATTAATGTTTTCTTATTTGCTCCGGCTGTAAAACCACTGAAGCTTCACCAATTTCACAGATTAATTAGGTTAATATCCTGTAAATATAATTTGCGGCGTCTTCAGAATTCAATCAAATGCATTTGTAGACAAATTTATCCATTTTAGTAAAAACAAAATCAAACACAATTCTCTACGTTGAAAGCTTCTGCGTTGTCGAAATAATAGTTGATTTGAAAAAAAGGTGCTATGTTAAAATAAAGAAAAAATATATATATTTGACAAAAATGCAATTTTGGTTTTGGATTAAAAGGATTAACTGAAAATGTAGATCTGTATTCACTTCATGTGCACTGGGAAACAAAGGTTTCTCTTTTGTAAGTGGCTGTTTAGCAAAATATGTGCATTATAAGGGGGACATTTGTTGATATAAATTGAGGGGATGGAAATAAGTTTCTTGTGATAAAATCGGCCTATTTTTTTCCCCCGTGCCCACGTATCTACGGCGCACTACTAAATCCTGAGCAGATGGAGCATTTGTGCGTGTTTTTGCCATTGTTGGTTTAGTGGAGCCGGCTACAGTATCACAAAGAACCTTTACCGTCCTTTGTTGTCAGCCCAAAGAGAACGTACATCTGCGATTCTGCCTGTCTTCAGTCTTTCATTCGGACTGAGGGATTACACGTTTTTTTTTTTTTTTTTAGTGGGTTGAGAAACATCCAGAATGCTTAGGCTCATGAAACTATAGGCGTGGGAAGCAGTGAAATGTGCAAATTCAACAGGGGGTCTCCGGTTGCCTTTTAAAGTTTCCATATGGCAGATCTTCTTCAATCTTGGATTATAAGAAGGCCTAGGTGTTTTATGAATGTTTAATACAGTCGGTACTTGCATGAGTTTGCGATGTCACAGTTATACAACCCCCCCCCCCTCATTAATATTAATGAGAGAGATACGAAACTACCTGTTTTTTTTCTGGACCAGCTTGAGAGAGGTGATGTAAAACTATATTCAGATGATCTTTGCCGCATAACACCACAAACATACTTTGATAGGAGCATCACAACTTCAAATAAAACCCACTATACTTTTATGGCTGTACAAGGATGAAGAAAAACAAAAAATATGGGTACATTTTATATTTCAGATCCCCAGAGCACATATTTTTTTTGGAAACATTACGAAGCTAAAAGTATAGAAATTGATTGGATGACTAATTCAGAGCGCTCTTTCATAATTACCCCACGGTATTTATTTGGACTCCAGGATCATTTTATGCCTGTCTCTGCTTCATAAGTGGAGGGGACCCTGTCTTTGGGGTCAGGGGGAACGTTTCATTGATTTGGGGCTTTCTCTCAATAAGTAGAATGATCCTGTTGTGTAAAAATATATTAGACCTTTTCTTTTTTTTCCTGGAAAGGCTGATTCCCTCAGTGAAAAAAGGTTTAAGAGGAGAACATTGTGCTCTCATACCCGTCTTTAGTTCGCCTTATAGCTGCCTCTCGGTGTTAATGGTGTCAGCCCACTAATGAAAACAACATCTGCATGGAGTGCTGACAAGGTGTAAACGCACTATGCCAGATGCCACCCGCTAAAGTGGATTAATGAATGTGGGCTTTTCTTTCTCTCGCTCTCTCTGTGCAGATACTGTAACTACTGGGTTTTTCTTCTTTTTTTTTTTTTTTCTAAAGAGAAAAATGCAGGAGCGTTACGGTCGAACTAATCGCAAGACGTAGTGGTGAAGTCCATCGCTGCAGTGCGGTTGGACCAGAACGGTTCCAGATGGGCTGCCTCCCCTTTTTTTTTTTTTTTTTTCTCTAAGCGTCCAATCCGGACTTCCAACTGGACTTTATTTACAAGATATCTCATCTCCTGGTGTTTGGATTGTCTGACAAAATCCCTTCACCATAGGAAGTAGATAAAGTGGTGTTAATGCTCCATGCCAGCATATCATTCCATCCCCATTTCCCAGAGATGATAGATGGTAAGGGAATGATAATGAGATGAAAAATTACAATAAATGCCAATTATAATATATACATGTATTTTCAATATTCAGGTTGTGAAAAAGCTCACTTTTTTTGTATGAAAAGTGTTTGTTTTTTTGGGTTGAATATTACCTGCATTCAGGTAGGAATCATAGCTGTGTCTAGCTGAATCTCAGCAAATACAAAATCTTAGAGATTTTTTTGTATTTTCTTTTCTTTCTTTCTTTCGGAAATTGTGTTCGAATCTATGACAAAGTTAAATTTATCTTATTCATCTTATGCCTGGTGTGGTTTCGGGGCTGTTTGTTTTTAGCACACTGTACAGAAGTCTGTAAACAATAATACTGTAGATTGTTGTATACTTAAACAATATATCACAGTACAATCATGATTAATTCAATCAATTACAGTCGCTGAAGTTATTACTGTGGAAAATGACAGTAATTAAAAAGTTAATGCAATAAATCACCCAGTACTGCAAAAACAACTCAAATCACAGTATTTAATTGATTTACATTAATTTACAGGCAAATACTATACTATGAATTTAATTGAAATCACAGAATTATTTATTTTATTTAAGTGTAACAATGCTGTAAAGAGGAACAGAAATACAGTATTTCTACTGTTAAAAAAAAAAAAAAAATAAAAGAAATAAATAAAAAAGACTAGTATAAAAAAATTAAATAGTAACTTTCTGGGTAATTGGTGCCATTTATTTTCCCTTCGTTTTACAGTAAATCTAAAACTAGAAACTCTGTTTCTATTTACATATTCATGGAACTGGATATTCCAGGGATGATGAAAGCTCAGTGAATTTGGTCAGAAATGCAGGCAGTGGCTGGCGACTATTTTTTTTTTTTTTTTACCCTGGTGCAGAAAGAGTTAACTGAGAAAAGCTGAATTTTTATAACTTTGTGAAGCGGAGGCAGCAGCATCTAGAGACGACTCACGTTTCTCCTCCGCGTTTGAAGTAGTCTGTGCACATGATGACGGTTCACATTCACATGGCTGTTCGGTACCGTCCTAATTTGTTTAATGCACATCAGCAATATGCTGCAGGCTAAAAAATAAAAAAGAAGAGTTGGACTCACGGTGACGTGGGCTGTGGGAGAACTTTCAGGTAATTATATTGTTAAGCTCAAAGTGAGAGAAAAGAAGCACGATTTACCAAAAAAAAATGCTGCAAGACATCAAGCATTCAACACAAAAACATTCATTTATTATAGATACAGAAATAGATACAGATCATAAATAAACCGTCAAAGCAGATTGTGTTCCTTGCAGGTCACTTTCTTTGAACATGTCTCATTACGTGGATTTCTCAGCCAGCCAGTTACTTGATCGGCTTCTTGCTTATTCAGACTGAATCAAGAGCCCTGTCTCTGTATTCATAAAAAAGCAAACAACGTTGTGATGAAAAGTGGCGTTTTGGAATAAAATGGTAATGTGGGGGGGTGGTGTTGTTAAACAAAAACATTCTTCTGAGAGCAAACTGACTCTAATAAACTTACCGTGAAAAGAAGCAGGATAAAATAACACGTCACTAAACATAATAAACACCAAGTTTATGGATAATGTCTCATGTCTTATTTGAACAAGTGTCTCCATCACTTACGTTACAATTAACACTACAGCTTTTACAATTTGAATTTTAGTTTGATTTGATTTTAAAATCACATTTTGAATGCAGAGGATGAGTGAGGCTCAGTTTTAAAGCTAGCGTGAAGTTGGAGTATTATATGGGACTAGACCAATCTAAGCCATCCACTGGCACCAACCACGTAATGGAAATTTGTTGGGTAATCTCTATTTGTTCTGTGCCTTTTTTTTAAAATTCTTTTATTGTTGTTGTCTATAAATTATCAATTATATATTAGTGCAGATAATAAAAAATGACTTCAAATCCATTTTTTTAAATCACAGCTGCACTTCAAAAGGCTCTAAAAGGTTAATTAAAGTTATTATTTCTGCAAGCACGGATCAAAAATCTGCCCTGAAGCTGATGTAGTCCTGGAGATTTTTTTATGAAAAGCTGCCGTTCACATGAGAGAATCTGTTGGTCAAAGTTAAATTTACGCATGTGAATTTGTTTTAAATTGAATATATATACACTTCCACTTATGTTATACATACATTCTGTGGGTTATCATTTAAATAAATCCAACATTGCAAGCTTCAAGTAATATATATATGTATATATATATATATATATATATATATATATATAATCTACCTACTTCCTATAGCAATACATACTGTCTACAGGCACTGCATCAGTGCTATTTGAACAGACATTTGAAAACCACAGTAAAGTTACACATTAGTATACATAATAAGGTAAGGTCGTAAGAGACTTCAATACACATGACACACACATGTCACATGATTACTGTATCTGCTCTGCAATACTAATTTGTCCACAGCATTCTGCAAAAGGAAAAGGAACAGTTATATACACTGTTATTTACAACAAACATGAACTCCCATTGCAAGAGCTGTGCATAACTTTAAACATTGTTGCAGCACATACAGTATGGGAACCGAACTTACTACGGAACATAGTACTGTAAATAATTCACACATCCAGATGTTCCACTCTGGTTGCAACTAGTGCTTCACACGCCACGTCTCACCATTGAAAGCTGAGGCTCACCTCAGAGACATTGTTCAATTCAGGATACGTTTTCAGGAAAGAAGTAATATAATAATAAAAAAAAAAAAAATGTCAAGTTTTATAGACTATTCCTCATTCACAAGTACAGTTTATTCTGACTGATGGGATATAAGTGAATGATAATGTTATTGCAGAGAATTGTATCGATGCATGCCCAAAGGCTTTTGCAATTTCTTTGAAGGAATGATGAAATGTTATTATGCTAAACACAAATGAATACATCCTGTGGAGATTCAACTAACTGCTGATATTAAAAGTGACGTGTGAAATATACACAAGCGACTGAGGATAAACTGTAATTTTTCTGTTTTTAATTGGTTGCGTACTACTTTCTATTTTAATATTATTTTCTTTTTAATCAAGGTCTTTAAAGTTGCAACAGAACATGATTTTATAAATATATTGTTGCAGATATATTGTAACTAAAGATTGAATGACTGAGTGGCATATTTGCTTTTTTTTTTTAATTAATCTGTATTACCTTTTTAGGGGTTTTTGGAAGAATAGTCCAGCAGCATTAAAAGAGATCAGTAAAAAACAAAATTTTTCATCCCCACTATATACTTTAACGAATGTATATATGGTGGAGTTAATTGCAGAAACGTACATTGGTGGCTGGGAATAGATGGAATGATTTAAAGGCCTTAGCACAACCGTGTTGAATCCAATAAAGATGTGTTTTTTTTTCCTTACTGTTGCGACTGGCCCACGTCTTCTTATCGCTGCAGAAAAAACGGCACATTCCTGAACAACCGTTAGCGCCTTCGGCCACCGGTCATCCCTCAATCTTCCCCGCTGACGTGTTCGCCGCGTTTAACTGAACATAAACGCGCCGAGCAGCGGTCACGTTAACCTTGACCCCGAGGGGTTGGGGGGGGGAGGCCGCGGCTCGGTGACTCATCAGCCGACGCTCGCCGTCTGCTGGGAATCCGCCTCGCCGCTGATGATTGAGCGCTTCTGTGAAATAGGAACTCTTCTTCCTTGTCGGTGGCGATGGGCTTGATGGGGGGTGCTGGGCAAGGGTGTGTGTGTGTGTGTGTGTGTGTGTGTGTGTGTGTGGGGTGGGGGGGTGTAACGCTTCAGGGGCCTCTCTCCCTCGCAAAAGGATATTTATCACAGGCACGCCGATCTGTTTTACGCTCAGGAGACTCCCAGACGGCCCCCTAATAAACGCTTAGAGGGGATGAAATATTCATGCGGAGTTAAATATGGATCCTGGAGCAGTCGCCGAGCATTAAACCCCGTCAATACTGATCAGCGCCGACACCCCCCGCCCCCCTCCTTTCTCTCTCCTGCGCCAGAATTTTCGGCCTCCGTCAGGCTGTGAGACTTTGGGATAAAGGTACGGAGGAGGACTCAGCCGAGCAAAGCGGAAAAGGGGGTTGGGGGGGGGGGGGGGAGCTGCCCGACGTGTGTTTATGATGAGCGAGTGCAGCAGTCAGATGTGTCGGGGCCGCTCTTATCGATGTTAACTAACTAACCGTAAAACTGGGATTGCCGGTCCCGTGGTGTGAAGCTGCTTTTTTTTTTTTCCTCCTCGAGACAGCTCAGGCTACATCAGGCACCCTCTTCAGAGGGTTTTTCGCAAAAAACTTGCCTCTTGCTCGCTCATACGCTGATATGAATGCGGATTAATGAGGAGGCCTGTGCAGCATCTACGTGGTGACCTTTAACCTTTAGTGGCGGCGGGTTATAGGGCGCTACACTTAAGGGAACCAAACGAACGGGTCAGGGCAGGACCGTCTATCAGCTTGTTACTCAGATACAGAGAGGTGCAGGTCCTATGGTTTGAAAATACTTCTGTATAGGAAGAGAACTCAAGTTTTTACTTAAGTAAGATTGTAAAAGTATTGGTTTAGAAAACTGAATGTAAATGTAAGTTAAAGATTCTGAGACCATGATGACTTTGTTTTATTTAAATTTTATTGTTGAAAAATGTGTTTCAGCCACATATGCTGTATGTCCATTGACATTAAACTTTTTTTTTGTTTAATGCAAATACATTAAAGAACCAAATATGTGAGCTCCTGAGCATTAGCTTCTTGTTTCATGAAGCAGAATGTAGTCACTTTTTAGGAAGAAATATTGCATTTGAATGTGTTGCATTCTCCCTTTAAAAGCATTTCAGCTAACAGAAATTGCAAAACCTAGTTAATAATCACGTCATTGTTTATGTACGAATTAATCAAATGGCTTTTTCTTGTTTATATTATGTTTGTTTACTCTGTTTCTGTTTTCCAATGTAAAAAAAAAAGCTAGATCTTGATGACACAAGCTGGAAAATGCTCAAAACAGCACTAAATACTATTAAGAAAACTACAGTAAAGTTACTATATTTAGTGAGGTAACTGAGTAGAAGACACTAAATGTGCATGTTTCACATTTTAATGCATATGCTCTTTGCAATAAAAACTTGTCCACAGCATTGTGTGAAACAAAAAAAATACACCTTTATTATAACAAATATAAACTCTCTCTGGATAGAACTGTGCACAAACATCCAACATGCACTGTACTGTCAATCATTCATACGTCAACTATCATCCAGCAACTACTGCTTCACAAAACCGATTCGCATCAAAGCTCATGTTCACCTGAGAGAAATGGTTCAATTTAGAAGACATTTGCAGGAAAAATAATAAATAAATAAATAAACGTATATTATTGCCTTGACAGATTTGGACAAGTAGTTCAACATTTTTCATTATGTAAAGACTCAAGCAAAGAAATGTGGTTCATTATTTTAATAGAGAACGACTATTGCTTCTTATTTCCTACCAAAGTATACTTAATTTGGACTTACATGACAAAAGCGAATGATAATGTCATCAAATAGCAGGAAGTTGTACGAAGGCAATTTAATGCACGTCCAAAACAATTTGGAGTTTGTTCGAAAGGAAATGAAAAAAAGGCGACTATGATGAGCGCAAATGAATAAATGTTGCAAATGTTAATAGTGATGTGAGAAATGCTTCAAAACGACTGAGAAAAACTATATTAAAAAAAAAAAAAAAAACAAGAGACATATCAAAGGTTTTAGGTGTGCTACGATTCATTTCAACAGTCTAGAAATATCTCAGTGATGCACTCCTGCAGGTTTGTTAATTAAATGTTATTTTTTATTTTTTTTCATGACCAGTTGTGATGATGTTAACTACAATGGTCAAACAGTGTCTAAAAGGTCAGCACCAGGGGAGTATCATCATCATCATCATCATCATCATCATCTTATGCCTGATATACTGAGAAGCGGTTTCCCACAGTGCAGTGCTTTTGTCTGGAAGCGGACAAATAATGGCACAGGCCAAACAGCTGGGGGACGCTGGGTGATGCTGGGCTACAGGCAGAGACGCCACAGAACCCGCTGCCTGCTTTGGACCGACGTGTCATTTTTTTACACAAACACTTACTTTTTTGCTGAGGCTTGTTGTCACACTTTTCACTTTTCCTCTCACAAAAAGTTGGTCGGTCAGTTTCTGTACCTGGACTGACTTTGATTTACTTTTTCAAAGCCCAAATCAACAATATTTCCGCCTTTTAAAAACGTCTAGATTCACTTGACAGATTTTGACAACTAGTTCAACACTTTTGTCTGTAATAAGGACTATTAGTTTTACAGGGAAATGACTATTCAGCAGAGATTTGGAATTGACACCTCATCCAAAAGAACTTGAAATTTTTTTGAGGGAATGGTAAACTGCTGCTGTGGTGAGCACAAACGACGGAATGTTGTGGAGGCTGAACTGAATGCAAATGTTAATAGTGATATGAGAAATGCACCAAAGCGACTGAGAAAAGAAAAAAAAACCTGTAGCGACACAGAGGCTTGAGAGAGAAGCTGTAAAACTATATTAAGATTATACTTTTGGTTCTTAAAACCACAACTATATCTTGTTCAACAACTTCAAATAAAACCCAGGAAGTGTAAAAGATGGGAAATGATGCCTCTAAAATGTTCAAGAAACCTTAAAGTGCTGTGAATTGCAGATATTCTCTCTAATGGTGCAGAAGGTCACAGCATGCTGTGGAAAAGTTTTCTGATATAAAACTATAACTACTTGCTTGTCTGTAAAACCGGTGGAGCTGGATAAACAGGAGCCGTGGCTTGACTACTGAGAAGGCATGACGACGACGATGATGATGATGATGATGATGATGCTGATACTAACTGAGGACAGTAAAAGAGGTTTACCGTTTGCTGTTGTTATTCCTCCTGTTTATGCTGGCTGTTAAAAAAAGTACATTTAAATATGCTTTTAATGTAAATAGTGAAAAAAATCCATAGTGTGTCCACACAGTCGTTTAAATTAGATGTAGCTCTTCAGTTTGAGTCAGTCATATCAAGTGCATATGTGACACATTAATAGGTTTTTAATAGCATCAAATTGCCTCTTTGTGTCGCCTTTGACAGTGATTCTGTTGAGCTTAGGTGGAAGTTGGAATTGAAACAGAAACGCTGTGTTTCTTGTTTTACTTGATTTGACTAATTTGAATGCTGAAGCTTCATATTAGCAGGACAACTTTGTCCTCCGTCACTTCAAAGGTGTCAAACATGTGGCCCGTGGCCCACTAAAGGGTCTTATTTGGCCGGTCGGATGACTGCTCCTGTTTTTTGTTTTTTGTTGTTTTTTACTGAAATGTGATGTAGGTCAGCATCTTTTGGGATTAAAGGGATAAAATATATGCAAGTTTAATTCAAAAATTTTCTTAAGGGAGGACATAACTTCACCTGCTGCTTAATTCATGCAATAGTATGGAGGTATATGGGAAACCTGATACGTTGCACTATTATAAGTTATCACCTCCTTTATGTCAATTGAAGGTTAACTGATGTTGCAAATATTTATGATAAAATTCTTTACATAAAAAGGAAGAAAAAAAATGTAGGTGATGTTTTCTAATATATATATTGACAAATTGCATTGTATGAGGCAAATGATCTAAACAGAGTTTGACACTTGACCTACATTGTATGTGCATTATAAAAATTGTTTTTAAAGATTACAGAAAATACAACTATTGAGGGCAGCCTCAAATTGAGAAAAAAGGGAAATAACTATTCACCAATGATAACAGACACATTACGTGTAAAAAGTTGAGATCATAATCCAAGGTGCTGCACAGATTGTACAAAGACAAGAGAAAAATAAAAGCACAATGAACAAAAGTTCTACCTGAAATTGATATACTGCTTCTCTGTGATGCTGGTTTGATTGATCAGTCACCGAGGAAAGCTATTTATTGAATATCACGCCCGAAGCATATATGTCAAAATTAAGATGTTTATGCTGCCTTTGAAGCATTGGTCGATTTGGCCACAGCAAGGTTGACTTCACACACGCGGTGCACACAGCCGGCGAGCGGCCTGGAGAGGAAGAGCGCGATCAATAGTGAGCAGGGAATCAATGTCGTCTATGACGAATGTCAGGTAATCCGCGGTATCGATAAGCCTCTTTGTTCTGCTTGTGCTTGTGAAAAAAAGTGTTGAATCAAGGTTCAGCCCGACAGGCGTGAGGGAACTTTTTTTTTATTTTTAAAATTTCTGGTAATATCAGTGGGACCTAAAAAGAAAGGGGGGGGGGCAGAATAAGAAACAAGAGATGAGGAAGGAGAAAATAAACAGATGCTGAAAGAAAGAAAAAAAAAAGAAATCTATTTCTATGGGTTCAGGAGAGAGAATAGTAGCGGAGCAGGGAGCGTCGAAGAAAAATGGATTTCATTATACGAGAGCTGACAACAGCAACATATCCCTGCTGCTTTCTTATCCTCTCTCTAATTCTAACCACCACTGCCAAATGAATCAGGAGTCGTTGCTATAGCAAAAACTGTGGAAAGATACATATATACACACACACACACACACACACACATATATATATATATATATATATATATATATATATGTGTGTGTGTGTGTAACAGCATATAGTGTTTGTTTATATGCAACAAAACATGCTATCTATATGGTATTTATATATTCCAATAATTAATTCAAAATCAATGTATTTCGCACTTTGTTTTTATATGCACTATGATATAAATGAAATGTGCAATAACATTTGTCATGCAAGCAGTACCAGTAGCATTTCTTTTTCTTTTTTTTCTTTTTTTTACAGTAGCAGTTAAATAGAATATTTAGTAACTATCAACTTAATCAAAGCAAATGCAGTTCTAGAAAGCAATCGGATATCTCAAAATGTAAATCTTTTTTTCACGCAGGTTTTTGTCATTTAAAACTTGTTAAAGTTGTATCTTTTTTTTTTTTTTTTTTTTACCAAAAACTATGAATTTGTGCAATATAAATTATAAAACTAGTGCATGTGTTTTTAGATTTTTTCCAAACCTTTTAAGAGAGTTAAAGTATGGTTTACCATGACATATCAATGATGAAAAATGATATCAATCTATGTGCAAACTGTATTGCCCACCTCTACATTTATATCTAAAAAAAGGAAATGTAGAGGTCGGCGTAAATTGAAAAGTCAATTTTTATGACATGATGGTAGAAAACTTCGACAAAGTTTTTTTAAGCAAAAACTGAAGCTTCCAAATGCTTCCTGTTGTATGACGTCGTTGACTTCTTGCCCCTTTCTCCTAAGAACACGGCAAAGACACAAATTATTATGGTTTTCATGCTCGACAAGTATATATTGTATATATAAGTATATAATCTTTCAAGTCTCTACACATACATTTTTACTGGGAGGGATAAATACTTTTTCTTGTTTGTGATGACATCCATGCGAAGTCCCCCAACAGTTTTCAGTCATTTAATTGATATTCTTATAAAATGGAAAAAAAACAAAAACAACAAATAGATAAATAACATTAAGTTTTAAATTTCTCTACAACTTTCCATTCATGAAATTCACTGGCCTGATGTTATTGGGGGGCTTAATTTGTCTGTTTTTTTTCTCTGCAGGTCTGATTCGGTTGCAGGAACTGATCAAGGCGCCGTCGCGGTACAACATCCGGTTAAAGATCCGCCAGCTGCCCGCCGACACCAAGGACGCCAAGCCGCTGTTAAAGGAGATGAAGCGGGGCAAGGAGTTCCACATCATCTTCGACTGTGGCCACGAAATGGCTGCCGGGATCCTGAAGCAGGTGTGTGTGCATGTGTGTGAGAGTGTGTGTGTGTGTGTGTGTGTGTGTGTGTGTACAGACTTACTTCCCATCTATTTTCATCCCGGAACTACAGAAGCGTTGGGTGTATGTAAACCAATTATGTCTCAATTAAAACTTAATTATCTTATTATCTCCTGGTTACTGTTTACTTGTCACTATGATTTAATTCGTACTCTTTTGATAACACACAGTGATTCTCGCGTGAAAGGCCTTTCGCTCACCTCTGTCTCGTCCTGGTCCCCCGGGGTCTCACTCCGGAGACCAGTGAGCACATGATTTAATTCCCTTCAACAGACCATGAAGCACCAAAAAAGCCCATTACCCTGTCATAATGACACATTTCAATTTAGAAAAACAACAAAAAAAACAATACTGGATATCACAAGATAGCGATATAATCACTTTCGGAATTGTGGGTTTTTGTTATCTTGAGATAATAATCGCAAGATAATGCTTTGATATTTCACATAGCGACATATCAGACCAATGTTAACATTAACAGGCCTAAAAAACTATTCTACACTATCCTGTGCTCTGGCAGCTTCACACCAGTGTTAGTGTTACTGTGACACATCACCACAATAGTGAATCATACGGTGGAAGCTGTGTATCCCAACAAGTTTATGAGCTCACACATCTCTCAGATGATAGTAAAAATATATATAGATTGTCAATATTGTGAGAAACAGTGAATGGAGATGGAGCCTGATAGTAGTTTCACAAGGCCGTTATTATTATGTATTGATAAGACAAAAAGCAGCAGGAGACCAATGCCACTTCCTGTTCAACTGGACCTCTTTACCCTAACATCAGATTTTTCATCAGAAGTTAATGTAGGAGCATTTTTATTGCAACGCAAGGACATTTCATTTCAACGTTAGGACATTATTTCTGTATCTTTGGGATATCATTATAGTTACACTGGGACATTTTTAACTTAAAGCTGGGATTTTTCTTTTTTACCATACCATCAGGACATTTTCACTACGTAACATATACTTTTATACTTCAACATTGCGATATAATTACTGTAATGCCAGGACCATCAACTTTGGGGCATTTTAGAAGTTAGTTAGTTATTATGCACCAATGTAACATTGCAGGAACTTTTTTATTTAACTGTAATAATGAGAAATTATTACACACAGTCACATTGGGACATTTTTCCATTAATGTCTAAAAATTTTTAATTTTTATGTAATATTGTTTGTGTGTGTGTGTGTGTTTTTACCATAACATAAGAAAGCTTCTGCCATATAGTCTCAGGACATGTTTTCTAATATATATATTTCCTTTTTTACTGTAAGGCCAGGAGATTTTTACTGCAACATCAAGATGTTTGACAACTCTGTAAATGTTCAACCACATTTGAAGTGACCATTTTAACCCAAGCCATGATTATTTCTCAACAATTTTGTAACACCTTACTTTTGTGACTAAACCTAAGCAGATCTACTACATGTAACTGCATCTAACATGGGATAACTTACTATAGCAGAATAATCTAGTGCTATTTCATATATATTTCTTCTTGAGGCGCACCAGTCTGCCAGTATCTGTGAAATTGAATTTTCTTTTCACCCCAGTCCACCACTGCATATAAAAGATCAAATTTTTCTTTTTCTTTTTAATTCTAAATGAGTCGATTTATCAGTAAACTGGTCACAGATTTTCACAAATGACAAATGATGATATTTAGTCTTCAGATTTATGGGATCAGTGAGTAAAACCTGCCTCACGTCGCCCGAAGGAGCCTCCAGTCTCACAAAAAAACGATTTTATTAGTACGGCACATAAATGAGTTTTATCTCCTTTCATGGCGCGATGTGACTTTTCCGAGGAGTTGATACAAATGATACTCATCAATCAAAAGTGTTTGCTGTCTGACCTTTAAAAGTGAAAAGAAGTTTCGCTGCAGAGTGTTTGCATGGATAATGCCATTTATAATCTTTATCTACATGTGGAGTTAAACATATCACCCTGCACGGTATTTGTGCATATAATTGTCCCACTTTTACGCATCGACGTTAAACTGTCATTTGGTGTAAAAAAAGGACTTTGCAATGAGTTACTCAATTAACACATGTTAATATTTCTGTCTTTATCAAATATTAAAGACAACATGACTCCCCATCAGCGCTCTGTCACTCTCCCGGTGGTTTTAATCAACGCCTGAGCGGTGGATTGTCAGGGAAGGTCAAGGACTCGTTCCATTAATAATGTCTGAGAGAAACCCCGCTAATGGTCGGCCATGAAAGACTAAACTGTCCCGCTCTGATATTCCAGTTACATGAAACACCAATAGGTTACAGATCACCACTACTATCATTATAAGCAAAGGTTTTACCCCCGAAAACAGGGGACCATCATGGGGGAAACATTTCATGTTAAAAAATGCATTTTCACAACTACAAACTGGTCTAATTTGCCTGCTCTTGTATTTCCCCACACACAGAGGCAGAGAGAAAATGAAAATCTTTCATGGAAACAGGCAGCTGGAAATTGTATTGAGCTTGTCCGAGAAGGAGATAAGTTTTAAGCGATTTGCCAGAAACAGAAGCGGCATGAGGCTAATCGGAGGGAAAACATCGCTTTATTGTAATACAACCTCATGCCCTGGTGGAAAATAACTTATTCATTAAATAATGTAATTATCATTAAAGGTTCTGTACTAAAGTGTAGCTTTTAGGTACCTGTGTGCATGTGATGCTCTTTTCTACTCCACTTTACTACATTTCAGAAGGAAATATTGTACTTTTACTCCACTTCATTTATCTGATGGCTTTTTAGTTAATAGTTAATATCCATATATACATGTTTATAAGATTATATATGAATACTAACTGCTATTCAAATTGTCATTTATTTTATTGTAATGCATTTTGAGTGAACATTATATAAATACATTGTAATATCATTATAAAATAGTATAGACTTGTATAATAATGCAGTACTATTACTAATAATGCAAAACTTCAACAATAAAATGCTGACATGTATTTATCCATTCAAAACGAGTAGTATAATAGACTATAACTATATAACAGTCTGTATACTGTGATTGAGTATATTTACTTTTGATACATTTAAGTACATTTTGCTGATGATACTAAAATTTCACTTTAGTAACATCTTGAATTCAGGACTTGTAAAGGTGAATTGTTTGGACCATTATTTCTATTTTACTTATGCATCACATGACTGCATGAAGACGTTTTTCGGGGACACCAAATTTCCACAAATATAGAAATATAGCCTGCAGAGAAATGTCACAAAGCCGCACACATGACGTACAACCACAACTAATATAATGAAAAGAAGAATAGACTCAAGTGTATTTAGTCTGTTATGTTTGTATGTATGTTTCTCCAACATATTCCCACAAATATTCTTTCACATTAAAAGCCTCAAAATCATATATTTATTTTAATCCACACCATGATCTTTTCCTCATCCTAGCCAAGTGTTTTACTTTTTTTTATTTTTGTGTCCTAAACCTTAACACCTTTTGTACGTGTTTTCCAAATGAAATAAAACGTTGAATTGTGAAGTGAATTTAGCCTAAAATAAGGGGATTTGAATCCTAAAAGATAGCCACCAGCTGTTTAACAATACCCTATGATTGCCAGTGTGTGGTTACACAGTGTATTTAGAGTTTTGTTTTTTTTTAGCCCCGGTAGATATATGGTATAATACTTTCAAAGAAGCGCAGATTATTGGAAGCGAAACAGAGGAGTGAACGGTGAAATGAAAATTCGCCTTGGGTCGTGTTTGGACGCAACTCCGGGTGTTAGTACAAACGCGGGTTGTTCCATTGACAGCTATCTATATAACAGCACTTATCCCTGAACAGGATGTGCTTCTCTATTGATACATTTTTCCGCCGCCCATAAGTGGCGTCAAATAAAGAGAACATGTGCCCTGAAAGGTTTCCGTCACTCATTTGTCATCGCCGGGTCCAGGAAATGCAAAAAAAAAAAGCGGCGTGTGAGTCACCGCTGAATAGGATACTGGTCTTTAGATAGAAGAGCTGGAGGCTCTCGAAGGCTTCAGATCCCCTTTACCCGCTTAATCATCCTCACCACGCAGCCCTAATCTGCAAGTTCTATTTGTGAGTGTGACACCAGCGTATAGCCCCATACAGCCAGATGTGTGGTGGCACGCAGCCAGCGCGCACACACACACACACACACACACACACACCGTCTGGATGATGGCAGCCTTATACAGAGCAAGGTGATTCTACTTTAGGATCTCGTCTCTGCGGAGGTTTTTTTAAAGACGCGTGGCCAACTTTAAACGCGGCCATTTGCCGTGATGATGAGTCTCAGGCCGAAGATGAACAGGGGGATTTTTGTTTTTTACGTAGAAAAGGCATCAATTGGTACAAGTGGAGCCGCAACAGGACAGAATGTTGTTTCCCCGTTAATCGAGGTCATCTTCGTCAGGAGAAAGTCAAAAAAAAAAAAAAAAAACCTCTCTCAAAATGGACATTTTGTGTTCATGTTGTTTTTTTGTCTTTTTTTTTCTTTATACAAAAATCATCATCTATATAAAACTAGTTGTTAACATGTGTTTTTACATTTTTTAAAACCTTTTTAACATAATTTAACTATCTGGTACTATCTGATACCTTTTTCAGGATTACACCATATGACAGTTTTGACATCCCTTGTAACAGGTTCAGAAACATACCAAAGAAAAAGTCATCTCAAAACATTAAACTACTAAAAAGTTTTTTCTTGGACAACACGAAGACTCAGTGAGTCCTAACAACAGGCAAATTGTATTTTTTTTCTATCTCGTACTGTAAAAAAAGTTAAAAAAAAAAAATCCTCTCTAACAATTTAGAAACAGGCCTGTAAAGAATGAATTCATCAAATTAATTGATAGGATTGTAACTGTTTTAACATACCAAAGAAAAAAAAAATTGAAAATATTAAACCATAACAACTTTATTCAATCGGACGTCACGTTTCAACGTGTCCTTTACAGACTCAGTGTAATTTTATTTAAACTGTCCGTGAGGGTTAAGTGGTTATGGTGAGCCAACTAACATATGTGGTTAAACTGAGAGAAAGATCATACTCATGGTTAATGAAGCGGCAAATGTTAATCGAGAATTTATGACGTGCCTCACGCCGCCATGACCTCCACCCGCTTATTCTCCGTCCTGCTAGAATAAAGGCCGCACTACCACCTGCGTCGGCTCTGAGGTGAACCAGGAGGTGCATTATGTTGGAATAAATACCTTAAAACACAAACCGTTACAACAACTACCAATAACAGCTAACACCAGCACCCTAAATATGACATTTTTTTTTTTTAGTTGGGAAGTTAGGAGTGTCAAAAACATACATCTACTTGGTTGAAACGTAATATTTTAACAGCAAAAATACAGCAGCTTATAGATTTCAAACACTTTTTTTTTTAAAGTGTATTTTTTTACATGCATTTTGTGTATTTTTAAGTTTATGCATAGAAAGTCAACTTTTGATCCTCACTATATATACTTCACCAACAAAAAAGTGTAATTCTTTTCTTTTATGAATGTGGGAATGACATTGTGTGACATTCCTTCAGCCATTGAACCTTTCAATCGTCCCTATATGATTTTTTCAGAATGACCCACTCTACAGAATGATGCTTCCCTGCCCATATTCCAAAATGTACACTGGGATGAGCTGTTTCCTTTTTTGGTTTGGTGATTGTTTCTTATCTGGGAGCCCGTGGCTGCAGCGGTGGAGCAGAATATCTGCCTCCTCACATTACATGCTGATACAGCCACAGTCACACAAACGGACGCGTGCACGCGTGTATATAAGGAAATATTGTGCCTCCCTATTCATTTACAAATCTCTCCTTCTCCAAATCTGTCTCTTTCTGTCACTCTTTCTTAGGCTCTCGCCATGGGGATGATGACGGAGTATTATCACTATATCTTCACCACACTGGTGAGTAGAGAAAGAAGCACGGGCCCCTTTGTCGTCAGGTCTAAGTGCTCCGTATCCCTATGAAGATTTCTTCAATGCTCACAAAAAAAAATGAGTTGATGCCGCTCTTTAATCTGTTCATTCTCTATTACTTCCTTGGATCTCTTTTTTTTTTCCCCCCTCGTTTGATGTGTTCTCCACGACTCAAAGAACAACAACACACACACCGAAGTGTCATCGAGATAATTCACTTCATTCCTTTCCTGTTTCTACTTCTTTTGGATTTTCTTTCTGATGTACAGCAAGTCATTTTAAAACTAAATAGTCAGTGTGGATATGTGTTCCACAGCTCTGTTCTTCCTTTCCACATTTGTCATTTCAGATATTCAGAGCTATAATCTTCCTAGGACAAATAGCATCACTTCATGTGTATAGGGGTTTGTCATTACAGATATCTACAATTCACTTTGAGATATAACGGATAGTAGTGATATCAGTTTTACATATTTACAGTTTGACAATGACTATATTAAATTCACTATAATTAAAGATATCTGCAGATATCTACTAGGTGAAATTAGGTTGTATATTTCTATATCTCGAGTTGCGACTAGTCAAAATGAAGTTGGGGATATAATTAGGATGTAAATACCTCAAACTGAATTTTGATTAGAGATATCTGAAATGGGAGATATCTGTACGTTTCAGTCTGCTTCAGAATGTAATTACAGATGTCTTGATTTACAGTTTTGACTGGGCAAAATGACATTGCAGAAATGCTTCTATTATAAACGTTATTCATAAGAGAAAAAGTATATGCAGCTATTTAAATATGATGAATATACATTTTCTTTTGGTTGCTACACTTTGCCACGCATTTTCATGAAAACAATTTTGTTTTTCCATTTCTTTTCTTTTTTTTAATTTTTACAAGAAATCATTTGCCTTGATTTGGTCATTTTAAAAGGGCAGGTTAATTAAGCTTTATAGCTTCAACATATGCCTTCATTGGCCAAGACAACAACGTTTTAATGTTTGTTTTGGTATAATGTACATAGACGATGACCAAAATACAACAAAATAATCAAATCAGTGCAAAAAAAAAAATAGCCATAAATAGAAAGATGACTTTTGCGGTGTTCACATGGCTATATCAGGTGGGACGGAGACCTGAAGAAATTCTTCCCTTTATATTGCAAACAATTAGAAAAAAAAGATGAATAACTGTGTGTGTATATTTCCAAAGAGAGGAACCATCTCCGTAGTATCTCTCTCCACAGCTGCTGCAGCCCCTGCAGCTTCAGGTAACGGTGAATCGTCGTTGCGTTTATCCTCAACCACTTTCCTCAAACACAGCGTAGCGTATTTTTAGCAGCCGCTGGGTTGCACACGGAAACAAACAAGCAAACCAACATTAACGGATGCCATGTTGGAGTCTTTCTCTTTATCTTCCCTCCCCCCTCCCCCCGCCTCGCCTCCCCTTCTTTGATTCCGCCGACGTTAGCGGTCGTAGTAGTGGTGTTATTTGTAGCTCTGCCTCTGTGTTGTCAGCCAGCGTGACATCTGTGAGTGAAGCGTGCGTGTCACCCGGCGTAGATGAGAAGTAAAAAACATAAGCGTTCAGGAAGGAGAGCCTGTTGCTATTCATTTGTGTAGTTATGTCTTCATTTATGTATTCGTTTATTAGTGAAATTACATATATACTTATGACAGCATAATGATACACAACAGTGTGTGCGTGTGTATGTAATAAAGTGGTATAACACTGTAATAACTGTTATTATATAACACAATACAACAAAATTAAAAAATATATAAATGTATATATATTTTAAAGAGAAATACATGAATAAACAATGTAGATTATTAATGTAAGAAAATAAAAGAAAAAGTTAAATACATAACATAAAAAATAAAGAAATAATATTTCTATATACGTACATATGTATATACATATATGACTTTGTGTAATATGATAATATTATGTCGCAACATGATATAATGTAACTTATAATATAATCTAGTATCACATAGAACATGTCAATATAATATAATATAAGGTACTATAACATAGCATAACTTTACATGATACAATACCACATCAGATAGCATAGTATGGTAGAAGTACACTATGATTAAACAGTGATTAATACAACATAATATAACAACTGACTGTATCATACAGTATTTGGCATTTCACATAGTGATGAGGGGGTGAGGTCAGACCGGGGCACCGGGTGGCGATCAGGAGGCCCTCCCTGCCAGGCCCTGGGTGGCAATTTTGAAATGGTCCATAACACTTCCCCTCCACAGCCATTTATCATGCCGTGATTTACGCTGGATAATTAAAAGGCCGCAGTGATGTTTTCAGGGAAGATGAAATGTAAAACACATGCATGCAGGGCGGGGAGGTGCTGCAGGAACAGACAGAGGAGAAGGAGTATCCTGTCATTTCCTACTGTTATGTTTGGCAGTCAGAGGGTCCGGTGCCGACAGCCTAGTTCTCCCACCAGGCCGAGGCCGCATATGGCAGACGTATTCCTGCCAGGTTTCTCGTTACTCTTCGTTGACCTTGTGTTCACGGTTCTGGTCGTAAGCTTTGATCAGTCCATCAGTTTGTCTGTTTGTAAACCTGATACTGGCCTTTTGTGAATTCTAAGATACAGTTTTTGGCACACAGCAGTGAAAGTGAAGTGATTATTATTATTATTACAGCTTACCCTAAGGTCTTTTTCACCATTCTCTAACATTTTATAGACCAAACTACTGATTAATTGAGAAATAAATAGGCTGTCAGAGCCCTACATTCCAGTCTAGTGGTTTATATTACTGATCACTATCATTTAAATAGAAACACATGCAATGGATGTTGTGTGCACTGAGTATCACAAAAAATAAAAACAAAAAGGATGATGAAATCTGATCAGGGTGATATAAAGCAAAGTCCAGGTCTGTTAGCGTTTCATCATCTAAAAGTTGTTTCTGGGGTTCTTTTCTACCTGAACTAAGGTGCTGAATGCATCTTATTTACTCTCATTATTGTGGCCGTTATTTCCATTGGAAACATTGTAATGAGAACACTAAAACCACTGGTGACATCGCCTGAAAAAAGTTATCAAGTAGTCAAGCGACATGACCAAAAAAGCTGGGAACTGCTTTATTATTTATATATATTATATCTTTATTTCAACAGACATTTTGGGTAATTTTTCTGTTTAACATTTATTTCCTCTATTTGGCTAACACGGAGCTTCATTTAAAACCTGCTTGAGTGTTGAAGTGTTAAAACCAGATTTCGGCAATTAACTTGGTGCATACCAGCCAAAAACTGTGATTGTAAAATCCAACGTGTAATGCATCGGAATGAAAGAAGAAAACTATGCCCTGTACACTTTCTGTGTTCGGAATTGATAAATAAGTGTCAATTTTGCCGTCACATTTTTTGTTTTGTCTTCTAAGGAACATTTTGTGGGACAGTGTGGTGACAATGTTGTCTCATGAGATCTTCATTGAACTCATCTCTGGCCAATACAGACATCAGTTTGAGATGGACGTTGACATTGAGCTGTCATTCAGGCAGAGCTTAATAGAGCTGCGCTCGAAATTCGATTTTTGTGTCTAGTCAGACTTCTGTCCTTGCCTCAGTTTACGTGCAACGGAGAAAATCAAATAACAGACAGGGTCCACCCCTTCATGTGGCGTCACCTGTTGTTTCAGCAAGCTATTATGGCCATAGATATATACATTGGTCTATTATACATGGATATACCCCTTAACCTTTCTGAAAACTGAATCTTAAAACAACTCAATAAGCTTAATAAATTATCAACTGCTCAAGTCCACGCTGAGAATTGGATATTACTGTGGATAGGCCAGCGCGTCTTTTCCAACACTGACTTATTATTTCTATTCCTCATCCCAGGACCTGTTCGCCCTGGACGTGGAGCCGTACCGATACAGCGGCGTGAACATGACGGGCTTCAGGATCCTCAACACCGAGAACAGCCAGGTGGCCTCCATCATCGAGAAGTGGTCCATGGAGCGGCTGCAGGCTCCGCCCAAACCTGATTCTGGTCTACTGGACGGCTTCATGACCGTGAGTTTCAGCGAACACGAGGAAACGCACGGACTGATCATCCCATGCACCTTTTTTTTCCAGTCAATATGCAGGCTTCATTATCTTCTAATGTTCATTATCGGCTCCATCCCATGAACTGTATTTTTTTCAGGGATGGGTTCTCCTGACGCGAGCATCTTCTGCTTATTGTTGACCCAGTAGGTCAGCGTCATTAAGTTTATTGATGAGAACACGCTGTTGTGTGTTTTTTTGGTCATCTTCATTGCTTTCATGCTATATATGTGAAAAAAAAGAATACTTTTATTTCTTAGCAAAAGTGCAGTTTCTCAGCAGAGGTCTAGCCATTGAAAGACACTCATAAAGAGACAAGATATTTTGGCAATGACTTTGTCAATCTGATAGATTTATATGGGCTGAACACACTAAAAAGCAGCTAATCACAGTGGCTGTGAGGAGACCTCGGAACGATACGGCTTATAAATAATTTCTATATCCTCCAACCCGGTTTTGGATGAATTGAGGTTTTGACCTGATTGCAGTGCATTATGATGGTTCATCTTCTGGGAACCATGAATGTCTGCAGAAGTATTTCATGGCAAATCATCCAACAATTTATTGCAGCCTGATCCACAGTAGTGGATCAGCAGAGATCGACATCCACAGAGAGAATAGTGTGGTTAAAAGCCAAAGCAACGGAAATTAACAAATAGATGACGATTCGGATTTTCAACATGCAGATGTATGTATTTGGTCTGCTTCCATGTGGACATTAAAGGCTCTTTTTTCTGTTGATCAGTGCAGCCATCTTCAATTTACTTTGATTCAAAAGAAATAGACTGAATGTGAAATTTCAGTTAATTTCAATGTGCTTCTTCAGCTTTTCCTCTGCTGGTCGGTGGGTTTTGTACATAAAGTTGCTGAGGCTATAAATGCTTTATCCAGTTCCGTATGTGACAGACGTCCCAGGCTGGATATGCAGTGGCTCCTTTAGGGTTGCTGCACACTTTTGAAAAACAAATTTAATGCTTTTTGAGACCTTTATAAGACCTTGACAGGGGAAGATTTGATAACCTTAATTCCACTGAAAACAAGTTACATTTCGGCAGAGCTTTGTGTCAATCAATCAATTATGACAATAATAATGAGGATATTTCTCTAGATTTTTGTATCCTCATAACCATCATAATCTATCATCACATAAATTGATGCTAAATGATGTAATAATATTAGATTAGTACACAGGACATTAAACTATACACAGTTTATTGTTTATTAAACTATAAACTGTGTCCAACATTAGAAGAACAGTGTGTAGAAAACAATGATGTAACCAAGCATAACCTCCAAATTTAAGACCTACCATGATTACAAATGAGACTTTTTAAGATACTGTATGACCTACATTTAAGGATTTGTGGACACCCTGCGCTGACTGTAACTCAGCAGCCGTCCTGAGGGAGTCAAATGGGAACCTCCATGTCCCGAGTCGTGAGCCCTTGGATGTGATAAGAAGAGTCTCTGTCACTTGTGATGTGAAACCTCCCTGAACAGAGCACACCGCCTGTAATAACTGTTCCTCCATGCCGCTTTCATACCACTCTATTATCTGGGAACTCGCCCAAAAAAAAATGTTAACCCTTCGGAGACAAGGAAAAGGGAAAGAAAACAAGAGTAATGGAGGAAGGAGGAGAAATGATGTAAAAAGGTATGGGAGAAGGAGGAGGAGACAGGCAAAACAAAAAAAGTGTAATCAGAGTCCTTGTTTTTTATTCCCAGAATGAATGTCGAGGCGTTGAAACGTAGCTGTTCGGTTTGATTGCCTTTGAGAAAGCACTGGGCGGCAGTGGCGGCGACATGTCGACTGCTGATTGAAAACAGGGGGCTTACCTCTGGGGAATAAGAGACCACCACACCCTCCCCCACTCCGCTTTTTTTTTTTTTTTTTCTAAAGGAGCGAGATCGCGCTGAGTCATGTTTCCGAATTGATATTGGAGAGTGGGTGTTACTCAGTTTAAGCCCCTTTTTTGTTGGATTTGTGGCTCAATCAATACCGTTTCCCACTTGAGACCTGAAATGGACTGTGTGTGTGTAATAACTGGACCTTTTCAAAACAGCCACCGAGCCCACGTCCCGGAGCCCATCGACGTCTGGAATCCACATAAAGGGGATGAAACGAGCCAAAATGAATGTCTTTCTTATCGTATTTGTGTTTACATTGGTCCCTTTTGCTCCATTCTCCGCTTTTGTAAGAGAGTCGAGCCAGGGCGGTTATTTTTGGATCAGCGACAGGCGAAGATTTATGCGCGCGAGGAGTGTGTGCTGTGACCCAGCTCATCAGTGAATTAATGGCATATGAGTTTGAAGGTGGGGATTGATTAATTAGACAAACGGCAATCAGTCAGCAGCTAATGCATATTGACATGGTGAAAGGTTCCGTAAACGTTTGATTAACGGCTTCATTTGTGTGCTGTATTTACGGTTTTGTGTGCTTAAGTAGTGAACTGCTGATGTGCCGTAACTTACACACTCGCAGATCATGACAGATTGAGTGAGCAGACTTCGGTTTATGAGACTGTTTCTCTCCTCAGCGCCATTATTTTATATTAAATGGTTGAAGTTGCAGTTCGGCTCGTTGCAGACGTATAGTAAAATGTTCCGAACTCTGAAGATGCTAGTGAATATAAGCCATTTGATCAGGAACAAATGATTACAAAAAAAGAAGTACACAAAAACATTTCTCATATTGGATTATTTGCAAAACCATCAAAATAGTATCATCTCCTAGCAATACAAAGAGGAATCACTGTCAGTATGTTATTTATCTCAGGAACTATTCATCATTGGTGTATTGCTGACGACTTAAGTGAACACATTGTTGATTTCGGTTTAATTTGGCGGATGGTCGTGCAAAAACAACCTTGTACTCTTCAGAAAAAGTTGAATCTGGATTCTGAAAATCAGAGAAATCTACCCATATACACCACACCCTTTTCTGTCTTAGCAATTCTCCTGCCATTTTGTGTTTATTTTGAATGAGTGACCATGACAAATATGGATCTATTTGGCCAATAGGTGTCACTCTAGCAGCATCATATAAATATAAAAAAACAGGATCTCTGTCTGTAAGCGTGTTTGCATATCTCAACAAGTGTTTTTTTTGGGATCAACACTTGACGATTGAAGTGCCAAGGACCCAAAGGAGTGCAGTGTTGAGTGTGAGGTCGTTTGAATGAGTCTAATCAAGCACTTCCAGTGTTCTACGGATACGGCGAAGAAACGGGTACTGCACTAGCACTGTAAAAGCAGTGTATTAGTACAGCTTGGGCTGGTCACAAAGATCTAGTTTAGTTTCTTATTCAGCCCTCATGTGTGCCCTCTTGCCATTTCTCCTCCTCACACCCAATCAGTTTGCCTATATGAATATTTACTAGTGCCTGTTTGAATGTTGATGTGTTGGAGTTCCATGACTATAATTTAGGAATTCACCAAAATTCACGGACCAGCCAATTAGACGAGTGAGAATGTTCATGTGGAGCTTTCTGTCTCGCTTTCTATCCCACAGATAGTTATTTGGTGAGAAAAGCAGCTTATATTCCAGTGGATTTAGTCTATCGAGGAGTTCTTACTTGCTAATTGCTTGCTTTATGTAAGAGGGCAATAAGTAGCACCATAACACCAGCAGTCGCAGTTTTAAGTGATGAAATTTCTGCTGTTGCTAATGAATGTGCAATTAACCTACCACCGGTTTTCCTTTGTTGTGTTTTTTTATTAATCTAATACCCAGAAGTGCACCCAAATCCACCAATTATACTACTCAGGCTCTATTTTGAGGTGCAAAAACATGCGCAGTGCCAGATTGCAACTGTATTTGATAGTTTCCACTTGCGCAAGTGTCCACTATTACCATCAATAAATCTGACTTGATGCACAGATCATATTTATTGCCATGTGATAGTCTATTAAATCCCCCCCAGCAGATGGAGGAGTGAGCATTTACTCACAATGCGAGTAGTCAATTTCCAAATCTAAATCTATAGATATACCCACATGATTGGTCAGGATCTTATTCATGTTCTGTGTTTTTCTACATATTCAATATTAGAGAGAGAGAGACTGGTAAATGAGGCCTTGGGTCTTCCTGAAATCAGCCTCTGTCTTTTCTTTTCAGTCAAAGTGTGTGTGGAAAGAAGGCTGACATGATTGACAGGTCACAAAAGCATGTAATAAATGTAATAATAATATGTCATTTTTACTTTTATTTGTTATTGGGCATTTTTTAGTGACAAAAAAAAATCCACAAAATTCCAATACAATTCTAAGTGGAAATAGCGTCACTGTTTTTTTTTTTTCAGAGGTTTTTCACCTACATTTCACAGAAACTGAAGGCTCTGCTCGTTTTATTATGCTGTTATTTTCCCAATAGCAGCTTCCAGTGTTTGTATTTAGATTTGACTAAATGTGTAATCCTTACCCTGCCCTGCCCACCTGATCAGATAGTCTTCTCACACCCTGCAATAAAAAAAAAAAAAAACAGCTGCAGCTTTTTTTCACTGCATCCTGCATGCCGCTACCTCTTAAAACGACTGAATTAACCCATGAAGTTTCCTCCTAAAAATGCCCCCCCTCCCCCCTGACATGAGCGTGAACGTGACAAATCAGGTAAACTCATTCCGCACCCCATTCCTTTATGCTGACTTCAATTAATCGGGGCGGCGGAGAATCGCTGCCCTGAGTCGTGGCTTAACATGCGCGACGAGAGTGACCTTACAAGCTCCGCACGCTCATTACCATAATGTCCCCGCTTGTTAATTGCTTTAGCTGCTGTCTGATTCATTGTGCGGCCCTGCGAAATTGAAACAGGTTCAAAAAAACACTCAGGCATGACTGTAATTTCTGCGTTTATCGCTTCGCCGCGAGCCCGTGAGGGGGGAAAAAAGCGGAGACGTTAACTTTGACCCTCGCACCGACAAAACGCACGGGCCCGAACCCTTCAGACGGCAATGTCATCCCTTTTGTTTGTTGCAGCTCTGAAACACGGTTGGTATTCAGAGCCACGGCGCCACTGCTGAATCATTTCTGTCCCCGTATTACCATAAATATGCCCCACCTGTGGCTACATTTAAATGGGCCGGTGATGGAAAGCTATTTCCTTTTTTGACAGATATCATTTAAAGTCTGATCCAAACAGAGTTGTATGAAAAAAAAAAAAAAAAGAGTGTCACACAGACATGAGGCATATTCCAGGATTCATATTATCTGGGCATCACTCAAACAGGCATCTGGTGGGTAGGGGGGACAGATAAGATGAGTCATATGAGAAATATGTTATTAAATAGCAGTATCTCTCCTCTAGACTATACCAGACAACGTGTTAGTAATGTTGTGAGAATGCCAACGCATTAACATATGCAGTATGCACGACATGCATTTAATATGTAATAATTCATTTTAGGCGAGCAATGAAGAGCATTCCTAACCTCAATTCAGAAAATATCGATAACAGGAGAGACACCTACACTTATGTGGAAGTGTATATTTTAAGGTGTAGATGCTTTTGTGGCACACTCACACAATAATTAATTTATTTATTTATTTTGAATAAATGCCAATATTTTAAGCATCTGAAACTGGGGTTACTGGACAAAATATTTAGTATTGGATTAGGCTGAAACAATTATTTGCATTTTTTTTTAAATTTCATACATATATTAATGAATTATTAGCTTATATAATATAGTTGTGTGGATTTAAAAAAAAAAGTAACTAAAGCTGATGTAGTGGAGTAGAAAGTAAAATACTCAAGTATAGTAGTACCTCAAAATTTAGTAACAAACTTGGATACAATTTACCACTGTTACTTCTTCCAAAAATCATTGCAATCCTAAATTGTAAAATTACATTATTGTCCTGAACAATAGTGAAACGAATATATAAAATTGACTTTACCGCATCATTCTAAAGCTCCCATTATCTGTTTTCATGAACTCTCTTTGCAACATCGCCTTATGAAAAAAAAGTAAATAAATAAATAACAAATGCTATTATTGTTGTGTAAATGTTCTTGTTCCAAAAAAAAAACAACATAATATTACAGCATACTTTAATGATGTGTTTTCTTATCTTGTTTCAAATGTAATATCGCGTCACCATAATTAGATCTGTGCAGGACGTTTCCCGATCACTGTGTTTTGTGTCACTATCTTTTGTGGAATTGGAATTTGTTTTGTTCCAGCAGTTCCAGAGATAATTGTTAAAGAGCAATTTATTTCTCCGCGAACATCGGTTGTCCGTGCGTGTGTGCTTGTGTGCGTGTGTGTGTGTGTATAGGATGAAAGCTGTTCGAAGCGAATGAGAGACGGCTTTTTTTTTTTTTTTTTTGCGTCTCTATCCTGCCTGTTCCTGTTCCAACCTGTCAGTCATGGCAGCCTCGCTGACGACTTCCCTGAGTGGCAGCACAGGCAGGGAAACACGGTTTTAAGGAGCCAGGCAAGTCTGACGGATCAGCGGTTGGCCGCCGGGCGTGAGGGGGGGGATGCTGGGTGCTGACCCTCGGCCAGAGTTCAGGACTGGAGCAGTGTAGGGCTGCTGGACCTGTCAAACCACACACACACACACACACACACACACACACACACACACACACAGCAGGAAACATCCTGCGCTTGGCTGTTTGATACCCAGATCATGCTCCACTCTGTGGCATCTGTGTATTTTTTTTTTTCTAGAGACACCCTGCTTTTTGTGTTGCATTGTGGGATATTGCCCCTTCGATGGACCGGCGGTTGCTGTGGCTCTGAAATCCTTTCCAAAGCCTTTGTGTGTCTGGAGAAGTTGTCATTAGGAGGAAGGCTAATATCTGGTTATTCCACATTCTGGCTGCCTCGGCGCCGTTGGACCGTGCCCTTCCCCCGCCTCTCAGATGAGGCCCCTCTCAGCTTAGTTTATTCCATCTGCTTCTCCGTGTGTGCACCAGGCCGTCGCTCTGCCTCTCCCTCTCTGGCTCCCGGACTTGGACCTGGCTCCGGTATTGTCCGCAGGCCGGGAGAGGGGGGGGGGAGGGAATTTGGCCCGTGACGCGTTGCCGGGACGGCAGCTGGCGTTACACGTGCAGAGAGGGCTGTCGGCGCTTGGCAGCGCCGGAGCGGGGACGGAGAGCGGTGACTCCGGTACCGCAGAGTTCACCCAGAGAGCCACTTAGTGTCCGCTGGGGGATCTGTTCGCCCCAAAGGGACGCCGGGAGACGAGTGGCTCTCCACAGCAATCACATTACGGAGACAACATTCCCCTCCAAAACTGTTGCATTCCTGTCTGCGCTTTAACCGCAGCTGCCGCCGGAATTAGGAATCAATCAAAAATACCGATAGCGAGACATGAAACATCACTTTCAACTGTTTACCTCTTGGAGGTATCAAGAAAAACTTGATTCATGGCGGCTACACAGGCACAATTCATTTCGAATTGACTGAGAGGGATCTCCCAGCTTCCGTTGCTAAAAGTTAGTGGAAAAATATGTTTAAAGAAAAAGAAATGAATTCCACATCTGATCCAAAGCTTCAGATTTGTGACGACATGCATTCATCAAATAAGGCTCAGCTGCGATCATCGAAGAAAACAACTTCAGCGATCATTCATATGAGTGGATTGCAACATATTTAAAAAATAAACATGAGCTTTTATTAGATAGGACATGATTCATAACATCATAGCAACATCGTAGGCAGGCAGCTCCCAGTCATCTGGTATCAGAAGAGTAGGCCCTTAACTAAAAAAAGTAGTGAGTTATTCTTAACATGTTATTGTGAATACATTTTATTAAAAGAAATGTTCTCTGGGAAGCCTCTTCTCTGTCGTTGTCATTGGTACATTCTTGGCCACGGGAACATCACTGTGAGGCAATTAAGGCCTTGTAACCACAGTCACAGATTTTCAGATGCTCTAAGTATACTCCCATATAGAATTTGGACAAAAGAAAACATCATCAGTCTTCTAGGATCTCTAGGGTGTGTTACCAAAGACGTTTGCAATTAATCAATTACCACAGAGTAATTGGCATACAGGTCCTGCAGGGCAGATGGATGTCTGCTTTGCCTGGTTGGTAATTCCGGCCTTGCCAAACACCCACCAGAAATGCAAAATAGCACCATGAGCATTACTGTGTCTGAGTAGAAATGTTTTTTTTTTCCTGTTTTCTGTTTTGAATTATTATTTTTATTATTATTATTATTTCTAACATCTATTTCGGGAGTGCAACAAAACACCATCCTTTCTAAATGTCTGCTGTGCAGCTGGGAACAGCATTTTGTGTTCCAGCCAACATCCCGCTGTTTCCATAGACACCTCAACCCTCACCCTAAAGTATAGGAAGGATGTGCATAGAGTGGCAAAACAAATGTCAAAGGTACATATATATCAAAGGTATGTATATATATATACAGTAATCCCTCGTTTATCGCGGGGGTTACGTTCCGAAAATGACCCGCGATAAGTGAAATCCGCGAAATAGAAAACTTTATTTTTTTTTTTACAATTAGCAACTATTACATGTTTACAAATACAGTGACTCACGTGTAGGCCGTTTCACTGCTCTTCAGACTGGGCTGCTGCATCCTGACTGCGCTCTGCAGTGTTCTCTTCTTCTGAAGCCCGCGGTGCAGTCATTAATCCACAGAGCTAATGCCGTCTCCATCCGTACCATGGTCTTGTTGCGGACAGTTACAACCCTTTTTGCATTCGTAATAAAATTGACTGCTGCTGTCGTCCTTATGTTTTTTTCCTCCTTCTTTATGTAACGAACGGAAGATTCATTGATTCCGTAATGGCGAGCAACGGCTGCATAGCTTTTACCTTCCCTTAGCATGTCCAGAAGTTTAACTTCATCTGAGATAGGTAGCATCTTCCGCCGTTTGGGCCCATCCGCAGGTGCTTTTGTCCGTCCAGGCCGTTTCGTCGACATTATGGGTTTAGGAGATGTTCGAAATTACAAGATAATTTGGCCAATTTAATGTAAATTTGCCAAGCTGTTTTATGTACGTACACATAACTGCACGAGACGACAAAATGATAGCACAATTCGTAGCATGTTTTGATACAAGAAGCGGGAGTGAGTTTTTTAGCGAATCAGAATGCAGAACACAATGCACCAAAAAAAAAAAAAAAATGCATTATGAAAATCCGCGAAATAGCGAATCCGCGATAAGTGAACCGCGAAGTGGCGAGGGATCACTGTATATATATATATATATATATATATATATAGCATTGAGGGCTTATCACTCTTCAATTATATACACTCTTTAATTAGAGACCTTTTTTGCAATGTTCCCATTTAATTTTACGATTTTCATTATCTAATTCTTATCAGAGTAGTTCAGACCAAAACAATATGAGTAGGTGACACCAGAGACCTCAATATGTACATGTGAGTGCTGAAGTTTATTTATTTAGTTTTGTATATTTTTTTCCATAATAGGGTACCTTTAATGAAACGAAATCGAACAATATCATAGCTTCATGGATCTCTACTCTGTGCTTAAGTTTGGTGAAAAATTAGAGATGTATTGAACTACCAAGAGATTGGGGAGAATAGGGAGTTTTTAAGCCAAGGGTCTTTCTGGAGCTTTTTAGCTCTCAGCAAAAGTGGAAAAACCCAGTGCCTGAAACATAATAAATGGGACATGAGAGAAAAACAGAAGAAGCAGCACAAAAAAAAGTTTTAAAACTTTTAAAGACGTGTATTGGAAAGAAAAGGATCCTTGGCGTTCTTTTTTGGAAGCAACGCTTCGATCACTAATTACTTTCTCTGTGCAGAGAGAACAACTGGCCTTCAAATAAAAGGAAGATAATTTATGTCCATCATATCTGGGGAAAATATCTGAAGGCTACGCACTTGCTATTGGATTCTCACTAATCTCTCTCCTCAATGTTGGAATATGATAAAAAACAGTAGGAAACACTTGGAAATTGCATAATATCGGATAACCAAATAAATAGAGAATGAAATCAATAAAGCTTCATTTTATAATCTGTAGCTAAAGTTATGTTGCAACAGCACATGTCTGATCATTAATGTGATCCTGTCAACTGTAGCTGATTACTAGACGTGTTTATTTATATGAAATAAATAGATCATTTCAATGCTAGTATTTGTATGTACTGCACCTATATCATGGCTTTATACAGCAGCTTGAACCCAATGACTGAGTATTTTTGGTAAACACAAACAACTTTATCAAATGCAGAGACTATCACATTTCTGAATCATTTCAATCAAAAACGCTTTGTGGTGGTCCAAATTGATTCAAGAATCATGTTTTGAGCTTCTTCTTGTTTCTTGAGGCAGAGTTTTTTTGTTCGAAGACATTCAATAAAATGATCCCCAAACTGTACTTTATGTA
This sequence comes from Eupleurogrammus muticus, assembly GCA_036785175.1. Lineage (NCBI taxonomy): Eukaryota > Metazoa > Chordata > Actinopteri > Scombriformes > Trichiuridae > Eupleurogrammus > Eupleurogrammus muticus. The sequence continues at coordinate 17,230,875 of JAYKQN010000018.1, read as the reverse complement.
ACTTGAATCGACCAGGTACTTTTATGAATAATAGCTGTAATTACCCAGAGGTTAAAGTCTTCTGGGGAAATATGTCTCATAAACGTCTACCAAGTGGAGTCGGACTGTTCACCCCGCCTGGTATTGGCTGATGATTCATATCTGACTCTTAACTTCGTACAGAGGCGGCTTTTGTTTTCAGGAATTAACTGATGCCAAAAAGCTGGTAGCGCTTCTATGGCTGATAGACTGTCCATCAATCAGTGGGATCAATCAGTCCGGAGGCCTAAAAGGCATTAGTTTTAGTTTATCTTTTTATTCCTTGCAAAAGAGCCTCTAATTTTGGACAAATGTAGTCATTTGGAAATGAGAGGTGGATTCTACTCAATTGTACTTATTTTACCAATTGACGATTGAAGATTTAACCCTGTTAAAGGGGGATTTATGGAGTTTCACCTTGTACAATGTGAGGGTCTAAGGACAGGGGATGTTGTGTTGCTTTTGCACAAACTGTAAAACCCATTGGGGCAAATCTGTGATTTGTGATTCTGGGCTATACAAATAAAATTCGATTGAATTGAATTGAGTTGAAGTCAGAGGTCATTGTGTGTGTGAAAAGAATCAAGAGAAAATCAGGCAGCAAAACCAGACAAACCAGTAATTGGATTTGCGATAAGATGCTGTGTTATGTAACCGGAAGAAAAAAAAAAAATCACTTCTGGCCAACGATTTGACGATTTAATGATCCCGTGGCATGTTCACCGCGTGAGGGGGCTACCTCAGACTGTGAGCTTTCCTCGTGCACCGGTTTATAGTAACAAGCAGTGCGGCGACCGGCGCGGGTTTATCTGCAAACACATTTATTTGAACAGTGCGATTTGTTTTCTTTATTTGTGCACTTTGTACAGCAGCATGACAGGCTTTTCAGGAGTGGGCCGCAGATTAGAGAGTGTTCAAACAGGGCTGCAGCTCAGCTGGCAGGCCTGTTGGAGCGGCTCCTCCGCTTCTGGAGCCATGTTGCCAGAATGAAAAGGTAACGTTTTTTTTCAGTTTGAGCTTCAGAGCACTGGATATATATTCACTGAATTAATTTCATATATATATATATATATATATATATATATATATATATATATATATGCGCGTTATTGTGACCTGCTGTTACACGGTACAAGGTCAGTGTTGTTTTATCGTGTTTCAATAATCCGCAAGCATGTTTTTTTTTTTTTTTTTCCTTGGCTCAGCATGTGTGTGAGAGCGTGTTCTCATGGGTAAAGCAGCGCGCTCCTGTCACCCGCCGTCTGCAGCAGCACCACCGATAGCTTGTATTAATGACTCAGGGCCGCTGTCAGGTTCCTGCCTGGACGCGGGCGTCCCCGGAGACAGGTTACTGCGAAAAAAAACACGGCCGTTAACGTGGATGTTTCTTTTTTTTTTTTAAAGGAGATCAGGCAACGCTGACTCATAACAACCACCCCCCCTTAATGCCTTTTCACCTCCTCCATCACCAGACCACCGCCACATCTCCATCTCTGCTCCCCGGAGAGGATGGATGAAGGTCTCACGCTACAGCAGCAACATTTCCCGCCCGTATACGATATGCAACTGAGCACAAGCACATTTTTTTGTGTAAATGTAAATCTAATGTGTTTTTTTTTTCTCCGGTTTTGTTTCTGTATGAGTCATATTTTCTCTCCTAGCACCCAGGAGGCGAGTCATAAGGCAGCCATTGGTTCCCATTCATCTCAGGGCACTACGAAAACCAGCATGCAGGGGGCTTAAAAGCTGCATAATTATTTTCATTATCAGTTAATTATTTAGTATTAAAATGTTCCCACAACCTAAGGCGGTGCTTTCAAATTGCCTGTTTGCCCAACCAATGGATTTGTAAAGATATACAGTATCAATAAATAAATCCTCAAATCTGAGGAGTTGAGTCTTCTATATCCACAAAAAATATTGTTCGTAAACACATTGTTTATTGATTAATTGGGAGATATGTTATGTCACCCTGGAGAAAGATTGACTCTATGATAAGATCTGATATATCTAGCTATGATTATTAAAACACATGAAGATGCCGTTCACTCTCCAACCACACACATAATAGTATTTCCAGTATTATTTTTTGACCAAAGTCACTCTGCACACTGAGTGGTAGCTATGAAACCTCTGTGAACATGGAAATATTAAAAGCTTAAAATGGCCCAGTCAGTTCATTTATTGTTAATGATCATGTATTTGGAGATGGTTGATTCGTTACCGATCATGGAGGAACAATCCAAGGACAAAAAAAGATGTCCAAGATGTCTGCACAGACCCACAGGAGTAGCTAAAGTACTACTTAATACAATTTTTAAGAAGAAATAACTAGTAACCATAACTACCAAATTAACATGCCCAACACTTCTCAGAACAGACAAACCAGATACTGCCGCTAGCAGCAGACTTTCACATCCACTTGCAACCTGCAACCCCACGATCTGCAACCTCGCCGCTAGACGCCGCCTCCAGGAACGGCACGCCGTACCTTCGACTCTGGCTGTAATGAGCTGTTTCGGCTCGGCCGTTGCCACGAGCCATCATTAGATCCGTTACCCACAGTGCAGTGTTCCTGACCGCGTAGCGTGGCGCGGTCTGACCAGGCGACATGCGGTCGGTGACTCACAGCAGAGGGGCCGTGCCATTGTTAACAAAGAGAGGCGCAATTTGTGAAATATGTGCAGTTCACATATTGACAGAGAGGTTTTTGATGCACACTATACGGACTGACCTTTAGTCCCGACCTCTGGAGACACGTGGACAGTGCCGGCCGGTGTACAGCGCGGCGCCGTGTTGCTTAAGGTCACCGCCGGGCAGAATGTGAAATGATTGCCTCCCTATACCACAGTATATTGTTATACTCTGATTCACATTCTGGCATTCTTGCTATATTAAAGCCTCACAGCTAATCCCAAACTCTCAGTAGTACAGCGTGCAATCTGTGCCCCGAACGCCCCGATCACGCCTGAGCTAAGAAACTTTGCAGACGTACAAAGCAGCGCTCAGAGCGTCCTCATAGCGGATTCCTTTCTCTTCTCATTATCTGCTCTCTGGGAAAAAAAAAAAAAAAAACTCATCAGATTCACTTGAGTGTTAAGACTATTAGTCCTCCTGACAGTGTGTCTTAGTCACGGGACAATGGATTCTGCTACTAAAGCAATATGGCAGAGCTCCGCTCACAGTCATGTCTACAGTCCATTCGAGGGCCTGGTATGCCTGGGAGGGTCGGAGTCTTTTTAATTAGCAAAGCTCTACTTGGAGACTTTAAAAACTTGCTTTCAGTGGTATCAGATACGACACGCAAGGTGTTTTTTTTTTGCAGGGTACTGTCACAGCAGATAGAGATAGACAGGCATCAGCGTTTCTAGCCCAAATATGCGGGGTGTTAAATTAAACCCAAGCACCCTTATAATTTTAGAGATTTGGGATTTTTTTTTAATATGTGCCCAAAAACACACAAATTGAAAAAAAAAAAAACATTTTGGGGGTATTTTTGTTCCTCCTTATATGGGGTTATTTATATTCCTCCCCAAAATGTGATGCTTTTCATTCAGACATGGGGACAAGTAATAACAATGGGAAAGTGGAATTTATCTTAGCTGGTCTGGTCTGGTCTCTGGGTGCTCAGCACAGAATTGCCCTGCAGACAGGTACGATCATATTATTGTGTAATAAAACCAGGGTACAGCACACACACTCTTTCCGTTTTTAGAGCAATGCAACTGCAGATTTCAACATTTCTTCTACTTCAACATTGCATTCATGACTTGAGCTTTGAAGATTATTTGCCATGATTAGCATGCTGTAGAGAATGGGAACATGGGTAAATGAAAACAGAATGATGCAATGTGCATAACATTGTGATAATGTTATCTAGCCTGCCGAGCCTTTAAGTAACACACAATGCAACTCAAACCAAGGCTAAACGTACTGCTTGTATTAGTTTAGCACTGGGCTGCTACATCCCTCACTGAGGATTAAATGGTCGCACACAAGTATGCATTGGCCTTGCTGTTACTGCTTATTGACAATATGTAAACCCACCATAACATTTAAAGGTTAGTTTAACAAATGCAATCATGTTTGATTTAAATGCACAGGCAACTACATTTTAAAATGATACAACTAATTGACTGGTATGGTCTTATGTGTACAGACTTTACATCCTTCCAGCTGCAATCACTTGAGTTTTAATAACTCCAAAGTAAAATAACTCCAAGCAAAGGTTAAGCCTCTATCACCATGAACAATGCTTGATTTCTAGTGCTACTTCATATATATATATATATATAAATTAAATTGATAAAGGTTGAAATAAGAGACATTGTCGTCACTTATTGAGCCATTTCCTGTTTCTTTCTTCTCCATTTCATTTTGCTCTGCTGTTTCCTTTGGCAAAAAAAAAGTTTGACAGTTCTGCTTTAGCCAGGATGAATTTAGAACAGGTGATTAAACTTGAGTTGAACTACCTGTGTACTTAGCAGTTTTGATACCAGCTAATCAAAAAAAAGAGTATTGGCCTAAAACCACAGCATTATATACATGTTAAAAGGATATACTGTGTGTGAATATTCCACCTGTGTATACTATACAGCCGTATACCTGGCTGCCACAACGAGAGAAGAATTTGGGCGTTTATTTCCCGACATTACAACCCACAGTATGGAGAGTAATTGAAGTTGGAAGAGACCCCCCCCCCTCTATTTTTAGCTGCCTCGTCATTTTCTGACTTCTTAAAGATTACTGGCAGCAATCAGGAAAATGGGTCATGAAGTAAAATTCTGACTGCGACTTGGCTAAAAGTCAGGAGCTCAATCTCCGGCGTTGGCGAAAAATTCCGTCTGTATCGCCTCTGTGTTGTTCAGTCGTTGGGTTCCTCAGGCTCAATGTGGACGGCGGTAATTACGGCACAGCCAGGATGCGGCGAACTATCGAGTCGTTTTTACCCACGTTGTGGCGGATTGTTGAGGGACTGACCCGGATGAGTCGCATTCATGTTGAAGCACACTTTAACACGAAGCAAACCCCAACCCGAGGTCCAGAGCCTGCTGCTTTCTTTCTATTGAAATTAAAAAAAAAATAAAAATAAAACACTTTGACTGAGGGCAACTCTTTTCAAAGGCCTTCTGCACAGGTTCACAAAAGCTGTCAGGCCGATAAATAGCTGCTTTCTCAGTCGGTGGCCTCGTGGACTGGATGTGGACCTTGCAGATCTTCTAGATGCACAATAAACAAGGTCACGGTGCAGGTTTATCTCAGGACAGAATTGGTTTTATGGTCTGATGTCTTTAAAACAGCACCATGGAATTTATACACTAAGCTCTCTTAATGCAATTTTGTCATTAAGAGATTTTAACATTTTGTTGTTATACTGATAAAATAAGTAATAATACAGACTATGCAGAGGGCCTGCGTGTTACTTTACAGACCTAATCATGAAAATTCTGCCATCTTGATTAACAGTATTTTGAATGCAGACCTTTAATTTCACTTAGGTAATAAAATATCTGGATTCATATTTGGTCAGCATAGCCGTGTTTTCATTTTGTTTCTTTCAAAAATATATTTGCTCCAAATTGACGCAGGTTATTTATAATTTAATTTGTTGAATATTCACTGTTGCTACTTGTTTGTCAGCCCGACTGTCATTGGCTAATATATGGCAGCGAACACCAATCCTAACTTTAGAGAGTGATATCACAGCTTCATCAAATACATACACAGGAAATGATTGGCTGATGAGCAAATGGATGAAACAGGTTGAAAGTAACAAAATAATAAAAAATAAAAAATAAATCACTCCTGGAATTCACCAGTGACCATTCTAGGATTAGAGGTTTCATTGCACTTTCATTCCATCATTTGTAAAAGAACAGCATCATCTTTTTTGGGAACGTCTGTGCCTTAACCATCAAAACCAGTAAAGGTTAGATAAATGCTGAGCCACAGCAAAAAGCAAACAAAAACAATAACTTCTTGGACAATACAACTAAGTTTTGATTCAGCAGCTTCTCAACATACACACAAACAGCATGTGTACCAGCATGTAGACCTGGGACTTGTTTTGTTTGACTTTTATTTTGAAAATGCAATGCACAAAATGTAAAACACAAAACACATAAATAAAAAAAGAAACACTACAGGAATTGAAAAGTGCTTTAACTCTACAAGCTTCTGCATTTTTTTCTGTATTTCAACCAAGAAGGGCATGTTTTGACACTTTCTCCCCTCCTTTTCATGCTGCATGTTTGACACCTCGGGTCTACTTAGTTATTTAGCCCTGGATGAATCAAAAAAACTAATTCACTGCATTGCAGAAAAAAAAGGTCTCACTTAATTCAGCACACTATTAAAAAAAAAAAAAAACAATCACAAAATCGTGAATGTTTTTCAATCAGCTCGGCCTCTTTTAAAGCCATAACGCTTGATGACTTTCCTCATGAGTTAAGCCATTAACCGAATGCTGTAAATGGATGAGTTAATCTGGTGCCGGGCGATGGAGATGGAGGACCGCGTGTGTGTGTGCGTGTGTGTGTGTGTGTGTGTGTGTGTGTGTGTGTGTGTGTGTGTGTGTGTGTGTGGCAGGGACGGCGGCGGGCGGGTTTTAAAGTTTGAGGGCTTCTCTCGAGGAGCCGCTAATGGAAGATGCCCCGCTGAGAGACGCCCCGAGTCTTTCGCAGGAGGAGGCGACGTGAGGGCACGCGGACTGACATTGAAAACCCAAATGGCCTATTGTGAACATGAGGCGGAAAAAACTGCCCGCGGTACGGGAGATAACCTACGGGAGCCTTGCAGGAGCCCTGATGAGGCAGAGGGACCCAATGAAGAGAGAGGGGCGGGTGGGGGGGGGAGAAAAAATCTAAAGTAGAGTGTAAAGAAGGAGAGTGTGAAATTCGGCAACAAAGCGCAGACGCGAAGACATGAAATACTCAGGGCGGCGGGGGGGAAAGAGGGAGAGAAAGAGAGCAGCGATGACACAAAATCTGTGGCTGAAAACAGATGATTTCATATTTAACACTCCATTGAGTTCTCCGTTATCCCAGGTCCTGCCCGCCACTGTGACGGCACCGCCGCTTTCATTCTGCTTCACAATAACAACCCCCTCACAACACACACATACACACACACACACACACACCTTCCATCCACACCTCCCATTGTTCAACCACGCTACTGCTCAATATCCCTACCACAGAGGCTTCCGGGACAATATTAGGCAGCCCTCAGGATGCTCGGCGGGGGCTGGAAATGGGGGTTTCGGGGGGCGGCGTTGGAGGCTTTCCAAATAACAACAATCTACCACCCATGCCTCTCTTTTGTAGCTCCGGTAATGGACCACAATGGGCTCGACGGGGGGTATTGTCAACAGATGTTTTTTTATTTTTTTTATTTTTGAGGGGGGAAATGATCAGGACAGCAAAGTGATGAGGATGTTCGCTCAATTTTCCTGAGTGAGTCAGAACACACCAACAGAAACTGCTAGAACTGCTACTGATCGATTTTTTTTTTCTTTTCATTTGATCATAGTAGGACAACACACTACAAATTCTACTATTTTTATATTCATTCAAACAAATTGGAAAGTTACAGAGGTGTCAAATGATTAAGTACAAATGCTTTGCTACGTTCCTTAAATAGATATGTTGGTTATCTGTACTTGCAGTCCCTTTAGTGGGGTAGTTTATTTAACTTATTATTTCTATTTCTTACATTTTCACACAATTATCTGTGCTTTTATATTTATATATATATTGCAGATACATCTGAATAAGCACTTTTCTGATTCATTACTGTACACATACGCATAATTCGACTCATACTAGAGTCCATGTGATGCAGGGATAAAACATATTACTTGTATATTATATCCTTATTTCTTTATCATATGAAAGTTTGAGGCTTGTGAGTTCTCCTGTGAGTTCTCATTCATCTCGGTCATTGTTCTCTCTCTCTCTCAAAGTGAATTGTAGGCCACTGAATTTCCGAATGCTAGTCCGGTTGCCTGTGATTTTAGGGCATTACTGTGACACTGTGACAGGGCCAACGTTGCGTGAGAGAGGGTGGGCGTGTGGGATGAGGTGTAAGAAAGGATTCAGGGAGGCAGCAGACCAGATGGAGCGATGGTGGGAGATGGTTGGGCTCTGACACCAGTTCTGGGTGTCAGTAATGAGACACAGTGGCAGTCTTGGCCTGCTTTGGGAATGTTTGCCAAACAATAAAGTGTTAACTCAATTTAAAAGCCAGATTTCCCCCAGGAAGGAACTCAAAAGTGAAAATTATCCCCGCTAGTTAAACCTGCCACTTAATTTCACTCAAATTATTACTTATGATCACGAGGACCCCCTGGCTAATTGTTTCTGTCTGTGCCCCCCCCCCTCCTTTTTTTTTCCTGCCTTCTGCTTAGTCTGCGATGACAGAAAGAAGCTGTTCCATCAGCACTGGTAAATGGCTTCATCAGGGAGAAGCTGTGAGCTCCCTCTGCTTCAGAGGCTGCTGCTGCAGCCATCAGAGCGGCGGAGTGTCACTTTGCCAAATGGGTTTTCGACTCTGGGAACCCGCATTATGGGTCGAGGACACAAATCAGGACGATGATATTTCACCACGATGCCCGTTGACAGTGCGATAATACCATTACTCAACACTCAAGCGCCAGATCTGCTGAAGCTTGGACAACACACCCTTTACCTGAGATTCATAGAATGTCAAACAGGGGAGGCAGGCATCTATCTATCTATCTATCTATCTATCTATCTATCTATCTATCTATCTATCTATCTATCTATCTATCTATCTATCTATCTATCTATCTATCTATCTATCTATCTATCTATCTATCTATCTATCTATCTATCTATCTATCTATCTATCTATCTATCTATCTATCTATCTATCTATCTATCTATCTATCTATCTATCTATCTATCTATCTATCTATCTATATTCCATATGTGTTTGCCCTTTCATCCACCTTTATATTATCGGCCTTCAAGTTTAACATATTAGAGTTTATATCACACAAAAACAGTTTCCTGGTTAAATGCTGGCGTAAACACCGTTTACAAGTCCAACCCCTGTAATTATGCTGACACTAATATGACAAAAAGTGTGGTGTCAGACGCCCTCGTAATCTTTACTTTGTTGGAATTAGCTAAACTGCTTATATGAAAGGTAGGGGGGTGTGTGTTTAATCAGTCTTTGAAGAAAAATAATGGAGTAGATAAGTAAAAGCATTTTGATAAAAACAAGGATTAATGTTACTTGTAGTTCATAACACTTTGCATGTAGGGACATATTTCTGCCACGCTCATTTTTTTTTCATTTATTATACCCCATCAGCTGGGTTCAGCAGGTTCAGTGCTCATCCAACGTGGGGCCTGCGTGGAGGTGGCGGGCGCGCGGCATGACGGACAACGGGCGATCATTCAGCCAGGCTCTAATTAAAAAAGCCCTCTAATTACATGGCCAGGAAGCGAATATTGGTTAGCGTGATGAAACGCGCCTTTGACATTGAAAGAAAAGGCCCGTCCTGATGAAACGCCGCCCTGACATTGGAAGAAAGGCCCGTCCCTGAATGTCAGCCTCCGTGAACGCCTTTCTCGATAAATCACTGTTTCAAGGGCTGCGGATGAGAAATCGGGGTTGGTTACATGCATATTTTGCACGAGTGGGCGCAGAGTCTCCCTTTATTTGCCCTTCTCCCCACATTTTCCTGTGTCATTTTTGCACACACACACACGTGCACGTGATCTGACCTAGATCACAGGAACACATGTCTCCATACGCCTCCAGAACATTCACAGAGCATGATCTTTCCCCAACACGCTCCCTCGGCACAGCCTTCAATCTTCCCGCCCCGAGGAAATCTTAAGCGGATGATTAGCTTTCCGTTTTTTTCCCAATTTGTGAAATGAAACTCGCGTCCATTGTCTCCGTTTAATGCCGAGCGCTTGTTTCAAACTGACAACAACAAAAAAGGAAAAGAGGAAAGGAAAAAAAAAAAAAACGCTCGAGGAGGGGGGGGGGAAGCGGTATATTCTGATTGTCTGCTTTACGGAAGAAAAAAAAAAAGGATTAAAAAAATAATACCATATCACCAGCTGTAGTAATCTGGTAGTGGGATGACTCTACTGAATAGAGGAATAATTAAGAAGAAAAAAATCTATTAGGCGTTGCTAATGAGTTTAAGGAGTGAGAGATCCGTCCCTCTGAGGTAAAGATACAGTCCAAGAAGACATAATATAGCAGTCGCCTAGCCGCCAAATCCTCAGGCCTGTAACTCTGCTCTGTAGAGCTTTTGTTAAAGGTTAAGGTGTAGTGGCCGTTATTGGTATATTTAGTATCTGAAACTTTGATCATATCTTTGATGCAATCGATATAATACTCACATTCTCGCTGGTTACATGTGGTACTTAGAGTTAGATATCAATGCCAGGAAAAAAAGCAGGAAGAGCGCTAATTAGTCAGATGCCGTGATGGCATTTGAAGTCGTGAGCGTGCGACAGAACAGCGTTTTTCTCTCTACGGCAGCTATGACAGATCGGTGGCTGGCGACCGAAGGCGGCTAATGATAAAAAACATGTTGCCACTATCGCTGAGTAAAGACGAGATCCGCCCGCCATCACGCAACCCTCCACACAACGTACAGAGCGCAAGTAAGCTAGAAGTATAAAAGCATAACACATGTACAGTTCCCCAATACAAGTTATTGTATGTTGGGAAACAATTGAAAAAATGACTCGCTTATTAAGTGTAGTCTTGGTATTGCAATGAAAGTTGTAGTGTATCATTCCACTCATTCCATTGTAAGGTGGCGAGTAGAGAAACGTGTGTGTGTGTGTGTGTGTGTAAGTACACTTTCAGAATAGTAGCGCATTTGTGTTCACAGATGTGTTTAACTTTTATCCCTCCGAGTCCACCACCCGATTTTTGGTGTAATTCTCTATTTCTGGACTGTTTGCGGTGTTTGTGTAAATGCGTCGTGAGCGGACGCGCGCGCAAGTGAGAACGGACTCCTCTGTTTCCTGTGAGTCACGCCGCCATCAGCTGTGCAAACACAGATGCACGGGGACGTGTTTGAAATATCGGCGGCGGCACAAAAGACAGAAGATGTGAACATACGAAAAGTTTGCCTTTTTTCTTAGCTCCAGCAGAGAAATTACATCTCACTATTGAACTAATGGAACTAGTTTGTTCCCAATTGTATATGAACTTTTCTAAAAATACAAGACTATATATTTGACTGTATTTCAATAGGAAGGTCTTAAATGATCTGTCAACGCCATTTAATATTTAAAAAATTGCATTATCAATATTTTGAATTACTTTCTACTCGTTCTTCTCCCTATAGCATCACATTTAATGAAAATCTCTATCTTTATGATTTGCATTGACCTTTGGGGTTCATATTGGGATAAAACAGCCTTGATGTCTTAATGCTTGATAATTACAACCGTTCGTCAAACGTCTGAGCTTAGCTTTCTGTCAGTGCCGTGTCCGTATCGACGTTTCAACTTGTTTCACCAGTAATCTGTTTGGGCATGTGACTAATACGATATTGTTGTTAGTCATTTCCACCGCCATGCTTTAAAAAAATCCCATGAGCTCCTGTCAAGTATCCCGATTCGACGCTCACACGCAGCCGCCGCTCCGCGTGTTAATGGCTTGTAGCTATCTTCCAGTTGTCATCTCTATCACTCCCATTGGCAGCCAGCAGTCATCTTCAGGACTCATTTCCTGGCATCATTTTAGGGGCATGTACACTGATGGGATGTGGAGAGACACATATTGTCATTACAACGGAAAGCCAGCCATAGTAATGATTCGGTTTTACACAGTCAATTTCCTCTCCTATTGAGGCACATTATTGTCACACAATTCTACGGCGTAAATGGTGAGGCCCCCTCCCCTCCCTGCACGTTTTTCCTGCTTCTCTTTCGACTCAACATCTCCCCAACACAAATTTTATATATATATACATATATATATATATATATATATATATATTTGTATAGGGAGTGGTCACTGAAGACAAATGTTGAAGGGAAAAGTGGTTGCCATCGGAAGGATTTTTTTTTTTTTTTCGAGAAAACATTAGATTTCTGTGTGGTGAAAGAGGATAAACCCCATCTGGCAACCAGAAATAAACAGGAGCCTGGAGGCAGTCGGCTCCCATCTCGCAGCCTGCTCTTTTATTTCGAACAGGTTTTATGTTTGCTTTGCAAAGTTGATAGTGTATGAAGACTCTGAGTGATAGGGGGTTCCTGAAGGGCGGCGTCTGCCATTATGGGTTTTGACTGAAGCTGCGAAAATGCAGGCTGATAATAATAATCCTGTTTTGACCTTGTTTTGACCCGCATTAAGTCATCAAGGCCTATTCAGTGATGTGTTTTAAATCTTCCACAATGATCCCTGCCACTACATCTTCACATTGATCCCTCGGGTGTTGTGTTTACATGAAATAAGTGTTATGACATAGTTCTGTGGAAAGGTTGAGTTATTTTCCTGTTTTTTTTTTTTTTTTTTTCCATTCGCCCACTTGTCTGTCCATCCATGAACTGATTACATTTTAGTGATCAAAGGTCAACGCCTTGAGGGAATTTGTGGCACAAATGTGCACTTGGACCCGAGAATGAACTGATTAGAATTTGGTGGTCAAAGGTCAAGGTCAACATGACCTCACAAAACACACTGTTGGGTCATAACGTAGTTAACAAATAAGATAATATGTGTTATAACTACTTAACTACTAAAATTAAAATCACTCATACTAGTATGGCCAGTGGATGTTTTGATACGTGAGAATATCAACTTTTGCATTTGAATTCAACAATGCCGCACTGTTTTAAGCCTCCAGAGTGTATCCATGACAACAAAGAATGCCTTGGGTATAAATATTCCTGGAAAGAAGCTACACATCCTAAAAATGTGAATGCTCAGTGTACAGGTGTACAACAAGGGCCTAATTAGTGCCCATTATTCAATTCAGTCTGTGACCAAATATAAAATGTCTGCTCCCCATCTGTTCTTGAGCTACCCTTTTGAATAATCCCCACTACATTGTTTTTTACCTTCTAAATATAAAATGTCATTACTTCATAATTCTATCCTGCAGTAGTGAGGACAAATAAGAGTCACTAGTAAAATCAAAGCTGCAACATGCAGCCACGAGTTTTACTAGTTACAGTCCCACAGTTAACATTTTAACTAGTATGCCACATGCAAATGAAGCTGACAGGATGTGACAAAAGTCTTAATTGGTTAACATCTTCTTTTTTGAACTGCAGAGCCAATAAGAACCTGTCCTTAGTATTTACTGCAACTAGCATGACTAGTGACCATTTTGGCTTTCAGTAGTTGATTAGTAAAGAGGTTGTAACTAGTCAACCAGTGAGCATTTCACTAAATAGGAATAGGGAAACTGACATCCGATATGATCAGTTATATCAAATAAAAGTTCAAATGACTTTCTAAATTAGTTGAAAATATAAATGATGTGAAGGACAACCATGCAACTAGGGGAGAAACTCATCCACCGTCTGGATTGCAACACCATCATCAGACTTCACTTTTTTTTTTACCAATGATCTTTTTATGAGAAAAAATCTGCCCAGAAATGCTCAACATTGTAGGTGAGGGTCACCGTGACACTTCAAATATAGACAATCATGAAATAGTATAATACAATACAATTCCAAAATAGGAAAAGAGGTTATGGTCTGCTTTTTGCAAGCAAAAAGGCAGAAACAATTATGTGAAACTCAATAGAGGACACAGTCATATCCAAGCAGAAATGAAATTATTCACAAACAGTGGCAGGTCGTGGGTCGCTGGCACCCCCCATTCACCTTCACCCCCTCATTTTATCATGATAACCTCCCAATGGTGGCCGGCTGGTGACAAAGCTCTCTGTAATAGCTGTGTTTGTGTTACGGTAGACTACCGTATTCGTCTATTGTGTTTTAAAAGTGGTGGCATCGAGGGCCGGTGTGTTTTGTCTGCATGTGAATGGGGCATGGATGGTTTGAGTATTGGAAAAAATGATTTTCCAGGCACCAGGCCATGACCATCAAACCACATTCAGTCCTTTAAATCTTCATCAGGCCCATTGCCTGAACAGTAGCAGTAACTGTATCTCTCACTCGTGCCCTCAGATTGCATATGTAAATGATATGATAGACAGTGACTGTGCAAAAAAATAAAAAATAAAGGGCTCTACTTAGCAGAGTGGCCACAGCGGTCTAACCTTTAATACACAAAGTTGTCCAATAAGCAGACACTATTAATTTAAGCGCCAATTAGCGACATTAGTCTTGTCTCATTATCTGGAGGGGGCTCCTCGGGGGGAGACTCTCCTGTTAAACCTCGAGGTGGCTCGCCGCCCAAGTCGCTTACCGAGGCTGCATCCCAGCATCCATTTCAAGTTGGTTCTCCGAGTGCAGTAACTGGCAGGTGTGTTTTTTTTTTTTTTTGCATCACCTTCATTTGCCCCTCAAGTTGCCAGGGAGCTGCGACAGACTCATTTTCAACACTGACACGGTTGCGTCCAGACTGAAGCCAATTTTATGATTCAGTAGGCTCATAAAGGAGCTTTATTCAAGTTTATTTAGATATAATAACTCTGTGAGATCAATGACGCTGAGTTTTTTTATATACATATATATATATATAATCTGTTCCATATACCATTATTAAAGTCATTTTTTTCATTTTGAAGTAAATGTTGATTGCACAATGTCATGGCTATGCATACACTACACTGTATCTGTTTAACACTTATTATGACTTATTAGCTCTTAGCTTAGCTCTATTTTTTTCCCTGGAACTACACTACACTAGAGTATTTTTTGCATCTTTTCCTGAAGCAGGTATCATTTATGTTTAATTATTGTGATGAATACCCTTATTGTGAAGGATTTATAGCAGAGGTGTCAAACTTAGTTAAGTTCATGGGCCACACACAGAGCATTGATCTCAAGTAAACCTAGAAATGTACACCTTCTTTGTATGTAATTAAACATGAATATGTATTTATTTAAGCTTCAATTTACCAAACAGGAGAGTGCATGAGAAAAAAAATGCAATTTCAACAATATTATGTGTCAATGTTCATTCAGTTTACTGTTGCATTTCAGTTCAAAAGATTTACTCACTGAAAAATAGGTGAAGTTATCTCCTACCTTACAAACCATTTGCAGATTAAACTTTATTTTTTGTAATCCTTTAAACCTTGAAAGATGCTCACTAGCTTTAAATTTCCGTGAAGAAATACTCGACCACTTTTGTGTCACTTTGTATAATGTCCAGTGGCCAGAATAAACCCTTTAGCAGGCCAGTTCTGGCCCCCAGTCCGCGTGTTTGACACCCCTGATTTACAGGAAAGGAAATGTATTTTTTACAGAATTAGCATAGCTTCACATAGCGTCACTATTTCACAGTCAAAAACGGGTTGAGGCAACCAGATGTGGAGATATTTGGAGATGTTTATTCAGCTGAACAGTAGTAGACATATTGCAGGGAGGAAGAGTTTGATGAAGAGCTGGAGACACCCAGCACACACACAGGTACAGGTAAATAACTGGTACTTATATAATAACTGGTATAATGAAAAAAAGAAATAACTATAATTCATTTCTTACTGTGTTACATCACCTTGCTAACTCATATTGAAATGTTAATCTCATACGAAGCAAATTCTGCACAAAATAAAAGATCCAAAGCTATAACAGCATCGACCACTGTCCAATCAGTTCAGTGTGTAATTTTATAATATAGCGACAATGTATATGTTTTATAAGTCGGTAGAAACCTTTTGGTTGATCCAGTTTCCTTTTTAAAATGTTTTTTCTAAGAAAGGGAGATTGATTACGACACTACACACACGATGGTGATTTGATCTTATTATAGTCACAGAGAATGGCAGCTGACAGTGTGTCCCCATAATTTTGAGCTATATACAAATAAAACCGACTTGACTTAACTGTTTGATTCACTGTAGCTCAGAAATAGCGGGAGACAACTGTAAAGATAAGTGGGAATGCAAACAAAAGCCACTTACTAGACCAATAATCCACACGCTTTATTGGCTCCTGTGGTTTTGAATGCAACATGTGGGTCAGATAGTCTCATAGTCTCGTTAGCTACTATTCTTCTCTTTGCATCAGCAGCAGGATGAGTCAGATATGTAACATTTACTATAGTTTTAGCATCACTTAATAAATACAAAAAAAATAATATTTTTAAGTCATATTTATAACCCAACCTAGATGTATTCATAACATTCTTGTAATATTACAAACATATTTCAAGTATTTCAACATATTATTCTAAGATTGAAGGTTCAACATACCCAGGATATCTTTATGTTATCTGGCTTCATTTAACAATGGTTATAGCTTTAGAACCGGTTCTGATGCACATCAAAACACGTGGACTTTCAATTGATGAACTAAGTAAAGGATAAAGTATTTGTACATTTTAGTATTGCAACTTTTAATTAAGTGAAGGATTTGTATGACTTCTTTCACCACTGAGTAGAAGTTCTACAAATACATGTAATATGTCAGTGTTTTAACACAAAAAAGGAGCCATTTAACAGTACATAATTATATGCATATAACTGCTAATGGTGTAGTTGTTAAATAGAACCATGAAGCATTACACCTTCTTGTGCAAGTCCTGCACAGTGCACAGTGCACCGTGCTGCAAACATCATGTGGGATGGGAAGTGAAAGCTGCGCGGTGCTGGATGGAAATCGGGGAATGAGGGGGGTGGGGGGTGCAGGCGTGAGGGCAACCAGACTGAGGTTTGGCTGGTGAGAGCGGATTTTTAATCAGGGAGGCTGGTAGCAACAGCAGTGCGGCCCCCGAGGGTCCCAGGCATCACATCACATTATAACCCAGCCTAAACACAGGCGCCAAAATGGCCGGGGCCTGAAATAACAGATAACCCTGCCAAATCGCATCATCATCCAACCCGCTGCGGTCTTAATCTGCCTCATCCTCCCACACTAATGAAGCTAATGGAGGGAATAAGTGACATGCTCTTTCTTCTCCCGCTCTCCCTCACTGTCGCTGTCATCGCTCTAATGGCGCCGCCGCCGATGTCGGGCGGACAGATCACACTCAGCTTTTCTGCGTTTATCTTAAGGGATTCTTTGAAGTCAAATAAATATGTAAAAATGGATATAAGCAGACATCTGGGTCAGGTTTTATTAATAGGAACATGTTCATCAAGCACTAAAGTGCATTCTGCTGGAAACTATATCTTCTTAAATGAAACATACGTACAATCTGCATTTAAACCTGAATATTAAACATACAGTATATATATAACTGTCAGGTATAGTGCCAGCTTCAATTAAAGTCATCTCAGATAAATCAATATGGATCCTAATATTTTAAACTCATATTAAAGTAGGATTTGATCAATTTTATATATTGAAAAATCCATATTGTTCCTCCAAGGCTGTTAATCATAGCAAAAAATAGCAAACTTCCTCTGGCTGTTGCATCAGTTCAGTTCACAGTAAAAGTACTAAATGGGAGAAACAAAAAAATAGTGTGTTCATACAAATAACTGGGATAGACACCCATTAAAAAGTTGAACATAAATGAATATTTCAATATTTGTGGAAATTATAGCCTTTGTTTTAGGTTTAGCACACTCTTAAAATACAGGACATATTGACATTTTCTGTGTAAGATTTAAGGTCTCATGGTGTAGAGGGGTATATTTTATTATCTGAGATTATAAGTAGTTATAAGTAAGTCAACTCTAGCCCCTATTTAGAAACAACACTGACAAACAAGAATGTGGCACTGATTATGCATGTGTGCTAAGCTGCTCCTTGCATGACTGCTGCAGGTACACTGGGGGGTCCCTGAACTGCAGTATCAAAGTGGACATTGCGTAGTGTAGTGACATTTTAAAGCGTCTACAGCAGGGCCTTTTTTTTGGAACAAATAAAGAAAGAGGGTAGTTGCTTGGCTGCCATATCAATGTAATTATCCATACCAGAGGTCTCCCCCTCCCTTCATTTACCTCACACAATTGCTGGACACCTGTGGGATCATGGTTGTGTTATTTAGTCCCATAGACACTCAATAATTGAGCCAAGATAGTTTAACAGCGCTGTTTGACCCAACTTCAGACTACACCAACTACATAATAAAGAGGCATTTATTAGTTTCTGACTCTGGAATAGTTCAGAAAAACTGTAAAATTCCCAAATCTGTACATTCAACTTC
This sequence comes from Eupleurogrammus muticus, assembly GCA_036785175.1. NCBI lineage: Eukaryota > Metazoa > Chordata > Actinopteri > Scombriformes > Trichiuridae > Eupleurogrammus > Eupleurogrammus muticus. Next base: position 17,212,608 of record JAYKQN010000018.1, on the reverse strand, counting down.
AGAAGTAACCAAGCCTCCTAAACAAACAAATGGGACGTTAGGATCTGCATAGATATTCAAAGATGAATGTTTTCTGTTAAAGTGCAGGTTTTCCTTATAGTTTATTGGCTGTGTTCTACATACATGTATCATACATACCATACCTATTACGATATGTTGGTCTACAAGCAGCTTCGGTGCATAGATGGTTAGATTTGTCTCCTTAAGGGTCCAGAATTATTTATTATTATTATTATTATCAGTAGTAGTAGTAGTTGTATTATTATTATTAGCATGCATTTTTACATTTTCTTTGGCTAAAAGGGAAAGAGTGGATCACTGACTTTCTGCCTGTTTATAGTTAAAATAAAGTAATAAATGAAATTATTCCAAATGTTTACGATTTCTGCAGCAGATGTGATCTGATCCCATGGTCCTACCTTCCTTTAATATTCCTTCTTGTTTTGTAGATGATGTTCACCTCGGCTATGAATCAAATGCATTTCTTTGAATTCTGATGAACCTATCACCAAATCAATTTGCATCCCCATTCTATTTCTAAATGGCACCATAAATATTTAAATACTCTTAGGTTCCATAATTAGACCCTGGGTATTGGTAGCCATCTTGGATTTGACCTCTAACAGACCTCAGGGGTCAAATCTCACATCCCACCACATCTTAAAGTGTATACTAACTATGTTATAAAGTTTGTGACATAAAATGTGCAATTGTTGTAATAGGAGAGCTTATCCACTGCACTAGAGCAATAAACTGTATTTTCGGGCTTTTGCTTTCATGATGGCACTCCCTGGTTTTGCATCCGTTTGACAGAATATCATTAGTTTGATCCATTTACATAGACAGAGAACTTCCATACAGCCAATTAAACGCGGTGTAGAGCGACAGCAGACGTCAACAGATCAGACGGTCACACGGAGTCTAAATAGCACAGAATGTGAAACAACCCACAGTCCTGCTAATACCAGTTTGATCCAGTTAGAAGCTGGTGTGTTTTCTCCCTCTTCAACACCACTGATAACAATGTGCTATCTGTCCGTGACTTACAGCTACAGCAGTTTGTTTACTTTGTCTCCGTTTCCTGCAGCGCAACGCTGACTCTCTGGCAACCTGTCAATCAAACGGAAACACCAACAGTGAAGAAAAGTTTAGTTTTTTTTTGTAGAGCCATACTTTATAGGAAACAATATGCGGTAAGTGGAGGAATCCGGTTATCACAGATGCAATATGTCGAGGAAACATTGAATACGCACATTTTTTATAACAAAAACAAAACATGATGCAGGTTGCATATGCATGATGCTTCAGGCTCACACAGGCAGATCAATGTTATATTAAAAAAAAAAGCCCAATTTTATTCAGGATTAATTGGTTAAAATGCCAACCGAGTTTGAAAATGCAATCAACCCGTTGTCGCACGTTGTGTTTTCGCCGTATACCCATTTCTGTAATCTGTCAATCCAATGACATCAAGGCGCTAGAGACACTTGATTGCATTTCACAGTAATCACTTGTCTCACTCAATCAGCTTGAGAACACTACAGTGATTATCTGGTCACACAGTGGGTGTTCCTGCACATATTGTGACAAATGTCACCAAATTGTTTGTGTATACACTGAGCGAAAATGAAAATGCGACACTTTTGTTTTTTGCCCCCTTTTTTGTCATCAGTTCAAATGAAAGATCTAAGCCATGATTTGTGCACAGAAAAGGCTTATCTCTTTTAATTTTTTTTTTTTTCACAAATGTTAGTGGGCTCGTTTCTTCCTTCCTTCTAAGATAATCCATCCATCTGGCAGGCCTGGCATGTCAAAATGCTGATTAAACAACCTGATTATTGTACAGGTGCACTCTTGTGGCTGGTCACAATAAAAGGCCACTCTCTGAAAATGTGCAGTTTTATCAAACAACATGATGCCACAGATGCTGCAAGATTTGAGGGAGTGTGCATTTGGCACGCCGACTGCAGGAACGTCCACCAGAGCTGTGGAATGTGTATTTCACTTTCCAATATTGTTTCCAAGAACGTGGCTGTACATCCAACCAGCCACGCCAGCCCGGGACCAATTAGTATCTTTTACAAGATTGTCTGAATCCAGTTGGTTTGCACGAAGAAAGGATTTCTGCACGCCGCTCATCTGCATGCTCATCGTCCTCACCGGGGTCCTGTCCTGACTGTGAACTGTCGTTGGCGCTGAATCAAATAGGCAAATCCCGAGCTCCGATGATATTGGGCACTATAGGAAAAATGTTTTTTTTTGTTTTTTCTCATGGATGAATCCCCGTTTTCGCTGCACCGGGCAGATGGTCGACAGCGTGTTCAACGTCGTGCGAGGGGTGAGCAGTTTGCTTAGGTCAGCCATGTGAACAGACTGCCCCGTGCCAGTGTAAACATAAGGCTTTAATTTACACATGACAAACACAAGTGCATTTTATCGGTGCCATTCTGCACAAGAAATACCGTGCAAGAGATACCGTGATAAGATCCTGGGCTCCATCTTCGTGCCATCCATCCATCCATCCATCCACCGCCAATGTTGCAAGGATCTGTACACAATTCCTGGAAGCTGAAAATATACCAGTTCCTATTGAGAATGTTTGGGATGCTCTGGAATGGATCAGTTCCAATTCCTACCAGAATCCAGCAACTTTGCACAGCTACTGGAAAGAGTGGATCGACATTCCACCAGGAGTAATCAGACAATGCCTTAATAAATATCCCTTTTTCCAAATAAAACTGCACATTTTAGAAGCCTTTTTTAATTGTGACCACATCAAGGCAACCCTGTGCAATGTCAGGTGGTCACTAACAGGGATTTCAACAAATTCACAGACACAATATGAGATAAATAAGCCTTTTGTGCACATGGAACAAGGTCTTCGATCTTTTGTTTTGACTTATGAAAAAATAAGAGCAATAAATAAATAAATAAAACACAAATGTTGTAGTTAGTGTATTGTTTGGTGTATTCAACACCTTCCTTGTCATCTCCTCTTCTGGACTCACCGCTACGGAAGCTGCTGCGCCCCTCAGGCAGGAAGACACGGGACTGTGAGATGCAGGACCTTTAGACTGAGGGACAGCTCCTGTCAGTCAGGCTGATTAACTGATCCACGCAACATCCACCTCCACCCCATAACACAGGCTCCAACAGCCCCCCCCCCCCCCCCCCCCCCACAACCAAAGACATTATCCTCTGTCTAAATAATAGACTCATTCCTTTTGCTTAATGCACCAACATTATACGAACATTTGCAATGGAACCTTTTATAGATGATCTTAATTTAGATAATTCTCTATTTCTATATCCCTTGTGTGTGTGTTTGTTTGTATAGAGGGCATTAAGGAGCGGAAAACAAAGTAAGGATTTTATTTTATGGGTTTTTAACTGTGTACATGACAAAAAGCTTTAGGACATTTAAGAAGTATGAAGCTGGGAGGAGCGGTACCTGGCAAACAGCTATAGCAGCTACTTACTCAAAACAGCCACTCCCTTATATTACGGTTAACATTTATACATGTGCATTGTATTAAAAAAAAAACAAAAAAAAAAAACACTGTTGTACAGTTGTCATGAACTGGGAATTTATTTATTGAGACCAACAATATTTTTTGTACCAGGCTACAAACATGTTCATGAGTTTAACATAGATGTCTATGGAGGTTGAAGTGCTTTTAGAGCCTCGAGTGGTCATTTATGGAACTGTCGTTTTGGCACTTAGTTGCAATGGAAGTCTTTGAGGAGCAAACTGCACTAAACAATATGCAAAAAGTACAAATGCATATTATCTTTCATTCATCACAAACACAATATCCCCTCAGAGCAACTTAGTTGGACGTGTGTAATTTATGAGTAATACTGTTTGAATTAAAGAGAATAGGTATAAATCCTTAAATTCAACATGCAAGCACACAGACAAGCAGGTAAAAGGCTCGGTTTTAGCGACTCTTGTTCCTCCTGACACCAGAGAATATGTCAGAATCCGCTCTGGATAATTCATGACATATCAGTGCAGCTTGTGTGTAGAATGCTGAGCATAGCTGATGGCAGTGAGTGACCTAGTCATGATGAAGGCCTCTGAGAAATTCCAAAGGAGTACAAAACATTCTCAATTTTTAATCCCTTCAAGTAGCCGCCTCCTCCTCCTCCTCCCTCGCGGAGCAGTGAGGGAAGAGGAAGCTACTGGGCTCCTTTTGTGCAGTCAGTCTAGTGTTAAACCCCTGCACACACACACACACACACACACACACACAGTACCCCTAGCTTGTTCCTGAGCGTGGCCTCATCTCTCAGGTGTTTATGTTTCAATCAAAAGAGGCAGAGCAGCATGACCACAGCTTTCTGCTGCGTGACCAGCAGAGCTCTGGCTGCAGTCGCCACCCTTCACCGCTTAAAGAAGCGGCCATAAACCCTCCCACCCCCACACAAACGCGAACACACACACACACACACACACACACACACACACACTCTTCCTGCTATTACAAACCTGGCCTCTGGCTGCCTGCTATTGGCCTCATGTCCAGCTTCCTGAAAGGATACTCAAAATAAATCCATCGTTGTACCCCATTAGACAATTTTAGGAATTTTAGCTGTCTGTACTTCTTTATTCATCCATCCATTTGCATATTTGTCCTAAAATAAGCAAATTAATGTTATTCCAGTATAGTTATATAAATATAAAAATGTGATTATCACTATTCCAAATTAACAAATACTCTTCATATGCAGAGGAGATATACTTAACAAGTTAATTATTTATTGAGATGATAGGAATCAGACTATTACTATACAAGGATCGCTGCCAATATGACAGATCTACTATGACCAGAGAACAAAAAGTCAAAAGTATAATGACAGAGACATTGAGACACTTCAACACTAGTTGAAAAGGCAAAGTCACCCAACAAAGGGACTGGTGAAGGGAATCCAAAATCCAGACATAGTGTATATTAGTATTTATTTAATAGATCCCTTAACTCCAGTCTGATACAGTATCAACAAAAAGTAGACATTACATTGTCATGATGCCTTGCAGAGAGGCTGCACTGGGTCGCATTAAATTATAGAGGTGTGTGAGCGACCGACGTGGTCCACTTCCCTCCCCTTCTGCAGTCTCGCCAACGGGGTGTCCTTCGCTGTCCGTCTCCGCTAGCCGCCTCCGCTAGCCATCTCCGCTGGCTCCTACGCCGACTGCCTCCGCCGGCTCCTACGCCGACCGCCTGCGCCGGCTCCTACGCCGACCGCCTCCGCTAGCCGTCTCCGCCAGCTCCTTCGCTGACCGTCTCCGCTAGCCGTCTCCGCTAGTCGTCTCCGCCAGCTCCTTCGCTGACTGTCTCCGCTAGCCGTCTCCGCCGGCTCCTACACCGACCGCCTCCGCCGGCTCCTTTGCTAACCGTCTCCGTTGGGTCCTTTGCCGACCGTCTCCGCCGGGTACTTCCGCCGGGCACTTCCGCTAGCCGTTTCCGCTACCACTTCCGCTAGCCATCTCCGCTAGCACTTCCACTAGCACCTCGCTAGCCGTCCCCGCTAGCACCTCGCTAGCCGTCTCCGCTAGCACCTCGCTAGCTTGCTCGCTGGCACGCTCGCCGACACTCTCACCGACACCCTCGCCAACACCGCCACCGATCCTCTCGGTACCCCCGTCACGCTCCGCGAGCTCCACCTCCTCTCTCCAGCTTCTCAGGCGGCGCCACAGATCCCACCACTGCCACGACCGAATGTGAGCGACCGACGTGGTCGCCCCACAAAAGTGATCAGGGCAACCGGAAACAGAAGTGGAGACAGGAGGCAAAGGAACTCACGTAAAAACATTTATTGACGGCGGTACAAAAAACACAAAAACCCAACACGCTCACGTCAGCAGGGAAAGTCCACCTCGCACCAGGTGGACCAAACAGGCAGCTCCACACACCTCGCGTCGCGTCCTGCACCCAAACATGTCCGGGGGGAAACTCTCTCTCTGCTATTCAGTTCCCCCTTATAACCAGGTGAGAAGGGGAGGGGTCATCACCTTCTCACAAGGTGTCACTAAAACACTGGTAACTTAGTGCTTTGGGTCAACGTAAGAATGAAGAACTGACCTTGGCGTTGAGAAGTTCTTGAAGTGAGGAATAAGTGACTGTCGTCCTTACATTGAAGTGTAGGAATAATCAGTGATTTAGCCTATAAATACTCAAGGATGAAGAGACAATCAGGCATGAATATTTAACGTCTTAAGACAGATAATCAACTAATTGTTTCAGAAAATATACTACATGATGCCTACATGTAGTAATACTGCCTTTTTTTACATGTCTTTCTACACAATGTGCAATTTGTTTCTTTAGGATTATTTAACAGTTTAACACACCCTCATTTAAGCAAACATTAAAAACATATACTTAAGCTTCCATTTTTCTTTAGGAATACACACATACTATGGGCACTGCACTAGTTTTGTAAACAGGAAATCTGGCTTCATAAGGGTGTACCAAATATTCAGATCCTCTTCATGAGTAACAATAGAAACAGATTTGTTATGCAAGTCAAAGCACATTCGTATAATAGTATAATGGAATTAAATGATCAAATGGAAAAGCAGGCTGATGTTTATTATTATATGTATAATATATAATAATAATATATTTCCTCTGAAATGTAGTGGAGTCAACGGGTAAAGCAGCATCAGATGTCTCACCATTTTACTCAAAGTTAATGTTCTTGAGTAAATGTACTTAGTTACTTTTGTTTTAACCCTGATCATAGTCAATTATTGTGTGAGTACCATCTGACTATGAGTCTCCCCCTGGCGTGTTGAGCTCTGCTCTGTGTTGTGACCACTCTGAGGCTTCAGAACACCGTAACCCCATCCTCACTCTGTGGGAAAGCTATTTCTTGCCACTTTGTTTCCATGGCGATGCTGATAAGCTGGTTGGTCGGGAGTAGGGGGGGTGGTTGGTGGATAGAGGGGGGGTGGTTGGTGGATAGAGGGGGGGTTGGTCGAGGGTACATGGGGGACATTTTACGGCAGCCACGTCAGGTCTGGGCATTTTTAACAATTCATAAAACTGTTAAAATCAATTTCAGTTCAGAAGATTTAATAAATCTCTCTCTTTCAGAGAGAGAAAGAGAGAAAGCAACAATGAGATGGAAAAAAAATAGACTGCATCGGGGGTAATGTTCATATTGGCTGACACAAGGGAAAAGCAGCTTTTAAAGCGTTTAGCTTTAATTTCATTCAGGAGTGACATAATTGATTTTAATGAGATGTTTATAGAGTGAAGTGCCGGTGTTGCTAAACCATGTGCGGGTTTGCCTGTCGGGTGCTTGCGACGCTCGCACGGGGGAGAAGAAGCAGAGCGGCGCACGAACCTCGTCTTCAGTCACCGCCGAATACGTCTGGCTGCTGGTTTTAATTAAAGAGCATATTTAAATCATGAAATAGGTTCTTAACTTTGACACCTCGGTGAGTGAAAAACTCAGACTTGGACTGTCTTTTTTTTTTTTTGGAAAATTAATGAAAACGAACGCACTTGATCACGACATCTAGGCTGTTTCGGTGAGAATACTGGTTCTCTTCTACTACCAGGCAATTCCCACTGACTCCTCCTGTTCCGGTATCAGCTTCCTGATTGACTGACAGGGTGTCACATTGTCTTTATTAGCTCCCCGCAGGCCTGAGGTGGTTTACGGTGGAGAGAATGGATGGGCGGTGTGAACATCACAGAGCTGCCCTTGGCGCCAAGAGAAAGACGCCGCCGCCACGAAGATGCACCTAACTCTTTTTGCATGAAGCAGCGTTGGGTGGAAGGCCGAAAGAATGAAACCATGCAGCCAGCAGGTCCACGTTTTTAAGTTCGGGCTGCACATATGGGTTTGTACACACCCACCTGTGCTTACCAGTATATGGGCAAACACAAGTGGGGTCACCATGGAAACTGAAACTCAATCTCAACCCATACGGGTCCTGCTGTGCCTCCTCTTGTTGTGTGTGAATAACCAGAGCCATATCAACATATTATGCTTGCATTTTGTAAATATCTCGCAAATATCTGGTGTAGTGGCAGTTCTATAGAACCCATGTAGTCATCGAAGTGCACACACACACACATATATATACACACTGAAAAGCCCCCGGGTGACACCCACACTGCAACACATTCACACTCCCCTTGCTTCAACACTTTTTCTCACACAGATTTTTAATACCTCACACTCCTGCGGGCACTCACGCTGAAGCCAGCCTCCATATCTGGGAGGCAAGCTTATTGACTGTGATTGATTCTGAAACATCTCTGGACATCTCTCATGCATATGGATACAGCAGCACACACACACACACACACACACACAAACATGCCGAATAGCCACTGAAGTGCCTTCGCCGTGCCTATTACAGCCAAACAGGGCTTCTCAAGCCGCAAGCTTGCGATGCTCAATCAGTGCCTCCTAAAGGAGGGGAGAAAAAAAGACGGGTCGGGGAGCGATTTCTTTCCTGCAGGACAATGCCTTTTTCGAAACACCCGAGGGCACGATTTCCATGCAACAACTGTGGAGGGTTGTTTTGATTGCTTTTCAATCAAGCGAGACAAACACTAATTAGATTTTTTTTTTCCTTTTTGAGGAACTGCAGAATTACAGACTTCTTTCATGGAGCGTGGATGACTGGCACTTCTGTGATAGCTTCAGTGACACTCCCATTCAAACCGACTGTTTACTGCCATGACTTCATTGTATATATATATATATATATATATATATGTCATGCTGAGTTCTTGCAGCGCATACACTGGGAATGTGTATATCTTGCTTGAGAGCCTTTTGTTTGTTGCTTATTTAATTTGCGGCTGTTCTTTGTGGCTGTAATGAACACCACGTTTTAATTGACACAGAAAAAAAAAAAAAAAAACTCGCAAAGTGCTTTCAGTCCTTTCAGTTTAGGATTTAATTGTCCCACCAGGGGAAATTCCTATTGCAGAAGATTCAGTTGAAAACAGTAACAGTCCAGGAATGGGTTATTTTGTGAAAAATCACCATAACGTTTTAATTAAAAATTTAGTATGGCACTATTGCGCTGATTGTAAATTTTATGCAGACTGTGAAACACATACTGCATGAGCAACAGAAGAACATTTTAGTGTATTCTATTCAGTTGCTTTGCTACAGGGGCATACAAACAAACATTGTTAGTCCTGGTCTCAAAAGTGTCATTTACTTTAAATTCTTGTTGAGATGTCTACAAAAGCTTTACACGACTTTTCCGGTGATACTGTGCATAGATGTTAATCGATTCATTGATTATTCTGTTGGCGGAAGATTCCTGCACAACTATTTTAAAAATTGAATATTTTAGTCATTTAAGCAAAAAAAAAAAAAACTAAACACACGATTTCATTGTTTTCAGCTTCTCAGATGTGATGATGAATTTCTCTTGTTTGTGTCAAACATTATAATAGACTGAAGATCTAAAACATATTATAGAATGTGCAGGTTTGTCATCAACCTAAAGGGGTTAATGGACAGATTCTCTTTTAAGCCTTCATGATGATTATAACACATAACAACAACTCATAGTGATGCAGAAGTTGGTGGTGATATTGTAAATTGTGATAAGTTCCACATATGCATCCGTATCCCGACTGAGTATTGCACATACCTGTTTCCACATAGAAATATCTAATGTGACAGTATTTAGCAGGCCGCTTTAATGTACTGCACGCATGCTGCAAGAATATTGCATAATTAATGTGCATATATTCTAGGGTTTGCTTTTCTTTAAAACAACACTCCTGAATTTGCTGTTTATTTGTTTCATGTGAATTCTACGTTTCTCAAACTTTTAGCATGCACATGAAAGCAAAAAGCAGCATTCTGCCAGACGTCTCGGTAATGAACACAAAAATGCTGAAAATGTATTTTAAGGTTGTTTTTTTTTGGGAGGGGGGGGGGCTCTCCATGTGTCACCCGAATTAATTATAAGTATACTGTGCTCTTTTCTCTCTTTACTCTATTGCTCACGATTATTTCTTCCCTCTAAACTTTCATACTGTTGATCCGAAAAAACCTAAGTAATCCACACTCTTTCCCGCGATCTATTTAGCATAAATTGAAACTGGCTTTAGCCTATTTGTGTAACCCTGCAGCTGTTTAAATGCTTTGTTCTTTCCATTTATGTGGAATTTAATATTCTGGGTTTGTGCTCATGTTTCTATTTTCTTTCTTATTTTGGTGTTTATCCCTTGCAGAATGTTATCACCCTTTTTTTATTTCGCTGAGAGCTATTTTGGACAAAGTCTCGATTCCGCTACAATGACCATCATCAAACATTTATGTTCATTTCATCCATAGCATGAAAACATGCAGATACCATACTCCGGGGGGGCTTTGATGTGAGCCTCTGATTCAGCGATCGCCCTGATGATATTTCTCAGATTTCCGTGCAGATCCGAGCTGCCGGGCCTGTGCTGATCTGTTGTGTGCCGTGCTCCATGTTAATGGTGATCTCTCCCCCCCCTCCCACCTTTGTCTCCTCCCGCAGACGGATGCCGCGCTGATGTACGATGCCGTGCACGTGGTGGCCGTGGCTGTGCAGCAGTCTCAGCAGATCACCGTCAGCTCGTTACAGTGCAACCGACACAAGCCCTGGCGCTTCGGGAACCGCTTCATTGCCCTCATCAAAGAGGTAGACTCTCCCCCCCCCCCCCCCCTACCTGCCTCCGTTCCCCCCCCCCAACCTGCCTCCACTTCGCAGGGGAAAGCGCACGCTCTCAGGGAGGTGGGACGGGGAGGGAATGTAAATAAGGCCAGGCCAGTTGAGGAGAAGGCAAATAAATAGCAATGATGTATCTGTGTATTTATTTTTTATGGAAATCCTTTTTATTTTTTTTACCCCCGTGTGCATTACACACTCCCCTGAGGATGCGGCCATCTTGAAGCCGGCCCTCCGATTTTTTGGGCATTAATCATTCATGCGGAAACAAAAACACAACATTATCAAAAAAAAAAATATATATATATATATATATATTGGGGGGGTAATTGCCCCATAGTCCGCCGTGTTTGCGAAGCCGGGACGGCTAATCCGCAGCTTTTCCTGTGTGCGCAAAGGCCAGGGATTAAACCTCTATTTAGGTTGAGTTTTCCCTTCAGTTTGCAGAGATCATAGAAAAAAAAAAACAGACTAAGGCTAAGAATCAAACTGTAGCGTACGGCGAGGGTTAATTGTATGCAAATGGGAAATCGTGTAAATTTGGATAGACTTAAATTAAGCGCAGTTTAAGCAGCAGATTTCCCACCATGCAAATCTTTCCCTGATAGCCTCCGATGGCCTGTGGCCATCGGTATATGAATGTGTAGCTTTCGTGATGTGCTGGCGGCTTTGCGTATCGCCACCGCCGTCAGGGTGTGTGAATGGGTGAATGGACAGTTGTAGTGTAAAGCGCTTTGAGTGGTCGAAAAGACTAGGAAGGCGCTCTATAAATGCAGGCCATTTACCATTTACTAACTTCCACGTCTGTGACTCCCGCTCCACTTTCTAAAGATAGGTGAGTCCCCGGCTTCAAGTCAGAGCGCCACAATGACGATTTGCTTTGCCTGTGAGAAAGAGCCACTTTCATGCCACATTGTATCCTATCACACCCCCTAAATATGTGTAAAGATCACGTAATTGCCTTTCCCACTGTTACAAATGCAAAACTCAAAGAGTCTGTGCAGGCACCTCGATGCAAGGGGAAGACTATACAAACAGGAGCGGTGTGTAAAATAGAATGGGTGTGTGTGTGTGTGTGTGTGTGTGTCCCTCCAACATTGACAACAAAAACCTATTTGGAAGCAGAGATGTAATCTTAATGTGTCCCTGCTCTCTTTGTCTTTTTTTTTTTTTTAGGCCCACTGGGACGGCCTGACCGGGAGAATCACTTTCAACCGGACCAATGGCCTGAGGACAGACTTCGACCTCGATGTCATCAGTCTGAAAGAGGAGGGGCTTGAGAAGGTTGTGTGTGTGTGTGTGCGTGTGCGCGTGTGTGTGTGTGCGTGTCTTAACGATGTCACTTTGGCAGGACAAGGAAGGTGCTAGATGAGATAAAACACAAAATGGAGGTGTAAATTTAGCCGTCATTAATGATCAACAGCACGCAACCGGTTTTAATGCAATATCCCATTAACACACGAGAGCGAATGTTCACGGGAGAAAGCTTTCAAGCAGCCGTACCAGAGGTTCCAGCACCGTCTTTAACTTTAAAAGGACCTCTAGAAAACTCTATAAAAGTCTCTGATTAACACGTGAGGTTAGGTATAACCTTCATTTGATCTGTGCACAAACCGAAATGGAAAAGAAATTGTGGAGTTGGAACAGCGACTGTGTGAAGCGACAACTCACAGCTGCCAGAGGTCCTGTCAGCAGTGATGCTGCTAGATTGGGAACCATTGATTCTGCACTGAAAGCAAAGCAACACCTGTTTTCACCTCCTGGCAAACTACCTACTGAGATTCTGCATCACCTGATCGCATATGGTTACTTTTTAAATTAGTTTCTTTTTTTCTTTGTACAAATTACACATAGATAATACAACGTGTTAATTAGTGAACTTTCAAAGTGTTCAATCAACTCCGCTCTGACTCTATGAAGAGCTTCACTAGCTTGTTGTGCTAACTGTTGCAGCGTTCTTGCAGCTTTTGGTATGTAGCAAAAAAAATGGAAGCAACGATCTATACATATATATATATTTTTTGTTCACAAACATATAATGTGCTTTTTTAAATATTCTTATTTCTTATAACCTCGTATTTATGTGTAAAAGAGCATTTCACATTTAGATATTAAGTAAATATATAACAACAATAAACATAATAAGACAAAATAAATTTAAAAAAAAAAGTATAAACATACATGTTCATAACTGAAAAGAAATATGAAAAAAAAAAAAAAAACAATCATCAATGCTAAGGTGGCACATGCACAATAAATAGGTTCATTGCTGGTTTGGCTCTATATTTGTTAATCATAACTAGAAACAATCACTGGCCTCATCCTTTAACCCTCCCCCAATAAATTAAGAATCTTCTTCTTCTATTTTAAAACAATAAAATATGCATATTTGGGGGGAAAAAAGAATGCTATGAACCTCAGATAATTAATAAGCACAGTATTGCTGACCTTATTGCACATCAGATTTGTGTAGTGCGTGATGTGTATAGGATGTGAAAATGTCCGACTTGTTCTGTGGTACCCTTAAAGCCAGAAAAGTTATGCTCAGCGATACCTTGGGTTTCACCTGCGGGGGACATTGACAGCTAGATGCACCAGTTTGGGCTGTGGAATTCATCATCAGAGCTCACAGCTCAGCACTACATTGGCTATGTATTATTATAACAGGGTGCTGGCATGGAGGAGACTCTGGAAACATGAAATACCAATGAATATCAGTGCACCCTGTCATGAGGCGTTCCAATACATGTGGAAAAAAGACAAAAAAAAGGAAAGGAAAAAAATATCAGTTGGACATCTCTGAATAGCCAAGCAGAATGTCTCATGAGATCGAGTGTGCCTCGCGAGATAATTTGAGTAAACACCTCCTCTGCTCGATTAGCATACTGCCGAGTCAGCTGCACACAGCCCCAAAAAACAGCAGTTTGTTTATGAAAAAGAAAAAATGCACCCAGAAGCAACTCCGAATCTCCAAAACGAATGTTTTGAAACTTTTTGGACTATCAGTTTTCAGGCCATTGACAGTGTTGCAGAGTTGAGGTGAGGTCTAAAAAAAAGTTGAGGATGCCAGCGTGCATAAAAAAATGTAAAAATACATTGGGTATCCATCCATCCAAACACTACATGGGGAACAAAATGGCACCTGATGAGCGCTGAAGTGAATCTGAAGTATACCATCATTTTAAAAGAATGTAAGGGGCTTTTTAACTTCCCTCTCTATTATAGAAGTTCAAAGTACATGGAAGAAAGTAGAGGAACCTCAGGATTTCACCTCAATGGTACATGCTGTAGTTCAGTAAACCAGTGGGACAGCCCAAATGTCACATAAAAAATGATGTAAATGTATCCACGGGGTGAAACCCACTCTGTGTTTTGACAGGCAGGAACATAAATATGATTCTAAGGTGTATACTAACGACACATTATAATAGCTGGTGTACCGACCTAGTTCAGAACTCCTCATATCTGTGTGCACATTGATACACAGCGATTCCTGAGTCAGAGAAATACAATGTTTCTCCGTGGAGGACCAAATACAGTGTTTTTAAGATGATGCTCCTTTTCCTACAATGAAATAATGCAGAGGTGATTTAATCTCCATTCTCTCTAATGGACAACAAGGGGCAACACCACTGACTCCAAAAACTCATCAGATTGTATGTAAATCTATGAGGTTTTATTACCTCAGTAAACACCTTCCTAATGTGTTTCTGGTCTTTATGGCTAGCTTTACATCTTCTTCAATATAGAATCATGTTAGTTTTGTAAATTATGGCCTAGAATTAAATTAGATTGGAAAATTGTAACATTGTCATCACCTAAGTAAAAATCTTGTTCAGCATTTGGTTGAACCAGAGACACTCAAATTGAAATTTAAGTCGTGAAGCCGGACTAACATGCCCAGATAATGTGAGTGAAATGAAAGCTCCTCCAGGCCAACTCCAACAGGGGTTGGACGAGGTCCAAGCTCCAACTCAGAATTCACACAGCATATACAATGTAAACGTAAACCAGAAACTATGCACATATTTGTGAAGTTGTCCATTGTTTTCCTCTGGGTTGCCAACCTGCTCGGTTACTGGTCGTTTAACTTTTGTTATCTAAAAAGGTCAACCGGTTACAGCACATTTGTAAGAAACTGAAGACTGTATTTCGCCACCTATCGTAGAGGAGGTGACATGAATTCATCAGTAAATCTCTGTAACTCCCACACATGTAGACTGGGACAGTGGTCAGAATTGTAAATGTAATCTAAAAAACTGTGCGTATTAATGCACTGACTGATATTATACCTAAAGGATTAAATTCTGATTATCCAAACACCCGTTTTGTACTGTTTGTGGCACTCAGGAAAATGTGTTGACTGTTTACCACCCCTTTTTGAATGATAAAGAAAAAAAAAAGTGTTTTTTTTTCAGAAATATGGTGTTCATGCAATCCAACAATACAGACTGTGAGTGTGACAACACCAAAATCACTTCACAGCTCAGGACTTAGTTTCCTGGATGCTCCTGGTTCATTGAAATACAATATAGGAAGGGTGCTTCGAGTAATAGATCCATGAGTTTCAAAGCTACACAAATACCAATCAATCTCCATCGTGAACTAGATAGAATCAAACTATTCATGTTACAGTCATTGTAGTCGTCAACACAGACATGAATAAACCAATTTGGGAGCTCAGACTTTTGTCCCCAGGAGTTATCTGCTGCAGCTTAATATTGAAATACATTCCAATTCAACTGGCTCTGCCATATCCTGGCTTTAGCTGAAGTTTAGAATTGATTTTTTTTAGACGAGTATAGACATTTTTTTTTTTATCCTGTCGTCCTGTTGTGGCTCAGACAATGTGGACAGGAGCAACAGCAACCAGTTACTCTTTAACTTACCAGTCCATCTGGCCGATGAGTATTGTATCAATATGAATGTGAAATCCATACCCATCAGTTGGAACGCTTCCTGTCTGGCATGCCTCGGCGTATGCGGCGGCATGTGTTTGTGCACTCATGCGAGCGCGAGGATTCACGGTTTACATCTCGTCCTCCCGAAATGCTGCCTCTCCCCCCGTAGCCCACTTTAAGATTCATGAGATTATCGGCGGGGAAGAGAAACCCGCTAACGCCGCCGATACAAAATAATATTCTCGCATGCAGCCGCAAACACTTCACACTTCAGCATCCTCCCCGGCGCTCCCCTCTCAGCGGCTCCTGACCTCTGGTCTGTGTGCTGTGTGCGCCGGGCACCTCCATGAATAATTCGCTCTATTAATAAAAACCCCTTCAGAAGCCCTCCAGCCTCATGAAGCCTGAATTAAAGAGTTGATTTGCAATTTCAAAGCCCTATCTCGGGCCCTGGCGTGGGGCATCTGAGGAGCCCTGAGGGGCCGTGTGGCTGGTGTGGGTTCGGAGTTTGCGGCCCCTTCGAGTGGCGCTCAGGGCGGCGGGGTTACCTTGGGGGGGTGGGAGAGGACGAGAGAAGCCTTGAGGCAGGATCCAACAGCTCC
The DNA here is from genome assembly GCA_036785175.1 of Eupleurogrammus muticus. Classification (NCBI taxonomy): domain Eukaryota; kingdom Metazoa; phylum Chordata; class Actinopteri; order Scombriformes; family Trichiuridae; genus Eupleurogrammus; species Eupleurogrammus muticus. The sequence continues at coordinate 17,196,412 of JAYKQN010000018.1, read as the reverse complement.
CCCATTCTCTTCTTTCTCTTTGCATTCCCAGTATCCCCCTTCCCCCTCCAAAAGGCCACGGGTCCAATCCAGATCCCAGATCATCCTTAATATTATTCCGTGTGGAAGACTAGAAGAAAGTTCCCCCTGACAGTGGCGAGGGTTCAGACGGCCGTCTACTGTGTCCTCAGGGTGCTGCACATTATTCTCTGTATTTGTTCAGGATGAAAAGAGAGGCAGATGTGTGGACAATTTGTGTCTATATATCCATCTTCGGTACTATTACCAATTTAAAAGTAAAAAAAAAAAAAGTCTCTACATCTAATAATGTATTTATATTACAAAGCATCAATTCCAATGTTGAAGTCGTGTAGCATATTTAACCTACATGCAAGCAGTGGTAGTCGCAAAGTACTCGGGTACTAAGTTAAAATACAGTCACCTAAAAAGATACTCAATTACAAATAAAAGTACAAATATTATTTGTTATTATCACTAACACATGAGAGCATGTTAATGTGTTATTAGGGCCAACTTTAGGCACTTTCCATGGATTAATAGTAAAAGATATTAGATATAATATATGAGTGTCACATGTATGTTTTAATACATTTATATAGCACACTTTACACAAAGCTCATAAGAACGTTAAAAAAACAAAACAAGTAAACAAAAGAAAAAAACAAATAAAAACTATTCAAAACAGTATGAATATTGAAATATCTTATTTTATGTTAGATCTTCATGTGAGAAGTAACTACAGCTGTCGGGTGAATGTAGTGGAGAAGAGAGTACGATAGTTCTTGTTGAAATGTATACGCAGACAGCCTGTATGCATAAGTGACTTTACAAGTTTGTTTCTATGCTGGACCCAGTTATAGAATGAAATATTTTTTTTTTCTCCTCAGATTGGCACCTGGGACCCTCCCAGTGGTCTGAACATGACAGACAACCAGAAGGGGAAGACGACCAACGTGTCCGACTCCTTATCCAACAGATCACTGATTGTGTCCACCATACTGGTAATGTATTCAGTTTATTTGTCTGTCTGTTGTTGCATCAGTTTTTCGCTTTTTTTATTTGATTACTTTGATTTTTTTAGGTATCTGAGTTGTTATGCTTTCTTGGAACACTCCTTTGATTCTCCAAATGAAATGCTGGTGGTGTGTGTGCTCACGGGCATTGCTCTCTTTTTGCATCAAGGCTGGAACGCCAACCAGGCAAAGTAGGAAACTTCCCTGAGGCAGCAAACTCTCAGTTGACCCAAGTGGACTCATGTGTGGCAAATAAGTTTGTAGTAATTTGAATAAATGTAAATTTCTTCAGTAATATGCACCACTGACACTGAATTGAAAGCTGGAAGGAGAAAGGGCCTTGAGGCAACTCTTGTATTTTTACTGATCTCCAGGCCCTGTCTTCCAGAAGGGCAGTGTGTTGAAATCTGGTTGGTTTGGCTTGTATTGTTCCTAATTGGTGCAAATTCCTAAATAACTTTGTGTTTAATCAAATTCATACAATATACTAGAGCAGTGTAGTACTGTGGATTTGAATTCAATTCCAGAACTTTATTGTCAACGTGCAGGTGCAAAGAACTTGTAGTTGGGCTTGGAATTTAGGACAATGTAACCTGAAAAACTTGGTGCCAGATAGTTAAACTCTCTTCTTAATTCAAATAAAACATGCTGTCAACTAGTTTTATATTCTAGGTGGATTTAAAACGTATCATTCCTTTTTAGTTTCACCATTTCACCATTTGTGTCAATTTTGTAAAAAGAAATGACACAAATGGACTTTTAAATGACAGGAAACCACCATGAACACAAAATGTATATTTTGAGAGAGCTGATGAAGGCCTATTAAAATTGTATTTATCTATAAAGCTAAATAAGACTAACAATAAAATAAGGAATGGGATACATATTAACATCAATGTGTATATGTGTATTATTCAAGACACCTTTTCTGTGTAGTTATGTGACCCCCATGATGTCCATCTGGGGCCATATATAAAAATGTTTTTAAGAGTAATTGTTTATTATAAGGATCCTCATTAGCTGATGCCTCAGTGACCAGCTAGTTTTCCTCGGGTCTAAAACAGCATAACATCATTATCTGACACAACAAAAGAAAGGAATGAAAAATTATAATGAATAAATGAAATAAAATAAAATAGCCACAAAAACAACATATGCATGCATAAATAATCATAATATAAAAAAATGAACACACTAACACATACAAGAAAGTCTCCTTTTTATCATACAGTGAACATAGCCACTTAATAGAAGAATGCGAAACAATTACCCATTTTACATGATTATCTATGAGATAAAATGTTTAATGTCTGTTAATATTGACATTGTGATCAGATAGGAAACAGATTGAGCAGAACACCACTATTTGCCAATTAGAGGTTTATCTAGCTTATCTATGAGTCAAATTGTTGTTCATGTCTCTGGTCAGAAGTAACATGATCTCCCAGTTAGGAAACGCAGGTTTACTGAGTTCAGGAAGATGGAGAACATTGAAACGTACCTATTCGCAGACACTTTTCGACTGACAATGTAAAATGAAATAGAAAAGTTTAAATGTTCATAGCCAAATCAAACTGTAATGATTCTTCATGTTGGACCAATTATCGAAGGCAAGAACAGCTCTCAGCCATAACAGACTCCCTCCGAAGATGTCATTATTTTAAGCTTTCTCCTTTTAGAAAAAAAAACCTTCAGTGCTTTGCCTGAGCTGCCCTTTCTTTTCACTTTTCGAGGATGCTGCTCTCCGACTCAATTGAAGTCGACTACCCCAAAGCATTCCACTCCCCAATTGCCAGTTGACTTCACCACAGAGGAGGACTCTAATTTGGTGGGAGCAGGCCCAGGCAGGAAAAATTGACTGATTGATTGTCCAATAAGATTTCATGGTTTACGGCTCTGTCTAGAATCTACCAATTTATCAGGCATATTGTGTTATTGTCTCTGTTGCCTGGTGGTAACAACAGCAAAATGAAACCAGAAAAAGGAGTGAATTGAAACAAGTGGATTAAAAAATATTCATATATATGGTCTGCTTATCTTAGGATATCAAGCATCATTATTAAGGATACTCAACATAGAAAATAAAGAATAATAGTAATGGAATTATTTATCCAGGGCCATATTAAACCACAAGTGTGCCCCTAATAATGTACTGCTTTGTATTGGTAAGTGATATGTGGTTAGTTTGAGGTCACTTATTATGAAAAATGCAGGTGTCAGTGAGAGCTTTAATGCATGAAAGATGGTGCTGCAGAAAAGTAAATGTCTTAAGGCTCCTTGTCATTTCAGTTTGTAGAATGTTTTACTAGTGCAGGCACCATTAAAGGTGCCACATCGTAGAAAGTGAGATGTTAGAAGCACCATCTCTGCACTTCTCTGGATTTTATTTGAAGTAAAAAAAAAACAGCAACATGATCTCTTTGCAATTTCAAGTACAAAAATGGTACTTGAGTTGTGACAGTGTTCTCTCAAGCGCTTTGCTGGAGGGTGATGGTCATTTTGGGTCTGTCTCATAAATATAGGATCCTCTCTTCTGTTTGGCTAATTTTCACTAGGAAATAAAACGTGTGTGTAATGGTGGGTGTGACAGTGAAAGTGGGCTCAGCTGGGCCTGTTAGGAACCTCTGCAGGTAGAGGCTGCCACATGTTCCGAAACACAGAGAAATGCACACAGCTTCAGAAACGGAGCCTTAAAACCAGTCCATGAAGTTTTCATGTCACAACTATACAATCAGCCCTCTCCTATTCAGAGTCATTGAACTCAACCAATCAAAGGAGACCTGCTCTTTCTAGAGCAACGCAGAGAAGCTTATATTACCTTTTGAATTATTTATTGAAAAGGGTATAACAACTTCAAATACAACCAGAGAAACATGTAAAGTCTGGGATCTTTAACAAGCAAAAAATAAGTTCAAATTTGCAAATTATACATTAAGTATCTTAGGCCCCATCGCAGTTGCCTGCTTAGACATAGGCAGACTCAAATAGCACACACAATCTATGTACCATCTGATGACAGCGGAGGGAAACTTGTAGCGCCAAGCAAAATTAAAGCCATTTATGATCCTGTTATTTAGGAGGCAAGCGTAAAAATAACAATATCAAGCAAATTGCGGGTTGTCATTATTTATCGCGGGGCCTTCTTTCCTTCCGCGCGTGCTGCGCGGTGATTGGATTGCAGTTATTAGCGAAGACTCTCCGCAGCTGTAATTGCCATATCAGGATTGAGTCATGGGGAGATGTGTGATGGCTGCGAGGAGCGAGGAGAAGGAGGGAGGGCTGACAATAATTGGGTTTGTTACATTTGATTGATGCACACTTTCATCCAGCTTCTCATCATTTTCTCAGGGATTATGTACTATAAAACATGATGTAATTACTGCTGAGATCTTGGCCTATCAACAGTTTATCTACTTTGGAAATCACTCCCGTAATGTTGTGCTGGAAATGAAGTACCTTTAGGCTAATGGCTAGAGCTGCAGATAATATACTGTGTAATGTCTTAGCAGAGCAAGGAGCAGGCCGACTTCCACTCGCACAGAAACAACCCCGTGTTTTATTAGACGCTGCGGGAGAGCGGGAGAGTGGATACACAATGCTCCGAAACGCAGAATAATGTACAAACTCATGATTGATGGCGCAAAATCAATTCATTGTGTTGAATAAAGGTGGGTTATTCTGGCGTTTTTCAAGCAATATTTGGAAGATATATACTAGAAATGCTTGGAAATCCAATATTATAATAATGTAACACTAGAACAACAGTAAATTCTGCGATATACTGAATAGTTTTATTTAGGTTACTGTAAAGTATGCAGTGATTTAGTGTTGCATTGGGACACTCATACAAGGGAGATTATAATGACTAAATGTGTATATCCTGGTAGGGATTTAATACAGACTGCAACTTTGTGTACTGTAATCTTACTTCCCTGCTTTAAATACAAAAAAAAAACATGTAAAGCATTTTCTGTTTGCAACGTGGTCTCAGGCTTTTATTGCACTTTCAGTAACATTACATGTGTCATTGTCTCTCACCTCTGCTCTGTGTGCGTGAGCCTCAGTGAAATATAGCCACAGACAGCAAACAGAATGGAAAATGGAAAATAGCATGACCATAACTGACAGTAGAGACTGTTTAATTATCTTATTTTATGTGCGCTTGTCTCATTACAGCTCAATGCAAGTCTACTGCTTTTCACACTGAGCAGAGCGTGAGGAGGGAGGGACGAGCTCCACTACTGTCACTCATTTCTCGCCTGTTATGAAACAAATCGATCACAGCTGTTGATGGAAGACAGGGGAGACGCGTCCTTCAGCGCGGCCCAGGACGCGTTCGCATTCCCACTGCTAAAAGAAGGTGGCCACATGGGGCGCGGAACACCTCCGTGCGGTTTGAGTGATCGGATCTAGTCGCGACCTCAATGCGTCTCGGCTGCTCTCACACCTGGAGCTGTCTGCTTGCTGCTTAGAAACGTGTCCTGGAAATAGAACGCAGAAATACTACTACTAATAATAATAATATAATAATTCTGATAATAAAAAACAGTTAATGTAAACGTGGTGAATAAAATGTTTGGCTGAAAAAATGAAGTGACCTCCAGGCTCAGATCAGGTCTCGTTTTTATCTGGCTGTCAGTGTTCAGGCCAGCTGTTGCTGGATGAGAGATGAGGAAATGTAAACAAGCTTTTTTTGTTTTTGCCAGAGCTCACAGACCTTCCAGAGCATGTCTCATTCAGCAAAGAGACAGATGTGGGGAAAAAATAATTAATAAATCCAACCAGTTGCATTAATTACCAGATCCTACTGAAAAATAAGTACTGTGATGGATCGTTAAGCTAAACGCCGGCGCTATCGAACATATGTTGTTAATGTAACATATCCTGGTGATTATCTGCCGTGTGATGAGTCCCATTTTTTATAATACTTCTATAGGAGCCGGTGTTACAGTCATCTGGTCATCTGTAGGCAGAAAAAAGGCTTCCTCATGAACCCATGAAGTTTGGGCACACATCCTGTGTGAAATGTGAACAACTGATTGAGACGATTGGCAGGACAAGTAGAGCATCATCTACACTATATGTGTGTGTATATATGTAAGTATTCATTCAAACAATCAGTCAGGTGTTCCCATCACTTACCAAATACTCCAAATGTATTATAAGAAAGTGTAAGTGATTGACTTGACAGGAAGTGGTAGGCCATGCAGACTGATCAGGAGCAGGGTCATGGCAGTTGAGTCCTATTTCTCCATGGGGTCGGCTGTGATATCAAATATTCAGAAAACAGGTGGTCTAACAGCAGCGTGTCGTTCAATCATCCCGCATGAGATTTGTGACAAAGTAATGATTTCTAGTACTACTGATAGCTGTACAGATGTTAAATAACAGTGTCCCCCAGTTATTTTAGGATTTGGCCATATCAGAGAGTGAAAGAAAGGCGTGTGTGTGTGTGTGTGTGTGTGTGTGTGTAATGGGACTGACATTTGTTTAATTCCATTCTGTGTCTTCATATGAATGTAGGGTTGTCTTCATATCCTGTTGTTAATTTCATCTTGATGAAGCTTTGTCTCGCTGGGAGTTGAGAGTAGGAAAGTGACCCTCCTGCGAATCCTTTTCGTTCACAGCAGTTTCTTCTCTGCAGTATTTTTTTGAAAAAAAGCTCAAAATCGGCTTCCTGTTCACACCGGCACGTGCGCGTGATGGTCATGTGTTTTCAAGAGTTTTATTTTGGCTGGAGATTCATTCTGAAATGGCGCTGAAACACTTGTGTACGAAATGCACAGCCCAGCTCAGAAGAGGCGGCCCGGCGTTGCCGTTCTGGTTTACCTATTCGGGTGTTTTCAAAGTGAAGTATTTAATTTCTGGAAAATCAAGTCATTTTATATCCCAATATCATCCGTATCCTTCTTTGTTATGTTTAAGCCCATGGGCAACCCTCCATCGGAGCACTGCACGCTGAGAGCACCTGGATGATTCGCTTTGTTCTCCGCTACAGCCCCGCTGCATGGAAGCGGATCAATGGAACTAAAATAAATGTTTAAAAATGACTCAAATGAGGCAGTGGTGTTTGTTTCTGCTGAGGCGAAAATCCATTCTTTTTAATTTGTTGTAGGAGAACGGGGCCCGGGTTTAGTGTTGAAGGGGAGAGTCTGCAGAGATGCTGCTGTAGCTTTAATTATGTTTGCGTTACAGAGATACCCGGCTTCTCCTCCACGCTCACTTTTTAATTAAAGATGCACTGGCCTCTGTTTGCAGCCAGCATCACTGCAGGAGACAGGAGAGAAAGTGTGTGTGTGCATGCGCGTGCATGTGTGTTTCAAACATGACTGCAACAAAAACAAAAGCAAACAGAGGTGAAGAAAGGCATGAAAGAGCAAAACAACACGAAAAATGATGAAGCAACAATAGACCAATCTAGCAACACGTTACGCAATAGACAGGCTGAAAGGATACGTCTTAAAAGTTTGTCATTTTTTAAGATGAAGTGGCAGGGTTGCAGATTGCAATCAGCTTCCTTTACAGTCCTTTACAGTCCTGGTATTTAATCGGTAAATATATGGGAATAACAGTATGTAATTTGGAAATCGGTTGGCAAGATGAGAAAGTCGAAAACTAAAATACAGTTTTAAAAAACATGCATTGAGTCTCTCAAAATGTGCATTTCGTGTTCATGTTTGTCTTGTCATTTAAAAGTCCATTTGTATTTTTTTCTTTTACAAATTACAACATTTTGACACAAAATGTCAAATGGTATAAACAAAAGGAACGCAAAGTTTTAAATATTTAACATAAAATTCGTTGACAGGATGTGTTTTTCAATTGTCATGTTTCAGTAGGTAATAAAACAGAACCTTCAGGATACACGTTTGTGTTAATCACAGTGGAAAGGGAATAATATCCATTCCCATTTTTTGCAGGCAAAATCTAATATAACCTTCTCCATATTTAATACTTACATCAGTAGTAGTTATTACCTAGTGACGCCATATGTTTACAGGGTACAATACCATAATGAAAAATGCATGTAGTATAAAAAAATAAACAAGAAGAAACATATTTTACAAAAAATAATGATATTGTTAGTTGTTTCTCACGCATTTATTCTAATTCTCAATGGTATTTTCTCCATTCTGTATATCTCTTTTGCAAGATCCTTCCATTTGGGATTGCTTTAGTTATCATCATTTAATGAATTTCTTCAAATTTGTTTCATCAATGCTACTCTTTTTTTATAAAAATGTTCATAGAGGTGTAACATATTCATTCAGTTATTCAAAATCTCATAAGATAATCTGAAAATTAATTCTAATACGAATTGACAACCAATACAATAACTATAATAGATGTTGTATAAGCTTTCTGTACTTGGGTTGCTGCGTTCTGAACATTTGTAGGCGGCCAACAGTATTTTTGAGTAGATTAAACATGAGAACATTGCAATGCAGAAGCCCAGAGGTTATAAAAGCATGCATTAGATGTTCTGTCAGCCTAAGAGCAAAATGGACAAAACTTAGCAATGTTTATAAGATAAAATTTATAACTCTCTGGTCCCAGAGTTCAGAATCAAAGATGACCACAATCTTAGAAAAAAATATTTTAAATTTTAGTTTAGCAGTACATTATAAAAAAAGAGGGCTAAAATGTATTTATAGAAACAACAGACTATATTAGGTTAAAAAAATAAAAATACAAATGAACATGAACAAAATAAAGAATGCCATTCTGTGTACAGTTAAGGGCTTTTTAAAAGAATGAAAAAAAAAATAATTGGATAATAAAATGACAAGGGATATTGAGAAATGAAAATGTAACTATCTAAATGAAAAATAAACGTGAATGCCCTGCAATGCAAGCTGAATTTAATACATAACTGATGTGAAAACAGAAACACAAACCTAGGTGGTTTAACTTTAATCGCGAGAGAAAAAAGGGCAGTTCGATCTTCAAAATAGTTGCTTCATGTGGCTATTTGAATGCACATAAAATTACGTGCATTTTAAGATAAAAAAAAAGTAAAAAGTGAATGTTTTATTTCATCAAGTGACGCTTCAGTCTTCAGTCTGACATGTCAGCAGTCATGCTGGTTGCCGTTACAATAGGAAGTTCTGTTATAACTCAGCACACTGCCTGTAGAGGAAGCCCATGCTTTTAAAAGCTGCAGAAACAGTAATAAAATGACTATGAGATAAGTTATTCCTTTCCAATAATAAGCTTTAAAAAAATCTATTTAAAATGTTTAAGTCAGTTTTATTTACTGTGATAACACTGTGCTACAGATTCAGTATTACATGTACTGTACATGTAATCTTATTGGGCAGTGTCCTCATGTGTCAGATTAAGTACTTTGGTGTGTCCGTGTTGATACGATTAATTGGGATTAATGCACATAAATTGTAGCTGCAGAACCCCATCGGCTAAATAAAAAACCACGCCATTAAAAATTCTTTTGAACGAACGTCTCTTTTGAAGCTGTAATTCATAAAAGACAGAAAATTGCTAGATCTCTGTTGGTCTAAATCGAACCAGGATAAACAAATTGGGGGAATTATTGCAGAATTTAAATGATTGCAGCAGCGGAATCTTTGTAGCTCAAACCGAATCAGCAGTTGTCCTCTGGTCTGCCATTGCCTCCTAAATCACATGTAAGAGCTGTGAATTCCCCCTGTTAAATTTCTGTGTATTAGTGAAAGGTGTGAAGGGCAGAAAGCAATCCTCCTCAAATACTGAAACCCTTCCCTGCGCCATTCCCAGTTCCCACAGCTCCATAATGTCCAGAAAGCATCATAGATATTGCTGTCTTTTACAGGGAGACGTGCTCTTTGTTAATGTGCCGCAGCGACTGTTTATGATAATTACACTCTTTCACAGCTGACAGAAGGTGAGAGGTCATAAGCTGCTAATGGGCTGACAATAGCTCCTCTGTTTTTCGACATGCAAGATAGCGCCGTTCCCCTAGTTCACTTGGCAGCAAATAGAAGCGAAAAATAAATGGTCAAATAATAAAGAGAGGAATTAATTTATGCTTTGAAGGGTCTGAGGGGGAATGTCTTTTTCAGAGACGTTAGTATTAGAATAAAAAGCAATTTAAAACAAAAACAGACACACTTGATTAAACAGGCATTTTCAGACGCATACATATGAGATATGCGACACCTGCAAGTAGGTTCATATCAACCCATTAGAATAGGATTAGCCACTATGTGGCTATGTGACATAACAATGATGTTTTATACTGTGACAGTGCTGTGGTTAAGGTCTGGTTATATTTAGTCACAAAGAGCACTTAGTGTTAGGAAAAGATCATGGAACAGCTTCAAAGTGTCACTTTAATCTCGATTAAATGCGATAATGATGGAAAAAATTGTCCAGTTAAAAAACATTACCTTAGGAATATCCTGATATTATCTTCAATTTCAGTTCATGGTTACTGTTAACTTCTTAATTTTTGGGGATAGTTTGGCTGCAAGGCCATCAGTGTCTTTCTGGCAAAAATGACTATTGAGGATTAATGACAGTGGTCCTAGGATTGAACCTTGTGGTTCTCCCATAGCGCAGACTCTCAGAGAGATGTTTTGTTATTGATCCTTGCACACTGAGAACATTATTTTGAGTTAATGATGCTCTTTCTGATACTGTTTTCACTAGTGCGGGTTCAGAACGGGATGTCATGGACTCCCATAAACCTGTCTGCTACTGGTGATCTTTTAACAATGTTTTGTTATATCAGAGTGAGGGGTGCATGTCTGGTAATATGACTATAATAATATAATACGATAATATTTGTGGTTCTAGCATACGGCATGCGGAGCCTAGTTTCCTTGTGTTAAGATAACCGAGTCAGGCAGGAGTTATTTTGGGCTGTACATCTGTTAGTATAAACTTCTGTAATTAAAAGGCCCATCTAAAGTTATTTTGGCCCATCCGAAATTGCAATCCTGGCACAGCACCTGGCACAGAGTGATTAAAAGTATTAAAACCTTATGGAGATCCAAGAAAGCGGCTTCTACCACTCCTTCATTGTCAAGATTAGCCTGGTTGACTTTGACAAAGTAGCACCATGCGTTTCCCATGGACTGGTTTATTTTAAAACAAAATTGGACGGGCTGTGACAGACTTTCATCGTTGAGGTGTGTAATTAGCAGCTCAGTAACAACTTTAGTTTAGAGTTGGCGGGGCGTGTACCGATGAACCTGTAGCTGCTGGATTCCTATCGGTCGCCTGATTTAAATATCCGTGTTACAACGGCTGTCTTCAGGGAGGAGGGAACATGCATTCATCAAAAGACAGAGTGGGCGGTTAAAGCATCTTCATATGTTCTTTGAAATCCAGGTTAAGTCCCCAGGCATTGTTTGTTCTTAGGTTAGACAGTCATGAGAGTATTTTGTTTACCTTTGCCTCATTTGTATGTGAAAAACTTAATGAGGAGGTTTTCATCTGTCAAATCCATAGGGGACAATCTTTTTTTTTTTTTTTTGCAAAGGGGATGCCAAGTTCTAAAACAGAATTGATAAAATAGTCACACAGCTCTATGTTTCTGCTCCTTGCTTGCTTTCTTCATACTAATCAATGCGCGACTTTCGCGTCGGCCTGTTTTATTACATCTAGAAAAAGAGAAAAGGGAAAAAGTTTACTTTGGTTTTACTAAGTTGCCCCATTACCTTGTTTCTGAGGCTTAAAAAACAACAATGCCCATCAGTTTCCAGTCCTGAATTAATAGTGTTGTTTGAGGGCTGTGTCTCTTCTCTTTCATTAGGAGCCACCGCTTCTCATTGAACCACGGCAGACTCTGCCCGGGCTTATGTTCCTGAGATGTTGGTTTTGTAAATTTGGCTGTTTTAAAAGCCTCACAGGCCTGAATGCTGCTTCCCCCCATATGCTGTACTTTCCCAGTTGATTAACTTTAATGCATTTTCAAAGTGCTCTAAGTCATTCTTTGAAATAATTGATGTGCGGTTCTTCTCTTTAATTTTATTTTGGTCTTCATGCCGCATCTTAGATGGCTGCTGTGATATTAGCCTGAGATTCTGGTCCGGTGTGCTGGCGATTAAGTTGCACGTCTTATATAGACAAACCATTTTATTTGTGAAAATTAGGTCTAACAAGCTTTTTAGAGGATCTTGTTATTCTCGTTGGGTTCCTAATCATCCGGGTTAAGTGAAATTGATTGGCTACGTTCGTTAGATTCTTTTCTGTGTGTTGTATCGAGCCATTTTATATTAAAAAATCAGCCATTAATAGAACCCCTTTGCCGCCACAGGCCTTGAGAATTTCAGACACCTTATCAAAAGAACACATCCTTTTGCATTAGGTGTCCTATACAATGTGACCATGGTAAGTAGGGAGAGAAAGATGTCGACCCTGACACATTCCAGAATGTTTTAGGGAGGAGATTAATCTGTTTATATTAGATTCAGTTTTTAACAGATTAAAACACCTTCACCCTTGCCATGAATACTAAAGGTTTTATAGCCTGCCTAACTAAGCCTGGTTTTTAAAATCTTCAGTGCTGTTTCACTTAATGGTGTTTTCTCTTCCAACAATCTCCAGAACAAATCTGGATTGGTGTCTTGCACTGTCCACATCTCATTGTAACTTGTATTATATTCACATTCCACTTCATACCTGTACATATGAATGCCCGTGCGTACGTGTGCGTGATCTGTAGGTGGATGGTGCTTTCTGCTCTTTCATCAAGGTTACATCAGTATCCTCACAGTCCTGCAGCTGCTGAGGTATAACGTAGCAGCGCTGGAGCCACAGTAGATATAACATGCACAACTGAGCCGTGCCAGCGTGGGGGAAGTTTATGGGAACATGGTGGCTAAGGCTGCAAATCCTGAAACAGGAGATTGTCACAAGCCGTCACAGTCAAATAGAGATGATGACTGCAAATTCGAATGTTTGCACCATGAATCAGCTTTTACAGTATCTACCACAGAGTCATGATTCACGCATGAAAGCTTTTACAAAAACGCCAGTGTCACAAGTATTATGTAAAATTATCAGATTGATGTGCTGAAATCATGTGGTGTGGACACCAGTTTAAACATTTACAGTGTGGAAAAATGTGCAAGAGGTCATGTGTAAAAAAAAAAATAAATAAATAAAAATAACTAAATAAAAAAAAAAAAAGTCACAATCACATATATGTATATGATACAATGTCATATATGACACATTGTAAAAAGTTTATATGGTTTCTTTATTGTATCAAATTTAAAATTGTAATGTAAAAAAATGAAGAGTATTAAAATATATTGTGTAATGTCACATCTTCTACTTATAAATACTGTAACTAAAACATACTGATAAAGTATTGTTAAACAAATGTAGTGAAATAGGAAGTGCAATATTTATACCTATAGTGGAGTCGAATATAACAAATTGAAATACTCAAGGGATGTAAAAGTACCTCAAAACTATACTTGCATATAATGTACTTGGTTCCATTCCACCACTGCACATGGGTGTGTGTGATATTTAGATATTTTCCATGTGATACAAGCTTTGTTTGTTTTTCTGTTATCACCCTCATACACAGAAAATATCAGAGTTTAATTAATAGATTGCAGAGAAAATAAGGGGTCACAGAGGTCATATTAAGAAAGCTGCCATGGTGTTCTCTCTTTTTATTTGGCTCTGTTAAAAAAAAAAAACATTTCTAGCCTAACCGTGCTGTGCAGTAATTACTCAGCATCTGTTTATTAGCGGTATGTTGAGGAACTTTTATGATGATGAGTGCAAAGCAGCCTGTTTGTTTGGCCTGCCACCTACTAGTACAAAGAACAAACTGTTTTTTTTTTTCCCTCGCCAAACATCTCACAGCCTGAATACCGTCGAATGTGTCAAAGCTGTTAGCAATCTTTAATGACTTTTTTTTTTTTTTGGCGTGCGCGCGTCTGTCTGTGTGTTTCAGCCGCGGCGCAGTTATACGATAAACAACACCTGCTTGACAATATATTTTTTGATTTATACGTCTGCGGGAGACAAGGGAGTCATAGAAATGAGGGACGTGCCACGAGAACGGGGCGCGCGGGGCTAACAAAGACAGATGGCGCACGGAGCAGAGGTAGAGGGGAGGAGGAGGAAGCAGGGGGAGGAGGAGGAGGAAACGAGGCGTTGGAGGGAAGGAGATTCTCTGTACGCGAGGGGGGGGAGAAAGGAAGCGGCATGAAAAGGAGACATTAGTAATCTCCCCCAGCTGTTTGTGTGAACAGAGGGGATGCGCCGGCTCTTGCTCTCTCTTGTCGTTTTTTTTTCTTTTTTTTTTGTCCGTCTATCAGCATCTCTTATCTTATTGACAAAGCATGTGGTGTCCTGAAAAGCTGGGCCCGGGCCCGAAGCCAGCGTGCCGAGCCTGAGAGGAGCACAGAGTCATTGATATGGGGGATTATCTCTTATTATGGTCAGGCCGCACTTTGCACCCACCCTGCCTCACATCACAGGACGGTTTGACTGCTGGCAGGCGCGCACACACACACACACACACGCACATGCAGCTTCACACATACCGCTTCACACACGCTTTACCAGCCGAGCCAGCGTGTGTTTGGGCCCCCACGCACCACCAAAAGCCGCAATCTCCCGCCATCAGACAACCCCTCTCAGATAGGCCTTATCGGTAGGGGAAAGACGCCGAGCGCCGAGCCCTCAATCCTCACACGTCCCTCCGCCGTTTCCCTCTCGCCCAACAGGAGGAGCCGTACGTGATGTTCAAGAAGTCCGACAAGCCGCTGTACGGCAACGACCGCTTCGAGGGCTACTGCATAGACCTGCTGAGAGAGCTCGCCAACATCCTGGGCTTCACCTACGAGGTCCGACTGGTGGAGGACGGGAAGTACGGCGCCCAGGACGAGAACACGGGCCAGTGGAACGGCATGGTCAAGGAGCTAATGGACCACGTGAGTTCCTAAAAACATTAATAAATTAAATACATATATATATATATATATATATATATATATATATATATGGTGGTGTGGCAGTGATAAAAGCCAATGATAAAACATTATAACAGTCAGACAAAAAAAAAACTCCCAAAAAGTCAGTACAACTTGTCATCACACAGGAAAGTTATATAACAGTCCTACACTACACACTTCAAACTTATTAGGGTTTGGAATATGTAGCGTATCGACTTTCTAAAGGAGATAAAAAAAAAAAAAAATACTCGAAAAGATCAGAGTGCAAACTGAAAATGAATTGATTTTTGAGTTTTCTGTTGATTGTCCAACATTGCAGTGCCCGAAGCAACTGGAGGAGTTGCAAAAAAAATATATATATATATATGATAAATTGTAAATGGCAGAGTGATAACTCCATAAAGATCGCAAAGAAAGACTTTGGTTTAATTGGAAATGCAATCTAAAGTTTCATTTTGGCAGATGCCACAGATTTTGCATCATTCCTTGTTACTATTAAAACTGTAAAGGATGTGTTGTTCTTGTATCTTAAAAGTGATAAGGTGCATATGCACAATACACAAAAGCAGATTTAGGTTTGTAAACTTACAGATTTACAATAGACAGTCTGTCTAGTAAGAGCAATATATATAAAAAATATACTGGAAGAAACAACAGCAAATTCAAAAGAAACAAAACTAAATATTGTTCAACATACAATATAATGAGAACGCAGAGAAGCAAAATGAATAATAATTAAAAAACAGCAGCCAGCATCACTTCTAAGGTCAAATTGAAATTGACGTTGAGTCAAAGTCAAATAACAGATTGGTCACTTAGGAGAAAATAACCGTCGATGATGATGACGATAATCTGTCAATCGTTAAAGTAAAATTAGAAATAATATAGAATAAAATGATTAAAGAAGAACACTGAAAACCCTATGAAATTCTATAAAACTGTCCAGGTCTGTGCTGGGAAATGGCCAACGATAGTGAGACACATCAAGAGGGCGCAGAAGATGAAACGGGAGGAAGAAGAGGAAGGCAACAACTAGCATTATTTGAGAGCACAGCCATGCGAGGAGAACCGTAGATTCTGTCACGAGTTGTTTCCCCCTACAGAGCTTATTAAAACACACACACACACACACACACACACACACACACACACACACACACACACACACACACACACAGGAGCGTACACAATCTGCTCACAGTGTAGATCATTATGCTCGACAAAAGTTCCAGTTAGTATAAACCGCGCAGGCAGAAAAAAAATAAATAAATATATATATATATATATATATATATATATATATGGCAGGCGCTGCATGGCCTTGAGTCAATATCTGACCCCATTAGAAGCAGCGCCCACGAGGGGTCAAGACTCCTTTAACTGCGCGGACTTGTCTGCCGCTTCTGCTCTTGATCAGCACAGTCGCTGGCTGCTGTGACAGATCTTTTCAGGTCTTTTCACGGGTGAAGGGGCCCCTATCCCCTATGAGATTATGCTCAGTGTGGGTTTTTGCCTCGCTTCTCTAAAGCAAGGGAGCGGGGGGGTCCTCTTCTCCAGTTAGACAGATGGAGATTGCAGCAGACTGGCGGGTGTGAGCTCGTACAGTTGAGGAGGAAAACGCGTAATTGGGCAGAACAATTTGGAACCCGTCCTGTCGGAGGAAATTTAAGGAAATTATCTTTGGTCTGCGTGAATGCTCCAAGTGGTAGTAAACACTTGATGTATTGCACCCATGGGCAACCAGTGAGTCAGTATTCTCAGCGTGTGCAGGGCTGCACCAGGTGTCGTTTGCATAGGCCCGGAAAGACCTGATATCGGGGACTGTATCACAGCCGAGCTCAGTCATTTCATCCTCAAGTGATATATGGCAACCTTCATGAGACAAAAAGGATGTATCTTTGAGAAATGAACCACTTGACCTTGCCCAGGATGTTTAGCATTTATAGTCATGACGCAGCCCCGAGATTTATTAACTGTCAACAACGCAACACAGTTTTCGGCCCAGATATGGTAACATGACTTTCCCAGGCAGGCTCAATGGATCCCTCCTCTGTTAAAAAAGATCATAGAACATTACTTTGTAGAAAACATAAAGGCAAACTGATAGCTATATTTAGAGTGCTATCGCCTCATAGTACTCATGGCGCAAAATTTTGAAAGAAAAAAAAATGCTAATTAGATGTTTTCAAGATCATTTCAAGAATATTTCAAGTGAAAGTAAGAATGTTTTTGCCAATTTTTGCCATCTCCATTAACCTTAAGCATTAAAATATATTGATGGAGGCATATTTGTCATTATTTTTAAGCCATGGCTCATCAAAGATGGTCGAGAGAATTAGGAAGCCAGAAAGTGTAACAAATCAGCCTTTTTCAAAGTGATTTTAGTGAATGACTGCCTGGTTGTTGTAGGACATTTACATAAAGTTGAGCCAACGTTTCCCTGTAGAGAAGATGGGTCCTTTTTTTTCTAATTCATAAGCATAAGCTAATGTGGAGTTATTGTCATGAGTTTTGCATTCATCAGTGCAATTACATTCAGGTTTTTATTGGCAGTGCTGCCAGTGAAGACATTTGTTGGAAAAACAGAGGTGTCATTAGTAATTGGAACAGAACAGACCATTCAGATGGAAAAAGTAAATTAAAAAAAATATCATTCACTATATTAGCACATATTCTATTGAAAGATAATTGCTCCTTTCACTACCAAACATTATAGTTTAGTTTAGTTTTTTCCAAACAATTCAACAAAAAAAAAAAGCATGAAAAAAAAAGATTGTCAAAGCCCTAAAGGGTCTTTAAAGGTTTAAATGCCATAGGAAGCTTTAGTTTACAGGCTGTTAAGTCCCTGCTGTGGGGAACTGTTTTAGGTGAGAGTTTCGACAGCATTGACAGACAAACCAAAAACCTGGCCTTGTTAGGCCATATCTCATATCTGACAGTAGCAGGAAAGTCAGGGTAGTCTACAAAACAAGCCATGCAGATGCATTGATACGACCAGACTGCGGTCAGCAACCAGGCTGTAAGAACCTGAGCATACTGCCCAACCATTAATGACCGGGTTTGACTTTGTAAAAGTCTCATTCTCCTGGAGTCCTGGAAGACTCCAGGACTCGAAGAAGAAGCAAAACAGAGATTGGAAGAGATGTAATTTCCCGACAGGGCAACAGGGCAGGAGAGTTATAACCTTCAATAATCTGTGTGCTCCTTCTGGATGGATGGAAGCTCTTACTTAAAGGTACAGTGTGCAAGATGTAGTGGCATTTAACAGGCTGAATATGACAAGAATGGAATGTAATATCTAATAAGTATTAGTAGTTTTAATTAGTACATAATTTGATTCAAAGGCAATATTCTTCTCCACATTCGGAGATAATAATATGCAACCTCACCACTAAAATCAGCCAGAAAACTGCACACTGTACCTTTATATGTCTTTAGTGAAGTTGACACTATATCACCTGAGACATTGTTGAGCTATTGTAGCACTGGCCGTGACAGGGAAAAACACACGTGTTGTTTTTTTGGGGGATAGAAAGTGGTGTGTGTTGACACAATGTCATCCAATGTCCTCTTTACCCTAGTGAGTTGTAGACTGAAAAACAGCATAGCAGGCACTGGGGTTACATGCAGGACATACACTGCCGGTGTGTGTTGGCATTTTAAATTTATAGTTGTCTGTCTGTTTTTTGGAGGTTTGCCATTTCGCAGACGAACGATGCATAAGGTCAGGTTGACGCATCCGTGTTTGACCTTTTCTGGTAAAATCTCTTGAACATAATACAGATTATTGTGGCCCGAGCAATGAAGATCAATCACAAAAGAACATAGCAAGATTTGAATGAAAATCAATAGTAGCCAGATGTCCTCCTCCAACCCAAAGCTGCAGATACTTTAGCTAGATGAAGTGCCAACTACTTGTCCTACATGTCTGCCTGCATTCCAGTTCATTATATGAAGTATACTGTAGTACTACATTAAACTAAAGCCTCTGGCCATCCAAACAAAGGGAAAAAAGCTAAAGAAAACAAATGCATACTTTGATTTAGACAGAGAGAGGGAAAAAAGGGTGAGTTTAGCATCGAGGGTACTTGATGGGTGGAGAAAGAAAAGAGGGCTTTAAATTTCTTGCTAAGTGCCTTGGGACAGACTCTGGAGTGTGTAAAGACCCTGTTTTCTTAATTTGATTGCCTCTAAATGCTTCCAGTGCCCGTGACTTATAGCCTATCCCTCTTCCCTTTTATGTTTGCTGTTGACAGAGAGCTGATCTGGCAGTGGCTCCCCTCGCCATCACGTATGTGCGCGAGAAGGTCATCGACTTCTCCAAGCCCTTCATGACGCTGGGTATAAGTATACTGTACCGCAAGCCCAACGGGACCAACCCTGGGGTCTTCTCCTTCCTCAACCCTCTCTCGCCCGATATCTGGATGTATATTCTGCTGGCTTACTTGGGTGTCAGTTGTGTGCTGTTTGTCATAGCCAGGTAACATGCCACTTTCCGGTGATCATGGCTCCACACACACACAGTCAGAAACACATCCCGTCGCTCGGGCCATCCGACTAACAGCAGGCTAATCTCTGTAATTGCAGGATCTGTGTCCCGAGCACATTGACTCGCTCAGAGTAAAGCTTACAACTCGGGGACAGTGCTGACGCTAGTCAACGGTCACTCATTGCTGTGTAATGTGTTCAATGCAAACTAACCATGAAGGATCACAAAAGGATCTATTCGTTCATGCCATTAAGACTTTTCTTTTGGATTTATTTTCGTCTTTGCTTGAAGGATATCTTGGTTCAGATTGGCTCTTGGCAAGGCTGCTAGGTTACTCCTGGCCTGTTTGTACTCACACTGTCACCGGTAGACACTGACATACACAGGAACACAGACCTTAGACAGACAAGTTATAGGCCTATCAGCCGTTTCAGGGTTGTGTGTATGTGTCTGAGAGAGTGGCAGAAAGGCTGTGCACTCACATGGATATGTGTGCAATAAGTGTGTGTGTGTGTGTGTGTGGGATGTGTCGAGCTCGATGTGAACGCTGCTGCCCTCCTTCCACCTTTTTTCCCCCTTCTTCGCTGTCCCCAGTGTCTCAGAGTCTATGCTGTCTTTTCTTTTCTCTTGTTTCCTTCACCTTGCCTCAAACACACGTTCCGCTCCGGTTTGTTTTGCTTGTGTCAGCTCACGGGGCTGGAGTCATACGGACTCACGCGGTTTCCATCACCTTCGTGTTTGGAGTGACGAACCGTCGCCTGCTAGATTAGAAAACTTTTGTTTTCACATCCGATACATCTGCACTCTTTTTTTTGTTTTCCATTTGTTCGTTTCTCTGGCAGCTGAGATCCATGACGATACAAGACAATACATCTGTCCCGACAGCCCGTTATGCCAGGCCTCCAAGGCATGAAGAACGGCTGGCTATTCGGATGTCGACATCGGAACCTTACATTCAGGGTTGTAATTGCTTTGGATTAGTTCCTCACTTCTGGAAAAGTGTGCCAAAATTCTCCTACAAGAGGGGCTACGACCTGCAATTTCAGGTCTGCCCCTGCAGTTAATCGGTGCCACCCACCGAGTTCAGATGGCATCGCACTTTTTCAGAAAAAAAACGAAACCTCAAGGAGGGAGTGCTGTAGAGATTTAATACATTTCTCTGAACATGCTGTCTGAGGTTTTAGGACTCAGTTGAGGGTGCTGATGGCTATTTTTTTTCATCATTGTTTATTCAGATTTTTATTGTTTGATAAATAGATACACAGACCTCTCAGCATTGGAAGTGATGGCATTGTACATTTTTGGCTAGAGTCTGTATTAAGCTATTCACTAGAGGGTTGGCAAATCTAGATTGAGCATCTGATTCATTATAATTGTGCATTGGATGCAAATATTAAGCAAATGAGCGGAAAAACATGCCGGTTTGTTAGTTTTCATCAAGTTTTTGTCATAAGAATGAACAGATACAAGACGCTCTGTATATATTATTTGATTTTGTGTTATTTCGTCCATGCAGACCACATCACAGCCACTTGAGCTGGTAAAGTGATGCACATTATTAATTCCAGGCCTGTGTTGCCCCGTTAAGTGTCTTTGCTCTGACAGAATCTTTCCATTGATGAAACAAGGCCAGTGGATTGTCGAGGTTTGTGATCTAGCAGTTTGAAGCACGGTGAAGGAGAAAAAAAAAGAGAAAGAAAAGTTCATGTTAACTCTAAAACTTTCGGGAGACGCCGGCTCTTTTCTTTGTGCAGCCGCGCCCGACAGTTTTACCGTTAACGCACGTGTTTTTTTCCGATGTTACTGGCGATATGATCACACGAGAGAATAAAAAGCGGCAACTGTCATCTAAGTTGGCTCAGAATATGCACCTATATGTATTTAATATCACAATAAGCAAGTGTTTGGGTAAGTGTATAAATTCCCCCCCCTCCCCCACACTCCTCACTCTACTCCTTCTTTTTTCTCCTGTATACACAAAGACGCATGCTGGGCTACAGTTGCATGTTTTTTTTGCTGTAGAGTATAGCACACAACAGTCTCACAAAATTGTATGAAATGAGAAGCCAGAGGAGCAGAATGGATATTATGAACACGGGGGATGTGGAGATTGCATTTTCCCACCACGAAGGAAAGGTGTGACACAAGCCTTCACATGTTTACAATGTGCTGCACAAGGTCTAATAAAAAGAGCCCATGCAGTTAAAGTGTCAAATATGTTCTCACTTACATCTAATTCTATCAATTCATGCATATTATATATATATATATATATATATATATATATATATATATATATATATATATATATATATATATATATATATATATATATATATATAACTGTAGTTTATAAACCATTAATAACTGCTGATTGCATTTTTTCAATAAATCCATTGTAAAAGTAAAACCCGCCCTCAAGTGACATTCATTTACACCATGGCTATCAACCTGTGGCCACCTAAAGAAAACACTGCTTTTAGACCTAATTATAATAATTATAATAATTCTCTCAGTAGCTTCAACTATGCATTCATTTCTTTGGATATAAAAAAATTACAGTAAACAATTTATCGAAAGAAAATGTTTGATATGAAATTGGATTTTATCAGAATCCTGAAATGTGCCAAATACAATTAGCTGGGGCAACTGACACAGATTTTCCTCCACCATCCCTAAAATCAATATAGAACACACATTCACTCAGAGTAAATTTTACTGAAGTAAAAACATGAGTTTTTGTTTTTATAGAGAACAAAAATCAGCATGTACACAGAGGACACAGAGGTCCTATTTAATTTAATTAATTCCTAATTTCTTCTCCTTTTTATATGTTAAATTTCTGAAAGCACTCAGAAAGCACGTATGTATAGTGCAGTGTTGAAGTGTGCAATACAAATAAACATGCCTTAAAAATCACATAAAACGGATGCACTTTGCTCTATAGTTGATATGTACCAGAGATGTATCAGACATGGAGTGGAGCGAACTGAAATCTCCTTTTAAATGCAATGATTCTGTCATGTTCTTATTTTTGTATTTCATGCTGGTCTCCAGCCAGCGCGAGACAAAGCTGAAGCCCGTGGACTCACTATATAAACAAGCTCTTACAATCCAGGACAAGAAAACCCAACAGTTTCATCACTGTCACATTCTCCCCAGACAAAACGTTTAAAATATAATCATGTAGGACTGTTTTTTTAAGCATTTATAATATCTA
Organism: Eupleurogrammus muticus; assembly: GCA_036785175.1. Taxonomy (NCBI): domain Eukaryota; kingdom Metazoa; phylum Chordata; class Actinopteri; order Scombriformes; family Trichiuridae; genus Eupleurogrammus; species Eupleurogrammus muticus. Next base: position 17,173,765 of record JAYKQN010000018.1, on the reverse strand, counting down.
GGGATCCCTTTGCCACCCTTTATTTTCTCCTTTGCTTATAGCCTCCTTCTTACTTTTCATCCCAGTTTTTTCCTTCTCTATATTTCCCTACCCCTTTTCTTATTTCCTTTCCCCTTCTTTCATTCATTCCTTCTCTTATTTCCCAGACTGTTTGCCCTGTTTTCCTTCTATCCTTCCTCCCTCCCTTCCATTGCTGCTTATTTACACAAACAATAAAATGGCATTGCTAAAAACCCGGAAACAAAAGCCGAACACATGACTTACACATGTACCAGACCCCCTCCTCAGCGAGCCCTGCGTCTGAAACAACGACACGCTACATCCGCCTTCTCCTTCCACACACACTAGATCATCATTTACATGGCTGTTTGCTGTCGATGCTGCTCATCTGAGGACGACACTGTCTTATTTTATTTTTGTCCCGTTGCACAGGAGGTGTCAAAAAAAGCGCCAAAGAAAAAAATGCCCCTTGTCCTCCACCTAAGCCTTTCCCGGTGGTTGGAAAAATAGCATTTCTCCAAATTCCTGCCCGCGTATGTCATTTGTATGTCAAGAAGTTCTGCTCATTGCTCATTTCACACAAGTTTTTCGAGACCCAAACTGTCAAGCACATAAATCTGACAGGCGAGACCTTCAGCAATACCACAGGGTTTAGTTCACTGTGCCTTTATATACTGTATATATATAAATATATATATGTGTGTGTACACATTACACATTTTTATCTATGTATGCTTGTGTTTGTGCTCTACCGTGTGACTGACTGTGTGTATGAGTGATGGACCGACAGAGACTGAATACTGGGGACTGACACACAGAGTGTAGAGGTAGAATAGCCTCTCCCAGCCACGTGTAGGCCTGTTCCACACGGGTGCGCGGTTAAAAGCACACGCCGTCGTCCTGCCACCTGCCCCCCCGACGTCTCCGGTTACCGACGCTAATGTTAATGGTTGTTATTTGCTTTTATGTTCCCTCTCATGACATCAATAGCGCTGCAGCGCAGGTGATGAAACAGCCGAGGAAATAAGCCTTCCATAGTGCATCACACCTCTGCTTAAAGCCTGTGCATTATCACCTTGTTACACTTCGGGGAATCAAATTCCCCACGTCCTCCTCCTCGCATCCAGCCAATTTTCTTAAGACGGCTAAGAAGCAGAGGCAAAGCTTAGCGATGGTAATCTCAGAAATGTTTGTGCAGAACATGCCTTATCTTTGTCTAAATAATGACGGCTCTCAATATTGACACGGAAGCTCTCACTTTTCTCGGTTCAAAATTAGAACTTTTTTTTTTCTTTTTTTTCTTTTTTCCACGTGCAAAGTCTTTCTTGGCTCACATCAAAGTGCGGTGCTTCTGCTCTCAGCCTTTGAATCAAATATCTGCGGTAACTGCAGTGCTCGTATTAAAGGCACGGCCCTCGCCACGTGGTCGAATTGATCTTTCGGTATCCTGAGCAGGATGTTCTCCTTATATGCTTGTAAAAAAAAATCTTCTCAAGAACTCGGACAGTTTCAGCTCCCTTTAAAAAATTTCACTCCTCCTCTTTTATAAAGCTCAGTCACAGGACGCTCTATTATAACAGAGATGGGATTATAGCTGTGTGGTATCTGATAGAGGAGTATTTTTTTAAAGGTGCAGCGCCCAGTTTCTACTGCCATCTGGTGGTGTGACTGCAGGTTACAGTTGAGTAGCCAAACATGTAGGAGGACGTACCATAGCTACGAAAAACATGAAAATCCAACTCTAGAGCCATTGTTTGGTTCATCTATCCTGGGCAACATGGAGGTGCAACATGGCAGCTTCATGGAGGGACTCTTTATGTAGACAAAAACAGCTCATTCTAAGCTAATAAAAACATAAAAATTATTATTTACAACAATTCAACTAATTCAAACATACTAGATAGTATTATATTCCAAGTCTGTGCTGCTAGATGCTTCTTAATCTTGCACATGCATGGTTTGCAGGATCAGATTTTGAATCACACACCACATCTGAATAGTTCCCTAGTACCAGTACTTATCTTCCTCATCTCACTCTTGCACATGCCTCTGTAGGCATCTCAGAGTCAGGCTGTAATTGTTTCTGGTGAGTCTTAGGGAACAGTAAGTTCTTATTTAGAGTAGTAATGGCATTTAAATGGCCTCAAAAATCACAATTATGAACAATTCAGCTTATGAACAGCCTCTGGGATCCTATTGTGTTCGTAAGTCGGGCACTGTCTGTACCTTTAAATAGAATCAGCCTGAATAGCACCATGTTCAGTGCACTAAAGTTGACAAAACCCATCCAAATTTGACATTGCATTTTCAGCAGTACAAATAATTTATCCTGCACTTTACATTATCGCTGACAATTTTCCAAAACCGTTGTTTAATTTGAAGCCTTGCAACCATTCACTACTGTACTGTATGAATTTCATTATAAGATGATAAAATAGTAAGTTCAAGTACAGCTTTTCTGTATCTTTGTCACGCAGGTCGAGGACATTAGATTTTCAATGACTTTAAAACCAAAAGCACGGGAAGTTTATTTTGTAGCTGCAGTGGCGGAACACAAATAAAGATAGTGTGCATCATAAAAAAACACAAATTAAAAGGACAGAAAGGATATTACAAAAAAGTACACAGGCATACACAGAAAAAAAGAACCTTGCACAGGTTAAATGCACAATGCACATTTGTAACCTGGATGTTGAAGTACAACCTTCTTTCAGAACGAAATGCTGCGTGTTTTCTGTTTAATTTAGCTTCTGGAAATGGTTCACAAACTGCAACCCGATTACTTTAGCGGCAGAGAAAGGTCAGGTATTTTGATTTATAGACAAGCAGCGGTAATTCAAACTCCATTCAGTGACACATCGAAGGCCAGTGCAGGAACTGGAGAATTGGTGTTCACCTTTTTAGTGCATCTTTGTCAGAACTGTAACAGCTGCATTCAAGAGAAAAAAAAAATGTTACAGCAGTCAAACTCTGCGGAAACAATGTGATTTTGGGAAATTGTCGACAGAAAATGCACAATACACTCATCTGGTCCTTTGTAGGCAGGATTTGTAAAAAAAAAAAAATAAAAAGCTGACGTGTGGACACATAAGGTTTATCATCCTGTGACAGTGCAGCAGCACCGCCGTTGATTCATCTCTTCTGACATTGGCGTTATCATGCGTATCATCTCTGCAGTTTTTTTCCGCGGGTTTGACCCTGCCCCCGTGGTAAGATAAAAAGCCTCACGTTGCCGGTGAATTCCTCGCCTCTCCGTCCGCCCTTATCTCGCCGCTGACCTTGCTCAAAGTTTCTCCCGCTCTAGCGCAGATGACCTGAGATAATGTAAGGGCGGCGTAATTGGATCAAAACGACAGGAAACGGGGCCCAAGCGGCGCTACACCCGAAAAGACGGGTTAAGCCGTGTTGTCTCCCCATAAACGGCATTGGTTTAGCATTCCCTGACCTGACCAGCCCGCCCTGATCCAGCACAACGCCGATGCAACAACAACTTTACTCATCCATGTTCGCGGCTCAGCCGGTAATTGGCTTTTCTCGACACAAGTGTAGGAAACGCATTCGGGGACCTCTGCGCGAGGCGCCAGGGTCGCCCCGCGCGAGTCGCAACGCGCCGCGGCAAGGTCGCAGATCGGCTGAACTCAATTTGGCATCGCAAATTGACAAGCAAGCAAATCTGGGCCAAATTGAGTGAGCGGACGGATTGATTTAAGGCCAAGGATTCTCTTAAAGCAGAAATCACGGGGACATTCAGGGGTCCTTGAGCTACACTCGACAATATCCTCCCGAGTGTTGTAGGGGTGAAAAGGAACGCCGCCGCTAACCACATTATAATGGCGAAGCCCATTAGTCAATGACAGGGTTCAGTTATGATGCTGTCATTTTATCAATATAGCCATACGTCTTCATGCAGAGCGATGCATTACCGTATTCAACCCGGCATGACCGTATTTCACCCAGAGGACAATGGATCAAAACCTTGATGCAAAGTGGTGCAGCACCTTCATCTGCATTATCCTCCATGCAGATGTTACATCCACTTAAGGTTTATCGTTTCCGACTTTCAGTACAGTAGAAGGGCCCGCGCCGAGGCGAGTCTACATTATGCATCGCAATTTGATTAGTCAAACCCGGGTGTCTGTTAAACAGCTCGAGTCAAGATAGAGGCTACGGGCCCCCACCCTTCTACTACTCTGGCACAAACCAAATCAGGTCAGGATGCTTAATTGTAGACCAATCAACCTTTACTAATGTAATGTCACTTTTATTTAACATGAATAAATGAGAAATCGCTCTGCCCGAGGAGTGCGTCGAGTGAAGGGGGGGGAGCGCCGGGTGCCAGCGTGGGCATGATAGGAATGAACCGTTTGATCTGCTGAATATTAATGCTCCTCCAAGATTATAAGGATTATTAGTTCTTTTCTCGGCTGACAATGGAGTTATTTTCAGAAGCCATCGATTAAATTACCGAGGGAGCTGCCTTTGATATGAGCACGCCCACACGGAGAGCCACTTTTGGAAATGTGAGTGGTGTTAATTCAAGCCCACTCCCAAAGTGTTTTATGTTATTAAAAGAAAAAAAGAAAAGAAAAAAAAAAAACACACACACAGATGAAAGAGAGATTCAGACGTCATTTCGAGTCTTTATATTACTAACAGACTAATAGGTTTTTCATTGAGGAAAACCCTAATCAGCATCTTCCAGTAAATCATGTAATATACTCTTAATGTACTAATCTGATTAACAGCATAGCAATCTGATGTACATGGAGGCATAGCGATGCTTGTTGATTCAGGAAGAGTTCTCCGGCATGATATGGACACGGCTAACTAACCCTTGTTTTTCTCTCCCCTGTCTCCCCAGGTAGGACGACATTTTGTCTGCTCTTCATGTGTCTTTATGCAACGGCAATAAACATCTATATATGTGTGTGTGTTCTTTGTGACTTGTCACAGGTTTAGTCCCTACGAGTGGTATAACCCCCACCCTTGCAACCCCGACTCGGATGTAGTGGAAAACAATTTCACCCTCCTAAATAGTTTCTGGTTCGGAGTTGGAGCTCTCATGCAGCAAGGTAGACGCCTCTGCCTGCCCCTTTTTTCACTAGCACAAGTCCCACTTTTTTGCTGGGGGTCAACCTCCGTCTTTTTTACCAGGCCTGTGACCATGCATGGGGGCCTCTGTGCATGTAGCTAGATGCTTCACTGGTAGAGTCCTGCAGTACAGACTTGGAGTGTGTTTTGGTATGTGAGTGATGCAAACCCGTGAACAGGGATAGCATTCCCTTCCTGCATGATCCCCCCTTCTCCGTGCAACCCCCGACCCCTTAACCCCCCCCCCCCCCTCTCCTTAATAATACCCAGCTCATTCATAGCCGTTTGAACAGGTAAGTGCAGGATACCTGAGATGGACCAAAAGTGTGAGACAGAGTGAGAATGTGAACTCAGCAGCTTAAACCTGCCTGTTTCCTTTTTGTATCCTTCTGCCAAACCAATGCCATATCTTCTCAACTAGTTGGCATCTTCAGACGGAGAAAAAAAAAAAAATGGAGAGTTTGAGAGAAAAATCCAATCATCAGCGGCCTTTATCCTTTTTTATGATGCATGTGACAATGGGAGATATGTTGCATTTTTAATTTCATTTCCAGTTGACAATGTGACAGGTAGTAGTGATTTTAAGGCCTGGAAAGCATGGTCTCTACATGTCTGCCTTGCATCTGGTCAGCGGAATGGAGCATATAAGAACTAGCTGCTGTAGTCGACAGTATAATGCTGCTTAAAGGGTCAGTCTATCCAAATGACAAAGCATATGTCCATTTATTTTCTAGTAATACCTCTCTGTCCATGTTTAGGTTTTGTTTGTCCGAGACTTTGGAAATAACTGTCTCTGCAGCAGCACAGTGCAGGTGGAGGAAAAATCAATGAACTCGCTGTGTGTTTTCATTAATGGAAATGTAGTCTGTATGAAAAATCTGGGTAAGCCTGTACTTTATTGACTTGCTTTTCAACTCTTTTTTTGTCCTTTTTTAACCACTAATGGGACATTCAACAGATGTTTTTTATACTGAGTAGCTCACAAACTGTGTAGAAACAAACATGATTTTCCAATTCTGGAACATAATAACCATCATGTATAAATGCTTAATAGATAGTTAATTAAACTGTTATTAGTTATTGTACTGTTTGTAAATAATAATTGAGCCGTAAATCATCCATAAACAACATCTGCATTGATGAAGCTGCAACTGATTATTATAATACCTTATTTATGCTTGAAAAATATATAAAGCTTTGAGTAAACATATTATTTATAAATTCAAAACTACAAAAACAAAAAAAATATTAATATTTATATATTAGTATAAACATCAATTGCATTTTTACAATAACCATCCAGATAATGTTTATAGATGGTTTAGAAACCATGTATTAGATATTCAAACAGCACAATAGCAATTATTGCTACAGTATAACTAAAGCTTTAAAACCCACATGTTACCCCCAATTCTTAAGTCTGACCATTAAACTCTTATTGGTGCAGTTGCTTCCTCTGTAAGCCATTGATTTTTTTGTAGATGTAAGTGCTATTGATATCTGAAAGTAAAACAAAAAAAAAAAAGAAATCAGACCCAATAGCAACATCTCCAAATAAAGTTGTTGAAATAAAACCTGCCAGGGAAACAAGGTCGAAAACATAAGTTGTATTGTGCTGGAGGCAGAAACCAGTATATCATTGACAAAACCTGGGCATATAAAATCAACATGTGCTTTTTTGTCTTTGTAGTTTAGATGAACTGACCCTTTAGGGCCGCAGGCGTCTCAGTCTTTTCCTACTTTAGTAGCCGATAACTTCTCTTAGGTTGGCTGGTTGCACGCTATGACCTAGTTTTACTGCATGCTTACTAATATCCACAAATTAGTGACTACCTTCTTTCACAGATTTTTTTATTCATTTGAGTCTTATTATGGACGTATTGCTTAATCAATTGTTCCAGATCCAAACATGTTGGATTCGTTTGACTGTAACGCCCTTCCCAAGTAAACTTTTCCATAGAAGAAAGGAACCTGTCCAGCAAAGTGACCATATATGGATGTAGCTGGTTGAGTTTTATATAGATACCACTTACTACTTATCATGCAGCCCGTTACGACAAACCCTTACCTCGGGTTGACCAGTTGAGAAGATGTGGCTGTGGGCCAGAAGGCTGTGGGATTACACTGGTGTCTGCATGGCACAGTGCTGGTCTACACTGTAGAGAGGCTCCCCTGCCCGGCGGCTTCCCCCCTGCCCCCCAGAAAACTGTGGGATGTGCTGTTTGGTTATGACGTTACCTTGGGTACATGACAGTCAGCCCCAACCAGGCTCTGCTCGGGGGCCGGCTCACCTCTGGGTGGCGTCGCCTCCTCCTCACCCCCACCCACCCACCCCCGCTCTTCTTTTCTGGTATCTGAGGTGGAACAAGGGTAAGAGGCTCCGAGCCGGGTAATGTGTTCCACTGTTAAAACAAATCTGCATCCGCAAAGCCGGCCACGGGCTGAAGAGAGAATGAGTAGAATCCACTGCCGACTGAACTGATGAATGTTTGTGTTCATGATGTTTCTTTCTTTATTTATTTATTTTAAAATTTTTGCTCTCAGTTGTGGTTTGATGAATGGGCAGAGTGGGTGGCCGACCACCATGCTGTGGGACTTTAATGCTGTGGTTGAACAATGTTTGGCAAATAAAAGGTTAAATACAAGGTTTTAGGAGATTGCACCATTTGTTAAATTGTATGTCATTTTTTGTTCCTATTTGCAGTGCAGTCTTAGTTTTTAGCATTGTGATTACCAATTAAAGAGGTAGAGAAAAAGGTGAGGTTGCAGATTGAAAACAACTAAGTATTAGCAACTAAGGTTATTTTGGTGTGCCTGTTGGAGGCTACTGTAGAATCATGGCGGTGAAACATGGCAGGCGACATGGACACACGTTCCCCAATTAGAAAAAAGAAGCTAAATCTAACTTGTTAAAACTTTAAAAGTTTTATTTTATTTGAGTTATAACCTAATTCAAATATTCTACTTGATTATTTTATTTTTGCCAACTATGTTCCATGAGATGCTGCAAAATCTTACACAATGTACCGGTTACATTTTTTAATGAATTATCCATGAATACTGAACCAGCTGAGCTGTACACCTATGTTCATGTCTATCTAATGCATTGAAATTAAATTAATTTGAATAAACCGTCAAATGGGCTAAATTAATAGAGACAGAGAGAGGAATACTTTGCACATTGGGACCCCGGGAAAGAGTTGATGAGTGATTCCGTAAATGCACTTAATGCAATCCATGTCTACCTGTTGTCTACGTACATTACAATTTTCTAAATAGCCATGCTACTAATTACACAACATAGTCCCATCATCCCTTTGTCTACTTTATTCACTAATTACTTTCAGTCACTTTCATTTCACAGCTTTCCTTTTATTAGGTGCTGTTAACTAACAACACTTTAACATTTCCTCAATTTAATATATGTAAGCCTGATAGGGGAACAAGTTATGGGAAATGGAAATGTTTATTTATAATTCTTTAATTCGTTAATTAGTGTTGACATTACTCAGTTGTGGTACTGATTGAATTAGTGCTGTTATCACATACTGCATTAACTAATACACAAAATTCACTTTATTTATGTTATAATATGATAACGTTTAGCAGAAACCTGCTTTCACTTGCAAGTGATGGTGCTGCTGGTTAAAAAAAATGCCATTACATATTTATTTTTCTTGCAGTCCATGCTACAAGCATTGGAATATGAATTTAACACCCCATATTTGTTATCATGGTGTGACAAAAGAGTAGGTGTAGCAGGCAGTAAACGCATTCCAGCAGACACCACCTGTGAATAGGCCTGATTACAGCTCTGGTATTATAAGTGTTCTTTTTGTGGTATTTGAATTGACGTTGGCATGGGCGTCCGTAACTCATTGAGTTCTTATCACTTAAAAGGCAAGTTTAGTGATGAGATAATCTCCCTGAAACTTGTTGTACAAAAGGATGAGGGCGTACAGATGAGACCCAGGCCCCCTTCCGACCTGCTGCTCCCTACCTTATAACAGGATCTGTAGCAGTGGGCTCATTTCTTTTCCCTGCATGCTTCCCTCGATCGGACAGCTCACTCAGAGGACCGGGGGGGGAGTAGAAAGAAAGTTTGATGAAAAGCGAGCATGCGGATTGAGTCTCTCACAAAAGGGAATAGAGCACACAGTTCTTAACCTTCTATCGCTCTGATTCTTTATCAGCTTTTCCTCCGAGTGAATGTGCAAAATCCCAGCTTTCAATTGCTAAAGCTGCTTGAGTAGAATAGTCCCGATATAACCCCGGCCCACCTTCTTCCACCCACACTCCCACTCTACCTATGCACATATGCTTCTCCCTCTGCTCTGCGTATATGTCTGAATACAACTCAAACAAAGATGGATTGGGGGCATTTGAATTAACTCAACAGGAAAACTTAACTCCATTCAGAAAGTGTCAGACCAGCAATTCTTTGATGGCCAATGAATTCCATTGAAATCAACATCGTTGCAGGATTCATTGACAGGGTTGAGCAGCTTTGAAGGGACAACAAGATTAACAGTCCAAAGTTATGATACACGAATCCAATCTCATTAGCGAGGCTATTTTTGGCCGCGCGGGCTCCTGTAGTAAGTAGCTGACATTAGCACCTGACGAGACGCTAGTTACCATTATCAAAACAACACAGTGGCGGGAGTTGGAAATATACACACCCGATCCTGTGGCGTTACCTCAGGTTTCATGGGGAAAAGGGAAAAAACAAAAAATAATTATTAAAAAAAAAAAATAGAAGACTTTATATGTCACGTGGTGTAGTTTCCTGCTGCATCTCGTGGATAGGTTGCAAGCAACCTCGCCAATGCATGCAGGAGAACATTGGCCTCAAAAAATGCCTCAAAAATAGAGATATTGGTAGTTTGTCTGTTTTGAGCTACTGTACATTGGTGGTCCAACAGCTCAAACGGCACGATCTAAGATGATTAAAACAAAATTCTTGTTTTGATTGAATTCTATAATAATTAAAACATAGTCATAAATATAATATAATATAATAAAACATATACAATGAATGTAATATTACATGTCTGCCAATTATGTTCTACTGAATGTTACATATTTTACCTTTAATTCATTGCTGCAGTCTGGTTATTAACTGATAAGGCTCCTCCAGGTGAACTATTATGTCATTTGCAACCACATTTTATTATCCATTGTTTTGGTTTTATTTTGAATTCAAAGACAAATATGTTGTATAAGTGGGATCAGAGGCTCAGGGGAAGGCAGTCAGACAGTCCGGAGCACACAGGAAGTATGATTCAGCGGCGTAGGACGTTTGTTAAATCCCCTCCAGCAGGTGCAACCATGAGGTGGCCCACTCTGTCCACTCCGTGTGTCTGTGTGTGAGTGTGTGTGATCCAGGCCGCGGGTGTAGAGGCCCAGCCTGCCCCGGCCTCGCCCCCTCCCCCCCACCCCCCACCACCACCACTCAGCCCAGCGCTGAAACCGGACCTCACCCCCCTCCCTCTGCTCCCTCTTGTTCAGGATCTGAGCTCATGCCGAAAGCCCTCTCCACCAGAATTGTAGGAGGAATCTGGTGGTTTTTCACGCTCATCATCATTTCCTCCTACACGGCAAACCTGGCGGCCTTCCTCACCGTGGAGAGGATGGAGTCGCCCATCGACTCCGCCGACGACCTGGCCAAGCAGACGAAGATAGAGTATGGGGTGGTAGAGGACGGCTCCACCATGAACTTCTTCAAGGTTAGTTCCAGCTCCATGTTTTTAAGCTAGATGCAGTTATTTCTAGTGTCTGGCTCCTTTGCATCAACCACTATAGGTTTGTCAACTCTTGCAATGTTTATGTGGCTGATGTGAATTTAAAAAGATCAAATATCTATCAAATATCTCATACCCGAATGGTGAATATAAATACTGCCCACTTCTATATATATATATTTGGATGGTGGGAATTTCTTGGAACTCTAAAACCCTGAAATACAACTCATACTAACTAAAGACTTGGTTTGATTCTATTATCAAACCAAAAATGTATTTATTATGTAAACTGTGCTAAACACTGCATAGAGACATTAACTAGGAAAAAGCATTCTTCGATATTTATTTTTTTATTGTATTCATTCTATTCACATTGCTTAAGTCATAATATATTAGTCCAACCATTTTGTATTGCAGTTCCTTTGTTTCCATAAACAGTGAATATCCTCTTTCTGCTGTTTTTTTTATAGAAAAACTAGAAAAAGTCTTGTATTTCAGCTATTGCCGCAGTCACTCATTAACACTGCCCGCCAACCAAGAGATCAACAAATCTACAATGGGGGTAGCATAACCCACAAAAGTCCAGCTCGAGGACCCTTGTTTGTTTGTCCATTTTGGGCTACTGTAGAAAATATGAGAAACCCTCTCTTCCATGAAGATAATAAAAACGGCTCCATACAAAGAAATAAAATACAATTGTTATTTGATTGAATTGTATACTTACTATAAAATCCTTATGAATGATACGTTCCATTTCAACAAACCTGTTCTCCTCGCTCAGGGGTGGACAATCCTGGTCCTGGAAGGCCGGTATGGGTGCAGGGTCTTTATCCAACCAATCACCAACTAGTTCTACTACCTGCTGCTAAATCTTAGACACAAAACCTTTGAAAATAAAGAAAGGTAGACTTTAGTTACTATCCATACAATCCATTGTGGATGTATCTAAAGACACCAAGGCTTGACAAAGCTAACTAGACATTTCTGTTTGCAGCAATACAGTCATTTGGTTTTCAAAACTCAGTGCAGACAGATGCTTATTACGTAACCATAAGTAACTATTCCCAATTGCCTAATTACTAAAGGAATATCCTCTCAACCAGATACCAGACAAGCATTCTCACTCTCCATCTTTGTTTGTTATATTAATTGAACAGCGGCAATTCACCAGGGTAACATCATTAGAAATCCAGCCTCTTTTTAGGTTGGTTTGCTACAACAAACCGGTCCGAGACATGTGAATGAATTCTACGATCCAATTATTCCGCCTTTAGAGACTGTCGGAATAACCGTAACTCAAAAATCATCCCTCCCCCTTTTTTTTTTCACTGGTATTGCTTCAATCAAACCAACATCCCTGTAAGAGAAGAAGAATCAAAATTAAGGCAGAAAAGTTGTTTTGTTTTTTTTCGAGGCCCTGCTGTTCGCAAAACACAACTTCATTTGTTAGGCGCTCTTGGCCAGGTGAAATTCCAACATCCTGCAAACTGGAGATCTCCAATAATATTTTGGAGTCCTTCCAGATGTCACCAATCCGAGATCACATCGCCGGGGTTCATTCTTCCCCAGAGCCTGGGGACTTCATTCAACTGTTTTCACAGGCCGGGGGCGTCCACAGCGAGTTCCATGTCTTGGACGTGTAAAATCGGTTGAGTGCCCTTTAACAGCAATAAAGGACGGGGTGGCTGTCATAATTCATGGTAACTACCCATGACAGTCCATTAGCTTCATTATGCCCAGAGACCCAGAAAGCCGCAGGTTCTCCCGTGCTGGAATAATATTGAGACTCCTGACCTGATTTGAATCACTTTTGTGTGCTTATCTGATTAAACACAATTTTGCTTTGGCATGTGTCCTCTGTTAACCCGATATATATTATAACACAGTAATGGCATAGTCCTTTTTAGTGACATGTTGTTTGAAAGGGTTGGGTTTAAAACAAGGTGGTTTTACACTGTAAAACATCAAAAATGATGATTGATGACTGGCAATAAGTAGGTAAATACAGTGTAACTGCAGCTCAGATACTAGTTGCAAACAAACATTCAATTTGATTCAATTCAGTTTTATTTGTATAGCCAGGAATCACAAATCACGGATTGGCCCCAATGGGCTTTACAGTTTGTACAAAAGCAACAAACATCGCTCGTCTTTAGTCTGTCACATCGTACAAGGTAAAGCTGCCTAGAGAAAAACCCCTTTAACGGGGAAACTACATGGATGCTTCTATAGTACAGTTTCTAGGGGATTGCAAAAGGAATGGTTACAATAGAACTGTTTGTACCTTAACCTTAAAGTCTCTTATATTTTGAAGTCAAACCAAGTAACATTTTACGATGTAGGTTCAGTTTTTTTTTTCTCCCCTCCCCAGCTTCTTCTAGTTCCATATGATCAAAAACATCGAAACATCTTACTCGCTCATCCTCGGGGTTTGGTCACCCATCTATCAGTAGATGGATAGATAGACCGACGCACTTACAGACAGGCAATCTAGAGTTTTCACTTCACCCAGCCTGCATATCTTTGGATCGCTCGCTCCACGCGAGGAGTTCCCGGGTGGCCGTGTGGTTAAAGCTCGAGGCTTTGTCGCCGTGAGGTGACAGCGTTAACCATCGCGCTGCCGTGTCGCTGTGATCAAATGTTGCTGTACCTTTTTTTTGCTGATTGAAATTGCCTGAAAAACGCAGGAGAAGTATCAGCTCTGCCCCTGCCAAACTCTGCTTGGTAATCCCCTCAGTGTAGGATTATATAGAATACCTGCTGCATATCAAGGATGTGTTAATCCAGCCAAGTCTGAAAAGTTCCCAGCATGAGATCCCTTTGCTCTGAGTTTGATTTCTCACCGCTCTGCTTTTTCTTTTTTTTTTTTCCTCCTCCTCTTGCAATCCGTCGATGGCACTCCGACAGCTTTGAGATTTATCTTTTTTTTTTTCCTCACCTCGTTTTCATCCATCTGTGCATTTGTTCACACACAAACACTAAACACACACACACACACACACACACAGTGACACAGTTGTGATTAATCTGTTTGTGTGCGCTTTTTCTCGTCTTTCGACGCTGAAATACACTCGCACCAATTCATTAGAAAACTGCTCTAGTGATAGTTGCACAATCTCTCTATTATTTCATTATATAAATAAATAAAAACAACAGTGGGTGTAGGAAGCGGCATATGTGCCTGTTAATCATCTGACCTATGCTGAGGACCCTCTGTAGCCGTAATTTATAGCTTCAGTCCTTAGAGAGACAAGCCAGGTGAATTGAATTTTAATTATTAATAATTTTGAAAAAAAAGTGGCATGTTTGGCATAAATACACTAAAGCATCATTTGGTCAAGAGTTGGTAGTTGCCTTGGTCCCTTTGGGATAAAACTGTAGAAATAGTCCTTTTTATGTGATGTTATTAGGTAGACAGCGATAGCAGAAACAGCAGATGTGAGTTATTCTTATTCTCCTTTTTGACTTAGCTCTGGTTGTACTGCATCGGTTTTGTTCCTTAAAGATGCAGCGTGTCGTTTCTGGTGAGTGGAGATGTTGCAGATTAAAACCACTGACTATCCCAATGCGTAAGAGAACATGGGCAAAAAACATGGAGCTGGACTCTCTCTCCAGAGTCATCATTCAGTGTGTCTATAGTAATACATTTTATTTAGAATTAAATATGCTAATCAAAAGATACTGGTGAATATTATATTCCATTTCTGTCAGACCTGTTCTGCTTGATGCTGATATATCTTACCCACTGTACGGACTTTTAACTGTCTAAATTTCCTATAGGAGTATAATGCTCAATCAGTAAAATAGACTTTTAAGATCACTGAAAAATGATATGTTCTAAGTCCCTATACGAATGTTATAAGAATATAAGAGTGCTTGATATAATAAAACTAGTATTAGGTAGAACTCTCCTTTTCTTCTGAAGAGCCTCACATTTGCAAAGACTTCCGTCATTATTGATCAATCTCAAATAATACATCATGAGATCATTGTAGAAATAATATGAGTGTGAATCATGACTGGATATGTTCTCATGCTGTTTTCTCATGCTTCTACTCAGTGTGAGGTCTGAAATGCTTCTTTGGTACCGGTCCATATATATAAATGTAATATGCGCCTTAAACACTTATTAAACACAGCTTATACATGGGCAGTAATGATGCACAGCCTGCAGTTACAGGTCATAAAAATTAACACTCTGTTTCCCAGTTATAATGTAACTTAATGTCCTATAAAGGTTTCTGAGAAATCTAGAACTAAGGAAAGATACTTCTTTTACTGCCCAAATAATACACAGTTAATGTATAAAATATGAATTACATTCTCCATCATGTAAAGAGCAGAGCTCATCAGGTAAGAATTACAGACTCATAACTAAGCAAACATGATAAGGCTAATAAAACTAATTTAGAACAATAATAAGACACACTGCTGCAGAAATTGGTACACTTACCCAGCATGCTACAGTCTTTCAAAACCACATGCTGTCATGAGTAAAAACATCTATTTAATTGCATTTTGAAGGTTTAGTTCACCATAGGAATGTTCACAATTATGCTGAATGCAGCATATCTAATCTGTAAATATGATTTAGGAATATCTCAAACATGCTATTAATATCGCACATAAAAAATACTGTAAAAGTTCTGCATTTATAGTTTTACAGTGTAAGATGCAAAACTTTACTCCATATCCTGGCTATCACCTGCAACATACAGTATTTTTGTGGTTTTAAATATCAAAACTGATCTCAAAATAGATTCACAGGACTAGAACGAACAGCCTCTCCCCTGATTGGCTGGTTTGTGACATCACAACTACACAGAAGTCCATATAGGTAGCTTTAAGGCACATTTTCTGAATATGTGCTTGTCATTTGCTGCATTTTGCCCTCTGTGGTACCTGTCTCTCTGTGGTACTAGCCTGTCCACTGGATACCTGTCCTGTGCAGTTGTGACATCACAACTCCACTGAAGTCTGTTTTTAAGGCACATTTTCTGAATATGTGCTCCGGCTTTTGCTGCATTTCGCCCTCTGTGATGCTTTTATTCTTTCATGTGGCTTTCTGTGACCCTGCAAGTTCCCTGTTCCGTGCTCTGGGGGTGTTAATGAACGAAGTCGGATGCAGGAGGCATCCGTCCTCTGCTGAGTAAACGCATTCCGCCCGCTCGCCCCCCCCCCCATGTCTGATGTGCGCGCCGTTGTGACGGCGATGAGTGTTTTATCAGGCCTGAGTCGTTTTTTTTCGCGTATGCACCACAATCACGGCTCGCGCCCAGGAGTGGAGCTACAAAATACCCAGCGTTTGGGTAATTATTGAAAAATACAAGTCTAATGGCGACTAATTATGTAAATGTCTGCGCGGGACGGGCCTCTGAAGCATTGAAGCGTCTCACTCGTCTTCCTAGCAGGGACGTTCCCCATGGGCCGCCTCTACAATAACACTGAATAATTTAATAAGCAAACACACACTGCTCCTGTGTCTTGTTAGCTAATAAAATCACATCTTATTAAAGCTTTGCTGTGTTTTCACCTTATGTGTGTGTGTGTGTGTGTGTAATCGGGTGATGCCCTGGCCGAAACGCTAGCCCCTTCACACCGAGCTCCGTGTCCACGGGCTGCACAAGCCCGGATTGTTGTGCATTTAGCCGTAAGACAGATGGGAGGAGCACCTCCAGCATGGTGATTAAATCAAGCAGCAGGGCTTATTGAGATGATGTAGCTGATACCTGCGAGAGGAGAGAGGCCGGGTACGAGAGAAAAATTATTTTCCAGCTCGCTCCGGCTTCGTGACGCATTGGGCTGCGTGATCGAAAGTTTTTATAGGGGGAAACAAAATTAAATACTAAATAAGAATTTTAAACGAACATTCCAATTAATCTGGTTTGACTGTAAGTCAGTATCCTCCTTTTTTCTGAAGTATAGTGTTGTAAAATGGTATTTTTTTTTTTGTGTGTGTGTGTGTTTTTTCTTGTAATGATCATCCACCGTGTGGGAATGTTGTTCCCATGAATTATTCTGCTTTAATTACTTAATCTACTTTTGTTCATGAGAAATGATGTTTCCAGCTGTTTGTTATGTTGGATGGATTTAAATTAGGGCTGTCTATTGATTAAAAAAAAAAAAAAGAAAAAAACTAATTAATCACACAATTTTCTGTGATTAATGAAGATGAATTGCTTTATTTTCTTCTTAAGGCTGAATCTTTTAGTAATAGACGTTTATATGTAAAACAAACAATGTAACTTTAAGAGCATCTGTTTAAATTTTAAATTTAATTAAATTTCACATATTCTAACTTAATTTTTTTTCGATAAAACCATCAAGATCAAGTCAAGAAATCTGCGTGTTATAAATAATAACTACACCTTTAAAGCATAGCAGAATACAAAACAGTTTAGAAGGTTTTTCTATCTGTACTAATAAAATTAACATTTAGAAACAATACATAGTCTGATATTAAAAGGGTGAATTACATAGTTCGCAAATGTCTTCATTTCAATACTTTTTTTTTGTTAAATTAAGTGCAAAATTTAAAAATTTAATTCTGTGGCCTATCAAGACGCAAAGACAAAAGGTTTGTCTTCTTTTTTCTTTTTTTGAAACAGAAAAAACACTTGAAAATAGGCAACTTTTAGGTTATTTCACATATAAATTGTTAAAATTAAAACAAAAAATAAAAAATGAAAATGATTTTTATTATTATTACCACATTTTATCTCCATGACCTGGACCATTGGAAGTTTTTTTTTTTTTTTTTTTTTTTTACATATCAATGATCATAAGTAAACAGATGCATGGAGTTAATATAGTCAATATATCATATTTAATTGTTTTTCAGTAGTTTAGTTCATTTTTTTTTTCATTAGAAAATCAAGAAAAATTGTTGCTTTATATAATCTCAAGTTTGTATTTATGTTTTATTCTTCTGTTAATTTCCCTGTATGTGTCATGAAATTATAATCCCAACTCAGGTGAAATAGACAGTGTGTTGGAAAAAGAATGAAATTAAAAGAACATCGTTGTTCCGTTTTTCTCTGCAACACGTTCCCTGATCCGATCGGCTGCTCCTTCCCGGGTGGAGCTGACAAAGCTCCTAAAGTGACTGTGGGTGCAAAATCGGTTTCTTTTTTTTATGGCCGCTCACACTTAGTGTCAACAGTGTATCATAAACAGTATGTGTGAAATCTGGCGTGAGAGAATGCTCCATAAAAGCAAAGTAGTTGTTTGTGCTGACAAAAAAAAAAAAAAAAAAAAAGTCGAGCCGCTCTCCCTCCGCTCTCGGGATTCTTTTGATTAAGGCCCTTTGAAAAATATGCAAAGCACTTTGGCAAGCAGCAAGTACGGAGTCTTGACAAGGACCAACAGAGTGTGTGTGTGATGCTGATGGCAATTCAAGGCCACACACACTCACACACACATGCACACACACACACCTACTGTCGCGCACTCACTTGTACAAAGAATGACATGTATTAACATATTGAAGGTTACATTACTACCATCAATCACTTGTAAATATAAACTTAAATAATAGTTAGGTAAACTTAATATTATCATCATCAGCATATTCTTCTTCTCCTTCTTTAACATTGAGTCCTGATGGACATTTAAAGAAAAAGTGATCAAACTCGATGCAGCAGCACCAGGGTATTGTCCTGTTTTCTAACACGCTTTGTTCTAAAGCCATGCCCTTACATTACCCACAATGCAACTTGACTGCAGACAGTCGGTCACAGTGTTTACACATGAAAATTTGGTGGCTTTCTCCTATATATATATATATATATATATATATATATATATATATATATATATATATTATAAATGAAAAAAAAAAAAATTTACAAAACAAAACAGGGCCAGGGTCTCCTCACATTTCGTAGTGTACAAAGATAAAGGAGGAGGATGAATTCATGAATTCATTATGTATATATTCATATATGCTCATATATCTTTAAGTTAAAGGTGTTTTATGCATTCTATAAGCCTGATTCCTTCTATATAGAGATGATTTTATGCATATTGTGTGTGTAATAATAAAAACAACTAATAACAATAAAGTAAAGAAAGACCTGACACGGTGACCCCTGATGCAGCCTGTTTACATGCAGCTAAAAGATTTCTCATGTAAACGAGGAACCTGGTTATCGGGGCAGGAGATTAGGTCGAGTTCTCTGAGGAACGCGGATTCCTCCTTGTTCGGGTAAGAGAGAGAGCCAAGTTTCCTCGAATATGAACAGCTAGGCTCAGGTCGGGGGTAGTGGAGAATTGTGATTACTGATCTACAGCAGCGGGTCACACGCTTTTTGACACCAAGGACGTCTTAACTGAAGGCCAAAAACAACACTTTGTTATAAGGACTTGGAGCATATAATTTAATTATTGGATTTTTGTATTGAGATCATACAAAGTGTATGGAACCCATGTCCATTTTGAAAAAAAAAAGATTGTTTTGTTACAAATTGATGGATTATTAGTAGAAATAAATTTCACTGATGAACAGAAATGTCAATAGTATTCACATTCAATAGGTAGAAGTAATACTTGGGTTTTAAAATACTTCTGTAATAGCTGAAGTATCAACTCAAGCTTTTTACTTTTTAAATGTAAAATTACTGATTTGAAATGATGTGATATGATGTAAAGCATAAACATAATGGGAAAACCGCCATTAGGGACAAAAGCTTAATGACTATAATGCTATATTAAACACTTTAGCGTTGCAACATTTAGGATGCACCTGTCTCAGCCATATAACTACCCGATATAAAAACCCATTCATGGAGCGGAGCCGTAATCACTTTTTGGCAGCGATATCACACTTTATGTGTTGTACTGTCTATTTAAAGAAAAACAACAAGGGATTTTAAGGCAGAAATAATGTTTAATACATTTTACACCACATGTAATGCATTGTACTGTCATTTTAACGGTATTTAAACAGGGGGAAAAGTTATGTATTTTTAAAATGTAAGGAGCAGAAACTACACGTAATTGCATGAAAATGTAAGAGTAGAAGGAGTAAAAGTGAAAACTCTAAATTACTTCAGTAAAGTATAGATATTTCCAATGTCCAGTACTTTTTTACTAGAACCCCGGGGTGCCCTGGAACCCCACTTTTCTTCCTTTAAACCAGCCATTTACAGAAACCTGCTAAAAACCTTCCCCCGATGACCCACTGGTTCCTGAGAGGAATGCTGCACTTAGGTTGTTTTTGCAAACACCGACTTTCGTGTGGAAGTCGCAGTAACTCAGCGGGCGTTCAGAGCCACAAACAGCGCCGCGCTAAAGAGGGACTCACATTCCTGCGTCTGCCTCAAAACAAATTGCTTTCGGGCTTGTCTGACAGCATATGTCTGATGGTGCGTTTGACCGGGTGTGCAGTGACTGTAAGGCAGTTTCGCCTCTCTTCCTTTTTTTCACTTCCTGCTCGTTTGTATCTTTGAGTGTGACGCGATGAATGTTTTTGAAAAATCGTCTGGGTGGAAGTGGAAGATGCTTATCACGTCTTGTATGACTCAACATGGTAAGACAACATGCAGCGTTGGTGACATGAAGCTGCCAGACAGGAATACTGACATTTCAGATCTTTGTGACGTCTTTCTAGTATAAACAGGTTACAGGCTGGAGAAAACCAGGACGATTGCAGTGATAAAATAAATGATAGAGAGTTAAAGGCTAATGTTCTATCCTGGAGGACCATTTTCCAGGATTGATTGGAGGATGTAACGACACCATTGGTTGAAATTTCTCGGAAGAAAGTCATGTGACATAAGGAAGTAAATGTGATTGAATTTTGATATATTTCCCCCCGCAAGTGAGCTGACAGTGTATGACAAACACACACACACACACACACACACACACGTAGTATAACAATATAACTCTCGTAATAGAGAGGCCTCAGCAGACAGGATGAAGCATCCTTCCTGCAGGGTTATGCAGAGGTAGGACTGTGTTTATCTTTGCTTCGCCGTGGCGAAACAATCAGAAAATAATGTTTTAATTGTTCTCAATTTGTGGCATTGTTCTGTCATAACCGATATATGGGTAATAGTGTATTACTGAGCATCTGGTGCAACCAGAACTCATAGAACTGTCGTTAACAGTGCCGAACATACACTTGTGGAGATTTTACTGTTTTTCCTGGGGTGACAATCCATTCATTGTATATACAGTTCATGTTTATATATACGGTTTTATATTTGGAATACTTTTAGCTAATCATCATTGTTTAAATGACACAAAAAACTGGTAATGAGCTTTGTGAAAATACAGCCATTCTTTGTCGGCTGCATTCGGCTTATATATATTTTGTAGTATACACTATGTTTTGCAAATTGAAATATCAGAACCTACCAGGTATTTTCTGGTGATGGCTTAGTCTCATGGCTAAGGGCGCCGATATTTGGATTTGTGGATCGGAAATAACCAGCCGATACTGGTCCAAGACTTCCTGTTCCTATCAACTTTTGTCATGTTTGAGGCCAGACACCATTCCAGCTAATCTCTGGAAAGGTAATAAAAGCTATTAACAGTTCATAAAAAGTGAAAACTGGACAGTTTTTCAGTGGTATAATTGTCACATGCAGATTTTGCGTATTCATGTGCAGATATCTGGTTCTAGAGTTTATGCAAACTGCAACCTGCAGTATCTGAGTTAGTGTGCATAGGACAGAATGACAGACAGTCACACACACAAACCACTTACTGATAGTGTAATAACAAGTGTAACGCCTGCAAATATTTCACTAACTAAAAACAACAGCTCTGTGAAGTTTATCTATAAAGAACTTTGGGGCTGTGTAGCTGTCGTCGCATCTCCAACATTATCATGTTAAATGAGTCTGCCCCCTTTAAGTCTGCTATTTGATTTTACAGAACCGGTGTGATTACATTGCACTTTCTGTTTTCCGTTCCCCGAGGTCTTGAAGCACAGCTCTGGTTTGATTTGTTATTTTGTCGACTCTGCACTGTTGGCCAGAAAATAGGCTCCATGGCTGCCGTGAGCCGCTACGTGATGTTTCAAGACTTGCTGACCCGGACCGCGCTTCCCCCCCTCGCTCGACGCACACAGCTTAGAGAAGTGAAGCAAATAGAACAATTAATGTCTTGTTTTCAGACATGAAGCTGAACTTTCCATAGAAGTAGGGTGTAGCTGTCTGACAGGGCCTGCAGGGGATTTCTCCGGCTCAGAAGTTGACTTTAGGCTTGTGTTAGGAATTTAAATGTGTGTTTTGTGCATTAAATAGAAAGCGAGCAGAATGCTGTGTCAAAACCCTGTGCACTGAATGCTTATTAGTATGTCTTCATTCCCCAATAGCTTGGAAAGGCATTTATATAAGGTGGATAAAAGGGAAGGCATTCGGAACATACACTCACCGAGCTCTTTATTACACACCTGTGTACTCTTAACGCATCCTAACAACTCCATAAAGCCATAGATTCTACTTTTACTAACTTTGAGGTTGTGGTGGTTGTCCACTACTGCTTTAACATACTGACAGTCACATCTGGTAAATTTTAAGGAAACATAACTAAACTAATAAAGCAATAAGAAACTGACAAAACATAATAATCATTGACAGATTTCCAGGAACAGCTTTTTATTTACACAAACTGAAGAGACTTCAAACTGCTGCCAAAATACTAAAATCCCCACATGTGATTTGCAATTTGCAAATGCAACAATTCAATTCAGTGTAGTTTCAACAATGCTGTGCTGAGCTACTGCATGACATCACAAAGGAAGTAGAAACCGAGCCATAATACGAGACATGCAAACTTCTCCACACGAGTGTTTGACGATTGATCTTTTCTAGAGAAAAAATAATGATAATGAAAGTTGCTGAATGTTTGACATAGGACCTTTTATATGTGGAATTCTTGGATTGGGTGATTTGTAGACATATACTTGCTTCCCCCTGACTTTTTTATTATTTTTAGTCAACTTGTAGGCACGTTAAACAGCGATCTGCAGCCTTTGGCTTCTGCATTTGCTTCCACAGAACCCAGCTTGCAGCATTGGATCACGTCCTGTCAGCCTCCGCTCCGTCTTTTAGTGGCAGCATTGAACAATCCAGTTAATACACAGTGTGAACATTCACTCGAGCAGTAATAGAGAGTATTTCTCACTCAGCATGTTGACCTAACTAAGACTGATTCTTTTTTTTTTTTCTTCCTCCCCCATGGCCCCACATCTCACTGCCGCCTAACATGCAGCTGGAGGCCTTTCAGCTGCTCCTGTAGGAATCTCTTGATAAGCATAGACAGTGATTGTGATGTGAGGACACACACACACACACACACACACACACATACACAGAGCCGAATGCATGAATCAAATCTACAGCGCAAATCTGGACAGAGGGGGAGATTGCAAAGCATTGTTATTCTTTGGGCCACTTCAGTATGATAAAGGGATTAGCTACACATTTTTTTTTCTGAGATACAGGGAAACTGTTGAAAATAATAATAAAAGAAAAAAATTGATACTTCAACAGAAGTAGGCAGATGAAAACTTTATCATGACATGTGATGACTTGAGTGGATCAGACAGAGAAGAGGAATGGGGCTGTTTTTTTTTTTTTAATTATTAAAGCATCTGGCTTATTCTGATTCAGAAGCGACGCCGTGGGTGGATTATGTCCTATTTCGGTTTGACAGCTCCTTCATTGTGCGTACCTGATGTCGCCTTTTTCCAGCATCTCTTGCAAAAAAAAAAAAAAAAGCCCACCATCGGCTCCCCGGCCGACTCGGTTGGGGGGGGGTGGTGGTGTTGGTGGTTATCTGACTCCCCGCGTATTCACAGCCACTGCTCCTGCCTTATCAGCAGTCTGAAGCTTGCATGCTCAATCGCCTGATTTGTCAAGGGTGACTCCGAAAGATTCTGATAGGCACTCTGCAAATCACCCAGTTGATCTAAAATATCGACCAGCCACAGAAAGTCATTACACACAATAATGGCGGGCAGGACCTTGAAGATGTGACTTAATTAGGTTTCAAATGGCTTCAAAATGCCTTCAAATCTGCTCCCCCGGAGAGTAATGTGCTCTTGGATTTTGCTCTGTGATTACAGGTGCGAGGCGCACTGTTAGTGACAACTGCTGCTGACTACTATAGGTGATCGGTGCAGGCAGACGTACGGACAGGCGGCGTACGGACTGTTTAGCATGCCTGTCGTTATCCTCCTTGAAAGGTGATAATGACTGAGGCAAGCCGGGAAGCATATAACGCTTCAATGGGTTTTGCCAAAGCAAATTACATGTTTTTTTTTTTTTCCTCCCCTAATGAAGTTGGGAAAGTAATTGATTATAAAAGAGGCTGCAGGCCTTGATAGAGATGCGTACAATGGCAGCATTGGACGAGAAAATAAAATACAGAATGTCTGAACATGCTGTAACTTTTACAATGAGGCGAAAGTTAACGTGCTAATATCTGACAGCTTTGTTTGTGTTTCTTTCTCTTGCAGAAAACGAAGATCTCCACGTACGACAAGATGTGGGAGTTCATGAGCAGCCGGAGGCACTCGGTGATGGTGAAGGACATCGAGGAGGGCATCCACCGCGTGCTCACCTCGGACTACGCCTTCCTCATGGAGTCCACCACCATCGAGTTCGTCACGCAGCGCAACTGCAACCTGACGCAGATCGGAGGCCTGATCGACTCCAAGGCGTACGGGGTCGGGACCCCAATGGGTGCGTAAACGCTGCGGTGGTAGCGCGGCAGGAAGGACACGTTAGGCCGTTAGGGCTAATGACGTCAACACGTAAAGGGTTTTGTGTTTGTATGGGAGGCCCATTTCACCACTGAGAACAGAGGGTTCTGCCAAAAAAAAATCCTGTTTGTCTTTATGATGAGAGGCTTTAAAATAGTTTAGAATCTCGATGTATTTGACAGGAGAAATTCTATTGGGAATGGTTCCTACTTTTGTGTCTGTATGTCTGTGTGTGTGTGTGTGTATGTGTGTGTGTGTGTGTGTGTGGACCATTTCCACCATTGGTTTCTGATCACAGTGACGTTTAGTATGGGTTTCCATATTTGTAAAAAATCTGTGAAACCACTGCAAATCTGTTAATTCTTATTGGCGAGAGCAAAACATTTAGTTCTAGTTTTAGATGAAGTTACTTTAAATGTTGTTAAATAACTGTAACTTAGCACTAGAAACAATAAATTGTCCTCAAAAGAAAAGCTCCATTCACAGTAAATATCATCATATTTATACTGTTTAGCTCTTTCTTCACATATTGGATGTTTGATTTAATGTTTGCCTGTTGACTAGTTTGATATTTTTTTAAGGTTATTGACTAAAAGCCTTTTTTTTGTTTTGCTTGATTCAATGGTCAAAGGTTGAATCAGTGAGTCTTATTGTTTTAGGAAGTTTAAGTATTAAATTTGTGCTAATAATTTCTGCTTAGAAACTCATAACAACTACTTTTCACCTTTTTTTTTTCTTTTCTTTTACATCTAATACTGTGTATTTCAGGCACCAGATGACATGGTAAAGATCTATCCTCTTATTGTCTCTGGCAATTCTCCCTCTAAATACTACCAGCAGTGCACCACCGGATCAAAAGGCGGCGCAAACATGATCCCGCTCCAACGTTTATTATGAATCAGCATCCTAATATGTCCTATAAACTCTGTTCTTGCACATTAGACGCAGCGTGAACTAAAACCCGTGGCTTTACGCTGCCCTACATCCCTGAGGGTAACTCGAGTGGCGGGGGGGGGGAATCCCGGGGTTATCTGCAGCAGGCAGGGGAACAGTGGTGGCGCATTACATGTAGCGTGTGTGTGCATGTGTGTGTGGAGGTGCAACATTTGATTATGCTCAGCAGCAGATCGTCATAATCCTGTTACAAACACACTGAAGAGGAAAAAAAAAAGAAACTCTGGTTGAGTACCTGCAGAATTACAACCGGCAGACAGCGTGACACGGTGACCTCACGCTGGGGCCGCGTCACACTGACTCGCACTGACTGGGATGGTGAAATACTTCTCATGATGTTTCATGACTCTTGAAAAACTGAACGCCAGACGAATGAGTGTGAGGCTTGTAAGGTCAGGCTAGGCCACCTGGAACTCACAGAAGTGTCGAATGATGAAGTACAAATATTTTATTACCTTACTTAAGTAGACATTTTGAGTAGAGTAATTATTTTGAAGCCAACTTTCCACTTCAACTCATTCTCATGTAATTATCTGTAGTTTCTTTCTTAAAATAGCCAGATTTTGAATATTCAACTTTCTGTAATATTTATACAAATCAGCATGCTGCATCACCACAGGAAAACACTGCAAAGGAAGCCAGAAAACAACACAACAGAATCAGTGTGTGGGGGTAGTGACTATAGGCTGCTGTGGTCTAAGCCCCCCCTTATTACTTTTATACTTAAAGTACTTTTGAAACCAGTACTATTACACTTTCCCTGAAGTGATTAGCTTGAGCTGATATTTTAACATTTTTTCACAGACATGCGTTTAAATTCTAGTATCTATACTTCTACCAGAGTAATAAATGTAAATACTTAGCACGATATCTTTGCACATTTAATTGGTTATATTATATATTCTCTTTTCCGTATGGCTGGCAGATGTATATCAAAACCACACATTATTTTCCATGAAGCCAGCACAGCAACATTCAGGAGGATTTTAATGGGAGATAAATAATCCCCAGCGACCTCTCTCCAAAACAAATGATCAAAACGAGTAAAATCACCAAATAATGAAGTTTCTCCTTAAAAGCGACTGAATAATGAATCTATCATCAAAATAGTCTGCGATTAACATGGTAGTCGTTAACTAATCTATCAATCGACTAATCCGTGCACCTCAAACCCGTTCTATCCATGTGTTACTAACTTCAGTCCAAAAACTTAAAACAAAAAAAAACAACAACCCTTCAGTGTCTGCGTCCAGAGTGCCGTCTGTGAGAGGAGAGATGACATCCGGCAGCAGCCTACTGACAAAACCAGCTTAAAAAACATCCTCTGGGACGGCGGAGCGTTGGCAAGGTCGGGGCCACTGTCTGTGTACGCGCCGCCGCCCCAGACACACACGCCGTAATGTGTGTGACTGTTCTGCTGCATGCGAAAACAGCGGCGGCAGGGCTGTATTTGCTGCGGGTGATTGCATTTCCTGACGGATGTGCTCCTTTCGAAGGGGTTTTTGCTACAGTTTTCTTGTGTGTGTGTGTGTGTGAGTGTGTGTGTGAGGGGAGGCAGGCATACATACTTTAGTGATGCATACTTTACTATGGTATAAAACATTGTGTACCTGTATGCAAAACAAAACAGAGTATACAGCTATTCATATATATCATGATGTGTGTGTGTGTGTGTGTGTGTGTGTGTGTGTGTGTGTGTGTGCGTGTGTGGGCTCCGGCTGCTCGTGCAGCACACGGATCGTAGAACGAAGGGAGGTGGGCCGTTAGTTAGCATCATTACTCCCCGGTGGCCCATTCACATGCAGTCGGAACACGCCATTTAAATTGCTAATCCTACCCTTTTAGTAGCCTTTACCACACACTGCCTGTATTCCCATACAGCCGGGCCATTTAGCATATATCTCATTGACTGGAGCGGGGAGTCAGGTTGTCGGGCCGCATTAGTACCTCGGGCGCCGCGATGGAGCCACTCAGCCTTCCCGGTCCCCCTCGGCAGCTGCCTTCAGCTCCGCTACGGGCGGGACTCGGATGGGCCCTCCAGCTGTTGGCCACAGCTCATTCTAATGTGTTTATGACAGGAAACCTCTGCTGGGAGAAATCCACCATTCTTGCGACAGGCCGTTGTGGGTCAACTTCTCCGGGTGTTCCACATGGAGCTGCACCAGATTTCCCTTATTCTCTTTTATTCCCCTAGAATTAATTGAACTGAAACTAAGTTTTCCGTGTAGTTTAATGCCATTTGTTCTTTATTTTCATTGTACAGATAGGAATCTTTTTTCAGCTTTTCAGTTGCTACATAACCTCCATTGTCAAGTGTTTTATTCGATTGCCTGAGTGGCTTCTTCTTTTATTCATTTACAGCGTCATATTATGCATTTTCGTTCAGTCATCCTCTCAGGCCGTACACTAACTCATTTATATTCTGTATTTAGCAAAGTATTTATTTATTTTACACAATCAATCCAAACGGTATCTTTATTAGCACCTTTTATACTGGATGATGTAAAACAATGCACTAAGAAGATAAAACAAAACAGATAAATTGGCTTGATAAGAGAGACAAGAAACAAACAAATACATAATAATATTAATTATACCGTAAAAAAAGTGCAATATATCTAATAAAACACAATAAAAAAGCCTAGGAATTGTTCGTATCAAAAGCCAGACTATAGAGGGAAGTTTTAAGTGTTTTCGCACTTCAGCCGCCCCTAGTTCCTCAGACACAAACTTATATCAAACGTGTGTCATTATACAACCAAAACCCAAGAGAAACCCAGTTCAGATTGGAATAGCATCCATTCATTAGCTGCTTTGCAGTCATTTCACACAATAAACGGAGTAGACACGTTATTTCTGTAACATATTTATTCTGTATTTGGTGAGTTTCTGTAGTTTATAGGTTTTATTAAATCAGCGAGATGATCGTCAGCCCCCGCACGTATGCTGCCTGGTGGAGGGGCCAACAAATGAAACGCTGCATTACTTTGATTAAAATTATAGATTTCTCCAGGTTTGATAATTGTTAAAAACATTTGGGATAATGAAAAAGCAACTGCTCGACAAAATATAAAATAAAACAATATTATATAAAATATATTTTTAAATATTTGAATGCAGAAAAGGTGCAATATTGTGTCTGATAATGTGTCTAATATGATTTTAATGCCTAAAAAACACTTTTCACTATGTAAAGATATAATGTGGAACTTTTACAGGTAAATGAATGTCTGTCACATTTAAATCCTTGTTGCCAAGCAAGTTCACACACCGTAGCCCAATGATTAAAAGCATCAAATTCTGTTATTAACAGTCGGCTACAGCTACATGATAGGTCAGCAACAGCTTTTGAGCAATTACTCTTAATGTCAGCAGGGGGCCTACAATATCTGCATTATAACTTTAACTATTGCTGCTGGAAGCTGGAACCAGAGACATTTTCTTCCTTAAAAAAATTCTCAATTCCATTAATTATTAGAATAGTTGGCGTTTAATCGACTAATCGTTGCATCTTTTTTTTCTCTACTACAACTCTTTTTTACCTACAATCCTGTCAGCCCGTTGTGTCTGCTAATAAGACATAAACAAGTTTTTTATATATCAGGTATGGCCGTTTCTTGATGTTTTGTAGATCATTTTAAACATATTTTCAGTAAAACTTCAAACAATCGGTTCATATCCTTTGGAACTTCGGGACCTTTGCTTGAATTTAAAATAACGTTTTAATAGTGTAGAGACCTGCTCACTGGTGTGTCAGTGGTTTATCTTTGTTTTTATGTAGGTGTTTTTTTTAATGCACATACCATAGCTATAGGAGGAGTGTAGGGTTTGTGGGTCTGTGGGTTTGTGTCGTGCTGACTGATACCAGCTTTGCTCCGTGTTGGAAATGAAAAAGTGGTATCGAGCCATCTCTAGTTATAACCCGACACAAACAAAAACGAGTTGAGATAAAGCACAGCGTCTATTCATCATGGCAATTTAAATCTGCACCATCTGCCCCGGTGACTGCGGCGTGGCCGTCTGCGAGGGAACCGGGCGCCTCGCACCGCCTCGGAGTGCGAAGTTAAAATTAGTTTGTTTGGCTTTTGTATTTTCATCAGCTTTTGCTGCATTGGATGTTTGTTTTTTTTGTTGTGGGGAGAGAGAGAGAGAAATAGATTTGTCCCGAAGTGAGGATATTGTGTGTTAAAAATGGCCTCACATGATTCTCCCTTTTAGCTGCCGTTCTCCTGTGATCATCGACCGTGCTTGTGTGTTGTGCGACAGCGTGCGTGCATCCCCAGCAGGTCGGTAAATGGAGTCACTGCCTGCGCCGCGAACGTGATTTTTTTATTTGCTCCTCATCCTCCCTTTTCTTTTTTGTCTCTCTCCCTGATGACTATCAATCTTCCTTTAGCTTCATTAGGCTGCATTAATCTAACAGGGTGGGGGGGGGATGTCTGCTCAGCTTTTTCGGCAGGTCACTGTCCTTCTAGTCGTCTCTCGCCCACTGGGCTTTTCCGCTATTGCCTATTAAACAGGAAAGGCTCCTGAATGCATTTATGTGAGACACTGTAGAAGACATCCAATGTTTTGACCCCCGGCCAACCTGCTCCCCCCTGACCCGCGACCCCCCACCGCTTCTCCTACACCCCCAGCACACGGTGAGAGGCGTGTGCTGTAGAGGAGGGACAGAGGGAGAACTTAAAGTTCCCACATTTATGATCATTTAACATATTGACAGCAAAGTGCTTCTATTTCCTGAGGATCCATGTGACTTTAGTTTGGTAAGAAAAAAAAAATATCTAGCCTATGGTAGTGAACAGCAAGAGAGGGTTAGTCATTTGTTGATCCAAATTAGATGCAACACATATATATTTGAATTATTCTGTCAATTATAATACTATAAAAGGTTCCCTTTAAAGAAAAAATAAGTGGAATCGTTCTTTTTTTTGCTCATGAACTACTCGTCTTATGAAATCACAAGTCGACAAGTTGTCCAGTGACTGAAGATGTTTTATTTAGGGGAAGCAAATATTGGTGAGGCTGAGGAGATGCAGTATACAGAGAGTTTGTGGTGATTTAGCTTTTTGTTTTCGTATGAGTAGTAAATTACACTATGAGGTACATTGGCATATCCCCCAATGGAACTTGGCTCCATTCACCCAGATAGCATCGTAAACCTTAGCAATAAATGCATAGTAAAATCTACTTTAAGGTTTAAAGGTAGATTTTACCAAGACTTACCATTTGGTAAAATGACGGTGTAAATAACTTTTTTTTTATCCGTTGTCCAATGTCATCATTTACCATTCTCATTTGCTACCCAACAAGGACTAGTTAGAGTATGGTTAGAATAAGGCAAATAAAATACTGTGGTGGTCTGCACCGTTGAATTATGATGCGCTACATGGCCGATCCACCACCTGAACCTCCACACTAAACAAAAGGTCATGCTGCAGGCCACTAAATGTCTCCATAGGATGCAGATTGTGGAGTGTGAAATTGTGAAATATGGATATAATATCTAGGGTGAAATAAAAGGTTCCATACCTTGAGATTCAGTTGCTCTATTATTGATATTGAAGGTACTCCAAACCAAGAGCCTGCAATCATATATGTGCCGTTGAGAGCATTTAATGGTACAATTCACTAATTTAATTGCAGATTACTAGTTTTTGTTTGTGTACACAAATTATGAAACTGTTGCACCTGATATGGCAGGTTTTGTGGCTCATTCATTACTTTCACAGTAACATTATGCATCTACAGTCATGATAAAGTATGACTGCTGAAAGATGAACGATGGAACTCAATAAAAGTCATGTCGTGAATACTGACCCAATTCACGAACTGTTTATATAACAAATCAATTTGTTTTACGCTGTCTTTAAAAGACAGCATAAACCCAAAGTTCAGATTGACCTCTTAACGTTTTTCCAAAACGGCATCCATAATGCTTCCCAGTTTACGAGAGTCCCTGGGACATAATCATGTTAAACACTTCCACAGATTTATTTGCTGTTCTTTGTGTTTGTTCCCTGTCTTAACATGCAAAACAAATCTCTAGACGTGTTACAAAGAGAGCAGAATTACTCTTGCGGGGCTAAAAATACACATGTTCTGAGTGTCAGGCATTGCGGCACATTTGATTTTTTTTTTCTCCTCTCCTTCATTGAGAGACAGTGCATTAGGGATTTGGTGTGCTATTACTCTGCTTTGATCTGGCAGATTACATCTATGTGTCTTATTCCGGATGCGGCGTGGCCTGTCACTTCGCTCCCAACTCTACCCTGAATTGCAGGATTAGTTCTTCTCTTATGGCTACACACGCGGCGGCCCTGTTTTCAGCCATGCTAATTAGCATATTCCTTTTTAGCGCTGACAGGGAGAATAAAGCATTCCTCCATCATCTCCATCGGCCAATCGGGCTCGAGAGAGAGAGAGAGAGAGAGAAAAAAAAAGCTTAATAGATTTCCAGTGAGATTTGATGTACCGTGCATTTCACCTTGCTTATGTGTGCATTAGCTAAGTGTTCAAATGCTGCTTTATTATCCTCATGTGATCACATCACAGGGGAACTCAAGTGTGACCAATGAATTTCCATCAGGCCAACTGAATATTGTGTTGGAAAAGTCAAATCCCGACATACTACACGTTGCATTGCGTATTTAACACCCATTACACATGTTATCACTCCATTGAATCGGCATTATTAATGGTTATCAGCCTTGATATGAGTGGAAATGCATATTAACCCATTGAAACAGGTCTACTGCACTAAAATTAGTATGGCAACCACTAAAATGCAGTACAAATGTTGTTTAATGGTTAACGTTAGGGTATAAAAGTCCAGTTAGTGTTAACATTTCATGGTGTTAGAATTAAAAATCTAAAATAAGATATTACGATAAAATGTAATGTAATTAGGGTAAAATTATTGTAACGTCTCATTAACTTTTTTCATGTCTAATAAAGACAAGAGTTGATCAGATATTTGCATAAGGTTGGCTTGGAAGAGGTATCTCTTAAAAGCATTTTAGAAATAAAATCTATATTATATAGTATATTATAGAGCACAATAAAGTCCTAGTCCTGCAGATGGCAGCAATACAACTTTGTGGATGCCCAACCACTGCGGTTTGATAAAAGGCCAAAACTCTGCAGAGAAACACGTGGTTTTAAAAATGCCCATATTGGTATGAACAGCATTCAAGTTCTTGCACTGGACCAAAGTAGTTAAAGCCAGACAAATAGTGAAATTCCATTGTTCGAACAAACATCATTTGCAGGACCTGAGGAGAACTTGCAGGTTTGCCAAAATCTATCCTGACACAGCCAGATGGTTTATCACACAAAACTAACTGTGAAATCAACCATGGAAACCAGGCTCTAAGAAGCTCTCTTAAATCATACTTGGCAGGTGGTTGGATGAACCACCATGGGGTGAGCGAGGCCTGAAACAAGTTGCACGATACAATTCTTCTACTGGGGACAGAAAATTAGCTTAAGAAGAAATAAACTCTAATATTTCTTCCTGACATTTTATTTATTGCGAGCACATTCCGTCAGAGCAGAGACAGTAGGTAGATCTCTACGTTTAACTTTAAATGTCCACCATTGCCTTTGTTGCTGTGGTGTTTCTAGTTCTTTATCTTCTTGTCGGTATTCTTCTACTTTTTCCCAATTAAAGGATGCAACAACGCCACCACCTGTTCTGTCAGCAACATGGCAGTGTTTCTACCAACAAGACAAAGGAAAAGAAGAGATGGTGAATTTAGTGCAGACATGATCTAATGACGCTTCCAGCCTCAGGCGTGGTGACTTAACCAACATATTCTTGAGCAGGGGGCATAGAACACTCTTAATGTTAGTGGGGCCCCTATTAAACCTTCAATAAAAACCCTCTCTCTATCTAGGCCCTGAGTAGTCAGATCTACATTTTCTCCTACTGCAAGGTGCATGGTTTTGAGCATTTGTTTGTAGCCGAGCACAAAATGCAGGTTTTGCCGATAGGGCCTTGAAGGATCACAGGCGAGGGGCCCGGGGGCCCTCACAGCTTCTCTGTATGAAAATTGGTTATTATGTGGTTGGCTGATCTGTTGTCATGCAGTATATTTTACATCTCCAATGTAATCTCCATTTACATTTGCCACATTTTTAAACCCAGTGGGTCATGAGGCATTGCATTGTTCACCCATTTCATGCTCAAGTGAATGCGGGTTATGACACTTGCCAATAATGCAACTGGCACCACGCGGCGCAGGTCCTGACTGTGCGACGCGGCGCCCGTGTTCATCCCGCCTGCGATATCACAGCTGAGGTCTTTCCATTTGTTTTGTATCCGGCAGGGCTGGCCCACTTTCAGGGTTGCCCGTGTTTTTGTCTAAGCGAGTGATTTATCTGACACACGTTGGCTTATTGTTCCACCGAAAAAGGGAAGAGGCGTCTACTGTGGATGGCAATGAATAACAAAGGGCCGGAGTGGGATCCACGTTCGCCATCACCATGGTGATGGATGCTTTTGAAATGTGCTGGCCATGGCGTTCTGAAATAAAAGAATCAGATAGCGGAAGCCCTTGGGCGGGGGATGAAGGACAGAGGAGATGTTAAAATGTGTTAACATGTCCTTGCCGCCGCAAGGTTGAGGGCTGCTGCTCAGCGGGATTGCGGCTTATCATTGATGCTGTTTAGGATCTTTTGTGTCGACTACATAATAAAGTGTCTGCATACTAACTGGACGCTCACGTACTTCTTCAGCAGAGGTAGCCAATTGAAAACGTTTTCTAATCTAAACATGTTTTTTTTTTCCTCCCTTTGGAACGACGCGGCCCCCGTGTTCATCCCACGTGCGATATCACCTACTGTGGAACAAACTTTTAGTTTGTTCTAATATTTGTAATAATGGGTGTGTGTTATTTTTTTATAATTAAAGAGTCGGGGGAGGTTCAAGTCATAGGATTCGGTCAGGACTCAGGCTTCTTTCTTTCTTTCTTTCTTGCTCACAAAGCTTCCACCTTCAGCTGCAATCAGAGATCAGGACATCTGATGTGGTTGATTAGCACAGTTGTGGATGGCGCTGGACTGCTTTACCTGGGTGAAGTAGTAGGAGGAGGAGGAGGTGCAAAGGTTGCTGGGAAAACAGAAGAAGGGTGGGGGTGTGTGGAGGCATGTGATTCTGGGCGCTGCATACATTCCAGGACCTGCACTGAGGACGTTATCTTATTTATTTTATTTATTATCTTATTTGGTAGGATAACGTCTCTGCCAAATCCCAACAAGATGTCCTGGCTGGTCCTGTCCTGGGTATTCTCCCAAGAGAAGAGCCATCTAGGATTTGATGACTTCATCATCTGTCTCATAGCTTCACTATTAGACCAGACTTTACCAATGTGATATATCTGGCAACTGCAGTGATGCAGTGGGTGATGCACTGTTGCCTCACAGCAAGAAGGTTCCAGGCTCTGCTCAGCTTGGCAGGGCTTTAAGAACATGGGAGCAGTGAACTCCATTTCCTCCAGCCACAAGCCCATCTGGGTTTGCAGGCAACCGCTTTTCTCTCTTTTTTCACCAGGTTTGAGGATAACAACCTGGAGTTGTATCAGTCGATCAGTTCCACACTTGGATCCCATTGACTTTGTTCTTAAAATCGACATGGAGGAGGTGGTCAAAAGAGCTAAGATGAACACAGGCTCCAACACTTGATGGCACACCATGGTTTCAGCACCTTTTCCAGCATCACAGTCCCTAAGATAAAAATCACTTGTCAGGAATTCTTCTCCCCGAAAGGTCTTGAATGATCTTAGACCTATAGCCCTTACTTCTCTGGTAGGGCTTCTCTGGCCCTTGAGAGGATCATAAAAGGTCGCATCACTAAGGTAATTGTGACCTGACCACTTCAGTTTCCTTTCTGGGCTAGTCTGATGATGCAAAATGTTTGATTCTGAATACCATCCACATCCTGAAAAACACCCAAACACCACAGCCAGTCTGCTGTACTTTGACTTTTGATAAGCATTCAAGAGCTTGCTGCAACTCATCTTAGCTGAGAAACTTCTCACCCATTTTTTACCCGGATCAAACGCTCCAAGGCTGTGTCCTCTTTCTTCTTTCCCTATTGCGCAGTCAAATTGTCAAATTTCCACCTGGTGATGACACAGTTTCTTGCTTTTTAGTCGCTTTCAACATCATAGCTTGGCTCGGCATGAATTAGTGAAGCACTACGAAAACTCCTGTCTTGGATATGATTGTGACCTTTTCCCCGAAACAGGAAGGTGAAATCATTCAGGGTGCAAAGACATTCTTGCCGCATTCTAGTACTTCTTCATTGCAAGTGTAATAACCTTTTTCTTTACCTGCTGGGTCCACTCCATCACCCTACCCAACAGGAGGCCCCTGCCGAACACCGTTAAGGCCTGCTCAAAAATCACTGGACAACCTGTTTGTGCGTTTGTTGTGATGTATGGGCTGATGATTGTTACTACTCTTGTGCATTTTTAAATTGGCCCCCGGAGGCTGATTGATCAATGGTTGTTGCAAGGGGGTGGGGGCGGGTTCATAGTTGATGTAGGCAACGCCAGTACAGAGGTCAGCATTATCTCCCATAGCCAATAGCAATATTCAAATACAAAATGCCAATTTTCAAGCTGTATTTATAAGACAAATATGTAGAATTATGTGTAGAATATGTCGAAATTCATAAACTTTGCACTAAGATGTCAATTTACAACTCTACTAGATTCCTGTGTGGTTTTAAGATGAAAAGCAGTGTTTAAGGTTTAGTTATTCTTTAAGTGAATCCAGTAACTTTTAACTGGAGGAAGTGTGTGTATATATATATATATATATATATATATATATATATAGCTGAACTGCTGAAGCCTGATATTAGCTACAGTGAAACTTCATAAGTCTTTTTGCAGTGTGTGTTTTGGAGATATGTGATAAAGGATTTCTGTTGGCAGCCTGTATGGAAAATACGAATTATTACAGAAATAAATAGCTGTTGAAACGCATTTATGAACATGTGAGTAATGTTTTGAGAAAGACTTGCAAACATGTGAAGCTAATCCTTTAATCACAATTATAAACGTTGCAGGTAAACGGGACATATGAAGCTAAACTCCATTTAGCTATAAGATGTGTGCTAATCAGACCAGTAAACATGTTTAAAGCAATACAACAAAAAAAACAGTAATGGGGATAGAATGGGAGCTAAACTAAGCTTTTCAGCTGTGCCACCACCAATGATGCATTTGGGTACAACAGGAAGTTTTAGCTCTGCGTCCACTTCACGACACAGCCACAAAGAAACAAAACTGAGCAAAATGCAGCCATCAGCTACAGTCTATTAAATTAAATGCTTTTATACAATTCTTGTGTTGTCAGCCCACTTTCACATTCTTCATACGGTGTTTGTTCTAGAATGCCTTATGAGAAAGGGGCAAATAGAGCAGATGTTTCAGCGTGATAGAGGCGCTGTCTGAATACTGAATTTCTCAGCAGTGCAGAAGCCTTACATTACTCACAAGCTTTCAGGATACACAGCTGTGTCTCGTCCGAGATGGGAGCCCCATAAATGTCATCCGAGTCATTTTCAGATACTAACGACCAAGGCACCAATAGAAACATCATTATGGCTGCGGTTTGACAGGAGAGCATGCAGTCGAGTCAGTTTATGTACAGAGCACCTTTTAAAACCAGCAAACATTAAGCAACCTGCTTTACAGAGACATTAAACTGTGTGATTATTTAACTGACAATTACAATCAAACAATAGCAAAGGAATCATCAAATAAAAACAAAAACCAAAGCAAAAACCTTAAAAAAGAAGAAAAAGGCAAGTCAATGGAAGAATAGAAGTAAAATAAAATAAAAATATATATATATATATAAATAAATAAATAAAAAATCAAATTTTTAAAAAGGCTATCACTTCATGATAGCTGTTTAGATATCGAGGAAAAGTTTGTTTGTAGTATGATAAAGACTTTAATATTTTAATCCAAATGTGGTTTTTGGTACCTTAATAGACAATCAACCTAAAGAATGGATTATAACAGTAATTTTATTCATTTAAATATAGTAACTTTAGAAATAACAGAGTACTTTCCCTGATTTATGAATGAAGTGGTACACAAGCTAAAGTTTGAACAATGGCAAATATTTTCAGCAAACCCCAGCCCAAAGATGTATGTACTTTTGGAAAGTATGAATGTATGTGTAAGCATGAAATGAATGGTTGCTGGTAATAATTAATACAGAAAAAATCAAGAAAAAATATCCACTATTATCTATCATATGATCAGTTGTCCTGTTAAATGTTTCAAGGTTACCTGGAAGACATGTCTACTTCACCTCTCTATCCTGGGTACAGTTATTGTCCCTTAAGGGTGAACGACTTCAAGAAATCCAATTCAGTTTTCAGAGTAGTAACTGGTTTAAGGCAGAATGTATCATCCACATACTGCTGGAACAAATGCATCTGATGTCTCTTATCATCTTAGATTCATGTTGGTAACCATGCTTAGAAAGGATGTAGTGAGATATGAATTACAGCTGCAGATATCGTTGTATGATCATGGTGGATGCTTTGTAGTAATCCAGGTGATCGAATCCTGTTGTTGGACTTCTATTCAAGTTAACAATACGTACTCAGCCATTATATCTGCAACAATAATCTGGCTTTCTGCTGAAATGACACAAGACTGTGGACTGTGGCGTGTACTGGCAAAACTGTGCTCCTAAGAAACTATGTAAATACAGGATTTAATCGGCATAACAAGAGAATCTGCACACACACTTTTCCATCCAGTCACCAGTTTGTACAGCTGAGTCGCACAATAAAATCCAGCCATAAACACACAGAAACGTAGTCAGCTGTCTTACCTCAAAAACAAGTGTTTCTTTCTGCAGTTTCAGTGAAAAATGTAATTAAACCGGGACCTTTCAAGTGGCACTAAGTAGTCAGTATTGAATAGATCGGACAGTCTCTTCTACCTCACTCTAAAAAAAAAAAAAAAAAAAAAAAAGACGCTGATACTGTCACATTGGTTTTCTCACGCTGACGCCGCTGTCTTTTGGTCCATCAGGCTCTCCGTACAGAGATAAGATCACTATTGCCATCCTGCAGCTCCAGGAGGAAGGGAAGCTGCACATGATGAAGGAGAAGTGGTGGAGAGGCAACGGCTGCCCGGAGGAGGAGAGCAAGGAGGCCAGCGCCCTCGGGGTGCAGAACATCGGCGGGATCTTCATCGTCCTGGCCGCCGGGCTCGTCCTCTCCGTCTTCGTGGCCGTGGGAGAGTTCCTCTACAAGTCCAAACAGAACGCACAACTCGAAAAGGTAAGGAAAGCCTCTGACATCGACAACGATAGCAGAATTTCTTACCAGTACCACATGTGCCATGAAAGAGACTCATGGAAGAAACATATAAATAGCTAAAGATGCTAAAAATGAAACAAAATATATGCTAAATATATATATTTTAAATAATATCTAATTTAAAGAGATCATCTGTTTGCCAATTTCCGGAAAACTCTACACTATAATGACAGTGCTATATCATATGCAGTAAGATAAGGGTTGGTTTCTTTGCATTTATTCACTTAGGCCCAATGGCGACAACGAGATAAGAAACGTGAGGAATTCTGCTGTCACCATGGATCCAAGCTAGACTTTAACCACCATCTCAAATGACCTCAAGAGAAACACTCCAGAAACTTTCTTTTTTCCCTTTTGTAATCTAAAACTTGCCCCCCAAAAAATTCATTGAACTGTTTGTTTCTGACACTCCCCGGGGGGGCGGGGGGAGGGGGGAATGGGTTCACATAGAGCAGTTGAATAAAATGGTTTGGAGTGCCGGCAGTAAAACCACAAGTTGGATCACAGGCACATGTATTGCAAACATTTGATCCTGCTGCATGACTCACGTCCTCAACAGCCACATCCACCAACACATATCCTCCGTCCCTTCCCCTTCCCCCTTATGCTGTCCATCTCCGCTCTGCAGACTGCCATCCTCCTTATACTGTAACTCTTCTCACTCTTCATATCTGTGTATTCAGCTTACGAACAGCCTGCCTAGGCCAGTGTTGTTTGACTGGAAGCATCCCAGCAAACATTCTGATGCATTGTGACAGAGAAACGCACAAGGCGTCAATGAAGATATTTTACCATAAATGTATGCACCTTTAAATATCGACAGTCCCCTAATTACTAAGTATTAGTGCAATGGCTGGAGCCAATCGCTTAGCTCTTGCAGGGTGTGTCCGTTTAAAGCATTCTTTCTTAAGAACCGCTCATACAAGCAAATTTACACTTGACATAGCACTGTCTTACATCCTCAGCAATGGAATCACCACTGATGAAGCTGATCTGATGGTTTGTCCATGAGATATGTGTCAGACAGAGATTCCTTTCCTTATTATATCGATGGTGGTGCTACAGCATGGCACCAAAATTGTCACGGTTACTCATAGTTCCCCATGCTCACCAAATGTGGTTGCAATAAGACAAAGCATTAAGGAGGAGATACTTTTTTTTGTAACGTATGCCTACACATATTATTTTGTATATTAACAATTAAAAAATGTTCAGCTTTGTTCTGAACCAAATTGGGTGACAATTGCTCACAATTTGTAAGAGACAATGTATATAATTACAAAAAGTGTGGCTTATGTGGAAAGATGTGGCTAGACTCACACAGAATCTTATAAAATGATAACTATAATAATGTGTACCACTGATAAAATACAGCTAAAAAAAAATCAAAGTATCCACCACCTAAGTGAGTTGGTATTAGGACTGTAGTTTTGTTTTTCTTTTCTGTATTTACCTATGCATCACTGGTAATTTATCAAATATTTCTCTATATAAATCAGGGAATCATTGTCTGTCTTTTAGGTTTTTACTCAACAACAAATCATCAGACTAACTTTACACGTGGTGGTGTATTGCTGGGGACCCGAGGAAGTTCAGTGTTGAATTTAGTGCAAGCAGCAATACTAAGACACAGGCACTGCCCTATTTTGTTATAATTTACAATATATTCACCAGGTTAATACTAGCGGTTAGGGGACTGTAAAAGAAAGGGTCACCAACTCATAATGCAGCTGAGAAACTAAAGAATATATCTGAACATATCTACACTGCTGCACTTATTTTATTGTTAAGTACAGCTGTATTATCAACAAGGGTATCTTAACATACTCTGTATTAACGTTTCTTCGATTGGTTAATATGGGATGTATATAAATATAATCTCAGCACCTGCTATATGTGCTGCTTAATATACAAATATGTTTAATGTGAATTTATCCAGTCAGAAATGGTGCATTGTTCAATGAAGAATAGTGTGTCTATATTAGCAGGCAATGTTAATGTATAGACTACAATCGACTTCAATATAAACGCTAAAACAAAGGTGTGATCGATATATTTAAGGAAGAAAAAAAAAAAGAAGTTTTTATCTTTCAGTTTACAGTTATCTAACAAGCTCATATCTGCAGCTATGAATAGCTGAAAAATAAGAAAACAATGCTGTGGATGAAACAAGCACATTATGCCAAAAATGACTCTTGTTATGGGGGTAAGTGAAATAAATAGATCAATTAAATCGATTAATAATAATAATAATAATAACAATAATAATACATATATAAGAAATGCAAAAATTATCATTTCATTTTCTAAAAAAACACAAATGGAGGGGCAATGTTTTTGATTACTAACATATGTTTTAATACTGTTTGATATGATGTTGCCTACTGAAATCACTTTGTCACATAGTATATATACATATTTATACACAATGTAAACATTGTATTTATTTTATACAGTATACAGCATTATTTAGTATGTAGATTAGTGTAAATACAGCACTGGGGTACAGACATTACGTAGATCATTTGGTGCAATCTTGACCTATACATCATTTTGACATGCACTCTAAACATATTTGAAAGCTGTTTTAAACACTTTCTTATAACACACTGAATTGGAACTGTGTACCATTTGGGTTAATAAACCTTGTTTAATATTTGTCCTGAAAACCCTCTGAGGGCAAACGCAAAATGAGCGAGAATCCAATAGCGTGTAGAGCTGTCATGACTCCTTCAACTTGGTTAAAGTACTGTTTTACCTTAAAAGCAATAGGCTCTCACAGGAACAGATTAGAACAGATAATTACACTTTCTGGAGCCTTATGAGTAGCGAGCCTGGCAGAGTTCAGTGACAGCTTCCTTTAACATTTGATTGTATTGATTGTACAGCGTTTTAGTTTGGCCCAGTGACCCTGCATTGATGAGTCAGAGATCCCTGCTGTAAGTGAATGTATTATACACACACACACACACACACAGGTATGAATGCACAAACATCGAGCTAGGAAGTAAATGTGCATATTACAAGGCTGTAAATATAAGTATTTAGGGTTAAAGGCACAACAGTAAAATACTAATCCATTATTCTGGGCGTATCATGGCAACCAGGGTTCATGTTTACTTGCTGACAGCTTTCTGTCACAACCAGACGTGACAAGATAACAACCTAATGAAAGAGAGAAAAGAATGCAACGCTTTTATTGAGACATTCGATTGTGGATAAAATAATGTAAACTTATCGCTCTACTTCTTCTACTCCTCCTCCAAGTGTTATCAGACCAAATCAACCGTACTGTGCCAGAGAAAACTTGTCTTACAGCTGCAAACGGTTGAGACAGTGTATGTATTATGCTGCAGATGGACACAGAACTCCCCTACTTCAGCTTTAAGCTTACACATAAAAATGAGGATATAATCTTACACAGAAAAAGAAGAAAATTATATTTGTGATGAAAAACTACATTACTGTATTAACTTGCATATAACGGGCAATTTATTTCCTTCACAATTTAAGGTAGAGTGTTAACTTTCTGATGAAGTTTCAGATTACAACCAACAAGGGTGTCCAAACATGCAGGACAACCCCCTGATCATGCAACTGCATGTTAAAAAAACACGCAGCAGATCAACTCAATCTAAAGTAATAAGAACATCACAGTACTTAATACGATTGAATTATATACTAAATAAACATTTGTGCAAAGTCTGTTCTGCTAAATACTGCTAACATTGTACTTTTAGGATTAGTAAACACTCACATCATACACACTGTTTTGTCATGTATGAATTTGGTAATAAAGTTTCTAATTTAACTTTTTACCATCATGTGTAGCATCCAGGGTGCTGGGAGGTCTACAGCATAAAATCTGTTAGTGATGCCTATTTAAAATGAAATTAGGAAAAAGCATTTGTTAAGAGATGGGGTTATGTTTATGGTAACAATAGCAAAATCTTTAACACTGTTCCAGTTCGTTTAGACCAATTTGCAGGTTTTATTAGGAAAAATGTAGTTAATGTAAGATGACTGGCGTGACAATCCATTACGTTGTCAACACAGGGTATCTGAAAACACAAACTGGATGTTTTGATGATTTTCTTTAAGTTGTGGGTGCTTTATTTAACTTTTGCACACATGCGATGTTCTCCTTGTCAATGCAAATGAACGGGTGAGACTACAGTCAATGTATAAAATTGAGTTTAGGCATATTTCCATTCATCAGATGGACACGATTCCTCTCCCAGACGCAAAGCGATAAATAGCACAATAAATTTCCTCTAAAAATAGAGTTTTAAAACTTGTAATGTGCTTAATCTGATCAAAAGCTCCAACAACATTTTGTGATAATTGGGTGCTGCATCAGATAGCTGTCAGTTTGTCAGCGTTCTG
Organism: Eupleurogrammus muticus; assembly: GCA_036785175.1. NCBI lineage: Eukaryota > Metazoa > Chordata > Actinopteri > Scombriformes > Trichiuridae > Eupleurogrammus > Eupleurogrammus muticus. The sequence goes on along the minus strand of JAYKQN010000018.1, from coordinate 17,130,510 downwards.
TTGCAGATTAACCATGAATAAAATAAGTAGTAGTATATGGGTTATTATAGATTCATAATCAGCTTTAATGAGTTGGTTATTTTGGACCACCAGCACATAATCAATTAATATAAAACAAACTCAGCAGGAGGGTTAAAAAAAAAAACAAGAAGATGCAAATCATTGTATAAAGCCCCTGGCAATGACATAGGATTTGTGTCATTAAATTCACTTGTTTAGTTTGTTGCTAAAGAACATTTATTTAATCGACCACGCCGACAAAAAATACATTCAGAGGAGACGTGAGGCTGAAGGGTTTCTGTCGTGAAACATTATTAAACAGACACAACGGAATCCCAAATAAAATATGAATGGGTCTGAATATTCTCCGAAACAGAATACCCTGTGGAGTTTCTTGCATACACAGCTGCCACTGGTGCTCTGGCATACGTGACTTTCAAAGGACACATATGCTGGACAATAAGACTACGGGGGGTGAATTATAGTGCTGCGGGTACACCTCACATGCCCCTTGCAGGCCTATTGCCATGGTTACATTACATGTAGGTCTGAGGGTTCATATTGTGCAGCAGACTCCCTCAATAATATACACATATGTGCAGGATCCTGAATAATGTACCACAGGAAATAAAGCTACCGGGGTACAATATGAGGTGTGAGTGAGATGTAGACAATAGTTGGTGCTCTGCCTTGCAGCCAGAGATACAAGCCGCGTAGCTTACATGCAGAATGTACCCACGGGCTGCCAGCAGTACATTAGTACCCTATTAGTGCCACATTATTGCCAGAGGTCATGATCCTCCAACAAGTTACCAGGGGTGCATTATTACATTATGTATGCATGATTTTGCAGAATGAACCTTGGGCAATAAGATATATACTACAAGCATTACAACCATCATTTTAGCTTTTGCTATTTCGTTTATTGTCATAATAATTTAACTATATATGTGTAAAATACAACGATAAATGGACATACTGCTGTCTTTCATGAATTAGAACGTCATTTGGACTTGTATTGTATTTCCTCAGGTATCTAACATCGGTGCAGGCAGTGGTATTAACATCAGTGCTCCAAATCAAAATGCTTGCTGGGACAATGAATGAATAATCTCATAAATAGTGTACTTCATAACCTTCAAATATGCCTTTGAGTATTCCAACAAGTAATCACCTGATTAATCAGAATCCAGTGTTTTGTTTTTTTTTCCTGTGGGTTCAATCCATCGTTCTCTATGAATTCGAATAATGCATTCACAGCCCGTTTCTCACTGGCTTTGATAGGGATATAATGTCCTGTATATTGAACGATGTGATGAGTGAGTACAGCAGGTTATAATGGAGGATATACAGCCAGATAAGACGTGCACTGTGAGACGCTGCTCCACAATGGCGCCGCTCCGCCGCAACGTTAAACCCCAAAACAAGGTCATTCATCAATTTCCGAACAAGCTAAAGAAAAGAAAGACATGGTGAATTAGACCCAACGAGGCTAAGAAAAGATGTCGCTGATTTAAGGTTCCTTCCTTCGACATGCCACCCTAATATTAAACCTTTTACTCACAATGACCTGCTTGCACTCTTGTTTTATGCACGCTGCTGTGTGGTCACGTGGTCATGCCTGTGATCGCAACACATGGAAGTGAACCATACGTTCCACACCGCTCTGGATTTGCTTGCACACAATGTTAGCATTCGGACTGAATGAGATTAAAGAGGGTTGACCCAGTATTGGTTTTTCGAGGCCATTTTTTGTAGCTGCCGGTATGTTTTTATCTTTTAACATCCTTGAAGACTGAAAACAATTATGAAACAGTATTGAGTATCGTGAAGGACCAAAGCTCTCCCCTGAATCCCAAACAGATTAAACTCTTTATGATTGGTGATCCTCTATTAAAAAAAAAAAAAAAAAAAAAAAAAAAGTTTACCTTCTAGATCTCCATAGTCCGCTGGTAAACTATGAAATCCAGTCACCTTGTAATATGTGGATCCTGACCTGCAGTGTACACTCGTACCATAATGCACAGCAGCCTTCGTTCTCAAAAGCTGAACCCTTAATGCCAAGCCACCTGACACACCAGATGGTTTGTTACGCTGAACCATCGGAGAAGTTGTCCTTGGAAATTGTTGGGAAAAGGGCAGTGTTTAAAAAAAAAAATCTTGGCAGGTGATTGAAGCCATCTGTCTATCACCATCTATTGTACAGTGCAAAATGTATACTCGACTCTTACAGGTTTTGGAGGTTGCCCTCAAAATCGCGGCTATTCCCTCTCAGCCCATTGATTAGAAAGCGGCTTGAAAGATAAAGTTCTGTTCCCGGCATTCATTTAACATATTTTCTTTCACTCTTTCAGACTTTTCTACGTATACATATCCACCTAGCGATCATTATGAATACAGCCTAATAGTTGTCATAGCTCTTGTACTCAGGCAATGCAGTGAATAGCTCAAACTTTGGTCCTGCAATGCTGGTTCATGTTCTGTCAGGACACTAAAAATAACCTTCAATGGCTTGTCTTTGATTAAAAAAAGACTGCATCTATAGCTTTGATGGTATCTTAAGTCCCATCAAGGTCAACACTGCAGGGCTGGATCAGCATTAGCTGCATTACAATAATATATATGTATATGGAAAACACATGTAATTGATAAACCATTACAATATCTGGGCATGGCAATTCAATGGTTAGGACAACTGAAATGCATTCTTTTAATTATGTAAAGATCATGGTTATAGCTGAACAAGCACAGAAAGCTGCTTCCCTTTGTCTGGTCCTGTTCAGAAACATCTTTACATTTGTCAGCTCCGAGTTCCAATTTTCATTTTCAGCCTCCCTTATTTGTATTACAAGAAAAAAGCTGAAAGAAACACAACATATATCAGACTGGATAATATAACATTTTTTTAAAAGGCCATTACTTGAAAACCAATGAATAGGTCCAACCCCTAAGCTAAGCATGATTTACATCAAAAAAAAAAAAAAAAAAAACACTACCAAGTTCTGTGTAGCTCATCGCAGCCCAGCACTAATCAGTAGCAGCTAATCTGTGGAAAACCAACAATCTATTTGGTTTTATTGTTAAACTTATCAACCATATATTTTGTTTCATTGCTCCAGGCTCCTCACATAATTGAATGCCACCCACTACTACTTTTTTTTCTTTCTTTTTTTTTTTTTTTAACAATACAGGGTTGTTTTCTCACCAAGATGCTGAAAGTGTCAACTTGAAAAATGTGGCTGCTAAGCATCTCTTTGTTGTGTTTCACACGCCTGACAGCACACACCCGGCAATTTACATTTTATAATTACTTCTGTTCTGTAACATTAGAAGGGAACAAAAATAGCAGATAGTCATTTGTATAATGGGATAAGCCATACACCCTCATATACAATAGAGGAACTGTTTTTAATGGTTAAATAGACATGTTAACGCCAAGTGTGTGTTTTTGAGACTTCTGCATTTCCTAAATTTCGAATTGTACAATGAAATGAGAGCACTGTCAGATTAACCACTTGTTAAAGGTTATATACACTTGTTAAAATTTTTAATAAAGATATTAATAAACATTTGATAACTATACAATAGCCATAGAGCTCTGTAGGCTTGTCATTTTGATTCACAGACAAAGACTATGACAATTTTTTCTTTTTTTTTTTTTATTATTTTTGCCTTTACATTATTTCAATACACGTTCCATCGCCATTGCTACATTGGGCCTCGTTCTTTTTAAAGGAACACTTAAGTAATTTTGGAAACATGCTTCTTGTTTGCCTGATAAGAAAATCGATTTAATCTATGTGGTCCCTTGACAAATTTACTGCATGGAAGTGTTCAGCCAAGCTTTGCCAAAGAACGGAACTAAGGGTATTAAAAAAGAAATGGAAAAAAAAAATAACTGCCATCAGAAGTGGAAAAAAAGTGCCACTCTTCCCACAAAAACCCTCAGAAATAGCCTAAAATACACACCATCACCAATCCAGTGTGACCTACTGGAGTTTGAAGTTGGCAAGTTGCTCGCATCTCCAAACTCACATAGAGCTGGAAGACGCCATTTGCAATCAGGACAAAATCAGTCCTGATGGCGGCAGGTCCTGTTGAGTTCAGCTGGTCTCCGCTGGGGATGACTAGTTACCCCCTCTAGTTGTGTTTCCATTGCAAAATCAAAGAAAACTGTAAAACTAAATAATGAATTAGTTGTTTTTCCATCAACTGGTTTGGGGCTAATGAACTGGGTAGTTTAGTTCATACGATGTCGACACAGGCTTGTAAGAAACAAAATAGCTGAAGTAGAGAAGGCGAGTTAAACAAAACCAGTTAGCTGCACAAGGAATTTGCTTTAACTGGGCAAGTTAAAACAGTTCTTTCCGATCATCTAGTATCAATCATGTTTCATGCTGTCTGGAGACGAAGATCAAGAAATGCATATAATGGGAATCCCAGTGAAGATGGTGACAGCGGAAGCAGCTCATCATGTGAGTTAAATGTATACTACCTCACAACTTATTTTTTCGAAGTTGTATCCATCTTACCTTTAGCACATTGAGTCTTTTTAAACCCTTTAAAGCCAGAAAACAGACGTTTTTTCTTTCTGATGGAAACACAACTAATAATACATTTTTAGAATAAAATAACATCTCATTACGGACTGCATTGCCTAATTTACACATATGTTTGAAGTTTTATTGATTTATGGCGAGATATGTGCTCATAATGAACTAGATGCACATGGCACTGCTATATTACCTGCTCATTGGTAAACCTTAACTTAACCTTCAGCCAAAGTAATTTGACAGAAACAAATATTAACTTTTGAGTACGACCAAAGTTCATCTCCAAGAAGGAATTATTAAATATGGTTAAATATTTGCGGAGACATCAGTGCCACCAGTAACCATTGATGATCATCCCGAAATCTGTGAGCTTTTTTCTGGGTGTCCACTTATCAATAAAGAAGCAGCAGTAGCAAACTCCATTAGTTTGAGGAGGTTTTATAAATCAAATTAGTTCTCATCCACACCTTCAAACTCATTGTCTTCAGGAGGCTCCAGGTGTGCCTTTTTTCCACTTTTTTGGTATAATTTTAGACCCATTATATTTGACTTAGACGGACATCAAATCATGAATCCAACTTTGTTGGACATATCCACAGGGCGGCAAGAATGCTAAGCTTGTCTTGCAGACATTCAATGGGCCTCAGAGATTAAAAAATAAAAGTATACATTGATAAAAGTAATACATACTGCTTCTGCAGCTATAAAGTCTCATTTGCTGTCCTTGAAGGTACCAACTAAGCAACAACACGCGGATACGACAGCAATTCCGTTTGACAGAGCGAGGCTTCTCCCCTGCTGCCCTTTGTGTGGAGCTTTGTTGCTGTGAACACATCCTGCATCAATCTGGGTAAAAGCGGCAAACAAGAGCATTTCTCAAAAAGTTACTTGCAGGTGTTCAGTCAGATTGGTTAAAGTTTCGACTGTGAGTTCCGGGAAGCGAATCCTCTGCCTGTTCCAAGGAGGAGCAGAGTGAATGGCAGTTTCTTTCTTTTTCTTACTACCCCCCCCAAAAAAAAAAAAAATGTCACTGTGGTAAAATATGCTTCAGAAAATTATTCTTGCTACAGTAATTTAACCTGTTAAATCTTTCAGAAAAAGGGATTGTAGACTCCATAATTTTCCACTAAATCACATGCCTCATAGACTTTCAATGGGGCATTTCTTTGTCATCTCCATGCTGGCCTGTCAGATTTCCATGATTACCATGGTTGTCCCCTTGCCTCCTTCTCCTCCCCCTCCTCTGCCCCCCCCAGCTCCTCCTCCGCTTCCTTCTCCCACTCCTCCTCCTCCCGCTCCTCCTCCTCCTGCTGCTTTTTCCTCTCTTCCTGCCTGCTGCTGCTGATGCTGCCGCTGCAGACTAACCTGGCTCTCGGGGGGCGCAGGGAACCGGCAGCTGTGTGTGAGGAACCCATCTCATCGCCCCCAGCAACCACACACACACACACACACACACACACACACACACATGCATATATGCTTGCATGCATATGAACGCTCACACACACACATGCACAGGTAGAGGTGTCTGTCTGTGTGTAATGATCCAGGTGCTTGGTCTCAGCTTAGAGATCATTTAGCTCTGTAGGCTTTGCAGGAAAAAACCTAATTCGGGTGGAATCAAACACCAACAATGAATTTTGCAGCTGTATCCCATGCCAGTGTCCACCTGGCACAGCTGACCTGAAGTCAGGGTGCTCTGGGCTCTGTCTTACTAAAATTTCGAATATTTAGAAGATCAAGAGCGATCATAAAAATCCCAGATGGGAATTGTTTGCCAAGGATTTTAAAACGTTTCACTTTCTGTAATATACAGTGTATGCGCATCGCTACAGGATTATGGCTAAGGTCAGGAAAGGATTTCGGTCATGGCAAATAAATTGTAGTAAATGGGGGTGTAATGATTTGTGAATTCATCCGGAACGTTTCGGTGCAGGATGTTTGGTTTGGTACGTGACCCGGAAATGATAGTTTTATAATCCTTTTATTCCGACGTACGGAACAAGAAGTCTCCAGCTTTTTGGGGCAGCACGTCAAAAGAATCAATTCTTAGAGACGAGCGAGTAGTTAGTGTATTGCAGTTAAGTTTGAACATCTGACTGATATTTCATTCTATTACCTTACATACATTCCTTGGTATCACCTCAGGGCCTGGCTAATACCTGGAGCAATCATTACCATCTTATAAGGTTTCTATAAAGTTTTGATTCCTCTCTAATCCAATAGGAATGAATAGGAAAGACCTTAGATATGATTTGACAACATGAGATACTCTAATCTGCCTCTAGGATTAAGGTAAATGAAGAACACGTAACTCGATACATAGTACAGAACAGAAAACTGAAAAAAAAATGAGTTTAGTTAAAAGATATTTACTAAATTAATAAAAATATTAAATAAATCCTGTTTTTTTTTTTTACTCTGCTGCTTATTTTTCAAAATTGCATCAATGCATAAAACAGAAGTAACTTTGAAAGCTTTGCTCAGGAGGATAAATTGAAGATGTTTGAACTGGGACCTGAACTACGTGTGTGTTAATCCATTTTCTTTTTCAATTGGGAAAGTATACTCAGGTAGACCATGACATAAACACACTTAGAGAATAGAGCAGCATGGAATATCTCCGTGCAAACCAAACAAAAAAAGTCTGGTTGCCTTTTTCGGCAGAAAAACTAAATGGTTTCAGTAAGAGAAAAGGCCAATGAGCCATTGTTTGACGTTTAAACTTTTCTAAATCACAAAAGCGGAAGTGTTATTTTATATCTTCCTTTTTTCCTGCTGTATGGAAAAGATTCTGAAACATGAATTTCATACCATTACACCCCCCTTATAGCTACGTTATGGTTTGTTAGGCAACTTAAAGATGTGGTTAAGGTTAGAAAAAAGATGTGGTTACACTTAACAAAATGGAAAGGAAAAAAAAAATCAAGGTGCATAGTGAGACACAAAAGAACTGGATGCAATACAAAGCCAGCCACTAAACCTCCACACGTTTACTTTCTGCAGTGCGTTTTGCTGCTTTGGCACTAAACACTGACATTAAACATACACCATGAGCCACAGGATCATCCAATATGGACACTATTTAATCCATTTGAGCCAATTCTTTCTGTTTATGCTTTTTGTTATGTTTTGAGCCACTGACATTTATTTATTTTTATTTATTTATTTATTAATTATTCTTTTTTTTTTTACTCTGCTTTGAAGAAAACAGCATTTTTTGTCTGGTGAAATATGCCCATTAACCCAAAAATAATATTCATCTTGGGTACAAAATTTGTTTTTGGGGGGTTTATTGTAGATATTAAATACTTATTTCCATATCAGGGTATCAGGGTTAAAAAAATAAATAAATAAAAAAAAACTATATGACTAAGATGTCTACTATCATGTCTTTGAAAAAGTTATATGAGTACTATTTAGACTTTTTTTTAAAAGAAAATACCAGCCTTCAGCAACTATAGCTGCAAGTGATAGATGAGTTTATTCTGAGCGACATCACTTACTTCAGGTTATGTTGCCCATTGTACGAAAGTAAACCAATGGGAGAAAAAAAAGCACAACGCAAGAGGGGGAATCATAGTGGGCAAGAATACGGGCTGCATTTAGTCCTTGTTAACAGCTTGGATCCAACATGAAGGCTGTTACAGTAACACTTAAACTTCAGAAGTTTTCAAGATGATGATTTTAAACCTGATATCAGGTCGATTGCTTGACAACGGCAACCCCTTCATTTGGGCGCCATCAAAGTTTCCACCCCCTTGATATATTCTGAAATATAGAACTTAATCGGGCTGAACTCATCTGATTTCCCTCTCTTCATTCTCCATTAAAATCTCTCATTTTAAGTGTCTGGATGAGATAGGTAATTAGTCCTAAGTGGAAACTATAGTCATTTGTTAGAGAATTTTTGCACTTCTTTCAAAATGTGCATGGAGAAGGTGAATGTCTCAAAACTCCAGCAACAACTTTACTGTGAAACCATGTGTAGTAAACATACTGTGTCTATATATACTGCATGTGCTGTATAAGTGTGTTGCTGCAGTTTGAATCACATCTCATTTCTTTCTTAGCATTTATTCCACTTTTTTCATACCATTCCATATTTTCTAGACAACTAAACTGCTTGCTTCATGGTGTGTTTAAGATGAAAAGTGACATTTTTAAACACAGTATGACTGATGGTGGAGTGTCAACGTGCTGCACCAAAAGTGTACGCTCAGAGGAGCCCACAGATCAGACAATCTGTCTAATTATTCACCAGACGTGGAATAAACCGGGGATTACAGCCCCCTTCCCATCCGCATCACAGCTTCATTTCTGCTCCTCCTCCATCCGAGATAAAGAGAGCCTAATCGTTCACTATCACGAGCGAGGGACCTGCAGATCTTTGATTGATTCCCAGATTATTATATCTGCTAAACATGCATTTCCATGGATCACCTCTCCTTCTGATTACTTTAAGATTACTGGATCCATAAAATCCATGCAGTGCGAGATTGAACCAACAATATCCGCCCGGAAATGTCTCAGTGACACCATTTCTCATGCGTGCCCGCGTAAATAATGTTATAAACTAAACGTTTCTTTTTTTTTTTTTTTGACCCTTTTCAACATCTGCTCACAGCCTCGGGTTTGTGGAATTCTCCTTAAAAGCAGGCAGGCCTGAGCCGAGCGGCGGTAAAAGCTGCGGTTGATTGTCGAGCATCATAAAAACTCTGTAATCCAATGACCCTAAGCAGCCACCATCAATCCAACGTGCCACCGGCAGCCGGCTATGATGGCTTACATGTCCCCTGAGCCCCAGCAGAGTGGGGCCCGGTGTTGCCCAAAGCTGGAGCTATATGGCTGTTACTGGTGAAAACACTGCAACCCATTTCATTTTACAGGGGGAAAAATCAATAGCCATGTGTCAGAGCGGCTCAGACAGTCTCACAGTGACACATGTATTAGAAGAGTTTGTTTGTAGAATTTGTATTTTATTATTATTTTAAATCTATTATATAATGACCTGTGCTCCACTCTAAAACACTAAAACAAGATTAGTGCTTTATATATATATGTACTTACTTATATATTGGTGGGTAGCACTGTTGCCTCACAGCAAGAAGGTCGCAGGTTCAAGACCGCCTTGGGCCTGGGTCTGGGGCCTTTCTGTGTGGAGTTTGCATGTTCTCCCCGTGTCTGCGTGGGTTTTCACCGGGTACTCCGGTTTCCTCCCACAATACAAAAAACATGCTCAGGTTAATTGGTAAACTCTAAATTGCCCATAGGTGTGAGTGTGAGAGTGAATGGTGTGTGAATGGTGTGTGTGCCCCACGATTGGCTGGCGACCATCTGGGGTGTATCCCTGCCTCTCGCCTTAACGCGCTGGGATAGGCTCCAGCAGACCCCTGCGACCCCGAAAGGGAATAAGCGGGATAGACAATGGATGGATGGATGGATATATATACATTTTCTCTGCATGGGGAATTTGGAAATTGTAAGGTGCTTATCAATCATTATTCATCATCATTATTATTTCACTTTAATCCATGTTGTATGTTAATAGTTTTTACAAAATGGTCCCAAATAGTCTTTCCTGTGTGTATTTCCTGCATGATGTCATGATGTACAGTCTCTGCTTCCTGACAACTGCTCACAGTTTCTATAATGGAGTTATATGAAGATGAAGATGTGAACTACTGTTATAGTTCACATCTGAGAACATATCAACCTCTGGAACTCTGAATAAACTACAACTAATCTTAATATTAATAACAAAAATCATCCACATTATTCATCAATATTGATATTGGAATTTAATTAAAATAGGTAGCCAAATAATGCCTTTTTATTCTCAAATTATTATTAGATAGGGCCTTTATATTTTTTTAATTTATTTTTTTAAATATTATTATTATAATAATTTTTTATTGATTAGTGCAGTGTGCTCCCATCTACCTCCATTTTCACAATAGGAGGCAGCTTCTTAGATTATTCATACCCACGATACTAGCACATATAGGTGTGTATATATATATATATATATATATATATATATATATATATATATAAATCATGACCCCAGAAAAGTGAACTTTAATTTTTCCCCTTATATTAATGTTATAACATTCTCATTTCCGTACATCAGTTTACATTAAACTGGGAGGAGGAGTTAGCGGGTCTGTGATGTAAAGGGGGCAGCTAATGAATGATAAGAAATAGGAGGGAAAAAAAGACAGACACATCTCTGATACTGCAATAAGTTCCTTCCAGCAATTGTACAAAAAGGACAAAAAGGACACAGGCGGCCTTTCACTTGAACGGCAATTGTTCTGATGACGCAGAATCGATATGGAATCAATGTTTTGACGTTGAAATGCTATAGTAGCCCCCCTCCAACTCAATGCCATTTAACTTTACAAAAATGGGCCCATTGACAGTGGCATTTATTTATCGATAAGTGTTATGTTAGCGGTCACGAGGGCAGGTTAATAGTAACTGTAAGGCCGGCCTTTGGGTAGGTGCCTGGATAAGCCCGTGAGTGACTATAATACACACTGAAAGACCTCACACCCAATCCCATTGACTGTTTCTCTTTCCCACTTGCATGTAAATATAATAAGGATAAGTATACACCAAGACACAGTGCTAATGATCGCTTTCAAATACATCTGAACACTTTGTTCAACACAATAAAGTCTCATTATCTTGGAGCAGACGCTCACACACGCACGCACACACACACACACAGGAGAGAGGACTGCTCCGCTGCCAGCTGCTAGCGTGTTGTTGCACACAGGATTTGCAGATGCCAATGCAGTTCATGAGAAAATAGGAGAGAATTCGAAGAAGCAGCGGTTTAATTGAGCATGCAGCACGTCCGAGGAGATACAATGTGCATCAATAAGTGATGATGGTCTATGGGCCTGTAAAACTCAGTGTTCACTGGGAGTGTGTGCGTGTGTGTGTGCGTGCATAGATTTAACGTGTTCTGCACGCTCCTATAGGAGTGAGCTTCAGCGGTGTTTACAAACAAGCAAGATTCATGTGAGAGGTGCCTTTTTTTCATCAAAATGATCCAAATATAAACCGAACCTAAAATACACATTTCTCAAAAGCAGAACAAGATATGTTGTTGCTGCAGCAGCAGCAGTAGGATTGTTAGTTTGACTTCAAACAACACGACTTGCAGAAAACAGCAAAAAATGACCAGACTTTCAGGAATTAGATTTAACTCAAATAAAATAAAAAAATGGACAAACCTAATGCAGCATTAATATACTGTTCACCACTGAACCCATTTCATAATTTTTTTAAGAAGATTTTCACACAGCGGCTTCTACCTTTCAGTTTTTGTAGTAAAAAGCTTCATTGGCAGAAGTCCAGTTTTATGTGACTGTTGCATGGACACTTCCCTCTTTTTTTTGTCACAACAGATCCCTCCTGACATCCATAATAATACATCATTTCTAAGTAGAGATTTAGGATGGAAAAAAACATGAAATGTTCTTGCATAAAGGATATCATCAATTTCTCATCAATGCAACATTTTGAAGATATATCTAATTCACTCTACTGGGGAGAGAGTTGAGAGAAAATCTCTCCACATCACAGCTGTAGTATTCTGTTTTTCAGGATCAGTTTCCCTTTAATGGGTTACACAGAAAGTAGGAGCGTTTAATCATTCAATTATGCATGAATCTTTGCATTAATTATGTATTCATGTAATTCATATCCTGACAGGCTCTGTACAGTAAAATTGTTTTTCATGGTGTCCAGATGTTCCGACTACAGTATGATAATCACGGTATGTGGATCGGTCTACACTAGGATATTATAGATATTCTAGTGAGGGATTTGTAGAAATCCAGCTGTCTGATCAAGTTAAGTTAGAAAATGGGACTGGAACACAACCGAGTGTCACATCCTCAATGGAGATTTGTCTTATTTGTCCGAAGTGATTCCTCACATTCTCTGTTGAGAATTCCCCTCTGTGTACATGTACTCACAAGTAGAATTTAGTTGATGCAGGATCTTGACGAGTGCAAACTGAAAAGTCTCGCCTGTTTCAATGGTATCATTCCATTAAGTAGCCAATTATCAGTGGTTATGGGCCTTATAAATATTAGAAAGGACCTGCTGCACCTGCTCGTAGGTGCATATCAATCCATAGGAATAGGCCCGTAATATTCTGCTATGCTACAACATAATGTTTAATGGTCTGACAACAGTGTTGTTAGGTTCAGCACAAATCACCTATTTAACATCAGGAAGGGATCATGACTTGTTTCAAATTGATCACATTAAATGTGGCAACATCTGTTAAAATTCTGTAAAAATGTCCAGTTTAATGGGACTAAAATGTGGGAAAATGCTAAATGTAAAAATCTTCTGTTAAACAGGTAGTGAACAGTGATCTCAAACAGTCTTTTAAAGTTTTCTTTTTGCCATGTTGCTATCTTTACCAACTACCTACCCACGTCTTCATGCTAAGGAAGTGATCTTATATGTACGCCATCATTGAACTATGTCCTAAACCTCGCAATGGAATCGCAATGATAATCAGTCAATTGATAACATCCAAAGTGGTGATCATCTCATCAAATAAGTATTCAACATCATTGAGGATCAGGATTTATGGATTTTTAGCAGTAGAATTTTTTTGCACATTAAGAATCACAAATCAACGGACAGACTCGTCCTGTGTTCTGTAGCTAAGCGACACCCTGTCTGCATTTGCTCTTGTCAAAACAACATTGTCAACTCAAGGTCCACTTATTCACTCGTTCTGACTTCAAGGAAAAGCTGCAATGTTTCCAAGGTTAGAAGAGAAAAAAACTGTTTCTTAACCATGGAAGGACAATACCCAGCACAAGTTGTTACTGCAGGTTTATAATCAAGCTCAAACAATCTCCCAGGTTGATTTCCATGGCTCCGTACTTAACCTTTTTTCAGTACATACACACTATTTGGCCAATGGTTCCTCACGGAGTTGCATACAACCATTATGCCTTCTGCACACAAAACTCGTATGTGGCCCTTAAACAGAATGTTTTTAAAGGCAAACTAAGGGCTAAAATAAATTCCCTGTAATAAGATCATGATAAATTGTTAGCAACATGACAAATAATGGTAAATAACACTTTTTCTTTCAAGCAAACAAACATAATGTTAATTCAGTGTCATTTTAGGCACATTACCGCCACTTACTGGACTAGAGGAATTAATGTCTTGAAAAAGTTTCCCTAATTTCAAACCCCTACTTTGTCTAAGCCTGCTCCAATAGGGTGGAGGTAAAGCAATGACAAATATTTCTCGATGTTTCACAACATGCAAAATGGTTTTCAGGCCTGAAATCAGCATCTGGTGTTTTGGGTTCAATCCCGGGTCAACTGGTTCCATCCAACTGGCAGTGTTTGCTGGTGGGAAGCCAGTGAAGGATCATGTCCTTGCCACTCTAGTAACTCCAGCTGGCTGGTGTCGGCACTTGTCTCCTGTTGACACCGCCTCACTCCAAGATTGTGAGTTAAGCTGGGGAGGGGGGGGGTGTAGGGGGGCGTTTGTTCCACTTCTAAAACAATAGGAAGGGAGCAGAAAGGAATCCCTACACAAGACATACATCCTTACAACCACTAAAGTGCACCCTCAAGATACATGTGCGCTAAAGAGACATGAATAGCTGTCTAAATGTTGCGATGTGAAATGCACCGCATTGTAAAGCGAGAATATACCAGCGTAATGAGTTGTTTGTGTCTGCCTGTGCTCGAGGAACAGCCCAGTAAATCAAAGAGCCATATTCATATTGGATGAACCTGCAGCGGTTTGTGTTTGATGTCATGTAGAAAGCAGGGTTTCTTTATGTGGCAACGCAGAGAGTTGGGGTGTGGATGAGCACGTAGCGTATCACTGCTATAATGATGAGATTTGATTGATTATGTTAAGTTAAACCCAATGCATCAATGCACTTTGGATAAACACAACGTCCTGCATGGTCAACAAAAACCACAAATCCACCAGATTTTTGGAACACTAAGTTCCTTTATATTGGTAAATCCCTTTTCACTTTACACTCCACCATGCAGTTTTTGGACCTGCATCATCCCTTCATGCAACTCCTTCCCTCCCCAGTCACTCCATACCAGCATTCCCAGCCTGCTTCTGCTATATATTTCACCATCCGTCCCCCCGTGGCAGCTCAGAGATGAGGTCGTGGGTGGTTTTGAGGAGGGGTAGGCTACAAAAAAAAGAAAATATTGAGGTTGCCTGCAGGGAGAACAGGCTTGTTCTCATGCCCGTACCATTTGGACGGGAGGGAAGTGGTCTGAAACCCATTCTGTTCTCCTTTCTTTCTTTCTCTATTTTTTTTTATTATTTTATTTTATTTTATTTTATTTTTTTGTCTGCAGCGATCCTTCTGCAGTGCCATGGTGGACGAGCTGAGGGTTTCTCTCAAGTGCCAGCGCCGGCTCAAACACAAGCCCCAGCCGCCCGTCATGGTGAAAACGGAGGAGGTCATCAACATGCACACCTTCAACGACCGCAGACTGCCAGGGAAAGAGACCATGGCATGAAATGGGATTCACTTTCTCACCCCCTCTCCTTCAGTGAGGTGGTGTGTAGAGACACTGGGGGAACGGGCGGGGGGAAATGGTAGTTGAGTTGAGAGTTTGGGTTATTTTCGGGAGGTAGAGCGGAGGGGGAGGTTTATAGAATATCGATAAAGTGTCATTCTTGTTTCTTTATAATTAGCTAGGGATGAAGAGATTCAACAATATTTCCTGTGGAAATAACTTGAATCCTGGGTGAAAATTCAGCTAGTTACCTCTTACCGACTCGGGCAAGGAGCAAACTGCAGGTGCCAGGATGTTTCGAAACCCAGGAGTCGAAAAACAGAGAGAGAGAGCCTGGATATAAATTAAAGGTGGAATGGAGGTGGTCTCTTCTGAAATAAATATATAAAAGACCTATAAAAAAGAAAGAAAAGAACACAAATTGGACCTATATCACCTCTAGCTGCTGCTCAGCCAGCCTTTCACCGCACAGCTCAGAAGAGGCTGGTTGAGCGGCATCAAGAGTGTCTCCGTCAGAGATTATAAATGAACATGCAGAGATAGATGCTCACTTGGGGGTGGGGGTGGGGGGGATAGTTCGCAAAGGATTGTTTATTTTCCAAAAGTTGTGAATAGTACGAGCGGTCGGCTCTCGACTAAATTTAACCCAAAGCCCCCCCCCCTTCCCCGGAGACGACAGTGAGCTCGGCTGCTCCTGAAATGTACAGAGAGGCGTTGTTTAGTCACATATGATATTGATCGACATCAAAAATGGATATACTGTATATCATCCATCAGGCAATAAGTGATATCATTTATTTGTGTTTCCGAGTACTAACACTTTTAGTCTTTAATGTAGAGGACGGATGGGGGTGGGGTGGGGTGGGGTGGGGGGAATGTATTTTTTAGAGGCAGATTCCAGAGAATGCAGGGGGAAGGGGCAATATAGTGAGCTGTTGACGTCCATGTATCAGCCAGTAGTCACTTAAAGAGGATTCTGTAGAAGTACACACCCTTAATGTCAACGTGGAGGAACTTTTGGAACGGCGTGGGCAAGGCTCAGTCTAAATTCACAGTAATCACACAAACACACAAACTCTATTTATTCAAAGTATTTATTGTTTTATTTATGAAATTCCTTATTTATATATCTATGGACTGGATTTTCACTACTGCAGTAAACTCACTCTAACTCTGTATGGGTAACACAGTTTTCTTTCCATTTGCTCAGTGACAAGACTCCAGTTTCATTTTGTACTCCTGTGGCTTTTTTTTTTTTTGTTTTCTTTCGTTCTTTCTTTCTTTGGCAGCAAAGCTCCACATTTACTTGTGCAAATGCGATTTCTATGAAAAAGTGTTTTTGTATGAAGAGAATCAAAAATTTTGTAATGATTTTTATCAACACGAAACGCAACGTCATCCATGGCCGACGGGCGGTACTCCGGGATGGTGGTTCATGAGGCTTTCCTACACGCTAGACAGAGCCGACACATATAAACGCCCACCCACACAAACACACACACACACACACACACACACACACACACACACACACCCAAGAGTGCAGGGTGCACCCATCCTCCATGGAGCAGTTTCACACCAATTAGTTCTCCGATCGAGAGGCAGAGCGTTCGGGTAAAGGCATCAGTGACTTAACGTTGTTTTGAAGAATAATAATAAAAAAAAAATAATAAAATAAACTATTTTTATCATGTAAAGGAATCATATTTAAAGAAAGATATTTTTACTTCACATGAAAGATGACTGATGACAATACTGGTTAGAGCAAATATATAGTGTATACACACAGACACACACACATACACACAAGAAGGGAAGAAAACTGCTGATGATGATGCTTATCATTCAACAACCCTGATTAATGATAGACCGTTAGAATCCAGTGCTGAACAATTGTGTGTAAATGGTTTTAAAAAGGAAAATGATGTATTAAAAAAAAACAAAAAAAAACAATAATAATAAAGAAAGAACACTTAACTAATTTTGAACTTGTTGTGAAAACAAAATGGAGTGCACACAGTTTACCCTTTGAAGTTGATGCACAAGTTTAAAGAAAATTAAAAAAAAAAAGGTATTCACAACTTTCACCTTGTCTGCGTCTTTAATGAATATTAAAGCATGGATCAAACAATGGAAAAAACAGTAAATCACACAAAGTCTCCTATAACAATGTATTATGTATTATATTTTGTATTATTTGCTGGCTAATCTTAAGAAAATGTTGTCACCATAGAGGGCTAGCATAATATCCGATCAGTTGTTATTTTTGAGCTTAAAATCACCCCAAAGTGCAAATATGTGTGATATGTTCTGAATGGGGGCGACACGGTGGAGCAGTGGGTAGCACTGTTGCCTCACAGCAAGAAGGTCGCAGGTTCAAGACCGCCTTGGGGCCTGGGTCTGGGACCTTTCTGTGTGGAGTTTGCATGTTCTCCCCGTGTCTGCGTGGGTTTTCCTCCCACAATACAAAACATGCTCAGGTTAATTGGCAAATCTAAATTGCCCATAGGTGTGAGTGTGTGTGTGAATGGTGTGTGAATGGTGTGTGTGCCCCACGATTGGCTGGCAACCATCTGGGGTGTATCCCCCTGCCTCTCGCCATAAAATGCGCTGGGATAGGCTCCAGCAGACCCCTGCGACCCCGAAAGGGAATAAGCGGGATAGAAAATGGATGGATGGATGGATGTTCTGAATGTAAAGAACATTTTGAACATTAGCAGAAAGCTAAAACACATATGAGCTGTTGAAGTACAGTTTACGAAATAAATAACATAAAGGAGGTTCTGCATCTCATGGATTGTCCATAATGAACACAATGTTCAGGCAATAGGATGTCCACATGTACACTCGATACCACAACACTATTAGCTGCAGTTCAATGTTTGACCAAAGTCATTCATTAAACTGGTTGTGTCATCGGGATTGTGGCCCCATGTCTTGGACAACGGTGAATTGGTTCTGATGGTGGAGGAGGTTGCTGGTCCGAAAAGAGGCCCAAACATATTGTGAGCGTCTGCTGGGAGCGTCTGCAGGAAGCAAGTGACATTGAGTCGAAGTGGACCATGTTAAATGCCTTCATTGTTGAGGTGGATAACCAAAACTGTGGCGGTTGGTGCTTATTGTAACCGGTGACCCCCAGAAAGACCAATAGACCTTTGGTCTAAGGGGTCAGGCCAAGCATGCAAAGGCAGACCAGGGATGGGCAATCCTGGTCCAGAAGGGCTAGTGTCTGTGCAGGTTTTTGTTCCAACCAAGCAGTAACACACCAGATTCTACTAATTACTACTACTCTGGACCTCTGATCCTACTTGATTGGAACAAAAACCTGCAGTCACACCAGCCCTCCAGGACCATGATTGCCCACCCCTGTTCTAGACCATCATCCAGCTCAGGCCGGGGAAGCACTGTCCACACTTCATATGTCAGGGACAGGTTGCTAATGACCTCATCTCGCTAATGGGAGAATACATTAAAGATCTCCTCAATCCCACCAACACACCCTCCACACTAGAAGCAGGGTTTGGGGACTCTGGACTTGGTCGTGGAACTCTTGACCAGCATTACACCTCTGGTATAGGGCTGCCCTTCCTCACTGATTCTGATCATAACCCTTATGGATGGAATTTCTAGGGGATTGATTGGGTCATTTTTGCAACTCACCGCTGAGTGTGAAGCAGTGAAGTGAAGTGCACCCTTCCAGGTTGGGTAAGAGATCCTGTCTCGAGTGGAGGAGTTCAAGTATCTTTGGGTCTTGTTCACAAGTGAGGTAAGGATAGAGCGGGACATTGACAGAGGGATCGATGTGGTGTCTGGAGAGATGCACACACTGCATTGCTTTGTTGTAGTGAAGAAGGAGCTGAAAAAACAAAGCTCTTGATTTACCCAGTCAATCCACAGTGTTCGGACGAGAGCCTCTGCTTCTCCAAAAGGAGAGGAGCCAGATGATGTGGCTTGGGCATCTGGTCAGGATACCTCCTGGACACCTCATGGGTGAGGTGTTCCAGGCATGTCACACCAGAAGGAAGCCCCGGGGAAGAGCCAGGACACACTGGAGAGTCTATGTCTCTCAGCTGGCCTGGAAAAGCCTCAGGGTTTCCTTCGGAAGAGTTGAGTTAAGTGGCCAAGGAGAGGAGAGTCTGGGCTTCTCCACTTAGGCTGCTGCCCCTGGGACCCGACCTGGACCAGTGGTAGAAGATGGATGGATGATTGAATTAATTTATGATGTGAATATTGTAGGTGTCACATGCAAACCTAAAGAGGTCATTTAATCAAACAAACAAAAAAAATACACAAAAGACAACATTAAAGTAAATCATGCCTATGTGTTGATTTAGCAGGGGTAATAAAATCCAGCATCGGATGTCTGAGAGCCTGACTACATTATATTACCAAATAACAAAATAATACCTATGCACATGAGACCCAGGAGGCCCTTGTCTCATTCGTTTTCTCAGTCCTTTCATTACTATGGATAAAATATTTATTTTCAAAGCTACAGTTGTTGTTAAAGGTGAGATCTTATTCAAAAATATGTTATGACACCATCGTTTGTGCACTAATCATGCTACTGAAAACAGGATCAATCATCTCCAAAGAGATTCTAACATGGGCCAAGTGAGCAATCATCTTCAAGGCCCGGGGATCCTGCTAGGTTTCCATAGACAGCCTGGGCTAAATAGCAGGCCAAGGTGGGCGACTAATTGGCCACAAGTGGGTTATCTTGCTTGTTGTATACGAATTTAAATAAGAAGACCAAGTAATTAACTGAGATAAATGGGCCCGTGTGGGCATGTGGGGTCTGAAAATGATAATTGTCCCACCTGCCTGTTTATCGGTCTTAATGCTTTTGTGTGTGCGTGTCTGTGTTTTTTTTTTTTTTTTTATATTAGCAGCTGATGCTAAAACAAGTGTAATGCAACCTTTTTTAAATATAAAAATCCCTCTGTGGCCTTAAAGGGAGATTTGTACTATTTTATTTGATATCTATGATGCATAAAATTATATAAATGTATTCCAGCATCATTTGATCCTGTAAACACCTTCTTTTCAGCTCTGTGAACTGGTTACTCGGGTGGAAATTCACTCATAAAAATGCATCACTCAGCAGCGACTGAACCGCTTGACAAGGTCGCTGCCTAACCAATCCCTGACCTCTGTCAGGTATGCCGGTCAAACCACAAAGCCACAATGACTCAGCAGAATGGCAGCCAATCAGATTAGATCACCCATCCTCCTTGGCCCGACCCTGTGGCGGCACGGCTCTGAGGAGAGGGAGCTGTGGGAGATGCAGCCAAAGATTACATTAAACGCATTTGTACTTTGTTGTCTCCCGGTGTGGAGAGGCCTCTGCCTGGATGACCTCTGAGTTTGGCTGCTAACTCCTTGTGTGTGTGACAGCAGAGTGACCCTGGCATTAGAGCTCCATCAGTGCATATTTATGCAGCTTATGTTGCTCGCTGACCTCTTTGATTATGTTAAACTGTCAGCGGGAAAGCAGGATGGCTCAGGCAGTGAGGAGCAGAAACAGGATCTGCTGAATTAATAGTGAAATCACTCACTTACCATTGTCATCGCCTTTGTATTTCTAATCCATCACAATGATAACTAAAGACAACACACACAACACAAATAAAGATAATAGTGGGCGAGAACGACCAATGAATAAAAATGTGTCTTTAGCCCAGATTTAAAAACAGAGATGTAGGTAACATTAACAGCCAACGCTCTGTCACCATGCAGTTTGTGAATGAGAGATATGCAAGACAGATTTGTCATCAGATCTAATGGACCTCGGAGCTGAGCGTCAGTGATTAAGGTCTGTGATATACAGTAAGATGGGCCCTGACTATTAAGAGTCTTGAAATAGATCATCAAGGTCTTAAATTGATGATAAAATGAATAAGGAGCCACTAAAGAGAAGCTAGATCTGGGCTCATGCCCTTGCACTTTTTAGCACTGATTAACATCCAGTAAAGGCTGCAGGGACTCACTAGTTTTAAGTGGGAGTAACAGTGGTGAATCATCAGCATAGTAATAATAGGCAATGTACTCCATTATAATAATGTTTCCAGGAGGATATTCAGTAGTGGTTGTAGTTGTAAGAGGGTAAGGTAGACATAGATTTTCTGTGATATTATTGTGATAATTCCTGACCTGATCACTGGGACCATTCTTATAAAAATGCCCTTATTCATGTGTGTGACTCAATCTAGACAAAAGGAAGCCACAGTAAACTTGATTAAAGCTAGTCTGTATATATATATATATACATATATAAATAATGTCCCATGATTCAAAAATGGCATTTGTTGTTTAGTACCAGGTGGAAATAGGGTCATAGAATAATGTAGTAAAAAGTACAATCCGTCTTACTTAAAGGTAGTTACTGCTGAAAATGTACTTGATTCCAGTGATTACTTTCCAATAATGGAACATTAATCTTGCTGTCCAAAGATGCATGCCAGCTACATGTGTTGTGTCTGACCTGCCTGACAATATATGATCTGCTTTATCAGTGGTACTGCAGTTCCTAATGCTCAATTCATGAAAAATAATAGTTCTTTGTCCCTGCTTTAACGGACAGCAGCTGAATGGCAGGAACAACATCCTAACACACAACCTTTACACACACGGCAAACAGGAAAAACATCCTTAGCATGTCGATCTTTACGCTGTAGCCTGTGGTGCTCGTCTCCTTTGTGTGTGCGCGTAGGTGCCAGCCTCTCCATTATCACATTGACGTTTTCAAACGCAGGTGCACTCAGATGGGACTTTAATCTCGGTGTCTCAGATGGGTCAAGATGTGTGTGTGTGTGTGTATGTGTGTGGGGGGGGTGATAACAAACTCACATGCCAGATCCCATTAATTGGCTAATTATCATGGCTGGTAGGGAGTGGCTCTGATCTGGAGATGGGATTCAGAGATCGGGTCCCCAGCTGCAGCGAGCAGCTCTGGGAGCTGCGTGCCGTTGATCTATCAGCTGTTTTAATGAAGCTGTTAACAGGGCAGCGGTGGCATGTCTGATGTTGTCTGAAGTCCAACTTTATCTGTACACATCGCGGCTGCTGTTTTCGCATCCTCTTTGAGTCAGTCCTTTTGTGCTCTGCAGCTGTCTAATCTAAAAGATGCTTCCACCGCAGCTCAACAGAAACTGCCCAGGGAAACAGAAATAGGAACTTTAATGTGTCAAAGATATAAATGTGTGTATATATGTCAGATACAAAATTGATATGTCAAAAATCAGACGCCTAAAGACCATATCAGACGCTCACTGTGGATTTTTCGCTCCTCACTTTCATTTAAAAAACCTTCTTTCACACCCGACTGTTGTTTCAGGACACACTTGAAAACACAAACCTGTCCTTTCCTGTGAGCCAGTTCAGGCGGACTAGGAGCCTGCATGCATCAGCTAATTGATAAGACCGGTTTCATTTATGATTCGCCATCCTCGGCCTAATTCGCCAGCTGCTGACTAGTCACATCTGGCCAACGTCATCACCTTTATGACCTGATAGTTCCCATTTATAATATATGGCAACATTAGCCTGCCTGGTGTTGGCTTGCAGTAAAACGTGTCGGATGGAGGTTGAGGTCAGGGGCTCTGTGTAGGCCAGTCAAGTTGTTCCATACCCAGCCATCTCTTAAATGAGCTCTATGTGTGTAGAGGGGCATCGTCATCTTGAAACAGGTAAAAACCTACACTATATTCTAAAATATCATCATATGTTGATGCATTAAAATTCCATTGCAAGGCCAATGTCCCCAAACAAAGAAAACAGAAACAGACAAAAAGTGTAAAGAAGAAGTTTGTGGCTGAGCAAAACAACTCTAATCCAATAACGGATTGGAAGACATGTGAGTTCCAGTTTTCAGTAGTTCACACTTTGTTTGGATGGAGACCAGGCTATTAATGCTATAATGTGCTGATAGAACATAAACACCATTTCAAGGTGTTGCTCACAATAGTGCGGAAACTTGCCTGACTACAAATCGACTGCATGTTATGAATAATGACAAACAGGTGGAGATGGGGCACAAAAGAAGAGGATGATTCACATCTTATTACTGCGGGATTGCTGTTGCTCACTTTTGAACTGGCTGAATTTATATATATAACATATGTAAATATATAAATGTTCCTATTTTGCCATCAAAGCAGTCTTTCTTCTGTCCCTATGCAAACATACATTCTTTTATGAGACCTGGGGTTAGTTGGTGAAAAGGAAGTCAACTACAAACTCTCAGGAAAGAGGGAACAGCTCCCTGGAAACAGAGGTGGTTACTATTAATATCCACTCCGGTTCTGACATCACAACAGGAGCTATTTCTAAACGGCGTGTGTTCAGCCGGGTTTCAGTAAAACTTCATAGGAGACGTAAATATTTACACACAAGCACAGAAAATGTGGTTTATGCACATCAGTTATAAAATCATATCACATGTCCCCATTGGCAGATAGATTCATTAATAGATTAGTGTTTTATATGAAGTTAATCACATGCATCTGATATAAATCCACCTCAAACTACACACTTAATGCAAATAAACTCAACATTGGTACTGGGTTTCTTTCAATTGCACAGTTGGACTTTCAAAATGAGATGCACTTGTTACAGGTTGAGATTATAAGTGTTTTAATTTGTTTTTTCCCCCTTTTTTAAATTCAAGCATTTTCCCTGAGAGACATATGAGGACAAGAACAAGTTAAAGGTTGGACTGTCATACCGATGAGGGAAGAGGCTGATGTTTGTGGAAAGAGGGATTTGGGTGGAGTCATGTGTGTATCTTGAGGATCTGTGATGCTGTGTTAAATCATAGGTAAAAATTCCCGAGGTTTAGCCGAGCATCATGTAACAAAAACAATGGCTGCGCCTTGGACTGTGTCAGGAAAGGGGAGGTGAAACACATTGTTAAATCCTTAAAGAAATAAGAAAAGAAATAAATCCTCTAAGAATAGACACCTACACACGGACACAGACTCACACACACAGCTCGAAGAGATGAAAAAGCAGCTGAGATCAGAAAGGAATGAAAAAATCAGAAGTGCAGAGTGCAGAATGTGTCAAAGGGGGATATGGTGCAGAATCTGAAGACAATACATTTCTTCCCCGGCACTATTAAGGTTGAATTCTTGTGTTAAAAAAAAGAGGTTATACTGTTGTGTGTCCTGGTCTGTGCTCACAGATTATTGGCCCGGTAAACACAGGGCTGAACGGTTCAGGGGAGAGTGGTGAAAAGGGAAAGTCGCAAACGTTTATCCGCCACTGATCCCCCACCACAGGAGCTTTTCAGACATAATCCCAAATTACACTAAGGGGGGAACTACCCGGACCTCACCAACCATGACCAGATTACACCAAGCGAGACCCACGCTGGACTAATGGAGCATGACCAGATTAGGGTGTCTGAGATCCACCTGTGGCGAGGATGGCCTGCGTCCTCCACCCCTGCCGAGAGAATCCGTCAGGAGAATGGCGCCGTGTCACCTTTTCCTTAATGGAAATCATTTCCATCAACTGTATTGACACTCTCTTGTTCATGCGAGGTATTTTTGTCTTCAGGAGGTTCTTCATAGGGGTGTTCACCGATAATAATAACTTTATTTATATAACTCCTTTAAAAGCAGCATTCACAAAGTTCTTGATAAGCAGGATACTCAGAATGCAGAACAGTGAGGACAACTTGAGTTGGGATCAATTTAATCTGGATAATAATATATATTATTATTATATATTGTAATTGGGAGCCAGACCTGCTTTAAAAGTGATCAGTGAAATCTCCTATCAATTGTAAAATAAACAGTGAGCCAATGGAGGGAAGTGGTAGTCGCCCGTTAAAACCAGCGAGGAGCTGAGCCGCTGTTGTTTCTGTCAGCGAGTAATGAGCTGGTCTCGACAAGATTTAGTGTGTGAATGACATTTTTCCAGGTCAGGTGTGAGAGTGTTAGCTCAATTCAGTGGTTCCTACTTGTAGGAGGCAGGACCTAACAACTTGTTTTTTGATCCGTGGTTGAAAGCTTAAATCTGAAGCAAATAACAAACTCCCAAATGTCTGGCAGCAAGCTTATTACTGGCACTAGGTTTACGTGGGGATTCTACCCCCCCCCCCCCCCCCCCCCCCCCCCCTTGTTAGCAAAATGATCAAAATGCATCCCCCTTGTTAACCTGCCAATCACCCCATTCCATCCCTGAGTAGCAGAGAGAATGCAGGGGCAAAGGGGTTGTTTAGTTGAATATGTTAGGGCTCGCATACTGTGTCTACATGTTCCACTGTCTTTTTTTTAACTGTAGCCAATGAGAAATGCATATTCACACAATATAAACAAGTTAAATATGTCCCCAGACATTCAGACAACCTTTTAACACACAAAGCTACCTGGACTTCTTTATGCTTTTTCACTCTTTGGGTTTATGACTTGAAAAGTGGTTACTAGGGATCAAACCCACAACCACAGACTCCTGGGTTTCTGACTTTAAAAGTTTGTACAAATAATTTCAACCTAAAACCACTAACACCCAGTCCTACCTAATGAGCCATTGCATGAGTTAATTTCTCTCACATTTTACAATATATCTTCTCAAATTTGGACTTCAAAACTAACAACCTCCTGTACATGCATACCTAACTATGCTCACATGCTCAGATAAACAACTCTCAAGAAATTATAAGGACATATTCCTTTCTTTATATCTTTTAGATATAAAATTTAAACTATTAATGGCTGTGTCTGTTAGGCTACAGCGGATCATTTGATATACGTCGGCGATATAATCAAAGACCCTGAAGTTACCTGGACAACCTGACGAGGCTGTGACAATCTCGGCTGCATTAAATTTTTTATGGCTCATAAAAAGCAATCCTTGACCCGGCGTGCTCTTCAAGGTGTCTTATCTGTAGTCAAGCATTTTCAGCAGAAAGCGTCCCTTCAGGAAATATCCGGTGTCTGTCGGTGTGCAGATTGAAACAAATGAGACAGAACATGTTAATCGCGGGCTTTAAGGGTGTCTTTATATGCTAAATGAGGCTAATAAGACCATACACACACACACACACACACACACTAACCCACTCTGCAGTCTGTGTGATACAGTATGTCCCACTAGGCGTCAGGTGCCATGCTGCTACAGGGACAACAAACAGCAGCAAGCCTCTTGTCGTTTGTTCTATTAGCCAACAGCAGTGTTACAAGCATAGCTACAAAAAGAAAAAAAGAAAAATGAAAAAAAAGGGAAATCCATGTGTAAATCACTTCTTCATAATCTGATACCGCGGCAACCGGCCTCGGTCCGCCGCCGGCTGTGGGCGGAATGAAAACAAGCCAAAGCCATCAAGGTGCCTCAACTGTAATCCGTACCCTAGAAACAGCTCACAAGGCAACAACAAAATAAAAAAAAAAAAAAAAAAAAACTCTGTCTTTGTTCTCCTAAAAATCAATAAGGCTAAGGAAGAGGATGCAACGCTGCGTGCTGCTGTTTTAATGTACATATAAACTAGATGGTAGAAAGGGAAAAAGTTTTGGCTCGGGTCCCCTCTTGAGATCGCTGTAATTAAACTTAAGACTTTTAATAAGTCAAGGGCTGGAGCACTCTGCAACTCCAAGCACTAATTTCGACTCCAATAAAATTCAAGTGTTTTGTATGGCCCATAATCACAGGTAAAGTGTCAATGGGCTTCTTGAAGTGTGGAACAATCAAATAAATATCTGCACAATACAATAGCCTCAAAAAGAAAGAAAAAAAAAAAAAGCTCTCCATATTATTTGTAATAAAAAGAAGAGGATAGATCCTTGAAAGGGCTTTGTAAGGAGCTTGTGGGAAGAAGGAGTGGGCTGAGTGTTGTGACTGGAAGCACTTCAATTCTGCCGCTGAGCCAAGTACAATGCTGTATTGTAGAAACAAATGCAGATTTATTATTACAGGAAGTAAGACTCCCAGGTCACATGACTGCCTAAAGGAAGGCTTGGTTTTAGCTTTCACATCTTAGCAAGTTTTGCTGCTGCCGCAGTTGATTAATGAATTGCAGCAGTATACAACTTCATCACTAGATGGCACCGGAAACTACAAACTGCACCTTTAACTGTAAACATCTGGATTTTGTTTGGTATGTATATATGAAATCATGATACTTTCATTTTTTTTTTATTATATGAGTTCCTGCGAATGAACACATTGTTATATAAAAAAACTTTTATATAGCTCACTTTTATTTTAAATGAGGGATTGGTGCCATAGCCTTTGTAAGCAGTTAAATAAACGATTTAGTGTAAATCTCAATTTAACAATGTAATCAAAGTAAATAAATACAAAATTAAAGCTTACTGCCAATACGGAGGCATTAAACTGCCCACAAATTCCTAAGCCACAATCATAACTTTAAAAAAAAGGCAGTTTCTGAGGCAACAGCAGGAACATTTGTATTTCTTTTTTCTTTTATCAGGGAGCAGCATCACCTGTAAACGTCCCAACAGAGTGTGGTGAAGAGGGAAAAAACAGCTAACAGCTGGATTTAATGTTACTGCGCGGGGACGAGTCTGTTAAATCCTTGTTTACACTGCACACGCTGCATCGAGCGGAGTCAGAAGCTTCACTACAATGTGTGTGTGTGTGTCGTGTTCAGCTCATATTTCAGACTGTGATCAGAGAATTCAACTATGCAGTGGCCAAAAATAAAATCTGGTTCTGTTGACTTCCAAATAAAGGCAATTATGTACTATTATGTTGTTTGCTCTCTCTCTCTCTCTATATATATATATATATATATATATATACATATATAAGAATACTGTATAAGTCCTGATCAGAAATCTCCTATAGATGTTAACTTGTCCATATCACAGGCCACAGATCTTAACGTTCCCTGTGACAACGAGGAAGGACTTCGGCAGTATTTCCTCCTCAGCAGGACCTTGAGGATTTTTCAGGTCTCGCCGCCGCGCTGTCGGCGGCTCATCAGCTGAACGCCGGAGTAAACAATGGAGCCCTGGGTCGCCTCCGCTGAGAAAGGGATCAGGTGTAGCAGGCCAGATAAACCCGAGATAAAAACTAAACAACTTTGGTTTTGAACTTCAACTGTTATCAGCCCACTGAGCGGACATTATCAGTTATCAGACCCATAGATGTGATTTAGTAGAGCCCTGCTGAGTAGGTGCTTCCTGTCTCAGCCCATTGTATTCATCAGCCTAATAAGCGTAATATGCTGTAATATGCTGTAATATGCTGCTACTTTGAAAAGAAAAAAAAAAAAAGATAATGATGTTTGATGGTGGACAACACTGTGTGATAAGGTGTTGTTATAATTAGCACAAAAGACTTAGTTAGGATTAGAAAATAGACTTGACTTGAAAATTGTGCAAAATACGTGCTTATCTTCTAGTAAAATCTCCCTGGTACAAAAATATCTGCTTAGCAATGGTGGCAAATGCTAGTGACTTCTAACCCAAAGATATGAAATAGCTAAGCCTAAACATTAGTCTGGGGTGTAAACTGTAGTAGCACATAATATACTAGTATTAGGCTGGCCCACTTTTACCAGCATTCTGTTTAAGGGGGTATAGTTTGGCCCAGGGGGGTTGAAGTAGACTAGCCTAAATACAACCCAATCTGGGGTACAAATTGGCCCAGAGGGAGGGGGGGTCCATTAAACCACCTTCAGGGTTAAGTTTGGGCTGCACATATGGGTCCCAAGTGGGTTTCTCCACAATTTCCTTGGTGGATCCACTTGTGTTTGCTGATATATATATACGGGCCCACATACGGGCAAACTGCAGACAAACCCACTTAAAACCTCATGGTCCCCGCATGGACATGCTAGTTGGATAACAGCACAAAACAAAACATGAAATGAAAATGCAAAGCCATGTTTTTTTCTACTTTTTTTAAGCTTACCACTGACCAAATATACCAAATATAGAAAACAGTGAAAAAGACACAAGATGATGAAATAAGTGATTAACCATACCATGCAGACACAAAACAGACACCAGGGCTGCCTGGAGCATCAACAGGACAAATGAATTGAGTCATTAGAGTTTTTTTCCAAAAAAGGTTTAAAAGGTTTCAATTTTGTCAATGAAAAACACCTCAGAAATAACATAGGGACAACGCTTTAATTCAAAGACATAATGACTAACCCCATGATGAACAACAGTACAAAATAGGATGCACAAGTCAATGTTGAAACATAGTTAGGCAGGGATGAGGTCTTGCTCCCAGTTTGTTATTTAGACAGATAAAGTGGGTTTGCATGTTAAAAAAAAAATAGATGAAATAAAAAAGCTGCACCTACACGTACCTAAAAGGAAATAAAACGAGCCCACATACCTGCAGTATAGTGGGTATACTAGCCTCAAGTAAAACAGCGTCTCGTTGCATCTTCAACCAAGCAGATAAATAAAAGTAAGGAGCGGTGACAGGCAGGATAACTCTCATAACTTTGATCATGCATTATGAATTCCGGATGTATTATTCATGTGGGCGGAGGAGCACCGCTCGAGGATGTGGCCTTTCCTCCCCTCTCCCCAGTGCTCGCTGCACGCGGTAATCCCGCCTTGTTTTCTCTCCGCCGCCTCGTCTCCACCTGTGAATCAGAAAATCCCCCCTCACACACACACACACACACACACACACACCATACCCCTTACCTTTCCACCCCTTGAAACCCCATACTTTCCACCTATCCTCCAGCCGGTGCAGAGGTGGGAACTGTTCAGGCAGCCCAGCCGCCACGAGATGGAACGAGCGCCACTGTGATGCACTTCCAATCTGGAAATCGGCGATGAATCTCAATGATCAGTGCATGTTTGGAGTTTTATTTCAATGGCAAAAACTCTGGGCTAAAAATAAAACCGAAGCTTTGATCGAACTCTTTAGGTTTCGTGCTTTTTTGAAAGCTTTACACAAACGGGCCGACAAACGTATAAAAAAAAACTGTGTACATTCACTCGTGTTTTGTTGGCTGATCTTGACAGCTCAACAACACGGGAGGGTGCATATGTCTGGTCATTAAGCGGGCGCAACACGAATTTGGAAGGTAACCACTCCACGAGTCAAGAGCCGGGAGCGAGCGGGTTTCGGCACAGAAGCAATTAAGGAAGCGACTGGGGACAGAATCATGAGTGCCATCCGCCTCGAGAGATCATCTGCCTGACATGAGCGATTTAGATTCTGGCAGTTTGTATCACATGCGAACTAGAGTGGGATAAACTAAACACCTCCTTTTAAATCAATCTGCATATATATATATATATATATATATATATATATATATATATATATATATATATATAAGGCATAAGGGATTTGTCATTCCTTCATATCCC
Organism: Eupleurogrammus muticus; assembly: GCA_036785175.1. Taxonomy (NCBI): domain Eukaryota; kingdom Metazoa; phylum Chordata; class Actinopteri; order Scombriformes; family Trichiuridae; genus Eupleurogrammus; species Eupleurogrammus muticus. Next base: position 17,100,084 of record JAYKQN010000018.1, on the reverse strand, counting down.
AGACATGCTTTCATTCCTGTTGAAACGGATTGTGGTTATTTTACGTGGACGTGTTGCTCATAATGAGATGAGAAGAGGTGCATGAACACCTGAAGCACACACACACACACACACACACACACACACACACAGACACACACACACACACAGATTGCAGAAAACATTATTGATTCTATTCAGGCTTTATTATCATTAATATTATTATTATGATTTTTTTTCACTTTATGACATAAGTTGTTTTTACCTCTATCCACCCTTTTTGAGATAGTATTACATCCATCCATCCATTTTCTATCCCGCTTATTCCCTTTCGGGGTCGCAGGGGTCTGCTGGAGCCTATCCCAGCGCATTTTATGGCGAGAGGCAGGGATACACCCCAGATGGTCGCCAGCCAATCGTGGGGCACAGTATTACATAATATTTAAATTTAAATCTGATTTTGTTTATTTTTCTGTTTCAGAAATATCTGGATTATTTGATTTTTGTTTCATATTTATGTACAATGCTATCAACCTGAGGTCTTCCTCCTTAGGTTGTACACTATATTGACTATATTGACTTCTTTAACATCTGAGTACATATAACCGGTCATTTCTCGTAACATACTTACTTAGATTTTATTACTGTTCCCATTGCTGTTATTTGCTGTGTCCATGTAAGAGCAGCCATTTCCTTAGATTTCCTTTCCTTCACACAATCAATCAATAAATCGATTGGTATTCATGGCGTATCATCACTGTGTATAAGTAAATGATAAGACAATTCAAAGTTATTGCAGAGTTTCCTTTCTACGACATCCAGCTGGCTCTGGCCCATGCTCTCACAGTGTTCCAAACACTTTGAAAAACACTCAGCTTTTATGGTCAATTTATTTTTAGAAATTTGGTGTTTTATATTTTAGAATGGGGGCAACAGTGTGGAAAAACAAATGTTTTCGCCACACTCTTTAACTTTGTCCGTCGCTGTCCAGACCTGGAAACTGCCAAAATCAAATGTCATACTTTTCCGTGCTGCATAGGAACCCTGGCACCTTTTATTCTACACAATGTAAACTATGTATTTCAAGCTTCCCTCTATTAAAATGTTACTTTGCATTGTTACAGTTAAATGTTTGCAATTCACTTTGCAGAATGATGTATGTGTTGTTGTGTTTGTTTTCACATTCATCTGCTCAAAGTGGAAGTAAGTAAGTAACGTCTGTACACCTTAAACGGATATAAAATAAAAAAAATATAATAATAATGCTCCACAATAAAAGCAAAGACAACAATGCAGTGAAGATCCAATTAAAAATAGCACAAGCAAAGGTGAGTTTTAACAGCCATAAATAAAACAAACCCATAAGAAGCAATAAAAGTAGGTAAAACATTTAATCTGATCAGTCAGCCAAAGGCAAACATTAAAAAAAATAAATAAATAAATAAAAAAATTGCTTTATAAAGATAGTACAGGAATCCAAGGATCTCAAAGAGAAGGAGAGAGCGTTCTGGAGTCATAACCAGCTTGAAAAGCTCGGTCACCTCAGGTTTTCCCAGGGACCTTTTATCCTGTGAACAGTAGAAGGCGGGACGAGACATTACAGTCCGATTGGTTGAATACGGGAAGAGGAGGTTGGCAACGTGCTCTGGTGTCTGACCACATAAATCTCTAAAAGGTAAACCCAAAATTCAAATTCATTGTAGAATATGTGATGTCTTAGTACTGGTTTAAAGACAATTTGGAGCTGGTTCAAAGAGATTCTGGTAAACAATGACACCTTGAGTTCTAAGGGTCTGCTGAGCATGAACGCTTAGAGGCCTGAAAGAATATGTATGACAGTGATCCAGGACTATTATAAAAGATTCTGCCTTTTTTATAGTTTAACTGGAGGTAGTTGTCAGACATCCAGCTTTTAATGGCATCCAAACAATCATTAAAAATAGACAATTTGGCTGGGCTCAACACTTTTAAATGAGCAATACAACTGAATATCATCAGCATAAAAATGATAAATGATTCTACTGTGCTGACTAAAAATCTGCCCAAAGGCAGCATGTAGAGGAGAAAATAAAAAAAAATTGGACCCAGTACAGAAGCCACAGACAATATCGCTGTGTCTCACATGAATTGAAGGAGAAGATGCCATTCCAAGGATTTAAGATAATTGAAGCATATCTGACACACAATATTCTTCCAAGTAGAATATTTTAGATACATCTTAAAATGTACATAATATACTTATAGGATCCTCTAAGTTGATCTTTAAGTTTATTTTGTCATCATACTTTGTAAAACTACTGTATATAACCTGGGCAAGTTACCAATCTTGCCTATACATGTTAAACTTCTAAACTATTTAGTGGTTTCAAGTTTTACCACTGTGAAATATTTCAAGCCACAAATGTGATGAATACTGCAAGATCGTCATCATAATATTGACTTTGCAGCTCTGGGTGTCATTAAGTGCCAATGTGACACACTCGTACTTCCCATTAAAGGAAAAGTATGTACAAATTATGCAGAAGCCTCGACATTCATGTAAGGTGATGGGGTCATAGCCAAGCTAGCGCAAGTTTCTTTGAATCCTTCTTTCAATAGCAGTAAGTTTGGCCTAGTTATCAAAGCTACAAGTAAAAACGTCTGTCTGCAACACCACCACTTCCATCTAATTTTTGCATATTGATCGCTCTGGAATCGCTCTTTTGGAATCGCACAAAGTTAATCTAAGACTAAAAGAGACTCACTCTCAAAGTAGGACATGGGGATTCTTTAGAGCTTCATGCATGTTTTATATGACGGGCGGCTTGAGGGCTGGAAGCGGGGGAGTCAGATGACTCGTCTACATGTCAGGTGGATCTTTTTGGGGCATACAACTGTCCAGATGTCAGCTACGCTTTGCTGAGATCCAATAACAGTCGATCGAGATTTGGTAAAGAAGAATAAGATTAACATGCATGTATTCTTTAAAGCTTATTATAGTGTGTAAGTCAAGTCAAGCCTGTACCATACGACCTCCAACAGGTAGAGGCCAACAGAAAACAGACATAGACATAGAATATAATTGGATTATAAATATGATTAACATCAATATATTGATGCAGCAATGTTTCTATGCAGGCAAAACATAAGGCAAAATCAGAGGGCTAGTTTGCTCAATTCTTCTTTTTTTGGTGTGGTTCCAGCTTGTCAGATCAGTGATGGAGAGGCTCATCTTAAACCTAATATTGTGTAATTTTGGGGCAACAACAACCGGACTAATTTGCTATTCACTGTAGTGGTACTTTCCTGTGATCCATCTTATAGCCTGATGAGTGTGTGTCGGATTCAAAATGAAAAAATCAAACAAAATCAAAGCAATTAGACGGAGAGCTGTGGGTTGTGATGGATGCATTTGATCAAAGGGAGAGTGTCCCCTAGAAATTATCTAATTACCTCTGTAATATCTGGATCTTGAAGAAACCAAACATATCATATTTGTGCGTTACTTGACCCACCCAGTGCCCCGGATCTTTTTTGTGATAACATTTGTATGAAGGAATGAATATAATTTTCCTACAATGAGCCAAAAATGTTCATAACAATCATCACAAAAAAATAAATAGACATTTTACTGCTGATAAAAAGGGCTTAGCTGAAGAAGAGCCTATACTCTCATTTTCCTTGATTTTTATTCAGAAAAGCCTTTCAAGTCATATCCAATAAACACAACCTAATAAAAATGAATACACATATAATAGACACGTATACATATGCATGCATGCATACAATAAAAACACATCCTACAGATCCTGACACTGCACAAACGTGCACAAATAGACTTACACACAGCTCCAGTTCTATCTTCTTTTCATCTAGAATTCCAAGTTCAATAGTAGAAAACGATTCTGTTTGCATCAGACTTTTACTGTTTTTTCCTTACTTTCTACACTTAATGCAAATCAGATGAGCTTCAGCTGTGCTCATTTACATTGGTAGTCTTGGTAAATACGCCATCCAATTCCCTCAAGTCCCTTCAACTTCAGTGTGATATACAGAAGAAGTAGATTAGATTCTTTACTGAAGTAAAAGTGCAAATAAATCGCTATAACATTTCTCCTATTATCTACATAAAAATGAAGAGCTTCATGAAGTTAAAGTATTGCATTAAAGTACATGCATATTATGAGCTGGATGTACTTGTATTATCACAGTAAGTATATGCATATTAGTGCAGTAAAAAATATGTAAGTATTATGAGCTTCATGTGGTTAATGTATTGCAGTGAAGTGCATTGGTATTATGAGAGTATTGCATTTAAAGTACCTAAGTATTATAAGCTTCATATTGAAAAAAGTGTTACAGTAAAAGTACAAGTATTATAAGTATTATGAGCTTGATTTAGTTGAAATATGGCAGTAAAAGTACATGTATTATTAATTATTAAGTTATTAAGTATTTATTAAGTACTGTCTGGAATATTATTCTGTTTCACATTGTTAAATTATTATTATGCATGAGGGTGTGACTAACATGTAATTGTAGTTGCTAGAAGTGGAGTTTACTTTATATAGAGTTAGCTTGTTTAGTCCAGTGGTTCCTGACCTTGGGGTTGGGCCCCTCCAAAGGGTCAACAGATAAATGCGAGGGTTCATGAGACATGAGACTTTTTCCCCAAATCTTTGATTTTGGGTGAAATATTGGAACCCACTTGATACGTTTAAGTAAATTCTTATAGCTGAAAAAGTAGGATGTAGTTTGGATGCCATTAAAAAGTAGCTGAGCTTCATTTGTCCTATGTAGTAAGAACTAAAAGTTTATGTGAAAAACATTTAAACCACATTCCTCAGCAAACCACAACCTCCTTTTCCACAGCTTCAGTGTAAAACTGAGCATGAGCCATTGACACTTTTCGCAGCTAAAACATTATTTATACTGCATAATTTCTTTAGAAGCACTCTTTTCTTGAAAAATGTAAAAAAAAAATTGGCTGAAAAAATAATTACTATACTTCAGTAAGGTAAATTATTCATACTTTGTTACTTGATAGTAGCTTCATTTACCAAATCAATACTGGCATTTTTATGTTAGTGGCACACACTCATAAAAATTTGCCCTTTTTTCTATTTCTTTTTTGTGCATGTGCAGATGCTCATACCTAAAAACAACCCTTCACACCACATAAAACTTACTCTCAGGTAAAATTGATTGATTGAACATATTTGAGATTCAGCCATCAGCTGAGCAGGAGCTCCTCACAGCCATACTCCACAGACATAAATCCTGTATAGTAATAAGGTTAACTGGTCGGCAAGAGATGAAAAGGCTCCCGGCGATCCGGTGCACGTCTGTCCATTTTTAAAAGCTCCTTTTTTAAATTGCTGCCCAGCTCCAGCTGTTCACACACACACACACACAGAAAACACAACTCCAGAATCAGGTCATACAGCAGCTATTCGCTCCCTAACTCTGCCTCGGTCGATCGATATCACACCATCAACACGGGCTGCGCGCACAAAACTGTGTGTGGAAACACAAAGAGCTTTGAAGTGAGAGGAAGAAAAGGGAGGAGAGGGAGAGGGAGGGATGTGTCAGAATGTGAGAAAAGAGAGGGAATAAGATGAGACAAAGCAAATAAAGGGATACGGGGATGGAAGGAAGAGAGGGAGTGGGGAAGAGGGGGGTTAGAACAAAGGGGAAATAAAAAAAAGAGGGAAAGGGAGTTGATTGAGCCCTATTGAAGTTAATCCCCATCCAGCAAGCAGCCGGCCTCCCGGCTCCACAATTAGAGGCAGCTGTAGCTTCAGCCATCATCTTGATATTCACTAACTGTCCTATAAACACAGTCATTAAACTGATGGACCCACCTCTCTGCCCGCCTTTTGCATCCCCCCCCCCCCCCCCCCCCCCCCCCCCCCCAAAAGACGATGTTTACTGCCGTTTGAAGGGAACGGATCTAATGGCGGGAGCGCCGCTGCATTAGCTCCAAGGTTAAGGCGGGTACGACCTTGAAGACGGGAAACAAAACCCCCAAAAAAACAACAACAGATTCCATCGGATTTATCCGCACGACGTTATTTTCATGCAATTACGTCGCGTTTCGTGATCGTGGGTCACAAGACAGGTGGCGGGCTTTAAAAAAAAGGCATTAGATCGTGTCTGGCTGAGCAGAGACATTTTTTTTTTTTTTTTATCAGGTGGATGACTGTATTGTCGTTTATTGTCGCCAGAGAATGAATTGACAAGGACAATTAATTTAAATGGCTCTTTAAAAAACAATATTCTTAATTAAACGCCTTGCACACAGTGTGCGTTATTCATTACTGTAGGGAATGCCGGTTAAAGCGATAATCATTGACATTCCTTTTTCATTATGTTTTTTTTAAACTTATGAAATAAGAATTTATTGCAGTTAGACATTCATTATTATTTTGAGGTTTTTAGGGCGAGAATTGTAGTTTCAAGGTGAGAGTATAATATTGCAGAGATATTTTAGATACACCCCAGATGTCTGTTGAATAAACTGGCATATTAATGGATTGAAATATCTTAAGGCTTTTAATGGGTTTTCTGCATGGATTGACATGACAAAATAGGCTCACACCAAATTAAAGGGACATAGATTTTAGTGGCATTTAGCAGTAGAAGAACATATTCATATATATGTTTAAATTGGCATTTAATTGAACCAAAATAACAATTATGTTGTTCTTATTTTAGATTGACCCATTAACTGAATAGGGAAAAGGTCTCTCTCCATGAAGCCCACCATGTTGCACCACCATGTTTTTACAGTAGCCCATAAGGGACAATAGGGCTAGAAATGTCATTCCACATTTTTCACAGCCACCAGTGGTTCCTCTTCCTGCTTGAGGATCTCAATTGGTTGCAGTCTCCATGCTCATCAAAATTTCTGCACTGTTCCTTTAAGCTATATTCAGTTTAACTACACAGAGCTCCAAACAATCTATTCTGTTAAAACAGTTTTACAAGTTAGTAGAAGAAAGATTTTCAGATTTTCCTTTTTTCTTTAACTCCATGCATTTTATGCAAATCAGAGGAACTGCGCCTGTGCTCATTTGCATTCACAGTCTTGGTAAATACCCCGTCAATTTCCCCGAGGTCCCTCCAACTACAGTGCAATGCAGACTTTGTAGTATGAGTAAATATTGAATTTGTATTTACTCAGAGTAGAGACATTTTTCGGAGACAATTTTTCCACTTTCAGACACAGTGGTGGCAAACCTCATATCAGTTTGAAGCTTCTCTACCTTATTAATGTAAGTCCAATAGTCGCTTTTTAGCTCTGAAATGACGGATCCCTGTTTGTTGTAATTTTTCTGTTACTGGTAACCGCAGATCCTTAAAAAAAAATTCACGCTGCAATGTAGACAGGAAAAAAAAAACGAATGTCCTGGATTTTTATTCATTCTTTACTTTTTTATCTTCCGCAGAAGAAAGGCATTTTTAATATTCAAGCAGTCTTACTATTATCAGCCCTCTGCTCCCGTACTTTGGCAGGTATCCACTGTTATCATTGCTGGGAAGGAAATTATAGCTCTATCATGTGGCCCAGAAGCTGTGTCAGCCCACCCCAGCCACGACCCCCACCACCCCAACCCCTACTCCCCAACAGCCTCTTTTCATCTGTATAATACAGGTTCCGAGCTCTATGTACTCCTCCGGCATATTAAATAACGGATGATCTTTGTTCCTGCCTTTCTGAAACTCAAAGTGGGACAACACGAGCTGTTCAGTGAAGTCCAGCTGGGCTTGGGTCAAGAGTCCGAATGGGAGCACAATAATGCCACGTGAAACTCAAGTGGCAGACCAAAATATACATCTTTTTTTTCAATATGTAAAATAAAGCCTGAGGAGTTTATGTTCGCTTCAATGATCAACTAATCAATACAGGATTTGACTTTAAAAATACAGCACATGAATCTCAAGACCCTACATGTTAAAGGTTAGAATCCATAAAGTCTGCGTAGAGCGCAGTAGCGTAGAAGCGTAGAGTAAAGATACAGCAAACTCACCTTCTGATCTCCTACCTCCCACCTATACTGTTGGAAAACACTGTACATACATCAAAGTGATGTATAACTTTGACTTTTTGACTCCTGAGCGATGAGTAACATTAGTTAGCATTAGAATCACGGACACATTGAATGTCAATGTTGGTTCAGACAACTTTCCTCTTAACTTTCACTTAGCAGGAGGGAGCGGGTTGGGTAGACGGATAGATAGATAGATAGATAGATAGATAGATAGATAGATAGATAGATAGATAGATAGATAGATAGATAGATAGATAGATAGATAGATAAATAGATAGATAGATAGATAGATAGATAGATAGATAGATAGATAGATAGATAGATAGATAGATAGATAGATAGATAGATAGATAGATAGATAGATAGATAGATAGATAGATAGATAGACAGATAGATTCAATTCATAAGGACATGGATGACAGTCTGGTGTAGATGAACTTTGGTCTGGACAGAGACCTGACAAAAAAAAAATCCAATGAATACACTCCTGAACCTAGTGGACAGTCTTACCAGATTTTTTTTTTTTAACTTAAATTTACATGTGAGTCAAGGCAGGTAAGTGAAGGTAATATACGGTATTTTCAGCCTATTCAAGTGAAGGACACGTATGAGTCCGTCTCATGATTTTCAGTCATCGCCAGTGTGATGTGAGATGAAAAGAAAGGTCTACATTAACAAAGCCCACAGCGATTATATGGTATAAAGGTATATTTTTATGTGGCGATGGTCAGGATTCGTACCCAGGATCTTTTTGTTGAGAGCGGATACAGGAGAACCGGGTTTGACGGGAGGGTCGTGAGAACCGAGAGAAACAGGAAAAGAAAGGAGTTACAAGGGGATGCACGGGATTGATGAATTAGTGAGAAAGCGAGTGCGAGGCACAGTCTTGTTCCTGAAACTTAGTTATAATAATTTACTGTGGACGACGGGGGGGGGGGTGATGGACGGCGTTTGGAGAAACTTCCAATAACGTTCTCGCCGGCAAGACGTATGTGCTGTTGTGCTGCAAAAGGAAGTGTACCAGAATACGAATTGGTCCAATATGACTCTTCCAGTCACCTATTGGCGCACAGTTGATTTATATCGATCTCTACAGAGAGTAACGTCTTTTCTATGAAAACGATTAAACTCTACAGTAATCCAGGACTCCCACCTCGCCTTGTCCTCTCTGACCATGTGGCTTCCCAAACACGACGGGACACGTGTGATGTCAGAGGTTTCTAATCTCCTTGCCGCCCACGCTGTGCCTGGAAAAAAAAAAAAAAAAACACGCTTTGCTTACAAATCAATCAATGGCGCTGAGTCCCAGCTTGAAGGCACCAGGGGGTTTGTGGGCTGCGAGCCAGGGGTCTGGAAGATCCTCAGTATGCTGCTGTGTCTTCTAGACAGGACAGGGAAAGCAAGACCTCGAGGGATATTTCTCTGTTGCTCTCTCCCTCTTAACCACCACCAATAAAAAACAAACAGTTCGTTTTTTTTCCCTTTCCCCTGATAATCGGCAGAGGTATGTTTTTTTTCCTCCCTTTACTGCTACACAGCACACCAGCGTTGTGCTGCACCGTGCATAAAGTGGAGGTTGAATCCAAAGATTGTAGTGAAAAAAATGTGCATTAAAAAGTTAGTCAGGCTCCACACTCCACCAAAACTCTGTATGTTTCTACCATTCTTTAAAAACATAGTGTCATGTCTTTTCTTTACATATAGACATCACGTAGGTAAGATAAGTGGGACTGGCCTGAATTGCAACACCTCCATATCAACCATTCTTCTGACCTTCTAATTTTAACAACTATTAACGATACAAAAAGATTAAATCTTTAAAAATTATAAGTGCTGCAGCTACACTCTAGTATTTAGTGTAAAATACCACAAAGGAAAATAAGAATAAGCAGCATTCCAAAAAAAAAAAAACGTGGACAGACATTAGACCAGTCCAAGATGACAGGAGGTATCTGGATGGAAACCATTAAGCATTGATTATACCAACAGCAGTCTGTGAAGTCAATTCTCTGACAGACTGGAAGCCAGTGTAAATACCTCAGAGCGATGGGATCCACTTTTTTAGATCACGCTGAGGAATCAGCTGCAGCTGTCTGATCGACTGTTTTCAGAGACCTTTAAAGACACTGTTACTGCAGTCAGGTCTGTTGAAGACAAAAGCATGGGCACCTTTTTTATTTCCCCCAAATCCTGCTGAGACATACGGCCTGAATCATTAATGTGTCATTTAGCTGATAGTAGGTTGACTCTGTAATAGTTTGTAATAGTCCGAAACTACACCAAGATCCTAGCTTGATTGATTTATGTGTGTGTGTGTGTGTGTGTGCACTTTTAATAATCTGATTTAGTAAAAAATATAAAATAGCCAAACTATAGTTGGGAGCTAATTTACAAACAATTGCAAGCACAATTTTCACAAGCCCTAATCTAGTTTCCTTAGTAACACTTGAGGGCCTGACTAATACCTGGAACAAGTATCACCGTTATATGAGGTTCACATTCTCTATTGCTGTAATTCATTTCATAGATAAATATTGAATGGATCAGATATCAAACAGCTGCCCATTTATTGAAATTATTTTCTCTTGGTTCCTTTGTGTTTCTTTTGTCCTCTGCCAGAATCCATTCTTCAACAATAATTAATTCACCAAAAAAAAAAAAAGATTAAAAGAAAGGTTAAAATTATCATTGCTGTGTTGATGACGAGTAAGTTTAGTAAGAACCAATTAAACTAAATTGTTCTTCAGCACAGTACTTAAGTGAATTTGCTTAGTTATTTAGTTTTTTCCTCCACAGACTCTATTATCTATTGTAATCAGCATGTAATTAATAATCTCTACATTTAACAAGGTTACCACTTTTTTTTTTTTGACTGAATCTATAAACGCACCTTCCCGCATGGTGACAGAGATGTCAATCAATCTGCTGCAATCTGATCACATACCGCAGACGGAAACTTCCGGCTCATCAGCATCTGCTTCAATCAGGCCCTTCAACATGATCTGCCTCCTCCTCCTCCTCCTCCTCCTCCTCCAGACTGAAGGAGTCACTGGAGCAGCACTCAGCAGCAGAAACAGGCCGTCATTACTCCTGTCACTTCCTGCGAAAAGCGGAGGGATGACATTTTTCACCACAAATAAGGATCATATGCAGTCACACCATACATCATGCTTAGCACAACTCCGATCGCCATGTTTGCTTTTTGTTTAATGGCACTGTCTGGTCTGCAAAACACACACAATTTCATTGTGTTCATGCAAAAAAAAAAAAAAAGTAACTGATTGGTATCTGGATAACACATCTAAGGATAGAATGTCAAAAGTAGGTGGTAATGGGTATGTGAGGCTTTAGGGGGGGAAGAGGATTAGGGTGAGGACAAGCATTTTTTTTTTCCAAGCCAGTACAGAAAAGCAGCAACAGCCAAAAATAATCTAATGTGTGTGCTGCGGGCGCTACTTCGGTTCAGGCATGTGGACAGGAATGGCAGGTTGACTGGTTCCAGGACCCGTGTGGTTTGTCATCCAGGGGCCAAGCGACTCGATACGTGATCTGAGACCCGCTGCAGGCACAGAAATGTCTCACCGCGGCAAAGAAAAAAAAAAAAAAAAAAAAAGACGCCAGCCTCCTCTTCTGCTGCTGTCTTTTGAGCCTGGCGAGGTTCACTCCCCAAAGTCGCCAAGTGGTAACCGGTGCCAGATGTTTCAGGCAACCCCCCCCCCCGGTGTGCTCTGTGAGCCAGGGCCAGTGCTGGCTCTTCAACAGAGTAACTCCTGGATTTCCAGTTCACATTTTTTGGTGGCAATGATCTGATGCTTCTCAGGGGGGTTCCAGGCATGTCACGGTGATAACATTATAACAGTGTAAACCCCGGACTGCCTGATGCCTCATGCCTGTTGTGGGTACTTAGCTGTGATATAATGTTCACAGCAGACTCCACGCTCCTCCGGTCTACTCCGATCAACTACCCGATCTGCTCTCAGGTAGTTAACGTCAGGCATCTGGGGCTTGGACTGCTTGGACCTGAAAGGAACATCCTGAGACTGGTTTGGACCAGTCAGCTGTCCGTCCGCAACCATCTGTGTGCCGACTTAATGGTTTTGCAATGCCAATAAATACGTCTTCCGGCCAAAAAACGCTCGTTCCTGATGTCCAAATTTCCCTGATACAAGTGAATTAACTCATCTCTTCTCTACTGACAGGACGTGATAGGAGTATATGTACAAAAGGTCATTGATTGACTACAAGAGAAACACATTTTACCAAAACTTATATAAACTTAAGCTTAAATAAATCATGTAATCGCACAATTGATTAGTAAACTGAGCTAATCCAGCCAGTTTATTACCTATTATTGATGAATATGTAGCAGAAAATCACAAAAGTGAAGGTTAATTTTGCATAAATTTTAAAGTTTAAATGTCCTCAAATTCTGGAATGAGCCTTCTATTGGTGTGAATAGTCGAGGGGTCAAAATATCATAAAGATTGAGATGCATGCTAGTTGTAGTTGACAATCATGCACTAAACTGATGAAATAAAGGTATTTGTAACAATAGTTTGCAGTTTATTTGTACAATTTATGAAAGCATAGTAGTAACTAATGCAAAACATCCAAAAATGGTATTGATTGACAATTTTATGCAAGTTCTAGAATTGTGTAACCTTTAGACACTGATGTTGTATGCTACCTGTGGTTAATGTTCAATGACTAAAACGATAAAACATAGGCCTTTGTAACAATGTAAATGTATATTTTATGAAAGTATAATGATTGATGCAAAACAGTTTTTAAAAATTTATGCAAAAATGCTAATTCTGGAGTAGTGTCTGGTCTTAAATCACAGTCAACTTTCCTGAAAACTGGGATTCTCCCTGCTTATGCAAACATTTAGGCAGAAGCGGACCCGCGCCGTCCCGCCTGCTGCGCCGCCGCAGCGCCGTCTCCTTCCTGATCACCGCTGACTGATGCCTCGACGCCGTTGCTCACCTCTATCACGCTAATGGAGCAGCTGCAGCCCTAACTGCCCTTCAGCTGACGGGTGCACATTACAACATGCAAGATGCTCCTTTCTTTTTCATTATTCCATGATGATGCACCGCACGCTGCACACACAAACACACACACACACATGCAGTGAATGCACAGCACCGAATCTCCGCTGTGGACCTCGTCCTGTCCTTGGGGGAATGCGACCAGCGATGGAGCTCATCTGCGGTGGCACGGAGCCCACTCGCACCATCATGCACAAACCACCACAGGCCGGGCCTCTAATATGTAGATTTATCATCCCGTTCGACAGCTTTCAAATTAATCAGCTGTCAGGTCGGCTGCCGCTGAGCTCACGCCGAACGCATCTATTTGTCTGAGAGCAGAGGACACGTCCGTCGCTAAATGCATCCTAACTCCGCCACGGGCACATGCGACAGAATCAACTCTAGGAACACCTAACTACCCGATTAATGGTTAAAGCTGCGAGGTGCATCTGTTCCATGTTCATGTAAAGCGTAACTAAATAAACGCAATGTATTCGCTTTTTTGTCAATGACCTTGAACAACCCCACTTTAAATATTTCCTTACAAAGTGCGGGATATTTGACCTTGTGTCCTTTCTTCTCTCTGTACTCCCACTCCGACATTAATTTTGTAAAAATGTCAGGCTGCAATGAACTTTGACATTGAGCGATATTGAACCTTTGAGCAGCGAAAGGCCGGCGTGAACCTATGTGGGCGTGCCGCAAAGTTGCCGTGAAAGTGAAGCCAAAAAGCCGCGGACTTTAATAGCGTCTGTATTTGCGTTTCCACATCAACACCTTGGAGGAGAGAGACGGAGCGGCTGAGAAATGATGACGCCCGCCACATGCACGGACAGGACAGGTAAATATGTCGTCTGGAGCACAGCACATTAGAGGCGCTGCTGTCTGATAGAGCTGAAACCCTCCATTAGGATGACTAACGCAATGACGTATGAGCTCATCCAGCTGAGGGTGCAGAAGTTGCACATTGTGTTGTCCAGACACAGTTGATGTAACGAGAAGCAGCAACTGCACTTGAGCACTATATATATATATATATATATATATATATATATATATATATAGAATGTGCTGTGGCACAATAATGTAGAAAAAGAGCAAAGGGAAAGATGAAGGGAGATAATAAAGGAAGAAAATTATACAAAAAAAACTTTACATAGACATGTCTACACATTCATATACAAACATATGACTTACATATCAATTATTATGGTTTATTAACTTACATGACCTTTATTATACGTAGATGTGAAATCCAATAAATTACATTACAATAAGAAAAAACAAATGTCAATGTCAGCACACCATTACCATCTTTACAGCCTAGATAATCCATTCGATCCATGTAAGAAATATTAATCAGACCTTTTATGGTCCTCTTGTTCATTTTTGTGTGTCAACATGTGAGCAGCGTGACGCAGAGGAACAAACTTAACTGTGAGTGTTGCCTCTTGAAGGCGCCGCAATTACAAACAATTAGCGCGAGGTTATTAAAGTGCACCGTAGAGCTCAGCCAGAAATTACCTTCCTACTTCTGGAAACTCGACGGAAAATATCCCCGTTACAGTATCTGGCGCGCGGCAGACATCTTAAAAAAAAAGGGGGACAGGTAAGAATGGATTTCCACGGCTCGAGCTGATAACGCGCGATCGTTCATCACTGGAAGCGGAGCGGAGTCTCAGGCGCCGCCACGATGAGCCGGACTTAAACCTCTCGAACAGACAGCGCTCATTCATTAAAGATAAGAGTTCATTAGCCAAAGATTTTTGAGCTTCGAGAGGGGAGTTATTAAAGCGCTGCCGTCAAGTGGTGACACCATCTGAAGAGTTTCTATCTTAATTTCTTGCCTAAAAATAAAGTCGAAAGCCGTCTTTTTAGGAAAACAATATAGAGGATGTCAATGGGGCGTAATTGAAAGGGATATTTGTCTGTGTTTTCTTGATTTACAGTTTTAAAAAAACTGTGATTCAGTGCAGTTTCTTTTCTAAAGCAGTAGAATAGTGTGTATATACCACATTTATAAGCTGCCACCGTCCTCCATCAGTAATTCATGTTAACACTGTGTGCGTGGTATGACAGGGAGAGTGCGGCCATTCATCCCGGTTACATATCCACGCAGTCAGCCTTCTTCTTCGTACCGCCATACATTGTGCGGCTGAGTGCGGCATTTATCAAGTGTCACAATCGGAACGCTTGACTCCAGCCCCGAGTCTTTGATCGCGGCCCCGCGACTAGTTCACCTCAGATACCGCGGAGATAACTGTCAAAGTCACAGGCGCGTTTGGCTTGTGAAGAAAATCTGAGTGTTCTAAATCATAATGCGCATCGACCGAGTCGACATATCAACACAGTAGATAAAATACAACAGAAAAACTCACTTGTTCTTTGTGATTCCAGCCTTCACCTGGATCCAAGGTTTCCCATCCACACTCAGAAATCCATTTTTTCATTATTCGTCTATTCAAAGTTCCCAGATCATGCATCTTTTCTGGAGTTTATTTGGAGTTTTGATATCCCTAACAAGGGCGACACGGTGGTGCGGTGGGTAGCACTGTTGCCTCACAGCAAGAAGGTCGCAGGTTCAAGACCGCCTTGGGCCTGGGTCTGGGGCCTTTCTGTGTGGAGTTTGCATGTTCTCCCCGTGTCTGCGTGGGTTTTCCCCGGGTACTCCGGTTTCCTCCCACAATACAAAAAACATGCTCAGGTTAATTGGTAAACTCTAAATTGCCCATAGGTGTGAGTGTGAGAGTGAATGGTGTGTGAATGGTGTGTGTGCCCCACGATTGGCTGGCGACCATCTGGGGTGTATCCCTGCCTCTCGCCTTAACGCGCTGGGATAGGCTCCAGCAGACCCCTGCGACCCCGAAAGGGAATAAGCGGGATAGACAATGGATGGATGGATGGATATCCCTAACATAAATGATATATTTGTGATTTAAAATGGGAGTGTGTGTGACGCTGGCAAAAAAAAGTATAAATTTATACTTTAATATCTTATCTAGAGTGGAAAAAAACAGATAATATGCAAGTGGCCATTTGAATCATATAGGAGCTTTAAATCCCTTTAAAACACATTTTAATATTATAAATTATATATTTTCTCACCTTTACTATTTGTGCCCTTTAACTGGGCAAACATTATGCTTATGGGGCTGCTATAAAACATTGAGTTAAATTAAAACCCATTCTTCAGTGTTCTGGTTCTTTATGATTTGTGGGCTAGGGTAGCACAGCATTTTTCTACCATGCACATTGGCCAGGGAATAACCTGCAAAAAAAAAAAAAGAAGAAAAAGATCTGAAATGAGAAAAAATGAAATGTTTATCCATTGATGAATTCAAGGGCATCATAAAAGGGAGGTTTATGTAGGCCGCTGTTTTAATATCTTTTTCTACTGTTTCATTGTGAAATGGCTGTATCATTTATGGCCCGTTTTAAAACGTTGTGATTCTGTACGACTGCTACCTTGGCCAAGTCTGTCTTGTAAAAGAAATAAATTTATTTCAGTGGGACATTCTGGTCAAATAAAGCAAACTAACATTCAAGATGCAGGTTATTGTCCTGACACCAGGGGGTCAGGTCCTTCACGTTGGTTAACGCCACGATAAATCATCGTTTCAGTTGTGCATTAGTTTTAATAACACATGCATCTACCCCAGTGTTTGATTTGATAATGTTATGCAGCACCCCCTATTATTAAAATAGTAGAGATAAATATTGAATAAAACATATTTTAAATGGTTAAAATTCACTCTGTTATGAAATATCTTTGTTTTCCATTGTAATAATCTTCCATTCAAATCATGTATGGAAGAGATGTTTTTTGTATTTTGTGAATATTTTATGTTTTTTTTTCCCCCTGTGTGACATCAGTTCCACTTAGTATAATCTCCCTGTTTGAATATTTTTTGATGGATTTTTTATTTTGACTATTTCTGTAATATATTGTGTTTGCGATCTGTCAGAAAACCAAACAAGGCTACGGAACGCTCGAGGTGACGTCGTAGCATGTTCACCATCCGAACACGGTTTGAAAAGAACATGTAGTGACACGCGTTAGCACCACGTGAAATCACGCTAAGTCAAATCCACGCACAGATTTGAACATGAGGTGCGTGTAGGTGCCGCGTGCATTACGAGGAGCGAAGTGAATTAGTAGAGGTTTACTTGTCCATTATGGAACCGACGTGCCATTCTTCATTAAAATGCGACGCTCTGCGCCTTGCACGTCTTAATTGACAGCCGTGTTGCCGTAACATGTCTGTTCTTCTCCCAAGAATTTGATGAATTGCGGCATTTTTTTTTTTTGACAAGATTCATATGACACTGGGAAATGAGCAGCAAGCAAAATCTTCCCCCTACACATGTATTGGATATTTAAATGCCTGTCATGTCTGTGTGATTTTACGAGGGTTTGACTGATGGGTCTGCATGGGTTCAATCTGCCATGGGAATATTTGTAACACGGATTCACAAAATATATATGCTGTTCTCTAATACTAAAAGGAAAAAAAAAATACCTTTGAATTGATTTTTTTACTGCCTATATTTTCATTCTGTGTGTGATCTTTTCTGTTTTGTCTTTGCATGCGTTTTCAATCTATAATCTAGACTTGAGTTTTCAAAGAAAGAAAAGCAATCTTGAAACACTTTTAATTGTTATATTCTTTGACCTAGTACATCATTTCATGGTTTTGAACATCATCAGCACAAGTGGATGAGGGCTATATCAGCCCTGACTTCTTGTAGTCTACATTAGGAGTTAGGAGAAAAACACAGAGATGGTTAAATGATAATTTGGATAACACAAATGAATAATTCATTCAAATTCATGGAGCTCACGCACTCGCATTTCATATATCTCACAATCATCTGTACCGATGGAGAACCTAAAATTCCTGTCTACGGTAATATCCCGCGCTTGTGCGAAGGTTTCTACAGTAGCTGGGAGGATCCGACCTCGCCGTGCAGGAGCTGGAGGCAGGCCCGCTAATCCTGAATTACTGGCTCAGGCATTTCTGCGACCGTCTCCAGATGTGACTGATTCTCTTTCCCGCTAGAGCAATTTTATTATGCTGATGAGTGTTTCATCCTAATGGAAAAACCATTAGGGTAAATATATGCAAATAAAGTGCTCCATTCTTTCAGCTCTGTTTGTGGCCCAAGGGTTAGATAAAGAGGTTTAATGTTTTCTTTGAATGACAATTACTTTAGAGTCTCGGGGTGCGCCGTCCTCGCAGAGGTGCTACATCAAACATACACTTACGGCACTTACCTGCACTTTCATCAGTATGCAGGCACTTGATTGTTAATGAGGTCATATGAGGTTGCGTTTCTGGCGAAATGAGTTTGAAATCACACGTTTCCCCCCCTCGCCCACCCCTATACACTCACAGGTTTATGGCCTGCTGCGAGCGTGGGCTTTTTCACATTCGCGGCCGCGAGAATCGACCGCGTGATGTCAGCCACGGGTGCGCTTCTGTCGAATTTACAAGTTAATAATAAAAAAAAAAAAAATCAACATATCAACATGAAGAGAGCACACCATAATGAGAATTGCAGTGAATGCTGCGGTGCTATAAAGCCACATCCAACAATGTGTCATTATTCTTGATTTGCAGCTTCAGATGAAATTACTACGAAAGTTTCTTAATTTGGAATGTATGGCAGCTATTCGCCTTCTAGCGAACCCCATGGAACCATATTTCACCAAAATATGTGGATAGCAACTGATGTTTGTCAATTATATACAAAAAAAAAATGCATAAACGAAGGGAGTCAAAATAAATATTGTGTAGTTTTGTATGTCAGCTCTTAAAAGTACTTCTTAGTTTATGTTTTACACTGACCAATGAAATTCTCAAGGCCAATATTTACATTGAAATGGTAATAGAGGATTAAAATATCACATGTTGACTGACTGACTGAGTCTGTGGTGAGGTCGGATGCTTTTATTCGCCTCACTTCTTCCCTCCTTTATAAATGGGATTCACCTCGACAATCACATTATTCTTTTGTGTCAAAGTCCAACGCCCAAATTAAAACATGTCAAATTTGCATCCCTGGCGTTCACGGGTGGACTCACGTGGTAGCGGGAACAGCTGCCCGTGCAAATATTAAATCGAAAACAAGACGCCACTATAACTACAGTTAATTGGATTTTTCTGAACAATTAACTGTGACTCCTTAAGCCTCCTTTAACGGTTTTCTATCAATTAATTAAAACTACACTGCCTGCCACTTTTATGTAAGTGGCGGACAGTACAGAACAGCGACTGTAAAGGTTAACCGGGGAAAACACCTTTTCCATTCTGCACGACTAAACGTATCGCACTAGAAGGGGCTTTAAAAAACATTATTCATCATATATTTTTAATATTCAAAAAACTGCGAGAATCTGGCATCTTAAGGCGTTAGGATGTCAGACATTAAAAGCATGAATCCTTTTTGGTGCCCTAATTAATAATAATAAGTACAAGTGGGTGCAACCTTTTTGTTCTTGTGATATGTGACATAACCGCCTTCTATTTTAGTTGCGGGAGAACTGCACCGGAAGGCTTAGCTTCCTTCTCTTTTTCTAGCATTTGCTTGAAATGTTCTCAAAGTACCGCTGCTTTTAATAAGGCATTCGACAATAATTAAATGAGCCAAATAAAGAAGAATGAACGCAAAGTGGTCAGTAGCTCCCGTGCAGAAAATATTTGCGGCATTACCCAAAGTTTTACTGTTGGTTTTAACAGTGCCATCCACTGGGTCAACAAAGCAGAAATTTAACAAAATAATGCCTGAACGTAAACTATTATTGAGTCCTAAAATCTAGATTTTTTTTTTTTTTCTTCTAAAGCACAAAATAATTAAGCAGTTCTACGTAAGTCTGTCGAACAACCCTGCTACCCGATGAAAAATGAGGTTAAGGGATACTGAAGGAGGATGACAAATGGATAAGAACGCGCTGTATTTCTGAGCGTGCCGTGGGAGGACACTATTGTCCCACAATGCAATGTGCAGCAGAAAAGGATGATGGAAAAAAAAAATATATATATATATAGCAGGCATGTATGCCTCATACAGCAAACAAGGGAACGACAGGACAAATGGCAGAAAAGCAACTCAAAGCTTGACACATTAGTATAAGACTAGAAACAGTACATCGTGATAGGTAGGACAGAATGTACGGTTAATTAAATCCTTTCGCATTTAGCACCTGCAGTATAGTTTCAGGTCTAAAAATGGAACAACTATGATCAATACTATTAGTATATCATTAGCTCACTGCTGGTGAGAACATGGAAACATAAACTGTTCATTATGGCTGAGCAACCACAGCATTAACATGTTGGAGTGATTTTTTTTATTTTATTATTTCTTATTTTAAACCAGTCATGCGTTAGATGTTCTGTTCTCCATTACACTGAACGAGCCACCGAGATTTAGAAGGCGCTACAAAATGCTGCTCTGCTAATTGGATTATGAGCCGGTGGAAAATGTAGGTTGCTGTTGAACGTGTCGGAGATGTTGCCTTTTTTTTTTTTCTTCCTGTGGGGAGAGTTTGTTTTTTTTTTTTTCTTTTCCTGACATCAATCAGCCCCGCAAATTAATTGTTATTCCCTCAAAACATTAAGCCGTGATTCAAAGCTGCCTCAGAAATCAATGCCAAGAATTATTAAAAGCTCTCCGACATCGGAACCATTTAAGGACGATGGCAACTGTGAAATCCCAAATAAATCCCTGCACAGTGTGTGGTTTTGTGAAGTAAGTTGGGGACAATGCACTCATTTTCCTCAGCAGCATTTATGACAACTTAAACGCAGTATTTATATACTTGTTTCTGTAATAGCTTCCAGTCTGCGTATCTTATTAGGATATCAAGACTTACAGTTTAAAAGAAAATCCGAAGTGACAAATTCTGCCTGAAAATTCCACTCTTCTGTTTGGTATCATTGTATAAGAGATTGTTTTGTGTATTTCACATAACATATACTCAGAGAACGGTAATTTTGTTTATGTCAACTGCAGATTTATTTAGGGTTTTGTCTCACATTTCTGCTAAATACAACAAATACAATACATCTACTCTTATTTGCTGTTCATGCAAAAACTCAACTCCCACGCTGCACGCAGCTTTGATAAACTCATTGTGGTTATTCAGTGTTAGGCAGGAAAAAAAAACTATAACACCGAGCCAGTTTTCTACAGTGAAGCTCAATAGATCGGAAATGTACATTTTCCATAAAAATCCTTCCAATATCAAATCTTTTCTCTGGTATCAAGGCGGCGGCACTGAATGAAATAATAAAGGTTTGGAGCTTCTTTCACAGCAATGGCATCGATTCAAAGGCAATGGTGCAATAATTCCATGAATGGTGAATGGTCCACATTCGTATAATGCCTTTTAATTCTTCCAACATTTACCTATTCACACATGCACAATTTTAGCATACCCTCACCTGTTCAACTTTTTATTAAGGCCTGAAGAAATGACGGCCTATATGGAGTCAACAAATCAGCGTCTCTTACTTATACAATTTCTGGGTTTTCTCATAGTATAACAATTATTACAATTGACCTATTATTACAACCCACCTGTAGTATTAGCTGTAGTCTTACAATTATTTTGTTTGTTACACATTTTATGGTTTTTATGCATAAATTTGCTGTTTTGTACAGCTTTTCCTTCCACATATTACTATCTACCTAGATTATGTATAGTATATATAGGTAGGAAAAGGTGATGGGAGGAAATTGATAACGTGCCATGATGCTATTGGTTGATTGGAGGGTCAAATGGAATGTAGAAGGAAACGTGAAACTTTGAAAAAACGAAGAAATGTTGGAACTGAGTGGTCTGTGTGTGTGTGTGTGTCTGTGTGTGTGTGTGTGTGTCTGTGTGTGTGTGTTTGGCTTTAAGATGGTGGACTACCCAGCTGAGTAGTCCACCATTAGATGGGAGTAGGGTGAGACCACTACAGTGACTTAATGCCCAAGTAGCTTTGCTCGGTGACAGCTGGAGAGCACTTTAAGGTTCCCGCATGGACTCATACAATATTAATGTTGTCTTGGTAAGCAAGAGAACACATGAAAAATACAGCTGCCACAGCCTCTACGCCCCCCTGGGTTTTTACATACAGGTCAGTGAGGAGGCGGCACGCTGCTTAAAGCTGAAATATGAAGGACTCGACAGCCTGAACTGACAGCATGGACTTGAAAGGCAATTTTTTTTTTTTTAAGGATGCTTTTTAGGCAAATGATTAGAGTGGTAACATGTATTTAAATGATGCGATGTGTGCCGCTGCCGGACAGCTGCTTGGTGGTGTCCAGGGCTGTGAAGTGAGAGGAGGGTTTGATGCACTTCTCTCACTAATGAGATGTTAAAGGTCACATGATAAGCTGACACCTTAACTTGTTGGGTCAACTTTAAAGGGTTAACTGCTTCCAGGTTGTATAATTACTGTTCAATTACTCTCAGTGAACTGTTCTCCTTCAAGTTCCTTTCCTGGAAGTAGTTTCAAGTTTCGAAGAACCAAAATATAAATGAGACATTTACAAAATGTTGCAGGTTGTTTTAAAACTGTTCTTATATATTCAGTATAACGACGACACACCCAGAAGTCGTGTAGCCTATGTGACATCATACCTTTATATCTCCACAGGTTAACCCACAGCCATTGAAGCTAATGTTAACCTAGAAAATGTGCATGCATTGCATTAATTACCAGGTATAGTGATATCGCTGCGTCCTTGAACATTCACAATGTGAAACCATGACTCCAGTGAACAGTAATTTAGTTAACCTACTACAGCCTGAAGCTGCTCCGCTGACAGTTGCACAGTTTATAAGTTCACAGTACCATAAAGTGTTTGATTAACCCAATTAAAAATCAATCCACCCAGAAAATTCTCTTATATGTGATCCCACATTGTAACTCTTTTTTTTTCATTCTTACAGCTATGCACTTTGTGGACAGTGTGTTCTTGTTAGCTGTTGTGTTTCTTCCTGTGTTGTGCTCAGAATTCTGCAAGAACCTTAAAATGTGCATGTGATCAGTACACAGAGCAGAGAATGAATAAAAAAAATCATCATGACCCACAGAGGTGGTTTATTGTTTCATTCTGCAGTCCGCTGCTGCCTCGATCAAGCACTTCTTGCATTTCCTTATTAACTAATTTCCCCCCACAACTCTGCAGTCAGCAGTTGTGTCACATTAATGTGCAGATTGATTAAATTCAAAAATCAAAAAAACAAAAAAGTTGCATTGATTGGAGATGGATGGATGAATGCAATGTCTTAAAAATCGTCCAAAGGCACATGCCCAAACTTGGAAGTTGCATTCACACAGGATCGGGATAGTGGGAATAAACAGTGTGTTTAGGCTGTGGGAGTCTGATCATACGGGGTGCCTTCCGTCATACAGAGCCCAAGGCTATCTATGAAACCCCAGACTATTCTAGCAGTACATACGTACTTATTTGGCCAAACAGCAGCATGTGGTATGCAGTGTACAAACAAAAGCAGAACCTGCACTATGCCAAAAATGTGCAGAAGTCAAACTGAGAGGGGAAACAATCTCCAGGATGCAACAGTCTACCTTTCCACAAGTCACATGACGTTTTGCTGTTTTGATGCTCAGATCACAGTTATAAATATAATTATACATGAACATCGTGGTTGTTGATCCCCTGCAGCAGGAGAAGTGTGTCTACCCAGAGAAACTCGTGCGAAACAAAAATCTCTGCACAAGCTCTTAAGACTTATGACTGCAAATGATAAGAGAAGAGCAAATTAAATTTACAAGCACATGTGTGATTTTTAACACTCGTATTCAATGAGTTTATTCATCTCATTTTATAGTTGTGATCTTGACTTGTTAAAACAATCTCAATGTATTCTTTTATATTTTTTTCTGATGGCTTATATTGGGTGTACATTCTTGTTGGGCTACAGGTTATATACTGATACTGTGGACTAAAAGAAAACAAATATTTTATGACTTATTAATTACCAAAATGGGTGATATGTGTTTTCCTTTCTATTGGTGCATTTTTCTTGTCATTATCTCTAATACTGACACAGATACTACTGAATAACTTTTTTTTTTACTGCTTGTGTGGAGTAAAACAATCTAAATAAATGGCTAATGGCCAATAGAAAACCAGATTTATGGTCACCTGATTAATGGTATATGGTTTGTGGTTGCTGAGGGGTAATAAGAAAGTCTCACTGTGGATGTGTGTGTTTGTCCCTCATTTTATTTTATTTTAAAGTGTAGTTACAGTTTAAATGCAGCCAGTGTCAGTTTGATGGTGCATTGTTTTATTGTCCTAGTCCTTCCTTTTGTACTTTTTTACCATCGTTGCTTTTATGTTTAACACCAACCTGCCAATGGGACTGGGGATGAAAATCAGCCTTTTGGCTATGATCGATGCACATTTTCATAAAATGTGGTGGTCTCATTTAATGAAATAGAATAAAAAAATCCTAATCTTCATCTACTCTTAATAGGTAGTAAAATGTTGTGATGTCATGAGGCCGACTGCAGAATGTGGATTCTGTATTTGGGTCACAGATGGGCACTGAAATATTTACGGTTACAATTAAATTACTAAACTTTCTAAACTATAGCATGGAAACCTGATATATTGTAAAAAGAAAAAAAATAAGTCTTCCAGCTTCATCCTTAAAACACTTTCACAGTACCCCCTGTTTATCTTTAGCTCACAGACTCTTATTGTTTTAGACAACGTGACCATAAAGAGGTTTGTTATTTCCTAGCTCTCCCCTTCCTGCTTGTCATTCATTGGCGGCGACCATGTAATTCTGACTTTATTGTGTCATCAGTCCTATGTAGCATTTCTCTCCTCCATCGCCGGGTTGTTTTGCGGGTGTGTCGGCTGCCTCCACATCATGCCATTAGACAGCCCGCATTACAGAGGTGACTACTGTAATTTTCCCCCTACCTCTCTCTGTTTGCACTCTCAAACACTCAGCGGCTGAAAATTGCCGTTGGAACACAATGATGTGATGCGACTACTGATGCCTCGCAGTTTGCCTGCTGTTTGTCAGGAGATGGTCAGAGATGGCCACCGTTTCCCCCCTCTAACCGCCTGCAGGCTACAGGAACCTGTCACGTTCTGTAGAGCGAGTGCATGTGCGCTGCATAAATCCTTACTATTTGTGTTTCGCTGCAGATTAATTCTGTGTCGCTTTATTACACTTCCTGAGGTTATCGTAACCACGACGACAGATTGAATATCTGTGACCTGTGACTGGCAAGCCTGTGTATGCCAGTTATAATTCATGAAATAGAAACGGATGATAATAGCAAGAGAAATAAATATTAGAAATAAGGAAAAAAAGGAAAAAAATGTTCATATTATTGGACGGAAAATATTTGAGCAAATAATTTTAATGTATCTAACCTTGATACATTTTGATTGATTGCATAAAGGGATAGTTCAACATTACTGAAAATCCGTCCATCGTTATGACTCCCATAGTCATAGCAATAGGTTTGACCTGCGACAGTTTGACCTGCACATTGACCACACTATAAAACAAATATATGCAGCAAATATTCAGGACTGCTTTATTCTTTAAATAACGTGCACTTTTAGGATCACTCTGCTGAGCTGTGCTTGGATTGTAAAGGCTTGTAGAGTTCTGTTACACTTTCAAAACATGGTGAATACAAAGGTGTGTTTGTTGAGTTTAATGAAAGAAACCAAAAAATACCATTAGCCGCTTAGCAGCGGCTGAGCCGCTCATGGCTCTGCTCTGTTGGTCTGGAAACAGCTTTGGAGAATTTTTAAAATTGTTGAATTATCCCTTCAAGTAAATTATGTTGCGAATTAGCATTTGCAAGAAAGGAAGTCAAAGCGCTACTGAGAAAGTCAGAGAGAAAGAGTTTGATGTCTCACACATAAAAAAGGCAGAAATGACCGGTCTGATGTGTGGTCATTCTCAGATGCTGTAATAGCGCTAAACACAGTGAACAGTGTTGTGCTCCATTTCCTGGAAGAGTCTTAAGTCAAAGGTGATCATACGATCTATCTCACAAACATTTTTAAAGAAATAGTGTGTAAGTACTTTGCATTCGATGGATAGCGCTCTCCAGCGATGTACTCTATGTTTCGTTTAGCGAAGCTATGATGAGCTATGATGACTGAATATTTAGAAGTTGTCAAAAAATATCTGCAAAATTTCACTTTTACAGTGACATGATTATGTCATTATATTACATTATATTACATTATATCTAATGTCATAGCAACATTATCAAAGCTTATAACAAACCAAACAGAAAATGAACAGTATATCCACTATTCTCTACGGGAGTGAGCAGAGCTGTGCATCGGCTCGTTGGGCAGCAGCAGCAGCGTCGGCTGAGCCATCCAGGCTGTGTCCTAAACCTCATCTGTGTAAGATGCTCTCATGGCCAAGAGCATCTTACGAAGTGTCTACACAGAAAGCGTGTAGTGTAGCAGCACATTTGGCAGAATGCTCCGGTGTGGAGCATAGGTCGCCTGTGTTTTCAGAGCCCATTACACAATGACTGTGGAAGAAAATAGAGTCGAGGCCTAAAGATGCTCTTCGTACACGGTGTCTGGACAGCTTGTATTTAACTGGTCTGTCTTTTTTATTATTTTACTTTTTTTAAAAAGGCAATTGTTTTCATATACAGTAGTACAATCCCTCCTTGGACTGCATTGTCTTTCATCAAATTGCAACCATCTGTTCCTGCTAAATTAGGTCTGTTCGTCTTTTCCAAGATTTCGAGTCACTTTGTGTAACATAGAATGTTCCTTGTTATTGTCTCAGCATTAACAAGGTAAAAAAGAAATTGAATACGGCATTTAAATAGTAGATGTGGAGAGCAGGTCTACAATAGGAAAATAAAGCAGATTCAGATGAAGATTTTGCAGGTTTCATGTACTAAATCCATACATTTAATTTTTTTGTTGTCTTGTTTTTTTCTTTTTAAACCTTTATTAATAAAAGACAGATACAAGACGTAACGAAATTCACTAACCTTATAAATTGATTATTATAGTCTTTTATAGTCTATCACTCAGTACTTATAGTTTAAGGGACCAAATCAGATAAAACCTTTTAATGTTTTTTATTCCAAGGAAGGATTTCAATTTTTTCACAATTTAAATGTAAATTCCACAGTCAGCATACATACTTTTTTTAATTAATGGGTCTTTCTACTTTAGTATACATGTTTAAAGATTTTTTTTTTTTTAAACTGTATATCAGTTAAAAAAAAATAAGCACCACCCACATACATCACTTCATATCTGATTGAAATATTAAGGTAATTTCTCTATACAAATCTCATGCACATATTTAACCCTGTCTCCACTGTAAATTTGTCTCAGATTCTATCTTCATCAGTGTAACGATGGCGCAGGACTTTTATTTTCTGTCTTCTAAGTCTTGTATGCATGTAACCACTGTGACTGCCTTTTAGACTCGTGAAATGTCGGCGACCTTCACTCAAAACCTCCTCCTCAATACCAATCAATCTGACGCTTTCACCGCGCTTCGTCCTAAAACACGAGACACTCTAGATAATGCTGCTGCCGCTGCTGCACCTTGGTTATGTGGATACAAGGTTGCCCGGCACCCTGATATATTTAGATTTTATATTGCTGCTGCCTCATCTGACTTTTACTATATACATCAAAAACAAAAGCCAACAGCGTAGTGGAGTGCAATCCTCCTCCTCGTTACGACCGTTCTCTCCAGTGTGATTATTTCATCCAGTTATCACAGCGGTGAAGACCAACACCTATTACGGGCCCCACTGATCTGCAGAAGGAGACAGTGCTCGGTGGATTGCAAATGGCACACGCGGTCTATCCGGATAAAGCCGCCGCTGCTCCGCGGCGAACACAACACAGTCAGCAGCATTTATGAGGCAGCCGGTGAATTATCTGTTAACACAAATTTATTTTAGCCGAAAGTAGTCTAAACGCCAAGGGTATCCCAGCAAACATGTAATGCTCCTGTAGCATTCTGCTTCCAGGTTTTGATTTCAGAGCCCTCCCACATCTCATGATGTGGAAATGTTTGCATTCAGACACCAGTTTAGAACAGGAGCCTAGTTTTTTTTTGCCTTGCTCCTATCATAACTAAACTTAACATAATGTACATAAATATAGATTATTTCTTTTTAATATTACAAGTTTTCTAAATTAACTACTTTAAATATGCAGATGAGGTAAACGCTCATTAAATATGCACTCATTCGTAGAGCTGCAACTACATTGATCACATTAATCGCCAGGGATGTGCACAAGGGGTTTGCTCAGGTTGCCCAGGCAACGGCCCACAAGCCCTCCTGGACTGACGTTACCCTTCCGAGGAAGAAAAAAAAATGAATTATTCAATCAATGGGTAGAGAATTTCAAGTTGACCTAGGCCTGGATTTGAACATGGAGGAAAAAAAATCCAAAACAATTAATTTCTGCAGCCCTGTATGCGACCTGCAACACTAGAGAGCTGTTTCTTCACATGTAAGTCCCTGGTAATCACCAACTATTTTGATAATCGATTAAAAGATTTTAGCTAATTTTAGCAAGAAATTTAAAGAACAAATTCTTGGGTCCAGCTTCCTGAACCTGAATATCTCCTGGTGTCTTTAGTCTTCTATAATAGTAAAAAAAAAAAAAAGACATTTTACTTACGTACCACCTCACCCTCGGCAGGACTCCGGAGACAGGCGACAGATGTGCTGGGGGCCGCAGCTGCACCTCATCACTCCGCCACCTCAAATACCACGGTTTCCTCCTCCTCCACCATTGCCACAACATTGCAGATTTCTCTGTGTAAACAAGTTAGTCTCCACCTTGCGGTCCCCTGTGTGCTCTCCTGAGATAATCTCTTCCCTGTTGCTCAGCCTTTGCCTCCTGTGCTAACAGATTCCTGACTCCTGCCCCCCCCCCAAAAAAAAAATCTTCAGCTTTGTGTGATTGAAATCTTCCACCATTTTATGAAGCAAACAACTAATCGATAAATCATTTCAGTGATAATCAGCTGTCAAAAAAGTTGCTAAATGGCAGCTAAACTAATTTGCATATTGCACAGAATCTTTTTCTCAAATTGTTGTTTTATTAAAATATACCAAAAACATCATATATGTCCATACTTTGCACATTTTTTCTACACATTAACACTTAATGTCACAAAAACTTTAAATACTCTTGAATACAATCATGGCCTAAAGTGGTGAAACAAAGGTATTGCTAACTCTAATTTGCAGTTAGATTGTAGTCATTAATGCAAAATATCAAATCTTGACAATTTTATGCAACAAAGCCACTTCTGTGTATGGGGGTAGCGTTGTAGGTTAGATAACTTGCATTCTTTAGATCTAGAGAAAAGTTATGAGGTATCGAATAGCCTTTCAACATTCCACTAACCTGTCCTGGTAAGCTAATGTAAATGACATACGCAGTAAATGACACCATGCACCATCTTTATGGATGAAGTTGTCTGCAACAATGGATGTGTGGAATAAGATCGGTCTGGCTTAGAATTGGTATTTAGGACGAGTTCACATCCTGTAAGATGACCGCAAAGAAACGTCCCACCTCTTCAGCAGATGAAGATGAAAACAATGCAATACACGATGCACATGCATCATTCTGCACAGTGGAGAGCAAAGAAAAGTAAAACGCTTGAGAAAAGCAGTCAATAATAACTTACTTCCTAACGGAGTTAAAGTCTAACAGCTCTCTGTCCAGCCTTCTGTGAACTGTGTCAGCAGTTAGCTGGAAGGAGGTTTTACAGAGCCGGGTATTATTGGACGCTGTAGGCAGGTTAGAGTTAGTGGACGTCTGTTTTCATTCGCCAAAGCTGCTGTCTGCTCTCAGCCCAAATGACGATTTCTGGGCCTTTTTTTATTTTTCTTAAATTTATTTATTTATTTTTGTTTCATTCCTCGTCACACAATCATCCATTTACTGCCAATCACGTTACAACCCATTATAAAACGCAGCTTTGAATGAGCTTCCATAATCCGTCCCACAAACACGAAGCCTTCATTTGGTTTCGTCAAACCTTGTGTCTTGTCATTCGTCCGCTGCCTGCCGAGTGTTTTAATATCAGAGCGGCTGCATTGCTGTATGCAGCTCGCATCTCGCTGTCAATCATCTGGCGTTCGCTGTAGGAAATGAAAGACCCCACCAGGAAATATCCCTTAAAATCATACAGTTTTTATACACAATATTGTCACATCTGTGACTTCTTTTTAGCCAAATGTTTAATTGAATGTGAAAATTCCTCAGTAAGGATGGGAACATTTAATTACTAACAATTATTCTAGCCCTTGCTGCATTGATATTACCATTTAAAGTGCAAAATGTCATGCACAGACCATTAACATTGTTTTTCTTTGCAGAATATTTGATTTACTGTGTTTTAATTAACCCAAGTTACTTGGAATCTTTTATTTTGAGACATCAGCAAGACACTTGGATAGGATTGAATGCATGAGCCCTGTTTCACCCTCAATATTACCACAAGCCAAAAAAAGCCAATATTATCACAAGCTTATGGTGGCTACTTCACTGTGGCTAGTTTACAGAGCATGGCAAGAGACCTGGTTCCCTTTGTAGGAAATATGACTGAAGGACCCTACCAATCTTAAATTTTTTACTTTTCAAAATAGTTTCTCCAGACTTCTTCTTCTACTGGGTCCTCTAGTGACTGTTTTCGGGTCCAATCTCCCCGCTTATCATGGAAATCTGCAACTAGGCATTGATTATATGCAACGGCTCCATAATAGTTGATTAGGTTCAGTAAAGAGTGATTTTTTTTGGGGGGCTGAAGAGGATGAAGAAGGGTGGGCTGCATGCTGGAAGTGAGCTGGGGTAGGGGGATGAAGCCGAGTCCGATGCTGGGTTTCTTACGGACACACACACACACACACACACACACACACACACAAACACACTAATCTGAATATGCACACACAAGTTGAGATGCATTTGCAAATGACAACAAGTATTCTATAGCCTTGATCCAACGATGTAGTTTAGAAAGAGGTCAGGTTTTGGGTTGAGCAAAGGTTATTTGTTAAAGTTAAACACAAAACATTGATTATTATTAGATCAACGGAAAATCCCCATTATCATGATTAGAATATTATCCATGTATTCAAGGTTAGGGTGTGATTGTGGTCATGGTTTTATTGCTCTTTAATATGTCACCTTTGTTTCCATCATAATTACAGTGACTAATCATATCTATTTTCTCAGATATACAGTCTGTAATATATGTATAAGTTAGCTGATGCCTATCTCTGCTAAAACGTTTGTTTACTGATGTCAGAGTTCCAAAATAAATACAGCTATATATATATATATATATATATATATATATATATATATATATATATATATATATATATATATATATATATATATATATATATATATATATATATATACGCTTTAACTGTCTGAATGCACAAGATGATAAAAGCAATTCAATCCAGTCAAACAACACTTCTCAGTACTTAGTGGGCCCATTTTGACACCATGATGGACGGTTATGTTCACAGTCTTTTAGATTTCCAATCTCAACTCATGTAGTCTGAATTATTCTTGTCCTTCAAATGCCAATCACTTCCCTGTAATGCAAGACTTCCAGCCAAGGCTTCATTCACACCCACCATACCTCTGAATCACCATGGCAACAGCAGGCATCCCATTCTCCCCTGCACGGTAAAAGCATGTCCCGTGTGTCTCTTATTGAGATTTGCATGCACGTTAATCCTATAGGATTACTCAGTGTTCCTTTCATGAGTGAGAAACGGCACAGCAAAGATACGCTTCTGACAGCTCAGATCAAAGCCGTGTTTGTGGGTATAGCAGCTTATTGCTTTCATGAAAATGTTTTGATATCAACAATGTGATCACACAGATTGATAAATACCCAAGAAATAATCAATATAATATCTTTAAAGTTCACTCATTGGATACTGTTCAACACTTCATCGGTGTACATATAACACAAATCAACAACAATGTACTCACTTAGGGGAGATAGTCAAATGGGATTAAAACAATTAGGGTTAATATGTACAATGTGTAAGTATAGCTTTCCCACCAACTGTATCATAACACATTGGACATCGAAGGGCTCAAAGTACCACAACTCAAGAGTTGAAATATTATGCATTTTGTCAACAACATCAAAAGCATGTATCTGAATATCCAATACCAGAAAAACATGAATAAAATTATATATATATACTTCTCAGAAAGATGCCAACAATCTTACTGAAAACTGGCATTTCAAAATCTGTGCAAACAACAAGCAACAAGATATAATGGTGATATTCAGCACTATTACATTCAGCCCAAGTTGTGACACATATTTTATTTGACATGCAGAGTTGAAGGTCCAGAATTTGTGTTTGGTTTTATACCCTCATACTTCAGCCATGTAATAAAGAACCAAAATTGCATAAATGCTCATGGAAGTGGGCCATTGAGTGATGTTTTGGGATCAAATCATTTTGAGGATAGGAATCTTAAAATGATTGATGATGCTCTTCGAAATAATAGTTTCAAAAACACTGTCATTCTCTCTGTAACACATGGGGAAAAATACTATGTTATTGACATGCACCAACAGTATGAGCAGAGGGACAATCCAAATAAGGGGCACTGTTTGACTGGCATTAAACTCAATAGCACTGCCAGTGCAAAACATTTGAAGTTGAAGCATATAAATGATGTAGTATATTCCCATTTGAAGTACATTTCTTATTCATATATTTAAACAACTCAACTTCATACTGTGCTATGGCTTCTAAGATAATATACATTATCTTAGAATGTGAGGAAATAATTTCAAATTGAAATTATCTTATACATTAAAGTATGTCAAGGTACTGAATAACGTAAAATACCAAACAATTGCCAGATCTCAGGCATAGTCGTAGTCTGATGTCATTGTGAAGGTATACTGGTAAAAAGGGCTACTTTTCATTTAGATTTTCTAACCACATTAAGTTTTTGTTCAAAGTATCTGTCAGTACCTCTTGATACCAACCTAAATTTTAATTGATATTAAACCGTGGTATTGCACATCACCACTAAACATCATTTAATCAATGTTCTTGTCCTTAAGATATATCCTGCATTATTAAATTTCAGAAACATTCCACAACACATAGAATTGAGTTGAGGCCTAAACTGTTACCCGTCACTAATGCAATGGTGCTGCAGAGAGAGATTGTTCAGTAAATGACACGTTCATTCCCTTTTTCTCCAGGACTTATTCATCTTCTACAAATGAAATTTGTATTTTGCCAATGCCATATTTGTTTTTTTTGTTTTCGTCTCGGGAATGAACAAGAGAAATGAGATGGATATTCATCACGAATAAACTCAGACATGGCAGTAAATCGCAAAGTGTAACATATTAACACTGAGTTTATGCGGATGCCTCGTTTGGACCAAAGGGGATTTGCTTTTTTCAAAGTCATCACAAAAATCTTGAATTTGCAAGGCGTTCTTTGATCATGAATATAATTGGCTGCTTTCTGTAGTATTTTCCGTCACAGAAATTCCACTATGAATCTATATGGATTTATTAATTTGACTTCCTCATTCTTGAAAATGAACTCTAATGATTTTAAAAGGGGAGCATAAATTAAAGTGTCATTTACTGGTATCCGCTCATATACTCCAGATCCTTTTTTTTTCCTTTTGAATCATATCTTAGTCCTAAATGAATTTTCGCTGCTTCAACAACACTCCATTTCTCATTAAAATACTTGGTCCATTTAGATTTTGTGTTTAAGTTGCTAAATGGATTGTAAATATTACTTTAGACGCCCTCCGCTGCACTTCTACTGGGATTTTCTAACATGAACTTCAGTGACATACACTTCCATGCTTTTAACAGGAGATAATACGTGATTGTTGACAGCACCATCATACTGGAGGAAACCAACTTCTTAGCGACGATCTATGACAAGCTTTAGCAATTTGAAATCGCAATCAGTGTAAGCAATGTAAGGTGAAATGTGATATGGCGTGCAGCTTATAAAACAAACAATGACCCAAGGATCATCTCTTGTTATTATTTTTATGTTGTGCTGTGATAGGTGCTGGTGGGTGCCCTGAAGGGCTGAACTGGCCATCAGGAGCCCTGGGAGGTTTTTGGCCTGGCCTGCAAAAATGGCCCCCAGACTTTTCATAGTAACAATAGGAAGACAAAAGTTTCAGGCCACTTTCTCCACTTAAATGTGTTGCTATTCATATAACCAGTTAGTTGTGTTCTCAATTATGAGTTTTATAAGTTTTGAAATAAACACAGTTAGTGTTAGTTATTAGGTGGGGGACAATTACTAATTCTCATTAATAAACACATTTAATTTCTTAAATAAAATTAAATTTGGCTGAATAATAATTGATGTTAAGAACCAAACGAGTTCCTTCTGAAGCCAAATGTACATTGCCAGAAACAAACCAAACAATAGAAAAACCCCAACAACGTGGTGAGTGAGTAAATTATCAAAAAATTAAATATATGCATCTTACAAAAAAAAGCTCCTCTAAATTTCACTCTATTCATGACAATATCTACCACTGCTGAATAAAAACAAATAAATGCATTTTAAAAAAAAACACACACAGAGACAGAGGGAGAGATTCTGTCCATTGCTGAAGTAGAAGTTGATGACATCACTGCTCACATCAACTCTGATTTTCATGCGTATATTCAAACTGGGATCAATGCCCTTTAGTTAACACTGTTATTTAGACAGATTTTCCTTCAACATTCTGAAAAGTGAACAGCAGACATTCAACTTGCAAATTGTTTTGAGGGAAGTGGGAAATGGATCGGCGCTTCAAAACTATTGAAAGCTTTAACTTGCGTCGCGCTAAGCTCCTCCACCGAGAACTCGACCGGCTGAACGACCTGTGCAGCGCGGGGGTGAGTCAGAAAATAGACGACCTGAAAACGGAGAACCAGCAGCTCAAAAAGCTGCTGAAAAATATGTCCGCCGAGGTCTCTTTCACAATCCAGTCAGAGATGAGACTATTTGAAATGATGATGAAGATCCACGACAAGCTCCAGGCGAAGGAGGCGGAAGTGCAGCGCCTCCAGGACCACATCACAGCCACCGGAAAAGCTCAGGAGCTGGGCATGATGATCAAGACGGTGGCCGCCATCTTTAATGCAGAGACGAAGGGACAGAAAGACAAGACCTAAAGGTTCTGATTGTGTTTGTAGAAGAGAGGAAAAAAGTTGTGGGAGAAACAAAAAAATAAACAAAGATTTTACATTTAAAAAATTAATGTGAAATTGAAAGACAAAATATATGTGAAAATGACTTCTACAAACACACTTCTACATACACAGGAATGATAAAAAAAACAAAAAGACAAAAAAATGAGTAAAACACACACTAAGTTTGTTGTTGTTTTCTTTTAACAATTGAA
This sequence comes from Eupleurogrammus muticus, assembly GCA_036785175.1. Taxonomy (NCBI): domain Eukaryota; kingdom Metazoa; phylum Chordata; class Actinopteri; order Scombriformes; family Trichiuridae; genus Eupleurogrammus; species Eupleurogrammus muticus. Next base: position 17,064,569 of record JAYKQN010000018.1, on the reverse strand, counting down.
TTATTAAATTTATCACTAACACACAAATAACATCATGGGAGAGAAAAAATGTGCACTACACACATCCTCATTTCTACATACACACTTCTGCATTTACAAACACATTCCAACACACAACTCAGATTGTTAACACTGAGATTTAATTAGAGATAAATGTTTTGTCCCAGATCACCACATTTGTAGTGGGGTAACTAACTGGTTCCATAGATGAGAATAAACATGAAAATCATAATTCACTCAAATTATGTAGGTCTGTTTGTGTGCTTTTTAAATAATGTGTTTAGGTTGTGTAGGTCAGCTACATAAAATAAAAGAATAAACTTCACAGGCTTAACAAACTAGTTTGGAACGGGGAGATAGGGGATCTATGGAAAGCAATGTGTAAAACAAAATAAGCAACAGTGCAGGATCAACAAGTAAAAGTAAAATTGAAAAGACAATATAATTAGGGTTACATTTTAAACTGGCATGCATACAACCTTCTATGTTTTTGGGGCTAGTGGTTCCCAGAGTGTCTAAAATTAGAATGGGAGGCAGAGCCTTCAACTATCAGGCTCCTCTCCGGTGGAACCATCCTCTACTCCAGCTTACTGGGTTGGCCCTGGCTGACCTAGAACATTGTAATGCTACTGTAAATTTAGACTGCCAGGTACCTCAGGAGATACTCTGTCCCACTGATGTACCTTTCAAATCTGTTTTGCTCCAGGAGTCCTGCACTCTATTTTTTTTTCTCATTTACAGGCCATGCAGCAATATAGCTGGTTCCTCCTGTTAGAGGTGACATGGTCCAGATCTTATTATGTCCTGGTGGTGCATGGAAGCTTCCACGTATCATTGTCACCTTATCCTTACACATATACCATAAATCCTTATATTTCTGCTTTTCTATTTAATGTTGTACTGTATAGTGTTGTATTGCTGTACAAACTGGAAACTCCCCGAGATGAATCTGTGATTTGTGATGTTGGGCCATACAAATAAAATTGACTTCACTTGACTGGATCAATAAGCTTGGGTCAAATAGACGGAGTAAAATACCATTAGTGGTATAATAAGGAAGAAACAACTTCAGACATTCCACAAGTATTATATAAGTGTACTATAAATGGCGTAGAAGAAGGAGATTGCTTTGATTCAACATTTGTTGATGGAACTTATTTTCTCAAATAATGTAGAGGCATCTGTGCCACTGTTAATGAAAATAATTTAAATAAAAAGCAACCCTGATTCTGGAAAAAAGCTTCATGATTTGATGAAGTGACAAACAGAAATGTCCCTTGTTCACTGTTCCTCCAGTATGGTACAAATCTGTCATGAGTCTATGGGAAAGAATATTTAATCAGAATAGTTAAAATGCTGAGAAGAAGCCATCAGGCTGATCAGGGGGTGAAAATATTTGCTGGTGACATTCTAGTGACAGGACAATCAAAAATCATCAAAGCAACCTCTCAATGTCCCACTTTTAGCAGGAAATCTGCTTCCTGCGTGTATTATTATTATTATTATTATGTAATTAAATGGATGTGTGTGCAGGTCTTGGTGTGGAAAATATCTACAGGTAATTTTCAGCTCACCTTTAGAATGTTATAATATACAATTGTATATTATATTATATTATACTGTTATACCATAATATGTAATATATGATATTGTTATATTTTATTTTATTGTATTATATTAGACTATGTATGTTAAACTATGTTAAATTATATCATGTTTTGACATATTTTTATTTATGTATCTATCTAACATGAATAAAACAAAAATAATTCAAACGCATAAATGAACTTATACAACACCTGTCAATGCTGCTGTTCAGTCAAACCACAAAAGCTGTGAAAGCTGGAAAGCCATCCAGACCATTAGAGCAGCACCACATCACTAAAAAACACTTCACTTAGACCTGTCAAATCTGGACTAGAATACCAAGGAGACTCCAGAGACTCATTAGAACACACTTTAAAATTGTTCAAACCTCCACGCTTATTTGTGAAAGTTAGGTGATTTCAAAAGTTTTTATTTATTTTTTTTTTACACTCACAATAAAAAAATACTGGCTGGATCATAGGTTTTCAAATGGGGAGGTGTGCTCCAAACATTTTCTAAAGGGGCTCAGTAAATGGAGGTAAACCTTTTTATTATTTTTTCTAAAACAGATCACAATCGAATAGTACTACTTTATATACATAGTAGAATGTATCATAGTTGTCAAAAGAAGTGTTATGTGTTATGGTAATAAAATAATAACCCAGCCATAGCTATAATTATAAAGCCTGCTTTAACCTGTTAGACCTTTAAATCATTCCATAATAATTAACCATTGTGTAATTCAAATCAATCTGATCTAATAAATGATGAAACAAAGGGCTATTTTTCCGCACATGTGAAATAACAAGCACACCGACTCTGTGGGTGTGTGCATGCTCACCTGATTACAGATCAATGGGTGTGGTCATCATTCAAGATTATCAGTCACAGCACTGCTCTCATATCTCTGAAACAGCTGAGCCAGTTCAAAAGTTACAGCTCACCATGACAAACAGAAATATTTTCTCCAGGAAATGTCAATGCATCACCACAGAACTGCAAACGCATAAAGACAAGTTTAATCAGTAAGTTTCTATGATAACAACAGAACTGAAGAAGAAATTGATTTATTGAATCTGTTTGCTGCATAATATAGTATATAGATTGACTAATCATTGCAGCTCTGAATGTGCTTATTTTACCAACAAACATGAATATACAGAAAAATATGAAATGATTTGAGTGATGATGAAAGTGTATGTGACAAAGGAAAGAAAAAAAAGAATTGAATATATATTATGTGTCAAAACAATGTCGAAAAAACACAAAGGTTGTGCATGGTGTGACATGGTGTATATGGAATTAAATTTCTCTATGAGGTGATCCTAGAGGAGACACGGTGTGCTCTTTACTGGTAATCCAATATAAAAGTGTGATCTCAACGTCGCTGTCAGTAAAGGTTGAAAAGTCTACATTTCTGAAATGAAAGCTGCCGGAAAACAATCTCAGTTGAAAAAAAAAAGACTGTCTCTGTTTTTTTAGAAGCATTCATAACATAACACAGCTCCATAAGTCTAAATAGCAAATGTGGTTGAATTATTATGATGTTTGGTTTCAGTATGAGATGAATGAAACATAATTATATTTTGTAATAATATTTTCATAATATGGATGTATTTGTTTCTGTCGTTCTGTCTAAACTCCCTTTTGTCCTGCCTGACAACACTCCTTCACTGTGGAGATGGAGACTTACATTAAACTGGATTAAATGCCTTCAGAGTACATTATACAAAGCCAGATCCATCCACTGGTGTCTCACAAGATTAATTTGGGTTCAATAATAATTCCAAACGCCACTAAATGACTCAGACAATGCCAGCGCAGGACCGTATCGACAAGGGGGGGATGTTTAATTATGATAAGCAAGGAAAATCTAATTTATCATTTCAGAATTTTAATTGATTAATTCAAATCATTTCCCCTCCTTTTACTGTCAGAGATACAGAGTGGGCGCTGCAAGGAATATTATGCACCGCTTGCATTTGAAATGAATGATGTATTAGTTTAGAGGAGATTGGAAAAGACTCCTTTGTCCTCACTGAGCCACAGTTACAGGCAATGATTACATAACCATTTCCTCGGCTCCGCCTCTGTCCAAGTGCATTGATTATTATTTGTGTTTACGGGTATGTACAGCCATTATGAAAAGGCCACGATTAAAAACTAATCCACTGACTCCATAAACTTCCTCCATGCATCTCAGCGATCACAGAAGAATCAGTTTAATCTGTTTTTTCTTCACGTTAGCATTGCGATAATCTCATTTATATTAATGGAATTCATATCTACTGTATACTGTCAACTGCAGGATTAGCTCATTATTATGGAGTTATAATATGTCTCCTGAGAACATTTTCAAATGGTGAAACTGTTGGGAATTTATCATGGCACCGCAGCACATCTCATAATAAACATACTTAGGGTTATTCTACCTTATTTGGCAACAGAAAACAAGATGAACACGGGTTCCAACTAATGCCAATAGACCCTAGAGCTGTGTTAATAATAAGATCCTTGGACCAAACACATCTCTCCACCATATTTAATATGGCTCTACTGTCAATCCTGGTCATCTGTGACAATGCAATGTTAAAACATGAGAGAGCATTGAAGGGGCGACACGGTGGTGCGGTGGGTAGCACTGTTGCCTCACAGCAAGAAGGTCGCAGGTTCAAGACCCGCCTTGGGCCTGGGTCTGGGGCCTTTCTGTGTGGAGTTTGCATGTTCTCCCCGTGTCTGCGTGGGTTTTCACCGGGTACTCCGGTTTCCTCCCACAATACAAAAAACATGCTCAGGTTAATTGGTAAACTCTAAATTGCCCATAGGTGTGAGTGTGAGAGTGAATGGTGTGTGAATGGTGTGTGTGCCCCACGATTGGCTGGCGACCATCTGGGGTGTATCCCTGCCTCTCGCCTTAACGCGCTGGGATAGGCTCCAGCAGACCCCTGCGACCCCGAAAGGGAATAAGCGGGATAGACAATGGATGGATGGATGGAGAGAGCATTGATGCAGTTGATGCAAAACTGCAGCATACACCAAGTGAGCAACCACTTCTCATTGAAGTTTATAAGGAAATAAAACATAATTACAAAAGCAGATACAGCAGCTGTAATCAAACAAAGAGAAAGCAGCCTTAAAAGTGAGCAGTTAAAGTTAATGTTACTTAGGAATTTTACCATGACAACCAATTGCCCTTGTCTAGAATATAAGAATATGTAAGATGTTGTGCAACAGGTTCACAGCTAACAGGATAACTGGATAATCCAAGTTTAAACCTTTATCTAGATTTTGTGCAATTGCCCCCAGGCCTGATATGTGGAGAGTTTCAAAACAACTTTATATTCACCAACTGTAAATGAGATTACAGACAGGATGGACACAGCTGTCCATATTCTTCCCAGGGAGTGACACTATAGATGTGAAACTGATTCACGGGACAACAGGATAGGACCAACAAGGACTGACAAGTACCCTCAATGGTGTTGGGCAAATCATGACTGTTGTGACTAAAACAGTGAACTTAAGTTGTCAATGATGATTGAATCATTGGTTCCGAAGTTACTGTTTGGGCTGAACTACTGATGTGAACATTTATTTTCAAAACTGACCATTTAAAAGCCTTGATTCCGCCCGTAGCATCATCATCATCACCACCATCTGACACCCAACACCTTCCAAAAGAGAATCACTTTCAGCCAATGCATTAGATCCAACATATGTGTTGAATAATTTCATATGGCCCTTGAAGGACGTTCTAAAACTCTAAATGGGCCTTGACAGGCAAAGATTCCTCACCCTTGCTATTGTTCCTTTCTAATCTTCTGACCACTCAAACCACTTTTTACTCTGCACTAAGGGTGGAGGCTGTCATCAAGGTGTCAACCTGTTCATCAAGAGGAATTTGTAATACTCATCCATACGCACACATTCATGCACCTATTGCACGGCCTTCAAGTGCAATTAGGGTTTCAGTATCTTGCCCAAGGACACTTCGACATGCAGCCCGGAGAAGCTGGGAATCGATTAGCCGATGGCTCAGTCTTCCTCTGAGCCCGAACCGCCCCGCAGCAGCAGTGAGCTGATGATGGGGTGGAAATATCTAAAGCTACAGAGGAAACCCTGAGACATGACCAGCAGCTAAATCAAATTCATTGTCAGGTTAACAGACAGAAAAAAACATAGAGGCCTTCTACAGAAACCCGGTACAGACTGTTGATTAAATTATCTTTTTTTTTGACGAAGTCCTCCAAAATCCAACATGCTGGCACCATCAATGGACACATACTGACATGTCTCTCAAGTCCAAATGAAAAATTTCAGACCAGGCCAGCTGGTCTCTCCCTGGAGCATTGAAAGAAGGAGAGAGAGTTTATGCTTTATGAGCAAACTGGAGTTGCTGTGTGGATCTGTTGGTTTTAGACAGCAGGCCATTGGCCTGGTTCAGTTTTTATAAAAACTTCAAATCCTTTTTGACTCAAATCAGCTTCTTTCCTCTTCTTTTACTCTCAGTCTGAGGCAGTGTTCATGCCATCTGTCTGGCCTGGCTGTGTAGTTTTATGACATGTTACTGTGCAGATACTACACAGAGCTGAACCCTTGTTGTTGTTCCTTAAAGTCACAAGGACTTACATACAGCAGTATATTAGGGATCTGTAGTGGTAAGAGCCTCTGCCTCTTAAAGTTGATTTATTTCTATCCTCGAGAGAAAAGACAGTAGCTGTAAGCTGCCAAAACTAACGATAAAGGTTGCAGAGAATTTTGGTTATTACGGTTTCACAAAACATATTGAGCCATAAAGATATCGTAATGTCTTGTCATTATTAATATTATTTCTACAGCTCCCTTTGCAAGGAGTTTTTTTTTCCTGTGCCGTTTATCTGTTTGTTTAACTTTACAGGGAGAAAAAATAAAAACTACTGGGCCGATCCTTATCTTAAACTTTATGGTCACGGGTGACTTCAATAAATTTGGGGGCAGATTTCCCACTTATGGAATTTTCAGGATTGTTGTAGCGTTTTAAGTGGCTGTTAGTGGCTCCTGATGGTCAATGTCAATAGTTTAATTAGCTTTTAACAGAACACTGCCCCGTTTTCTCGTGATTTCCTAGTGGTCTTCTAGTTACTATTATTTATTGTTATTACTATAACATCCATCCATCTGTTATCTATACACTTAACCCACTTATCCTTGGCAGAGTCACAGGGAGCGAGATACATTCCTAGCCTCTAGCAAGAGGCTGGACCAGTCACCAGTCTACCACAGGGCCAACATAATATTAATATCAATACTAATAATTATAAATATAATTATAATAATGATCAAAAGTCGGTTAAATGTGGTGACAGAATGACAAGGCGAATGGATGTGGGAATATGATTCCAAAAACGAATGCAGGCGGCTTCAACTAAAAAAGCATATCTGTGTTTAAAATAGTTCTTTAATGCTTAAAAATGCCCCAGTTTTGCCAACCAGATCTGACAGTGGTGAAGGGGGTAAAGAGTTCAACAGGGGCCGGTGCATTCAGGGATTTATAGGTAAAGATCAGCATTTTGAAACAGATTCTGTATTTGATGGGTGACAGTGGAGTGAGGCCAGGATAGGGGTGATGGGATGTCTCTTCTGGGCTATTGTCAGAAGCCTGGCTGCAGCATTTTGTATTGTTTGTAGAGTGAGGGATGACTGATTGATTCCTGCGTATAATGAATTTCAATAGTCCAGTCGTGCGGAAATGAAGCTGTGTGGATGATTGTTTCTGTATTCTTGAAAGAGAGGAATGGCTTGAGTTTTTGTGATGGTTCAGAGTGGGAAGATTATGGTTTTGACAATGGAATTCATCAAACTTGAGTTTGGAGCTCAAGATGAAACCACGGTTATATTTTCATTATATTTTCATTATATCACACATTTTTATAGCATGCATTTTCATTGCATTGTTCTAATAATAATGACTAACTTTATGTACTAATTCAATTTTTTTGAGGTGTTCTCATCTGCATATTTATCCACATGCTGCTTTAACAGCTTATTTCCATCCTGGGAAACGAATGAATAATGTGCTTAGGTTTTAGTTACAATATACTTTTATTTATTATTATCAATTCAGATGCAAGCCTCCACAAGACGCTGACTCACAATGATGAATGAACTCTAAATATCCGAAATCTGCACTGTTTACCTTCTCCCACTCTGGAAACGAAGCAGACCTTATTTGTCAGCAGAGAGCCGAACAACATCCAGGCAATCAGCCCTTCGCCAGGGAAGACGAGATGCCATAGCAACAGCAAGAAAGTTTGAAAAGTTGCGGGCTGGGAGCGACGGCAGCGGCGGCGGCAGCAGCAGTGCTTGTGTTGAGTCATTGGACTGGAACAGATATACGTTAATTGGAAGTAAATCTGACAGCTCTGGGGGAGAAACGAGGTGCAGCGACGGGAGAGGGAGGGTGGAGCAACACCATCCGCAGACACCTAGACCCAGGAATGCATTAAGCATTAAGCTCCCAGATCTGAAGAGGGTACTTCAAACATCTTGTCCTCATTATGTATTTATTGTTTGTATTATAGCCTGTGTTTCTCCCCACTTTGTACACCGAGTATGCGGAGAACACGGGTGGGTGCGCCCAAGGTCTACGATTGCAATTATTTATAAAAGACACATTTTGTCATGTAAAAAAAAACAAACAAAAAATAATAGTTATTAAGTTATTTTGATAGCCTAAACTTTTGTACTTTGAACAACATGTTGTTTGCATATAGGCATTAGTGCTCATGTGTTACAAATGTAAGAGAGGGGAAAAATAAAGGAAAGCATGCAGATGTATTGAATGATGGAAAAAAAAACAAGACTTTATTCTCATACAGCTGGCCATTCTAATCAAGAACAAACAGAACGGAGGAGCTGGTGTGGTGGCGGTGGTGGGCGGGGCGGAGCTTAGAAGGAGGCGGGCGGCGTTGGGGGGGGGACGCCGCTCAATGAAAGGACTGGGTGTTTTGTGAAGCTTTGACAGCCTCCTCCCTACCATCTGAGGAAGCATGGTGGGAAGTCAGGGAAAATAATGTATATATATATATATATATATATATATACAGTATATATGCTATGAATAAGGGAGAGGACGGCCTGTATTTTGAAGCCTGCTGCCAGAAAGTTGGAGATAAAAGCACAGGGAGATGCAGGAACAGCAGAGGTGTGTGAATCCTATTTATGAATCAGGGCTCTTTATCAGAGAACATGTATTTATTTAATAAAGACATCAGTTGAATATGTCTCAATAACTTTACTGGAGATGGAAGCAGCTATAATTTTCAGTTGAGTGTGAGTGATTGCAGATCATATTCTATTAAAGGATCGGTTAGTGTGATAAATACTTTATAATAATGTGAAAACAGTGTGGCTGTATGGATGTAACATTCATTATAGCCTATGAATTGGATGATCATATAAAGTGCTGTTTTAGGAGAATTACATCTTTTTTTTATAAGAGAGACGTGGCTATGGAAGCAGTATATAAAGATGCAAGCACAAACATGACAACATAGAATTGAATTGGGAATCCCACTGATTTCACAATGCCTTTAAACTCAGATTGAGTAACTGCGTTCTGAAGTTTAAGCTCATTCTGCAGACTATTTCAAGCAGATGGTGCAGCAAACATGACAGCTTTTTTTGTTTTTTCTCTTTAAGGCTTTTTCTTAACATCATTCTTCTGTTTTGTAAATTGAAGGTTATTTAATCATGTAAATATTTATAATCTATTTCTTTACATAAAAAGGGCTCTGTTGTATTTTTATAACACTTATATTTTAGTTACTGTGTGTGCATATTTGCTAAAATCTTTTATATTCTGTAATTGATTTATATTGTATGTAGCAATGCATTTATGTGGTCCAACTGCTTTTTAATGATCAATACGATTGTCAATTTGAACCCATTACAACTTTGTGGATGTTGTTTAAAACTTTAAAGTGCAAGTTGAAGGGTTGGGAATCACAATGTGAGATCTGTTAAGAGAAATCTGTGTAAATGTGATACCAAGTTCCCGTTTGCTCCAACCAGAGCACAGAGACGGAGCACTGCGTCCTCCGCTCCAGTTCTTAGTAAAACATTACGATTCGCAAGCTTTTGCTTACACTCAGGATTCCACATGTTGGAATTATTGTAATTGGTCTAGTAAAGTGTATAAAAAACCCAGTGTAAATGCGATGTAACGTTCCAGACACTTTTGGCACTTTTGACAAATGTGTCATAAAACTGAAAAATTTGATGAGCGACAAAGAACCCCAGTGATTATTCTAACTAAACCCCTTGGAAGGGTTCAATATATATTTCCATTGAGGATCTCAAATACCATCAAGCCATAGAAACCTTAAAGGTTCAGTTTAGACCCACTTATTCTTTACATCATGCATGACTGTTCAAAGCAAAGGTTATGTAGCTATTGAGATATTTTGCTCTAAATGGAAATGACCATGTAATGGATGGAACAACTAATGTCTTTAGGCCTCACTGCCAGAGTGGCAAAGAATATTAAGCATGATGGATTTTATATACAAGAAATGGGACAATAATCATTTAACTGTACTATTGTAAGTTAACTGGGCCATTTAATTGTGTTAACGATTGTATCGTGTTATTGATCACTTGTAAAGCTCTCTCTGGCACCAAGTGTAGACCTTTATAAAAAAAAGAAAAAGAAAAACACGCTCACAGACAGAAAATGCAGTCTCAGATACTCCCCAAGCTTACAGAGACCAACTTTACCAGACAGATAAGGAGTGTTGTTAATAGACATTATTGAGTTGCATCATGGTAAATGTAGGATAGGGTTATTGGAGCTTGACTAACCACCATGGCTTGAGGTTAAGTCAATATGGAAGCACCTTAAATGTCACCAACAGCTGCTAAATGCTGCAGCTGGCTTCCAAAATCCCTCTAAAACACCTCTCTACAAATACTAAGGTAATCTGCTCTTACATTAAGTCATTCTGGCCTCAATCTCTAAATTCAGGGCTTATCACTGGTAGATAGTTTATTATTATCCAAATATTGCAAAACATTTATTTTATGTACATGTTGCCAGATAAATTATTGTTTACAATTTTGTATAATTTTGAGTTATATTTTTAGAAGTGACATATGTGAATATAACATCATCTCTAATGATCCAAGCCAGGATTGTTTCTCTAATGAATATTATCATTGTGCTAATCATTGGGATAATATAAGAGACTTTTGCAGGACTTTTTCTAAATCTTTTGTTGCTCAGGAGAGCATCCAAAATTAAACGCAATTTAAAATTAACATCCTCAAAATGAAAAAAAAAAATCCTACAGTATAGTCTAAATTTGTGTGACTTTTATTAGTTATCAGCAATGGTCTTTGGTTTACTGATTAATTATTTATTGCTTTTTTCTTTTGTTTTTTTTGTTTTTTTGCGTTTTACACTTTAATTAGAAAAAAAAGTAACCCAACAGCATCCATCCTTATACACAGTCTGTGAGCTTGACCAATAAAGAGACTAAAAATCAGAATATTGCAGCTGCTTTTTTTTTGTTTTTTTATGCCTGTCATGTCAACTTTGAAGTTCGCTGTCAGTTTGCACCTAATATAACATAACTTTGTTGGTGATGGTGTCTGTTTATATTTATAGTAGCGAGACATGCACATTCATAATGAAGATGTTTTTTTTTTTCATCCTCCGTGTTTTATTAAATGCAGAATGATTCAATCACGCGGAAAACCCAGTAATCAGGAGGAGGCAGACGCGATGTGCAGGGTTTGTTTTCCCCTGTCATCAGGGCTGGGTCTCCCTCCCCCCGCCATTTATCTCCTGATGAACGGCTCCGAGACGCGAACCGATGTCACAGGAAATGTGTTCCAGCGCAGGTACTCCCAGCGTACGGGGTGTGAACATTCGATAGGAGATGTGCGGCACGCCCGCCGGTTTATGTTTGGTAAGATGGCGCCGTTTGGCAGGTTTGATGTAACAAGCTTGGGAAAAAATTAGCACTGTGCCCCGTGTCAGGATGAATCCGCCAAGGTGCTTCCTGATGTCATGGAAATAATTTTGTTTCACCTGCTTGAAATATTTATAACAGTTTCTGGATACAATTTAATTAAAATAAATTGAAAATGTTCAACTAAAAACACTCCTGAGAGCACAGACAAGAATATTGTGACTCCAACTCAAACTATCAATTCTTATCACTGTCTGTGAAACATGGTTTTGTAATATTCAAAAAAAAAGTTATTAAGTCAAGAAACTACTAGAACTTTGTGATGCTCATATGTGAATAAATATCAAAAAGTGTGTATTTTAGGCCTAGTGAAAGTCCTCCTTTCGTGTCTCTGGTGCAGACACAATATCTCACCACCAGGTGGCATCATTTATCGCAACGTTGCCAAACATCAAAGAATTCAAAGTGATCCAGAAACCAGGATTCCTTCTGGACCATTACCAAAATCTAATCATCTGTTCATGGTATAAATCTCAACATTCGCTGAACTTTTGATGAAAATCCAGCCAAAACCTTTTGAGGTATTTTGCTAACAAGCAGACAAATACCAGTAAACACAACCTCCTTGGCGCAGGTAATAAAAACAGAGATGAAAGAGACTTAAATAGTATTAGCATCATAATACAATTATAGGATATGCTATTATTATTTCTTATTATATTTGTATTGCATTATATCTGGCAATAAGGTTGCAAGAAACATGGACAATAAAAAAAAGAGATTATATGAACATCATTTGGAGATCAATCTAAGAGCAGTTGAACTTCACTTGTCCCCAGAGCTCAACATGTATGTCATAATAACACAATAACACAAAAAAGACCCATTTACCTGACTGAAATATACACTAATATATACTTCATATATATATATATATATATATATATATATATATATATATATATATATATATATATATATATATATATATATATATGTCCTATATAGACTTACAGTGGGCTTGTGTAAGTCACTGATCACTGGGACCTCATTATACTCCATCTTTTTCCAAAGGGAAGAGCCTGAGATCAAAAGCACACAGTTTAATGACCAAAAGTGCTTCTGAAAGGACTTTGATGTAACTCTTTTGGAGACGTGTTACTGCACAGATGGAGAATGCAGCGGTGAGTCCGAGAGGAGGAGGAGACGGTACGGGCAGAGGACGTCGGATAAAAAGAAAAAAAAGATGATTTGTTTGCGCGTGCACTGGACCGAAAGGTCAATCGCTCAGCCCGCATCGGCAAGAGTGGCTCTTTAGAGGAAAAAAAGGCAAAGGTTGTTAATCAATAGCGCTTCAGATTGGTCCCAAAAGTCTGCTGCGAGCCTGGAATATTGCCATTTTGATTACCCCGATGATTAATTAAAACTTATGTATCTTGCAATCAAACCGGGCTTAATCAATACAGAGTTCCCCGGCTGCGCCGAGCTCATCCTTCACACTTTCACAAACAAATATCACATCAAAACTTTCCGCTGTGCAGCGCTTTTCCCGTCTACACCGCCGCCGGTGAGCGAGGAGCTGCAGGGTTTCAGGGCTCAGCGAGCTCCTCATTTACAAATCAGCAAATTATCTCCTTGCTCATCCAGCGATGAACGTTGTGTGGAGGGCTGATGCAAAAATGCGTAATTCCCAATCTGCTTCCTCACAGACATACAGAGATGTGTCTGGAATAAACAAGACGAGGAGTTGATGGGTCACAGGCCTTTTGCACATGTTGCAAAAAAAAAAAAAAAAAAGGCTTAGCAGACTGGAGCTGCATGGTAGCCATCTTAAAAGTGTGCAATTGAGGTGCTGACACAATCAATTGATTTGAATAGCATAGTTTGTAGAAGAAAGTAGAAGAAAGTAGTCTAACAGATGATGTAAAGTTTGATTCAGGCAGATTTTTTTGTTGTTTCTTTTTCTTGCAGGCCCACAATGGTTTGCAATATGAGTTTGATAAAATAGTAAATTGTAAAATCCCCAGAGAAATTCTTTTGCATCAGAGATTGAAAAAAGGGACTTTTTAGATGTAATTGCATAGAACATTTTACATGTTGCTGCGATACAATTACTGGACATTCTTCAATCTACAAAGTCTAGAAAACCATAAATCAACCGCTGCCTTGCTTATCGGCACTTTCAACAGCGTCTGGCGAGTGAAAGGAGAATGAAATGAAGCAGAAACACACACGTGTCCGACCAGGACGCCGCCGCAATCGCAGCTGTTTTGACAGTTCTAACAATATTGTTGATGACCACATGAATAAAACAAATGTGTGTCCTTTGATTTCAGTTAACAGTTAATGAAATCAACAAATAATGATTCATGGCTGACTCGGGGAATGAATAATTCAGAGATGCAGATTTCGTCAGGGGTCTGGACACACACACACACATGCACGCACACACACACACACACATATACACACACACGGGTGGAAGATGAGCAATTTGCTCTTTAAAAACAAACTTACGCGTTAATCAACATCACTAAATATATATTTATTGTTAAATGCACCTTAAGTGTTGCACATTTGTCATTTATGTTTTCTTTATTTATTCCTATTCATATTCATGATATTGGTAGCATTTTAAGGACAACACTCACTGGCTTCTAACACATATCGAAACACATACACACAAACACACATGGTATTCTGTGTACGAGCTTGCACACTGGCAGCATCTCCACGTGCACATCTGTATCACGATGGCGCCACACACCAGCACATCTGTGCGTGTTCAGCATGTGTTTGTGGCGACAGCTGACACAGCTGCACAGGCTTTTTCCTCCTCTTGACATGTTCTGATAAAATAAAGCATGTTTTGATATCGTCTGAGGTGTTGAAATCTTTTCTTTTTATTAAATACATTGCCTCTAATTCCCATAGATTGCTCAGCGGACCAATGGAGGCTTTTGGTGAGCTGAAGAGGCAAAATCCAAATCCAGTTTATCTTTATGGATTTTATTGAAGAAAAACTGCTGACACACCCTTCATCTTGTGGTTCTAGAGTTAATTGTTTTCACGTAATTGCAAGGACTTAATAATATGTTGTACTTTAAACAGGAGTTTGCCATAATCAAAGAACGGAAAAAGTATGATGTCATAGGCACAGGGATAATGTATACTGTATGTTTTAATGATTTGTTTAGGTTACCAATAAAGTACAATAAAGTTTTTTGAGGTTGCCTACAGTTAGTTAGCGAATAAATAATTATCCTTACCGTGTGCTGATCGCTGATTATTACTTAAATGTAGCCGACTTGGTTTCTGACAGCAGTATTCAGCAAATTGGATTGCCCACAATAAACGAGTTCATTAAAAATAATAGTTCAATGAAAATTATTTAGGTGGAGCAATCGGTTCGGTGTGTCTGTTGTGTCAGCTCACAGTTGTTGTTGTTGTTGGTCAGTTATAGCTGAACGAATTAATGAATGGATAAACATTTCCATTTTTTTGGCACACATAGGCAGCTCTGGCCAAAAGCTGCTTCTGTTCCTGTTCCAATGTTTAACAGATTCTTTTGTTTTTCTTGTAAAGATTCAGCTGGATGAAAGAAAATCTGAAAAGAATCTAGTTGTATCCTTGAAAATAGCCAGACTTTCTAGTCTTTTAAAAGTCATGTTTAGTAAAGATTTAAAATGGACAATGACAACACTAGACATGCTCAAAATGAATGCATGTGCAAAGTGAAGTTGATCGGCAGATACCACACATTCCTTAGTTAGCCTAAGCCTAAATGAAAATAAAATTCACAAAAAATTCAAAAATTGTGAAAAACATCGAGCATAATTAAAGTACAGAATACCACACAGTGCATGTTTAGTCATTTATGACATTATATTCAACATGTTATGCGCATTTGATAGGAAAACACATATATTGTGTCTTAAAAATGATGCGAGTTGCTTTATTAATTTTGAGTAACAGTATAATCCATGGCAATTATAGTTTTGTTCTTTTCTTTCATTTCAAAACCCAGGGAGAGGAATTTGGGGATAATGGGTTGTTGGACAAATGGCATGGCATCACTGGAATAGTATTCAAATACGTTGAAATACCATGGTAACAAATGAAGCTTAGAACATTCCATGCTTTGAAATGGCAAAAGTGGCTATTGGTAGCAAGTCTGACCCAACGTAAACCTGTAATGCCCAGTCTGTATCTCTATGCACACAAGACCAAGTTAAAGATCTAATGTCCTCTTGGTCAAATAGCATAAGACACATTCTTAAAAAATACTCAGTATACGGTATAGGATATAAGGCGTCAGACAGATGGCCCTAGAGGTGTCTGTGAATGTATGCATGCATGCATGCCTGCATTTATATGCATGTTTCAGTCTGTGGTCAGGCCTGACCCCCCTCCCAGACTCCATCTTTATACCTATGATGTATTCAATGTGGTTGGCCTGTCAGACTGGCCATGGTTGGATGACTGCTGCTTAGCAACAGCAGGAAAAAAAGGATGAAATATTACCCAATCTCTTCTCTCTTTGTTTGTCTCCCTCCTTGTGTCGGGATAATTAGAATCAGATGGTTTTGATTCAGGCTGAGACTCTGCATATGGATCTACAGGCACTGGAGGAAATAAGTTTTTAGGGAGGCGGCACAATTTTGGGTCTCCTACGTGTAGCTTTGGAATATTTTTGGAACACAAGGAAGCTGAATTGCGGAGGGAAAGAAACATGAGCCGAATTACCTCTTTCTGAGGCTAGAAGATAAAAGTCATTTGTCATTGTGCATGAAATGACTTGTTTCGCTCTCAGAATTTAATCCATTCAGTCTGATAAGATTCGGACAGTCGAGAAGAGACGCATTATTGGAATTATTTTCAGCACTATTTAAGTTAGCCAGAGGGCTAAACATACATAAACACAAATAGGGCCTTGATGCTGTAACCAGTCCTCATAGTGGCCAGTTATTCAAGATAAAGTATTACACTCTTAATTTATATTTATATACAGTATATATATATATATATATATATATATATATATATATATATATATATATATATATAGTCCACAAAATGATTGAATATTCAAGGTGTTAACAGTCACATTTGTAGGTGGTGACAAATAGACACCAAAGTTATATACATTATACATAAGTCATATACATTCACTGAACTGAAATATCTTAATATATAACATTTTCCATCGAGACTGATGAAAATGTGTGCCAATTGGTGGTGCTGGACGATTTGTTTGTTTTCATGATGCATAACTATGTATAAGATATCATATGAACCATGTCATGAGCAAAGATTGTGGGTGGATTCAATATTTCAAATGTATCCTTTGTTTTCTGTTACATTATCTGACATTTTCTGTCAAAAAATTGCACAAAATCATGTTTTTTGTAAAGGCAAAAAAATTGACTTTGAAATGACAAGAAACCAATAAGAATAAAATATACCTTTCATACCACTTGCTTTAATAGTAACCGCCCCTGGATCCATGCAAGGCAGTGTGGGCATTTCAGTAGAAAGGAGAGGGGGTAAAACAGGGATTTTCATTTGCACAGAAATGCATATTCTATAGTTTGAGTTCAGTAGACCCTTCCTATCTAACATATGTTTAACACTTACCCTTCCTATCTAACATATTTGGCGACAAGCAGATTGTTGCATAATCTTGTTTTGATGTTCCATTTTTGCATTGTTCTGGAGAGTTCAACTGTGTGATTTTAGCCAATGCTGGCAGGTGTTACGATGTGATCTGACTGCAATGTATGGTTGGTCTGTGTGAAGACAATTCAAGACAAGCGCTTTTTTTTTTATTCCAATAAAGGAATACAGGTTTAGTTTTGTTATATCTAGCATTAAAATGCTCCTCCTGGTATTGTGTTTTCTACTCGCGTTCGACTTCCTGTAAACGACCCGATCCCAGACAGACTGAGACTCGCCCACACACTCAGTTAGGGCCTAATAAATAAAGTCAAATGACAGTAAGCACATAAGTAGGAGTCTCACATTCTCGCAGAAACAACACCATCCTGTTTGTGTTGAGGTATCAGACGCCATCCATCAAGCAGCCGATCTGTGTTTCTATCAATAAATACGCTCATGCATTTTTCAACATTCAAATACCTCGCAGCTCTGGGGACGGATGCTGCATTCCTGTCTGTCTGCCGGCTCAGC
The DNA here is from genome assembly GCA_036785175.1 of Eupleurogrammus muticus. Lineage (NCBI taxonomy): Eukaryota > Metazoa > Chordata > Actinopteri > Scombriformes > Trichiuridae > Eupleurogrammus > Eupleurogrammus muticus. The sequence goes on along the minus strand of JAYKQN010000018.1, from coordinate 17,046,840 downwards.
CACAACAAAAGAACAATTCATAAATATTAGAGCGGAGAACTCCCAGCCTCCTCCTTCACTCATTGCTCTCCCTTGATTTACTTTAGAACTATAGAGGTCAACCGTCTCTCTCACTGGGGCTTTGTAAGGTTGCTCGCTCGCTGTCTTGACACCTTCCCTGGGGATCAGCCCGCATACATTTACCATTAATTTATAAGCAGGTTATCCATTCAAGAATCTGTCTCTAAAAAGAAAGCCACAGAGACATGACAGACACATGGAAATGCAAGTAAGTGGCTGAGCAGAGATATTGTTTAAGCACATATAAAAACAAGAGTTGCAAAGCATTTTCCAGTTAAACAGTTGGGCATAAAACATCCAGCAGACCAAACATGAATAAACACAGTGACACTTGAGGAACAGGGTTAAAAGCCCGATCTCACATCACCCCTTTGCCCTTCACCTTGGAACAGAGTTAGGAAAATAAGGAGCTCAAAATATCCAACCCTTCAAAACATTTATGCATCAAGTGGGAGCAACAATAGGCCTACATGACACCCCGAACCCACTGGTGAACATGCAAAAAAAGTTTTTTTGTTTTTACAGTGTAAATTCTGACTGCACCATACCATAAAACCACCAAACCACCATTGGCACCTCTTAACATCATTCTTCCACCTGCGTAAATATCTATAAAACTCCTACATCTGATATAGACGTGACTAGAATAATAAGGTCAATACAAGGTCACAAATGTCATTATTCTGAGGTTAGATAAATAGATGCAAAAGCTACATGAGTGGGAAGTTTTTATTGCATTTCACTCAGGCTATCATTTTAACCCAAACCATGATCTTTCCCTAAAACCTTAAGAGTAATTCATGTGTCTGGTAACCATGACGTGTCCCACACAGGAGCTTAAGGATGCTTTGGGCGTCAATATCAGACGTGGAGGGTTTTATTAAAGCATATGTTTGACTCCCTGGAATAAAAACTGGTTATAGCTATTGGTGGTGAAGTTGCATTGTGGGTGATTTACTGTCGGTGGCAGGTTTTGGGTCAAAATACAACTTAACTCAAACGTGGCTGCAAAACCTGCATGAAAATCAGACGGAAAGCAAAGGTTTAGAGTGTACACACAGACACACACACAGACACACACACACAGACACACACACACAGACACACACCCATTGTTGTGCATGCATGCTTGTGTGAATGCAGGGTAAGGCTTTGACTCTAACAAAAAAAATTCTGCTGCCTTCCCAAACACCAGGCCTATATGAGCTCATATTTTCTGATCCGACGTTGCCCTCGGTGGGAAGAACATGATTCGTCAGAGCTTTTTCAAACCGCTACATATCACTGCTATGAAAAAGATTCATGTCAGCATCTTTTCACCACTAGCACTTTTAAGAGTCAGGGAAAGATCATGACATGGATGAAAAGAACTTTTTCACCAAGTTTGGGGGAACCATTGCCATCATGGCTAAAACAAAAATGTAGAAATATTCATAAAGAGCTATCTTCTTTATATTCTAATGAACAACATAATAAGCACAATTCCAGGATTAGAACACAGAACACAGAAACAAACAAACGTTTGAATCAAGTTTGACCGATGTGTTTTATAATCTGAATCCTTTCCCATCTTATCATCTCAGGACTGATTGATCCAACACCCCCTTGTGGCGGCCGCGTGCCCCAGGTTGAGGCCTACCTCAAGACACATGACAAAGTCCGCTGTTGACCTGGTCTGTGGGGGTCAGACGAGGTCATCGTGCGGGCTCCTTTTCAGTGAGGGCGGGGCTGAGGGGGTGCATCACTACAAACACACTTTTTACGTTACTGTAAGCATTATGTTATGTTATAATGTTGAAATCACTATGTTACACTGGTGTAAGCTTAGTAGATGATGACTTTTATTAATTGTAGTTTATTTTTTATTTATAGCGTAAACCGAGGGCCTCCTTTTAGCCCGGGGCCTGCACTGCTTTAAACAGCTCTTTCAACATCCACTTCCTGCTGTTTCTTTGTTGCAACTTCTTCAGCAGGTCTGTGTCATGAAGAGTCGAAGGAAAAAGATAATTTAGCAGCTGATTTTTTTTTTTCCCCAATAAACACACCCCTCACACTCGTGTTGAAGTGGAAAACAAGTGCGGACGAAAAAGTGCGTGAGGAGGAAAAAAAACGAAAAGAAAAAAAATGAACCGAGGGGAGACTCTCTGAAGTGCAGCGATGATAGATCACACAGCGTTCCGTTCTTTGGCTGTTTAGCTACTGTGTTTTAAAATGATTCATCTCTGCATCTCTCAAAGCTGAGTCGATTTTTTTTCTCTTTTTTTCCCCCCTTTGTGTGAATTTAATCACTGCGCAGACACAATCCCTGTCACCTCGCTTCAATCCCTGGCTCTGAATTTGCAGATGCGGCCAAACATTGTTATGGATCTCCTGGATTTTTATTTATCTATTTATTTATTTATTTATTTATTTTTTTTTGGAGCGATTATGATAAACGGATGTTTCTCTCGGCCGCCTGTTTCCAACCTATTCATCACAGGGCCAATAATATATAAAAGATCACAACAGAGGCTTTTGAACTGACTCACAATGGAGGCTGCCGCACAGAACTCATACAGTTAGCCTCAAGGGGCCGGTGACAGGGATAACGGAAGGGCCCGATATTTATACCTCAACACACGGACACACACACGCACACACATAGCCTATCTAACAATGTCATAGAATATGTCTTGGACCATACAGCCATGTGCTTTTCATTTTGCTGATGATGACTTCTGGCAAACTGAGTAAATTCCTGTCACATATAGTGAGGACAGACCGGGAGAGAGACATATTGTTATGCTTCAGATGGTGACAGATGTGCCCGCAAAACGCTGACTGGCCATAGATGCACACACACACACACACACACACACACACACACACACACACACACACGCACGATGGTTGAAATGCACAAGCTGTAACATCACATGTATAAAAGGGTAACGGACAATGACGTTGACCTCTCTTTACCAAAGCAGCCGGCAGGGATACACGCTGCATATCAAATAAATCTCACCCTTGTATGTTGTTTTATGTGAAATAGGGGTAAGAAAAATATGGATGTGTATGACATGTGGTCAGATAGTGACTGATTTCTGTTTTATGTCCTGACACCACTATCTAACAAGGCATCCGTTGATCCTTTATAAAGGGTTTACCAGTTAAAACCAATGACTTATGAATAGGTAGAGACCAGACATCTAAAATTGGCGACTAAATGTGCTTTTTCCACAAAAAATAAATACATAAAGATAAATAAAATAAAACAAAAAATGGTAAAAAAAAATACCTGTCCATAAAATCCATAAAATGTTTCTCCCTCCCTCACTGTAAAATCCAGAAATTAAATTGCAAATATATGTATCTATGAATACACCATGCAAGTCCAATCCCAGTGTTTATTTCATATAGAAACCATATTGGCTCTAAACTAGCTGAGATGTCACAAACTGTCCTCAGAGGTCTTGTATTGTTTAGTTTATTTAGGATTTATTTGAAGTTGTGAGGTCCCATCAAATTTTAAAAGTGGGTTTTAAGAATCAAAAATCATTTGTATATAGATGTAGATCACCTCTGTCAAGCTACAAAGAACAGGCCTTTCTGTGCCTGTCCAAATAGTATGAAAAAAGGCCTCTCCTCTCTTTGAATGGCTGTTGAATGGGCGGTCGTATAGCTGTGACATCACAACTTCATGGACGGCCTCAACACGGGCTACTTGGCTACAGTAACATCCAGCAGAGGAAAGTGAAAACAAACCTATGTGCACGCATCGCTCTGCACAGTAAAGAAAAAACCCTGCAGAAGGAACAAAAAGACAAAACACATTTTAATGCTTTATCCCATTCAGGACAGTAAGTGTCATAGACATTCTGAAATAAAGGTGGATGTAGACTTTTATTCACACCTATGAGTAGACCCAGCGTGTTCCAATGTTCCCTTTGCTTTTATGGAAAGCGATATGAGTATTTGCATACATCGTGCGTGCGGGGCTCTTCCTCTACAGGCTCATTCTCTGAGATGCCTAAGGGCCAATCGTGTGAGGCAATTACACAGAGCAAGTGTCCAATAAATGTTAAACCACACGGTCCTGGGCCTCCTGTTCTTATCAAGGTTAAAACGTAATATCTAAAGAGTGCAGTCAAATATCTATGGAGTCCAGTTCCCATTACAGTTAGGAACCCTCTTTATTTCTTTAGCATTTAAAAAAAAAAGCTCCTTGAAATCAGTGTCTGTATTAATCCGATAATCGTTTCTCCAAAAGTGTCACGGGAAACGAAAGGATCCGAATGTACGCTCCCACAGGCCGACGTGACATTGTTGTATATTGATATTCTGTGACAGACAAACACATTCTCAAAAAAAAAGAAAAAGATGCTGCTAGGAAAAAAAATGCGCTTCAGCGAATGCCTGTAGAGAAAGCATCAAAGCGGTCGTGTTACCATCAGCATATTTGTGATTTTTGATGCGTTACAGCACTTTGAAATGTAGGCTGTACTGCCATCTTCTGACCAAACTTCACTGGGCTTAAATTACTTTTTTGGTTTGATTTGGTGAGCCTTATATTTACTTATATATATATAGGCTTATAGAGGCATCATTTCTATAATATTCTGGTCTGTTATCTAGAAACCTGCAGGCCGTTTACAGTCCATCTGTGCATTTTTGAACCTAATAGATACATATTCCAATATAGCTGAATTGCATTCTTAACCAACATACATTTTGAGGAATTTAAAAACTGCGAGGAGAATGTTATACTCTCAGCTCTTTACAACAGATCATGTCATTCTGAAGTTTTACCGAAGTGTAAGCAAAAGGTTCCTTTTAAAGGCAATTGCTTTGTGTCATCTTTCGCTCTTTAGATGAGAAATTCCGCACACAAGGTTGTTTTTATTCTCCGACTACAACCCGAAGCGGTGCTCTGAAACACGCTTTCCATAAAGGAGAAGCATCCATTTGGTATGTGTGTGTTCATAATCACTGTCAGACGGCTGTGACCAGATGGCAGAGATGCTACTTTGGACAAACTCCAGAGCCACTTCTGTTCTCCGAGGAGAGTTCTCTGTGAAATCTAACCTTGAATCTGCCAAAAAGAATTTTCACAATATCTGCATATGCCCACAAAATAAATAAGAAAAAAAAGAAAAGGCAAAAAAAAAAGGAGAGTTGCTGCTGGCTTTGCTGTTGTTGTGCTTACGGGATCAGATTATATCAAGTCATTCACCTTCAGTGATCAGCTTGAATACCTGCCATCAACTCACCGCGGGGCTCCTGTGGACCTGGAGAGGAATCCAGACAGCACACGCTTCACACTGCTCATCAAGCACTTCTGAAAAAAAAAAAAAAAAAAGAGAAAAAGAAAAATACATTCAGCTGGAGATTGCTGACTTTTAGGCAGCAGCATTTTCTTTTCAACAGTTTCCAACTAAACTTCATCCATATGTCATCCCTCGAATAATACATCGAAAAATTGCTCTGGTTTTACTCTCCAAAAGAATTTCCATCCACTCTGAAAAAAAAAAGCTAAAATAGAATCTCCAAAATCAAAGAGGCTTTCCTCAAACGCGGGTGAAGTCAAGGTTGTTTGGGATGACTTATTTTGATGACAGCGAGCACTCTAAGTGCCACGTGGTGACAGGGCTTCATGCCTGTCCTACAGAGTCCTTGATTAAAGGTGCTGGGAGAAAGCAATAACAGCAAAGCTGTGCTCCGGCATTAACCCCTCTGAATTAGAGAGGGGCCATGTTTAGCATTCAAACGGCCTTCTTTCGACAACTGTCCAATTCTCTGCCTCAGCTCTGTTAACCAGTCATTTGGATTGAAAAAAAAACACATTCAAATGAAAGAATTTGACATATTTGAAGCAGCACTCTGGGAGATTCCCCATTGCCCTGTCAAGTGCCTCTAAAGACTTGCAGTTATATGCTCTTTCCCAAAAATGAGATTTAGGAATATGCTGGATACATCAACCCAGCACTGAGAGGCTCAGGAAGAGCTTCTGTCCTCAGGCCTTTAGGATTCTGAATGAGGTTACTGGCTAAGCCTGAATATTTATTGGTGAAATGTTAGCAATAATTAAAAAAAAAAAGTAGTACAAATATTAAAGATTTAGATAGTCACTGTCTGAACCAGTATCAACAGTATTGTTATATGCCGATGATACAATTTTTTTTGTAGCTAAAGCTCTCCTTAAAGATTTATAAATGGTTTTGCAACTCTATCTGGTGAGAATTATTAATTTTGAATTATTATTATTATTCTGTGCCAATTTACCAACCTGGGCCTGGACCCACTTAACTAACCTCATTAACTGAACACAACTTGTCGTGGGACTTGAGGGGTTGTTTACGTTTAAACACTATAAAATAGCCTAAACTGTGGTCAGGGTGAAATACCGCAAAATAACCCGAGAACAGCTACTTAATGGAGATGTTTATGTACTGAAAAGAAATAACATGATACATGAATAAAACATATTCTTGGGCTGTCATGTATTGTCTTTGAACAATAGTGATTTTTTTTTTCTTTTCCCTTCACTGTATCGGGCAACAAAAGGGGTAAAAACCTTTTTTAAAACTGCATTCATTAGAAGATTAGCGTTCCAAATGTCCCATTAATGCCAACTGCAAATGGGGGATTTGGGTTGATTGGAACGTTGAGAAGTGGCGGCGAGTCTCCCCTGAGCTCATGGTGGTCATTAATTAATCCGCAGAGATAGAACTGTCATTCTTCTGCAAAATAAAACAAATACATCAATGAGGCAGCCCGTGGAAGAACAGCATTCTCTCGCAGCGCCGCCGCTACTTATGATCGTGCTGGCATTGTATCTCTGCCCATAATTGTCACCGTTTTGCCCCCCCCTCTCCCCATATTTTTTATTCCTGTGAGAGGGGCTACATAGACCGAGCCCAGATTGAAACATTAGCATTTTACAAAGCATCGCTGACCACTCGGCCCGTCAGAAAGCCACACGCGTCGTTTCTGCCCGTGCTGCAACGCGCAGGGTAAAATGGAGGCTGAAGCGGCTCTTTCCCTTTGTCTTTGCCGCCATCAAACGCTCGTCCATGCACGAGGCAGCTAATGATTAACATAATCACTCAGTCCCCAGAGCACTCAATCACCTCCACTGGCAGTTTATGATGCAGAAGGGCAGACTTGATGGAGGGGAGCTTTTCTCGCCGGTAATTGGCTGTAAATATCATACATGGTGTATGTTTTCTCTTTCTCCACGTTGTGGCGGATGGGGGGGGGGGGAGCATACGACCGTACATCTGTAGACTTGTGAAGTGTAAATATGTGAGTAGAAGGAATGGAGAAAGATTCGACGTCCTGTTGTTTCTTCTCCAGGCCGGTGTTGACGTAGATAGCCCGTCCCCGAGGAAGCAGACGCACATTTGGTTTAAACAGCAATCAGATACCGACTGAGAATGCAAATGATTCGAGGGCTCCGAGAAGTGCATCTGCATATATTCATCAAGAGACGACAGACCCGTATTAAAAGGGGAAAAATAAATATATTATAAAATGTTTGAGCTGACAGCACAACAATGAAGCATTTGGGAAGAGTACTAGATGTCGACTTGTATCCACATTCCGAGATCATTAGTGTTAATGTCAAGCTAATGTCCCCAAAAATATCCGGCCTGCCTTATTTGACAATTCCTCACACAAATGAGCAGTTTGTTTCTTTTTTTTCTTTTTTTTTATTGCTCCAGTCCCTCTGGAGAGATTTATTTGTACAACTGTCATCCAAACGTGTCGATTACACAAACGCATACGCGGGCCGGTCTGTGTCTATGATGACCCGCCCCCCCACCACCCGGCAGCCCTCATGAGACCTGCCCTCTGCTTGGCATATCCCATAAAAAAAAAAAAAAGAGGTCAAGTTCTAGCCCGAACCCCCAGGGAATCTGCGACGCTCCGGCTCTGCCCTCACGTCCCCCATCTTTTACACACAAACTCGAGCTGCAAATTAAATTTAGCCCTCCTTCTGGGAGGGACGGACTGTTGTGTGTCTCGCGCGGAACGCCGGGCCGTCGGTCGCCTGCCACCCGCCTGTCAACGTGTCTCGAAGACTGTCTCACACCTCCTCGCCCGGCCGCTCCGATCTGTTGATAAAATCTCATCTCCGCTCGTGGCTGCTGCCGCGGCGCGTGCGACAGTCACCTTGTGCATATATCAATCACACATCTGCACGTTCCAAATAAGAAGTGACTTGTCAAATCTTCATTCCGGAAGATGAAGGGGAGGATTTGTCATGTTTTTTTTTTTTGTTTTTTTTGTCATTACTCCATCTTATCTATTAGAAAAATGCTGCCTCAAGTGAGATTGTTGTTTCGCATTTGTTTACAATGAACATGTATCTCACGTCAAGTCAGTGCGCTGTAAAAAGAAATCTCACTTTCAGTTTAGTGAAATCAACTTTTCAACACAAGTGAAGGACAGAGCATAACGAGGGTCATGTGACTGCCGGAACTATAGCGCCCACAAGCTTCGTCTCGTCAGTGGTTCCGATTACGCTATGAATGGATTGTCAATGCTGGCGAGGCTTCAGACAGGCGGTGTCACCTGCCTGTCACATGAGCTGATCGAAAAATAGGGGGGGGAGACAGAGTTTAGTTTGCAACCCATCAACCTCACATAAAGAGGAGAGATGTTGTATTTGATTTTTCTCTAATAGACGATCGTACTCATTCCCATCTTTAATTAAGTTTTCTTAAAACAAGACCACATTTACCCAAATCATGAAAAAAATAAAATAAAAATCTTTAAATAAGCTAAATTATCTGCCAAAAGAACAAGAAGTAGTAGTAGACGGCGGCGCGTGCAGGCGCAGCGGCCTCTCGCTCTCCCGACAATGCGTTGTTTTGTTCGTCAAACATGTGTTTGTCCGAAGTTTTTTTCTGCCAGTCCACGTCGGAATACGTGTACAGTCGACAGTTTTTCTGCACATGCAAAAATTTGCACACACCTGCTGCTTGTATATTTATATTTATATATATATTGTTATTGCACTAGTCATTACATTACAACAACTACCTCATAATGCACATAACTGGGACAATCAGTACTGTCTTGTTTTGTTTTGTTTTATCTTGTTGAACTTGTCCTTCCACTCCATACTACTTATGTCTTGTCTTGGGGTACTCATGTCTTGTCCTGTCATACATGTTTGTTTGTTTCTAGTTTTAGTTTAGCACTTTACCATTGTTGTTGTATCGTAGTTTAGGATTGTCTCGTCTTGCGCACCTGCACTTTGATGTTGTTGTACATGTAAACGCATAGGATAGTGAGAAACGCAATTTCGATTCCTTTGTATGTCAAGTACATGTGAAGAAATTGACAATAAAATTGACGTTGACTTTGACTTTGACTTTGAAGATAATTTCAATCCGTATTGGACTGCACCTAATACAAGACATATATGTATATGTATATGTCAGTGGAATGTTGGAGAACGTCACTGAAGCAGCTCCTTTGGGGATGATTGTTTCCCTGACGTGTCCATAGACGGGAGCAGGCAGCACAGGCCTGTGATCAGCTGTTATCACCCGTATACAGACCAGAGGGCGGAAAGTCCTTCAATCATATAGAGAACATGTGATTGTTGTGCAACTGTGTTTGTGTCTGTGTCACCTGATCAGTCAGTGCTGTCCTGTTCCAATGAAAGTCAGCTTTCTGTTGCTTTTTCAATTGTTGCTCAATTTTAAATAGGCGTTGATTTGACTTTATGCTCATTTTGGAGACTGAATCTGCTGCTGAGTATCATATTGAGAGCTTTTTCTAATATTTATTACCCTCGCTTTTTATTGTTTTCTTTTTTACAGTGTACCACTTTGAAATCCTGCCTATCCTGAAGTGCTTATTCACCTTCCTGTCAGCTGTCGCATTGTCACTTATGCAGGCCGGTGTAAATGAGCATAATGTCAGCATAGTTGTTCTTCTCTGATATCTACCAGTATCCCGTGAGTGCATTCTCCTCAGCTTTCGTCCTCTCTTTTAACATTTTCTTCGAAGTCGTTTTACCTTCCCCTTCCGAGCCGCCACACACATACTGATCAATGCTATCTGCTGGGCCGATGACGCACAAGTGTGATTGCTCATGGAGACGCCGTGTTTAGTTCCTTATTAGCATGTGAGGTAGCGCTCCCGGTGGGGGGTCGGGTTTCATCAGCTCTGACTCCTGTTCTCAGCGGTAACCGTGGGGCGGTGGAGCCTGTCGATAGGTGCCTTTGACCCGAGCAGCATCTCTTTGAAGAGAAAATAACAGACGCTCGTGATCGTAGCAGCGGGAGAAACGCGCCGTGCACGGGACGCGTGGTTATCACTATTAATAAAGCGAACGCATCATCCGCTTCCGTTGCTGTTGGTGATCTCTGTTACCTGCACCCCTGTGTGACCGGAATCTTTCTACATAGCAAACACAGCAGTCATTAAGAAACATGCAATCAGCAGCGTGACGCACGTATGAACTGCACGCCGCACAGATGAATGCAGAAGATAAATGGATGGCCTCTGACAGCACTTGACAAAGACAAGTAATGTATTCTGCATCACTGCACAACGTGATGAGACATAGAAGAAGAAACACGGAGCAGTTTCAGGATGTTCAACACATGCCGTCCACCATGTTGCGTTAACCGCCACTGTAGATTGTGGCTGAGATGTTCAGACTATAAGATTATTATGGTACTGTGGGTGGATGCATATATACATATATAAAGAGTTATACTGCCTGCAGCTGCCTAAAGCTCCATGCAAATGGTATCACAATAGTTTGATTAGGACTTTTGCACATTGATATATGCTGGTATTATAGTAGAATGATTCATATACTGATATTGAGATTATTTAATGCGGCCTGAGCATGTTATTATTGAGTATTATTCTGCATGAGATGCTCTTCAGTGATGGACAAATTACTCTGCTTCTTGAATTAAAAATGTTACTGAAAGGCTGTTTCGCCCTTTTAACCAGATTAATATTAAAATTTTCTTGGTCTATTTATAAAAGTAAAGAAAAACTGATTTTAGGGCCCAAAGCCACTAACAAGAGGGGTGACCTGATCCAGGGGTGGTTACGATTAATTTCCACTCCTCCAATGAAAGAATGAATGGGTGGTCTTATTTCACAGTTTGGAACAACAGAGACCTAAATATTTACACAAACGCACTCAAAAAGTGTTTTTTTTTAATAATTGTGTCCCTTCAAGTAAAAGTACTCATCATATAGACTGTGTTAAATTATGATATTGTATTGTGATATGTTGTGTTTATTGACTTAGTCCATCAAGTGTATATATATATATATATACACTTGATATATAACAATATGTGTGTTTGTGTGGTTGTTTTCCTATATACTGTAATATAATACACTTTACAGGATGCGAGATTCAATGTGTCGAAAGCCTTTTGAAGAAGCAGAAAACTATTGACTCCATGAGTCATTGTGTTTTTGCTTGGCACCAACTGATTCTTCTTTTAAGTTCACATATTGTTGATGGTGTGCCACATGGCTTTATTGCGCTATTGATTTGTTTCAACATGAACAATTCCCTCCTGCCTCAGTGATTACTGAGGTATAACATAAAGCTTTTGCGCTTCTCAATTCCTTACCAACACAGTGTCTTAGATCTTCACACAAGGCCCAAGCAGCTTATTATTGGAGTTTAACTCCCAGAGCCCCTTTTTTCTAATTTCAGTTTCATGCATTTTTATAAATTTGCAACAATCCCTTTAATGAGAATTATTAATTTATCACAACAAATGTGTGTATCATCCTTATGCAGCGCTTTGTTCCAGCGACTTTTTATTAAATCAAGAACTGGCAAACCATGTTTTAGCATCGCCAGTGCAGAACATTTGCAATTGAAAAGTTGGAAGCCACTCCTTTTTGCCACTTCCTTGCCGTTAAGACATCATCAGACGAGCTAGTTGTAAAGTTCTATGACTTAATTATCAGTTCCCAAACAGCTCCATAGACCCAATATAAAAATGGCATTTAGAAATACACAGCAGAAATAAACTTGTGTGTGGTCACTTCTAGCTCCAAGATGATTACATGTCAAATGTGAGGCTTATTATTTATGTGTATGATTCTTCCCTGTTCTCTGAAAATAAAATAAATTAAATCAACCTGTCACCTTCAACAAATGGCACGTTCAATAAAATGGTAAGGCTTTCTGACATAAAACAAAACTATTTGCCCATAACTCAGAACATTGTGGGAGAGTTACAGAAAAGTTTCAGCCCCCCTCCCCAATTGAATTACACAGGATGAAAATAATTAGGTGCATCTGCTGTTGCTGCAGAAGGAATCTTAAAAACACGCTGAAAAAAACTGAAACACTAATCAACTCTGAACAAAAATAACCGCAACACATTTTCCTCTTTCACGAGTTGAAATAAAAGACAAACAGGCTTATATCTATTATATTGTGTTCACACTCTGCAATCGGAAACACTTACTTTTGCCCCAATTATTATTAATATTACTATTATTTTTAATTTTGAGCACACTCACAAAAAATATGCTGTTTAATCATCATCTCGATATGCCACACCTGTCATGTGGATGGATTTTTTTTCAGAAATCCATGCAATTCTGATATGGTAATAGTGGCTGTTCTCTCTGTTTTATAATAAATGCTTCGCTGCCACTATGCTTCTTATGAAACACATGTTATCGAAACACAAAAAACATGAAGCGCAGACAAACTTTGTGACCTTTTCAAAATAGCATCCCCGCTGTGTCTCTGCGTGATAGAGTCAGATTGTCTTTTCTGAGGGTTTAATAAGGGTTTAAGGTTGCATCCTCTGCCTACAGTTCGGCAGCTCGGAACATGCAGAAGCCTATAATTGAAGTTTAAATATGGCCATCGTTTCCTCTTAAAACACTTCCTCGCTGCCGCAGCATCCATTTTAACGTTCAAACTCTCTGTCAGGACCATTATGCATATTTTAAAAGCCACGTGTATAGCACTTCCAATGGACAACCAGGGATATGGTGGCTTATTACATGTTACACGACGTGCGAGACTCCCACTCGTGTCAGAATCTGTGATTACCACTGCGTTTGATTTTTCTAGACAAATCAACAGGCTTTACAGCACAAAACAGGAAGAGGGCGCTGTTCTGAGAGAGGGAGGTTGATGAAAACATCACTCTTGATTTCCAGTGACAGCCGAGCGGGGAGGCAAAGGGGGGATTCTTAGCGGAGGATTTGGGGATGTGTGAGAATAATCAGGAAGGCAGGCGACTAGCGGATGGCGGAAAAGATACGAGATAATTACCTCCGACTAAACATTACAACCCGACAATTCACACACGCACACTGTCCTGCATTTGTCGAACAAACCAAAATATTAGAACTAGATCTACTAGGATAGTAGAATAAGAGATAAGGTCAAGTTCTGATTGACCTCACATTCATTACACAGTAATATCCATAGTAGTATGCAATTACTACCATGCATAATCATACATATAATGCAGTTGGCCTGTCTTTCTTTTTGTGATTGAGGGTGTTTTAACAGTATCAGTATTTAAATAAATCTTAGACCTTCTTGTATAATCAAAATACGGTAAAATCTCTCTTTCTGCCAGATCGACCTTTCATAATAAAAAGGTACATACAGTGTAGACCTTATTTTCCTATTTGTAGGGAGTTACATATTTGTCCAGGGCCATGACAACCATAGTTTGACAGTGTATAATGATAAACTTAGTGAGTATATTTACAATCCCTACCCTTAATAAAACCTACTCTCCTGTAAAGCACAGCTCAACCTGCCGATGGTTCCCAGATTAGGGGGATGGGGGCGGATGCTGCTCATTACTGAAAACCCCGCGGACACCGTCCCGCCGCCGGTGCTGAGTCGGAGGTACTTCTTCATGTGCCGTTTGATTAATAGATTAATTCCAAAGTAACATGCTCTTATTCATTGTTTTCTCTGGTGGGAACGGATGGCAGAAGTGTTGATTAATGGGATTGAGTATGGAAATGGTAATCTGCACTTTTGAAATTCATGACCTACTTTATGAACTACTTCAGGAAAAAAAAAAAAAAAAGAAAAAAAAAAAAGCAAGCTCTTTGGTTGGGTCTTTCTCGTATCATATCTGCGGTAACAGACTATGCATAGAAGCTGCAGCATAATTCCACAGGGCCAATTTGTTTATATCTGCAATAAAGTGCTACTGTCACATTAAATATGGTAGACTGGAGACAGGGGAGAATATATTTAGTGTGCAGCCTTCAGTGAGTGATTGTTCCCCGGCCTGGCTGTGGTTTCTCTGCACGCATTCTAAACTAATTAATTGGTCCAATTACTGAACCAATTAACAACACCAAGAGCTCTGCCATCAATTCTGCGGCTTTGTGAGAACTCACTGTAGCGCGCGTGCCAACTTGGAGATGTCGGTTTCGTGGGTGTCGACTCGTTGTTTGTAGAAAAATAGATTTCATCACAGTATCTGCGAATAACCTGCAACCCGCTCTGGGCGAGTGTTCGTGTTAGTAGTTCAAACGTCAGCAGGAAAAAAAAAGCAAATGTTTGAGTGTGGAGAAATAAATAAATAATACCCAGAAATCCTGTATGACGACATCAATAAACTGTACACAGCATGCTTATGTTTGCCAACCCGGGCCTGTTTGTTCACGCTCAGGAAAGAGAATAATGCAGCTTCCCCCGGATGAAGAGTTCACTTAATGCTGAATCTGTATAATATCACATTACAACAGCTTTCAAATGGCCGTGATGATGCACATTTTTGTTTGTGGTCAAACGAGACAATCGTGGTGAAACTTGCTCGATGAGACAAGAATGGTTAAGAGACACACATACATTATTCACGGTAAATCTAATGACTGAGTGGTGTTAAAGACCCCACTCGGAGTGACGAAACCACAGATGGATGTTTCAGTGTGGGTTCTCTGCGACTCTATAAGCCACATTTATAAAGTTTATTTATAATTATAAAATATAAAATAAATATATTGTTTATTTTTATTTATTTAATTAGCCAGAAGTATAAGACTTTAGTCATCAATGCATGAATCTCAAGCAAACTGTTTGTATTTGCTTGGGTAGCATGCCAAACAGCTTCAACACACATTTTTAACATAAAATTGCTTAATTCAGAGTTTTTATTGCTTTAATCAGTGGGTCTGTTTTGAAGGAGAGGACAAAACAGCTGCAAATGCAATTTTGCAATATTAGTCAAACCACCACTTTGGTTCAGACTGACATATCTCAATGGATTGTTATTTTAAATAGACATACATATTATACAGAGTATGACTCCTACTTTGCTGATTCTCTGACTTCTTCTTTAGTGCAACCAGCAGGTAAATTATTTTAATTTAACTACAAAATAATATCCCAACATAACATTTTGGACAGAGATTCATTGTTCCTAGAGGAAACAGAATTTTATACAAATAAAACACAGTACAAGATAACCAGCATACACAATGATGGCTGCATTTTCAATCACTCTCTGACAGGTTCAACAAGCATGAAGTGACTGTAAATGAAAAAAAATCTTAATTTGCTTCAATATATCACCACCTCTTGTTTGACACATTCCTGTGTGAGCGACACGGTTCTTCTCTGGTTTTTGTGGGACTCAGACACCTATCTGACGCCGACCCCCGGGGGAAGAAAAGGAATCTTCAAACAAGAATTTCTAATGGAGAAAAAAAAAAAAAAAGCAAGGACGTCCAGCGACCAAATCCTCCCTCATTACCATATCAATTAAATCTGTAGCTCGAGATGGCGATTAAAGAATCTATGTGTTTGCGGCAGTCAATGAATATTCCTAAAGCTTGATCAGATTGATGAAGGCGAGAGAAAAAAAAAAAAAAAAAGATTTGGAGTGGCGAGCATGAGGCTGACCTTGGATATCGCAACCGCGGATCCGTGGTTGGAGCGGCCAATCAGACGTGGTTGCTGCCCTACAAGTGGATGAACCGGAGCGTCCAATGGTGGACGCGTTGCATTCTTAGCTGAGACGTCTGTTCCCTCTGAAGTGATGACACACATGCAACAATTAAATGTTGGGGGAAGTGACGCTCACGCTTATTTGATGCCGATAAGGAGGATCCATGTCATAACTGGAGCCGAGTTCCACCTTGAATAACTTTGAATCCTTGTGTCAAGTTTCATGACAAAAGCCGTTTGTGCTGTAGGTTTATCAGTTTTTTTTTGTTTTTTTTTTTGTAATCCTTGCGTGATCACATTTCACACTTTCAAATATAGCCGGCATGTGTGAAGTAAAGCCTTTCTTTTTTTTTCTTTTTTTTCTCTCTGTCTGTCTTGGCTTGTCCTTTTCAGTGATGAAACCTTCCCCCCAGTGGACACCCTTTTCTATCATCGCTGCGAGGAGAACAAAAAGCTGTCATTCACTGATCTTCCCATTACACACAGTGAGCTTGTCACCACCTTCAAATCCAGCGCTGCCTTTAACCGGGCTTTTCACCGCCACAGCGAGCAGGGGACAGGAAGAGAGCGAGGGGAAAAAAAAAAACAAGCTCCGATATTTTTTACTTTTTTTCTTTTTTTTAAGAGAGCTTTGAGGACAGATCAATATTTGTCCTCCTGCATCTAGCCTGTGTTTTTTTGGAGCATAGGGAGTTAATTATGACTCCTTTAAACTACGTTCTTTGTTACCAAAATATGTTGGTTATGGTTTTATCATGATTTAAAGCATGTCTGGCTGTTTATATGCTAACCGCTTATTTTAAAGAACCACCTCTACATCATGCAAATTAAAATAATAAAGTATTACCGCTTCAAGTCTTATGTCTTATGACTTTTGTTTGCTAGAGTTTACTTTCTGCAGTAATTAAAAATCCAATGTAAAAATTCCATTCGCATTTTATCGAAGGAACCTGAGCATGTCCAGGTTGACTTACAGAAGTTTAGACTCCTTAATGTTCCATTCTGACTGTCAGACAAAAAGCTGCGAGTTGCTATAAACAAGCTGCATGTGTGTGTGTTTTTAGACTGTAAGGGTTTTAGCTCGTTTTATTTACTGTTCAGTCTGTTACAGCCAGGAGACATCGTTTTATCTGGCAGTATTTGAAATAACAAAACTTTGTATACAACCGTTTTGTTACACTTTTATAATTTCTTTTTGACATCAAATGTCTACCACAGGGGTTTTCAACCTTTTTTTTTTCATATAACCCCATAAAATAAAGCAGCTCTTATCTTTTGTCAGGTATCACATTGTTTACCAGTTAAATTAATGATTATTGTCTTGATTCATTGGTTGTTCATAAAATGTCAGAAAAAGAGATGAAAACGTTAAAATATTCCAAAGTAGTCCAAATAGTCCAAAGTCCAATATCTCAATCATATTCCATTTACCATCATGTTCCACAAAAAAACACAACAAATCATCCCATCTAAAAAAGCTAAAACTGCTAATTTTACTTTTACATTTTTGCTTTAAAAATTACTAAACATTCTTCAACAATCACAATTGGTTGCTGATTTATTTTATACCAACCAACTAAACATTTAATAACCCTGCAGCTCTGAATAATCTACAAGAAACAAAGCAGAAGTTGGAAGAGAGTTTGACAAAAATGCAAATTTGAGTCCGTATCCTGTCCTGTCCGATCATCCCGGGACCCTTTGACCACCCCTCGCTGGAAGCTACATTTTATTGTAGCCATCATTTGTTATATCTGATTGAGAGAAGTGCATCTAAAAACATAAGAAATCATCTGAAACCACGATTACTTATTTATAAATGTGACAGACAGAGACCCATTTAAGTGTCTCTCTTGTATATTGAGATAATATATAAGAGTGTGGGATGATGCAGTATCATGTCCCTGAATCAGAATGATTCCAGCTCCTGTTTATATGAGAGCTAATAATGAACAGTCTCTGCTGTGCTCCTTTACCACACATTTGGGAGGCGACTGAAAGCATTTTGTATCAATTACTCTCTTTCTTTTTTTTTCATTGTCATGTTAGCATAAAGTTGTTTTTAATGGAATGACAAAGCAGCGATACGCTACATTTACATTTTACCCCAGATGGATGCCCACATGCCTTTAAAGTTTTATTTGAATTCATAACTTTAGACAAGCTGTCACCAATGCAAGCAGTGTGAAACATGTTTATTGGGGGGAACTCATTTAAAACCAGTGGCTGAATGTGCTGATGAAAGCAGGTAGTGTGCTTACACAACCATTAAGCCGAACAGATGCGTAAAAGCTTTACAGTGCTAAGCCGTAGGCACAGAATTAAAAGAAACACTTGTATTGAAGGTGCAACTTCACTGCAAGTACCCAAGTACTGCAGTAGGGAGAGAGCTGGTGTATGAAAGACTACACCATATCCCCAGTGGATACAACTCATGTACATGTACATGACCACAAGTATCTGTTTCATTGTCTGTTGGGCCTGGAAAGTCTTTTCCCAGCCATTAATATGAGGCAAGTAGCAGCTGTAAAACAGTGGATTCACTTTTCTGAGCACCACAACCACCATGAAATGACTTGTTTCACTACGAACTTTTAATCTCTTCAGTTTTAGGGTGTTTGAAAAGTCCAGAAGAACCAGAAAAGGCGGGCAAAACAAGAAGTGTCTAAGTAGTTTGATAATTGATTACAGTCGCTTTTAAGAAGAAAATGCCCAGATAATCTTAAAATCCTACTACTTTCCAGTTTCTTTTGTCTTCTAAACTGATGATCATTGAGTTGTAAATATTTGGTCTGCCAGAAAAAAAAAAAAAAGGGTTGCACTCTGGCCATGTGGAGTGCGCGCAGTATGATTTCATCTGGATATTTCTCTATTTTCACTTCATGCGCCTCCAACACTGTATTCGGATCCATAATTGGGCTCATTGGGAGGCAGGCCTTCAAGGGACAGGTACTAATGACAGCCTGTGTCAGACAGAGACTGAACTCAGGGCGTGCCTAAAGTACCAGCATAAGGAAAATAAGTAAATATGGATTTTTTTTAAACCTCAGAATAAAATATAGATCTATTCATTAACATAAAAGGTCACTTTTAATCTCATTAAAAAGTCACACTTGACCAGATGGACAAGCGTAAAATCATGAATAGGCGAAAAAAAGACTGCTTGATGGCACCTAGGTCCAGATGGACTCAAACTTCGGCTTACGGCTGTTACACATGTTGTTCTCTCTGGACTAATTATTAGTGGCATGCTGTAGTATCTCATACTAATTAAGCATCTGTAATGCATGAGAAGTTTAGCGTCTCCTTGCCTTGATTTAGGACCGATGAATGGGATCTCAGATCGTCTTTATCTACTGAAATTGTCACTGAACACAGTTATAATCCAGAATTGCGAATCACAAATTAGCTCATTATTCACCAACAACTACAAATGGCTATAATTCTGCTTCCAATTAACTCATAAAAGTGATCTAACCCGCTAAACATTTGATGGTGCAGATCGTGTCTATATTAGGCCTTTCAATGAAAAACTTTGGACATCTTTTTATATCCAAACTACTGTAGGTCCACCATAGACGCTATGTGTAACCATAACCAACGCAGTGTCCAAGGGGGTTGGTCTTTGGTCTTTGCTTCTAAGCAGAGAACTTATTTTGCATTCTTTGGAATGTGATGATGAACATTGCCCACTATTGACATTATAGTGGCGTTCAACCTTCGACCTCTGAAATGGATCCTAGTTTAGTCCTCCATCCTGGAAACATCATACTGTAGATCTAATCCTAAATTGGTATAAATATTATGTAGAAAAAACATCCAAAAACTACCACATTTGGACTATAAATAACCCTTACACAGAAGGTCACTAAATTAACATGTCATCTGGCATCAGTGGAACCAAATTTGACATCCAGGAAAGACAATATTCAAATGTCAAATTGCTTAGTAGGAGTCAAAGGTCAGTGATGTTGACCAGATTTTTATCTCATTTTAACATAATGTATGCAAATGATGCTAAATGGGAAATGTTGCATGACTGCACCATGGTAATGGTATATTATATATTTTAATGGTATATTATATATTTTCTGTTGGGTTTTTTTTTCCAACAGAAAATATCTAATCTTTATTTTTTTCTACAATTCTTTTTTCTACAAATAAATTCATTTCAAAACTACACAAAATGTTGTATTTATCAATGAAACCTCTCCCACACACACACACACACACACACACACACACAAAGGCATGAATGTGTTGCCTGTTCCGCCTCCATTATTGATGAGCGCTGCCTCGTGGACGCTCTCCAGTCGGCCGTGTTTCGCGGCTCCTCTGCAATCGAACTGGGAGTCCTTCCTCTCCTGCTTGCCAGTCAGAGCAGGACACCAGCCGGCTCTCCCTGGGGAAGCTGGAGTGTGACTAGTCTGTCTGTCGCCGAGCCCTTCTCTTTCCAACTCGGCCCGCAAAACAAACTCATCCATGGCCAAATCAACATGACAGCCTGTCAACTCATCAACAAGACAAACTCCTCAGCTTAGTGGAGTCACTCAACTCTCCATCAAAACCTGCAACATGAGCTAAAAAAAAGGGGGAAGAAAGATATCCCAAGAGGTATTTTCAGTTTTTCTCCTTTCTTTAAAAAATACATTTGAGGACAGCCCATGTTATCTGTGCCAAACACATAACACGGAGATCGCCCAATCAATCTTGTACATGCAGTTAAATGCAAACAGAGTTGGTCAATAAGGAGATTAGGTCCTGGGGGGGAAGAATTAGCTTCTCCCCAGTCATCGTTGTCACAGAGGCACAGCCGTATTACTGCAACATGGACCATTATTATACAGAGCTGTGTGTCGCTACAGGTCCTGGTATTCTTAAATGACACCAAAAACAATAATGAATTGATCTACTTACAAGTATTGTGTTGATTTCTCTGCTTCCTCTGTGCCACAGAGCTGTCAAGAAACTAATAAAGACACATCAATGAGCCACACTGTTACACTGGGTGACATGTTCCTTTATTACCTGAAACAAACACACACACACACACACACACACACACACACAGTAGTTTGGTTCGACTCAATTCACCATACACTCTCCTACTGCCAGAAATACTCACTAGAGCAGATGTCTTTTTAAATGCTGACCCCGCAATGCCCCTAATAGCACACCAGAAGAATACAAAGTACAAAATTGTTGCATTATGCTTAATTTTCATGGGGGAGCATGGCTATCTTCTCACATAAACCAAACACACTCAGCTTTCTCCGTTCCATGTTAAATGCCTCTGCCAAGTTTCACATATTTTTTTGTAGTCCTGCCCCAACAGCCTGCATCCAAAAAGTTGCATTGTTATCATCTGCAGGACTAGGACTTGTACTATATCCCACTATATAATCCAGAAGAAAACTGTTTTTGCATGTGCATAGCATTGTTAGAGGTGGATTTTGGAGTTTCATGTGTTCAAAGATATTTCTTTATCTCACCGGTGATGTGGAAGGATTTTTTTGTATTCATTGTTGTTGTTCAAAGATCATTTTCAGAAGAATTTGTGGATATTAAAGGTCTAACACAACATTCTGGGATAATATATGTATTGTTATGGATTTTTTATCATATCAGAAGGACCACACCATTAATAAAATTAAATGAACGTTGTGTGAATGCTCGTGCTTGACTTGACTTCATCTCCAGAGTTACGAACACTAAGCAACGACTGTAAATTTAAACATTTAATGGTGATTAGCTGTTAATCTGCTATATTCCAAGCACTGATGTAAAATGAGGACCAGAACATGTTTAGAAAAAGACAATCAATAGGTCCATTTATTCACCCATCAGAGGGCCACTATATAGTAACTCAGACAAAGAGGGTTTCCCTTTACTGCCATTATAGCCCTGCTTTTGATGTGATATGCTGTAATGCAGCAAACTTTTCAATGCCACTAAGCCAATCCTTCACAGTGTAACATTGCATATTTTACAGTATAGGAAATAATACAAATAAATGAATGGCACAGATAAATTGAGGAATGAGCTAGAGTTAGAGCTGTGTGAGGTTGGCTCCACGCCAACGGTTCCTAAAACTTATCATTACATTTTCAACTTGTCAGCATCTTTGTAAATCAAATGATTCCCCCGATGGTAGCAGATCATCGCACTAAAACCAATATTACTATCTGCAGAGTGCTTTACTAACTCCCGTCCCACTTGATGGAAGACGGGTGTGACACAATGAAGGGGAACGAGAGCTCCAGACTATTTTGGGAATAGCCGAATATATAATGAAATAATAAACTGCTGCCATTGTTTGACACATGTCTGCACTGTTTGTTGAAAAGATTTTTGAAAAGTGTTCAGCGGTGACGGAAAATGCAGAAATCACAGCGGTCGGTCTGCAAACCTTAAAAAAGAAAAAAAAAATACCACAAATGAACATCATGTCAAGTGAGAGAGAGAGAAGAGAGAAAAAATAACAGAGGCAGAACAAAAAACAAATCCGACACAATCTTACTCATCAAACCACTAAAAGGCATCAAAGGAACATCTTGGATTATTAGTGCCTTAGAGAACACAGATGCATTTTTTGAAAATGATCCCCCATAATCTGTAAACATGCTGGAATCCTTGTTGTCAAAGGACAAATCCTCAAATCATCTTAGTGCATAACAGCCTTTTTTAGCAAAACTGGGTCGTTTTAGTAAATTTACCTATTGCATAGGACTTTTTTTTTTTCTTTTCCTTTCCAGAGGCAGATGCTCAAAATGGCATTTCTAAAAAAGGAAACGGAATCTGGACTAGCGGCTTAACAGATGTGTGCAAGAAGCACATAAACCGAAGTGCTACAGGGAAGAAGTGTATGCTCCAACGACACGATACTTTTGTACAAGTGACAGCAAAAACTGACATCAAAGAAATGCAAAAGCATGTAGAATCTAATGTAAATTAAAACTAAGAAGAAAAAAAAACAGATTTGATACAGAGCATAAGAGGATAAAGAAAGGAATCAGTGCACAACAGCTATACAGTACTACAATTATCAGAGATCATTCAGCACAGGACTGTACATTCCCTTCAAAGTGAATTGCATCTGCAAATCTACCATTGTGCAGCAGGAGCAGAGCTGCAGAGTGTTTGTGTGTGTGTGTGTGACGCGGCTCAGTAAAGTACCACGCTCATCATCCGTTCACCAGGAGAAAAGAGGGACAACAAAATGCCCATAAGCATGTAACACAGTTAGGAAGATTCTTTTTAATTTTTAATTAAACCGCAATCACGTTTCTTTTCAATAATGCAACACTGAATCTCTGAAATATTTCGGTGGCTTTAAATGCACTTCCAAGCAGATGTGGCAGAAGGCATTTTTCAGATCACCTTTGCGCGAAGCAAAGCCGTGACCCCCGCTACAGTTTGCTGACAAACTCCTCTTGTATATTTGCTTTAAATTTTAATTGCGGCCATAAATTATTGAGGGCGTTGAAGCGTGGCTCAGATTCCCCAGGCCGCGAGCTAGCCATGCAATAGTGCAGCAACAGTCCATTCATATGCACAGACAGGACCCCTCCCTGTCACCATGTCTGCTGCGGCTGCTGCTTCAGAACCACGTTTTCGGAATAAAACATGATACAATACTTTGAAGATGAATCTGATCAGGCCCAGAGCCTGAATGGATACATGTTTAATGTCAAGTGTTTTTGCGTGAAAGACATAATATCAAACCTCCTCAAGTGTCCATGCTGTAATCTTCAGAGAAGCTGAGAGACATTTCGAAGGATCGTGGCCCTCTAAAGTTGCATTTTAACATTTTACGATTTCACAGCAGGATATGCAGCCACAATCCAATACAATAGCAGACATTTGCTCAAACTACTGGAAAGGACATATAAAGTAAATTCTTCACGATGTGGTGAAATTTACAATGATATATATGTATATATTATGAAATATTGAAAATATTGGTCGACATAAGAATGTATTAAAAAGTAAATGACGAGTGGTGGTTTAACCCCTTTGTGTCACATTCTGAACTGGTTAAAGTCTTTCTAAATCATGCGATCAGAAATGAAATCAAAATCAGAGTGGCTTTCAGCATATGGCTGGTTTGGCTCCATCAAATCATGAAGTGTTCCTTTGCAAAAACGGATCAAGACAATATCCACATATGGGTATATTCATTCTGTTGAAAACACCTGGAAATCAAGACAAAAATGTCCCTAGAGCAGGTATACTGTAGTGTAGTACATTCTTGAATTGCCTAAACAATATGGCAAGCCTGTGTGACACATGCAATAATAATTAAAGGGAATAGTTTAAGGGGAAGTTACATAGTGGAACAACTTCTTGATGATCCACAGTTAAGATTTTAGCATCTCCCGATGGCACCAAGTCACCATTTCACCAAATACAATCCACCTTTTTCACATTTTTTGCCATTGTCAAGTTTACAGTTAAATATCTTTGTTGAGTTTTAGCATCAGAACTGCTAAAGGTTGCTAAAGGTGATGTACATGGATCTCTGTTGTGGTAAATATACCTTCTACTTCTTAGCTTTCAGCTTGTCAATGCTGCTACATTTCAAACTACATACCTAAAGTTAAAACACTGTGAGGGATGTGATGATGGAAGTGTTGGGTAAATGATCCCAACGCTCTCATGGGGCGTTTTGTGTACCAGCCATTGGGGCCTGGGGCCCAAGTCTGTGACATCCTAAAAGCCCTGATTTACAGAAAGACTGACAGACATAATCACTGGTGTTACTGTTACCAGAGATGTGTATTTTGTGGAAAAAGTTCCTAGAATGAATGTTTTCATTTCTGCTTCACTTGACATATAATGGAAAAGAACACCAAAGATGTGATTTTTTGGGGGGGGGGAAAGGACATTTCCACTTTGCTCAGACAAAATGGATATTCTGGTTTGACAGGGTTATTGTTGCTCCCTTCTGACTGGCGGTGAGTTGCTGTCCCGAGTGAACAAGCAGTTCTAAGATCTTTGGGAGGGGAGTGAGGATACAATGCGATGCAGGAGTCAATAAATGGATTAGTAATGCAGATGCTGGACTGGACTGTCATGGCGAAGGTGGCAGCTCTTGAGTAATCGTCTGAGCTCCACTCAGCTGCACGCTCCAGGTTTGTGAGCTCTGAGGAAGAGTAGGCCATCTGACCTTTAGAGGAAGGGGCGTGGAATTCTGGGATAGAGAGTCGGTGGTGGTCAGTTGGGCGGCTGTGGATATCCGCATAATCCCTTTTGGCAGGTGCATTCTATACCTCCTTCATCACAGCCACATCTGATTCTTTGGAGCTATAGCCAGCACAATGCATGTGTAGGTGACTTTCCATTGGAAAATATTTATAATGGAACCTACCATATTATTCTGTCACACAATTTCCATCAGAGCAGAGAGCCTCTAGTGCTTGTGTTGAGGATTTATCAACTGATGTTCTGTAAAACAATGCTGCCTCTTGTTGTGAATGCAATGTCCTCACAACAAAGGAAGGTGTCCGACAAATGAAGGCATGAGTTGCTGATCTAATCTTAGAAAGCTACGAAAATGGGCCAAGACCACAACCAAATCCATACTCATGCAGGGATACGTAAACGGCGGCTCGGGATGGGTTAGCATCCAGGTGGACATGTCGCTTGGCTGACCACCACAGACTGAGTGAAGATACTTCTCCTGGCTGCGTGTACAGGTAAGCGTGGCAGAGATATGGAAGAGAAACACCCCTAAAGGACAGGACAACATCTTCAGAGCTGAGTTGAATTTGCTGAAACTACAATCAAATCACAACTAGTGTGGACTTGCAAAGTAAATCTGGCTCTGTCAGGAAATTCTTATTAGACAATACTAGTTAAATTAAATATGGCATATCAAATGTGTTGTACTTGAAAGGTGCTAACATTGCTAATAAGTCAGACCATGGTACACTACATTAGTAGTGTTTGCATTTCTTTAAACCAATGGCAATCGTCTTACGTATTGCAACTGGGATGCTACCTCACCATAATAGTGAAATAGGAAGAGAATAGCAACTCAAAAAGTCTAGATAGTCTATGTGTGCCTGACTAAGTACTAACCCATTTGTTCTGTTGGAAAGAGACATTTTTCTTCTTCTTTATTTTTTGCATTTTTAACCCTAACTCTAACTCTAACTCTAGGGTTGAGGCCTCTAAAATCAAGTATATATGGCCATGATGTTTAGATGATGACTGTTTTCAGCTGTGACATTTCTTTAATGGCCAATCATTTCTACATTGTGATTGGCTGGATACAAATGTTGCATGAATCACAAGTGAACCCTCTCACGAGATGATTTCTGCGCTCCGGGTCACAGTGAGTACTGACATTTCTTCTGCTGATTTCTTTTCCAAGACCAACCTCTACCTCCGTTTAACAACTCGCCACATGAGCTGCACTTTAAGTGGACGGGCTTTTGGAGGGTGCACTTCTGACGGTTGATATGTTTAACAAACTGCATGCGACCAAGTCTGTGCAGTAATATTTAAATCATGAGGGAATGAGATGTTATTTATAGAGGCTGTAGTGCATTTTGTGTTAACATGTGCATATTTTATATATGCCCTCTTTATTTCGGGGCTGAGTGAGACTGATGGAGCTGACTCTGTCATTCTTTCTATCACTGCTGGGGAGTGAAGTGCACTGGTACTTAGCTTTGCTTCACTTGTGACTTTGCGTTTTAGCTGCTGGTGAAACATCTGCTTCAATTAATGTTTGTTGCATGGTCCGGAGCAGCATTATTAAAGATGTGATTAAAGATGATTATTTCACATTTTTTTCTGATTCTATAATTATTTGTTTTCATTGCAAATTGGACAGATTGTGCTGCTGCATGTCCACCCATTATTATTACACTAATATATGTTCTGAAATGCTTTATGGGAGCACAGCATGCTGTGCTGTCACTGTTAAAGTGAAACCACTGACAAACCAGTCAACTTAAGTGTTCTCATGATATAAAAGGACCAATATAGGAATGAAATCACGCAACATGACAACACCAGTTTACGTCATTCACATTTCATTGTACATAACGTGACAAAGTGTAGTTAAAGTTGAACACAACATTCATCTACGTTAGGTGTAAACCTTGAACACAGTTGGATATAATTTTAATAAGCATTTTAATGTGGATGAACTGCATACTGTACATCCATACTCCTAGTACACTGTTAAATTTATAACCGCATTTGAATATAAAGTGGAGTATATCAGTTTAAACACATTTCCTTTTTTTATGAATAACAGCCACTTAATCTGCAATAATGTCATTTTTTGTCTCTTGTAATTTCTATTTTATTAGGGAAGGACATGCCTGAAGGACACTGCTGTGCCACCATTTTATCTTTCTTCAAGGATAAACAGTGTGGCTGTAACTGCTCTGCCCTCTGGTTAGACGCTGTAATATATTACGTTGTCACCGCCGTGTTTGGCTGCATCAATACACGGATTTCAGACATGACTCGTTCAGCATTGTTATTCACCTGTCCCCGTCCCATACAGTCATTACAATTACTCTTATACACACCTTTTTTTTTTTTATTTGATTGTTCTTAGTTATGAGTGAAAATACCACAAATTGTTAACTTATTAATTACCAGAAAGTATAAAATGAAGAGCTGATGTGTGGTGGTTTAGTTTGAAGTAAAGGTTGAAAATAGTATAAATAAAAACATAGAAATAAACAGCATTTAAGATATGATGGTGTTTTAAAAAAAAAGAGGAATAGTGATTATGGTTTGACAGTAGCTGTATTGTGTGATTTGTTTGTCCTTTCTATAGAGATATGAATACGAATTCTGACATTTTCAATTCGCACTGGTGATCCACACTGTTCCTCCTAGGGAAATAAGTGAGTGTAATAAAAACATATAAAAGTTGGTTCAGTTTCTTAGGTTAAAAGTACTATAATGCTAGTAGACCAAAAAAGAGGGGCAATACCTCAAAATACAGATGACAGTTGTAGAATTATTATTATTGTTTCCTTGAATGGTTTTCTTCAAACAAGATTAAATTGTTAAAGTGTTACTTATTTTATCTCATGTTATGACGTTTTTTTTCATCCCATAATATTGAGTTTTTTTATCTCAACTTCTTTAAAAGAGCTTAAAATAAGTAAAATTTCCTGCCATCGGAAAACAGACAATTCAAGATAATTCTACTCAATATTGGGACTAATTGTACTAAATGCAAGACTTTTTTTTTTTTTTTTTTTTTTCCCTGGTTAAGATTTTTAGCAGTGTGTAATTATTGTTTTGCCAAGTCTGAACTGCTAAATGCCCCTAAATAGAACACACTGTGTCTTTTACAATGCTTTCTATTTGATGCATTTACAAAGCATCATAACCAATAACCATAGAGCCTCCCCTCTCTGCTTCACTGTATGTTGAATCATTGTGAACGGAGTCAGTTTATATGCAAACCTCACTTAAACGTTCTCAGCAAACAATTTGTTACATGAACTGTTTGTGCAATTTCAATCTGAACCTTAATTAGTGCATCATCGGTGACTCTAAAAACAAAAACAGCGACATGAGTGTTTACATGGATGATATTTATGTAGATTGTGCCGAATATGACCATCTGCACGCCCTCAATCAGCTCGTGTTACTGGTGCCACGCGATTCTCTTAGTTTCTGTTTTTTCATTTTTATTGCTCTTTTTATGTGTGCCCCTTTTAAATTCAATCTGTTCGGCTCATTCCCCCCACATTGGTCACATAGTTTCTCTACCTTCGATTCACTCGGCTCAATCACTTCAGCACTGATGGCAATCATCAGGGTGCTCATTTTAGCGCGCGAGGAGCGACGCGAGCTGCAAATGGCCTTCCGAGGAGAAGCGGCTTTTAAAGGTACAGACCTCAGCTTAGTCACAGTCACCGAAGGAAACTCGGCGCAGTGGTTTTTTTTTCGTGCGAGTGTGAAAAAAAGCTCTTCCTGATTCCCTCATTAATATGGAAATTTAAGCCCGTAAGTGCATCCTCACATCATTACAGAATCATCAGGCTTTTTTTCCTTTGGTTTTCTTTTTTTTTTTTTTTTTTTTAACACATTTTGTTAACGGAGCATGAAAATGACAAAGGAAATAGGAAGGCATTTAATGGTGAAAAAACTATTACATGTCTCCTTATGGTTTACGTAGACTGAATGGAATTGGGTGGACCATCCTTAAAGTGAACTTGACCACAGTAAACCGTTAAGGACAGGAAGCATCTTTAAAGTCTGCTGCTCCCACACTTACTCAGAAAAAACAAAACTGCTGATGTGATGTTCTAAACATTTAGCCACAATTGCTTAAAATCAGGGATGTGTAAAATGTTGACAGAAGTCAAATACAAACACTCTGGAAGGAGGAGAGGGAGGCAGCCATTACTTTTACTGTTCACTTCCACTCCTGTCGTGACATCATATTGGGAGCTATATTCTAAATGGCTTGTGTTCAGCAACGCTGCACACACAGAGGAGGCCAGACCACAACAGGACGAGTGGGTGACTACTGGTGTTAAATAAAATGTATGTTATATAGCTAAAATCATTAAAGAATGACATTTAAACATATATATGTATTACATATATATTTCGAAATGAGCATGTCGCTAAACTCTGTTGCTGTGATTGAGAAAATGACCAAATTAAAGTCAGTGTTTAGTTTATCTACAGACCTTTGATTATGTTTAATTTTGTAGATGAAAAACGTATGTTTCTCCTTGGGAAGGTCAGCTGTCCGTGGATATGGAGAGAAAGCAGCCGAAAGACCTTCAGCACCAGAGGACTGTGTAGCTATGTCCTTGATGGACAGTAGGCCCACAGTGTATTTATATGATATTACAGTACAATATTATATTAAATTATGTACATAATATTTGATCATGTTCTTTCCATTTTCTAGTATATTACCTTTATTGGTTGGATATAGATAGGAGTACAGGGATAATGTTGTTACCCCTTGAAGCTGGGATTCTCCTTTTTCTAGACATATAGAAATCTCATACTTATGCATTTTTGGCAATATACCTGTTCACAACATGCATTTCTACAGAAGACAACTAAAAGCCTCACATGCAGGTTCTTGCCTTTGCAGCATATAGAATTCCGTGCATTATGCAGAGGGATAACAGTTTGTTTATTTCCAGAGGTTTAAAATGTAAAGTGCAGTCAAACATAAAAACTTGTTTGCACCCCTCACTGATGTGGTTTAGTGTGAAACTTTGCAATCACTCGCTTCCTTCCGACTTCTGCAGAGATACAGATATGAAAAACACAGAGCTCTCCCCATCCTGACTTTGTCACTGGGCTTTTTCTCCCCTCCCCGTCCCTCGTCTCTCCCGCCGCCTGTGGAGAAGATAAGAGATTAGATTATCTAGATTGGCGCCGTAATTACCTGTGGATTTGGAGATTACAAGGTGGACATCTCTTGATCAGCAGACACTTTATCAGAGGATTATCAAGAGGCAATCAAACAAAGGCCCCGTCTCTCGGGGGAGAGATCAAACCGGAATGAAAAATGCAAAACAGAGAAAGAGACACTTTACCTTGGCTTCTCTTTTTCAGGGCGAACAGCGAGATAAGTTTGACCACTCCACCTCCGGTCTTCAAACAAGTCTAAGGAGGAAATATATCTCTCCTTGTTTGAATGTGATTTTAAAGTCAAGGCTCGAGTTAAAATGTCAAATTCAGCCTATGACCAAATGAGTCAGGTACTCATCCAAGTGTTTAATAAGCAGAATCCACACATCGTCATGCATTCAACCTGTCCTAACATGTCTAATGTAAAATACCACATACACAATTCAGTGATATATTAGTACATTACATTAAATATAGATTCATATAGAATAGTTTTACATACACATATTTAACTAAGCTCAATTTGTAGTGATTTTTGTTTTTTGTAGATTGAATTAACCCTTATTGGCCCAAAAATTTAATTTACAACCATTGAATGTACAATTAAAGCCATAAACTGTAGTTCTGCTAAAAAAGTCATTATATTGTCATTTTAATATGTAAATTTTGTTTGCAGCAATCTGTTTTTTACAAAATAAAGCAAGAAGAAATAAAACCAACTAACCCAAAAAACTGTGTATTTATCATTGCAAATGAGATATGAAAAAATAAAATAAAAAAATAAAAAATTGAGAGATGGTGAGGGAAGACAAATGGAGTGGAAAAGATAACAAAATAGACACTTTCATACTATTAATTCTTTGGCTAAATGATACGCGTCATCGTATTATTAGCGTCGTTATTTATGCGATTATAGCTCCATTTGCCAGATGTGCTGGGCTCTGTGCACAGCCCCGTTCTCCACCAACATCATAGCAGGACGACAGAGAGGGTGGATCATAACACCGTATGATAATTGTTTAATTCAACTTAAATGTGCATGAGCGCGAGGGGGGGGGTGATTGTACTTTAATAACTTTCTCCCCATTAGAAAGGTGTGATGGGATCTCCCCATTATGAGCCATAAAGCTGCGTCCCTTTAGGTCCTCTCATCCATTTATATGCAGATGATGTCCGTCCCGTATCTCCGCCATAATTGGGTCTACAATCTGTAAAAGAAGTGGAGTACACACCCCTATTCTTATCGCTCAGAGAAGAAGTGTGTTAGCCCCTGTGTGTGTGTGTGTGTGTGTGTGGGGGGGGGCTTTTGAATACGTCTGTGTGTGATTGTACCTCGGCGGGCTCCGCGGCGAGATACCGAGCGGCGAGGGAGAGACTTCATCTCGTAGGCTGGAATCACAAAGCAGACACGTCTCAGATGTTAATTTGAAAATGAAGGATATCGCTCACGCTTTCTTTTTTTTTCTCTTAGGCCTCTCTACTTCAGATGTGGAGAGGGCTCTCCGTATATCTGAGGAACACCAGGGGGGGTTCGGGTTTATCTGTCAGTCCCCTGGAGGTTGCCCCGTTTTTACTTTCTGTTCCTAATCTACCGCTATTGATCCGTTATCAAAAAAATAAAAAAAAATATCCATTTCATTTCCAGGACAAGACGGCGTGCTAATGTGTGACCTTGTTTGCATCAAGGTTGTCGTGTCTTATCAGCGGCGGGGGGGGACAGAGAGAGAGAGAGAGAGACGGACAACGCGGGCGATACGGCTTCGCCCGGCATCGAGATTTTAATTTGACTGAAATTGTTATCAAATTTCCTCTTTCCAGATTCAATATCACTTAAGCGAGTGCTTTCACAGGCCGCTGTTGAAAATCAATAGGAGTTAGTCATCCCTAGCAAAGGACATGCACAACAGCTCGATACAGTCACAACACCGGGCGCGCTGGGCCAGAAAGACACCTTCATTTCCCCCCGGCCGTTATTCAGTCTTTCTACGCGTTCCGTGTGATCATCATTTCTCATCATAAGTTGTGAACTATGAGTCATCCTGTGGGCATCTCTCAACCGGGGCTGATCTATGAACACATAATGAATGGCGGGGCATTAAAATACAGAGTTAACTACTTAAAATATATATAGGAGACAATTATTGACAAATATAATACAAAACTAGGTAATGTCCTTTATTAAAGGTTTTTTTTGCTCCTGTTTTAAATTCGCTATTGAGGCAAACTTCAGCACTTTCTTCGTGTTGACCTGTTGTGATAATGTATTCGAAAATCAAGCGGATAATTCTACTGGGCCTGCTCTACTTTGCTTGGATAAAAAAACAAAAAAAAGTATTAGGAGATCCACTATTTCTCAACTGGAAATCCTTTCTAACATCAGTTGATGTGACTATAGGCCCCTGTGGCTTTAAGCTTTTGTTAATGGCATTGTTATCCCCACTTCCATTTTTTTTTACTTTTAAACCCAGTACATAGAAACTTTTACCTGAGCAAAGAACTTCAACTTCCACAGAAGTGTTTTAAACCTTGTATCTATACTTCTACCTGAGTAATGAATAGGACTATTTCCCCCTTGGGTAGCTTTAGTGTTAGTTTGTGGAAATGAAATGGTGTCACCAGAAAGCGATCCTTGCTAAACTCGCATTAAATAAAGGTTAAGAATAATGCAAACATATTATTCTGTGTTTTCCCATTACAGCACCACAGCATCTGAATCCTGTTGGAGAGCGCACTTGTTGCCGCCTCTGGGCTAAAAAATCAAGCTTATTCCACCAGATTGTGACAGTGCATGAATTATGCTTGGAGACAAGAGACCGTTCCTGAGGGTGTGTGTGTGTGTGTGTGTGTGTGTGTGTGTGTGTGTGTGTGTGTGTGTGTGTGTGTGTGGGCAGGCGGGCGTGTGTATATCCCTCCGTCCGTCGCAAACGACAGTAATTAATTGGGACAGGAACAAAGACAAAAGCAGTGACTTGTTGGAGGTGCCACCCACACAAACAGGCTAATCACTGTTTCAGAGCACCAGTGTTGCCCCTGGCGATGTTTGGCAGGAGGAAAAAAAAAGGGGGGAAGCGATGTTTGCAGCACTTGTAACGCAGAGGTCCTAACCAGGAAGCAGGATGCTCATCTGGTTACGCAATAACGTTACTGCCTTCCTGCTTTCAGTCCTCCTCGGAGGGCATCATCCGTAGTGAATGGAAGCTTTTGTGACGTCTAACAAGTCTCCTTTTTAAATACGGCTCAGGGGTGGAGGCAGTCGCCCAGATCACGGATTAAAGAGAACGCTGAAAGTGGATATGGGCACCAGGAAACCATTAGAATGACATATTCTGAAATGATATGCTTCAATATGAAAATAAAGGTATAATTTAACTAGATATGCCAGGATGCACGTATTTCATGAACAGTCACACAAATAGAGATCACTGTCTGCTGGTAAATTCAACATTGATAGAATATAACAGAAACACCTAAATGTGGAATTTGAATGATTATTTTTCACTGGTCAGAAAATAAGATGGAAGCAATGTGCTATATAAATTAAGGTAATTGTCAATAAATGCCCAAAAACTTAAATCTTTCTTTAAATCACATCACAAATTGTCATGTGCTTCAAAGTTGATTTTCTTTTTTTTTTTTTTTTTAGTGGTACAGCTGCTTTCGTTCGAACAATTCAATGCTTCTTTTGTTTGGGTGACTATTAATTAAATTCCACACACTTTTTCTTTACTGCAGGTTACCTCGGTTTTAGTTCGTGGAATCGTGTGAGCGCATTGCTAATTAACATTCATGCGACTCACCGGTGGAGCCGCTTCCTGTTATAATGATTTAATTTCTTTGAATTTACATTTTTGCATTTTCGCGTGCTGAAATACACCCCCGCTGCAACTGTGTCGCCGTGTTGCCTCAGATTCTATTTTCCACTTCATCCGTCCCAGAAACTCGATGAGCCCCCCTCCCCCCCTCCCCTCCGCCGCCTCCTCCCCTTTTTCCCAATTTCATAAATGGATGTTGTTGTGAGCCATGTCAGCGGGGCGGTGGACTGAGATTATGGCCCCTTGTCACCCCCTGCCTCCGCCTTGACTGAGACCTGCTGCCGCCACGCTGAGCCACTCAACAGAATAGTCCTCAGAGCACACACGGAAACTCCAGGGTTAGCCATATGGAAAAGTGGTCCTCAGTGAAACAACAGGAAACTGTGTAGGGAATCATGTAGGGCTGTTTGTGTGTGTGTGTGTGTGTGTGTGTGTGTCGGGGTCTGAAGTGTACAAGTATCAAAAATACAGGGCGATTGCTTACAAAGTGACCTTAGACTACAGTTTGACCTTTTCCCTCAAACCATTTAGCTCTCTATCTATTAGTATGTTATGAACAGTGGCTATTTCCATTGATGCACTGGTTTTAGAGTGTGTCACTGTCCACCACAGGGCGCCATCCCATTGCTCCGATGACCCATTATTCCCAAAACACCAAATAGTCTATTATCCTAGACAAACACATACCAGAATGTGTGTTTTTAACTTTCATTTCAGGAGACTTTGAACATACAATGATTTGACCCCCTTGGTTGTTAAAATCACTAATGTTAAATTCATACAGATTCTATAAACAAATGTGTTTTAAATCATCATTAATTCACTGACATGAGGTATCCATTGTGTGTTCAGCATATTTTGTCCAACACCAAGTCCTGGCCAGCCTAAAACATTGCTATGCTGCAAGGAGCTCATCAGATACTCCTTTCTTCCATCTGTAATACTCATGACCCACTGATGTACTTTTTAGAAAAATCACTTGTGTTCCTGTAGTCCCAGCCAGTGTTTTCTCATCCTCAGAACATGCTGTAGTGACGGAGCCTTCAGTTGTTGGAGGGTCTGATGCCGTCCTGGTTCACCTGATGGATCCTGTCACCTCATCCTCCACATTCACCACAAATCAATATATAGATGTATTTTATTCTATTTAATGTCATATGCTACTTTATTCTGTTCAAATGCATTGATCCATCCTGTGCACACATCATCTCCTCTGTTACCCTTGCTAGGGTTTCTTCCTCTTTTCTTTTTCCTTTTAAACATGGGCTATACAAATAAAATTGACTTGACATGAGAATGGAGAGTAAAAAATAAACCATTTTTAGTTTTCATTTTGACTGATAACGATTCATAAGAGCACCTGGAGTAGAAATTCATGATCCATGGTACACGTCTGTATCGCTTTGTCCAAACGGGAAATTTCCCCAACAAAGGTCCATGTGACCTTGCTCTCGCAGTTATACTCTAACCTTTCTGTCTAAAAGCCTGGGCTGAAGCGCTCTCGAGTGGGTTGCTCCTTTTACTGTGATCCTTTTAGCTGGGTCCTGAGCTGCCGTGCAGACCTAGATAGCCACGGGGGAGTTGCTGTAATGTGTCACTCCATTAGCATGTACTCACAATAACTTTGACTCAATTACTCTGCCAGTTATCACCGCTCTGTGTCTTGCGCTCACGGCGTTTTACACAGAAGATATTAACACCCAGAGAGAGGGAGAGGAACGCGGGGAAACACTTAGTCACTCAAAAGGCTCATTTCCTTCGCTCCGTTATCGGCGGTAGACCTCAGTGTGAAGTCTAGATCACAAAGATCGGGTTGTGTCAGTGGGTCCCTGTCATTTATTATACAGCGGTATGGTTAAGGGCTCTATGCGACAAAACTGGGTTCGAAATGGATCTCCACCACTTCCAAACTGACGTGTGAATAGCATGCAACATCTTAGTAGGCTGATCCACCATGAGACGAGCAGCATCAGAATCATTACGTCTTTAACCCTCCATGGTACAACGCCACCGTATGGCAACAGATCCATGTTATGCCTGCTACACACACACACACACAGTACGAAACACCAGTTATAATGCAATATAATCAAAAGATATGGGGACACAAAAGAACCAAATGTGTAATTTATTTTGTTTGAAATTGTCTGAATGCCTTGAGACTTGATATTTTTATCCTGGAATATCAACCAGAAAAGTATTTTCTATGACATTTATGATCATTTTTAACCTTGACCTAACATATAAGATTTGAACAGACAAAAACATTCATAACTTGAAGAAATTTCACCTGAGAGGTTTGATTTCTTACACGTTATTAGTGTAGCTATGATAAGGGATTATTGGACATTTTGAATTCGCAGCTTTTCATTTAAATGTCATTGCAATGTGATTCATTATAGTAAGTAAACCATGAATAATTTAGGCTATTTCTGCTTTTGCTTACCTAAAGGCACTTCAGTTGTGGTTGTGTGTAGAACACTTTATCTTTGTGTGTAGCAAACAATCAAGTAGTTAAGAGGATCCGCAACTCTGACAAAAATGAAGCAGCTGCGAAGGGTAAGCTTCCAACAATTATGTTTACCATTTCCTCTTATTGCTGCTCAGCACAGTAGTTTAAGCAAAACAATCTAAAACACAATTTGACCCACGGATGAGACACCGTTGGAGCTGAGGAACTGGAAAATGGAAGCAAACGTGAGGGGAAGCAAAGATGCTAAGGACAATTAAACTCCAATCTCCACGCGTTCATCAATATGGCTGCAATCTGCTGTGAATTAACAGTTAGCCCTGGGTGATAATTACCCAGGCACCCCCTCTGCAGGAGGCGAGTACCGACCAAACAGCAGATTCCTTGCTAAGAGAGAGTTGGAAGTTAGGTCAAACTCTCTGCTCCGCAGTCCCAGTCGAACCATGAAATAGTAACTATTTGTGACATTTCGTTGCCCTCGTTCACACACGAAAAACACACACAGGGCATCATTCATTTCAGTCTCAAAGATGTTCATGAACTAAACTATGTTTTAAAAAGTGTTGCAATTATGAAAGTTGAGAATAGGGCACAAAGAGACACAAAATGCATTAGTACATCTCTGTTTCCTTTCTAGAGGAGAAAGGCTAATACTGATCTGAAGTAAATGACAGTGGTGATACACACCTTGATGCCAAATGGCAGTTTTGCAGTTTTGTTGTCTTAAAATAGACCAAGAATCAAAAGGCATTTTAGTGTAACATATGCAGTGTAATGACATTTAAAAATGTAAAAAAATGTCTCAAATACAATTAAATGTAATGTGGGAAAGGACTTACAAATGCATTACTATAAGGTGTATACCGATGTATTCGCTAATAATCTTACTAGAATTACCATTCAAATGTCCATCTGTGGGCGACACGGTGGAGCAGTGGGTAGCACTGTTGCCTCACAGCAAGAAGGTCGCAGGTTCAAGACCGCCTTGGGGCCTGGGTCTGGGACCTTTCTGTGTGGAGTTTGCATGTTCTCCCCGTGTCTGCGTGGGTTTTCACCGGGTACTCCGGCTTCCTCCCACAATACAAAACATGCTCAGGTTAATTGGCAAATCTAAATTGCCCATAGGTGTGAGTGTGTGTGTGAATGGTGTGTGAATGGTGTGTGTGCCCCACGATTGGCTGGCGACCATCTGGGGTGTATCCCCCTGCCTCTCGCCATAAATGCGCTGGGATAGGCTCCAGCAGACCCCTGCGACCCCGAAAGGGAATAAGCGGGATAGAAAATGGATGGATGGATGGATGTCCATCTGTCACATTGATGGATCTGAAAACACATAATTTTATTATTCTACATGGTTGTTCCCGGGTCTATAAGGGTTTGTAATATGGTTTTGGACAATCCTTGGCTACAACTAAACATGCAATACTAACAGCTCACCAGCAATTCCATGATGGTACAGCTTCCCATTATTAAATGATCAAATAAAAGTGCTTGTCCTTGTGAAAAGATGTGTGGAAAAGGCCTTCGACAACAACTTTAAACACAATTATTAACAGATTTAAACACTGTGGATGGTTCTCTTATGGCCCTGTTTCTTAGAATACACTGCATTATAACTGGTGTGTGTAGTAGTAGGCATAACTATATCGCTATATGGCAATGGCCCTAAAATATGTATTTCTATGTGTAACTAATGAATCTATACATGTGTTTCATTTTTTTCAATAACTTTTCAAAACTTATTTTTTTTATTAAAATGTGACTAATAATACAAATTTAGGCTGACTGAAGATAGAATAACTGAGACATAACACTATTGATTAACATTTTTTTTATTATTATTGTTGATTGTTGAAAGGAAATTAATTATGTAAATATTTATAATATATTTTTTTACATGTAATTTGTTTCGTATGTGCTAAAACACAGATGGTTTGCATGCTTTGCATTTGTGTTCTTTATTTAACAGATACAAAAAAAAAAAAAAACTTCAGGACAGTCTTCAATTCTAGCAAATTAAAACTACCAAATGCAACCAGTATCCTGGCATCCTGCTTTATCTGGTGGGAAAAATAAAAAAATACTCCAGGAAGAAGCACTGATCAATCATCATGCCACAAAGAGACTGCAGGTGACATGCTTGCCAGGTGAACCTTAAAATATACATGTTGCCATATATCAAGAGCATGACAGGTACATTAGAGGGAGGCACAGGAGTACGGAAAAGTCAGTGTCGAGTCACTCCCACGGTCACACTCCCTGTCAGAGAGCGCACGCTGAATTTTTGTGCCGGCCATGAGTGTTCAACTGACATGAAAATATGATAAATATGAGCTGCATTCCCGCAAACACGTGTGGTGCAGACCTATTCATTCAGCTCTGTCAGGAATACACAGGGAACCTGCCTTTAACCCTGAACTGCAAGTGGAAATTTATCATTTTTTTTTTCTTGAGGAGGATATGACAGATTTAAATAGATATTGTATGTATTCATACTCAAATCTTGAAAATGTTGCAGCTAGTGGAGTAAATGATTCTCAAGATTAAAATAAAAAAGGTCACAATGTCCAGCTGTCTAACAATAATCTTATTAAGCGGTTTGTTGCAGATAATTCATTTCAATTATTTAGTTTAATTATTTAAATAACAAGCGCAATGCTTAATAAAATACTCAAAACCGATGCTTTAAAGTCTCTCAAATAATAAATATCTGTTCTGACCAACCAAAAAAAAAAAGTGCCATTATACACCTGGTCAGATTTAAAGAATTTAAAGGATTAAAAATATCAACATGGTGCATGAAGTTAGGTTTTAAATCATGAAAATGATCATATAGCATTGGTTGTCTAATCCGAACTGCTGCAGTCTGGTTTGTGTTATATTCCCCTTCAAAATTTTAAAAATGTTTTAAATTTTTTTTATTTTAGTTAATTATTCACACCAGGGAGAATGAAAAACCTTCACAACAGATATGAACGGAACCATTGTAAATGAAATTCAAAGGTAAACAAGGTAACTACATCTATTGTAATTTGCAGGTAAGTATATTTGATATACAACATATAACAT
The DNA here is from genome assembly GCA_036785175.1 of Eupleurogrammus muticus. NCBI lineage: Eukaryota > Metazoa > Chordata > Actinopteri > Scombriformes > Trichiuridae > Eupleurogrammus > Eupleurogrammus muticus. Next base: position 17,007,128 of record JAYKQN010000018.1, on the reverse strand, counting down.
ATATTTCAAAGAAAAAAAAATGTATAAGGCATTATATAAGCAGAAAGCTAGCTTTATTTTTAGAGCTTATTTATCTTTTCCCTAAGATTTAAGAAATTGTTCAATACTTTTGAATAAATACACTTATCAATCATTCAACGTACCCCAGGCTAACAAGATTTTTTTTTAACAAAATGGTTTATGTTAGGGCGACACGGTGGTGCGGTGGGTAGCACTGTTGCCTCACAGCAAGAAGGTCGCAGGTTCAAGACCGCCTTGGGCCTGGGTCTGGGGCCTTTCTGTGTGGAGTTTGCATGTTCTCCCCGTGTCTGCGTGGGTTTTCACCGGGTACTCCGGTTTCCTCCCACAATACAAAAAACATGCTCAGGTTAATTGGTAAACTCTAAATTGCCCATAGGTGTGAGTGTGAGAGTGAATGGTGTGTGAATGGTGTGTGTGCCCCACGATTGGCTGGCGACCATCTGGGGTGTATCCCTGCCTCTCGCCTTAACGCGCTGGGATAGGCTCCAGCAGACCCCTGCGACCCCGAAAGGGAATAAGCGGGATAGACAATGGATGGATGGATGGATGGATGGATGGTTTATGTTGACTTTTCACGTAAATAACTCTTTTTGTACACGTTTTTCACTATGACTGTATGTGACTATCAATATTTCCGTTTGCAGATTTAATGTATTTCCTAAAACAATTAGTGCAAACTGCAAAACCCAATCCTGATATTATTGTTTATGAACAAGTTCATCAAATGGCTTTGTTGTGTTTTCATTATGACGATACTTCCCATTGCAAAAAAAGCCCGATGTTGGTGACACTGCCTGCAAACGTTCAGAAAAGCACCATTTACTATTTGAAAACTGCCGTCAATTTTATTCAGCAAGGTAACTATGTAAAAGACGCCATGCCTGTTTCATGTCTTTACTGCATATGCTCTTTGCATTTCTAATTTATCCACGGCGTTGTGGAGGTAGTCAAAACAAAAAACGCACCCTTATTTACAGCAGACATAAACTACAGCTGTGCAAGACTGTAAACAAGAACATCGTGGAACTAAAAACACAATATACGCAGCACTGTAAATCATTCAGACACTTGTCTGGCCCCATATTTTCATCTACCTCACGGGGAATATCACCTGTGGCGAGGAAAGCTTCTCCTCTATCCAGGCCCTGCAGGACTCTTTTGTGATGTCATAACGTTGCTGCACCAATGTCCGCTAGCAGGACCACTCACCGGTCATAAACTTCTCTATTTTAGTATGATTAAGAAACAGTGATGTTCTTACCAGCAAACCACTGTCTGACCACATCTGACGGTTGAAATCGAAGAGGATCCAGAGGTGGAGGAAGTACTTAAGTTAGTACTTAAGAAAAGTACCCTGCAAAATATTTACTCAAGCAAAAGTAGTACTTACTTTTAAGTATAAAAGTACTCATGTAAAGGGCTTTCAGTTTCTGGACTGTGGCCTTATAATAAAGAATGTAAATATATGATCCTCACATATCTGTGCAAGCTTTGCTAATGTGCACCCTGGTTAGATAAGGATTTAAAATGTGATATAAAGTTGGAATCTAACACATAATTTCAGCTAAAGCTGATAAAATAATTGCTGTGAATATCTATGGTTCTTTGGAAAAAATTGAGCTCCCACCAACAGCAAATATTGGAAAAAAAAATTGACTTGTTTGGAACATCATTTTGAAATGTGTGAACTGAACTTTGAACTAGAATAGTTCATGTAGAAAAAGAAAAAGAACCAACACTGACCTGCACCCACAGTGGACCAGAATTGTTGTTCCATGCTTTAAGAGTGTGTAGGAGTTTCTAGCATTTGTAGTTAACCTGTTCAGTCATACGCTTTGTACAACACTGACCAAACCATTGTATTGGTCAGGTGTGCACCACACATTGACCATGTACAGACACACATTCTAGATGCTATAAAACACACACCTCATTCCATGTGGCTTTGGAGAATCTTCACGCTTGTCCTGAGACTGACAACCCAAGACAAGTTATTCACACAATGGCAGTAGTGCAGTGCAAAAATGTTAATGGTGAGTTGCTGTCCATTATACACATTCATTATACACAGGAACCCCATTAGCTAAAGGCATTGGTAATCAGCTTGTCTTCCTGGGGAACCTGACATATTAAATCCTACATAACATGTAAAAAATACAAATTCATCAATTTACATTAGTAAAATAACATTTTTGAAAAAGGTTATGTTTCCATTCAAATTTGAACCAGAAATAATACAAAAAAGAATGAGCACACTAGACCACAGACACTGATGGATAATCCATTAGAATCTTTTTGATGAGCTAAATGAATGCCATGTGTAGTAAAATAAAAACGCTGCACAATGTGTCTTGTCACACAATGCACACACACACACACACACACACACACACACACACGAATTGTTGTTGTGTGTTCTTTCCACCTAAAGTAACTGACAGTAAATAGAAAAAAACAAACCTGATATTGTCCCTTGCGGTGATTGTTCAAATTCAAGTGTCTCCGGCCCGGCATTTACCAAATTGTGAATAAAGTAGTTATTATAATCCACCTTGACAGGTACATTTTAGTCACTGTTTAACAGCAGCACCAGTAGTTAATCCACACAAGACTAGATTTTGTATAATCTTTTGTATATTTATCATAATTATATACGTATATAAAAGAAATGGATGATTGACATTGTAAATGCTTGTTGGTGTTTGAAGGACCGTGTCCATTCCAGCATTCTACCACCACTGTACCGTCCATCACCCTGTAGTCAGCATGTCAGTCAGCAAAGACAATTACACCATGAAATAATTAGTTTTCCAATCTGCTGCAATATATGAGACTGAACTATTGAACGTGATTTAATTAAAGGGTTTCATAGAAAGAGGGAACGATTGGAGGCTCGGGCCCATTCACTGCCGATGTGGGATGACTATGATGGAGGAGGGAAAAGGAAGAGGAGGATGAGGAGCAGAGCTCTAACAACACATAAAGCACAGGGGGGAGGGACGGAGAGCAGGCGGCCTCCCATCATCCACCGCTGGCTGCGATTATGCTTTGAATTAGCTGGTGTGCACTGTGTACCACCACAGATAAGAGAAACATGCTACTACTCATAATAATGCTTCTAATAATTATTCATGTGACACAGCATGGAGGATTATTCTCTGCTTAAAACAAAAAACACTGTTAGGAGAAAACATCCAACCTTGTTTATTAATTCTGAAGTTGATCAGTGTTGCATCTGAAAGTCTAAACTCTCAAAACAGTGATGAAGTGTCTTCTCGCCTCAAGGATGCAAACAACATCTTCTTGTTGTGGTCAATACAATCATTCATCTGTGCCAACTCTCTTCTTCACAGTACACAGCCCTTTTTGTTGTTATTCCATCATCAACACTGCGATGAAGACGCCCTACTGCTCCGCCTCTGCCTCGTGTGCATGTGACACTGCACCAAACAGGCCTCGTGCGTGGCCTTTTTGACAGCATGCCGGGATTCAGATGAACAGTTTGATGCGTGATGCAACGACGTGTTTTAACGTTTGAGTTCAACATGTAGAAACGCTGAGAAGCTCCACACTCAGTTTGTTGTCGCAGTTTGTTTTTTGGCAACATTATTGGTGGGGGTAAATAAAGGTCTTCAATGCAAGCTATTATTATGGAGCTATCATTGATACATTTTTTTTTTTTTTAATTTTAATGTCAAATCGAATGCAAAAAGCACCATAGAACTTAAAATATCAATCCATGGCTACAGTGGTGTGTGTTAAAGACTGTTACTTACATCTGCTCAAATAGAAATAAAGGCCTGTCTAGTGGCAATTTTAACCTCATTCCAATAAAGGCCTGGACCTATATTAGAGAATTTAAGATAATTTATATGCACTATTGTAGAGACTGAAATGTATACATTTGTAATATACATGGTATTTTTATTATGGGAGGAAGAGGGTTGGATGGACATATAAAGACACACCATAATTAATAAAGTTGTGTTGTAATGCTTTCAAATTTCCACCGTATAGTGCCCCACTAATGATATGGACTTAAATGATTGACTGAGTGAATTTTATTTTTATTTTCATTTGTATTTGTCTGTTTGTTATTTCTAATGCTCTCGCATACTGTACTGATTATTAAGTGACTATTTATTCCTATTGATTACTGATGTTTTTGAGGATGGGGCGGGTATAATATGATTGTCTCACTTCTGGAACGGCATATTATCATGAGCGGAACAAAAACTAAATAAAAATAAATAAATATCCACACGTTTTTTTTTCAGTGTCTAGAGTCTCAAGGATTATGAACAAAGGACAAAGAACAAAAAGCCAATCTGCCAGTCACGATGACAGAATAATGAATATAATACATATTTTTATGGCTATTATATTTAACTGTGTAAAAATCAGGGTCATGCACATAGTATTATAATTAAGTTTTATATACAGATCCACATACACACACACACACACACACACACACACACACACACACACACACACACACACACACACACACACATATATATATATATATATATATATAATGCATATATGAATATGATTTCAAAGCCGTCGCCACTTTATTGTGTTCTATTTTATTAGAGGCATGGTGGTGTATATAAGCACTGTGAGCACTGTACACTTTTGTTCTCTGACTTGATATTTGTTCATGTTTATTTATAATTGTGTGTTAAATATTCAATATTTTTCAATACAATGTTTTTAATGGTACAATATTGTGATCATTATATTACTGACTAATCTCCCTCCGCCAGTTCTGTGTTTCCTATTTTGGCTGAAAGTCATCGTGACAATAATCCTTCATTGGAAATATCATTCATAATTACAACATTCACATAAAAAGTGCACTCAGGTCTGCTTAGACTTGATTGTAAGACTGGGGAAAGAACATGTTTTATTCTCGTGTTGTTCCCTTTTTTTCTCTAGAGGATAACGGCGGTGCCAGTTTAATCTGAGGTTTAACAAACGGCTTTGCTGGAGAAACAATTTAAAAATAAAGGAAAATGTCATTCAAGAGCAAAACGTATGAAAAAAAATAAACCCCTGAATAAAGCACAACAAGGGCTTAGGAGTCAAATGAGAGTGGTATAAGGAATACGAGAATCCGTAAAAAAATGCAACCAGGTAAATTAATACAACATTACAAAAGATAGGAGGATTAAAAAACATGCATGGATATCAAAAACAGATATCACTATGTCCAGAATGAATGGAGACAAATTATGGCTCAACACAAATGAAAATTAAAAGACTCCACATAGTGACACTACCGCGATGCCCCTTAATATAAAAGAAATAATGATTACACGCTAACTGAAATGTCACTTGATGCGACTCATTGGCGTCACCTGATGACACCAATTATTGATAATAATATGACTGATTAGATGCTCTGACTTTACGCATGGAAAATGCATGCTGCAACTGCCAATATGTTTACCTGTGGTCTGACAGGATTTAGCTTGTGTTGCTTAGTTAATAACATAGTAACAGGTCTTTGTGTGTGTGTGTGTGTGTGTGTGTGTGAGAGTGTGTATGTGTACGTTTGTGGTCAAGGATCTTTCATAAGAAATAGATGTGCTACACAAAATGTGCAGCCAGTTTCATTTTCATCTTTTTAGATAGTGACGTTAGCATTTTTTTCAGCTCTCATCAAAAATTCATCCCAGCATTGATGCATATCTTTCCTGATTTTTTTTTTTTTTTTATGTTTTTCTTATTGGCCCTGGACGTTCGTGGAGGTTCATAATCTAGAGTTCTGCTCCACACTGACCGGAGCATCTTTTAAATTCATGTAAATATTCATGGTCACCAATGGAGGATTCCCCTTATGTTTTAGTAAGTCCTCATGAATCCTTCCTTTATTACCACTGCCCATTCAAAAATGTACCTCCACCCGACGCTATGGTCTGTCTAAAATACTAAAGGCACAATTTCCATAAAAGTATCTGTTCCTAGAGGGGAGGATTCCTAATGATATAATTTTGCATGCTTAAAGTTATCACAGGGAGGAAAGAAATATCACAACCTGTCATTACCGGCCAGGTCGTCACGAAATGTGCCGTACACATCCGTGCTCAGGAGCGGATGAGCTCTTAATGCTTTTAAGACAAATGGTCGGTACAGGCACACCTGCTGCTTGCTGTTTTTGTGGGAAAAGCAATAAAATAAATAATAGGGGATTGGAACGATTAAAAGCAAACACGCGGGGACAGTGTGAGGTTGTCAACAGTGACAGCTTTAAACTTGCTGCGCTGTTAAAACCATTTGATTTTTTTTTTTTTTTAACAATGTTTAACACCGACATTAATGATGAATCACAGCGTGATGCTGGTTGGAGGAACTTGCATAGCAGCAGCAGCAGCCGTGTTATTACAATATTAATATCCCGGCAGCCATGTGTTTGCTTTGATATAAGTCCAGGTTTTTCTACATTGTACCTGTTACCTGTAATAAAGTGCAGTGTGAATCTACTGTTTCTGGTCAGCTAATAGCTGACCACGCTGCGTTAAACGCCAAAGGATTCATCAGCACACACGAGTTGTTTTCAGCTTGCACTAAATCCTCGGGGTTGTTTAGCATGCAGACAGGATCAGGGGCAATTTAGAAAATGACGTATCGCACATGTGGAATGTTTTTAATGAGTTACTAACGTAATGAAACCTGACATGTTGGAATCCTGAAAATAGCTCTAGAAGTAGGGAGAATATGCCCCTTTGTAGCCATGAATATCAACCCAAACGTAATGATTTACACTTTTCCTGGGTTTGTTGTGATGTTAGATGTCTTTGTGTAGCAGAACAAGCTTATAGTTTTCACAGCCATTATACATTCTGCTACACACTTAGGGATAGATGCCAGAAACTACGCACTGTACCTTTAAATGTCTCCAATCAATAAGTAATTAATGTTGTCACTCAAGATTCATGATCAATTGATTAAATCTAGTTAATTTAGTGCAGCTTCATCCCCGCAAAGCTCAAACATGGGAAAACATTCATTTCCGCACCAGAGGCCTCCTACAACATCTGAAAGGTCACGATTTTTTTTTTCCAGTGTTTTTTTTTTTTAGGGAAATGTAACACAGATAGCCCCAGGTGGGAGCAGAGTTTCTGTATTAAAACTCACATTGTCACAATAGAAATATTGAATAACTGAACAGTAATTTGCACGGTTAATTGCTTACTTATCCCTATTTATGTAAACCATGACTAATATTCATACACCATTCATATATAGTATATATTTTTTGATAAAGAGTCTTTTGTTTTAAATCAAATAATTAAATGTGAAACAAGTTCAAATCATGTTTATACAAGGTCCCAGTGTTCAGCCATATTGTGGGCTTCTTTGCATTTTTATTTATACTTTTTTTTTTTACTTAGACTCTGTATTGCACATGTTCATGTATAATAGTAGTCCTGAAAACATTTCTTGTACTCCCATCACCTGAGGACGGTCTTTTGTGAGTAATCAATGGTCCCTTTGGTATCACTGTTGGTGCTGAAGATGATCGTCCTCCCTTTGGTGTTTTTGAAGTCTACTTTACACACATATCAAAAATGTTACAGTCAACTATTCAAAATATTAGCTAGGTATGCCCATAACACCTCTTTTCTATATCTCTTGCTTTGGAATCTGTAAAAGGGGCAGGCATTGATCACAGCAAGGATGAGGGTGATTTAATGGGGAGCTTGTATCCAGTGAAGGATGGTCCACGTAGATCTTGTAGATCTGATCTTCTGGAAGCGTGGATGCAAGTTTCATTACAACATCGCCTGACCAGTCAACTTCACAATATACTCATTTTCCATTTGCACTACCTTAGTACACATTAAATTCGCCAGTTTCCAGACTTTGAGAGTTGTAATATGGTCTGCGTTTGCCATTATTTTCCACCTCTGACACTGTAAAGTAGTTTAAAAAATCTGGTACTCCCCATAAATTTGTGCTTTAGCCATCTTCAGGTACAAACCAATCACTTTCTTATGTATTTTTATTCAAATATGTATTTACTGACTTCATCTCTAAAAGCATTGACAGGTGATAGTTTCCTGCTGTTTATGAGACATGTTGTTTTGACTACACCGTTCTCCACGTACTGTGAGATTAAAGGTTGTTTTGGTTCACTGGTGACACTTGTTCTCCTGATATTCATCAAATCTGCAAGTTTAATATATAAAATATCAGTTAGATGAATATTTAAGTGATTGCATCTCTGTCTGTTATTTTGGCTCCACATGTTGCAAAATGTTTGTTTTGTTCTGTTCGGCAACTTGTAATCTTTAAACCCAAACTATACCCTGGGATCGCTTTGTCCTTCATTCACTTCAGCACCTGCTCATTGCTGCATCAGCATTAAATACAGAATCCTCAGGTCTCACCTGCCATGTAATTAGATCCCGTTAGATGGTGCATTCATGGGTAGTGGGGATTGTAATGGTTATATCTGATTCTGGAAACACAGGCGGGTAAGTTGATTCATGACACATCCTTTTAAACAATAAACTTTGAGAGTTTGGACAAAGTGAAGCTATCGAGTATTTTCAAGTCAAAAGATTCATGTCCCAATGAAGTCTTGAGCCATTGCTGTTTAAATCCTCGCTGGCCTTTTTTGAGTTTCCTATGTGAAAACCTCTGGATGATAGGATTACATTTCACTGCGACTACATTGTGATCGTGTTTGCTGGCTCGCTTACATAGAGAACGGAGAAATGATCATGTTGATAGTTATTAATCTGTTGACCTCTACAGGATTACATTGGAATCGGGTGGCTCGGCACATTACATAATGTATCGACATTCAGACTGCTTAAAACCATTGCCGGTATGATACATTTCTGTGTTGGTGCTTCAAGCAATTAGAAGATCCCGAGAGAAATCCCTGCAGCAAAACAAAGTATCGCGCCTGGCTTGACTCTCAGCGAAGGATACTGTACTTAAACCATTTAGAGCTAATTATCGGCAAAACCTCTCCATTATCTTTTGACCTGTGCCTAGAATGCTGTGATTATTTATTTATTTTCCGCCCTCTTAAAGTGAGCACATTGTAATCAGTTTAATTAGTCGAAATAGAATTCCTCTATCTTCTCTCCAGGGCTCGGCACGCATGTCTGGACCCAGAAGGGCATTCGAGAAACCAACAGAAGTCTATTATTCTTCCACTGTGATAAATGGTGTTTAAGATGATGTTGGATAAAGAATGGATTAATGCTCCATGTATGCGGCAGCCGGGGCAGATTTTACTGAATGCTAATATATGCGGTGCTTGGCATTTGGCCATGCATACTTGCTTTCTAATGTAACACGGCGTTGCAGAAGGCTACGTTTTATGCAAAGGAGCCATTTGTCTGGTGAGAGGCTCCCTGAGAGAGAGGCAGGCTTCATATCAGCCAGAAAAAAAAATAACCCATCACATTAGTTTTACACTCTAATCTTGATGGTCTAAGAAAGTCCTATGACACAAGCAGGGAGTTGTTTTACTGCCTCCTTTGTTCATCCCATACTCCAGTAAGGAGGCTCACTGAAACTAAGAGAAACTACGCTGATATCAATGTTCAGAATCACAATTGCTTTATTCACCATATATGTAATACTGTATACACAAAAATGTGACCTGGTGATTAAAAACAAGATACATCGCTGCATAAGACATAGAAGAGCCCCTTAACCTTAAGTCAAAATAAGAATAGAAGGCCGAATATAATACAATTCCACAGTTTATGGCCTGCCCTGGATTGTATTCCTGTGATTGGGCGGAGTGTAGAGTGAACGTCTTGAGATGTTAGGGGACCTATCGTAAAAGGTGTTGAGTTTAGGGGATGAGGTGACTGCAGGGCTGTTTTTTTTTTCTTTTTGTAATTTGCAATTGTCCTGAGCATGTTCTAGACAGCTGCAGGGTTATTGGTGCTTGACTCACACTCCAGCATACTCCTTCCTGGCAGCTCTAATGGCCTTCTTGAGGTTTTTGTCTATCCCAACCTGAGTGTATCCATATCACATTTCCCATGCATTTGTTCTTTATGGTGCCTGAGCTCTCTGAGAACAGGCCTCCTTGTACCTGATGATGAATCGCTGTGGAATTTCAGACAAAAGTGCAGGGACAAATAGTGACTTAGAGGTATGCCACATTGCAGTTCCTGGATTTAAAAAAGACAAAAAACAATACCCTGCTACTTCTAGACTGTACAGCATCTGAGGGCACATTCACTTTTCGGTACATGATAAAGTAAATAACTAGCCTTTACTTGAACTACAAAGTTGCAGTGCACATTAAAACAAACAACAAAGAATAACAGATATGGTACCAACGTTAGGTATTGCCAAAATATATGACTACAACATGTTGATCCATGGGCGACACGGTGGTGCGGTGGGTAGCACTGTTGCCTCACAGCAAGAAGGTCGCAGGTTCAAGACCCGCCTTGGGGCCTGGGTCTGGGGCCTTTCTGTGTGGAGTTTGCATGTTCTCCCCGTGTCTGCGTGGGTTTTCACCGGGTACTCCGGTTTCCTCCCACAATACAAAAAACATGCTCAGGTTAATTGGTAAACTCTAAATTGCCCATAGGTGTGAGTGTGAGAGTGAATGGTGTGTGAATGGTGTGTGTGCCCCACGATTGGCTGGCGACCATCTGGGGTGTATCCCTGCCTCTCGCCTTAATGCGCTGGGATAGGCTCCAGCAGACCCCTGCGACCCCGAAAGGGAATAAGCGGGATAGACAATGGATGGATGGATGGATGTTGATCCATAGGTGCAATTGTTAAAGAGATTACTCATCGTTAAGGCCTTAAATCAATGTCATGGGCAGAGATGAATTTGTCACAAATCCCCAACGTGAGAGAGGTTTCACAACAGCAGCACCTTTATCCTGTTTTCTGGGCACAAGTGACCAATCATTCTTCACCATAATTTTACCCATACTTGTTATAATAACTCCCTCATCTAGGTGAAGGAAATACAATTTGCCTCAAACCCTATGCTCAAGAAACAATTTTTAGCTCGGCAAGTCTTCTGTCTCCGTGGTCTCCCTTCATATATTGTTTTCAACAGATTGGAAAGCTTTCTGTATAGCCTCATGAGCCACTGAGAGCCTTTCCTCTGGCCTCTGGATACTACCACGAAAGCAGCAGGCAGATGGATGGGGCTAACCAGGAGATGGAGTAACCTCTGTTTATACATACACCCAGGTGAAGTATGGCCACACCATGTTGCCCAGTGCCTTACCTGACATGTCACAATGCTGCTGCTTTCTGGGCTACAAGCGTGCTATCTCTCTATGCGGCAGGGTGACATTGGGGTGCCCTCTGTCAAGGCCCATATGTGCAGATGCCGCCAGACCTGGAAGCGTGCCCTGGGTCGAGAGTCGCCAGTTGTTTCCCCACTACTTCAGTCTTTTTGAGATTTAAAGTCCACTTCCTTGTCAGATTGAAGACTGTCAGTAAGTCACGCTCACACTACATATGCCTGCACTTTTTTTTGGCTTCCTGTTTCCTTCTGCCTCAGTTATTTCCAGCCTGACTCTTGCCACAGTCTTCAAGCCCTCTAGCCTCACCTTACTCCAATATACTGGACTCTCAGGTGATCAAGTCTGCCAAGCCTGCCCGCCCCCGGCCGCCTGGCCAGTTCCTCCGTACCCTGCCTCCATCAGGCTGTTCTCCATTTTCTGCCTGCCAACCCCCTCCCACAGCTTGTCCTGTTTCCCGGTATGCTGCCTGCTTGGAAATATCTCACAATAAATTACTCCTTACCTTCAGCCTATTTCAGCCTCATTGTGTTCTGCCCTTGGGTTCAATAGATCTGACCTGAGTGTTAAACCTCCAACAAACACCCTCCACTCACTCACAGCAATGTCCAAATACAATTGAGGAGAAGGAGAGGTTATTCTGGAATAAAAAGATGTGTTCATTGACTGCAAAAACAATGTTAGCATCACAAGGATGGATGCATTGAACTCTCCTTGATGAATCAGCAGTAGAAACAATGATATAGATGTGATGAAAATTCAAGAAGACCTGGTTATCCCAAATGTTTTCAGGAGACCACAATGTCTAACATGTATGACCTTGACTGCACTGGGAGACAGGCGCTCATACAATATGCTCAACAACAACAACACGCTCTAAATTTGGTGCAGCTTTGAATTCAGCAACTTTTAATACTGGTAACGGGATACAAGAGAATATTGGAAGCACAGATGACCTGTGTGTCAAGTATGGAATAGAATAAGAACTAGAAGATCAACAGCCTCCGTCTTAGAGAAATATATGCTACAGACAAAACAAAAGCAAGATAAGTGTAATGGTTTGATAAGCGACATGTGCTGCATTAGCGCTTTAAACACAACCTTTGTACAGCACAAGCGCTGTTTCGATTGCCTCCGAACTTTGCCAAAACACTTTTCAAACAAAAACAACATAACATTTTCTGCAAAATCACTATTCAATGGGAAGAAATAAAAAAAGGCGCCCAAAAATAAGTGGCTTTAGCTGTCATAACATTATGGCATCATCATCTTTGAGCTGATGAAGCTAGCTCAGCCCGTAGAAGTCAGATACAGTAGCTAGTTTACTTTTCACCTACAGGCATGTCATAGCACATTGTGAAATGCTGGATGTAGAACATGTAAAAAAAAAACATGTAAGACCATGTAGTTACACCATCAAAACTGAAAAAAACAGCTCTGTACTTAAAGGTACACTTTTTTTTTTTTTAAATAATGTTCTCTTAAAAGTACAATAATGGTCTTTAAGAAGTCAGAGATATAGCTTTTACTACTGTCCCTGGATTTCTAAAGACAGATTGGATAATTTACTGTTCCAATAAATGGGTCCTGAAACAATGTGAATGAATTGCAGCCTTTTATTTTTTTATTTATTATTTATTATTTCTTTTTAGTATAGTATATTAGTGTTTAATCCTGCTATGTGAAGCACTTTGGGCATGTTTGTATGAAGGTGCTATAAAGTTGAGTTACCTCTCCTGCAATTCCTGCCGTGTCGATTTTACAGTCCTACTTTTATCGTTATCATGTCTTTTGTGCTAATAAACTAAATAAAGTTGTTCTAAAATCCCTTTCATCACAACCTCAGGTCTCTTTAAAACAGTTTATCTAGCGAGACCTCACAAAATAACCAAAAGCAACATACGATTATTATTATTTACTAAAAATTAATTGGCATTATTCCTCCAAGCAATGTAGTTCCCCTATACAGCAGGTTACCAAGCAATATTGCCTTAATACCAGAGAAATTAAAGGTCAATGACACAGCTCCCAGTGCTGTAAGTTAAGTGTGATTTTTAAAATGTTAATTGGGTAACATTTTACAGTCATTTATAACACGTTGACCATATTGAGTTCATATATATGTAAATTGTAGTTCATGTGTTATTATATCTGTGTTTATATGCATTTCATATGTATTTAAAAGTAATCAGAGCTAAATTGGTTTTTAAAAGAATGGGATGTATTTTAAAGAACACTCGTTATAAAAGATCACCATCATGCTTTAAGATAAACTTTTTGCGAAGATGAATTAAAAATTGTCGACACACTGTGAGCTAAAAGAAATATGTAGAAAAATCTGTGCTTTGTCCTTTTCTGCAGTTGAGAACATAAGTGCAAAATGTCGCTCAAAGTTGAGTCACATTCATTTAGCAGCAAGCATTACCCATTCACATGCGAACGAATCTGTGTTAGGAACTATAGTACAACCCTTGATATCTGACCTCAGAGTACTCTCCACAGAGGGCTTCACTTTCAGTCTTGATGAAAAAGAGCGCACCAAGAAGAGCAATCATTTCATGTGACAACCTATCTGCTGGCATGATTGGGCAGTTTTCTATATCTTTCTACTGGTGAGGATATATTGATTTTGTATGGCCTCATATTCAGAGATACACCACAATTTTTGTGAGGATAGTTTTGTTCTTAGAGCAACATACCTATCACATAAGACAAAAAAATGAGAAACAAGGTGCTGCTCTGCATGTTGTCTCGGGTAAATTGTACATTTGAAGACATGGTCATCTGTAAAACCCATAATCAAAAGGCACAAAATTGTGTATGGTTATGATTTCATGAATGATTTTTTTTTTTTTTTTTTTTTTTTTTAATATGGCTATTGGTTAGCCACTTGCTCTTGCAGCTGGTACAAACTGATCCTTCACCCAGTCCCAGACGTCAGGCTTCATATCGGAGAAGTATGAGCTCTGTGCCGTCGCTCCGTCTTCTTCGCATAGGCAGCGTGCTGCTAACTTCCAGGATAGATGAGATCACCTCCTTGGCTGTTGAGTGAGTTGAATGTGTCAGCAAGCCGGACCTTTATTAGGCAAAATTGCAGAGAACAAACACCTACTAGGGATGGAGAACACGTGTGATTTCAAGGTAAGTCAGGGTAAATGAGTACAAATGCTTTGTCTACATAAGTATTTATACCCTGGTATCTATACTACTACTACTTGAATTATTTCGTCAACTGAACATGGTCAACAGTGGAATGCATGAGGAACCTATAAAATTCAGATTTTTCATGAAATTAGTTGTTTTTGTGAGCAACCCGTGAGGAATTTTTTGTCAAAGTTTGGAGGTGATCGAAGCTACACTGTGCCACACGATAGTAACAGTATGTTAAAAAAAGCAGTATGAGGTGCACACATGTCAGGAGCATTAGTGCATCATTTTTCCCAGATATTTTCCTTCAGTAAACACAAATGAGCTCTTGCGGACCTCGGGATCAAATAAAGCTGAAATCAAAGACTGCTCATTTGCAATTACAAAAACATTTTTCCCTGACAAACTTTACTTAGTCTGTGCAGATGAAAGCAAGAGCTCCTGATTAACTCCACACAGATGCAATGTCTCTTCATACTTCAAAATGTATGATGGTTTTTATTTCCCAAAGAAGCATGCCTGTCTTTGAGAATCCATTAGGTCTGATGTTTCTTTGTCTGTCCATTATGGAAATAATAAGAATCATTTTATTACTTGCTGGAAAGAGGGAACAATGGATTTGGCTGCTCGGGCTTCTTATAAACATCTCCATTATTTATGGAGATGTTTGGTAGTATGCAGTAGGTTAGATATGTTAAAACAAGAAGGGTTTTTTGAGTCCCCTTTTATTGTGACCAGCATAATCATAGACATCTGTCAGGTGCATATATTTCATGGGAAAAGTGTTTCCTAGATTCTAATAAATTTGCAAACTAATTCTATTGACATTTGGAAGCGGTATTCTCACCTTTTCACCCTCCATATATAATCTTGATATCAGAATTAAATATGGAGGTTGTTCAGTGCTGCAGTCTGTAATTTCTGTACTTTACACACATCTATTGCAAGTCTGTCCATCCAGGAAGAGACATCTCTCCTCTGTAGCTCTTCCCAACTTTTTATTTATTTCTTGATGTACACAATGTAAAACCCCCTCTGAGGTGATTTTGTTATTTGCCAAATAAACTTGAATTCAAACCAACGTGTTGCATTTATATCTCTGTTCAGCTGAATTTATCCTTTACATGTATCATTTTCAAAGTGTGGGCAATGTGTTTAATCTGTGAGTAATTTTACACACCATTAAGTACCATGGAGGAGTAAAGGGGGGGAATAGCTTATTTTTCAATTTAGAAGCACTGTAAAATCACCAACTTTTTATAAATATTCATGCCAGCAGTTCCACAAATCTCTAAACAAAATGTGCATTTCATCATCTCACCCTGACAGCAGAGAGGGCCAGCATGTGAAGCAGCCCAGCTTTCCAGGATTCTGGAAATATTCCTATACCATAGACAACATCACCAAGTATTATTGTACTATTTATTTTTTGCCTGTAAAATCACTGCAGTGAACAGACTGTGCTGTCAGATGCATAGAGCCACGGGAAAACCGTGTAGCTGCCACAACCTTTCTTTTTCTTTCTCCTGTCACCAAACTGCCTCTTCACCTCCTGCACTCACATATGGGCTGTCTGTAAATTACACACGCACGCTTGATTTAGAAGAAAATATAGTATTATACAGTATTTTATTATTGGTTTTGCATTAATTTATTAGCCCGCCTGCTTGGACTGTGCCTGAAATCCACCAGAGATCTGGGGTTAGTCAGAGAAACAGAAGTACTACCACTCTGGAAGGAGGGGGGCAACTACATGGATGCAGGGCTTCAGCCTCCACTCCTGTTGTGACATCATAAGAGGACAAATTTCTAAATGACTTGTGTTGAGCCATGTTTCACCAAGACTGCAGAGGAGGCAAGGCCAGGCCACACAACAGAATGAGTGGGTGGTCTTATTTCACAGTTTGTGCAGGAACACCAGAGACTTAAATATTTACACGTATTAAAAATACAATAATAAAACAACTACACTTCCCATAATGCAACTCAGTAACATACTGTATGTTGTTCTTGTCCGACATGTTTCATACTCTAAGGTCTCAGTTGTATTTTCTGAGGCCAATCCGAAATATCCATTATACTATCAGCAGACTAATTATAACATTGACTATGTGATGATAAATCATTTCTAAATTGTACATTTTTGTTAAATTACCAAAAAAAAATAAAAGAATAGGAAAAATGTGGTGGCCAACATGAATCTTTCACTCTTCATTGTGATCAGGCCTGAGGAGAGCAAGGCGGACCCTGACAGCGACAGGGGCCAGAATCAGGCTCGGTATTCAGCAGAAGCCCCAAAGGCATGCTGTTTGCAAGGACCACAAAAGAATAATTCATTAGCAATGGATTGGATTAGTGATGTAAGGAGGGCTCTTGTCAGGTGGCCCGGTAGGTCTCCCGCTATAGATCTGTAATCAGCACACGCCATGCAGACTGTAATTACGGGGTCAGGGTGGTACCCTTGTCAAAGCCTGTCTCCACTCCATCCCATTCCAGAACTAATATACAGCTGCCAAAATATCCCATTAAGACATCAAAATCACTGAGCAGGAAGCTACTGGCTTTCAATGTAAGGACCCTAAAATAACCAAGTTTAAACTCCTGGATTATGAGTTCTTTTCAAACTGATCTAAACTGAAGCTGAATTTAAGTACCAAAACTGTATTTTAAAGCAATATAATGGTAATTAGTCTCTTGTATCATGATATGTATGTGTGGCTTTCATGTGAATAGGCAGTAAATTGATTCAAATATAAATATTTATATAGATTACAATTAATGGTCCTACTTAAATTGTCCCTCCTTCATCACCAATTAACTGCACATTTACTACTTGTTGCACACATTTATTAATAAAGATATACCTCTGAGGGATTTGTTTCCCTGAGTTTGAAATACTGTTATTAGCATGGGGGTAGACAAATATTCTTGCTTTAAGCATTTGTGTATTATTATTGGGGCACTGAAACGTTTTCTACAGAATATTCTTTAAATCTTAACATGGCAAACTGAAGCGTAGTAAGTCCAAATGGCGTACTGAGCTATTCACATGTCTTTGTGATATGAGTCCTACAAAAATTGTAGTGTTTTCTCCTTTACACCCGCAAAGGTTTAACTAAACATCGGGAGGCTCATGTATTCTTCACGTGTGTTGGGTTTAGTACTTGACCCAATCAATTACTGACAAAATAGTTTATTAATCCACTTGCTCACACTGTAATTTGTAAAGTCCTAATTTTGTATTAATGATACTAATGTACTTGTTTTTATTGATGTGTGGGACACACACATCTTCCTTTACAGGGTAATCCAATGTTTTTGACATCTAGCCCAATTTCCAAGGTTACTGGCAACAGTAACCTCCTGCTTTATCTGTAACACAGAGACCATAATTTCACTGATATCTCCAGTATTGAGCTTTGTAGCGATTTCTCCTCCTCCTCTTTTCAATATAATGGAAGTGCACTGGGCAGGCTTAACTTTGTGAAAAACAGAATAAATACTGGTAGGAAGCTTGATATGTAATAGTACCATGTAGTGTTTCATATTTCATTCGTTTCCACTTGCTTTGAAAAGCTTGAGCTCCTGTCTGGTACGGCAGCTCATGCAGATAAATGCATATACAGTATGCACAATATAACTTACGGCAGCTGATGTTCCTAATCATGGTGCTAATGTTTTATATACAATATAAATAATAGCTGTTTTATTTAGTCCAACAGAGATTACTAGAGCTGTACTGTGGTCTTCAACATAACAAGATGTAATCTAGCTCCAGTTTTAGTATTCAGCCAGTCATCTATACATTGTAGTGGGAATCACCATGGGAATTAGATTCATAAGATTCCCATAGCCAGTGAGATTCCCATTGTGCCTTCCCCTTGCAAAAGATCTACTACACCTTGTCTGGTGAATTTCCATTACATTGAAAATAAGGGAAATTGCTAAAAAGCTGAAAACTAGGGGGATCAGTGAAACTATGGTCTCTGAGCTTATAGAATGCATGCACACCAGTTTACCTCTTAATAACATGATTGTTACACTACAGAATGGCCACTTCCACTTCAAATCTTTACTCACCTGCTAGGTGATTACCCAGAAGTTATAAGTGTCACCTTTGGCTGTATGGTTCTAGGTTCTGATGAAGATGAATGTCAAAATCTTTGTCAAAGTTTTGCACCTTAATAAAATGCCAGAGTACTCTAGTGAATTCTTCTCTCCCTAGTGCTAGAATGCTGTCAGAAACTGAAACACAACAAGGCCTCCTTTCTATTTAACACTGTTAGCCAACCTTCTCGGGGCTGTACAAGAGAATTCTACTGGCTTTGTACAAGCGCATTCACCAACCCTCCAGTAGCCCAAAGGTGCACTCAATCATGACGAGCCTGTGGGCATGGACATGATTGTTGGACACCTCTTAAGGGGTTAGAGGATTGTCAACTGGTGTCATCAGCCATGTCTAAAGGCAATATCCCAGAGTGTTGATACCCAACAGCCTCCATAAAAGATGCTTACCAACAAGATATCAGCTCCTCACAGCACCTGATTTCAAACAAATTCCCACTTGGCTGTTATGGGTAACTTCTGGCCAGTGGGCTACAACTTAAAGCAAGTGACCATCAGCATCACTGATTTCCTAAATGCTGATCAAATGGTAATTATTTTTATTCATGTGTTGAATAAATAAATGAGTTGGCAGCGTGAGCTTTGACATTACTTTGTGAATGCAATCTATTGCTCCAATAATGTTCGTCATTTTGGCAATGCCATACCCTCTCTTCAGGGTACACTGATGGAGATTTAAATGTGTGCAGGCACTTTCCTAATGATGCCATTTAGCTCTTTTTGGATGTCACAGCTAAGCGAAGGTCGCAGCCTGACCTGCAATTTCCGTTTAGTGGAAGAAACAGGTAACATCGGCATCTCATACCACCAGCTTTGAACCAGCCCCAGACCATTTCAGTGGAAGAAGAGGTATCACAGGGCCTGAAATAAAAAAAAAATAATAAAAAAAAACATTTAGGCATTTACACATATTGGGCAATCCCTAAAGAAAATTCTCAATAAAAAAAGTTGTAAGTGGTTGGATTTTTTTTTTCTGTTAGCTCAAGATAAAATCATATTTTCTAGTTAGCTAGATAATAAACAGTGTCTGTATGGTGGTACTGTCATATTTTTCTACTGCTCTTGTTTATCTAACCGATATCCTGATAATGATTTCTTTATCTTGTAAACTGTAGCTATAAAATCATAATTAGAACTGTTCATGCTTTGCTTTGACTTATTTTATTAGATTACCATTACAAATGGCACTCATAACAGAAACATGTAAAGTGATACTTCATTTGTTTTCTGTCCTCTGGTTGTCAGGTCTGGTTGAGGGAGCTGAATTTGAAGTTAGATCTAAAAATAAACCATTTTTGGGCTTTTAGAATTTTTTTTGGTTGGAACTTCATAATGATCTTGTCTAATGTTAATGCTTATGTTATATTTGAATGTAAAAAATAAAAAATAAAATATAAAAATAATCTTTGACCGATGAAGCTTGACACAAGATCTGACCTATCCAGATCTTGAGCTTTTGCTTCCTGCTTTCACTGCCACCAGTGTCTCGATTCCATATATAGCTCATATCATAATTACTGTACCTTTGCAAAGTGACCAGCTGATGATTAACCTGACTTGACCTTCAATCAAGTACCCATGCATCCAAACTTGTTTTCCTGCTGTACATTATTCGCAATATTTTGTACCCAGCCCTGCGGCTCTGTTGTGTCCTACCATCTGTTGGACAATCTGGATTTGAGCTTCTTTTGGGTTTCTTCCGAGCCAATCTTATCTGAGGTTTCTCAACCGACTGCTTTGTATATTTAGATTGAGATCTATGCAGGATGTGGACAATGACTGGATACGAAGCTCAGTTACAAGTCGGGTTGCATTGATGTCTGGTTGGTAGCAGGGAACTTTTCTGACTCGATTACATTGAGCCACCTCAGCTACTCCATCTTACTTAGAATCTTAGCACTGCTGTATAGGGGCAGGGTTAGAGCAGAGCAAAGCAGCCCTCTAAAAGATTATCATAATGCTCTAATGGTGCTTGTCTCCCCCTGTAACCTACGCTTTTTGATGGTTGACCTTTTGTGCATATGACCACTCATTTACCTTACGACAGTTCAAGGAGTCTTACATTTGTGAGCATGAGATGAACCACTCTGCAAGGTATATCACCCTCTGGCACATTGGCTTGTGCACCTTCCAAAGGTGAAGTTGAGCAGCCTTGACGTACTCACAGAGCTTGCACTCCTGGTCCAGAGACAACAGTCTAGGCCCAACGTGAATATAGAACTATATTAGTCTTATTGACCATCTTGTCTTTCTCGCCCTTATTCACACTTTGAAAGATCATTTCTGTTCACTTCATGACAAGAAAAGAGTACTCTCCTTACAACCATCCATGTACCACTCCCACTCGTGGGGGTGAAAGTTTTGGACGCGTTATATAATTAATATTTTCACAAACCACTTAACCATCTGATTTTTTTCTTTGTTAGTCTGGAATCTTAGTAAGAACAATTCAATTGAAATATGTTATAGGATATACATAGAAGTGCATCTTAAACATATTGTACAATCCATCTTTAACTATCTTTAACCAGAAAGAAACAAACTGAGCTAGCTCAAGTAGTGGCACTGGACTGCTTTTGTGAACACAGCTTGATATCATGAAGTTGCCTATTCAGTGATTTTGCCTTTAATTAGCAAA
The DNA here is from genome assembly GCA_036785175.1 of Eupleurogrammus muticus. Lineage (NCBI taxonomy): Eukaryota > Metazoa > Chordata > Actinopteri > Scombriformes > Trichiuridae > Eupleurogrammus > Eupleurogrammus muticus. The sequence goes on along the minus strand of JAYKQN010000018.1, from coordinate 16,985,936 downwards.
CCTGTTTGCTTTGGAGAGGAGGTGAAGAAATCTAGATTATCTGATTAAATAAAAAAAAAAGAAACTCATTTGAATGTCTAAATCTTGAGTTATTAAACAATGCAGCTCAAAGCATTGTGCGCATAGACTAAGGATCTGAATACTTATTCAACCACTTAGGAATAGGTTTGTTTTCAGGATAACAAACCACACAAGTCTTCACGAGTAGAAAAATGTAAAACTAGATGTACTATTTGTGGCTGAGGCCATATTGTGCTGCTGTGTGGCCAGTCAGGCTTTTCCGCACACCGTCCCACGGATGCACCGGCAGCACAGGTTCAGCTCCTCAGTGCTCCACTGGTGCTGATCTGCCGTTTTATTGTGTTTACAGCAGATATAATGAGAGGAGACAGGAGCGTTTATTTGAGCGAGGATCAGTCTAACCCCGCCCACTCCACTCCTGAGAGTACTCATACCCACACACACACAGGCACACACACACACACATAGGCACGCAGTTTCATGCATTGGAAGTAATTTTGTGATTAAATGGTTTCTTACAATGGTTTCAATTGTGTTTTTTTCAAAGCCTCCCAGAAATTCGACTTAGCTAGTAGTTTGTGAATGCTGACAGAGAAATTGGTCTCACTTCTATGATGGGTTTCTCTATTCATAATTGCACAGCATTAGTGAAAAATGTGCCTCAAAGCCTGACTGTGTACCTTCTGAGAAAGGAAATAATATTCTTCCTCTTGTAAAAATGAGCTCTTAAGCAATAAAACACAGCCTTGCTCAATACTGTGTGCTCAGGGGTTTCAAAGATATATTCTCACTTCTCTGGTTCTGGATCTTATAGTGGCTGATGTTAGCTGATGATAGCAAACTTTAGACAGATTGCTGTGTAACTGACATGACAGAGTGAGTCATTTTCTTAATGGCTCTTCTCCACTTCTGCTACTGGCACAGTATGTTTAAAGACCAGTCTGAGTTTTAAATGTGTTTGAGGCTGGCACAGGGTGGGGTTATAAGCGTGTTTACCAGCACCCACTTGGTTGAATTATTTATTAAAGAGATGAAATGATTATATTGTATTCTATCTTTGCTTATTCCAGCTAATCTCCTTGTGAGTCAGGCCAGAATCTGTGTTCTCGGTGAGATGCCATCGTGATTGAGTGACGTGCAGTGGACTGAGCCCCCTCGGTCGTCCCGGCTATCTGGCGACGATTTGAAAGTGCCTGTCACAGCTGTCAAAATGTATTTTTGTGTGTGTTTTGATTTGCTAGTTTGGTACATGTCCCATTGCATAACAGGGAGGAATGGGACTTATGACACATATTGGAAATATACAAAAAAAGACGCTTTGGGAAATGGTGTCTCATTGGTTGTGTTGTGTACAGGTACTACCAGGAAAATTAGAATATCATGTAAAAAGTTGTTTGATTCAGGCAGTCCAACATGAAAAGTGAGATAACACTTTTACAGCCTATTAAAACTTTAAACCTAATTTCATAGCCGGGACATCTTTGTATTGTATTGATTTCAAGCAATATTCAAATTTTATGAGTTTTTGAATTTTTGTTTTTTTTGAAGATGCAAGTCCTAATCAGTAAAATCAAAACAAAAACAAAGCTTGAGTTATCTCACTTTGCATGTAATGAGTCTATAAAATGTATTGGTTTCACTTTTCACGTTGGACTGCCTGAATAAAACAACTTTTACACGATATTCTAATTTTCCCGGTAGTACCTGTATTCTCATATATGATATGAAGTATGAATGGATCAATGTGTTTTGAGGGTTTTTTTTTTTCTTGCCACCAAAGTGACATTTGAGATGATGATAAGAGTTCCAGAGTTAGCCGCTGTTACAGGACCGTAGCTAATGGGGATATCGATGAACAAACAAACAAACCAACAGGGATGTCAGATGGTGCTGGAGCAGTACATCACTGCAGCAAGGTGAGATGTTAGACTACTGGAACTAAGCCAAGACAATATTCTTCAAGGAGTTAAGTAGGTGTGTGTGTGTGTGTGTGTGTGTGTGTGTGTGTGTGTGTGTGTTGTGTGTGTGTGCTTGGTTTTCCAATTTTCACAATACCTAAGAACCCTGACTGAATAGATTATTGTATTAGTCCTGAGGACTAAAGTGGACAGAAACACAGAGAATTCAGATAGAAATTCAGAGTCTGAGCCAGGAAGACGGCTGGATCGTCCTCTGAATCGGCTCTGAAAGACTAACAAAAAGGCTTTCAAAGAAGTTATAAGGTTAGGTTTAGAGTTGATTAATAGGCTTGAGTGGAACATGGTTGCAACTCAAACTCAAAGAGTTTGAGTTGCAACCATGTTCAACTCAAACTCTTTGGCTTGTGTCTTAAGAAATATGATCATCAATATGATGCGGCAGAGTGGATTAATTTAGCCTTACATATCCTGCATGACACAAATTACTGTACCAGTCAAAGGTTTGAGGGGATGTGTCCAAACGTGTGACTGGTACTCTATTGTATTGCTGGTACTTATTAATGTATGCACAAAGTGCTGGACTATGGCTGCTACTGTATGTGCTGCATCCCTGCAAACTGAAAATCAACAGCTCTAGTTGACCCACCAGCTGGGCCACAGTACACGCTGCTGCCTCCAATCAGGAGAATTAATGTGGTCAGACCTGCAGGTCGTTTATTATAATCCCAGTCTAATATGTCTTTTCAAAGGCAGTGTTTTAGAAGGTCCTCGGAGCCTGTTTCTCTATTGTTCCCCGGCTCATTGTTAACAGGCTCTTTTGTAGCGCAGAGCAATCAGCCACAGTCTGCCTTCTCCCAGTGCATCCTTCATCATTAGGCCCAAACAGCCTCTACACTAACTCTGCTTCATGCCATTACTGTTCGAGGCCACAATTTATTTGATATTCTTTCAGTTGTTGGGGTCAGTAGGTCACGGGTTTTATTTGTTGTTTCACCCTATATGGTATCATGGATCGCCATGCATTGACTGCAACGTTATAATGGCCATCTACACACGGCCATTAAAATATGGCCATGTGAATGGCTATTAGTTTGCCCTCCACATTATAACATTCCAAGTGAGAGGTCATGTGGCTTTTTTTTTAAATGAGTAGCTACATCAATACTCAGCCTTAATGAGATGGGGACCAACATTTCTTTGCAAAGAAAGTTTTTCCATCTGTACAATATAATGTGCATGATCCACAAAATTCATAACCACGATCAACATTGATAGGACAGGACCACTGCCACATGAGACAGTTGTGTCATACACTAAATAATAGGCCTTATTTGTGCTTGAATTTGATCAAGAGCTGCAGCGATTAGTCTCTTAATTGATTAGTTGCCAACCATCACATTAATCTCCAGCAATTTTTCCAATCAAATCGATTTGAGTCAGTATCATAAGTGATAGTGATTGGCTAAGGTACAGTTTGATTTCATAATGAGCCAATCCGAGCTAGAGTTAAGTAAGTTGGGTTATACCATGACAAAACTTGTCTCCATGGATTCAGTTTGTGTTTTGTGCTTTAAGTATAACAAATAGTTACTTTTCATAATAACTAGTAACTAGTTTGTTTTATAACAGAGTACTAGTAATACTAACTCAGTTACTTTTTGGGAGAAGTAACTAGTATAACTAATAATGGTTTTAAAGTAATATGCTCAACATTGGTTATGCATATGTTAGATACCAGTCCATATAGGCTTAATCAAGGTGCATTTGACCACAACTCCATGAGACCATTGATGTGGAAAAATACATAATATTGAATGTTGACTTTATTAAAATCCAACATGACCTTGGGAGGAAAGCTATCTGTATCTCTTGTTATCAAATAGAATCACTACATAACTTCCATTGACAATTCACTTCTTCCAAATTTTTAAGAGCCTATAAACTTCATTGTGGTGCAAACTGAGAAAAAAAAAACAATAGCAGCCTCCGATGTCTCATTGTATGGCCTGTGCATGCTTTTATGGGTTGAATACATTAGCACTGGTTCACATGTCTATATAGAAAGCCCGGTGTTAATTCTGAGCTCTGATGGGCTTGAAGTCATACAGCATATTGACTGAGTGCTTCTCAAAGCCGTGTAAAAGCCTCGCTATTGGCATGCCAATAAAGTGCTTCTGTCTCTTCTGCCTTCGCTCATCCACACCAATACGTCTTCCCACTTCATTTGTGGATCTGGCATCACTCTGCTGCAGATCCCGCAATTAAAATGTACAGAGCCCGTGTCGCTGTCAGCACATCTTGTCATTTTAACTTGAGTGTTGTTTGAATTAAGAGAGTGAAGGAGAATTAATCTTGGAAATGACATATTGCAGCTTTGCTTTGTGCATACATAAGAATCTGAGCGACATCATCAGAACAGAAGCGGGTAATGGACAGGTTGGGACTAGACCTCTGACAAAAACAAACTGCATACTTTTTTGTGTATTGTGTTAACACTCAATTTGGCAACTTTGGTTTGAAAAGTGTTGCGAAGACGTGCATGTAAGTATGGTGATATTCTCTATTTTTTTTTACCTACTGCCAACAAATCCCATGTGCAGAGCCAAACCACAAATTTGTTGAAAAATGTGTGTAAAAAAACAAAAGGTATTATATCTGTATCTTTTATATTTAATTTCTCTGTACCACAGAGAACCATAGCACCATCTTCTAAAATGCATGTTTCTGTATTACCTTGTGTAAATGTAAATTGTGATTCCAATTTGTTGCCTGCTTTCGAGGTTTCACAGAACAATGAAGTGAACATTTTGAGCTCTGATTGAGTTGGCATTCAAATTTTATCTACTTACTACAGCTATTATCTTGTTTGGCTCTATAAGACCATATCCACTATCCAAACGATCTGCTGAATATGTCAGGGTGAGTGTGATCCATCCAGTCATTCGGAAAATTCCATTACAATGTAATTACTGTGGTATTACTATGTCAGACACTATTTTTTACAGCCTGTCTTTGACATGGATATAACCTTGCGGATGTTCCTTTAAAAACCCTGCCCATCAATGAGGGGCAGCCATCATCCCATCCGTGCTATAATTCACAGGTTTTCATGCTGCTGTTGCCTTGACGAGGGCCGACCCACATCATCAGGGTCTGGCACCGCACACTGCTGCACATAACTCTTCATATATGTAACGCCACGCGTTATCACCACTGATGGCTGCTCATGAATAATCCTTTGACTCTGGCTGATAGAAGGGGGGAGAGGATAGTTTAAGCCTTGCTGCTTGATTTCACGAGGCCACGGTTGCTGGAGCTAACTGCAGCCATTCTAATGAACGCCTGTGTTTCCTCCACCAGAAGTGCGACAGAGCAGACCAGGGCTGGCAGGAAGTCAGAAAAGTATCTGTGCAATTTCCTTCTGGTTGTGGATCCTTCACTTTGTGATTTCAATCTGATAGAACATTTACAGTCTATGTGTACAATCACTAGAGTCTGTCTTAATGAAATATTAAAATGCCCATAATGTGTATAAGATGAAAGTTATGGGTCACTGTAACCACTCCTCATATCCCTTCTCACAAGAGCAAATTAAAATAACACTGTAAGAAATACAAGTCATCATTCTGTGCGGGGAACTACTTGTAAATTGTATGTCTCCACTGCTGCAAAGAAAAGAAACACAGTTCAGGAAATTTCACTGAGAATGGCAAAGTGTGGAATTGTACAAGGCCCCGCTTTGATCTACAGTGTGATATGTTGACTGCAATAATTTAATTAATTGATGATTTGTTTTGAAATATGCGGCACATAGTGTGATTTGAGGCATAGCTGGATTCCTGTTTTCACAAAGTACACTAGCTACCAGCTTGCTCCTGGCATCCAGTTACATCCCTGTAGGTGTGCGGCGCGTTTATTATAACCCAAAATCATTACTGCGATAATACGTTCATTCCATCATCGTTTGCTGCCGATGCCACCGTCTGTGTATATGCACGTTTTTTTTTTCTTTTTTCTTTTGGAATTATTGATTTAGATCTAATGTTTATGCATTAGTTTGTTAGGAGGGGATTAGTTTTCCAGCTGAATCCTCACTGCTGCTCAGACTCTTTGAGAACTCCTTCAAAGAGAAAGAGCAGATCTTTCTTTTTCCTTTTTTCTTTTTTTATTCCAAATCTGACTGCAACTATTTGCTGTAACTGGTCACTTTTTTTCACAGCAAAAATTTAAATCTTCACAAGTGAAACCACCTTGCTTTTGGTACAACAAAACCACAAGTGGTGAAATATCTTTAAATATTTTTTTTCTTTATTCTTTCACTTTTACATTTTATTTCATTTTTTTTGTATTTCATTTTGGTTTTATTTTTTATTTTTTACTTGTTTCCTTGAAATCCGGATTGAATTGTTTAACTTAAATCTTGATATTGTTAATATATCATTATTCTGACTTCTTATCTAAAACTAGTGGAAGAGTAAGAGACTATAGATAAGATAATTCTACTCAATATTGCACTGATTAGCTAAATAAAAGTAAATACCCCATGAGAATTCCAATTTTGCAGTGCAGAGCTGAGATGTTGCATATTGGACACTTAACTGGCTTTTATTTAAAGTTGTTCTATCGATAAAGGAGAATTACATTTTTTTTTCAACCTGGACTTTTCAAATCACAGTTTGCTGCTTATCTGCCAATAAAATGAAAGAATTCTACTCAGTATTGCACTTGTTGTTAGAATTTTCTCCCGATTTATTTTTGCATCATTGACCAGGTGTCTCCAAATAAACTAAAGCGAGATAAAGATAGAAAGATACAGTATGAGCATGCTGTGTCCTTCCATCCATCCATCCATCCATTTTCTATCCCGCTTATTCCCTTTCGGGGTCGCAGGGGTCTGCTGGAGCCTATCCCAGCGCATTTTATGGCGAGAGGCAGGGGGATACACCCCAGATGGTCGCCAGCCAATCGTGGGGCACACACACCATTCACACACCATTCACACACACACTCACACCTATGGGCAATTTTAGATCTGCCAATTAACCTGAGCATGTTTTGTATTGTGGGAGGAAGCCGGAGTACCCGGTGGAAACCCACGCAGACACGGGGAGAACATGCAAACTCCACACAGAAAGGTCCCAGACCCAGGCCCCAAGGCGGTCTTGAACCTGCGACCTTCTTGCTGTGAGGCAACAGTGCTACCCACTGCTCCACCGTGTCGCCCGCTGTGTCCTTCCATTTAACATTATTTCAAATTAACAATAAGAACCCACTATTCCTTCTTTGATCGATTTATGGCAGCTTTTTCCTGCATGCTGCGCTAGGGAACTTTTCCCCGAGCATGTGGTGTGTTCGCTCAAACATATTTATCCCACACTGAAACACAAACCGCTAACTTCTGATTCCACTGATCCATGTTATTAGCTTCCACTTGCACTGACAGGCTATTAATCTTGAGTTTTTCCTTTCTTTTCCCTCATCGTGTTTTTCTAGCCGGTCCAAACCGCGCTGCTCTATCAGCGTCTAAATTAGCAGTCTGTCCGGCTCTGGGTCTGCACTTTAGTATGAAATTGAGCATCACTGCTGGAATTATCATCTTTTTTTTGTTTTTTTTACTTTTTATCTGCTGCTCAGGACATGTCTCTCAGAAACAAATCCTGTCTGCCCCAGAGGTGATAAAGATTCCCTTATAAACAAAACAAATAACCAAGGTCTGGAGGTTATTCTTTTTTCGCTCCCTTCCTATTAACAGGCTGTCACCTCAGTTCGTGTAGAATTCTCAACGGGTCCTGAGTTTCTTTTCTTCTAACTTCAAGGTTTTAGCTTGAAAATGTTTTTGATTTTACTTCTTTATGTATGTCTCATCATTCCTTCAATACATATTGACTAAAACTGCACATGATCTTCCATGTAGAACCAAGACACTGTTAGCAGTAAACTTATTGACAATTAGAGTTTTTATTAAAACTTATACCAGTATCAAAATGCCCCTAAAATGTTTGGATTATGTATTGTATGCAGCTTAAAAGACAATTCCAGCATTTTTCAACGTGGATCTTAATTGCACAAGTGTCATGTGGAGTGATCTGAGGAGAAAATTTGGTCCAGTATTGAGGAGAATCGTCATGTCTGCCTCATGATAACAGATGTGATTTGTATTTTCCTCAGCTCACTGATAATAATCACAAAGTTGGGAAATTGGAGCTAGGTTTAAAATGCTGAAACACTCCTTTAACAGATTTTGTTTTAGACCACATAAGTAGACAAGTAGACACTATCCATAAACATCAGCAAAAACAAAACATGTGTCTTCTGTGTATCTGGGTCAAAGTTGCCCCAAAAGAAAATGTGTTCAAAGTAGTTTCATCCGGATGAAACGGGCCTTTTTCCTGGAAACGAACTCTTCTTTGCTGCTCTGAAACAGCAGCCTACAGCAGGTTGTCAAATATTGTTTTAGAACAGCAAAGTATTATTGATTTCTAGGAAAACTGACATTTAAACGGTGAAACTACTTCAAAGATTGTTTTTTTTATTGTTTTTTTGTCTGTCTGCATGTTATACAAAGGGTTTAACCTGAGCCAGGCCATACAATAGCAATCACATCCATATGAGGTTCCCTTTAATAATTTGAAGTCATCTTACTATTGCTGATTACATTACTTGTCACATTATGACATGTGACAATTAAAACATGATTGATGTGTTGATATGTTTGTGTTAATGCACTGATATTGGACCTAGTATGGGCTGAAATACAATTTAAGGATAGGTAGGTAGAATAGGTATTGAGAAGTACAAAAATGGCTCTGAACATTTAACAACAAATGTAAAAACTTGTCTTACTTTTGCTGCAAAGTTTTGTCATATAGCAGAGCACTGCAATAAAGTGCAAGTGCAACAGTGTATGTGTGATGAAAACAGTCTCATAGCTTCTTTTCCTCTAATTTTCCCAAAAGAAAAAAAAAAATATGTACGATTTAAATTTTTACATCCAATACTATTTTGCACGTGACGTTTATATCCAATGCAGAAAATAGGGGAGCTTTTTTATAAAGTTATATTATAGAGGCTGTGGCGGATTCACCGACTTGCAATTTATATGGTTTTAAATAACCTCACCACAGTCTTTCCTTAATCTTATCCAGGTGTTTGTGTTGTGTGACCTCAAAAGGGGAAATAATCAGCATATATGTAGGTCTACGCTTTTATTCTGGGCTCTAATGGAATATCTTTGCATAATTTACAGTTAAAAATCCCCTTATTTGACTTAGACGTGGCTTCTTTATGCAGCCCCTCCTCCAGCCCTGGGATAACTTAAACACGCTTTGAACACTGAGAGCTGTTATCCATTTTAGGTCCATATGTTGAACATGTTAGAAAACAGTGTTTTGTTTTTCTTTTTTTTTCCACGCCCAACATGTTAATATAAAAAAGAGATTGTTGCTGATTTTCATAATGTTAACCATTTATTTTATTATTTTTCTTCATGATATGTACCAAATGATGAAATGATGATGATGTTGTTTCTAGGAAATGCCCTAATAAGAACATGCTATCTAGTGGCTCATTCAGACCTGTTCTGTCACCATGACAACGGAGCTGAACCATCCCCTCCCATAGTTGCTGTAAATCACTTAGCGGTGTTTTGTGTGTCCGATACGTCTCCAGCCTTCTCTAACAAGCTGCCGTTTTCATCCCGAACACCCGAGCGCAATACATTTTAAAACGATCAACATTGTTTTGTTTCTTTCGTTTTCGACAGGCCGCCACGTGAGATATTTAGGGTACTTCCAGGCTCGACAATACAAATCAGGCGCGCACTTGAAGGTGGAGGTTATGCAGGCGGATCTGTCCATGAGGAAAACAGCCATAAATCTGAGCATGGGTGAAAGCAGTTAAACATGAATAAAGTCCCAGCTGATGACAGATAAGGCATCTCCAGACTATGACAGATTGGCTCCTGGAGAATCACCGATATATCCACCACTGAAATTTCATTTCATCACCCCGATAAGGGACAAGTGATAGTAGATAATAATCTGTGTCAACACAAACTAAATTAAAAATTGTAGAGACTTAAGAGTTGATAGTATCTCGAAACATAATGCAATTTATTCTGCTAACATTACATGTTTAACTTTAGGGGGCGATAGGCAGAAAAAGAAAAATGGTAGTTGTTGATCAGGAAACGTAAAAGAGTGACCTCTGTTAGTTTATGTACTTTATCTCAGAGCCAGCATTCACGCTTTATATAAAAAACAGATTAAAGCAATGAAGAGAGACCTACTGTACGTCTTATTTACATTTACATCAGCTTAAAGGCTCGTCAGACCATTTCAGTTTGGTTCAGTTGCGTTGGCCTAACTCCAACACAAATAATGACTTTATCTGAATACAACATTTTATATAGCTTTAAATTATATTGCTTAAAAGCAAACTTTAAAAAAATGCCTCATAGTTGTGAGTGAGTGTTTGGCCAAAATAAGAAAAAAATAAAACATGACTAAGATATAAAAAAAAAATCATATATGGTGTAACCAGATAGTTTAACTCTATTAAAAAGGTTTTACAAATGTAAAAGCGCATGCAATCAACTAGTTAGTATACTCTAGTTTATTAAATATTTACCTATTATTCTATTTTGGTCACACAATTATTACAGTACATTCTGAGAGACCATGAAAACTGTATTTAAACATGTTATATAGTATAATAAGTCAGTGAATAAATAAATACTAAATGCATGAATCCTTTTATCGCCATGTTAATGACTATGTTTGGATGAATTGACCAATAGTTTAGTCTAAAAAAACATCTGTAACTGGTGAAAAACACCTGCCGTAATTTCTTGGATTCCAAGATGATGCCATCATCTTATTTACATCACATCAATTGTTTGCATTTTTGCTCCATTTCTCCCTAAATCAATTAACTGATTTAATTTTGCAATTCAGCAAATGTGTTTACCCGGCTCATTGCTGCACAGCTCTAATTATATGATTATCCACTTATATCTAACATATCTTTTTTACGTCATTGCAGAACGGGACATGTTTGGGCAGAATACCACACAAAAGGGTTTTTTTTTTTCCCTGCAGAGGACCAGAGGAATCTTCTTTTGTCGTTCAACTTTTGTCATTTTCATTGCACCACATGAGTACAAACGGTTCCCCCTGACGATTCAGCTGTAAACAACAGCATTTAGACGTAATGGGCCTGCCCGAGGGCTGCAGCCAACGTCAGAGACATGTTTTTTTTTTTTGAAGTCGTGTGTGTTTTGTGCCGGCGAGAGACCTGTAATTAGGTTTACCTCCGCCCCTGTGTGTGGCAACACCAATTCTCGGCTTGTCTACACCACCTTTCCTTTGCTCTTGAAAACACCATTGTGAGTTGTTTTTTTTTCCAACTCTCCTTTTCAGCGGCGTGAATCCCAGACTCGCCTCCGGATCCGCGGGCGGCTCGCTGTGTTTCCGGCTGTGTGAAGCCTGGCGCGCTTTTTTAATGAACCTGCTGGAGATCTCGCTGGGGGAGGGGGTTGGGGGGGGGTTGACGTGACGTCCTTTGAGAGGTGAGGCCCTGAAGATGTTGGCTGCTGTATGGATCAATCTGAGGTGTGCAACCCTCCCTCCTCCTCCATCCCCACCTCCCCCCCCCGCTGCCAGCCGGCCACCATTCTGAGTCCAATCGATACCTGTTTAGAGCAGGAGTTTTAGGCCTGCTCCCTGCTCCCTTTTATGAAAAAAAGGCTCTGGCCTCTGATACACCTTCAAACAGAGTTATTGATCAGCTTCGCCTTTCTCTCGCCAGACCTCGAGATTGCTTCTCTCCGTTCGAAAAAAAAAAAAACGGAGATGCCGGCGCTCGTCTCTGAAGCCTCTCACGATTTGATTCGGTGTGAGGACTTTCTCCAGGTTTTATCACTCGTGTCGGTATGCAAAGTACCGCTAAGAAATACCTTCCAGTATATGAAAAAAGTATTAAACACTCCAATATTAATAGGTGGTTTGATTAAAACTGTATCTCGATCTCGTCGAGAACAGTGTTGCACAAGTTGCTGTGATGCATTATTTAATACTTTATTCGCATTACACTACTATTGCATTACCAGTACTTTTAAGTTACTCTTACAAAAATAACTGGAAATATGGAGTTGGCAATCTAAATGCATTTCACCATTGGATTTTGCTGACACGTTTTCAAAAAGCTGGCTGTTGAGAGCGGATTCATATCTACACCAACATCCTCAGACACGAGTTTCCTGAGAATCTCAAAGTGGTAGAATGCTAGTTTGGGCTGTTGCATTACAGTTACTCATTCCTTTTGCAACACATGACTCTCCACACTGATCAGGAATCCGCCACTGTAACAGCCTCTGGCCTTTCCTGGGTTTTTCAGATTCTACCAGCGGGTGATGGAACCCGGCGGCAGGGATTCCGGTCCTTCTGCGGGAGTGTTAGTGAGATGCCGTACTGTCTGGCATCCTCTATCTCCTCAAGATCGGACCCCTGCCCTCTGCTCTTCACGGGGATCCTTGGCAGGGACATCCAGAAGCAAACATTTTCCTTTTTTTATTCTCATTTCACCGGCTCCCTGTCTCTTTTAGGTTTGACTAGCACTCCCATTATTATTATGAACCAACAGAGGGCAAAAAAAAAGAATCATTCTGCACAGCCATCAGTTGTCATACCTGTGATTCTATTTCCATCTCTCCCCATCCACTACAGACACACAAACAGACTAACAAGCAACACAGTTGTTGCCAATTGTCATTCAGCCGACGGCCACATTGTGGGAATCCATTCGCTCAAATCAGAGCTGGAGGAGAGTGCTGGAGGTGCTCGTTTCCCCCGAATTGGAGCGCCTCATAAGTAGCTGAGCGGAGCGATGAAAGCAGCGATTTAGAGCCCGAGAGGCGGAATTCATATACGCACCAATAGCAGCCAATCATTCACATGCCCTTGACGATAAAAGGTGAAGGTCTAAGGACATGATATGAAAGTCAGAATAATTTCACCAGGCTTTCACCAAATCTAAATTCTGTATTCTTTACAGCTGCATTATATTGTTGTATTCCATCTTTCGCTCCCTTCCTCTTCTCTGTCAGCAGAATTCCATGCACTAGAACTGGTCAGATGTTCCAAGAAAAAAAAAAATAAAATAGAATTTAGCCTCCATCCTGCATCCTTTAGACTCCACTTCCAAACTGCATACACTACATTACAATTGTAATAGGGGCACACAAACATAATGTGTAGCTCATTTGCTTTACATTTGTTGAATGTATCTAAAGAGTCCATTCCAGCCCACTGGGAACAAAACATAGTGAGCTGTAAATGTGAAAAAAAATAGATAAATTCCTATTTCCTCACAAAAATGAGAAGTCAGGAGCATCAGGGTTCAAGAAATACAGTTTTGATTTGTGAATTGGTTTGTAAGGCAGGAGATAACTTTACCCTATTTTTCTAAGAAAGATTGAAAAAGAATATTCTTCATTCAGTAAAATGTCTTGAATTGAACAGTAGACTGACAGAATATGGAATAAATGAGACATCACATTGATGAACTCACTTTTTTTCTGCTGTCATCTCTCCTATTTTTGTTAATTGAATGTTAATTAATTGTGTAAACCTCTGTAATGTATTTCTTTACATGAAAAGAAGGGGATACATTTGTAGGTGTGTAGGTGTGTATATGTAAATTTGTTCCAGTCTGGCCCATTTCAGATCAAACCTATGGCGTAGATTCACATCACCATGCGTGTGTCGTCGATTATGTTCTTTTGTCTTCTTCAATGAATGAGCAATGCATCCTCTCTGCCCACAGCTTGTGTGGGTGCATTAGCTGCTCAAGGCATCTTTGCTGCCCCAAAGGGTCAAACACATCATTCTGAGTTATATAGCAGTAATTGTATCCATATGTAACACAAAATTAACCTAAGTTAACTAAAATCATCTGCAGAAACTTCCCTGCTTCGTGCAGAGTTTGTATTTCGATATCAGACACACTGAGTGTGGTTTTTAAATCCGATGCGTTTATCAAATGGGGTCGGCCGTTACATGAACCATCTGCCGCAGGGAATGAAATAGCGGACCTGCTGAGGCCGTGGCGTTCCTCACGAGATGAGCTGCCAGCTATTACATGACGAATACCGCCGAGCCTAATGACAGAGGCTGCAGACAGAGACGAGTGGAGGTGAGATTGGACTTTGTGGAATGAAAAGAGAAGAGAAGGAAATCCAAAAAAAAAGGTAGAGGCAAGCGCACAAATGAGGATGAGGGCGGTCAGCGGTGGATTTGTGACTGAACAGCGCTTCCCGCGGCTTTAATTGTGTGAGTTGCACAGCTTTTGTGTTGTCTCCGGGGTCCTAAAACGGCAAAGTATTACAGACACTGGGCGTAAACATACACACACACGGCAATATTTCTGAAGGTATTATTGTGGATGTGGTGGTATGCCATTGGTTGACAGATCATTGCTTTAAAACTACACATTCTCTCAGGGGTTTAGAAGAACTGTAACTTCCGTTGTTGTGGTGTTTACTGTTGCCATTACCACAAAAGTTGTCTAAGGAAGCCTTTAAGGAAGTAGTAACATAAACCCAGATTATAGCTGTGTTACAGAGAGGAGAACGATGTTTGACCACATTTTTGGAATCTATACTCTAATAGGTTGTATGGGACAACAGTGAGTGAATAACCTGCATAGCTGCACGATGATTAAAAATTCTAGGATAGGTATCCTCCAAATTATTGAAACAAAGGTTGTATTTGAAGGAATCTTGGCAAGGGGGCAGCCTTTGTCGTGCTGCTGTGCCACAACCTGACCCACCCAGTCTTCATTTAGAAACACGACCCCTGAGTTGGGACACAGCTCATGTTTCAAGTGATCATATTAACCCAAACCATGATCTTTTCCTGCCATCCCAACCAGACCTTAAGCATTGTCACGCCACAAAAACTCCACCGTCACTCACAGAACTCTCCAGAGTGGAGTTTTTTTTTTTTTTTTGGAGCGATGGGCATTTCTTTTTCAGGATAATGGGCTATTTGGACTAATGGGCCTCCCGAGCAATGGGCAGCCTCTGTGGACGTAGCCTCAGGCTGTCCTTATGTTTGACCCACTTTGCTTTCACAACACCATCAAGACTTCATCTGGTAGTGGACAGAGAATGGCTTTTCAAACAATGTGTTCGTGGTTTGATTGATAGATTTCACAGTGGCTCTAATGGACCAAATCAAACAGGTACGACAAAGTGCATTACTACAGCAGGCTACTCTCGTGTAATTGCTAATCTTACTACAACTAACATTAAAATGTGTATCTGTCAAATTGATGGATCTGAAAATATGACTATATGCATAGTCCATAAAAGTTTACAGCATGCTTTTAGACAATGCCAGCCTATAAATATAATAAATATAATAAATAAATGCCAGGCTGGAAATTCCATGATGACACAGACTTTCCAAAAGACAAAGTACACATTTTAACAGTTGTCCAATACAAAATGATTAAATATAGTGCAATTAATCACATAACAATGAAATGAACTCATATATTCTTTAGCATATGCATTTTTGCAGGTGAAAAATGTCATGAAAAAATTGTTTTGTGAGCAATATTTGAGGAGCAAAATAATCTCAAACAAAAATATTTTTAACACATGGCATTATAACATAACCAGTGATGTACTGTGTGTGTAATATACGTAAACTGGTTTTGTTGCCATATGGCAACATTGTATATTACAGGGCTAATAAAGAGCCACAAATCTTTATTAAAAATCACTGTGTCTATTCTGGCTGATATTCACATAATATAGTGTTTTATTTTATATCATTTAGAAACTATAGGTCATTGGGGTGTTTCCATATCAACTGCAAAGGCACCATGTCAATGTTAGTGTAGCCAGACAAATCTTCCTTGCTTCCTTACAATATCTTTCATTTCCACTCTGTGTGATTGCGTGTGAGACGGAGAATGATAGCAGCTATTCGAGGTGAAAATGTCTGGCCAGCATGAGCTGATTTCAGTCCTCTCCAAGCAGACTCCATTCTGCTGCAAAGTTCAGATGAGTGCCGCACGCAGAGGATGCTATTGTAACTTTAACGATCCGCGCGCCAACACAATTGCTTTTGTTAACATCGGCCTGGACTGCATGTAGGGAGATGCCCTATTTCGACATCGGCACCCGCCGTCGGGCGCCGTCAAGCGGTCAGAGGTCGCGACGCCCGCTGCGGTGTCACTCACGGTACCAAGCGGAGGATGAAAAACACAGAGGATCGTGATGAGGAAAGGCATATCTATCCCAGGGTCGCGCAAACGCTGCGGCTGGAGGTCACACTTTTAAGAATTTATTTCATGATCTCTTTGCAGGATGTCAAGAAAGTTTCTTTTTCTTTAAGGGGTTTGATCAGAACGCCTCCTGTTCACATTTGTTAGGGCTGCCTTGGAAGGAATCAGAGGCAAAGTGTAATAATTATTGCAAAAATCACATGAAAGAGGTTTCTGTTCAGAATAATAAGCCACTCCATGAATTAATGAGGCTGGTGTGAAGGGCTTTCATCGGGTTTCATTAGGATCTATGTCATTTTCGCACAGCCATCATTGGCAGGGCTTAGCACTTGTTATTTGTTTCATGCATTGTGCATGTATACCCACTGTCAGGGGAAACAAGGCTATTCATTCTTGATTTTGGCACGCAGGTTAAATAAAGTGTCTTGTGAAGGAGTATTTTCTGGTAATGGTATTTCTACAAACCCCAATCCCAATGAAGTTGGGTCATTGTCTAAAATGTGGATACAAACAGAATACAGTGATTTACAATGATTGTCCATTTATATTGAACTGAATACACTACGAATACAAGATATTTAATGTTCAAATGGTTACAATTATAATTGTTATTCAATTATTTTACATTTTATGGCTGCAACATGTTGATGTTGATGTTTGGTAGCTGCAAAAAATCTGGGGCAGGAGAAACAGAATCCTGGGAAATTTGATGAATGGTTAAAGCAGCACCTGCAACATTCCACAGGTGAACAGTATTGGTGTAATTGGAAACAGGTGAGTGTCAGGATTTGGTGTCAAATGATTATCACCGAAAGTCTCAGTCCCTGGCAACGCAGCGGTAAACATGCACCTGTTTTAGCATTCTGAAACCTGAAACAGGTGCCTGTTTGCAACTTTTTCAGGTTTGTTTGAAACGTGAAACAGGCATCAAACTCAGGCAATTTCAATTTCCAATGAGTGAATATTTGCCAAAAAATCAATTGGAACTTTCATTATCAAGTATCTATTGTCTTAATTGAATTTAAGTAAAAAAGGATTTGAAAATCATTATGTTCTATTTTTATTTATGTCTTACACAACGTCCCAACTTCAATGGAAATGTGGTTTTCACTTTTACTGAAGTAAAGGGTCTGAGGATTTATGTTATTTTTACTATAACATCATGATAAATTTCATTGTAAAGTTGGACAATTTAGCTGTAACTGGAAATTTTGGATGCACACATGTAGTTAGTCACTGCAGTCACACATGTAGTTATGCAATGGCAACCATTGGTTATGGTAACCATGACATTTTAATAATCCTAACCATGTTTTTTACACTGTTTTACTATAATATAGAATCACTACATACCAAGTTATTGCATTTTAGAAAAGCAGGGAAGAAAAAAACCTGAAATCTTTCCCAAACTCTAAACAACATATAATTCATAATCCAGTCAGGTTCAGAATGAATCATGAGGTGAGGGTGGAGGCTGACGTCTATAGGATGTGGACCAAAACATTCTGATGCAAATAAGCCACTATAATTAACCAATCAGGGCGAAACCTGTCATCTTCCCCTGTCTGCTCCCTGTCAGCGGCCTACTCCATTAATCAGGCTAATCAAGGGGCGACCCGTCACGGAGCTCATCACCCTGGGCGTCACAGGTGGAGGAGGCGGCCGCGGCTCGTGTTTTCATGCCTGCTGTTTGCTGTTTGCTGTTTGCTGTGTACTGCGCTTCACCTCGGAGGGTAGCTGAAGGCGTCACGGCTGGAGATGCTGCCGATACAGAAATACAGAGCAGGTACATTTGATTAATCAATGCAATAAACAGTCCTAAAAAACACATGGTTGAGAAGGCATGAGAAAGTCCAAAACCTTTTTAAAATACAATTTTAAATCATTCAAGTTAACAGGCCCCAGTACAGAAAAAAAGCAGAACGCCGCTTGTCGTGACATATGTTAGTATCATCTGTATGCAAATGCGGAGCATAATGTGGGTGCCCTTTCCCTTGCTCTGTCTACAGTGCTGTGGCGACCTCGTTCAGCCGAGTACACGCCGATACGCCCTGAACCCGATGAAAGGTGTGGAACGACGTTCTGGGATACCCCTGATCTCTGTGACATGAGCCATCAAAGCCTCTGCTGCAACGTCGGGTCCATAGGGTACAACCTGACAGCAAGTGGTTGGCCACCGCTGCATCATCCTAAGGTACCATGTGTCCAGAATGCCATAGATCAAAAATACATATAGATGTAAGTTAGTCCTGGTTTGAAATAATTTCAATAAAAAAAACAGCTCATGTGCCGTTGTCACATGTTTGGAATCCAGAAACATCATCTTCATCTGATATAGAAGACGATCAGTGCTGCTGCCTGTGTGTTTGTATGTGCGTCTGCGCGTGTGTCTCAGTGATTCAGTTTCATTCCAAACGAGGTAAAGTCCATTTATTATTCAGCTTGATATCTCCATTGAGACCACATTAATTTACGACTTGGAAAAAAACAAAAAAAAAAAACAACATGATTTTTCGCTCTCATCGAATCAAACGCTAACAACACGTGTAGCCGAGCTGATTGGACAGAATGAGCTGCATATTCACGAATCTGTTTCTGTCAGTTTGTCTGCAGGCGAGAAACTAATAATGAGCTTATCTTACCCCAAGACGACCGAATGTGACACCTCATTCCAGAGCCACGGAACTGGGCAGGCATGAGCAAGGGTGTGTGTGTGTGTGTGTGTGTGTGTGTGTGAGAGCATGTTGCTCTCCATCTACCGCTGACCTTGACTTTGTCCTCTACCCTCCAGCTCTCTGCTTTTCAAAAGAAGCTCTTCTTTTTCCCCCTCCTTCTCTCTCACCCCCTCTCTCTGTTTCTCTCTTTCTCTCAGACTATGCTAATATTAACACATCTTCCATTTTTTCTTTTCCCTTTTTTTGATTCTCCTTACCCTCTCCTGCCTCCCTACACTTGATCATTCCCGGGATGACTGCGGAGCATCAAGAGGCATATATTCATTATATGTCATCATATTCATTTCTATGCTAATGAGAAAGCCCCCGTTTCCCGGCGAAAATCTGTTTTCAGTCCCTCAAACAGAAGTAAGTGGCAATCACGTACTGTTTGTTTTGCGAGCCTCGCCTGTAAATGAGAGAAGACATTTCCAGACCGCGAGCTGGCGCGCGCCGACCATATTCCATAAATCATATTGTAGCCCCAAAAGCAGCACAATGCAAACACTAAACCTGTTTCATCTGCGGCTCCCGGCGGAGCCGGAGCCTCTCAGCCCCCGTGACGTTACAGTGATTGAACAATATTTGAGCCGAGAGGAGGGGAAACGCTGCGCTGATAACCGTTGATGGATGGGGACGGAAAAAAAGCAATATCATTCTAAGAATGTCATTTTTTTGTTTATTTTATTTATTTTTTTGTTTATTTCTTCTTTTTTTGTCTTTTAATGAATAATCCCCCCCACCACCCCAAAAACTCCATTTGATGTGTCGTCTGCTGAGAAGAATCGAGATGCGGCTCGGAGGAGACGGCGTTTTTTTTTTGTTCACGGCAGATTGATTTGAATTTTTGACAGCAGCGGCGTGAGTGGAATTTAACATAATGGATGGGGTGGGGGGGGGACAAGTTCGGGTTGAGATCCGGCTAATCTGAAACCCGGAGACCCAAGGTCGATCGACCGAACAGGGAGCTACACTGACAGACTGTTTAAAAATTAATCATAATAATAAACTAAAGAAGAAAAAAAAAGGACATAAAGTCAACTTGGAATTTCATCACTTTTAAGGCCTTTGGTGTCAGTTCCTTGTAGCCACTAAGGTCAAGTTTCAGCAGCAAGGCCAGCAAATGATAGAAAAGATGTAAAAGATGAATTTACCAGAGGGTTAAAGGATGATTTTAAAAGAAGAACTATTATTGTCTGGGATTGTCTCATCTGGTGCACCTGCACTTTAATGTTGATGTACATGTAGAACGCATAGGATAGTGACAAACGCAGTTTCGATTCCTTTTTATGTCAAGTACATGTGACCTGTGATTATATGAAAAATTAAGAAATAAAGCTGTAACAAACTAATATATTGGCATTTATAAATTCATATTTTGTAGTATGTCTGTCTATCTATCTATCTATCTATCTATCTATCTATCTATCTATCTATCTATCTATCTATCTATCTATCTATCTATCTATCTATCTATCTATCTATCTATCTATCTATCTATCTATCTATCTATCTATCTATCTATCTATCTATCTATGTAGCATAAACCTTGTGTCGTATACCTGACCTCAGGTCGACAGTAGCTGGTGAACTCAGTCAAACATTTACTAACTGATGAACATAGAGGTAGGAATTAGGAATTTGTGGAAAACCAAAGCAGATCTAAGAAAAAGGAGAGTGGATTCCATCCATTAGGCAAATCAGGACTCCTAAATGAATGATAATGCTGTTGTGTAACTGCCGGATGTTTTAAATAGATGCTATTTTTACTTTTTAAGAGTGTAAAAGTACTCCTAAAAAGTGTAAAAGTAATGAATAAAAAAATGGTTCCCTGTCAATCCAACTGTATGAGCTGTAATCACGTTATTGCAGATCCTATGGAATTCATGAGTTGTGTTGTCCCTTTAAAAGAGAGGTCAAGCTCTGCAATATCTCACCAAAAAAAAGACAAAGTTTAAGGACAAGTTCTGAAAAATTGATTGAGATTTATGTAATAGCACTTTGCTCTCTTCTTCTTCACCACCTTATCCATCATCTCAACATCTCTCAGATTTATCGTGTGGCTTGATTTATCGGCTCAGAACAAGCTCCACCTCCAGCAGCGACAGCCATAAAACGCTGCTGATGTACCGACTCATCAGTATTAAATATGTCTTTGTTGTTCTGACATACATCGAGATCAGCCAAGACATGCAAACACATGCAAAAAAAGGAAAAAAGCTACAATTTATGTCGATCTGCATGTCACCTTTGAAATTATATTGATAGGCCAAGATGAGGTCTGATGGAAGCCGTCTGAAGACACGTGACTCGTAACACTTAGGAAGTTTGGTGCTTTTTTTTTATGTTTTATTCATGTGACCGCATTAATTCCCCAGATAGCGTGTTGAATGTAGTGATTATACCTGGGGCAGTGGCAGCTTTGTTCCGTCAGTGGATATATTCAAATCTGCAGGCGATTGGCTGGAGTCACTTTTCACTACGCAAAGGCCCCTGCTCTCAGTCTCTCCCTCTCTCTCTCTCTCTTTCTCCTCGTGTGTAATTATTTCTATACCACTTGGCCCCAAATTGAAAGAGTGAATATAGGCCTATATTTCCTCGGAATGCTGTCGTTTAAGAGGCTTTTTATGTGCGTAATAAAGCAGGGGCCGCCACCCTCTGTCGCTAAGGAGCGAATCATTTCCCAGGGAGGGGAAAACATCTGTTCCCAATTGAAGAGGCCGTGTGACGAGAAATAGCGGGCTTTTCACATGATAATCCCGGGATAGAAAAGAGTTTGAACATCGGGGGTGTCCGCGGCGTAGAGGAAACCGGATAATGGCGCTTCGTTTTTGTGGGAAGAGAAAAAGAGGAAGCGCTCGGTGGAACACTCTCTTCCCTCCGCTGTGCTATTCAGATTCCTCTGAGTCATCAGTCTGGACCCGACATGTGGAGCCGTTTTATACAAATTGCTTCAATTACCTGTGTGGCCATAACAATCATGCTAAGAGATGATTATGTGCATATAGAGACTTACACACTGACGCTCTGCAGACGTATGACCTGCACACACACACACACACACACACACACACACACACACACACAGATCTCCAAGGAAACAGCTCTGACATTTTCATGTATACGTTCGAGAACGGAAATAATAGAAAGTTAAACTTATATCAGATGAATTAATTACCTTGTATATCACTTTCTAATTCTGGGAATTAGTAACACACAGTTTAATTGAATGGATTAAGAGTTAAATTAAAAAAAGTAATCACAAAAATGACCTAAGCGTTGTCACCATCATGCGTCTAAAGAATGTTTTATTCATTTATTACTATTTTTTATTAATTTAGAATCAACAATAAAGGAGAAAAATGTTTACTTTACAGACGGACATTGTTTAAGATGAGGAAATGCCTCACTGGAGAGAAATTCTGAGATCCTGTAGTTCAGATGACTCATAGTGTTTAATACTATAGTTCAGATGTTTAATTTCACAGCGGACGGCTGCAAAGATGGAACACATGTTGAACACTGAAGATTCCAACAGGTGGCTTTCATCCATCTGTTCGTACAGATGGATGAAACGGAGAAATGGATGAAAACGAAACGCCGTGTCCTGGCTGTTTACAGCGTGTACACACAGGTGACACGTGTAAATGTTGCATCTTGGTCAGTTTAAAATATTTCCAGCAGCTGAGATTGTTATCAATGGGTCCAGTACAGTATTTCACAATTACTGGATTCCGTTTTTGCAGTGTGGAGCATTACTATCACAAATCCGTTGCATTTTTCTGCATCTAATCATCTAATTCAACACAGGAGGAATCTTTAGAATATTATATATTCTAATCAGAGGACACATTAAAACATGCCATCAATGCTCTCATCTATTTTATAAAACATTCAGCACATTTTTCCATCAGAATTTGCAAACGACTACTAAATGATAATTTGCACATGAATTACGTTCCAGGTTCTATAGCTGCACTTTACCCTCTGAGGTAGGGAGTTGTTTTACTGTTATTTTCACAATATTTTCTATACTGTGAACTGCTCGGCTCCTCAATTTCCTTCTGAACTAATAAAGTGAATCTAATCTAATGTAATTTACACCTCTGGGGTCGTTGGTGTCGCACGTGGTTCGTTAGTCCTACTGTCGGTCATGTGACAGGTGTGAGTTCAGTGTTGTAAGTGGTGTTGAAGAGCAGTGGTTACAAGTAAAGTCTACCAGGGACACGTTGCATTGCGGATCAGTAAAGTTACAGATTACTGACTTGATTCATTAGTTAATCAATTAAAAAAAATGTATTGCATTGTTTTTAATAAAGTGGGATTACTAGAAACTCAATTGCCCTTTGAGGATTAATAAAGTTGTCTGAACTGAACTGAAACGAATCCTTTTATCCCCAAACATATTTGTTAAAGTCCAAAGTTGCATCTTCAAATGTGTGATTGTGTCCGACTAACAGTCCAAAACCTACAGATCTTTAGTTCGTCCTCATTTTTCACCACGAAAAGCAACAAATCATCACATTTATAAAATACATTCTGCTTTAAAATTAACACAAACATTATTCAATTGTGATAGATCTAGAAAGATTCTTACATTTCATTTTCTTTTGACTCTTTTGATTGATATTTTCTTTCCTGTGTCATCACATGACTCTTTTCAGTTCCAGTGACCCCCTGTGGCTCCTTCAGTTCTCTAACTTTGACAAACTACTTGTTTTCTCTGTCTGTTGTGTACATTTCCATCCTCAGAGGAGCTTCCCTTGTCCTTCAGATGCCGGTAGACTGCTGACTCGTGACCTGTGGAGTAGGCCGCACTGTGGCCGACCGTGTGCTGGATTTGTGGATGTGTAAGCGTGCACAATGTCACGACCGCACGAAGGTGTAAGTGACCCGTAGTGGTTAAATATCAGAAGAAGACCTCAAAGAATCCTCTGGAGGCCAAAATCAACAAATCATATTGCTACGTGTGTGATTATTTGTGATTGTATAAATGTATAAAATACAGTTTTAAGAAGAATTCCTCAAGGTCTCTCAAAATGTACATTTTGTGTTCATGTTGGTTTCTTGTCATTTTAAAGTCAATTTATATCAAAGTGACGATTTGTGATTTTTTGGGCAGAAAACGGCATAAAAAGTGATAGCATGTGTTTTTAATGCTTGTAAGAGAGCTATCTGGTATCGAGTTTTCAGGGTTACATCACATGAGAGTTTTTGGAATTGTCTCATGTAAAAAAAAGAAGTGATGCATCCGATGTTTTCAGCGGGGGGAGCTGTAAACAATAATGTCAGGATTTGAACAATAAAAACATAAATACAAAATAAAACATAGGCAATAAACAACCTGCAGTGTGGACCATTTTTTATGTGTAGATTTACAGGTTTTGTAGGAAAGTTACAAATGTGCATAAAACGAAAGAAACGGCTGGAAGAACCAGTTTGCATATATATATATATATATATATATATATATATATATATATATATATATATATATATATATATATATATATATATATATAGCATAAACACACACAAGTGTGGATGATGCACAACCCCAGCAGGCAGGGGTGTGTGAGTGTGTGTTTGTGTTTGTGTTTGTGTGTGCGTGTGTGTGTGTGTGAGCACCTCTGGCCTCGTTGGCGGTTCCAAGCTTTTAGAGCTGCGTCCTGACAGCTAGTTTTACTGTTTGATGAAGCGTTTCTCGACCATTTTGTGATTTGTCCCGTGTGTGATTGCCTGCCTCTGTCTTTTCCGTTGTGGGTACTAGAGTGTGAATTATGTACCTCTCTTCCCTGTACCTGCACCCCACACACACACACACACACACACACACACACACACACACACACACACACACACACACACACACACACACAGACACAGGGTACGAGGCATCACCCCCCAAAAAAAGCCCTGGCGCTGGGACACTCTAATAACCCCCGCCCGTAAATGGACAGTAAATCTGAGGCCAGTATAAAACACAACCTTATGAGAGGCAATCATCCGCTTGCCTCGTAGCCTCAAATGTCCTCTCTTTCCTTTTTTTTCTTTTTTTATTTCCCCTCCATTCCTCCTGTTCCCTGTCTGTCTTCCCTCTTTAAGCCCTACTTCTTCTCTCTTTTTTTGGGGGGGGTTTCCTCCCCTCCTTCTCACCTAAATTACCGCGGGCGCCGCTGCAGAATCCGGACGACACCTACGGGCTCGACTGGAAAGGTCAACAAGCTGCTTAAAATGAAGAATAGCGCGGGAGAGAGAGCGGGAGTAATCTACTCTCTCCATCTCCTCTCTCTTCTTTTCCTCTTCCCACCCTCTCCTTGGCTTTTTTTTTGCTATTCTACTTGCTTTTTAACAGTCTGCAGAGGTGCTGAGTTTTTTTTTTCTTTTTTTTCCTGCAGCACGTGTGGCGCTCCGTGTTGATTCCGCAACGGTTTATCGGTCGATTTATCTCCTACATCCTCGCGCTTTTCCCCTTTTTTTTTTTTTCTTTTTCCTATCTTTGCCCCCTTTGTCTTTTAGCGGCCTCCTGTCGCCTTCCTCCCTCTCTCCCCTCTAGATATATAGGCGCTCTTACTACCTGAGACAAACTGAGCGCATTGACTCCATGAATCCGCCTCACAGTGGCCATTCTTCCTTCCTTCCTTCATTCTTCCGCCTCTTTTGTTCCTTTCTCCTCCCTTGCTTTATTTTTTTTTTCCATTTCTTTTTTTTTATAACCTGTGTATCCCCCCTGCTTTCAGTTCAGGCTGGATGTGGTTTAGAATATCTAACAGTTTACCACTGTGTCTTTGTTCGCACATACGTTTCCATTTAGAATTCTGCCATGTGGAATATATATATATATATATATATTCTAAGAAAATGGCAATAAATAAACGTGATTTCAAAAAAGTCTATTGAGTTTCATCTCACTCTTCTGGGAAGATGTTTCTATTGCAAGAAAACCTGACGTCTTCATTATGAAGAGGCTTTCACACCACTAGTTTAGTTATTCGCATTAATATTGTTACTAATTAGCATATTTAGTCCAATTCCACACCAGCAAACAAACCAAAATTGGTCCAATTAGGGTTTCATCAATGTTTATCTTCCCATAGAAATAAACACAGATCTCGGCTCATTGTGAAGGAACACGTTTGCACATTGCTCCTTGCTCGTATCTTTGTGTGTTACGTCCTCTGTTTTCACCATTTTTTTGGCAAAATATCCAAATTCCAAAATGAGTCACTGCTTGATTGATGCACAAACTTGTCTAATGGAAATGTTCCACACTTTGTATTTCTTTAGAGATAGCGTTAAAACAACTAATGTGTGAGTTCTGGTGCCAAATTACTCAATAGTGGCCGAAGAATTGCTCCTAGTGGCCAAATTCTAAGAAGATTCTTAGAATCATGCCATTTTCTTAGAATTTGCCCTAAAAGTTAAGATAAAAAATCTTAGCTCCAAAGAGAGCTCGTAAGGTGAAATGTGCTTAGCTCAGGGAGGAGGACTTTTAAGAGGCTTAGGAGACTTTCTTAAACAGAAAATGGTTGAAATAAGGAGGAAATGATCTTCAAACACTGAAGGACAGTGAGCTAAGTCAACGCTACGCATTGGATCCTACAGGATTTCACTAAAATCACTAAGATTGAGATTTCACATATTTTGTAGGATAATGTTAAAGGTCAAGGTTAAAAATAATAGCAGTAATAATTCAATCCTCACCATTGAGTAGTTCATTACTGCGTTGATGAACATCTTCTCTACTTCACCTCCAACTAAAGTTATTTTTCCTCATGTCTACCATGATCTGAGGACTGACATATTTACTGGAATAGGAACCTCAAAATTGCATGCAAAAGTATTCGCATCCATAATTTATGTACACATACATACAATAAAATACTTCTGTGGAGGTTGGAGTATACAAGCTTTTTAATCAGTGTTTTAGGCAAAAACAACTTTTAACTTCATGCTGTCATGAATTTTTATTGTTCTTTTAAAGGTATTTTAAGAGGGAAATGGGCTGGTTTAGTTGTGATTTAGGACAGAGAGCAGATCAAATAATGCATAAAAACCTAAGTAACAAGAATAAGAGTCATTTCTTGAATACTGTATGTAAGGAGTAAAAAGCCCAAAATACTACTAAGGACTAAATAAGGTAACATTAGTAACATTACAAGTATTTGCGCTTTACTTATGAGGCCCTAGCTGGATGATAATGATCGCTCCAGGTATTAGTCAGGCCCTCAGGCGTTACCAGGGACAGTTTGAATGCAATGCAAAGAGCATGAAAGCATAAACTGACAATCTTGTTTCGTTGGAACGTGACCGTGGAGTGAGCAGGTAAATCGAGGAAGAGGTGTGTGTTTTCTGTGTCTCCCTGGCACTCGTCACCTCCACGTCAAAACTCGTTGATTAACCCCTCACACGTTTTATTCTAACAACAATCTGGTATGTTCTTACAAGTCCGTGTCAGGTGTTTTTTTTTTGTTTATTATCATTTTACTAATCCAGGAGTTCATCAAGATGATTACTGCATTTTAAACACTGTTCATTGCTGTTCTGCATGTATCAAAAATACAGTTGTAGTCGATATTACTCGTTACTACTGTTTTTGGTTTCTTTTGACTCTCTGTGTCGCTTGCATGACTTTACGTGCTGACACAGTGTGTGTTGTCGCTGTATTATTTTATTGATGTGTCGCCGTTTCCCTGTTGCGCCGCACAGCTTCTGTTATCTCTCGAGAATTATCTTTTTTTTTTTTGGTGTCCGTTGCCGCCTTTAAACGGCGTCTTGTTGTTTCCCGTTATTTACATCTTTATGACTTTTTATAGGCCGCGGAACATCTCGCCAAAAAAGGACTGCAGTTGAAAATTAGCCAGCTGGCTAACACTGGCACATTAACAGAAATGAGGATTAATATGTGTGTGTGTGTGTGTGTGTGTGTGTGTGTGTGTGTGTGTGTGTGTGTGTGTGTGTGTGTGTGTGTGTTGTCCTTGAATATGAATAAATAATGAATGAATAAATAAAATGAAACGCAGCTCGTGGCCAGATCACACTTTTGATGATAAAAGGCTGGAATCCACATTACATATTGAAGTAATAATGAAATAACACTTTCGGGGACGTGTGAACGAACCTAATCAGATCTGAGCCACTTTGCATATCACAGCCTTTTTGTTCTTGTCCTCCTCCTCAGTCTTCAGAATCCTGGACATGTCATCCATGTTTTTTGATTTGATGCTATTGCAGTGGTCACACGCGTCACTTCAACACGGAAAAGAACATCTGAATGAAACATTAGAAACTGTACGTTACGTCCTGCGACGTGAATGTAGTCAACCTTTCACGACTCCCTATTATTAAAGTTGAAGTCAACTAAAACTAAAGTTTCAAAACTATTTGAAGTATAGAATTCAAAGTAATGAAATTAAAGTATGTGATACAGTTAATAGTAAGTGAGCTCAAACTATTACTCATGAATACATTACTCATGAATAAGAACAATTAATATTGTTTTTTTTTTCCTTTGCAAAAACAACCGTTATCTCCCAATATATAAGCTGTCATTACTTTTTGGCAAGAGGAAAACACACTTTTTGAAATTGTATTATGTTTTCAAAGGTGATAGCAATGGAAAAAAGTGTGTGATTGGTTATAATTTAGGACACAGGTCATATAATGTAAATAAGGCCTAATTCACATTACATACTGAAATAATTAATTATTTCAATAATGAATTATCAATTAATATAGCCAAACAGTGCAATACATTTATATTTATACTGTATATATCTATCCCAGTCACACACAGTCGGCTCACTGTTGTGTTAATTTATTATTTATTATTATTATTATTTTTTTTTTTTTTTTTATTGTTTTTAATTTAATTCTTATAACTTCCTTCAATGCTGCTGTAGCACTGTGAATTTCCCCACTGTGGGGCAATAAAGGAGCTATCTATCTATCTATCTATCTATCTATCTATCTATCTATCTATCTATCTATCTATCTATCTATCTATCTATCTATCAATCTATCAATCTATCTATCTATCTATCTATCTATCTATCTATCTATCTATCTATCTATCAATATATCTATCTATCTATCTATCTATCTATCTATCTATCTATCTATCTATCTATCTATCTATCTATCTATCTATCTATCTATCTATCTATCTATCTATCTATCTATCTGTCTATCTATCTATCTATCTATCTATCTATCTATCTATCTATCTATCTATCTATCTATCTATCTGTCTATCTATCTATCTATCTATCTAATTACAGGAATACAACTTTCTCATGTACACCTAATGACACTCTTTGGCATTCAGCAGTATATAAAAAATGTTTAATAATATTAATTATTATTAAAATACACTTCAAATAAGCTTTGGCATTGTCTGTATGCCATGCCACTCTCTCCATCAAGGTGTATTGTGTCTTAGCAAGGATGAGGGACAGAGGAAGGCTGTGGCTGAGCAGGAGTAGCTCACAGCCAAGCAAAGCACTGGAATCTCATCTAAAGACATGTGACATTTTGAAAACTGCAAATACCTCTTAATGACTCAATAGGAGTTTCCAAACTCGATTAATTAGCTCTCAAGGCCCTGACGCCTGCATTCTAGTGGCCGCCGGGAGATATGAGCAGAATGACGTTGCCCCCTAGTGTTTCCAATGTGCGGTGGAGTGGCTGAGTCTGTCTCAGGATACCCAACGAACACAGTGTGTGAATGTGTATGTGTGTGTGTTTTACAGAGAATCCATGAAATCACACCTCTGCATCACTTCAACATCCTAATATGTGCAGCAGCAGAGCAGGTGTGTGTGCGCGTGTGTGTGTGTATTTGAACCTGAATGTGTCCCACAGTGCTATGCCGAGATAACTGCAGCATAGTAACACACCAACCACCCAGCAAGCACTAGATGTGTTTTGTGAATATGAGAACATATGGTCCGAGTCACTCAGCCGTGCGCGCTCACTTCCAACCGCGAGCACACTCCTCTTATACATCCTCACGTCGCCGTGCAGACACCATTTCTCAGTTTCTGAGAGCAGGCTGTTGTTCCGGGGAAAAAAAAAAGTTCCGTCATTAGATTTGACTTTGAACTTTGCCTGCGACAGGTAATCGATCACGCCGGAAGAACGCAGAACTTTATCTTGATGATTCATTATTATTATTATAGCGCTGGTTGGTGGGGTTGTTGATGGCGGTCGGTTATGCTCATAAAAGATTTGGGAGAAGACTAACAGTAAGAAAACACAAACACACACACGGTAGATAATGCAAGGCTTGATCGACACATCCAATAAGTGCATGCATTCTTTTTGTTTTGTTTTGAGAAATTACCTCCCAGATCTTTAGATCTCAACAGGTTCAGAACAGATTAAAAAAAAATCTCTGCACACATGCAACTTAGACTTTGTTGGTGTTCAGTGCAGTAGAAATTATTTGCCTTTTTATCAGAGAATATTTTGTATCATAAATTCTTAAGTTCAAAATCAAGATCTGTAGATGTACCTGTTGTCTGCAGCATTATTGCTGCACTACTGGAATTATTGCCATAGGATTGTGCAAAATGATGGCTTCAGCTTGATGGATTTTACAGTTTAACAGTAAAAGTGATTCCGTCCTTGCTCTGCTTATTATGGACTGATGGTGCATCGTCTGAGTACTTAACACATCTGGCTACAGCTACTTTACGCAGAAGTCAAGAGCAAACAGGGCATTGGCCAACACGATAAAAAACAACACTAATATAAAATGAGATTGATACAGCAACAGATAAAACTTCTAGCAAACCCATAACAGTTGGGATAATTTATTAGAATAAGTGCCACATCATCATCAGAAAGGTGTTCACGCCAATATATTTTTATCCAAGTGTATTTTGTATTTTCAGGTATTACATGAAGTGGTCTACACTCTGAAAAAAACGGTTGCTAAAAAAACAACAAAAAGTGGTTCTTTGGCTTGTAATCATAGGGAAACACTATTGGTGTTATAGCATAAGGAAGCGTCATTCATTCAATTATCTTTGGGGTATTAACTGACTGCGTTCTGACCATTAGCCCTGTGTCAAAATAACAAAACACAGCACTGTCATACATTTGTTTTAATTTGGTATTGCCAATTCGAGATCCTTGGAAATCAACACAGGGCTGTCAATCTTGCAATTCACTGGCACTGACCACAAGCATAGTGCACAATCATTGAGAGGATTTAAAAGCCTGTTAGCAATACAGCCATCAATATTAAAACATACATATTAATGCACAGTGAACGATTCATTATTATTATTTTTTATAATTAAAAAAATGTGAGAGTATTTGAGCCCCGGTGTCCTTGTGCAGGTCGTTGCAAGTTAATGAAGGAGGCTTGTAAACATCTTCTGTCACCTTTGTGTTTCAATCTGGACCTTGGAGCAACAAAGAACGGCACATCTGAGGATCCCAGGGAGCAGGAAGGGACATCTGGGGATAAGGGATCTGATAAATAACTTGGGGGCGAAGCCTCTCTGGGCTTTGTAAGCAATCAATAATACCTGAAAATCAATTCTAAAAGCTACAGATAGCCAGTGTAAGGAAGATGGGGTAGGTGGAATGCGATCATGTTTTCTCATCTGACTCCAAATCCTGGCAAGCAGAGTTTTGGATGAGCTAGAGGGATTTTACTGATCCCAGAGAGCAGGGATTTACAGTAGTCCCATTGACTGATTATGAAGGGAATGTGATATTATCCAGATGTTTGGTGAAAAGAAATCTTCTAATCCTTGAACTGTTTCTGAGATGATGAAAGTAGGATTGAACCATTGATTTAACATGTTTGTCTAAGCTGTGGTTTTGATGAAAAATGACACCAGGATTTCTGCAAATCAGACAATGAGTCAAGACTTTTGAATATATTGGTATTTAACTGTCAATCAATATCTATGTATTATTAGCATCAGCATGGATAGAGTATCAATGCAATAAAATGGAAACTATTGGGAAAAGAAAATAGTCCCAGCAAAAAGCCTTGGGGCACACCACTGTGAAAACCTCTTGCAGGTAACCTGGAGCCAGTGATGTCAGCGTACAAATGTTTGTCTTTTAGGACCGAAATCATTGCAGAGCAGGGACACTGATAACCACATATATTAGTCTTCTGTCGCTATGACGGATTTCCATCAACCAAAGGCATTAGAGGTCAATCACGAGATGAATGCAGGCTGTGAAGTCTTTGCAACAGAGGAGGTTCAAACACCAGAACAGTCTCCAAAAACACCAGAAAATTTGCTAATGAAGTATTCTTTTAGCAAAGAAATAAATGATTTGTAAAGTCTCCAGATAATCTCGTCTCAGAACAACAAAATGAAACTTGAAAAACGCTGGTTTATATTCAGAGATATTTTAGCTGATTCGCTCATTTCACTGTTGATCAAAAAGGAGACATATTTAGTCAGTGTAAACATACTAGAACATGTTTAACCACTTATTTTTTGTCATTTTAGGGGAAGCTGATCTTCCCTTGCTCCTGCCTGAGAGCAGTCACCAAGGCTATAGAGACAGCTATTATTAAAGCTGTTCATATGACTTATTTTAGCTTATGTTAAATCTTTATTGTGCACAAATAAATAGGCCTAAATGAATCGCATACTACCGTGTACCAACACAGCAGCTAGGCCTGATGAAACACTTTGGCTGTAGGCTACTATGATGTCTATTACTACTAATAATAATATTAAAAAAAGAAAAAAGATCAGAAAACAGAGGTTAAACATGTTGCCTAAATAGCCTAAATGAAGACGCAACTTTCCAGTCTGATGATTTATTTATCATGAATCCATTTACACCAGTTACCAGATGGTCCATCCTTCCTTTTTTCTATACCCATTTATTCCTCACCAGGGTCACGGGGGTCTGCTGGAGCCAATCCCAGCGTACTTCAGGCGGCTCCGAGGTGCTCTGGATTCCTCCCAGCACCAAATGTCCCTGGTCACAGTGGAACAGCTTTAGCTTATCCTCAGGTCATCATTGTAAAGGGATACACTTCAGGCAGGTCACCATTGACACACACACTGCTGTGTGACCCCTTACTAGATAGTCTACCCATGCATTGTTCAACTCAAGGCTCAAGTACGGAACTAAACATGACCAGAGATTGATGACAAGCTGATGTTTTGGCAGTGTTTGCCTGCTGTAGATGAACATTTTCTGCCAATATGAGAACTCTCTCCAGCCCCTAAGGACATTTTTTTAGGGTTACTGCCATTGGGGACCATGACCAAGGCACAGATGTAGTTGGTCCCTAGGTCATTATTGTGAATGAAAAGGTAAATGAAATAAAGAACTTTTAGGCATCCTGCATTCTCTCTCGCATTCAGAGCAGAGCGAAGTGAGACGGAGGAGGAGGGGGAGGAAAGGACTGGGGGAGGGGGATGGGGGGTGCCATCTCCTCCAATCAGCTGTGCAATCAGATGCCTGCTCAGATCCTGACAGTGACAAATATGGCTTTTAATGTCCCGCTGCTCCATGTTAATTGCATTTCTGTGCAATTTAGACGGGCGTCACGCAGAGCGACCGCTGGCGTAACAATTAACACAGAGTGGCACTTATAGTGTTCGGCTGAGGCAGCTCGGTTCACCGTACTGAAAGCCCACGGAGGACGACGGCGAAAAGATAACAGACTCCGGTCAGAAAGATACGTTAGCCTGAGACCTGGAGTCCGGCAGCTTAACACGAAGGATGAGAATGATAACGGTCTCTTTGTTGTTGAAGTCAATCAGCCCCATTTACGGACTGGCAAATGGCTTTGTGTTTTGTGATGAAAAACATATTTTGGACGTATTCCGCGTAATCATCCAAATGTCGTTTTTGTTATGGAAGCATCAAAGCTGTGACCAAACAAGCTCGCTGCCAGCTGCCATCGGGAAAACTGTGGAAGGATGAGCAAACCAACTGCACAGAAACTCTAAATACTCCCTCACAGCTGGGTTATATTTAGCAGATATAGGGTGCAATGATGCATCTTTTCGTCTCCTCATTGACAATGCTGAAGGCAAAACGTTATGTGTGCATTTTATTGATGTCAATGTGTATGTGCATGTACAAATGTTCAAGGATTGAACTCAGACGTGAAGACAGTGAGATTGATTGCACAGTTATGTTTATGCAATATTAGGAACTGTGTTGCCATTATTTCATTTCCTAGTATTTTGTTGTGTTCATTTGTTTTGATCGATTTAAGTTTCATTTCCTGATTACTTGACGCTGTCTCCTAATCTATCCAAATTCAGCGATGTAAAGATAATTGTTTTGTTGGCTTGTCATCCTGTGTATATTTTGTAATAAAAATCCTTTGGCTGTTTGTATTTCTTGTGTTAAAACAATTTCCTTTTTGGCGTAGAGGGTCCAGTCAAGTTAAAGTAAATGCCTTGGCCATGATGAATTTTAGTGATGAAAATACTGAAACAGAAAAAAATGCATTTGCATAAAAATGTTTCTGAATAGATGTTATTAAGAAAGAACCTTTCCTTTTTCACAAAGAAAAAAAATTGTTATGCCAGGTTAGGTTCACTCAAACGGTATCTGGATCCCTGACTTATATCTTATAGACCTTTGGCCAGACAGCAACATTGTTCGCGAACAGCATATGAGCGGTAAACCATTTTATTACTATAAGGCTGAATGAAAGTAAAAAAAAAAAAGCTACAGTCAATCTGATTCTGGACAAAAATTGACAAAGACAGCTGACAGACCCAATGCTTACCCTTTCTCACTCAAAGATTTGAAGTTTTCAAGTGCTTCCTGTCATATGATGTCATCAACTGCCGACTTACTCCTAAGTACATGGCACCGACAAACCCTCCCAAAAAAGACATTTTATTCGAATTATTCTGATTATATGTTTTACTTTGTGAGCATATGAGCATATGAGGGCAAGCAGCAACTTAAATAATTGGGTTGAACAGCATTTTGTTTTCTTGTATGATTTGCATTGCACTACGTCCATGTCACAGTCAGTTAATACCATTCAATATTTCACTATTACAAAGTGTTTATGGACATATTCATGCAAACAACAACTATAGTTGCCATTCATTAGAATGCTGTTTAGTAAAATTAACTGATATTGTTGTATGCCTGACAGCTTGGGCTCAAATTGCTTTTTGGTTTGATATCTTTGTTTGGAAATCCCATTGTTTGGAATAAATTAATCAGTAAAATATGCAACTTCATTGTAAAAATGTTTGGTCAATGTTTTGCTGCAGCTTAAACACTTAAACAATTTTGGAATTTTTTCCTTTTTCAAAGTATATGATGTATTTATACCCACCACCAACTCCATATACTGTCACCCTACAATATTGTGATGGCAATTTCAAAATGTATATTCAGCTCAGACCCTTTGTCTGCTGCAGACACTGAGTGAGGCAGCGTGTCGCAGATGTGAAACATCCCTCCAGGGGGCGGAGACAGGTCTCATGCAGAAGACAAGGGGTGTTAGGGGAAAATATGATCAAATGATCATCGTTTGAATCCTGGGTTGGATGGTCTTGAATTATAAATATGTCTGTTTGAGTGTCATCTGGATCATTCTCCATCTAGAATGCCTGGATGTGGACTAACCTTCTTTGCAAAGAATAAACTTGTTGGGCGGCAGCATGTCTATATTTCTTTCTTCACCAGAAGCAGAAAAATGTCTACAAGATATATAGCCCCAATGGTCTAATAGCATCTTTTTCAGATATTGTGGGGGTATTATAGAAATCTATGGGATGCTCTCCATGTAGAAATGTGACATTCTGGTTATGTTACAGGAAAAAATGTTGTTTGGGATAAAGTGATCAGCCAAATGCTTGATGTGATTGTAAAAAATGTCCAGTCAATTACTTTACTTATTTTGCATCTATTTATAACCACCACCCAAGTCACCAAGTCATTCCCCCCCCTATATAGATGTCAATGATCTAATGTCATATATTTTAAATATCATAGAAGTATTATAGAAGTCTATGGAACAACCCTTCATGTGGAAAGGTGACATTCAAAGTACATCTACTGCATATAGGGTTTCAATGCATTCATTCATTGTCCAGGTAGGTCTAGACTCTAGACAACTTGACCCAAATCATGACGTGACTCATCGCTGTGTCTCTGATCTAATCTCGTCAGGCTTTAAATAATTTGCTTGTGTCCGAAACAATCAAACGGGATCTCAAGATGAAGTGTCGCTCAGATGGATGGTCATAGACAGATTAGTCATCTGGTCAACTACCATGTTCTTTTTCAAAATGTTGCCCTTTTTCCAAAAAATATGTTTCAAGGACGTCTTATCAGATGGTTCTTTTTAACAAAGACAAACAATGAAATGCCCGGCAGGGAATCTCGGGTATGAGTTCTGCATGCAGAGAGGATGGAAGTGTTGGGTCCTATCTATCTACCAGGTGTGCCAATTTATTGATCAGACAGGCAGGTGGCCTCTTCCAACCCCAACTCGACCCCTCCGCACCACCACCCTCTATGCCTAACCCTCTGAAATACCCGAGGCTAGCTCCGAGACACCCGCGCCGCCTTGAACCCCACTGCCACTGGATGGCCCAAACTAGGTCAGCAGATTCATCAATATGACACGACGTGGAGCCTATTAGTAAATGAATTCTTCAAACCGACAAGAAAGGAATTTGTACCTTTCCGACTGCTGTTGGGGGGAGGGGGGGTCGGACTTTCACACTCTGACTGCTCACATTTTGACAGCAGAACCAGCGTGGGGGACTGTGTTGTCCGTCTAAATCCAAACACATGGAGACTAGCACAGTGTGGAATGAGACAAACTAATACTTTTTGGGTTTGGCTGATGTGGAATCCTGAAGGTCAATACAAGTTATGGATGCTCTGATCATGAATCAGACTTATATGTCAATAACTAATGTTATGTGCTACCTACTTTAACCCTTGGCTGTATGACCTTTCATTTCAATTACAGATTATATATTGTGTTCAGGGCGACACGGTGGTGCGGTGGGTAGCACTGTTGCCTCACAGCAAGAAGGTCGCAGGTTCAAGACCCGCCTTGGGCCTGGGTCTGGGGCCTTTCTGTGTGGAGTTTGCATGTTCTCCCCGTGTCTGCGTGGGTTTTCACCGGGTACTCCGGTTTCCTCCCACAATACAAAACATGCTCAGGTTAATTGGTAAACTCTAAAATTGCCCATAGGTGTGAGTGTGAGAGTGAATGGTGTGTGAATGGTGTGTGTGCCCCACGATTGGCTGGCGACCATCTGGGGTGTATCCCTGCCTCTCGCCTTAACGCGCTGGGATAGGCTCCAGCAGACCCCTGCGACCCCGAAAGGGAATAAGCGGGATAGACAATGGATGGATGGATGGATATTGTGTTCAACAACAAGTAATTACATTTTTGATGTTTAATTTTGACTTTTTATTTACATGTGACAATCAATCAATAAGGTATCACCTTGACCGATTGATTGTTGTTTGTCCCTCTGTCTGTTTGACTAAATGGAGGATGAACAGATCATTCAATAGGTCACACACACACACACACACACATGCACACAGCTACAAAAACACATGCATATTCCAGTCAAAGGTTTTCTCGCAGCTGCAGATCTCACATGTACAGTATCGAACCGATTTATAACTGTAAATATATAAATCACACATCAAACAGCATTAGAGATGGATAGGAAGCCAATATATATTGAAAGATTGGCACCCTGATTGGCAGCCTCCTCTTCTCATCGGCCATGATGAAGATGACCATGCTTACGTTTATTGATGGATTCTGCATCCATTATTAAAGAGGACGTGTCCGGCTCCTGCAGAACTCATTCAGAATGTCTTTATCACAGACTCGGCGTTGTCTCTGACACTGATCCACCACCTAATTTAACACCTGAGAGACCCGAGTCGGGACTTGATCTGAGCTCGGCTGCTGACTCCAGTCCGGCTCTCTGCACCGCTGACGATGGGATGGACGGGTACCAAAACAAGTCAGCATTTCGCCACTAAAGCGGGTAAGCCGGCTAATGAGAGCGGACGAGCGACAGAGAAGCTCGAGTTCGGAAGTGAAATATCAGCACGCCAAACGTTAGCACACAAGCTTTGAACTTTTTGCTTTCCTTTTTTTCCTGGCTTAATATCAAGACTTTTATCCCACAGAGCTGAAATGACAGATGGGAGCATCTTGAAACTTCAGTGGGTTGCACGTTTCCCAAACAGCATGGGTTAGTCTGGAAAGGCAGAAAACCTCAGCTGTCGGCCAGGTATTGATCAACAAACCTTTACGCCCCCCTGCAGACACGCTCTGCTCATTTTACACCGCAGGGCCGGAAAAAAAAAGGTAAAAGAAAAAAGGTGACGTGTTGCACCTTCCAATCAAACTCCTCAGTTTCCAAAAGAGAAAATAATGCTACTACTTTTCTAACCTTGTCAGTCTCATCAGGACCCTGCAAATCCGCTAACTGGTTGAGTCATGCGTAAAAGAACCAATCAAAGGAGCCCTTAAAAAAGATGGTTGGATGACCCATCTGTCAATCAAAATGCCTCATAAACATGCACACAATAAATCAAATGTCAGTGTTGGGTAGTCAGCAATTGTTTTATTTTTTTTCTTCCATATTTTGTTCTTTCTTTTATTTAAATTTCATTCTAGGTACTTCTGTTGTTGTTTTGTGCAAAGCAAAAAATACAAAAAAAAGCCAAACTTCATCACATACTCATCTGAAATATATTTAAATAATGTTGACATTTATTTCCTACACTGCGTTTTTAACAGCTTATTCATTTTTTTTCCCTTGTGAATCAGGTTTATTTATTTTCTGGAGGATGCAGCCATCAGCTCACAGGCTGAGGGACTAAATGTGTTATTGCTCAGCAGCAGATACGGCTTCAAACGCAGTCTGGACTTTATAGTGTTAAAAAAAAATGACATGACTCCACTGCTGCTTATTTTAGATGTTTTGAGCTGAGCGGAGTGCTACAGAAACCCGGCGAACACACACACACGCACAAAAAAACACACACACACACACACACACACACACACACACACACACACACAACCCTCTCACAATCAACTTGGTCGGCCCATCAGCCTAATCCACTGTGACATCACATTACCGCCAGCACTCAGCGCCAGCTCTCTCCCGCTGCAGACACCGTTAATTAGGTTTGGGCCAGCTAACGCTACAATTGTAGAGATAGAATGCAAACAGCTGTTGGGGGCGAAGTCTCACACACACTCACACACACATACACGCACGCACGCACACACACGCACGCATACACAGACACACGCAGGAAGAGTCAAATTCAGGTAGTGTGTCATGCATACCTGCTCTAAATAGGGCTCTATATAGGAATGAATATGTGCAACATTCGGTTCAGGTTTTATATCATGCACATACATACGCTCCTACACACACACACACACACACACACACACACACGCCTGCTCATTCATGTGGCCGCTGTGAGAAAACATGCATTACCTAATCCCAGCGTTCACCCTGAAAGTGAAGAATGGATGAATGTCACGTGTCACAATCGCTCCAAAATCACCTTTTCTTTCTGCCTTACCGATTATTGCGTACACATGCTCTCACACACACACGCACACAAGTGTGCACGCACACAAATGCAGACATGTGATTCGTAACAGATTTGTGGCAGATTCAGCAGCTTGCCGTGTGGGTTCAGGTGTGACAGCTTCTGAGGAAAATCAATAGCCTCCTCCATCACCAAATGGCCACGGGCCATCGATGGATTAAAGGCCACCAGGGTGTAGACGGGTCCCACTCACAAACCAGCCGCGGCCGGTGTTAGCATGGAGGCGTTTTGTCTCTCCAGGCGTGCTAAATGACACTTCTCTGAACTTCCCGACTCTATCCCGGGCCTGGGCGGCCTCCTTAATTACACAGCAGCCGCTGGTCGCCCAGAGGCAGGAGACTGAATGAATTAGTTCATCAGAGTCAGTTTTTCACTAGCAGAGCTGCTGGTATGGCTAACATCGCGGACCTGGCAACCCCTTTCTCTCTGTGCCTTTTATTTCCTTTTTTCTTCTTCTCCTCCACATTTCACTTTCTGTCGTGACCAGCCTGGCCCCGTGAAGCCAGAAAAACCCGGGTACAGTTAACACAGCGGGCCAAAGTTGTGTGGACACAGCGATTACGGCCTCGCGAGATAGATGACCGTGTCATTCCCAAACTGCCGCCATTATCCCGCCGCTATCACAGCCTTCGCTGTTCCGAAAAATGCATTTCAGTGGATTTTGGCTGCAGGGCACAGCGACTGAAGACGTTACAGGGGAAATGTGCCACAAAGATCTGAATGTATGATCTCGTTTAATCACAAACTTTAGCTTTTGACCTCCCCCAACATGCATTTTTTTTTAAAATTTTGGGTAAATTTTAAGGTTTTCATATTCTGTCACAATAGTGAAGTCCCAAAAATGACAAATCACAGATTTGCCTCATTGTGCTTTACAGTTGGTACAAAGCAACACAACATCCCATGTCCTTAGACCCTCACATCATACAAAGAAAAACTACTAGAGAAACAGAGGAGGGATCTCTCTTCCAGAATCAACAGACATGCAATAGGTGATGTGCACGGGGTGGAAACAATACATTTAGAACAAGAAACGTGTGATATGGATAAATAATATTGAATAGAATAACAGAAATATGTTGAATTGTGACCAGTGGGAAAAAGTGAAATATACATAGAGGAGAATAATTTTAAAAGATATCAGTAGTGGACCCTTAAAAGAATGTGATACTTTTGTCTATTAATTAAGGTATTTTAATTATTACTTTTTCTGGAGGCCTGAGTAAGAGGCACAAACAGTAAGTAAACCAATTTGACCCTTCACACTAGTCAGATGGCTAGTTAGATTCTAAATCATGCCAAGCTTTGCTCTAATTTTAAAGATTAATTTATTTCCCAAATTTAAATATAACACTTGGAGAGCTTCCAAAAGAAGAAGAAAAAAAGACGAGGTCACAATGTTGTGGGATGAAAAAATGGATTAGACTCTTTTCAGCATCATTTTAAGGGCTTTTATTTAGCTATTTTCCTAGTTTCATATTTTGACTATGAATTAAAATGAAATCATACATCTGCATGATTTAAAATCTGTTGATGTTATCTGACTAGTGTGAAATGTCACATGAGCAGATTACACTGATTATGTGCAGCCCACCACGGATAACAATGTTTCTCAAATGATTATTTCATAACCTTCCAACATCAGACAAAAGACAGAAAGATAAGGAAAAGTAGCAGTAATCACAAATATATTTTCTCAATCCAGTTGTACTTAAAG
The DNA here is from genome assembly GCA_036785175.1 of Eupleurogrammus muticus. Classification (NCBI taxonomy): domain Eukaryota; kingdom Metazoa; phylum Chordata; class Actinopteri; order Scombriformes; family Trichiuridae; genus Eupleurogrammus; species Eupleurogrammus muticus. The sequence goes on along the minus strand of JAYKQN010000018.1, from coordinate 16,944,666 downwards.
CAGCAGGTGTAAAAGGTCAACCCGACCTTCAAACATGGTTTCAATCAGTGTGTATGCTTTATTAATAATGGATTTCCACATCAATATTCCCTTTTTACCACACGTTTTGAAATTGAAAGTAGAGTTTTTGTTGCTGTCTGGTGTTGATACTTAACACTACTTATGTAAATCATCTCAGTACCCGAGGACACTGTGTGTTTATTAATTTGTTCTTATGTCTTTGGTACAGCCTCTTGTGTTTTTGATTAGATACTTTAAAGTGTGTCAAATTACTGCACTGCAAAAAAGAAGAAATACTATCAAGGGGGGACATCTTGTATTTAGTATAATTAGACCAATATTGAGTAGAATTACCTTGAATTATTTTATTTTACTGGCAGATCATTTCACTTTTTTTAAGTTTCCCAAAGAATTTGATATGAAGTCAGAAATATGAGACTTATAAGCTGGATATTAAGATAAAACACAAAGTCATTTTTTTCACAGTTTGAAAAGTAGACAACAAAAGAAAAGTGCTACAACATCTACAACATATTAAAACAAATCAATAAATAGAGGCAACCCTGCTTATGTCACAATGTATGCAATGTGATCATTAATTCCTGCTGCATTTTTACATGATTTTTGTAGCTTGTTAATAATAAAAAAAAGGGGTGCTTGGATTCAGTCCTGCAGCTTCAGCCCAGTCTGACGTGCCAGGCCGGGGCCTGTCCTTATTTCGCTTGCCATACCTCCACCTGGCCGACTGCCTAACTTCATCCCCCTGCATTCATCATCTTTCTTATGATGAGCTGTGTCTGAGTCAGCTGGTTCCTGTCAGCACCGGTGTTTAACACCTGCTGCACTAAAACACTGTGAGAGTCACATTCTCCTCGAAAATCCCCTCAGAGCATGTATTAAAACACGTTAAAATGTTTCTCTTTTTTGGACTAACAGAGTGTGTCTAATGTGTTTTTCCCCTCACACAAAACTGTAATTACCAGCACACTCTTACATTAAAATGACTTCTACATTTCTTCCCACATTAAGAATTCCAGAGTCTATGAATATGCAAATATATTCACTTAAAAAGTGTATTCTCTCATCTTTCTTCAGTGCAAATTCTGTTCTCGGTGTTTGTGCACGGGAAGCTTTATGTTTCCACATCACGCTGAGAAACTGTGAAACTGCCGCTATGAAAGCGGGATATTGGAGGACTGGAATTGTCTTCAAGAAATTTGCGATGTCACAAAACTGCTTGTGTGCCCCAGCATGGAGAAAGTTTATCAGCAGACAAATGGGAAAATAGCCTTCAAGTTTTTGAAATCAATTATTCTGCATTGTGGAGCTTAAACATCCCACTGTAAGACATATATACACTGCTGTTAAAAAGTTTACGGTCACTTAGAAATGTTCTCAGTTTTTGAAAGAAAGCACTGAGTTTGCTCAATGACGACAACATAAAACTAAATACAAATACACTCTATACATTGTTAATGTGGACAGTGACTATTATAGCTGCAAATATTGATAATGCAATATCTCCATAGGTGCATAGAGGCTCATTTCCAGCATCCATCACTCCAGTGTTCTTATGGTACATTGTGTTTTCTAACTGCGTTAGAAGCTAATGGCTGATTAGAAAACACTTGTGCAATTATGTTAGCACACAGTAAAGCTGGTTAGATGAAGCATTGTTGGAAGAAAGCACAATTTGAAGGAGAAAATTGTTATTTCAAATAAAAAATCATTATTTCTAACCAATGTATTAACTATATTTCTAATATAAGTATATATATATATACTTACTTCTATCACTTCATCTGTAAACTTTTGATTTCATTGTTCATTGCAGTGTTGCTTCAGAACTATGACGCTGATTATTCTGTTGTTGTACAGCAGCGTTCACATGAGTTCAGCATTTGTATTCCTCAACACAGGAAGGGGCAGAGCGCGAGTGTTACCCCGACACCTCTTATGTCCCCACTGATCCACCCCGATGATTAATCACGGCCCCCGCCGCCATTAGCGCGCCCTCCGCCGCCACCTTTTAGGACCCGTTTCATAATGCCGGGGATCAGCGGCTACGACATGTTTTTCATTAGGAGAAAGTCATTGACTCCTCTCTTTCTTTTTTTTTTTTTTTTTTTTTCGTGGAGGGCAAAATCTACCTTCCGAAGCGCCGCGCTCGCGTTTAATAAAACCCAGAGACAAAAGCATTTACTTCCTCTAAAACCCCCCTTTCCCCGCCTGCCTTTATCTCTCCCTCTCCATCTGTGAAAATCCCCCTCCCTCTACTCTGTGGCACTCTCGTAATGCGAGCGGGAGAGACGCGCCGTGTTTATGCGGAAGGGAAGTCATCATTTGCTCTAATGTTTATTTGCTGAGGTGGAAGGGAAGGCGAGGTGACAAATGTGCTGACAGGAGTAAGGAGCATTAGCAGGTGAGGCAATGCATTAAATCCCTCAGACTCAATCATTTAGGTAATGTCCCGTTTGTTTTTTTGGACTCACGGCTCACGCTGCTTTTTTTTTTTTTTTTTAATAGATTGAGTGTGGCCAACCGTGAGTCTCGGGCCGCCATTATCCTGCACTGTTACACACTGTTTATACATCGCTGCGTCCGCTGCTGCCAGTCAGGTAGGAGGCGGTGTGAGTTTACAGCTTGGAAAAAAAAGTTAGTGATTAGAGAGTGGCTGGTTCAAACCTGCAGAACAAAAAAAAACCTCCACTTAATGCACCAGTTACTGGGCCAACGTGCCCTTGAACAGGATGCAGGGGCGATTCTACAACATAGAGTTTCACTGTTTTGTCCTTTTTAACACAATTTCATTCCCACATTTGTGGATGTGCAAAACATGAATATATTAGACACGTTTCTAAAGCCTGTACAAAACAGTTCATATGGACCTGTATAATGAAGGGTTATTTAATGTCGAGATTGGCGATTTTTTTTTTTGGCCAGTTTCCATTCGGTTTCCAATTGTACGTCGTCAAAATGCCGAAAGACATTGAATTTAAGGTTTTTGTTTGCAATCACATAATCATTGTCAGCAAACAGCGAGGACACTCTCTTCTGGGAAGAAGTTCATGGAAGAGGCAGCAGGAAGGACTTTTCCACATAGAAATTATTATTATTATTTTTTTCTCATATAAGCCTATAGTATTGTTGTTTGTTCTGTGTGGGTTGAGGTGTAGGACTTATATTCTATTTTGTTTGAGTGTTTTCCAGCGAACGGATCAGTTTTGTTGTCAGATTGAATATGGCCTCAGGAAGCACATGAGGATAAGACGACTGTTGTGGATGTTTGTTGACCTAAGCTTCTTGGTTTTCAACTAAGATGCAGTTCTCATTGAGAGTTTTGATTGTTTTTTTTGCATCATTACAGCTTCATTCTTCGAAAAATTGTTGCATTCTCCCAAATAGACTGAAAACGAATGTTCCAATTCCACCGTTGCTTTGTTTCCTTCCTGTTAGTTCATCAAGTTCATTATCAGGTTGCAGCTGTGCTGCAGCGGTTGAAAACAAGTGAGTTTGACGGCTGTGCTCTAGCGGGTGAATGTAGCACAGGTGATTAAACTGGAGTAGAACTTCCTGTTTAGTCTTTATATATACCTGCTGGCCAATGAGCATTATTTATAATCCTTTGCATGTGTGCATGTATATAATACACACAATAATTAATATACATAATAGAAATGTATAGTTAATAAAAAACAACTCAATAGATACTCACGGAATTTAATAATCTTTTTTATTTCTATTGACTAGATGAGGATAAATATAGAATATAAATATGAATATCATCACATCATTACACACAGAACAGGTTCATTAGGGTATTAGATGAGAATAGATATACTGTATCCAACAATTCAAACAAATGTGACCTATTTTTACTCCATCAGAGGTGCTGCAGCCTTCAACTGTAAATAGGGCAACGGTATCAAATTAATATGAAACGTGTCCCCTCCAACCTCCCCACCAGGGAACACAAAGTATGACTGGTTAAATATATGGCATAATATCCTATCCACATGATGGAGTGGTGTGTTGTTCACTGTAGCTAACATCTGTCCAGCTGTTGGAAACATCTGCTTCGCCACTGCTCAATCGCATCTGTGCTCAAAGCAGCGGGGCGTCCCTCACACAGTTCAGCGCTTTCCACCAGCTTCTGATTCTGTTGGAGGCATCTGTAGAGTCCAGCTAAACTCTGTGTATGAATGTGGCACTTTTTTTTTTTTTTCGTATTTCAGAAGCTTGACATGTTGCACATCCAGATGTCTCCTGCTTCACTGGAAAGCCCATTCTAAGTGTCTGTCTTCAAGTCTTCAAAGGACCGGGATTGGCTCAAAACTTGATGCTACAAATTGTGGTTAAAACTGGATTTTTAATCAGCCCAGACGATCTTTCCATTTTCTGCAGATAAATGTGAAAACAGCCCCTCGTGTCCAATTTTGCTCATGCATTATTCTGCATTCTGCACAATTTAAAAAAAAAATAAATATTTAAATGACTATACTTTTCAATCCTGACATCTACAGTATATATCTGTTCATTCATTCAGGTTTCAAGGATAATCCAAAAAAGAATTTTATACCTGGGATAAGTTTTTTTTTTTTTCATTTGTGAACATATTTGTGCATGCAGTAGCTATATTTAAAAGAAAAAGAGAAATTGGGTTCAATGGGTTAAACAACATTACTGCACTACAACACCTCCATGTCATAGTCAATCAGTAGCGTTTTCAATATCTCACCATTACAAAGTGAAAATTCCCCACGCAGCTGTGAAGTATTGCATCTTAACGGCAACTTGGGGAGTTTTGAGGGGTAATTGTTTATCCCGTTTCGGATAATTGAGGAAATCCAATCTCATTCAGTTCAGGTTGAAATCTAAATTAACTTGAAGAGACTGCGAGGTGAAGAAAAAAAACCACGTTCCGTCACTGGAGCTGTTGTTTCTGCTCGTCTGATATACATATGCGCCTCTGACCTTACTCATCCTCCTACACGTCCGCCCACACACTCGTGCATATGCCCACAATAGCAAGTGACCCCTGGCACGCCTCTTAATTCCAACAACTTGATCTCAGAAGCACCTGCACACACACACAAACCCCTGAAATCCCCCCTCATTACAGCATAATAAGCCCTGATCAGGTTTGTAGTTCTTCTATAGATTGTGATCCATAAAGCCTTTTATGTCATGTATGTGACTTTTTATTATGCTCAGGTTATGCAAAGACATGTTAGAGCATAGAACAAGAAGATCATGCTACTTAAATATCTTTATATTGTTTGGCTTGTCTAATATTCAGGTAATGTTATTTTGGGAAAGACGACATGCTGTAACCATGTATGCAGAGCACTAATGTTACCTGTGATCAATTATAAATCAGACAGAATGGAACCTCGCCTGTCTTCATTATCCTGTGTGGTGATTCTCATGATAGATTTGCTCCCTGAGCACAGAAATTCCCTCAGAGTTTCTTGGAAATAAAGCGTTCGTGCATGTGTGTGTGTGTGTGTGAACGCGTCTCTATTACTTCACCAGCTCTGCTGAACATTGCGCACTGTAGGGCTGTAATATTTTTATAGTATAGTGCACACAGTGGCCAAGAATCTCACATGTGCGCGTTATGGCTCTAAATGTTGAATGCAACCCTCAGGTATTCAAACTGTACTCTCTGTGGATAGTTTGATCCTTTGTCTTTCCAGCGATACTTTCCTTCTACATGTCAGTTTCCTCACAATAAGGACACGTATGTAGCTTAATTTACAGAAAATATGAAACAAGGCAGTGTTTATTCAAAGGTCAGATATATGAGACTAACAGTAACTCAGTACATTTACTCAAGGACTTTGCTTATGTAAAATGTTGAAGCACTTTATTTGGATTTTTCCCGTTTGATGCTATTAATACTTCCACTCACTATGTGTAGTGAATGCTGGGTTTATAACTTTGGCCCTCTGCCGCTTTAATTATATAAATATATTATTCCTAAGTATTTCAGGCCAGAAAGTTAAGGTCCTGTGAGAGGGCCTGGGTGGCGTTCCCTGCTGCATCCACTCAGCTATATTTCAGAGGGAAATACCGTAGTTTCTACTCCAATGCGTTTATCTGACGGCTTTAGCCCCTTTCCGGATGCATATTTGACACAACGGATAATATAACTAGCTTTTAAAGTACAGATGAAACCAGTGGTTTTAACCTTTTGTCTTTTGAAATCTTACAACAGCAGCGTTAAGTCGGGTCACGTTTCATGTCAATGAGTTTTCAACAGCTCCACCAAATACTGATTTTTCCCTCTGACCTTCTCATATGGTTTCATTTAAATAAATGTTCAACACCAAGGTCATAATACTTATACTTTACTGCAATACTTTAAGTACATTATGTCATAACACTCATGGACTTTACTGCAATCATTTTATTCCATTAACTCATAGTCATGGACTTTAACTGCAAAACTTTAACTACATCAACCTATAATACTCATGTACTTCTAATGCAATGCTTTCAACTCATAATACCCATGTACTTTATTGCAATACTTTAAATGCATCAATTCATAATGCTTAAGTGAGTCAGGATACACACAATATGCTCATTTCATTCATTTAGACTGTTGTTCCTTACAATGAAACTGCTCTTACTCCTGAGCTATTATCTGTCATGTGATCAATTAATCTTACTGTACATGTGCAGAGAAAGTAGAGTAGGTTTTATCTGCAGTGGAAACAGGATTCAGACGAAATGCAGCCTCCCTGTGTAATGCTTACGATTGAATGTGTTCAGGGAGAGAGACTCTTTGACCCAGATGTACCACTATTTCTGCATCACAAGAAGAAAGAAAGAGAAGTTAGTGAGCCCAAGGAAAGATAATTCGCCATTGCAATTTGGGAAGATGGATAGGATCATTATTATTTACTCGTGCGTCTGCTGCCCCCGTGGCTGAGCTTTGGAAAAAGCCTTGGAAAAAAAAGGAGCCACTCCAAGACCTTGTCCATACAATTGTAATATGTGATCCTCTGAGGGGGCTGCGAAAAGCTGTTCTCCCAGCCGGACGGCCATGTTTGACCTCCAGTCGTCCCACAGGGTCCCCTGCAGAAAGTGCAATTTATCACTGCAGTACCCCCGGAAAGGCTCCACACATGATGACCCGTTTACCTGCTCCCTGCACAAGGAAAAAAACCTACACACAGCGGAGGGACCAGTGACAAGATCAAATCACAACATGTGTCAAGAATTCGCGGTAAAATATATAATAAATAAATAAATGAAAATGCATGAGGGGAAATCAGGGCATTTGAGAGATTTTTATATGAAGAAATGCAAATATGAGTTACAAAGATTTAGCCTAGAATTGTAGTTAAATTCCTTCATTCATCAAGTCATTTTGCATGTTGTGTTGCTGCAGGGGAGAACAGTCCTTGCACCCAAACTCTGATTATCTTGCAAATTGTTGGAGCGTGCAAAAGATTAAACATAGAACTGGAACTGGCTACTGAAGAGGAAAATATACATTTTCTGATGATTTATTTAGTATATAAATAAATCAAGATGTCATTGCTTCGAATGGATAATCCCCCCAAAAATGTTCACTTGAGATCTTGATATCTTTGCTTATCTCTGCTACTGATATGTAACCTTTATAGCTAATGCCGCAGGTTGGGCTATAATACCACAGCAATGCCAAAGACTGTTTACTGTTAAGGGTGTCACGCCATTAGTCCGACAACCCATAATCTCAGAAAGTCGATAGTTCAAAAAGCTTCCCTATTAGTCCAATGACCTGATATCCAGAAAAAAAAATCCTATTGCTCTGACAGCCTGTTGCACTGAAAATACAAAGTCTCCCTGAAGTTAAAAAAAAAAAAACACTATAGCTATGTTGTGGTGTTTATTATTGGCATAACGATACAGGTTGTCTAATTTACTTAAACCTGGTGTTTATGTGATCAAGATCTTTATTGGTGCATTTTCAGCACCACGGACAGTTACCCAACAACAGAATTCGGAGCAATGGGCATTTGGTTTCCGGGATAACTAGCTGTTGGATTAACCCTCTATGCTCATATACCATATGGCAAACTCATTTTATGCCTATGACACACACACGGCACATCATGAGTTATAATGCAAAGCATCCAAATGTATTGAGGCCATGAAATCACCAAAATCACTGTTTACATGTTCACATCAATTCTGGACTCCATATTAAAGGCCTTTTCCCCAGACCCCAGAAGATATATATGGCAATGGTGGTAAAGTAAAAAGTCAATTTATGGATTGGAAATAAACTACGCTAAAAAAGAGTCCACTGCAAAAACAATCTTAACAAGTTAAAATTTTGGTAAATTTAATCAAATATTACAGGTACAGTTATCCTAAAATTTCAAAAGTTTTGCCTTATTAATTATTTATTTTTTGATATTTGGTAAATTTAGTGTTGTTAATTATTATATATGTATATTTTGAATGTTATGTAAGTTATCTCAATTACCTTATTATAAAGCCCACTGGAAGCATCCTACATTGTTGTAACACATTACACAATACATGCCTGAGTGATGCTAACTTAATATGATAAGACCAGCTGACATAAACTTCTAAATGTAGCATCCACCAATCTCTATCAGAGAATACACACCTAGTGTGTGTTGGTCCCCAAACACCTCATACTGACATGACTCAGAATGCTTTTTATTTAACCTGGCAATTAGTCTGTGCTTCAGCAGACGGAGGAAGAGACGTGGATGACCAAGAGAGGATAAACAGGAAACAAGCAAACTGGATTTTGAACATTGTTAGGTAAGTTTGAATTCAGTTTTCTTACAGCTCTACACAGAAAGTGTGTTTCTTGTTAGTGTTGGCTATTGCTTCATTATTTCTGCCATTTGGTGTCGACAGTGTGTTTTGGGAACTTTCGATGTGCTGAGAGGGAAGCCCCCCCAAAAGACACAAAGCCTGGGTGTTTGCAGGGATATAAAGTACAAATACAATTGCACGCTGGTGGTTTTATTGTGTGTGTGTCTGTGTGTGGGTGGGAGTGTGAGTATCTTTTTGCGTCTAATTTTTGTGAATCTGCATGCATGCGATCTAAACTGTGGGATGTGCAGTGTTGATAAGTGGAGCGCCGTAGTTAACCTGCTCGCTCATGCATCGATGAACACAACCAGAGTGTGGCGATAAGAGATGAATCCCCCGCCTCTTACACACACACATACACACACACACACACACACACACACTCCTGGTTCAGCCTCCCGAGTCCAGCGGACCGCTGACCTGGAATAATTGCTTTTGTTGAGCTGTGAGCTCCTACCTTGACCTGGGATAAAACGGGGGACATGGCTGCCGGGCTTTGTTTCTGCAGTTATGCTACGGAGGGCCTTGTTAACTCTGTAACTTTAATCCTTTATTAATCCCCCGTTTGTGACTTACTGAAGCTGAACATGACACTGAACTAACTTACTGACTAACTGACCAACCTTCAAAACTCATTCTAATAGTGTCTGCACCTGGAACTGACTCTGGAAGTCCACAGTCTGTGGAGTATTTGTCCGTTTGTCACATAGCTCAACAACCATTCATCTGATCCACTTCCTACTTGGCGGTAGTGGTGCAGTCTTTAATTTGGTGGAACTGTGGTGGAAATATTATTTGATTTCAATTGTAGAATAGTTGGGTTGAAAAGCTGAGTTTTACAGGTGTTAGACACAGGTCCTTCTTCTTGCCTTGTTGCCTTGTGTCATCATTACCTTTTACATCCTGGCAGTGACTACGCTAACATTCCACTGCAGAATTAAAGATCCTTTTCACCTTCCAAGAATCAACTCTGTTTACATGTTTTTAATCTTACAGCTTAGTATTAAATATTTTTTTTGTCTCCACAGCACAATAATTAGCATGTGTTACATACGTTTTTTTTTTTTTTCTTATTTGATCTAATAAACAAAATTGCACCAAATGCAACACATTTCTTTGGGTTCCCAGCGTTACACCTACCAGGTGTGACGTTGATCTGATGATCTTAAGACAAGAAAAATAGAATGAGGACAGACAGATTATGTGCATTATAGATTTTTGTTTGTATTATTATTATTTATATGTGAAATGACTGAAGTGATTATGATAATAATAAACACACTTAAACAACACATTTTCTCACTTCAAACATAACGTTTGATGCTGTTTCTCCCATATTCACTCAGTCATTAACACAAAAGAAATGTTGGAAAAAAGATCTGGGCTTTTTTTCTTTCTGGTGAAGTAACCCTTTAATATAAATCCGCAATAAACCATACTATTCTAAATATGAGTATCTTGTTTGTTGATATCTTTTAGTTTAAACAGGCGAAGTATAATCGGATAGTTTAGCAGTAAATGTGCGTTTGGCTGCTTGTGTGTATTCAAAAGTGACACAGTCTTCTTTAATTCTAATGAAAGGAGAGATCAGACTTCTCCATCGTTCCCCTGGAGTGCTAGTAAAGATAATACAGATTGTTATGGATATACCTGCTTGAGATATTCTAAAGGGGACTTTTACCAAGACAATCTACACGGATTGTATCTTTTGAGTCAGGTCTCATATCATGTGTATGTTTAGTTTTCTGTGCATCCAGTAAAATGTTTTTTTTTTTTTTTTTTTTTTTGAGATCTCTCTCATGTCAAAGGATCGGCAGCATGCTATATATCTGAATTCATATTTCTATCCTCCTTGGTCTGGTTTCATGTTCTCTGTATTGTGTGCAGGCTGAATGCCGCACATTCACTGCCACACATTCACTGAATCACAATAGCAAGTGAGCAGTGACATTGAATTCCAATTTTCCTTGTGGCGGGGCCTCAGAAGATTGAAATTCTAATGAATAAAAGATAATCACTTCAGCAGAGCTTTTGTCAGCCAGTTTCAGCTCATTTTCAATTATTACCCTCAGCCTCCCTTCCACCTCTGTGAATTCATTATGTTCAATAATATTTAAATGTTCTTTTTTTCTCGCTCTCTCTCTCCAAGTCCTCTCAACCAACATCAATGTCTGATAACGTTTGGAAATCTTTGAATTTCTGACAGGTGAGTGCCTGTACAGGAGATCCGACCTATTGCAGGTTCTTTGCAACATTTAATAAATGGCTGGAGAGATGTGCTACATGACCATAGTATGAAATAGCGATAATTTGAAATACCTAAAATGTGATCTTGCTCTTATGATCACTAACCATTAGTCACCAGTTACAGCAGGTAACATTTATTCAGTATAATGATCGAACCACGTCATGGTATGTAGGTTTTTTTTAAATATCTGCTGTCAAATTCAGATCACTGAGCTCACATTTCCTGACTATACAATGTTATAATCGGGAGTAATCAATAAGCTGTTAGGATATATAAAATAGAGATGTGAGAGATTTAGCTATAAAAATTCTAAAAAAAACATTTAACATTTGTTTTTTTTATTTTTTAAATATGGACTTAAACCATATTCACTGCATGAAACAATATAACCTCATTGCTATAAGTTGGATTTATCTGACTATTCCAAAATATACAAACACAAAAAATACTCTTTCATACTTTTATCTTCTTTGACATGTTTCGGTGTAAGATTTAGCTTCGCAACAGACCTTGCATACAGCACACCACCGGCATCCTCACTATTTACACAACATGGGCACTGAATGTAAAATTGACACTTGTGCCGGTGAAGACAATCCAAAGACATATTGGGGCAGTATTACAAGTACTTATTTATAATAATCATAGTAATATAGGTTTGAATGTGGTGGGTTTGGCTCCAGCTGACCCCTGTGACCCTAATGAGGAATACGCAGGTATGGAAAATGACTGACTGACTGAATGACTATAGGTTTGTCAGGTGTTTTACAGGAGTTCAGCCTTCATTTGTTGGCATAGAAGTGTGCAAGTGTGCATGCAAAAAAACATACAGTTTGGTGGCTGTTTGCAGCTGTAAAACGGTGGATGAACTGTTTATAGCGTCATTCAGCCTCTGTGAAATGACTTGTTTCACTAGCAGAACACGATCCACTGAGTCTGGAGTGTTATCAGTGTAAGATTACGTTATTTTATCCACAATCAGAGTTTGCATAAGGCTACCCAGAAGTAGCCAGTGGAATCTTGTGTCTGTACAGACGTGAGAATAAAAAACTCAGTCTACCATAAAAAACAACACAAAGTGCTTGAAGCCTGTGATTATTCCCATTCATCCAGGTCATTGTTCTCTCTCTGTCTCGAACTGAATCATAGTCAACTGGATTTGTATTATAATCTTCAGTGGAAAACTCACTTGGTTTAGAGGTGAAACGTCTTACTGGACAAATACAAGTCCAGTTGCCTACAATTTAATTCATGACATGAACGTTCTTAACATTACAGCACATTGCTGTGACGTTTATAAAAAACTTTTTTGCTACAAAAATTTGAGGGCCATATCGGACGAAGGCTGCCCATGTTTGATAGGTTGACTCAGCATTGTGTGTTAATACTGATTCACATTCTTAAAGTCCTACACATGTACGCACTAACATGTGCAATCCATCCACCGATTCACCGACTGAAAAAAAAAAAAAAACAGAACTGGAACTCAGAAGTGTCCTGTGATGGATGACGTCTGGCACAAGTCACGCAAGGACGGACGAGAAGGCAAGATTTCAAGGTTGTAAAGTACCACTTTTCTTTCCATATATCAGAACATATCCAATGCAAACAAGAAAAAGCATCTTCGCAGGCTATTGGGTTTTAATCTTGATCAATGTTGCTGCTCGTCTAATTCTAGCCACGTCACTGATTGGCTCAGGCAAAAAGAAGTCTTTTTCTTTTTTTTTTTTTGCCTGTGCTGAAATCCAGATAAATTGGTTATATGTAAACACACACACACAGACTTACTGTCTGCCCCTCGCTTATCAACAGCGGCAAAACAAAGCAGCCTCTGACATTACGGCTTAATTCCTCAGTAAATACGCTATGGAACAACAACACCTGCTGTCGCCCCCCCAAGCGCCGGGGACGGCGTCAGCGAGGGGCCCGAACGCGGCCGGGGCTCGTTCACACGTTCGTGGTCATGAGTCTGACTCGGATCTGTGAGGGGGGGAGCCTGTCATGCATCACCTTGGTAACGTGAAACCGTGAGAGAGAGAGAGAGAGAGAGAGAGGGAAGAGGGCGTCGCCGCGGGCGACGGCGGTATTTTTGGAGGTGTTGCTGAACGTGTCAAGGTCAAGTGAGAAGCCTTGTTTAGCTGTGTTTACGGAGCGCTGATGTGATTCACGGAGAAGACTCAGATAAACCATACCGCTGCTCGCTGCTTCTTTTCTTTTTTTTCAGAGCCTGGGGTCATCAGAATTTATTGCGTTTCTTAATTGAAGCCTTATTTGGCTCACAGAATACCTCCTGCCTGAGCAACTTTTTTTTGTTTTTTATTCTTTTCCCCTTCAGTTCTTTTGTGTCTGTGTTTTTTTTTTCCCAGACGATTCGCGCGGGGAGTCAGGGACTTGTTCCTCCGCAGTTTGTCGGTGGGGCGGGGGGGGCCGGAGGGAAGCCTCGAGCTCTTGATTAACAAACACAATATTGAACTTTCTCTCGCTTCCACTGAGATATATTCAGACTCCTTGTTTGCTTTGCTCTCAGTCACCCCCTTTTATTGTCTGCTCTGTCTGATAATTAGGTTTCCCCGCGTGCGTGCCTGTGTGTGTGTGTGTGTGTGTGAAGGTGTGAGAGGGGGGGGAAAAACAAATTCAGCGATTACAGACACAGCTCGGGCAGTTTAATCTCATATGAAAACCATTCAGCGAGGGCCTTGCAATCAGCGGTTTTTCAATGTTTTGCTCGAGATCACATGTACAATCGGGAGCCGGAGCCGCTACGTGTGAGCCAAACCGTTTGGTTTCATTTAATTTCACAGCGGAGAATGGACATATAGCAGAGGAAAAACAGAGGGTAATATCTGGCCCCGTCCTTCGGTGATTGGATTAAGTTTCTCAGTGGCCCGCTCCCACACGGCTTAGGAGGCGAAAGCTCCCAAAATGAGGTGTCATTGCAGATTACGGGAGCAGCTGAGACACCCCCCCACACACACACACACACACACACACACACACACACACACACCCGTAGCCGCCGTAGGCTCGTCCGTCCAGGTGGCACACAGGGTAATCGCTCGTGATCTGACCCCGAGTTAAGTGACAGAAATCGGTGCGGATGCGGCACCTTCTCTGTCTTCTCTGTAACAAACTACTTCTCTGTAACACACTATATCTCTTTATTAAAAAAAATGCATTTTATTTGTTTAAAAAAAGCGCAGCTGTCATCAGAGAGGTCATGTGACATCCTATGGGGCGATCCTATGAGGAGATGACGAACGGCACCATCGTGCTTGTTGAGCAACTGCTGTTGTTCTTAGCCAATTGTTGCTCCACTCCGCTAAGTGTCCCAGTTATTAGGTGTTTTTGTGATAACTAAACTTCTAAAATATCGGTGAGTTAATGCATCTATGTGGATTAGCACGATTTATAATTATGATGACGGTGAGGCGAAGTAAACCTAAGTATATTCCACACTTGGTGGACATAGAAGGGGCTGTGATATAAATAGACCAAAACATGAAATCTAATCTTCATGAAGACTATCTAATTATAAATTATAGTTTACATAAAAAGATTAAACCCTGCAAAAAGCATCCCACAAAATGCATGTGTACAGTATGACAAGCTGGTCGGCCTGTACAAAACTGTGTTGGGTGCATTCAAATCGACCACAGACATGGTCCCCATATGATCCGATCTTTAGCATTTAATTAACTCACGGTCATTCAGTGTTTGGAGAATATTTGTCCTGCTTCTTCTTACGGTCATTTTCTGCATAAGAAACTCTCCTAAGCCTCTTAAAAGTCCTCGTCCCTGGTCTTAGCAGATTTCACCTTAGGTGCTCTTTTCGAGAGCTAAGCTTCTTTAGTAATACCGTTTATCTTTACTAGGATTTATTCTTAGCTTTGAAGGGAAACTGTATAAAAATGTCATGATTCTAAGAATTTCCTTAGAATATGTCAACTAGGAAATACTCTTGACTCATGACATTCAGACAATATGAACAGTTTAATGAAGGCCATCACATTTTTTTTGTTTTTTTATGCATTGCATGTTCCGAAAATATGCTATTCTGCAAAATACCGTGCCGTCACAAACATAAGAATCCAACCGTCCGATCATAAGTCGGCGAGGAATCTGGCAGTTAGGAATTTCTCTCCTAGCCCCACATGCCTCCATTGCACATCTTCACAAAGAGAAAAAAACAGAACAGAAACCTCTAAATCAAAATCAGTCATGTGACTGTGGTCCAGAGCGGAGCTGAGATGAAAAAAAAAAGTCAGGAGGAAGAAAGTGAGCGTACGACGCAGCGACAGGCGGGTCAGCTGGGTCATCTCGCTGCGATGCGACATATCTCCTACGTCGGGTGGGGGGGGGGGCATCCCCAGCTTGCTTTAGTATGTCTGGGCCCTTGAGTCAAAAGAGGTGAAATCTCCAGCAACACTTGCAGTTTATATAAAACAATTTCTTGGGAATATACATTGCATATATATATATATATATATAGACAACCAATCATAGGCCCTTGAGTCATGCACACTTCTCCTTCACTGCACAGTAAGCCTTCCAGGTCTGGATGTGAATTATCTCTGCTCACGCTCCCCTGCTCTACTGGCGCCGCCTGGATGGGGACACAAATCCATTCACATCCATATCTCACCCATCTCTATATCCAAAACATGTGCTTGCTTTGCTTCCCACTTCACACACATTCATTGCAGTCTGAGAGGACCCGTTTACTCAGAGGGAACGACAGAGCGAGAGGGAAAAAAAAAAAAACAGGTCTGATCACTATTTTTTTTTTCCCTCCAGCAGATTAATCAAACGCTTCTCATTACACAGATGATTGAGATCCAATTATTTGCAGAATTATATACAATTTTAATTAATTTGAATTTACATTGCATGAGCTTGGAATTAATATTTCTAATTTTAATCGGAGCAAATCTGATTGAATTAATCACTTTGCATGTTGTGTCTGTGTAAAGTTAAATGCGGTGCCGGGTCCTCCGTGTCTGGTGAGGGCGCTGTCTCCAAAGCAGCAGCCGGGCCGGGGCCTGTGATCCCCGGTCACCGGAGACACAATTAGAGTGGATGGAGGAGACAGATTACACAACGGGGTGATATATTACCGCTCCACGAAAATGAGACACACAAAATGGCCTCGGTGACCCCCCCAAGATGGCCTCCGGCGTATTGCTCCAGTATTCCTCGGGCTATCGTGCTGAGCTGCTCTAAAAGCCCAGCTGGCCAAGACAGTTTTGAGCCATTAACCCTCAGGAAAATCCCAAGGAAACAAAGCTTTAATTCTTCCATGCTTGAGACTAAGATCAAAGTGGCGACACAGGAGAGGTAACTCCTGATGTGCTCACATTTTACTGATGCAAGGCCTGGACACACCAGGTTTTTGAACATTAACTTTAAATAAGTTCAACCCTTTGGATTTGCACTGTGTATGCCCAGTATCATGCTGACAGTGCCGACCTGTGAGGGGACAGAATAGAAAATGTCCATTTATCTTCAATTTAATGTATAAGATTTGCTAGTTAAGTTCATTCAACCTATTTTAGTAATAACTGAATTATTACTAAATGGTACCAAAAAAATCTAAAGTTGACAACTTGTCCCTCTCCACTGAAGGCTTCCCCACCCCTAGGTTGAGAGGTTAAGAGGCTGGGTGTCACAGCTGACACTACACCAGATTTTCAATCTCACATCAATTACATCCCTAGGTCTGCGTTCTTCCATCTGCACTTCATCAGTAATCTCTCACCCCCATACCACTGGCATCCTTGTCCAAGGCCTTTTTTTTATCTTCTGTACAGCGTGGGTGTCCTAAAAGGCCCTTTTTTTAATAAAATGTATAAAATGTAGACTATTTTGTCTCTTTTTATTCCACACCATTTCAAAACTCATATTCATGAGTCCCTGAACTTTACTTAACTAAATATATTAAGTTTATACAGCAACCTGTTCGGAATATTAAGATATTTCCCAAGATGCTTTAATTGAGAAATGAAACTGCAGAAATTTGAAATGACGGAAACATGCTGTATATATCTGTAATAGACATAAATCAGGGTGAATTAAAATACAAATCTAGTCTGAATTAAAATTTGCAGTTTTAAACAAATTCACCTCACATTTCTGTGAAGAAAAGGTCCAGGTTTTTGTCACACTTTGTGCAGTCATCCAGTGAATGGACACATTACTGGTCCCCTGGGCAGCATGTTTGACACCCCTGATACGGTCTATGTTGTAAAACTGTTTTTTGTGTAATTTTTTTGGTTTCCACTGACGTCCCGGCCTGTGTTTTTCTATCTCTACAGACCGTGGTTGTGCTCCAGCAGACTGCTGGTGACACCAGCTGGAGGAAGACAGACTACGGGGTGTCAGGAGGGCCGCCTGACCCGAGCCAGGTTCTGCGCTAGGTCTGTTCCTGGTAAAAGTCTCCTATTGGTTGTTGGAGGTTGCAGGTCATATTCTATTCCAATTTTTTCTAATACTATAAATCCTCCTAATTCTGTTATCCTGTTCAATGTTGCATTTGGCAACACACAACTCTTCCAAAGAACAGACAACACATGCAATCTCCTGCAAGTCTGTGCAAAAGGAGGAATCCCCTCTCTGTTGCTCTTCCTGAGGTTTCTTCCTTTCCTATCTTCTTTTTTCCTGTTAACATTTTTATGGAAGATTCCTTAGACTTCTTAAAAGTTCCTTATTGAATCAGGAGTCCAAGGACTAATTCTGTTTGTACACATGAGCATTTTAATTTTTCTTCTCTGTCTATCTGACAGCGGAGAAAATAAATGTAAACCCCCTCCCCGTTAGTTCTAATACACAAGGACAAGATGCTTTGCCTGCTCCTTGAATCCAATCAGAAACACTTGTGCTGTATGTTCATAATTAACAACAATGCATGACAAAGTTCCCAATATTGCTCTAACTAACTGTCATTAATCTACACCTCAATCAATTTGCAATAATGAAAATGTCCATTTTATTTTCCTCCAATCAACAGTCCAAAATCCAAACATGTGTATGACCCAAAAACTCTTCAACTTGTGAGACATTTGACATTCAGCAGGAAAATGTTTGGAATTTCTTTATCATTTAAAAATATTTATAAAGACTTTTCTTCTTTTTATATGTATATTTAAAAAAGACTGAAACTATTATATAATTATCAAACTAGCCTATTCATATTCAGATAACAGATTTTAGGATTAGTTGCTTCTTCTCTCCCATAAAGCTGCAACTTCACCAACTGTTTGCACAGCCCCTTGACAACGGCCAGTTTCCAGGCAGATTTAGTTACAAGATATAAGAACATAAGAATTTCTTTTGATATGGGAACAACATGGATTCTCACTGTCCACCAACACCTTCATCCATCTGCAATGTCACTCTACATTTTTTCCATATTGGAGACTCTGGCTGACTATTAGGATACTGTATGAAGTATGGTCTGAAAGCAATATGGAAATATATACAAAGAAATGTATCTTTTAGAAACACATTCTGGGTGCAGCAAGTTCCTTCTTCGGAGCAAATTGAGTCATTTTTTCAGCCGACTTGGTTTGGTTTGGTTTTCTTTCTGATTGTTTGTGCTGATGCTGGCTCCGACTATCTGCTGTGACTGCCAGAAATATGATTAGCATCTCAGATGGAAGATGCGGGATCTGCATATTGTCATGGCAACGCTAACAAATTCTCATTTGAGGATTCAGACACGAGTCACCTGTAGGTTGCACGCCACAGGAGCTGATTTTGCAGCACATATACCTCCGTGGTTCAGGTTGAAATTGAAAAGATGGGACTCCATGCTGCTTTTTTTTGCTGTTCAGGCTGATTAGAAAAAAGATCAGATCTGAGTCTGATGAAAAAAAAAATGAAAAAATCTCTCTCTCAACTCTGTGAACGTTGACATGGTTTCGTCCGTTGGCCCATCGTCAAGCGCTGATGTTTACTAATGAAATGATCACGACGCACTCGTGCACCCTGCAATTTGTCACAGTGATGAGCCTTTCAGATTCTCTCCTTTATTTCAGTTACAGCCAAAGCCAAAAAGGCATTTGTGGGGAAACTGAAGGCTAAAAGTCTTGTTTTGACAAAAACGACATCAAATATTCCCTCAAGAAGGTTATTTTATTTATGCATTTGTTTTGCTTAAATTATAGTCTTAAATCCATAGGCATTTTGCGTGCTGTATATTTAATATGTTGGTGAACTTTTTGGGAATGTTTTCTTGCCTTTTTTGCTTTTTCACATTTAGAAAAATCCAAGTGAGCTACATTGCAACCAGGTGTCAAAGCTCCCTTCGCTCATTGGTCAGATTTCCAAGGGGTGGGATCAAAAACATTATCACAGGAAAAAACACAGAAGGTCTATGGGTCAAAGACTGACCCTGATTCATTGTCTGGCTTTGCAACTGGTATAGACTTACTCCTCCATACTCTATTATGCAAATCTCACCTGGCTACAGGAGCCATTTCGGCTCTTGCACACCAGTTAATGCTATAGATTAAAAAAAAAAATTGTTAATATCGATCAATATCGATAATTATCAATGATTTTCTAGTATTTGTGAGCTATTGTACGCTTAATGAACTGCTTTTAATATGGAAATGTAGGAGGGGGCAATATAGCTGTATAGATGTTTTTCAACAAGGGAAAATAAGATAAAAAATTAACTTTCCCATTGAAAACAACCTTCCAGAATTCTGAGTTTGCATCATGCATCGTGAGAGGCGAGATGAACTTGCCAGGGATCGTGACACCAGCTTGGCTCAGTTCTGGCGATTAAACTTCAACACAACTACCTGACTGCACTGTGACAAAAATAACGCTAATACAAAGCGCCATTATGTTTTTCTTTCTGACTGAGAGATGCTGTAAATGATGTCTTTTCAGTCTGCAATTTAACTTTTCTTAAAATCATGATAATAAATAAGGATGATTTATTGACCTTTCATTTTAATGCATTTATTCAGTGAAATGTGGTGATGAAGCTTCACTTAACATTCAGACAAACTAATGCGGCAGCTATAATTATTGGATTTCATCTGTAAGACTGCCATTTATCTTCCAAAAGGAATTATATCATAAACCAAAATGCTACAGAGACATTAAAGCCAGTTGTAAATCACCAAAGTGCTGCACAGATCAGTTAATCAGATCTTGTTCTCCCCAAGACCCCAAAAATGAAAAGCAATAAAGTGACATGTTGACAGCGCCAGAGCATTTAACTTCTCCCCTCAGACTGTTTCAGGAAGGTGTGCTGAAGGTAATGAGGATTCTGCAGCATTGAAACAACCACAAGCCTCACACGCTTTGCCATATAAAACAATGTATATTTCAGAGTTCATTAGGTGCACCTAAACACACCATGGCCTTCGTGCTGGTGACATAACCCAACAACATTGTCTTAGCAGGAGTAGCTAGCTGGTAAGACATAGACACAGAACTAATGAGGTACCTGGAGAGTTGGAACTGTTGAACAAGGCATACAAAAAGATGGCTCACCTTCTTGTGGAGGTAGGAGTCCCTGCTGGCCCCTTTAGGTCTTGTCTCCTAGACACTGGAGACCTCACAGCACCACACTACACCAACATTGGGTACTCAGTCTTCTGGTAATCGTCCTCCTGTCAATGACTCATCCACTCCACGCCAAGCAAGGGCAACCCATGGACCATAGTGGTTATCCCTACCCATTGGGCTCCTCATCTCCCGAGCCTGCCACTTTCCAACAGGTACCTGGCTCTGTTCGTGAGCAAGGACCCAGCAACCCAGGACCAGCACCAGGAAACTGCATTTAGAAGTTTTATTATGGGTTTAGAATGAATCATGGTACAGAGACTGATATTTTACAAGTTTTTCCTGACCTCAGTTTGGACACACAAGTTTTTGGTCTTTATGCTACTGAGTCTAAGAGCTGGGTTCAATATAGATCATACTATTCTTTAAAATAGACTCAGACACCTGGTTGGCCTCTCTGGTACTACTTTTAAGTGGTTCACATCCTATTTCACAGAAAGAAAATTCCCGGAATACTTGAAATAAAGTGTGGCATGACCGAAGGATCAATTTAGTCCAGATTCCTTTAATTTGCATATGCTTCTACTTAGCAATGTCATCAGAAAACAGGGTAAAAGGTCTTTGCCTTTGCTGATGATACACAGCTGTATATATATTTCCATGTCTCCTGATAACACAGGGCCAATTGATGCCCTCTTTAACTGTATTTTGGGCATCAATTCCTGGATGGCAGAAACCTTCCTACAGCTCAACCAGGACAAAACTGAAGTTTAATGCAGTATCCCTGAGGCCCAGAAAGTGCAACTTTTAGCAAAACTGCAGACATTGTCTTTAAAACCATCCAATCAAGTAAAAAATCTGGGTGTCATTTTTTTTTTTTTTACTCTGAGCTCAATTTTACTCCATACGTTGTTACAAAAATAGGATTTTATCAATTAAAGAATATAGCCAGAGTCTGTCCTCTCTATCTGGCAAACAGAGATGCTGATGCATGCTTTTATCTCCAGTCGTATTGATTATTGCATTGCCCTGCTTTCTGGTCTTTCTAAAAGAAACATCACAAGTTTACAACTTTTTTCAGAACTCAGCAGCATGTGTGTTGATGAGGACCAGAAGGCAGGCGTATATTACACTGGTTTTAAAATCACTGCATCGACTCCCTGTGTGTTTCTGGATCGATTTTAAAGTTCGCTTAATGGTTTTTAAATGTCTTAGGGGTGTCAGGCATTCTTATCTTTCCGAATTGGTTTTACCTTACGAACCCTCGCAGACCCTCAGGTCCTCAACATCGGCCTTTTATCTATTCTCAGAGTTAAAAACACAAACATACGGTAAGGCATCCTTCCACTTTTATGGTCCCCAATTGTGGAACAACCTGCCAGATAACCTGAGGGCGAGAACATTAATATTTTTAAAAGTAAGCTCAAGACCCACCTATTTAATTTGGCTTTATCTTATCTCATTCCATTTTATTTTACTATTTACTCTTACATTTAATCATGTTTTTCCTCAATTGTTCTTCTATTTTCACTTTGTGAAACATTTTTGTGCATAAAAAAGTGTGTTATGAATAAATATTTATTGATGAAGTCTCTCTTTTTTTGTTTTTCCTTTAAAGTTTATGCAGTGGGGAACAGGGGCCCCTGCAAACAAACTTCAGAGATTAAGCAGCGAATTGGGCAACCAAGAAGCACAATACCTGCAAACATGCAAAAGCTGTAAATGGCAATAAGTCATCTCATCATGATAATTTGAATGTGAACAGAGCACTGATACTCCATCGCAGAACAACTGCAGCCTTGTATCTTACTGGAATTATCAAACTAATAGTCATTCACTGAACCAAAAGATGATGGATGGATAACGGCTTTATTGTTCTCTCATGGTTTATATCTTGCCTACTGTAAATAAATCTTGTTTTTGAGGTATTATTTAGCACTTGATGATAATTTAGTTTCTGAATGGCAGTTTCACATTATTTTGCCCAGTCATCCAAAGACAAATGTGGATGTTCATTCGGCACCAAAGCAACTTGTCAGCGCTGCTTTTCACCGGTGGTGAATCCATTGGTTGATGAAGTGCTGCTCATACGCCACATATTTCCCAAAAGGGATGGTGTCCTACTGACAAGGCTGACTGACTGACTGAACCTTCTCATTAGTTTCAGAACTAAATCATTGGACTTATGGGACAGTGAAAATTAATTAAAAGGTGCCATATCACACAGTTATCCTGGGTTTTATATGAAAGTCTGATATCTCTCAAAAGATACATTTGTGGTTTTAAAGCAACATCTAAAGTTTTACATCTCCTCTCCATCTTCTGTCTGTAGCTCTTCTAGAAGTATAAAAAAAGAACTTCTGTGAATGTTAAAGTATGAACCAAAGCATTTCTTGCAAAAGTAAAAGTGCTAGTGTTATGTATTTTAGTACAATGCAATGTCTGCATGAAAACATCAAAGGTAAAAGAATAGACACCCAAAATTTCTTCTTAAGTAAGATAACAAAATATTTTTACTAATTTACTTTACACCTCTGCTCATTATTTATCAGTAAAACTCTGTGATTGGCTGATTTGAATTGATGAGGGTGTTGACTGCACAGGTGTGACAGTGTGCACCTCAGACAGAATACATTGAACAGTGTTTTTTTTTTAAATACCTAGACTTGATTTATGATAAATAAAGCTATTTAATTCCCACTTTCTAACATATGGAACCTTTAATCCTGACATGCAGTGGTAAGATATATATGTATAATCTGTATTTGGATATGCATGTACTTTTGGGTGATTTTGACTGGTTTCAGTTGATTTGTGGATGTTGCCCCTGTGGTTATTTGCTTTGCTGTAAAGATGATGAGCTCTACATATATACTGGTCACAATGTGGAAGAAGGTTTGTCGGCAGACGGGTTAAATGCAGTGATGTAGGTGATAAAGAAGCAGCCATTGGTCCAGACAAATCACATTCATAAATGCACTGTTACACTGTTACATGCACTGCCTGTTACATGCACTGCCTGTTACATGCACTGCCTGTTACATGCACTAACTAATTTAACTAAACTAATTAAAGACAACAGAGGGAACAAAGGGAAACCCCCTTTCAAAACAAAACAAGAGCAGCATTTTGCATTTTAACACAAAATAAGTGAGTGAGCTCACATATCTGTGTTAAAACAGATTATTATTAGTATAGCATTCCTTGCTGGCTCCGACACATCTTTAAGGAGAAAAAGGAACTGCCATGAAAAACCATAGGCCCATGCCTGATTTTAGGCCATTAAACCAGCACATTACTTGGCAGCTGCATGCAATAAAAAGAAAAAACAACTACAAGACTACATCCTTGGTGAAGATAAAAGTAATTCATAAAGCATCTTAGCCTTTTAGAGAGCTCCTGAGGTGAAAACTGTTAGGAGTAGAGGGGATGACTTTAAACTGTTAGAAGTTGCTGTCATGGTGATGCAGAGGAGTTGCTGCACTGTGAGTGGCCTCCTGAAAATACCTTAAAGCTTGAATCTAAAAAGAAAGTCCAATTGCAGGTGCAATATAACCTTCAAAAAATGTTCAATTTGGACTCTATTTTTCAAATAAACCACTGTTCTAGTGTAGAAAAAGGCATAAATAATCTAACGAGTAAGAGTGAGTTATGAAGAATCCCAGTTGTGAATGATTTTAGGAAAGTCTTCTGCCGACTCTATGGCTGGATGAGGTTCTTAAATGGGAACATCAGAGTCAATCTCTAGGAAAGAGTGAGGCAAAGATAAACGCCAGTGATGATCCCAACCACATAGACGAGCAAGACCATCTCTGCAACCATCTCAACATCAGATAGCAATAGGATTAAGAATAGTAGGGATTTAACACCAGCTATGTTCAAGGCCACAGGGAACTTATCTGCCAAGCACTCTGCTAGCCAATGTTCAGACATTGGATAATAAACAGAACTTGTACCCACATCAACTTCCAATGGGACATGAGGAAGTGTCCTTTTTTTCACTTGAACTTGGTTAACCCCTGGAGTAGCAGGACCTGACAAGACAGAGGATGCTGTGTTTTACAGTGCAGCATTCCAGCAGTCTACATTGTACCACAGGCAAGTATAGAAGCTGCCTTATAAGCTCTTTGCAAAGACGAGCTGCTCACAAACTGCTAAGGCTGAAGCTCCATTCATTGTTGGAGTCTTTAAACCGGCTAAAGTTAAGGAAGTTAAACCTGACTGCTATTAACACCTTTTCTTTGAAAAAGTCACAGAAAATTAGGCCAATCAAAGGCTACCCTCCAATCTGCACTATATGATGTAGTTGGGACCACATTCCAGGCAACCACCGTCAACAAAGAAGACCACATCAATGGATTCACAGAGTCTGCCGTGGATTTAACATGTCAAACAACCAATGCTATTGTATTCAAAACTACATTTCTCAACCAGATTACCGAAACATCCACTGCAATTTGTGCCACAAAATACACATATTGCAGGCTACAAATTGATGCTGGAGTAAGTTTATATATTTGATACATTGATAATAGGTTTAGGTTTGTAGGGGTGGATCCATGTGTGCCTGCAGGCAGGTTGCAAACAGTCCTATTGGGGATTGTGATTTGTAAGATTGCCTCCAGGTGTCCTGAGAAATTAAGTAAAGAAAACGATTCTTTTTTGTTTAGTTTAATGCCAGTTGGATGCTAATTATGTTTCATTTAAAAACTTTTATTTACACAACCGATGCTTGTTTGTGCACCAGTGTTTCGATTTGA
This sequence comes from Eupleurogrammus muticus, assembly GCA_036785175.1. Taxonomy (NCBI): domain Eukaryota; kingdom Metazoa; phylum Chordata; class Actinopteri; order Scombriformes; family Trichiuridae; genus Eupleurogrammus; species Eupleurogrammus muticus. The sequence continues at coordinate 16,919,286 of JAYKQN010000018.1, read as the reverse complement.
ATAATGTGACTCTCAACTCAAGATATGCCCAATAATACATTGGAATCAGGTGCTCGATTTTGCATATCCAATGGATCCTAAAAGCCTTTTGCTTTTGGAGTCCCATTTGATTTTCAAAGTGCTCACCCTCAAAATGATTTCTGGCTGCACAATAAATAAATGCGCAAGCAGCACAGCAGCAGGTACTTAGCTCAGACTCTCAATGCAAATCTGTGCTCACTGACATAGTGCTCATGGCCTGACAGCAAACCCAGGACAATCCAGATTCTGGTCAGATATCTGGGCCTACTGTTCTATAATCATCTTATTATATCATTTCGTTTTTTTGGGGTTTTTTTTAAGAAAAAGAAATGTCACTCAAACCTCAACAGCCTAATGTCCAATGACTTGTATTTGGTACCACTGTTGTCCTATGGTGCTGAATTGTGGATTGATTGTACGAAACCTTTTTCACTTGACACCATTTGGTTTTTATGCACATGATGTGAGACCTGGTCTGCTGCACCCTAACTAACCACAGCACATCTCAACATTAGTTATCCTATGTCCTATTTCACTTATAACACCACCACACCAATAAAATTGGCAAAGAGTGGATCTCAATGTAAATTAGGAAATATTAAAAACAATCTATAACAGACAATTTTTTGGATATGTTCAAGAATACAGAGGGTATAAGAGTTAACAATAGAGACAGTCTTGAGTTATAATATCTGAGCCGAAGAAACTGAGTCAAGATAAGTCAAGTTTATTTGTATAGCTCAAAGTCACAAATAAAACATTCAAGACACTTTACAACCATACAACATCCACTGTACTTAAACCCTCGTTGAATAATGCAAAACTCCCAAAACAAAATCTTCTTGCAAGGATTTAGGGAAGACCAACAAACTATATAAATTGTAGAATACCGCAATGCACAGAATAACAGAATTATAGCGATATATAGTGCATAGGGAGAGGATGAAGTGCTGACACAGCTTGGTTAAAATGCAGTTGTGGCACATATTTAATTAATTAATTATTTAAATAATTAGTTAATGATCAACTGTCTGACAATTTATAACTGTCTTCCTAAAGATGAATATTCTTGTAATTGAAATAATTAAAGAGATATAACTTTTTATATTTGGACTTTTTCTTTTCCCACAACAGACTCATGAGTCATGGATAATAAAAACACAACAATCCGCTCACTCGTACCAGCGAACCAAACTATCTGTCTCACCGCACACGTCTACCATCGGTTTATCCCATGTGTGGCGCGTGCAGGCTGTGGGAATCCACAAGACATATTGTAACACTGGCGACATCATTCCGGCTGTAATGGATTAGCCTCTTCCCTCAGTGTGGTGCTGGCGATAAGCCGGGGGAATTCTCCTTCTTATTCCTCCTCCGCCTCTGTCCGTCCTCCCACCCCCTCCCCATTCCTTCCGCTCTGTAGGTCCAGGGCTATCTGCTGTGGGGTTGAAGGAGCTGTAACTGCCAGTAACTGCCTGGTGTCAGTGTGTCACTGATAGCTTCTTTAATGCAGATATGCTTCCAGACTGAGGAGGAAAAAAAAGGGCTGGCAGAAAGTGAAAGGAAGGGGCAACCCCCACCCCCCACTCAACCCATATCTCCACCTCCTTAAGTCAAGCACATAGGGAAGGCCAAGCCTGATAGACACCATCTTACTCAATGCACTTCCCAAGTCTCCAGCCTGAAAGCCAAAAGGAAATAGGATTTTTTCAAATTCAGAAAGGTGTGGGAAAAGTCTGTAAAGTGACACAGAGAGACATGATTCAAAAAATGGCATTTATGCATACAATTTTTCTTAACTTTGCTACAATTACCTTCATTTCTTCACTTTTCTGCACTGGTCATCACAGTTTCAAAGTCAGAAACACCATTCTTTTTTCTCATGATAACTAAAGCTGTAATGAGGATCCCTTCACTCCCTCCCCATCAGTCATCTGGTGTTTAAAGGAAAAATCCATTTACTCTAACGTGAGCTGCAAATTCTACTGTGACTGCTGTGCAAAGAATATAACAATCCGCCCATGGAGCCTTTCACATACTCTAATATTCTTGAGAACAACATAACAATGCTGCCTTTTTAATTTCTTCTGGCTGCTTCCTTTAGGACTTTTCATCACACATCTCAGCATTTTTCCCTCTTCCAGTTAATAAATGAAATATATACAGCAACTGATCTCTGTGCAAGGAGGTTCACAAAATAAAGTCAGTGTTTGTTAAATAGTTTAGGGCAGACAGATTCCTCAAATTCCTGCCATCTTTACTAAAACCACCACCATCCAACCATATTGTCCAACAATAATGTTTATTTTGAGAGCAAGGATGAGTGTACTGCTATGCGTTTCATTGGGGGTGCATTGTAGATACATGCATTGGTTACAATGGAAGCGACATATCAAACTACCATGTACCATGAACTCACTAGTCTGTCTCACTGGTTAATGTTCACGGCTAGCTTTGTTGTGACATTGCCTCCAGCCAATGGGATGGAGGGTCACACCAGTGTAGGACCAAGTTTGCAGCCCACACTGACTTGAAACTCTTGCTGGGCTGATGGTCCCATTTCATTCCATTAAAAGCTGATTGGAAGACAGGGTGGCTGGCTAAGGCCTCCCAGGCAATGTTGGTGTCAGGCTGGCATTCCGGTTTTCTTGGAAGGTGGCTGATCTGTTTACAAGATGAGACTCCGCTTGGGTGTGTTTGCTGTTTGTCAGTGCTGAGTGCAAAACCTGCTCTCTCTCAGTCAATGGCAGCATTCCACAGAAGGTGGATTCCTTGCGTGTTAGTGTCAGAAGGATTGTGTGGTGTAGTTTGATGTGAGGCCTCTTTGGCTGCATTGTGGTACTGGAGGACATTGTCTGGCTACTTCTGAGTCTCCCATCTCTTTTCACTGTCACCTGGTAACATGTCTGGCTGTATACGTTCTTAGCATAGCGTTACTTTTGGATTCAAGCTTGAAATGGTGACCACTTAGCTTCTTTTGTCCCAGTTAGCCATCGGGTCTGAGTTGCGTTATGCACAGATTCAGGGCCTAGTTGAAGGTGCATCATATCCCTAATGTCCTTTAATCCTAGCATTCAGTTGCTAAGCTCAGAGGAGAGATGAAAGGTGGTTGTGCCACCATAAGTAGTGCATGCATGCTACCACATGTTTGTAGTAACTACAAAGACTCAGGGTGCCGAAGTGGACCCTCAGTAAAGTCAATTATTAGTGAAACCTGATAGAAAAACTCAATAGAAAGCTACGCGCATACAACTACTCTTTCTGACATAACGAGATAGCCCTCATTTGTTCTTAAATTATTTCCAAAATAGCGTTATACCGATGACCTGCACAATATTAAATTTTCAGAATAAACTTGGTATGTCCAGTTGAGAAGAAGTGCGTTCACACAGTGAGGTCATGTAATTCATTTCCTTTATAATACAAAGAAGTGAATTGTGTGAGTTCATCTATAGGACATTATACTATAAATGGAGAAGAATCAAGCTTCCACATTTAATTATGCGTGTATAACAGGGGTTTATGATTATGTATTGAAATCCATTATAAGCTGAATCCATCTTACAGAAGACCGGAGACAGACAAGCGGCAGAACGTCTTTTAAACTATCTTGTTTTATTGAAAAAAATTGTTTTATACAATTCAAGTTGGGTGGCAGAGATTTTTTTTTTTTTTCCATTCAACCAGAACAATTTTGATAGCCTGAACTTACCATAGTCTCACAATACCAAAGAGCAAATGAACCACAACAATCCAAGCTGCTCAAGAACTTGCGCCACAGGTTTTCACCCCATTTCATCTATTTCTTGTTTGGTCTCTCCCTACATTCCACTCTCTATACACGCTTTTCACCCCTTCTCGTGTACTCATTAATTTCTTCATCCTTTGCTCCCATCCCCTTCTTTAAACTCATCTTTTTGCTTCCTTCACACTCCGTCTGTCGCCACCACTCCCTCCTTTTCCCTTTTTTAATTTCACTTTCATCCTCTCTCATTCTCACTGTTCTACACATATCTTTGTCCCTCTCCTTCACCCCCAACCCTCCACACACACACATACACACACACACACACACACACACACACACACACACACACACCTTCCTCTCCCTCTCTTCTCTTGTCTCTTAGACATATGCTTGCGCACAAATGGAGGATTTATGTAATGCATATTACAGCGACCAGGGGACATTGAGGGTAGGGCCATAGATTTATTTCTTCTTGGCATCCTGGCCCGGCCCATGCTGGACTGGTTAATGAAGGGTTATATCCACTCTCACGGCCTAAAACCAAAGCAAGATCATTCAGTGCAGAGCACTGTCGGGACAGAAATTGCCTTTGGAAAGCTGTAGTCACTTTGAAGCTTTTCCTACTGAAGCAAAGTGACTTTCCCAACTCTGTGTGCGTATAACATTGTGACACCTTAATCTGACCGAAGGAACCAGCTACTTTGTAAAGTCCACAGGACATGAGACCCTCACTAACCACTGTACATGCCAACAGAGTTGACCTTTGTTCAATTTCTCTTCTAACACTGTTACATACTACATGCTCTTTAAACACATCCACCCACTTTAAGTCCCATGGTTTAAGGCAATCAATCAATCAAGCCATCTATCTACTAAACTTTGATTGGAAACAAATAAACTGAAAAGAAATGAATGGTCCTATTGTTGATTCTTTGGCAAATGACCATGGTTGGCTCCCTTTCCTTTTTTTTTGTATGAGTGTGCGGCCTTTCAAATGTGAGAGCCTAAATGTGAGAGCCTCAATCCTTCATTTCACTTTCAGATTTTGTAATTCTTTTCCTCAAACCCTGTCCTCACACTTAAAAAGCTCCTGTGCTTACACTTGCTCTGTTCCTGCTCAAACTGTGTAGTTTGCACCCAAATACTTTATATTGTTACATGCACACATTTCCTGTTTTCCTGCTTAAATAAAAAGATATATACATATACCGGCACCTGTACTTTCTTTATCTGACTATAATCCATCCATCCATCCATTTTCTATCCCGCTTATTCCCTTTCGGGGTCGCAGGGGTCTGCTGGAGCCTATCCCAGCGCATTTATGGCGAGAGGCAGGGGGATACACCCCAGATGGTCGCCAGCCAATCGTGGGGCACACACACCATTCACACACCATTCACTCACACACTCACACCTATGGGCAATTTAGATTTGCCAATTAACCTGAGCATGTTTTGTATTGTGGGAGGAAGCCGGAGTACCCGGTGAAAACCCACGCAGACACGGGGAGAACATGCAAACTCCACACAGAAAGGTCCCAGACCCAGGCCCAAGGAGGTCTTGAACCTGCGACCTTCTTGCTGTGAGGCAACAGTGCTACCCACTGCTCCACCGTGTCGCCCCCTGACTATAATAGTTATGTTTAATTTTAAAAGTAGCCATATATCACACCAACTAGCTGAAGAAAATGGTCTGGAGGATCACTGTGCAATATGGATCCCCATTAACATGAAAAGAGTTTGAGACATGGGCTTCGCTTTCTGACCCTAAAGCAGAAGACAAGCAAGTGCTGTCGGGTGTTTTAACACAGTAAGCCATGCTAAACAAACTTTGCCACAGAAGCATGATTAAAAATATAAACACAGTTCATAATTGCTATGATCGACTGAAAGTACATTCACAATAAATATTTATTTTTTATTAAATAACTATAAACCATCTTATCTTCTCTACCCTAGCTATTGGCCAATGTCTTCCATGTGTAGGTAACAATGGAATCTCCAGGGTGGACTACAGGCTACAGATGTCATCAGTGTAATTGCATCCATTCCAGATGTTGTGGGGGTCTGAGAGCTACCCTATGCCATGACAAAACATTGATGCCCCGGCCTTGCAGCTCAGAGGCTACAGTCGCTGTTTTAGCAGGCGGTTCTCCCAATGACATCGAAACATGCTTCCCCCCTTCACAAAATCATTAATAGCGAGAAGGATCGTGGCTATTCATCAGCACTCAGGCACATTGAGGTCTCTCTCTAGAACACGGAATACAGTAGGCGCAGCTCCCTTCTGTTCAGATAGTCCCTCAAACAGGTAAAACATAGAGCTTCACCTTGTCTCGGCTGCCAGGATTACTTTGTGCCCCGCTATCTTTAGCCGCGTTTCCATCCGTCTTTCTTGTGACAAGGGTGATCCGAAAGCGCTGCATTCCCACCGGCTGTCAGGTAAATCAGTCACATCCTTGAGGAAATCTTCCACGACCAAATCCGAGGGGAGCGTAAAACATGGATAATGACTCCAGCCTTCTTTGTGTGCCACAGATACGATGCTGGAACAGTGGTATGAAAGCAATAGCAGAAGTCCTCCAGTGATGTTACAGCGTATATCCTGTCATCCCCATGTTGTGCAGATAAAGACCTTTGTCTGTGCGTGTGCATGTGTGTGTTTATTTACCTTGAACACTGTTGCATATTTAGAGTCCACCGCAAACTTTCCAAAGCCTTTATTTTCAGATATGCTACTAATGGTTGGAAGGCTCTGACAATTATATCTGCCAGCCTTTCTGTAGCCAGAGCTCTTTATGAGTCATCTTTCACAATGTAGATTTTACAGCTTTAGGTGATTGCAGTCTACGTTCCTCATGAGTTGAGCTCTTTCTTGTGTTTTAACCAACCCTCAATATAACTGACAAAGTCTCTATATGCACCAAAGCTTATTGGATTTTAACAATTTAATATTAAATTATATTAGATTATATTTATGATATTAAACAACGGTATAGCAATATCAAGTTAAGTGATTTAAAAGTCATTGTTTATTACTTAAAACAAAAGCCAACAGGTGCTGTATAGATTTACAGATACATCATGTTTGAATAGGTTAATAGATGTTGCCCATTAATAAACAATCAATGCAATTATGGAAATGAATATGTAAAGTGTATATAATTAAAATATATTTTTTGATTTTTTTGTTTTGTTTTAATTAAAGGAACACTGTGTAGACTATGGCAACATCTAGTGGTGAGGTCACAGATTGCAACCATAGAGCTATTGTTTGGTTAATATAAGAAAAAACAGCTCAATTTAGGTAATAAAAATGCATCAATTCTCATTTGTAATTGAAGTATACACAAATTAAAATGACCTTTGAATAGTATATTCCATTTCTTTAAGTCTGTCCTGCTAAACGCTGCACAGTGTTACACACCAGTGTTCCTTTAATTTTAGCTTATATGTACGATTCAGCCCAGTAGAAAACACCACCAATATGTGCAAGAATATGTGCATAACCAATATGCTTTAATTGCTCAACTATTGTACTGTGCTATCACACATTCCATATCATCTCCTGCACCTAGAATATCACCCTTCTGGTTACAGGCCACCGACATGTCCGTGTATTTCAAACGGTTGTAGTGGAGGTTAAGGATCCTAAATTCATTAGAGCATGGGGGGGAAATTAAACTACTCTGTTTTAATGGCTTCCGAATGTACAGGCCATTTAACCATGAAGCTGTTTAACATTTGCAGAACTAAAAGAGGTACCAGCACACGGTGAATAATATTCATCATAAATGAGGGTGACCAATGGGCTGAATTCTAAAAATAAGAGCAGGCCTTTAATCACATATATGTAGTGTTATATGTGGATGTGAACAACGATCCATCTAGTTTATTTCATCTGTCTGTCATTTCTATCCTATGGTGCTACACTAATCAGCAGGATGAGGGTGTCTGTGTGCAAATGTGTGTGTGCATGTCTCTCTCTCTCTCTCATGACAGTCGAGTCCTCCTCTTCTTCTCTGCGATGCTTTCGCACAAACCTGCCTCTTTTATATTGTGTTGCTGTGCAGCAAGTGGCCCTGCTAGATTGTGTTTAATAGTTTCCATGGAGGGTGAAAATAGCCTCCGGACTCCCGTGGCACAGGCTGTCAGAAACTTAACCCCAGTGTTGCCATGGTTACGGCCCAGCAAGTGTTTGAGCCACCCGGTTATTACTGTTATTAGTGGGCATATTGTTGAGAATATCAGTCATGGCTACTGACATGTCAAGTGGCATCATGCATACATAACGGAGGTTTTGTTTATACATTTCATCAAATTTATTGTCCCATTCATTCACTGTTCACTGGTCATTCACTTTATTTTATTTATGGTAACAACCGATATAAACTCAACACAATTGAAGTACATGGGTAGCGACTTGCCAGAGCCTTTTCAAACTTTTTTTTTTTTCATTTGCAGTTCTCAAATAACAATTCTTCAAGCAGACAAATCAATAAATTATATCTAAATGTGCCATACATCTCAAGGACAGTACTGAGATATCTATGATAATGTTAATCCCAATAATGGAACATAAATTTGCACATATTAACCCATTCTTTTTCTTTATCCAGATATAAAATAAAATCAAGGAAGCTTTGATGTCAAAGAGAGTGTTTTTTGTAGAACATATGTCCTATTTTTTATTTTTTTTTCTTAAAGTTTACATATAATTACAATAGCGTAGAAGAATTTAGTTGATGCTTTACAATGCATTATTTATTATTTTTTAGATAAGGCTGTGATGGGTTTCTACATCACCTGCATATGTGATTTTTATGTTTGAATTTTTCTAAACTGTCAAATGCTTGTATCAATGTATTTTAAGAATGTCAATTATGAAAATATCTTACCACTGATTTTATGCTAATACTCTTTTAGGCTAATGATCAATGGCGGAAGAAATACTCAAATACTTTAGTTGTGTAAAGTAGAAATACTGTCGTCAAAAAAGACAATCATTGAATCAAAAGTACAAGTCTTTAAAATGAAACTCTTCCCTAAAAGGCCATGTGAAATAGAGATCAGAACATCTTCTGTGACTAATAGTGTAGGGAACAGTTACGAAATGGATTTAATTCAAATCCTGAATCTTGTGATTTTGGCGGATTTTTTCAATACAGATTATTATTTTTTAATATAACAGCAAAGTGGGTGACATGGTGGAACAGTGAGTAGTGTTGTGGCCTTACAGCAAGAAGGTCTTAGGTTAGAATCCTTGGGATGGGACCTTGAAAAATTAATGACTGATAACAACAGATGACGAGTCAAGCATTCCAAGCTTTATTTTGATGTTTACTATTAATAATCCATATTTTATGAGCACATTTCGTACAAATACCAAGAGATACACAAACAAACACACTCACAATAAGTAAAAACTCAATATACTAACTTTTTTAATTTTTTTTTTGTAATCACTAAATGCATCCACTTTGTGCAAAAGGTACTGAATGTTATGATGCAGCACAATCACTATTACCCAAAATAGCTCTGATATTTAATGAGAATTAGATTCATACTGTTATCTCAACAAACCCAGAGTCACATGCTAGAATACTAAAACTATTTTTTGCTGTAGCTTACCCCAGTCTGCAAATTAATCAACACTAACTCCTTCATAAATTCTGCTGCCAGCCTCCAAACTAACACCAGAGCACCCACTCACAATACCACAGTTGTAGCCTTGGTACACTGGCTGCAGTTCATTTTCAGTATTGATTCAAAACGCTTTAAGGCATTACTGTACATGGAAAAGCCCCAAGAGTGCCCCTTTAAAATCATAGTTCCATCATGATCATCAGAATTGCAATTTGTCGGAACCCCTCAAACAAAAGCTCAAATCTATCGGGACACTGGTTCATAAGCATTGCCTCTAAATATATCCAACCATGTCAACTAGGAATTGTTTTTCAGAATAAAAAAACATGTTTTCATATTAACACAATAAGGATATATTGTTAGTTTGCCATTTTCTTCAGTTTGCTGAGGCCCTGCATAAGTGAGTCTATGGGCGTTATACTATATCACTATATTATACAGCAGGTCAATTAGAAATCATTACATGAGGCTTAGTGATATGTTGTAGATTTTTTTTCCCTCTATGCAGTTTTTGGCATTTTTATTCAGTACAGCACTTAACATACTAGATTTGAAGGCTACTGCAGCATGCAGGTGGTTTCTGGCAGAGCCCCTGGGAGAAATAAACCCCTCGTCTCATTATCTCCATCCATGAGGTGTCAGGCCCGACCGACTACATACGGACACTTAGTGTTGCTCAATTTTAGCCACCATTTACATAGTGTAGTGGTCTCATAGCTACTTACAACTATTCATAGACTTTTTGTGTTTTATTGCTTTTATTTGATTTTACTTTTTCTTGTTTTATCATTTGGACTTTATTGATGTAAAAGAGTTGAACTTCTGTAAACTACTATTTATTACATGTATTACTATGTCATCATCAATACCATTATCATCATCATCATTTATAATTTGTATCTTGGTCTTTTGATTGCGATTTAGAGAATATAAGATAATTAGGTTCAGAGGTTCAGGGGGTGCTGAGCACCCAGAGAGAAGACCACACCAGCCAGGCAAGATAAATTTCATTTTTTTGTACATTTTATTGCAATTTCATTTTCACACTTATGAAAGCATAACTTTTTAGGGAAATATATTTCAACCCCTATAGTGAGGGCCAAAATACAAAAAATGCTATTGGACCTTGGACTTTTTCTTGGTATTTCAATATTTGTTTCTGCCTTTTTCCCTTGTTGTCTGTATTATATAATATAAACACAAATAAAAATGAAAAGTGCTGGAAATCTACAAGTTGCTTTATTCTTGTTGCGAACATTTACTATTTCATGAAAGTACTGATGATTTTGACACTTTTCTAGCTTTCAAAAAAAAAGGAGAATTTTGGGGGTGCTTGGATTCGGTTTTAGGGGTGCTGGAAACCAATCAATAGGTAAGTATAATGCTCTAAAAAATGGGCTCAAAATGCCTATGTCTCAATGGATATGCCACTTACTGTGGGCACATAAGTCCAGTACGAGCACACTGGGATGTGGGGGTTGAATACATAGATCCAGGGATTATTACAATTAACCTCCACTCCTGTTGTGACATCAAAACTGGAGCCATCTATGTATTGCATTCAATCAGGTATATAGATATATACATAAGATGAATAGAGTTCATTATGAAAGCATGAGTGGTTTTATAAGTCTTATAAGGCTATAAGACTGCAGAACTCTGCAGGGAACCATGGGAAGAGATCCCTCCTGTTGATGACAGACAAGCATGGCATAGGTAAGGACAGAGTAGTAGCCAGCATACAGAAGTACGCGTACTCGTCTTGTTAACAAGCTGTCAGATCAAAGGTACGCAGGACAAAAGGCTCTTTCTATCAAAGCCTCCTCCCCGCCTCCACGCGCTCCTGCTCTTCCCTCTCTTTGACATCACCTCCGCTCGCTCCTTGCACTACCAGCATGTCACACGCAGTTTGACCGCATTTAAGACCTGCGCTGCATTTAAAAAAAAAAAAAAAAAAGAAAGAGAATGAAGAGGTCACATTATTCAACATAAGGATGAAGGTAGGAGTAATAGTTAGTGACATTTGCAGGAGAGTAGATGTCCCCTTGTTATTCTCTCTGGCCATTTATGCAGAGGGAACCTACAGCGGCTTGTTAGAGCAGCTTTTATGTTGTATGCTGTTGTAAACACTTGTCTTTATTCACAAAGTGAGGTGTTGCACAAAAGCAGGTACTAGAGGCTGCAGGAACACAAGTCTACAGAATACAGACACAATGGCTATGTACAGTATAAACGTTTACAGTAGTTTATTTATGGACAATACTGCAATGACATAATTATATGGCAGTTGTACTGTATAGAAACATCTCCCCTTAGGGTGGCCATCATAAATAAATTAATAAATAAATAAATAAACACTTTTTTCAATGATTCTGTGTAAATATGTAGGTCTCTTGTAAATGTTCTAACAGACAAACTGTGGAACAAGAACCACTGTGGTATGGTGGTGTCGCTGAAACCCGATTAAACATAAGACATTTGGAAAACGCTCCTGTTGTGATGTCAAAGCAGGAGTGGGCGCTAACGGTAATGACCCCTGGATCCATGGGGTCACCCCCAACAAACTGCAGTGCTTGGATTTGACTTCTATTTCTCCACAAGACGCCAGCTCTCTCATGGGGGAAGACGTTTACCACCGCTCTAGGCCAATCACAACACACAGGGATCTTTGGAAGGGTAGGGGGCATGGGAAACAGGAATTGTTGAGTGAATGTAAGAGATGACAGAATGCATTGCCTCTACGGTCCTAACTAGGGACTTTTTGGAACATTAAGTTGTGCTATTTTTCATAAACAGACTGAAGTGTGAAAATCGCATAATAATGTGTCATCCCAGATAGCCATCATTAGGTGTTTGGTTGAATGTAGATTGCGTTGTAGTTTTGTTGTAACCAAATTTCAATGTCTTCCAACCATCAGAATGTTAATGTGGAATTCTATCTTCCATAGATGTTAACCTGATGTTCATTTCCATCAAAAAATGTGTATCATCTTTCTGATCAGATTATCTAAAGCGGGTATTGAGTAGCTGTTGTTTTTCAGTTGAAAATGTTATAAATTTGAGTGAATGTTGTTTTGGCATGGTACTTCAATAAGCAAGCATTGAGTAAAAGAATGATTAAATATTTGCTATTTGTGCGACATCCTACTTTCTAGTGGGATTATCCAGATTTTTCTTTTCTTTTTTTTTTTTTTTTAAAAACATATTGACAACAACTTTGATAAACTGGATAACTATAATTTGTGTGTCTGAACAGGTGAGTGGGAGGATTGACAGGTAGCACAGGAACACACAAGTGAAAACTTTCAACCAGAATTTCAATGAATATTACTTTAATAGGTTTCCGTCTGGAGAAGCTGCAAATCTGTGCATGGATATGTACAAGGTTTTCAACAGCTGCAACTAATGACTGGAAAGTTGTGAATATTACCCATTAAATTGATTACGTTTTACGGCCAATAGTTCCAACAAGAGATATTACAGTTAAAATGTCATCAAATCGCATTTTAAGTACCTAGAGACCTTGTCGAGTATCAACCGAATCATTGATCATTGTACTAATAAGACCCTAAACTTCAGGTAGCGAGACCATTTCACTTAGTTTGAAACCTTTTGGAAATTTATTCCAGTAAGTGGGGCAGAGCACCAAAAGGATTTCTTTTCCATTTCAGTCCTTGCACTTAGAACAGACATCCAGATAACATCCAGCAAAAAGGTTGCAGAACTCAATCTTCTTTTCTGGTCTCAAAGGCTAGATTTTGTTTCTGTAATGAAACAAAATCCACTTTCAACCTTCAGTATAACACACAGCAGCTGACGATATAGAGAAAGCATTGAAACAGAATTAATCATAAGGTCATGTATAAATATGACGTTTTTAAAAAAAATGCAAGTTTGATGTGAAATTGTGTTTTTTTTATTTGGTGGTTAGTCAAAAAGAGGGACCTGGGACCTCATTATTTCTGAAACTTTGACTATGGACCTAGCAGAAAGGCAGTTTCACTTTACTTTTTATTCTTGGATCTGGAAAAAAGTGCAGAAAGCTCCAGACAAATACATAGGGATCATAGCAGCATGACAATATGACATTTGACAGCACCTTGCCACCTTAGTTCCACTTTTGTCAGGAAAAAAAAATTAAAATAAATAAATAAAACCACCAAGACAGTGGACAGAGGAATGAAATCAGTTGGGAACACACTGGCCTGGTCTGATCAATCTTGATATTTCATGTTCCCCACTAATGGAATCACTGGGGTATGGAGGCGGCTAGGAGCTGATCATCCTCAGGCAGGTAAGTCAGTTTACTGTAACTGATTGCCGATGTTCGGATTGTTCTGCAAGATAATGTCCCGTGTAAAGACAATTTTTATTTATTTATTTTATATTGAGAACTTTATTTTGTTGCATACCAACCCTGGCTCTAAGGAAATAACATGCAGCAGTAAAAACAGACGCAGCAACTTACGTAGCTCATAACGAACATTATCAAACATACCCAATGATGTACCCAATGACATACCCGATGCAAAATAAATGTGTAGTCTAAACTACTTATAACTCTTTCTGAGGCTGCATTGAATGTTAAATTACCATCTTCTACCATGCTGGGTACATTTCTGTGTTTTGTGATCGTCCCTCGCCTCCCTCCTTCACTGAGGGGAAAACTAGGTCCATTGGTGTCCAGCCTGACTTGCAGAGTGAAGTGCATTCATGTGCAAGGAATGATGGGTATGCCCATGCTACCATATGGCAGCAAGTCCATTTTAAGCCTACTACACTTCAGTACATCACTAATTATGATGCAATGTATTCAAAAGAAATTGGTCCATTAAAGAACCAATTGCAGTGGTCGATCCCCATAGGCTCAATGTTTAAATCCCCAAATTTACAGCAGAAATACACATGATGACAGCCACTGTTGGTACAAACATCAGTTTTAGCCTCTATATATGGTGGATATATAGTTTTCCTGTTCATGACAATTGTTCGATATTATCAAAATGCCACCATTCCCCCCCCAACGAATCACACAGTGGAAAAAATAGACAAGGTGCTGGCTGCAAGACGCCCCTAAATTCAAAATATCAGTTTCTCATTTTCATTTTATTGCTTGTCAATTTCCTCTCCGGTGTAATCCCCCCCCCCCACCCCGAATAGAAACTCTTAACAGGCACTTGCCACCTTGAAGGGTGTAATTAAATTGAGTCAGATGTGAATGCGCAGCTTTTTAGACTAAATATATCCTGTTTGGATGTGGTGGTGGTGGCTGGGTGGGGGGGTGAAGGGGGGGGTGGGGGTGGGGGGTGCTGTCAGACCTCCAGAGGACTGACAGTGACAGACATTCAGGTAGAGCGAGCTGCCAGCTCCACTCTCAGCTCAAAGCAGATGTGAGAGGCAGCTTGTTCCTCTTGATTAATGTCCTCTAGCACTATACTACGAAGGACTTCAAATAGAGGTTTGATGCGTATAATAAGCCGCCATTCTCCCTCTGGAAGGGGGGGGGGGGGGGAAACTTCAGTGAGGCTACCGGCTCCAGGAAAGAAAGCTGCCTCTGAGGCCATCTGATTGTCTGTGGTGCGTTTATGATGCCCTCCAGAGAAAACAGGAAGGGAGGCTTTTTTTTGATACATCGATTCAATGGCGTGACTTGCGAGTCCTCCCCTCATGTCGATACCTGCTAAAGTGAGAGATCACCCGTATACCCAGACCATTCTCTGTCTGACAATGACTACAACAATGCTTTCTTTACTATTGATCAGCGGACACAGTAGGATCATGTATTTAGAGAGGTCCCTCCCTGCTGATTTTGGATAACTTTTTAACAGCCAAGCAGATCCAGTCTTGCCATATGATGGAAGCAGCCAGAAAAATACTTTTTTGTGTGTTTACAAAAAAAATCTTATTTACCAAAAGTCTCCTACTGATTTTTAACAATTCTTTTATTCCCTAATTATTTGTTGAGCTCAAAACAGCAGGATATATTAGATATTTCCTCATGTAGTCATGTAGCAGTCTGGATTCCAAATATGCGCTCACAGATCCAAAAGCCCACAACACATTTAAACAGGCATTAAAATCCACAAAATTGTAGTAAAAAAAATTGCACCAATAATTAACACTTCAAACTGCTACTTAAAGATCCCCTCCACTCAAAAAAATATGCTTCTTATTCCTACAGTTACAGATGTTTGAGCTCCACCGAGCAGAATAATGTATGTGCAGCTTTGACACTTAGAAGGCTGTTTTTATATTCAGCTGCTGGAAGCGTAAAGACTCTCAGAGTGCATTGAAAATACAATTTTAAGGGGAACAGCAATTTGCAACCATATAGGTAATATGCATAAACGAAAATCACCCCCTTTCTATGCAAATGAGCCTCATTGCAAAAAAGAAGAAGCATTCAGGTAAAGTGAATTTTTAGTGTCTTGAGAGTTGGTGGTAATTGAAGCTTTCTCTCTCTAATAAAAATGTCCTGACGGCACTGATGAAGCTCAGGATTCATCCATAGGGGCTAGTTTGTTATAAACAATTCCACCATGTGAATAAAAGAAAAATTACAACCAAATCCTGATTGATGTGGGTGTTAATGAAATTATTGCTGCCGCACAGTGTGCGTCAGTGTGTAAATGTTTGAGATCCGCCTCCGCCCAGTATATCGATGGGGGGGCACATAAGGGTTAAATATGAGCGGCACATTGGGTCTCAAGTCAGTTCATTATATGGGTCTTACCTATGTTGGCCTGTATTTGTCTATTTATAGGCAAACACAGTTATATGGACCAACACACATTGTATATGGCCTCTGATTTCCTGTGATTGACTGTGATTTCCTGTGAGACTCACTTGCCATGTCCAGCCCTAGCTTAACCCTTATTGGCCCCTCATGCACAAGCTGTCTAGCTAAAAGAAAAGTAAAAATAAGTTGAAAGTTTGATAAAATGAAGATACGTCATGAGAAAATAACATGAAACCTCCGTGTTCTCTGCACATTTCATTATGGACCAATCAATTGTGCCCTGGAATGTGAAGAAATGCCTGAAACTCTGGAAAAGCTCCACTCACTCACCTTGACACAAAACAAGTGTATATTGAACCCAGTGTGTGTGTGTGTGTGTGTGTGTGTGTATATATATAGTATATATATATATATATAAGAAAAAAAAAGAATCATACACAATAGTATTCCAATAAATTATTTTACATGCCTTTACACATGTCTGGGGGGGACATTTAATCATTTCTACAAAGTGACAGCTGGAAGGAAAACACCTGATAACCGCTCCAATATTTTATCATTTGATTATACATCTACAGCAGCATCTGGCTGTCTCTAAGACACAAGTAAACAATTTTAAATCTGTCAATTACTGACAGAACAGAGGCCATGTAAGGAAGCAATAAACACAGCTGTTGTCTGCAGTATTCAAAGATATTACATCATGTCAAACATATCTGTCAAACTGTATTTTTGACCCGACGATGGTGCTGAACGATTACAATTCATCCTGAGTAGAAAATAATGTCTAAATTTTAAATGGCAATAAATCCAATCCCATTTCATTTCATTAAATACACTCCATTTAAAACAACAAAAGCTCGCCTCATGGTGGCACTGGAGAAGAAGTCACGAGATCTCCAAAGTCATAATGATATATCATCTTGGAACCATAAATATACATACATGTTTTTTTGATGGTAGTCAAATCAGGCTATATAAAACCTCTTTTGCTTTTGGAGCAACAACTTTTTTTATGAGCAGAATTTCACTTGCCAAAAACTACAAGGAGAAATCAATGACAGAGCAGTGATAAATGTGTATAATATGATTCATAACAAGTGTATGGATTTTGCCCCCGGTCCTATTTTAAACACCTCCTCTTCCCCACCAGCGTGCCAGCCACCTGCCTCGCCGCCACTCTCCCTCTTTATGCTTCCTAAACGGAGGCTCGGATCGCATACCAAGTACCCGAAACCCGTCGTTAACAATCAGCAAATAACCGCATTAGTGTTATGAAATCCAAAATGGAAGGGGCGTTAAGCACACTCCTCAAAGCGAACTCACTCCCAGCGGTGTTCCCACCGTCTCCTTATGGTCGGATGAAGGTTCAGGCCTTCCCGAGCACGCACCTTTCACCCTTCAATAGGCCTGTGATTCTCCCCCAGGAGATGAGCTTATTGCACTGGTGGGCAAACGTACAAACTGACAACAAAGTGATCAAAACTATTTCTCGATTTCCGGGAAAGGTTATAATGGGAAACCAAGACAATAGCCTAAAAATCAATGGTGCACATCTAATACGGTAACACTAACAGAGGCACTGGTGCAGCCGTAGCGAAGGTAATAGAGGCTCACTATATTCAGCAGCAGCATACTACCTTTTTTTTTTAAATGAGACTATTTAGACATTGATTTCTAATTGTTAGAGTAGCATCCGGCTCTTTAGACATTTTATTCTTATTGTCCGAGTGGGGCCACTTTACTATTTTTCAAACAGTCCACTTTTCCAACATGAATTTTATAAAATTAAATAATAATTAATAGAATATTAATGTAAGAGCCTATTATACTTTGCACTCCAATATATCATAACAAATGTAACATGTGATTTAAGCCGTTCAAACTGCTCATATATCAACGTAAGAACCAGCGTTGGTAAATGCTCTGTAACAAATGTAATTTGCATGTTGCAAATATATTCCCAGTTTACCACCCTGTAAACCCTGTACAACAATATAATTAATAATAATCTTACTACACCTAACATTCAAATCTGTCAAGGCCTTCAATAACAATTTTAAACAAAATTAATAACAGCCCACTAGCCCGGACCTGCGAAATCCATAGTTTAGTGCAGAAAAACAACCTTCGAATGCACACGCCACATCGCTGTCATGCATCGCTGCTGAGATCCTCGTTCGTATGCGCCACCTCATCATGCTCCGCGGGGCGGCAGATTGATTATGACGTCCGAGGACATGGGGACATGTGGAGGAGAGGCGGGAGGCGCCGGGATGATCCCGCTCCACACAGAGAAACCACACACATCCAGGTGACATTGGGATAAACGGGCCTGCAATAGTATCTGTACGGTAGCGCCTCCTGGAACAATGGCCTGCCTCTCCACACAACCACATCCTCCCCCCCTCCGAGGATAGTGATCCGGATCCGGCAGTGCCCGTTGGAGGCAGAGGAGGGTGTCTTGCGGTCGGGGAGAGCAGCGGTTGATTTATCACCCTGATGTTGTTCTAATGAAGTGATAATGCACTAACACATTCACTAAGGGTGGCACGGGGACAAAAGGATGTGATGAGACTAAATAAGGACTAAATAATTATCAGACTTTACACAGTGCAGAGTGTACATTAAGCTAGAGAGACAGCTTAATATTAGCACCAAAACCTGTGGTATCAATGACCATTGTTACACGACATTAAGTCACGTGAAGATACAGCAGCAATTACCCCATAAGAGGATAATTTCCGAACTTCTGAAATTCCGAACAGTTTAGGAGATTCACTACAAATCATCACTTTGACAGGCTTTTCTTATGTGTAGAATAATTATGCGATTATAACATAATTATATTGTGCTCATGTTGCAAGGTGAGTTGCTGTCCTGTTGATGTAGCCTTCAGTGTTGTAGTGTTCACTATGAGCAGTTTCCATTACAGTTTTCCAATACACTTATTTAATCAGGGGTCAAACCCCCACACCACAACAATGAATGCAAGGCAAACCAGAGTGAAACCAGAGAAACATTACAGGAGAGTTATGCAATAGAGGTGGAGGAGGAACTATACTATGTTACTGTGTTACTACTAAGTAATCCAGACTATGCTTTGTTGTAGGACTATTGCATAATATATTGGGAGTCATCTCTTTTTTCTACGTCGATTGGTCACGCAGTTACTGTGTAGTGGGCCGACAGCTGTAACACTCCCTATTTCCTTGCTTACCCATTTGTCATCGTGACACTGACTCTTTCCCTGATGGAGACACTCTTGACCCTGAAAAGATGCACTTGACCCTGAGCTCACTCTGGACTCATTTGTCTGCTGTTGTCCACTTCTTGTTTCAATACAGATGTAAATAATACCGATGATTTGAATTTGTATTATTATGCATTGCAAACATTTCAACTTAATGAATTTTGGGCAAACATTTATTTATCCTTGTGTATGTGGCATCTCGTTTTGCTGTTTTCAGTAGTCCACTGTCCCTCGATGATTAAATATGATTATGTTATATTTTGCTCAATTGCTGAAGATTTAGCTGAAATTGAAGTTTCTTTGCTCCATATTTTTTCAAATGCTAACAAGTCAAAATATATTGCATATTTGTGTAATATTTATTGTATCTAAATGCTTGATAAGATACAGTGTGTAGCTTTGGGTGGCATCCAGCGGCCATGTTGCAGATTGCCACATGAAACCTAAAAGGCCATTTGAAGACATTTTTTTGCATTGACTTATAGGATAGTAGAGAGACAGGAAGTGACGTCCTGCAAGAGTTTGAAATGGGGACTTGTTTCTATAAATGTATATATGCCCATGTGGCATACACCCTAACCACTCAGCTATTGGGTGGCCCCTATACACCGCACCTTTAGTATTTGTGTTGCCAAATGTGTTCTTTGTATTATTTTTTGATGTTTTTGTATACTGTGTGCATATCATTTTAACCACATAAGTCAATTTAAATGCAAAGACAAATGTGCACAAAAAGATTTCTGATTGCAGAAATGCATTTATTTTAATATAATCATTAATATAAAATAGTAAATGAATTGTCTGCACCTAATTATATTATGCTTGTTATGTCATTCTCTCACAGTTCAGGTTATGATAATGTCTCATATTAAGTAGAAATAATTTATTATGTAGCAAAAATGATGTAAATCTCACATCTATATTTCTATCCAACACAGTCATATTTGGCTGTGATAGGATGATAAACAATTTAAATGGGTTTCTTCTTCTCCACTCCTTGACTATGAAATATTATCCACGATGCAGATTACAATTTAGAATAACATCCTCCTGAAGAGCGAATGAAGAGAGTGATTTATGGTTCTTTTGTTACTCAGAGCCACATTTTGGAAATAATACCCAAAATACTCAGATCGAGACGTGTTTAGAGTGGGATTTATTAAGAATATATAAATATGCTGGTTTCAATAAAAGGCAATGTAACGATGTGGCATTGCTTGTCAATCCTTGATGGTCAAAGCAAGACATAAGACCATCATTCATAATCATGGACTGGAAGGATTTCAGATTTAAGTGTGAGAGCGAGGAACAATCAAATACATGTCGGTGTCTACACAGCTCCGTGTCCTTGTGTATCCTGAGCTTTGTCCAGGTGGAATAACCTGCAGAGCCGCTGATGGGTACGGTACCTCCCACCTGCCTGTAAATGACTATCATTCTGCCCCTGTGGGGAAGTGTGGGAAACCCTGCGGCTTACCAAACGCTGGCTGTGAGTGGCTCTGTGGTACAATGCATTGAAATTCACTGTTAGCCCAGTTCTGGCATTCATTTCATCCAAACTCTGAAATGATGCGTAGCATAATATTTTTTTTTATAGTATATACACAGTAGTTAGTGTATACATTCACCCTCCTAAAATCACCATCATACCTCCAAAATCAGAATGTACAGAAATTCATATCCATTAAAACATTGTGGAACAGCAAGATTTAGAATATTTCTAGATGGGCTTCAAGTGATTATAAAATCATTGTTTGGCTTCTTCCTTCATGAGTGACAAAAAGCGAACCTGCATGGTGCTGCTGTGTCTCCACAAACATCTTTGTTATTAGAGTCACATCAACTGGAGAGACGGGCTCGACGTGCAGTCCCAACCCCTTCGCCCCGGCCTAACCTCCGGTGCTCCGTCGCTGTCTCAAGGGGAAGAGCGGAAGAAAGAGCGTGTCCTCCACCTCCAGTCCTGTATTTGTCGGACATTTCCCTCAGAGGGAGACTGAAGGATCAGGAAACAACACGTGGCGTCAATACCTCATGGTCATGAAGCTCATTCCGCATCTAAAGCAATGACTTGGACTTTGATTAAGAGATTAAAGTCCATGTGGGATGAAAATGATCTATTTAAAATGCCTTTAAGATCACATCTCTTGAAACATTGTTCACTTGCCAAAAAAAAAAATCAGTTTCTTTGTATTTACATATCGAAAATAACTCACATGTTCTTCCTGTTTTATAATAACATGTGGCTTTCATTATCTTGCACAGAGAAATTTCAACCAATAGTAACGTTTAAATTGTTCAGCTTCTTTTTATATTTTGCCGCGGCCATGAAGTGAAAGATCAACCAGCATCTTCCCTGATATATATATATATATATATATATATATATATATATATATATATATATATATATATATATATTTATATTTATATATATATATATATATATTTTTTGCATCACCACAGAATTGTTTGACAACATTCATGTTGGCATGAGACCTGGCAATTGTGGTGACCCCGTGACCCTCAATCTTGCACCACCGGCAAGCCCAGCGGGGCGTCTGCTCTACAAATGACGCTCCTACAAGGCACTTCAGATGTATTTTTTTTTTCAGGTGAGATAAAGGTCAGTGCAAGGAGACAAAAAAGAGCATTTTAAGATCTTAAAGTCCCCTGAAAAGGCATTTTGAGCATCTCTAAAGTTTTAGATATAAACAGTATATATAGGTGTGATTAAACAGGATGAATTTAACTGGACCATTGATAGGGTTAGGGTTATATTATTTGTTTAACAACAAGTTACAAGCTTTTTAATGGGATTTTCTTGACAAGTCTAGTTAAATATATTAACAACATAACTTGAGAGATGTAATCTAAAAGGATAAAAAAATGACATTTTAGACTTTAAATTAGCATTGGGATGAGACATCCTCTGGGTTACGTCATAGGATCACCATCTTTGGATTTCTTTCACATTTAAAGTCTATTTTAGTAAAATCAATCATGAAGACTAATTTTCCTATTGTGGCTACAATGGAAGACACAGAGAACAAAATCCTCAACAATCCTAAATCATGAATCTCCAATATCATGCTTTCGTCATCTGAGTTGGTCAAGTAGGTAACCTTCACGTTTCTATTCTTTGCTGTGAAATTCTCTCTTTGTGCTTCAATTACTCCACTACAGCTCAGCAAAACCAGTTATGAAAACACAAAGACAGTGAATTTGTAAGATACCCACTTTATCTGTCTAACCTAAACGACATTGAGATATTTCCTGGCAATTGGTTGGTGAAAGGCTGGGTGTCTGACATGGATCAACCGATTCTGCAACACAATACAACATCCTGTGTAAGACAATCAAATGCATTCATGTGCACGTGCCTCCTACAAATGTGCGTTAGGTGGCAGTTCATCTGGAAAGAACAATGTGCATTAACAGCCCTGAAGCTGAATTTAAGTTCAACAGACCCTAGGTACCAACAGGCAGTGTTCTGAGGCAAATTATAGAAGTCAAGAGCAGAAATGTTTGTGAAAGCGTTGGCTCTTTCTCCCTTTTCTTAAAATTGAGAGGGACTCTGCAGCTTGAATGGGGTTTTTCCATTTGTTCCACCGTGAACTACAGTGGAGGAGATTCAATTAAGCGGTTAGATAAATGGATGCAAAGTTGCCCAAACAGAAGGAGAGCACTTTTTACAAGAGCACAAACCAGACGTTTTTCCTGTCACATGGGGACATGTTACTGCTGTTAAACTGGACATTTTTAGCCACATTAAACTGAGCATTTTAACCCACACAAAGATGTTTCCTTAAACATAATCATTTTTTCTGCTTTAACCCAAAACGGCATAAAACATAATTATGTTTTAAACAGTGATTTGTTGGAAATTGTCTATTTTGTTCATAGGATGAGTTGAAACCAACGTCATTTGATCTCTGCATTTTGTGTTTTCCTTTTATAGTACAGGTTAAAATGGCAGATTTTTTTAATATAATTTTGATCAAGCATATGATAAAGTACATAAATTAGAACAAAAATTCTATTTTAATTAATCATATGCGGAGGGAAATTCCTATTGATAATAATATCAAATTATAAAATCTTAATATAAATAATTTATATAAATAATAATAATTTTAGTTAATAAACATATTTATAAATATATAAACTGTATATATAATATAAACTGGCAATGTATTTTGGATATGTAAAATATTTCTTGCGTACTTATGTATTGATGATATGTTCAATAAAGTTTTTTTTTGTTTTTTAAAATGCTGTTTTAACTCATAACTCATGAATGAAGTGAGAGGGTTTTGTAATGCTGGGGGTGGGGGTGGGGGGCATGGGAGTAGGGGGGGGGGGGGGGGGGGGGCGTCGAGACGTCTCGTAAAACACCGGGCCATTATTGTCATGCTTTAATTCAGACCTTAGCATTCAGCACATCAATTTCATTCCGCCACGGCTTTGGGATTCATTTGGAATTCAGCCGGAGTTCTATATTACCACACCGGTGAGATGGGAGAGGTGAGGTGGGAGAAACGGAGAGAGAAAGAGAAAAAGAGGGTGAACAAGCAGACGCCTTCAAGGGAAAGCGGCGACGGCAGTAATGGCTGTAATTTTTCGCCACACACACACACACACACACACACACACACACACCCAGGGGGCCACATTGACTGCATGAGCATATTAGAATGGAAAAAAAAATCTGTTTTCTTTTGTGTTTTCAACCAGAACTGCCTTAGGTTCACCTCACAGGTCAGCTGAGTCCAAGAGAATGGAGAGAGGCCTCCAGGAGGCAGAAAGAAGAAGGAAACCACGACAAACATGCAATATATTCACATTCACTGTAATAACCCGGTTCTATCTTCACAGGAGTCATCTGAATTGTGTGTGTCCGATACTGTCAAAGCAATGTCATTTAATTTAATTAATAGGATTTATTATTATTATTATTATTATTACTATTCATGTTCTTTTTTTCCTCTAAGGAGACTTGCATTCTCCTGGTAGCCACAGTTTTGAAGAGTCTCCAAAAAACACATTTCTGAGTGCGATGAATAATATAAGAAACATCAAATCACGTTAAGTTCTAATGTCCAGTCATCTGTTACATCAGTGTGGTCAGTGCAGCTGGCTGTTTCAGCCTGTCTCATCGTTTCTGGCTGCTCATTAAAGTGACCCGAAAGAGTTCATTTTTGGTCATCGGTCTCATTTTAATGTGGTGGAAGCTGCATTGACCACACTTGTTTATGTGTCCGTTTTTTGACCAATGGCATTCTGTGTAGTTTATTTTAAATATTATTTCCAGGGGAAGGCAAAGACTTACAGAAAAAGTAAGAAAGAAGTACTTCATTAGTAGCTATTAGCTCATCCTGTCACAGGTAGCAATGTTTGGTGTTGGGGAGCGTGGAGAGGCTCATGGGAAATGCAGTCTTTTTGCAACACGCTTCTAGAAACACCTTTTAGAGTCTTTAAAGTTCACCTGAATCGCAGTTCAATCACATTTCTCCCAAAAAAAATGTGTTTGGTTATAACCTTTTAACTTCTTGGTTAAAACCTCAGTTTCAGTCGTCTTCATGTCATTGAAAAAAAATAAAACTGTATGAGTGACGTTTATATTTTGCATTTTGAGTCAAAAGTTAGGGGCCATAAACTTAGTAATTGTTTTAGAAAACTCCCTCCTTTCAAGCTTTTTTTTCATGCAAAGCCAAACTAATTTGGTAAAAACCAGGCTAAAATGTAGTGGTAGGCTCATTTTCTCTTCATAAAAGTTCATATCAGAGGCAGAGACAGCTACTACTGTGATGTTTTATTTTTCTTTTTGTCTCTGTGGGCTGTGTTTCCCTGTCACGAGCGCCCGCCGTCTTCATTTCATTTTAAATGTGCCTACATTTCAATAAACCGAGAGCCGTTGATCTGCTATTATCCTCAGGGATGGAAAAAAAAAAGTTAATGGCAGAATGAGATTTTTTATTGAGAGGCTCTTCTTGAAAAGGTCACCGCGCATTGGATAATCAGGCAACCTGTTTGAGGCTCCGGGCGCCGGCGTCGGGATGTTTCGGCAGGAGGATGGCTGTCAAACAGCGTAATGACTGCAGCTGCACGAGGGTGATTAATGTCTCGGCGAATTACTCCATGTGATAGACATTAGAGCTGTCAAGTCGTCGGCGATGCTATATCTCCCCGATGCATAAATAACTGTTTATGCGCAGGTCGAAATCCTTGACGTGCGTTGAATTAAAGAACGGCATGAAGGGAGATAACGGTTACTGTAAAATTCCCTGAGGTCATAATGTTTAAGCAACAACAGCTGAGTGTGAACTCTTTGTAGGTTAATGTAAGGTCCACCGTACATCACAGGCCCTTCATCTATTAGTGAAGAGCAGTGGACTAGTGCTGTCAACAGCAGTGAATAATTCATCCACCTGTGCAGGCAGCACTCAGAACTTACTTTTTTTTTTTTTTTTTTTTTTTCTAAAGGCCAACATCAGCAGTCCCGCTGGACTTCAGATGCAGAAACGAGCCTCTGATTTGAATTAAAAGCGATCGATACAGTGAAGCAGAGATCCGTGGGAGAAGCTGGATTCCTCTGATGCCGTTGTTTTTTCTTTTTTTTTTTTTTGCGCAGCATTCAAAGTAGGGGCATGAAAAAAACTAATGTGAGAACGTGATGCAGTAAAAACAGTTGAAAAAGGTATTTACAGGACTGTGATCAGGTTTCTGAACTATTGCAGGTATTTGCAGTTTTATCAATCTGACTCTGCTCCTTCAACCTCATCATTTTTTCACAGGAACAGGAAAATTAAAATATAAGCAATGAACTTGCATTTGGTGTAATGGTAAAGAGAGAAGTTCCCTACTTTCTTATAGGATATGGCAGACTTATTGTTAAGCAATCTCACAAAAAAAGAGCCTAACTTACCATGTATTCATCGGTTTCTCAACACTCTCTCAATACTTCCTTGCTTTATCTGTGGCTCTCAGACCCGGGTTCCTTACATTTAAAACCCCTTCACAAATATATGGTGTCGTCCATATTGGTCCGCTCTCTCTGTTTATTAAGCCTATGGGAATTAAGCCTATGGTGGATATAGTATTAGAATAACCATTCAATTTTCAAACTACCTGGTTTGTTATAAACATCATTAATGTTGTTTTGATAATAGATACTTAGATTACAAATAACTACAATTACGCATTTCCATATAAAAGTAACATTATGGAATTAGTTACACATCAGTAGTAAGTATTTTTGTCAGTGTCATTTTTCAGTCAGATCTCTAATTTTATTGTGGTTAGAGAAGCAGATTACAGCTGCAGCTTCTTTAGACATCACATTCAAGACTACAGGACAAAGAAAAGCTAGAAGATTGATTTATTGTCGATTTGCTCTTTTTGGATGATTTAATATCATCCGCCATGTTACTGTTGCCTCTAACACTGGAATAAAAAGGCCACATCAGAAGTTTATGGAGTTTATCGTTTTTTTTCTCCCTCTTTGTAATTGCTGCTGATAACAATGTGAACTTTTTTTCCTTTCGCATTCTCAGGCATGTGCAGGAAGAAATAAATAAAAAAGAAAACTAGCACTGAGAGAATTTGAAGATTCCCTCCCCGTGCCGCCCAGCCACCCCTCTGACAAGAGGTCATGTCATTATCGCCTCGCTATAGGACAGGAAGCATCCAGACGCGCTCGCTAATCAGAACAAGGACTCCCCAGTTCAATCGGCCCTGTCAGGGGCAATAATTACTCTGCCGTCATCTTAATTAAAACCAAGCCCGGTAATTAAGAGTCATTGTTTACCTTGCAGGGGCAGAATTGATATGCATGTCATCGCTCACTATTCCTGGCTTCTATCGCCCTTCCTCTGCTTCAGGCTACACACTCATCGCGCCCTCCTTCTTTTATTTATGCTCTTTCTCCCCCTGTCAGAAAGGCACTTTGGGCTTGAGGGAAACCTCCGCCGACACCCAATTATCGCCATGTTTGCTGATTGTCCTGGGGAATGGACGGCGGTGGACGGCTCTGATGTGTGGACAACCTTCCCACGAGGCAGACGGGGCGGGTCGGGGATGGTGTGGGAAAAAAAAAAAAAGGAAGAAAGGGAGTTAGCGGGAAGGTTGGGCGGGAGGGAGCGCGGCGCACGGACATAGAAGAAATGTCCTCATCGCCGTCTCCGGTTTGGCCGAGAACCTGTTGAGATAAACCAACACAGTAACTTTGGTGTGTTCTCCGTGGCACATCGTAAAGGAAATGTCCCACTCTCTCTGCCCTTGTATACTTTATGGAGTCTGGAGGGGAAAGCACTCCCGCTTGGTTTCTTTATGGTTTGTGTCTGTACACATGCACATGCACATTGCTAACTCCTGCTTTAAAATGAATAATCACTCTCGTGTGGCTATAAAAGCTGGCGGCTGCAGCTGAGTAGTGCTGTTATCCTGTACTCGGGCTGTAACATTTGGACTGTCAGAGGAGGCTTTTTACTGTAAAAGTAAGAGCGAGGGGCCTTCAGGGGAGACATTTGTTCCAAAACGATTAAGCCAGAGCCTGGTATCAGGTCGATTGAAAGTCATGGTTATAGGGGGCCATATTTTCTGTTATTTATGTACTGTTATAAAGCCTGATGTCCGTTTCCAAAATGTGAGGTAAACGTATGTATAAATGCTCCCTGCAAGTCAAAAGCCAGTGATTTAGCCTGAAAGCTGCTTCTTGCTTCTTCTAGCCAAGGTCAAGATCTGTCTTTTGCTTAAAGTTTTTGGAGAGGATTGTAGATGCTTTCGCGACCTCTCCGCTTGACTATTTTGGTTCAGGCCAGTACTCACTTTGCCCTCCGCAGCTTTCGACTGGCAAAAGAAAACATGACCACATTACAACAAGATTGGGCCTCCCTGTCTGCCTCACGATCGATTTTACGATTTCGTTGCTTGTTTTTTAAATGTTTTGAACTGCCCCAGCCGGCATGACCATGCGGGGCCCTTAAGGGTTAGGTTTGCGCTGCACATGGGGGTGCCAAGTTTTGTTTGCCGATATACAGGCTGCTCGTGGGACCCCTTTGGCGTATTTCAGCTGGTGATGGATGCTGCTGCTTGCCTTTTGACTGTCAAAGAAAGCATGGCTACAATACACCAGGATCATTGCACCCATACGTGGGCAAACACAGGCATGCTGGCCTGGGACCAGCACCTCCTTTACTAATGAAATGTTCCCACTCCAGCTAGGGCACTTTGTTAGTCGTGTAATCAGATGCTCCTAGATGTACCTAAGTCTCACCTGAAAACCAAAAAGGGTCTGAGCTTGTGCTCCTAAACTATGGAGCATCTTACCTTTATATAATAAAATCGCCCAGACCACAGGGGTCTCTTATTGGCCTTCATTTCATAACCAACTTACCAACCAACTCTTCAACTGTGTTCCTTTCTTTCACTTTAATTTGTTGGCTGCTGTCCTTCTTGTTGTTAGGTGCCTTTTTGCTTTATGAATAGAGGTTCTTTTCTTGACTGTCCAACTGTGGGAAAAGGTCAGAGCTAACAATATGTCTCCTGCCTCTGGGAGATAACATAGAGGTACTGTTTTCAGGGCAGTCTCTAGTTTTACCAACTGATTTCACAGTTTAGCCTGATGAGAACAGCCAGTTCTGGTATTTCCTGGTCTCAAGATAGTCTGCAGAATGTTCTGGCCACGTGAGTTGGGCGATATTCAGTCATCACCTGGCAGCACTCTTTTGCTGGCAGCACTCCGGGCTCTCAGAGGCTGGAGAGGACATTAGGCCTTCCAGACTTGATGACAAAAGGAAGGTATTAGGTGTCCAGTAATGGGAACAAACCTAAGACAAATCTGGCACCAGCTCTTGGAGCACAGAATAAATCTGGTGGTTTGTTCGGGGGGATTGTGGGCCAGTGAGGGAGCGCGCGTTTGAGTGATTCCTCCTCTGTTCGCCTCAGTAACGAGGCCATGGGAGCCTCCAAGGGACCAATTTCTATCTGTTCTGCAGGCCATGTCGTGCCTTTGTATTAAGTTGAAGAGGATGAAGAGAAAGAGGGAACAGGAGGTGAGATTAGAGTAATTGGTGTAGGTGTTAACACCCAGACACCTGCCACTATTTTATGTCCCTCACACTCTTTCAAAGATCACTGTTGTGTTTTTAGGTCTGTGAGATATTTTTTTTTCCCCACTTGAAGCTATACAGAGAACAAACTCTCCGGAGATGAAGAGGCTCAGGTTCAGTTGTCCCCCCGCACATTTTTATATGCTTTACAACACCAACTTTTTTTCCTGCCGTTTGGCCAGAGTTGCAGGTTCTTGGACCCTCACCTAGACAGAGAAGCTGCTGCTGCAGCGGCGGAGGTCTCATTATGGGAGTCAACCTAGAGGGTGAATGTAACTCCGAGCCGGAAAAAGTATTCATTACTACGGGAAGCTTCTGGATGCAGCAGAGAGCAGGGGAAGCAGCGGATGCTGCAGGGGCAGACAGGATGCGCCCGGCGAAATCAGATGCTCTGTCACAGTAAGCGGGTCAGTAGCCTCACGTCAAAGTGGCACAATCTTGTAGGCCGCGGAAATAATGCAGCATTCGTGAACACAGATATTCACCGTAATGGCGAAAAATACAAGTAGAGAAAGAAAAAAAAATCATTACAACAGGTCAGAATCATCAGTAGCAGCAAAGTGTTCAAAATTTGAAAATGGGACATCTTTGTACACTGAGGCCTCATTTTCAAAAGCCAATTGCACTGGATTGTAAATGTTGATTATTACCCATATGACGACAAATGCATCATTTTGATTCTGATAGATTTTCAATAATTAGAGAGGCGGTGGAGTCCAAAAGTGACTTCAGGTCCTGTCTGAATAAGTACACAAAGACAATTACTTTTTCTGATGATGAAAATGTTAAAATGCAAATTGAAAGAAGTGAAATTTTTTTTTTTTAATTCACTACAGAAGAACACACTCATTGCAACCTAACTTACAGACACAATGGACAGCAGCTGAGGCTACTTAGATGAGTGATTCCCTTTTGACACAGTATATGACACATTGTTGAACAAAAACAGACTCATTTTATGGGCAGTACTCAAAATGTTAACTGTCTTGGCTTAATTTCTGTCTTTATATCTCAATAAACAAATAAAATCAAACATTAACCTTCTACACAATCATTTTCATGATGAATAAACTGTAAATCCATTCAAAACTGGGACCCGCAAGTTGCTTTTTAATGCTTTGATGCACCGTCAGTTGCTAATAATTAATTGAAGTCATCTGTAATGTGACACACATTTTGATTTGCTTTTTTAATTTTTTACCAAAGGTCCTAACATCACAGTGTTTTGTAAATTAAGGAATAAACATTAAGTCTGCCTAGAATATAATACTAGCTAATAAAATATACACATATGTTAGAGCTTACCTATGAAAGGTGGACACATTTGAATGTTAGTTGTAGTAAGATATAATCAATTACATTGGTCTACATGTGATTGTAATACACTTTGTGAGTCTTTCACATATTACAATTAATTATGTTTTATACAATTTTACAATTAAAATGTCGGTACACTGTTATTACAATGTTATTAAAGTTCAATTAATTTACATTGTTGTAATAATTTTGTGGCAACAAACAATAAATCTGCAAAAAAAAAAAATGTAAAAAAGAAGCATATCAGAAGTATATCACCGCTGTGATGACTCACCAGATTGTTGGTGGAGGTTCACTGCATCGAGCTGCATCCTCACCAGATTCAATGGATCACCACCATCACGTATCCTGCTTAGTTACAGCAGAGGGCTACACACACACACACACACATACACACACACACACACACACACACACACACAACAAAGCTAAGAGAAAAGTATTTTAAAAAATGGATGGACAACTGCAGATAACCACCACACCTCACACTTCTGGAAAGTCATAAGTGATTGTTGAGGGAGGTTACATTTGTATGTACAATTTTTTTTTTTTTGGGAAATGATGCATGCTCTACCTTAAGTTGTCATTTGTCACATATTCAGTTGAGAAACACCAGCAATGAGTTGGTGCTGTATTTACCTTTAAAATATGTTTTACAAATGTCAAATTGGTGCATATTAACAATATTCAATAAGTATAAGGCTGCCTAGGGAAATCACTGAGCTGCATTGAACATTACTATTAGCAGGACACATAGTAATAAATTCAAAAACTGATTTACAATGAACAAATTTGGCCAAACAGATCAAATCTTGTTTGCAGTGTACCATACATAATGTGACTTCAATAAAGGGTTAAACAAGAAAAAGAAGAAATCTTTGGTACAGAAGGATATGTGTTTGATTGTTGAGCAGGCAGCACACACAATTACCTATTTACCAACATGACAAGCAGCAAGATTAATGAGTGATTAGATGTCAACTTTATTGCAGAAAGAGTCATCTCCTACACCATGTATACCTCCAGGAATTGAGGTTAATGTTTGTATCAGAAATAGTGTCATCCGTTTATTAAGTCATAATCACATTTTTTATGCCTTAAGCTTCTGGTTCTTTACTCTCCAATGCTACTTTGGTATGGTCCATTATTATTTAACAGTGACAAACTGAATGTGTAAAAATCTGCATCTGATAAAGGACAGGACTTTAATGCATTTGCTCACATAATCCAAATGTGACCAGAGTGCATTTTCAGTCCATTTACTGTGCATTTTTCAGCTATTATGATGAATCCGCATACATCTTGGCAATGTCATGAAGCTGAGCAGCTGGCTCAAAACTCCTTGGATGCCAACCCTTAAAAAAAAAAAGCATGATGTCCATCCAAAGGTACACACCATCTCCAATATCTGCCAATTGACTGAGATGCAGATCCACACTTACAGGGTGCACAGGATCCTGCAGCTTTTATGAGATGTAAAGATTATATATATGCTTATAGATATTATATTTGTTTCTAAACATGTATGTTATTAAAGTACAGGGTGTAGCTTCTGGCAAAAAGTTAAATGTCCTATCCACCTAAATCTTATTAAGAGTGTTTGGTATCAAGATTTCAGGGTTGTTTGTTTTACCTTTATTGAATTTTGATCTAATTTCCCCTTACATATAATTTTAAACTACTACTATTATTACTTTTAATAACATCCTTTAAAGCCTTTGAGCATGCTGAGGGCTTAAACATGCAAGAAAGTCACAAAGGGAGAGAAGAACATAGGGCTAGATTATTATGGTTGTGTGGTACTATAGTATTTTTTTCATGTCCCCTTCAGAAATTATTCTCTTAAAATGAAGCTTCAAACCACTGGACCCTTGCCACAACAGATTTGAATTTCTCATCTTCACAAATGCACGACTGACAATGTCTTGCTGTTCAAAACAATTTTTTTGTATATATATATATATATATATATATATATTTACAAAAAAATAATAATAAACTCTAATACATTAACCAACAGTGTCAATGGTGAGAAACCAGATACAAGGCTTATTTCCAGAGTTTGCTGCCATACTGACAAAACAAGTCAACAGTGTGAACGGCATTGTTTATCTGTTACCAAGGGAACTTTTCATTTCGGTGGCACTGACCTTCCAATGAGGAAAACGGCTTACCATTAAAGCACAAGTTCATTGTCTTGGGTGAGCTATGACCTTTCGCAGGCGAGCTACGGCATGGCACTGAACCACAGAGGCTGTTTGGGCAAACTGCACGCTGAGCTTTGAGAATGTTATTTTCTGTTTCCAGAAATGAATCAGAGCAATTCAGGAAAGAAAAAATGTAATGGGCGATTGCTTCCATGTGTTGTAAAAACACTTTGTGCGGTCAACAGACTAGAAAAAGAGCTACAGTATATAAAAGCCGGTAAATAAAAGCATTTACCATTACCCAAGAGGAAAGATTTAAGATGCAGCTTACACAGTAATCATGTGTGCTATTTCTAAACATCACTCTTACTCCTGACTAATTTCTGGCTTTCCAATGCTCTGAAACACTAATGTGTATGTATATAACGGAGGCAATTATTGTCTTTATAGGGTTTAAATGGATGATTAAATATAACATAGAGACAAAACTAATGGAGAAAATTGAAACAACTCTATCTGTAAGAGTAATAGGATCAAATTGTGTAATCCTGCACTTTAACCGAAGAGCACAGCAGTTTGTTTTTTTTTGGTTTCATAAACTTGAGCACTGTTTGGATCTGCTGAGTGGTGGGAGGTCTGTTCTGCACTATTCTCGTGCTTTTTTTCCTTCCAACTGCAGCTAATCAGATGGCGCCCGGTGAGTGTTCATATGGAGCGCTGCCACCCGCCAACCCCCACCACAGAGGGGAAATTATAATCTTTCCCTCTCCCCAACCCTCCCTGTCTCGCCGTCTGCCTTCCTCCGCCGCCGTGGTACCCAAGCCAGCTGGGTGTAAAATTGCGTCTTGTCATTTAATTAAAAAAAAAAAATCTTTGTTTTCACAGAATTAATCTTTCTGCTTTGCTCCACTTAAGTTGAAAGCTCAGCAAAATGAAGCCGGCTGTATCTGTATCTGCAATCTGTGGAGATGAGTTTGAGAAGGCGCAGAAAGATGAATAATGATCGGCTGCCTTTTTTTTTCGCCTATGTGTTACAGTTTGCTCTGTGGGAGCCATAAATTACCCCCCCACACACACACACAACCAGAGGGCTTTCGAGGTACTGCACTGAAATGCATCATTATTAAAGAAATAACCTCATTTGCTTCCAACAGGTGGGCACTGTGACACCACGTTTCTGTTTGATCAAACTTTTGATTAAAACAAGCTTTGTTAAACTGGCAATAAAGCAAACACAGGTGCAAACATACAAAGATGTAATTTGACACATGCAAAAAGTATATGATGAACAAAACTGGTAAAATTGAGGACCCATCGCATTTTGATACCACTGATTCCACTGTACTGTCCCTCCATTTGTAATGCAGGCACAATTTTCAGTGATCCACTCTTACTAGACTTAGAAAAAGTGTAGCGTCACCTGCAAAAAATAATCAGATTTCTAAAGCTGTGCATAAATGCACTAGGATTCCACCGAAAATATCAAAAAGAAGCTCTCCATTTGACCGAAATTACATTTGTCTACCTGCCTAAAAAGCTTAAATGTCACTCACCTTTAAAGAAGTGATAACTTACACCCATCACAAATGACACAGGGTTTTTTGCATAAAACACCCACTGAATTACCACAAGTTTTTTATTTTTTTATTTTTGAAGCAGTGGACCTTCTGAATAACAGAGACTATCAAATGTAGTTTAGGTTTAAGAGTAGGCCTTCAGACCAGTGGGCGTTCCCGTGGATAAGCCTCATATCACCCACTGCCCTTTATAGGCCTCATTCAACTATAAATGGTCAACATAGTCACTGGTGAAGTGAAGGAATATGGGGAACGCAACAGTAAAACGATTATCTGGATGTGTCAGTAATTACATCATGTCTGGATAAAGGTTCTGTGTTTCTTCCTTACTCACGAGAACATAATGTCATTTCATGTAAATAGCATACAAACATCCCTGCTGACACTGGTAACATTGAACAAAGGCAAATAGGTGATTTGTGATTTTGGGCCGTACAAGTAAAAAAATGACTTGAAAATGACTTCCTCAAAGTCTGCGAGAAAAGGGAAGGTGATGAGGAGCATTTACAAGTAACAATGAGAGAAACACATTAATTCTGTCACGATCCAGGACTAAAGCTGTGTGTGCAGACGCCTGACCGAGGTGCTGATTGCATCAGACACGCTTCTGCAACAGAAGCAGCGTCCCTCAGTACTTTTTACCCTCACCAGTAAACAAATAAAAGCCAACACTTGGTCACAGGTCAGTGATGTGTGACAGTTTGAGTTAAATTATATAATGAGAAATTTCTCTTTTTATTTAGTTTGTCTTTTTTATGCTGGCATTCTCACAAACAAGTATGGTGACTTTGAACGATTTATTGATTTTCATTCTCTACAATGGCTGTGCTATGGATAACATCCCTGAAAGATTGTAATTATAGTAAATCAGCGGGTATGGTTAATGTATGGATAGGACAACTACAACATTTAGTTTGGGAAAATATTGTTTTAATGTGGAATAAAAAGGCAAATGTTGAACGCAAACTATGGTTTCCTGTGCGGCTGAATGTTAGTGCTGAGCATAAACTGTGGATACTCACCTGCCACAGCTAGGATTTATGCCTGTTTTCACACAGGGGGAAGTTTAGATCCCAGCGCTACGTGTTTGTCCTGGAGTTGTTTGGTTCAAAAAGCTTTACATGTCTCCTCTGATCTCTGATGTGACGATGTACAGTCAATGCAGACATAAGCTAGAGGTCATCACTGACTGCCAATCACCCTATTCGGTCCCCTGTAGGCTCATTAAAAGGGGGGTGTTTGATCCAGTCGGACTCTCCTTGCGTTAGTGTCTGACCAGTCCGATCAATTTGTATGAGCGGCGGCGGGCTCATAAAAGACATGTGTTTAATGAAAATACAAATAGATGTAGATTGAGGAAGGCGCCCGCTGAGGAGCAAGGCAGGGATCAGATGGGCTCATGATTCCAACCTGGGAGAGTCGGCGAAAAGAGGGTTATACTTATTAACCTTTCTGAAATGGCTCATGAGCTGAGTCTTTATTGATGACCCAGGTTATGAAGTCACAGCGATTCCTCCCGGAAGCCGAAATGAAAGGTTAAACTATTCACATTAATTGCTCTACAAGGTGGCTTATCGACAGCCCCTTAAGCTGCGGCGAGAAGAAGAGCAAAAAGATCGGCGGTGGGGGAAGAGACGGGGAGGAGAGAACGAAGGCGGCCGGGCCACAGCTGACGTTCCTGCGAGTTATGAACAAACTGTTTCCTGATAGCGCCAAGCCTCCTAACAGGCCTATGAATAACTCAGAGGGCAGGCACTGACGACGGCCGTCGCCAGCCGCAGAGGATTGGGTTTTTCCATGAATAAAATCATGAGGGGAATTCACGTCGGTAAATACAAAGACATTTGCACATAAATGTGCAGCTCTTACCGACGGCGTCCGCAGCAATTCTTCCACTCTTGTCTGTCAGGCTCACAACATCAAACAGCGCTCATGCGCATGTACGGCATGCACAGGAACCATGGTGGAATCATAACAGATATACTGCCGTGAAGCAAAAAAAAAAAAAAAAAAGGCAGCTACCGAAGGTGTAACGGTACTTATCGCTCACACTTCAAAAGGTGTTATGTATGCAGCACTTCGCCTCAAATCATTTGCCTTGGCGGCGACAGCACTGCAAGATGCCTGTCCAACACTTTCAGCCCAAGCAAGATACCGTATCTCAACTACTGGTCAGCCAGACGGCCATGAGGACGATTCCACGAGAAGCTAGCCTGAAAACACTGCAGGGTGTCCAAATCATATTGTGTGAATGTGCATTGATGAGAGGTGCAGAAATGTTGACAGGAGGTATTAACTTTAACGGTTGAGGTAATTTAGGTGCTTTATTGGCACTGCTTCATGAGAACACAATAGTGACATGGCCCGCTCCCCATGGTTCTGTCTGAGATAACAAAAATACAAGTCTTATTTTAATTGCAGTAGACTCAATAAAGCATACATGAGAAATTTATATTCCATTTCTGCCAAATTTGTTCTGCTGCATGATGCTATTACACACTGTACTTTTAAGGCTTCCCAGATAATATCTTAGAAACATGATCACACTAACTAATATGAGATATGTGGAATGGCAAGCTAATTTTGGCTCTCAATCAAAGGCAATTAGAGTAGGGCGGCTGTGGGGTAGAAACAAAGGGACAGAAAGAAGAGAAAAAAGACATACCTATGCTTGTGATTGGAAGTGACCTCCGGCGGTGTCTACTCACACAGATAATGGTGATTGAGGTGGGGGAGGCAGCTGAGTGTAATGTGTGTGTGTGTGTGTGTGTGTGTGTGTGTGTGTGGAGGGGAAGCAGTGCTAAAAGGAAAGCTGGAATGATTTGTCAGAAGATCATTTAGTTGCTAACAAAGAGCTAATTTGGAGTTGATGTCCAGGCTGGGTAAACACCAAGCACCTGTAGCCTGTAATGAACCTTACAAACCCCCTGTTTGGGTGTGATGTTGCACCACTGAAACAAGTATTTCATTTTCTACTTTAAGTAGTTCAGTTTTTTTGCCATTTGTCAAAAAATACATTTAAATTGTGCAAATTTGATCTGTTGACAATGGCATACCTGTATAAGCCACCTATCACTTGTTGCATTGTAACCAATCAACCAACCATTTGTTAAAGTTTGCAGCAGTTTTTCTTTTTTTATTTCTATTCTGCTTCGTTTATGAAGATGTTGGGTAAGCAAAAGAAGCATCTCACGTTGTGTTGCTTTTGTACAAACTGTACAGCCCATTGGGGCAAATGTGTGATTTGTGGTTCTGGGCTATACAAATACAATTGAAGTGAATTGAATCCCAGATTTTCTCTTTCGTATAATGTTGCAGTACAAATTGTTCTGTACTATTAATTACTATGTTGCAGTACAAATTGTTCTGTACTATTAATTACTATGTGATCTTTGCGAGGTGAGATTCATTAATTATTGCTGAAGTAGTGTTGGCCTGAAATGATCATATGAATGCTTTTACCAAATCATTTTTTTCTATTTTTTATCATTATTGTTACAATAAATAAGTAACTAACTGGTAAAAAACAACTACTCCAGATGTCTTTGGCTGCAGGCTCTCGCCTTCACCAACCTAAACTACTCTAGGGTACTTTATACTGCATTTTGCCAAACACCAGAAATGTAAATGAAAGCTACACAATCTTAAATAGTGCTACAAACTACAGAAAAGAACAGATCTAAATTAATGTTTCGGGAATGAAAGAAAAAAAGAAAGGTTTTTATTTAGTTGGTAGTATCTTCCACACTGTGAACCCTACAGTCCTCAGACCCACTGCCCAGGAAGGAGTGTGAGCCTCATCGCTTTTCCTTCCTACATACTGCACAACCTGGGAACTGTTGCACAAAACCTCAATAGGGTATCAACTTTCCAGCTACATTAGCAGGATTTAGCTGTGATCCTGTTGCACATTACTTACCATGGAGATTTATTCTGTGGGGCTAGCCTGCTCCAGACTAGGCTACCAGCCAGGCTGGATTAATCCTGGTGCTTCATCCGTCAGTCAGCAGTAACGCCAATGCTAAATAAATGTTATTTTACAGTTAATCCATGGTCCTTTTATATGTATATTGACTAATGTTAATTAGCCCACATTAAAATACATTGTCATTCAGCTAAGCATTATAATTTTTATAATACAATACAAGACAATATAGAACATTAATAACACGAGAACTGCTTATGCCTCGTTAGGGTCGCTGGAGCTAATGCTGGCGCATTGCAGATGAGCCTATCGTGGGGCACACACACCGTTTACTCACAAACCCATACCGACGGGCAATTTAGAATCTAAATGTACCTGAGCATGTAGAGAGTGTGTTTAGGGGAGGATAGTTCTCCTCAGGAGATGGTCAGAAAGTACTGGAGGGACAAAAGATGAGGCCTGAAGGCCCCTGTTCTGCAAAAAGTGTGCATATGATCATAGTGTTTGTTTTAATTGGATCTATTTATTTCCAATAAGATGGCAATTTCTAATGATATAAAATCCACTGTTGACACAGTATATTATTTGGCGTATATACTTACAGCTGCTACGAATAGAATTCCCAGCAGCATTTTAACATTTATCTTTCTTGCTATCGTCGTGTACATACTTAATGTCAACTCCCTGTACTTCTCCACTTTGTAGATCAAACTTTCATCATCCAATCTTCAGCAATTTCTCCTGGTTTGATGCCATGCATCTTTGTCTCTCTCTCTCTGTATGTATTCATGTGTGTTTGGCGGTCACCCAACCCCCGCCTCCTGTAGGTGTGTATGTGTGTGTGTGTGTGTCCCTGTTTATCTTACTACACAATGGACAAATGTGTATAAATGTGCTTTTTTATTTTGAAACTTATTTCATTTAAAAAATTGAAAGGACGGTGTGCTGTTACTAGTCCTGTCGGGTGCAATCTGCTCTGTGGAGCTGGAAGAATTTGCTTCACTCATGATAAAAATGCAATTGTACAACAGACTTTCTATTTGTGCATGATGGATTGAAACTCTTCTATGAGATGTTCAAAACTTTGGATATGTTTGCTTTCTTTAAACTTTATCCCTGACCTGTCTGGTGTGTTTCTTGGTATTCATCATGCTGTTTCTTCACAATTCACACTTCACAATTATGCTCTGCTTGGTTGATCAAAAAAAAAATCCCAATTTAAGTTAGTAGTTGTATTCAGACAAAAAATGTAAAAAAAAAGAAGTTCAAGTATGAATACTTTTGCAAGGCACTGTATGTATTGTTATAATAAGGGTTATTGTTTGCAAAGTCATTTCTGTGGCTGTTTCGCCACCGCAACTACAAGGCTCAATGCTTGAAAAAAACAAAAAGACTTTAGTTTGCATTGCTTCAAAAGTTAGATAAGAGAAATAATTCCAGCATGAGATGCAACAGGAGATGTCCCCACTGACATGATCCTTGCTTATAATGTTTCACACCGCTCAGCTTTGATCCACCGTCGTGTTTTCTCCTCGTCTCTGTTGTCAACTCCAGAGATACAATTTTTTTTTTAATATATTCAATCTACTCCAGAGAGCTGAGCGTGTTTACAGCGTTCCCTACCTCTCTTTACCTCTCTCTCTGTGTCTCCTCCCACCTTGTCTCTCGTGTCTCCGAGGTGAGATGAGGAAGCATGTTTCCCTTTATTCAAACTCCTGTTTACCGAAGCAATATTGCTTCCTCAGATGTAGCCATTGTGTTTACCCTCTCAAGGACAAGGACCGACTCTGCTCCTCCTTCCGTCTCCTTCTCCTCCTCTTCCTCCCTGTCAGGCTCAGATTGGTTCGCTTCACAAAGACAGCCTCGCGCGTTGCCGTGTACCTAATCTCCAGATTTGATTGTTAACAAGCACATGGAACACGTCGCCTTTCTGAGCCTCCAATAACCGAATGCACCGAACGGCAGGCTCTGCTCTCCCGAACACTGTTTCCTTGTCACTCTTTTCATTTCAGACTTTTAGATATTTGTCCCTCAAGGGGAAATTGATTTGTGAAAAAAAAGACATACACATAACAAGCAAGAGGACATGGGACATCACAATGGCAAATATCCAAAAGAATTAAATATTGTATCTGTTCTGTTATGACTATTCTATGACTAATTTATTTGATCATTTATTTATCAGGATATTCATACATTTAAAGGTACAGTATCTAGTTTTTCATGCCACCTACTGATAAGGAGTCAGATTAACACTGACTGAATACTCCAAAGTGTAGAAGAAGCTATAAACCACCAAGCTCTGTCTTTAAAAAACTCCTTTGGTTTGTCCATTCTGGGCTACTGTAGAAATGCAGAGGTGCTACATGGTGGACTCCACAGGGAGAAACCCACTTCCCATATATGTTAAAATGGCTGACTGTAAGTAATAAAAAACACAATTATTGTTTTGATTGAATTATGTAATAAAAAAAACATCCCTAATAATATTATATTCCAATTATTTGCTGGACTAAATCTTACAGAGTGCACCTTTAAGCTTTATCAATTTATTCTTATAGATGTATTCATTATTCTATTGGTCATTCTTATAGTGAATAAATGACTGATTACTGATGGCGCTGCTCTATTTATTTCTATTATCTACATTTTTAATGGTTAGTTTACTTATTTAGTTTTCATTCATTCTTTTAACCACTTTGAAAATCACTTTTTAAGTTATACATTTGTCTTTAATGATTTGCTCACTTGTTCATTCCTGCATTTATCTGACTTTCACTCGTTCCATGTATAGGATTAGTTAATTATAATGAATATGTTCATTTCAACATTCATATGCCATCACATGAGAAATCTTTGTTACCTTCGGTAATGGTTAATGTCAGTATTTAATTGCTCATTCATACATTTTTTTTCAATTATTATTTCATTTTATAATCAACATTCAATTATGAATTCACATGTTTATGCACTTACTCAGGATTCTATTAATGCATTCGCTCATTCATTCATTCATTTGTTCCCTTTTGATGTGCTTTAATCTAATTTGCTGACTGTTTCATGTCATTAATTATTCATATCTGTTTTCACTCAGTCAAATATAGTTTTCTAAACCGCATGAGCTTAATCAATCATTCATCTCAATAGATATTCATTCGTTTCCTCTTTCTTTGAGTTTTTAGAGTCATTGGTTTGTTCCAGGTTGTATTGACTGACTTGTTCATAGTCATGTGTAGACTGTGTAAATATACAATTCATGTATGAATGCATGATTTCCATGCATGCATTTGTTTGGTATTTTCCTGTGGTTGAAAACACTTGGAGCTAAAGTAAAGGCAGCGTGTCTCATCAGAAAGCCGTTCCGGCTGCTCGGCGAGGAGTGATGTCGGCACGCCGGGTGGCGGCTGTGGGCGAGTGATTAGGGCTGAGGTGAGAGACGTCGACTCAAATCAGATCTGAAATGTGGCATTAATGGAGATTAAAAGCTCCGAGCGTCAGCACTGCACAGCTCGGCCTTACCTGCACTCACCTTTGATTTTTTCTTTTTTTTTCCTTTTTAAACCTGTCCAACAAAATCACTAAAAGCCTCCAACTTTTACTCTGCATGCAGAGCATGCACCTGCATGCACCTCCAGGTATTCTTCAGGTTGTGCAAACATCTATTTGTAATCTAATCCTAATCTAGATTAGGTAATGGTTATGGGGAAAGTCTCCAGGGAATGAGTCACTGTAACATGCTTCGAAGTGAGTAGAAACACAACGCTGTGTCTGTAACCTCAGTGAATCTCTGTGTAAGAACTACATTGACCCCGAATTCTGTATCATTTGGACTGTGCTGCCATTTCCTCTTTCTCCACAAAGATAGAACAGGCAGCCAAAGTGTGTGTGTGAGAAATCAGATTCCTGCAGGATAAGCCGCGCTAAATCATTAATACAACATGACTAATAAGGTGTTGAGACAGGTCAGCTTTGATCCGCTGGACCTGCAGTCTTCGTATTGTATCTCCTTCAACAGAGGGATTTAAGGACCGACCCGCTTGGCTAATTTCCCAGTTTTTACCATTGATGGAGATATTATTCCTGTGTTAACCGAGAGGGTTAGATGTCAATCAGGGTTGGATGTAGCGGCGTGTGATGATTAGAGCTTCTCTCTCCAGGATGCATTCGGAGACTAATCAGAATAATCACTTTAATGAGGCCTCTTTTCCCAGCCACGCCACAGAGCGCCGGGGAGCCTCGCCACTTCCTGTGCGGTCCAGCTTCGTTCCGCCTAATGAGATGAGGGCGAGATGAAAACCCAGACATGCCAGAAGAGTTCCGCCATGCCACTATGCAGCGTAAAATACTTAAAGGGAGGATGAGCACTACTGTCTCTTTGTAGAAAATAAGCAGACGCTATTAGCAGCCTCCCTGGCTGCTCCCGACCGCATTTTCTGACAATTCTTAAAATTCACAGGTCGCATGAACTATACCACATGACCCATGCCAGTAAGTACACTGTGGTGACTACTTAGCTAGCTATGGTCGATTAGTCTTTCAACTCGGACTATTGTCATTGTCCCAGTATAAACATATGCATGCAACCTTAGCAGGTTAGCACAAAGAGGTAAATGCATAGTGTGCATGTTACTGGATTCTTCTAGTTTGAGGTATTCTGTTTTATATTTTACGTTACTGTTCAGCTTCCAGATCGGAGCTCGATGCAGCCATCTTGCACAATATCTTGTGCGTTAGTCCAACTTCGGCTTGACTGAAATCGAGCTATCGCCACAAGAAGACGTGGCGGTGTGTAGCAAAGCGAGGGATTAGGGTCACGGTATGTTGCAGAATAATGACATGCATCTAAATTATCGATAGAGACCAAAACCTTTTTAACATACAGGGCTATAAACCTGTTTATTTCTGCTGTAATGTTGCTTTTTAATCGAGGTCAATGGGAATTGACTCTCTTCTGGAGTCTCGAGTGTCCATTCAAGGGACCATCATTTTTGTCAGTTCCATGTTTGCTCAGTTTTTTCTACAGCTTTTTTTATGAGATCTTAGCAGACTGTGTATGTGAGGTGTATAGTGTTGCCCTCTACATGTGCAGTTTTTTTGTTTTTTTCCAGTTTTCTTTCTCTGCACGTTGCATTATGGGACACTACATAGTGGCGGTCCGTGTACACCCCAGAGGGCACATTATTATCACGTTTCGTCCACAGGAAGGTCACCGGAAAGGGCAATTCACCACATTGTGTCACTGGAAGGGCATCCCAGAGGACAATTAATCACATTGTCCACTCATGGATTTTTTTTTTTTCCTCAACATGGGGTCATCCCGTCACTTGGGGCACAAGATCAGAGATTGCTGATATGGGTTGTTCGCGCTAATGTATTCTGTTGTCGAGATTACGAGCGAAACAGGCCAAAGTGTCTGACAATAACGGCGCTATTAATAATAATACTGAATATTGATCCGCACTTGAGTGGAATCCCTTCATCAATTTAAGAGCCTCCTAAAGACAACCCACGGAGTGCTGATCAATTCCACACTAAACATGCCATCAATTAAACTGCATCATAACAGAGGTAGCAGCATCTGCTGGTGAATAAAAAAGATCCGGTATTGTCCTGATCCAGCGTGCGACGCGTATATTGGACTAACCCGAGTCACCTCCCCTGCTCTGCGTGGAGGTTGAAGGGCTTTAATTAGCAGGTGGTGACACACATCAATCACGGGTCTCCGAGACCTTGCGAGCCGTGAAAAGGCAGACGAGACGAAAATACGTTTGACCTGTCCGGGACTAAATTAATTATCCAATTACTCCCTTCCGAGTGACTGTGCTGCCCAGATAACTTCAGAGCTATTTACAACTGACTGCTTCGCCAAGATAACAAAAGGGCTGGTTGCAGCATAATCACTTCACGTGGTAAATGATCGGCCCAAAACTCCTGAGACTGCCAAAAACTCCCCAGACCGCCGAGAAGCCATCAGCATATTTTACCTTTTTTTTTTTTTTTCTCTCGGGGAAACGGATGATAAGGTAATGAGCAAAGATACGTCGGGGAACGGGGTGGGAAAAAAAAACACAAGGTAACTGAAAACAAGACAACGAAAAGGTGATTTAACTGAAAAAACCTAAATGCGCTTATTTTGTCACTCATTTACTCACATTGCTCACATCCATCTCCAGTCCATCTGCAGCCGCTGCAGCCAGTTGTTTCATTACTATTGCGGCCATCCATTTTGTTCTTTATCTCGCCCAAAGCCCGGGAGGACGAGGAGGAGGAGGAGGAGGAGGAGGGAGGAAGAGGAGGGGGGAAAGTGTGGCTGCAAGACCGACTGTCGCTCGTGTCTAAAGCCCAATTACACCCTCCATCCACTCATCACCTTGGCTGGAGGAGGAGTAGCAATGTTTTAATCCACAAGTTTTTTTTTTTGTTGCCACACGGCCAAGGACGGCGGCCAGCAGGGAGATTAATCAGAGGTGCGTAACAATCTCCACGGATCAGAAAGTGCTCTGCCAGA
Organism: Eupleurogrammus muticus; assembly: GCA_036785175.1. Taxonomy (NCBI): domain Eukaryota; kingdom Metazoa; phylum Chordata; class Actinopteri; order Scombriformes; family Trichiuridae; genus Eupleurogrammus; species Eupleurogrammus muticus. Next base: position 16,874,297 of record JAYKQN010000018.1, on the reverse strand, counting down.
TATCGCCACTCGGCCCCGTGTTCTCCAGGAGTAAACATATTTCACTCCGTCGAACAAAAGACGAAGAGTTGCGTGTGTCTTTTTTTGCTGGAAACAATCACAACTTTATTTTCTCACTCACATTCTAATGGAGGATCCGTCTTTTTGTTTCTCACTTTTTCGTCGATGAAAGAGGCTACCTCGCCCTAACTAAAAGTTTTAAGAAGAATCTCTGTTAAAAGAGAACACGGAATGATAAGAAGCCAAGTGATCGCATCCTAACTGGACGTCTGCCAATCACACGAGGAAGAAGGAAATTTTGGCCCCCGGAAAGGCTACGAAAAGCTGCTGGTTCGACACGGAGCTGCGAGGAGGGAGCGGTGGGATCAATATGGCGTGTCAGAGGCCTGCAGGGCCCGGCGAAGACGCCCCGAGGCCCGGCTCCGCAGATGGTGGTGGGGGGGTCTCGGGCAACGTCAGAGCCAATGTCAAGCAGAAGGTAGAGAGAGTTCAAACCCAGAAACACGATTATTGCTTTGAACCGGCGGCCTCTCGATCGCACTCCCTGGCACTGATGTGTATTCATGACTAACGGGGCAAAAGAACGAGAGGAAAGGCCACGATGTGGGAGAATCCACACACACACACACACACACACACACACACACACACACACGTTTATGGACTAGTTAATCCGCTCTTTGATGGGCTGACCCTTTCATGGCAGCGGGAAAAAAAGCGCAAGGAGGCCGACCCTGACCACAACCCTGACTTTTCCTTTGAGAACAGAAGCAGAGGAAGAGGCGGTGGACAAGGAGGATTCCAGAACGGGAAAAAAAAAAACAACACACAGACGCGTTGTTCAACCGTGTTTCCATCTCTGCCCTGCAGCGTTCACACGAGATCCTCTTGAGTGGAAGCTGCCACCTGGAGATGCAGCAGGGCTTTTGTTTCATGGTACATTTACCTGTCCACTGTGAAACTTGTTCTTGCTCACTGCTCCTATACACTCCTATTTTGTACATATCCTAGTGTCATCTATCAACATATTGTCGTATAGGTTTAACAGGAGAGCACCGTTTCAGACCACTAACTGGGACAGTTTTATTATGTTTTAACCAAATGTTCCCTAAGCCGAACCGGACCTTAACCAAATCACTGCCACACCATGATACATCATTACAGAAGACATAACTAACAGAAAAAATAATAGATTAGAATGAAAATAAAACTTTTTCAGCGCTTCTGTGTAAATATTTGCATCTATAGCAGGGCGAGTCAATCACGTGGCCCCGAATGCCTTCACAAAAAGAAACTAATATTGTTTGGTGAATACATTTTTTAATTGGAATGCATGAATATGGAATACCTTAGAGCATATTGTTGAAATTTGAGTTTTATCTCATGTCAGTTGAAGGTTAATTAATCATGTCAACATTTATTACTGTTCCTTTAAATAAACATTATTATGACTAGATTGTGAAACTAGTCCTCGTAGTCACATGGTTATTAATATATAATATTTATAACTGCAGCCTGTCATTACTTCCTGTTGATGAAGGCAAAAGTAAATAAATATCAGACTGAGAAAAAGAGAAACCTTCAGGTCGCTCATGATAACTATGATAATATAAATATGTTCTTTATTCTCACAACTGGCAGACAGACTGGTGACGTGAAACCTGAGAGTAAAAAAAATAATTCACATTTAATTTTTGATTTTGCTACACACCATTTCCTCTTTGAAGTTTCCTCCTTTGTTCAATACGACTGATATGAAACAGAAAAAGAAAAACACGTAGGCTTTGAATTCACTTTTTCTCTATTTCCAATCAATTCTTTTCATTTTAATGAATAAAATTTCCAGTGCTTCCTCCTGCCCTGCTACGAGTCATAAATGGAAACTGTGTGTATTCTGTGATCCACTGAATACAATTTTTTGGTTTTCGTGTTTTTTTTTTTTTTTTTTCATTTACTGTCCGAGCCAGCTGACACTTCCAGATCATAAATGCCCCATAAATGGATCAAAACCTGGCTCTGTGCCCTTAACCGGACATATTATTTTACAACTTTTGCTGAAAAGTATCTTGGCTCCAATTTGCAATTATAATATGCAATCATATTAATAACATTTTACTTGTTATTTTACTGGTTTGCAGAAGCACAAGTCAACTGGCGTTTCCTCGGCTTGTGGATGACATTGGCTGAACAGGATGGCCGAGGAGAAGAAGGCTGGGGGGGGGCGTAAATTAAAATGTTGGGTTTTCGCTCCTGTGCACCAACAAGAAGACTCCTCTCTTTTGAGCCGGGCGGGTGCAGCTTCTGAGTGAATTAATGAGTGAAAGCAGCCCCCGTAACGAGGATGCCAGAGCATGTTAAGCCTGCAGCCCGATCCCAGTAAGCAGCGGTGAGGGCTGCAGTCTGCTTCAATGAGGAGTACTCAGGCTGCGGCTGGTGAAGGGGATAAAGCCCATACCTGCAACTGCTGCAGACACCACCTGTGTGCAAAGCACCGGCGCTAACAACAAAGTGGGTTCGAGCAGAGCACGGGAGAACGGCTCCGAGCAGAGCTGCATTTACTGCAGTATGAGCGGCTCCAGAAAAAAAATCGGAAGAATAGAGAAAAAGTTTAAAAAAAAAAAAAACAGAAAACTAAAACATTTCTTTCTATCTATTTATTTACTAAGACAAAATAAAATGGCAAAATCTCACATATGAGAAGCTAAATGTTTGAAAACTGGACGATGATGATGAGAAAGTCAAAAAACTTTTAAAATGCATTTTTAAAAGCTTTCATCTGCTATCTCACAATGTACATTTTTTGTTCATGTTGGTTACATGTCATTTGAAAGTCCATTTTAACCATTTTTCTTTACCAAAATCACACAGGATGTTTGATTCTGACTATATATATATATATATATATATATATATATATATATATATATATATATATATATATATATATATATATATGTGTGTGTGTGTGTGTGTGTGTGTTTGTTTTCTTGATTTTGGTCTTCTTAAAATGAGTTTAAATTGTTTTCTTCTTTTATCTAAATGTAACAGACTTTTTCTCTAATAATTCTGGAGGTTATCTCGTGTTCTTTGAAAAACCTGAAATAAGAACTAGGTATCTGCCAGTGGCATAAGGTAATACAAGATATTTCCTCCCTACAGGATTTCATATTTGGCAGTGTATGTAATTTGTTTGCAATAGTAGAAGGTAGAAGTCCTCTTCCAGTCTTTAAAATACCCAAATTTATCCCCCAAATCCTTGTTAGTAGCCACCGGATTTTCTTGATCTCCATATAAAAACTGTTCTGATCCATTTAAATATTAATACAATTCTCAAAATGCAGCCATCGCAAATATTGCTTGTGAAGCCCTGTTTGTGCAGTTGAGTGTGGCTGTTTTCGCTTTTCTCTTTGTCTGTTTTGTATAATTCTTCTCTCTAGGAACCAGACATCACCAGTTGACAGAACTGATTTCAAGGAGATTTGACGATATTTGAGAGAGATTTGCGCTCCTGACACCGTGAGCTTACGGAGACAATTGCCGCCGAAATACCAAAACGGACAGATGGAATTCTTTGCGCTTGTAAATAAAACAGCGCCGTGCTCTTCTGGGAGTTTGATCTAGCCGCCTGCAGGAGCAGAGGTTTCAGATTTTTTTTTTTCTTTTTCAAGAAATGTTTCATGTGCATATTTGATGAGGAATACTTTTTCCAATCGAGCTCTTCATATTACATGGCTTCCTTCATTATTCAGTGCTTCCCATCATACATCTGGCCACCGTAGCCACAGGATGACCCCGAGGCCTTGTGACTGTGATCAATGCATGCAAATTTAAATCAGCCCGTGGTTTCCTGCTGACTTTCTAAGTGCATCTAGATGCTTACTAAGCTCCGGTGAACGCAGGCATCCCTGCGTCTTTCACCTATAATCCAATCAAAGGCACTAAAGGGACAAGGTGAATTTTAATAATCTGACATCTCTCCCCAGTGAGGCCCGCGGCTGCCAGCAGTGATCGTTACTGGTGCAGCTAGAGTGTGATGGTCTCCAAATCCTGCCCTGAAACATGGCTGCCATCTGGGCTGCTGATCAGTAACATGAAGCAAGGATTTAGTATAAGACTTCATGGTAATAAACTGTTTTTGTCACTGGTGAACAAAGTATTCAGACCTTAAGCATTTCATACTATTGAATTGTCTTTTTCAGTGATGGAAGAAATATTCAGATCTTAAGTCGAAGCAAAAATACTCCAGTAAAAGTCCTGCATTTTATAAAATTCCCACTTAAGTAAAAGTACATGAGAAGCAGTAGGACGCCAACCATTTTGTTGACTACTTTAATAATCAATTAATAAATTAGTTATTACTACTCAAGTGATATAGTAATATAATTGTACTGTACAAAAGAAAATTGTGCTGAGGTATGAGTGCTACTATGACTGCGTCCAGGATGTTCACACTGGGGGGTTTGCTACCTTAATGAATAATTACATAGAACAAATACATTACATAGATACATGCAAGCGTGTTGTGACCTGAAGAGCGTGTCAGCAGTTATCAGCGGGCAACATCATTGGTCCACGCCTTTCGGAAGACGCTAGCCATCGCTGTTTTTTTTTTTTTGTGGACTTCGCCAAATTGTCGCCACTGGGATGAGAGAGCTTTGCTTTACAACAAGCACATTTTCGGCCTCATTGCTTCCGCACTGTTCCCGAGCACGGGAGAACATATGTGTGCAAAAGAATATCTGGTGTGTGCAGGACTCCAAGCGTGTGGGCTGAATACTGAGTGTGTGTGTGTGTGTGCTGTAAAATGAGGAGAGGAGGTGATAAAAAAAAAAGAGAAAGTCAAATAGATAGGAAATGAGGGGAAGAAGCAGCACAAGATTTTTTTTTTTTTTTTTGCAGAATGAAACAGGGTGTTGTTGTATAGGAGAGAGGCAGCAGCCTGAGTGTGTGTGTGTGTGTGTGTGTGTGAGAGCGAGAGTAAGAGAGCGCGCGGGGTTGAACAGATGTAATCGCCGTGTGTGTGGATGCAGAGGTAATAACTCCACAGGGGGAAAGCTACAGAAGTGAATCTATCTCTGTCATCGGGACACGGAGCAATCAGGAAAACCCCCAGCCTGCAGATAGAAGAGGCGCCAGTTTGGAGTTCACGTCCGCGGCGCCCGCGCGTTTCCAAGAGGCGGGAGAACCTGCGTGGGATTTACAGCACAGTCACGTGATCACGCCGCAGCTTTAACTAACACGGAGTGCGAGTAGAAGGGCCCTTTAAAACAGGTCTGTCCCAACCGATTGTATCGGCCTATAAGGAATTTCCCTTGGTTTAGGTGGAATTTAATATGTAGATAGAATGAGAGAATGGTAAATGATAAAATAAAGCTATAGTTCGATGATAGATGGACAGAACAACAGGATGACAGACTTATAGATAGATGGAACGATAGAACTTTACTCAAACTTACTTCCAGGAAGTATAGATGAATCCAGTGGAAACAAGGTGGATATGAAGCGTGAAGCCTGTCAGCTACAAACAGGCAGCACTCGAAACACTGTCGCCATGGCAATACCAGACAAATGTTGTGATGAGGTCGGTTGCCATGGCAAGCATCCTGTGTTGAAGGTAGAGTGCAGTCCATTACTGGTGAGGAGGAAGGGTTGCCATGGGGACCAGGTACTGTGGTCAGGAATAAGGTTAGCTGGGTAGATGGTTTGCAATGGAATGCTCATATGTTGGAAAACACGGTGTCTGCGGTGATGTTTCTGCGTGATCATGTCGGTCCAGTGTTTTAAATTAAATTCAATAGAAGTGCATCAGTATTTGGTTTAAATGGGTTTTCTTTGGTGGGGCATATGTGGAATCTTCGTGCATGAAAATGATCACCTTTAACACGGACGGACGGAGATTTACGCTTTAAAGTGCAACTCCTTCACGCTCCCGTTGCAGGATTTCAGTGCACATAACACAAGCGATTTAAATAGCGCTGATGATTAAATGATGATAAAACAGTTTTCCAGGAACTGTCAGGAGTCAAACGGCCGACGGAAGGCTGTGATAAAACTTTGTGGGCCATTTTTGAAAAACAGAGAAATGTTTCTTCCTCCAGTTAACAATGTGGGGAGTATCCTCATTGTTTCAGGTGCTGCAGTTCTACAGAATCCATTGAAAGCCCAAAAAAAAAAAAAGAAAAAAAAGGAAATTGAATTCCAGACTTTTCATTGACTACATAAAACACCTTAAACCAGGCAATTAAAACACTACCTGCGCTTCTTATTACACGAGTATTTCATCAGAATGTATTTTATTTTCCGGCGAATAGTTTTCCATCTGAATTTGCAAACCATAAAAAGTCAAATCAAACTTGAAATGAAGGTTTAACCTAAAATGACCTAATAAGAAACAGAAACTGATAAATTGGATGATGTACATAAAGATGTTTTACACACAGCTACAGTACATGTACATTTGTGTGTGTGCATATATATTTACATTACATAAATGCAATATGTTGATGAATGTTAACCAAAATTATGTTTGTTACTTACTTTAGTTTGAAAATTTAAATTATTGTGACCATTATTTGCCTGCTTTGTCCTTGTTTAAAATAGTGGTTTCCATTTCCCGCTTAGTGTTCCAAAACACTTGATCGATGACACTTTGTCTTGCAGAGGATGTTTTTTTTCTCTAACAAGGGATGGTTTGGGTTTATTGATGTTGCTTGCTGCCCGGTGTCGGGGGCCGGACTCCACGAAGCCATCGCCGGTTTAATCGCGAGCGGGCACCGGGTGAGGGGATGGGGAGGGGGGCGGAGGTCGCAGCCAGAGTAATGTGCTGTTAGGACAGAGCTGCAGCAGATGTTGGGACTCGCTCAACACTGGTTAGGGCCCATTTAGCAGCAGTAGACCTGCTGCTCTAAACTGGTGACCCAACACAGTGCTCACGCTGTGGCCACATATGTCTATCCAGCAAAAAAAAAAAACACACACACACACACACACACAGAGGGCTGAAGCCTCTCCACACTCTTAGTTTTAGATCCATGCTTTCCTCAGCAGCCCAACCAAAAGAACCTGGATTGTCAAAACAAGGTTTATTGGATAAAATCTCAAAGCACGACATAGTACTCATGGTAAAATACGTCATTTGATACGGAGGACATTTACAGAAATATGTATAAAGGCTCTGTTGTCAATAAACATTAACATCTGTTTACAAAAAAAAGCATCTCAGGCAGGGGCTTCCAAAACAATACTGATAAGATAATATGAAACATTTCATGAAATATGTACACCCCATTACAAATGGAAAGAAAGAAAAGCAAGGTAGCAAGGTTCTGCGATACATTCATGACGTGACCCCTTCCCCCTCCAGTTCCCTTTTTAAGAATAAAAACGTGTTTGTGTAGGCAAAGATACAAAAAGGTATTTAAAAAAAAAAAAGAAATACAAAGAAAAGGATTCCAGCTTTTTTTACTTGTTGGCGCAGTGAGCCAAACGTTCATGTCATGCCGGGCCTCACTAAACCGAGAGGGAATACAAACGGGATGCCATCACTAAAGAGAGATTGCTATTCATGACGAACATGACACGGAAGCACAGCGACAGACGATGACAGCAAAATACACACATCGTAAACCACACAAGACATCCTGTTTTTTTTTCCTTTTCCCTCCATGCTCCAGGGATGGAGACACGTAGAAACCAGCGTGTCCAACACCTACGTTAACACAACACAGGACCCACACAGTGGAATATGTCCTACATATACTAAAAGTAAACAGTTTTTGGTCAAATCCGGCAATTAATAACAAAGTAAAGACGCAAGAATTCTGCTGTAATAATGGCGTCCATCATGAGTGTCCACCAGGGTTTGATCGGATTTTTATCACTTTGATCATTTGGCTTAATTGGAATTATTTTATTATGATGTTCTTTTTTTCTCCTTCTACTTACATCCTTCTCCCCACCGCAGCATATTGTAATGTAAAAATGCAAAATTATAAATACAGGTTATCAAAACAACTTAATAAAGAAAGAAGTCATGAGTAAAGTATGGAGTGCGATGAGACTATATATATATATATATATATATATATATATATATATATATATATATATATATAAACTTGGTGGGTGACATGTTCCAGCATACAAAGATATTTTAGACAACAATTCTCCCACCTCTATGTCCCTTTCCTGTTTCAACACAACCGAGGCCGTTACAGCAGCAGATTAATGTCATCGCATGTTCAGCGTTCATATAACCATAAATATACGTTGAGCCATACAGTGTATAGAATGTTAAACATGAGTGCCGTAGAGAATTTTGGTTAACTCTTATAAACAAAGCATTTTTGTCTTTCATTTTTGGTTTCACTGCAAAGGTAAAAACTCAGGTTTGATAGTGGCACATGTTTCTCTAGCTAATAATAGTCATAACGGTGACAGGACCAACCTCTGCTGGGTTTGCACATCTCAAATATAGGAAATATCTGAATGTCACATGTCAATTCCTTGTTTTTTCTTTTTAATCTATTAGCCGATATGCTGACCTGACTGTGAAACTCTGATATGATGCAGTCTGATCGATCAGTTTGAACCGATCACATCTACACAGGGAACATCTGGGACTGTCCTTAAACATCATCAATATTTGACATATAATATCCTGCTTTAATGATTAATATATGTGTGTATATTTGCATGACTATAATACTGTGTTTCAAATCCGATTTATATAATAAATGCTTTTTCTTAAATAAACGTAAGCAAAGAAATAATAATTCAATTTTAATATTTAAAAAAAAAGGATTGTTTTAAAAAAATTGAGTTGAGTTGTTGAAGGCGGAGATCCCTCCATTCAGGCTTTGCTGCCTCCCCAGCAACCTTTGTACAACAGTCTGGATTTCCCTTTTTTTTTTTTGTTCAGCAAAAAAAAAAGGAGTGGGGCACCTGCGGAGGATGTGGTGTTTGCAGGAATACGCAAACACTCACGCCATGGTGTACCCATAGCTCCCACAATGCAGTGCGACCAGCAGCCGGTCTCTCAGGACCTCCTGGGTCGGGTATTCCGGGAGTTTCAGCATGTTGATGCTGCAGAAAAGGGGGGAAAGGCAATGTAAAAAAAAGAGGGAACACTGTAAAAAAAAAAAAACAGTAGGGAACAATGATGCTCGCAGCAGCTGAGTGCTGCTATGAGCAAAAGAGGAGATCTGATATGAATTAACCTGTTGCACATTCCTCCATGTAGAAACCTCCTTCCTGTTTTCAAAGGGGTGCCCTCACCCTCAGTGTTCAAGAACACTGAAGAAACACACTGCCCTCTAGTGCTTGGAAAATATCTGTCAGGCATCCTTGCAGGTGATGCTGTGGAGTGAAGGCTGCTGGGTCTTTGTGTGTGTGTGTGTGTGTGTGTGTTTCGCCCGCCTCTAAATCTGCAGGACACTTTTTTTTGTTGAGCTCTTTTGTTGAGCTTTCCTCCTCCCCCACCCACTTCATGTAAAGAATCAAATTCGCAGGTTTTGCTAGGCCGGGAGTTGGCGTTCAAGCAATGAACGAATCCAAAGAAACCAAATAGTCTCTCTTCGATGCTGTAGAGTCACTCCGCTGCGTTTGGATTCACATGAGAACATTTATTCATGGTGTTGAGTAATCATGAAGGGGCTCACTTGTCGCAAGATAAAAGTAAAAAAAAAAAAAAAATAGAAGAATGTTGCAGCCTGGTCCGCCACTGTTTCTTTTAGGAAAGTTTTAAATGAGACAAACAGGGAACGAGAGTCTAATCACGATCACAAACTGTTCATGCAGAGCAGAATCTAATCTAATCATTTAACTTGCGTTGCTCCACGTACTAATTGAAAGCAGTTTTATGCTAATTCGCCTGAGTGAATTATCTTTTCAAATACTGGGATTAAAAGAAAGAGGAAACCCCTACTAAAAAGGTATAGTGCACTGCGTGCATTTTAGTTCTTCAGTTGTAATAATCGATGTAGCCTCTGTTTCTGGTTCATAAATAGGACTAAATTTGAATCAATTCCTGAATGTTTTCGGCATTTACAGTTTTAATGACTTGATTTAAGGAAAATCTTGAATGAAACCAAACAAAGACAATTAAATTCTTTTTTAAAATCACCCAGCCCTATGTCACATGGTGTATTAAAGACTGTTGTTTACCAGGTACTGGAGGTAGGCAGTAGGTTGGAGGTGAACGGCACCGCAGCAATGGTGAACTTCTGTAAACCGCTGCCGCCCATCAGGAAAGCGAAGCCGCCGTGCGGAACCCTGGAACTGCGGGGGAGAAACGCAACTTTCAATTCTGGGAAGGATGCTTTAAGTCTGTAGCACAAGTGGAAAATCCAGCGACAGACGAACCTTCCGGTGACGAACTGGAGCAGCAGGACCCGCTCCTCCTGGGTCAGGCTCCTCACCACCTCCCAGAACCACTGCAACACACCGACATGAACACAACGCGTCGTAGTCACCGACCGCGGCAGAAATAAAACCATCACTTTGCTCCAGGTGAGTCGTACAACGGGAAGTAAAATGTTCTACTTTAAAAGAAACAAAAAGCTTGGTGATTAAAAAAATGTGTGTCGACACAAGAGCCCTAAATGTAACATTGCAAACATAAAAAAAAAAAAAAAAAGTAATTTAAAACTAATTTCCTGCCTTTTTATACCATCTTACCTCTAAGAACACAACAAAAAATACAATCCGTTTAAAATAAATTATGGTTTTATTACAGGAACAAAGCTTTTCTTCTTCTCGGTAGCAACAGTGGCTGAGAATCATGGAAAGGACCCTTCTAAATTGTATTTCTCAGAAGTGAAGGAGAATGTTAAACTTTGATAGATAATTGTAACGTATATTCTATGAACATGTATGTTATATGTCGAGTCAAGCCAATTTTATTTGTATAAAAATCACAAATCACAGATTCGCCTCAATGGGTTTTACAGTGGGTAAAGGGTAACAGTATATATGGTTTAATCAGTTTCTGAAATCTGTTGGTTTCTTTAGTCTTCAAGAATAGTGAATTGATGTTCTTTGGATTGTTTTCCTGGCCAAAACAAGCTCCAACTACACTATGATCAGATTCACATGTTGATATGACTCAAGGTTCACCGAGGAGATTAAAATAGAAAAATGCTGCCATGCCTTAATGTATTCTAAAAGTCCTCATGACCATTAGTGATAGGAAACCTTTTAGTAATGGCAAAAAACTATAAAAAATTGTATTTGAAGAAAAACTAAGATTGATACTACAGAGAAGAACCAGTGATCAATCGATTAATTAACTATTACTATAATTATATTAATATAATTGACTATTACATCCTCTTAACTATTATATTAATAACAAACTATTTTGATAATTTAAATTCCATTTAAGAAGAAAATGTGTAAATTCTCTGTTTCCAGCTTATCCAAACTGATTAATAACTGATTATTCGGTTAGGTGCCAAGTATTTAATAATCATTAAGAGTCATTTTAAAAAAGGAACATTCTCTGGTCACAGCCTCTCAATTCTGATTATCATCTTCAGCCTTCTATAATAGTAAACTGATGATCGTTGGGTTATGGACTGTCAATCAACATATTATGAACCAAACAACTTATGGATTAATCGTTTCAAAAATCCGTAAGTTTACTCAACCTTAAGAATAGTCGTGATGAATAGGCGCCTGGAAGAAGAGCTCACCTTGATGACCTGCTCCTGAGAGTCGTAACCGCTGGTGTACTCTGTGTTCCTGACCCAATCCTGCACATCGATCTCGGGCATCCCTGACAGCAACAGCTCCTGCACACAAACACACACACACACATACACACACACACACACACACACACACACACACACACACACACACATACATACATACACACATGCAGGGTAATCAATTAGGTGGCAACAATCGACGACTATTTTGACAACACCCTTCATCGATTTGAGTCACTATTTAGGAAAATGAACAAATTCTCTGGATCCAGCTTATCTAGATGACACTTTAGGATGCATCTTCAGTTTTGGGAAACAGCTACCGGAATTCTTTACAAAATAACGAATCGATTACTTGTTTCAATAATTAATTAATCGACTTATTCAAAAGTCATTAGCTGCAGCCCTATAGGTGTAGGACACAGAAAAGAGGAAAAAAAAGGAAAAGGTGCAGGTTGAAATTAGTAAGAGCAGAAATTCCATAGATTCCACCGCTGATGATACATATATGATGCAGTTTGGTTGCTGAACTAGTTATCTGGGGATAGTTGCTATCGGATACCTCTGCTCTGCAGACAGAGCACTGATCTGATGGCGGAGCTCTCTATTCCAGACGTTGAGCATCTGTGCACCTCCCAGCATGGAGCTCTCTGCAATCTTTATGCATGTAAAGTAACATGAGGCCAGGAAACGCTGCGGTGCCTGAGAACCCGAGTCACCCTGTGACTGAACGAATGTGGCTGTCGCAAAAATACTGAATCCTTTTTTTTGTATTATTTTTTTTTTTATTTTGCAAATATATCAACAAAGAAAACTATTTAATGAGAATCTGTTAACAGAAATACTCTAGTTTGCAACCAATTCTATTTACTCAAGTTGTGATTAAACTCAAAATGCAGTGGATTTCAGTCCTGATATTGATTAAACACTTGGTAGAGCCGCTTGTGTTCAGTTTTTTGAGATGTTTGGGTTTTTTTTTTCCTTTAAAGATTCCCCCCAGACATGCTTTAAGATGTATATAAAACACTCCACTTTGAATAGTAATTTGAGTCTGATGTGTTTTTTTCCCCACCACTTTTTCCCCTCATATTATGAATAAGTCCTGAATCGATACATCTGTGAAGATATTTCATTCAGAAGTGTAACAAGTTGCCACATCACACATCGAAGATGGATGGAGGGCGATTTTAAGGATGAAACTGGCAACACTGATGAATGATTTTCTTACCGTTACCATATCTGATGATTAATCAAAACCAACATTACAACTGTCATTACTTTCTGACCTGATCTCGCTGTGGCTCTCAGCTCCAAACCCTGAACACACATCTTTAAAAAAACACCTCAAAAATATACGTTTCATTTCCTGGGTATTTTGTGAAGTCAGGATGTGAGGATTTTGAAGCTTTCAATACAATTTATTTTTCGTTTTATTGGGATTTATGTAAAGTCATAATATCTTTGCGCTAGAGATACAGCACATTTGTGGTTTTATAAACCAAAAATCATCTCAATATAGTTTTACATCTCCTGTCTGCAGCTTTTAAAGGTCGTCTTTATATCTCTTTCATTAACATTTTCGAGCCTCTCCTCCGATTGGCTGTTTTGTGTCTGTGTGTGTGTGTGTGTGGGATTGAGTAGGGCTCGGTGATATAACCAAAAGTCAATCAATAGGAAAAAAAAAGTCATCAAAAGTATGGAAAAATTGTTCCCCAAGATACAAACATCCGACTTACTCATAAATATGAACAACCACCTGATCATTTATGACTTGATCCATAAATGTTTGTTAAATGCTGTGTAGCGTTCCAAGTTCCTCTTTTGAACCTTACTAGTTCCCCCTTTTTGCCGCAACCCAGGGCGAGCAGCACCGCTCCATACGGGCATCTCCAACACTCATCCCCCTCATATCTTCCAGTTCCTTCTTGTACATGACTCAGAGCGTCTGGCTTCATAACCCCTTAGATATTTGACCCTTTCTTCACAAGTTCACATTATCAATCATGGATGAAAAAAGCAAAGGATTGTGCTTGTGGGAAAATCGTCAAACAAGTGATGACAGTGTTAGTGCTAAGAAACAGCAGAAGTATAAGTTGAAATTTAATGGCTAACAAACAGCCTCATTGGAACCTATTATGTTATCAAATGGGGCCAGTCTGTATATAGAATTATACTGGGTCTGACCCGATTACCATATTAATATAATCGATTAAAGGGCAAAAAAATGGATCTTGAGCAAAGCTGTGAGGTGTGAATGAAGCGCCACAAATTAATTCTGCCTCTTCCTTTTTTTCAATGCTTCTTTGTCATACTTGCTCACAAAACAGTGAGAGAGAGAGAAAGATGATTGAGTGATCAACAGCCATGCACTGGTCCAACTTTTTTAACCAACCCAAGCATAACTCAAACGTTAAGTTAGGTTAGTAATTGTTCTCCGACATATTGGTTGCAGACCAGTCAAATAATCTATGTTGCACTTCATGATCGATTACCATGGCAAATACAATTGAAACTTCAAAGCTTTAACAGAACATATATTGTCATAAAATGTTTCATAGCAGTCACAATGATTATTGATATGATTATTATTATTATATTATAATGTAACCATTTCATATCTCACTTGATTTGATATTTGTCTGTTTAATGACAGTTTGAGGTTCATTGTAGGTTTGGTCTTTTCATGTTATTTGACTCTGACCGTAAGGGGAAAATGCAACTTTTTCCTTTGAAACTCTTTAAACTTACACTCACAAGTAACATACACAAGCAGCAGTTCACTTGTCAGCGGGCCTGCAATGACAGCATGACCGAGGCATGTCCAACAAATTCGGGGGCGGGATAATCATCACGCTACACTATCGATCCCCACGCAATCGCTGACATGAAATCTGCCAACACACACAGGAAAAAAAAAAGAAAAAAAAAAAAACTGATGGAGCTAAAGCGGAGGGAGGGGCCTCAAGGTGACCTCAGCCTCCTGGTTACACCCCCCTCATATGCGCGCGCACGCGCACACACACACACACACACACACACACACACACACACACACACACACACACACACACACCCCAGACATGGCTAATCAATCCCTGCGTCACAGGCGTAGCGGGGAGGAACACTGAGAATACAAACTGTGGAAGACGACGGATGAAAAAGGTGGGTGGGAGGAGGAGGAGTGGGGGGAGGGAGAGCGAGAGGGAGGTCAGAGGAGGACAACTCACCAGTTCGTACTCATCGAAAAGTTGGATGAGCGAGGGGAGGATGAAGGTGTGGAAACCTTGCAGAAAGGCGTTTATCTGAGGCTGGATGGCCCGTGTCATCCTCAGCTCTGTCACCAGCTGGACATACTCGGCCTGAGAGAGGACACGCGCACACACACACATACACACACACACACACACACACACACACGAAAGTCTGAGTGGAAAATGAGATGGCTTATACATGCATTAGTTATCCTCTTGGCTGCCCTGTCACTGCTCTCTCATGAGGAGACAGTGCCCTCTGCTGGAAAAGCCGCAGCACTGCGACCTCTAATTAGGACTCCTCGGGCACAAAGCTGGAGGAGAGAGAGATCAATCGCTCATAGGAGACCGACTATGGATGAATATACTGGAGGGGAACTTAATACAGTCATTAACGCCACCTTTAGCCACTCTACTGCAGCGTGACGCCACAAAAAAAAGTCAATCTAAACATGCTAAGGTCAAATTATTCAGGGAAGGGGGACAGAAGGATGTTAATGGAATTAGTATTAGTATATTCTATAGTATTATTATGAAATCAACCAACATTTTTTGGCTTGCGAGGTCACTTTGACTTCACTCCCAGATAATAGAAACTAGACTATTCTTAAAGTATATTTTTAATCTATTTTACAGGTGAACAATCCTGATCTGATTTGTTTTTGTATTCATATAAATGCTTTTTTCCTATAAAAATGTAAGTGTTCTGCAGTGGAGACATATGATTTATTACTTTACCAGACAAGAACAAGTGAATACTAGATCTTCTTTGTAATTTCCCACCTCAGCTATCACCAGGTGACCCCTGCTGGATGAGAACCACTAAAGGCTAAGAGGTGTCCTATTTCAACTATAATAATACAAACTCAGCTTTGAGCGTGTATTTATTGACGTACCTTGTTGTCCTGGGTGACCAGGATGCTGGTGCCTCCTGGTTTGAGCGGGACTTCCTCCATTGCGCCGAACACGTCCGTTTCCACGGAGAAGGTGAGCTCCAGGCCCAGGTCGCTAATGTCGTTATCCAGGATCCACTGCAGGTTCTTTGCGTATTCTGGGTCAATGGATGCCACATCCTGGTAGTTCACCGGGATACCTGGGAAACACGCGAGAGACGCATGTACAGTACAACAGACACATGAAACATTCCCATCAAACTTTGTGGATGACTTACACATCAACTGAACCATTACAAGTTTATATTGCATGATAATTGATTTTCTATAAGGCTAGATTTAGAAAATAAAGTGGAAGACATGGATATTGAGGGTATTATAAACAGATTTTTTAGACCTATATGGTAAGGCCGCAACTCAAGACTTTTAATATTGAAACACTTAATATTAATATAAAAAAAGATCAGAAACATGCAGCCTAAACACAGAAAGTAAATTCATGACAACCACAATGACACATGTCCACAGTGGACATTGAGAAGCAGCTATGTAATGTGTCCTGTTTAAATTTAACTACATTTCGATCGAGACATCTCTGAGATGTGGTGATTTAAAACCTTTGGTTTCTTGTTGAAAAATAAACCTAATTAGATCAGAGAAGGGATTTGAAAGGATTTAATTTGTTGAAATGATAGTGAACCGTATCTCTATCAGTCAGAGGCGGTCATGCTGAGTTAGTTACTAGAAGTTCCTGCAGGCACCTGGATTATTTTGGACAGCAGAAAACATCATATGTGTGTGTGTGTTTTTTTTTTACCTAGGATGTGTTTGTAGAAGGAGCGGGTGAAGTAGATGTTGACCAGCTGGCGGTGATACAGAGCCAGACCCAGGATCTGACCAGCGAACTGGAAGTAGTTTAGATGGTCCGGGTTCACTGAGGAGTTACTGTTGGGCTGGAACGTGGTACCTGGAGATGATGCACAGACACACACACACACACACACAAAATACACCCTGAATCCTACATGATGGAAGTTCTGAATGGCGTTGCGATGAGAGGGGGGGGAGAAAACGTACCATCGGCTGACTGAGTGAACAGAGCATAGTCTGGGTTGATGATCTCGTTGGACAGGATGTCAAACCACTCCCGAACAACACCCTGACCCTGTAACACACGCACACATACGCTTGTAGGTTTTATGCCGATCCATCAGTATTAGAGAGAACTAAAAAAGTGTCACAGGAATTAAAAAAAAAAAACCTCACCATCCCCTCCTCTCCGTGGAAGCGGACGGCGATGCCTTGTTTGAGTTTCTCGTTGGTAGACTTGGAAACCATCTCACAGCTGCTCCTGAATATGGAGTCTGGTGATGAGATGCAAATAAAATACATAAAAAAAAACAGATCTTACACAACAGCATGATGAAAGTGAAGAGATGAAAAACCTTGAGATTTCAAGATGAAGAGGGAGAAGAGGACAGAGTGTGGGTATACTTTACTATACAAGTTAACACCAACAATTTAAATCATTAAAACAAGTAGTCTCTACCACCCTGATAGTATATAACTATTTTTGAATCATTTTTGTTGATTTTTTTGACAATTGACAACAATGTGCTTGATGTTACAGTAAAAACATCCTCATACATGGCACCTACAAGAAATAAATGAATGAATAAATATATGCTTGGTTCTATTTAAAATTAGTTATAGAGTTATAGAAGCTGGTCACCTTCAAAATTATGGATATATCTCACTCACATTGGCTGGTGGTTAGCTTAGTTCGTTTTAAAGAGTGGAAGAAAATTATATCATAAAAGAAAATGAGTTGTTTTAACACTGTGGAATAATTCTTTATTCTGGGGGCAGAGCCAGACTTGCCCCTTCATCCTGATTCTAGTCTTCATGTTACTTAAGTCAAGGCACCTCAGGAAACGAAAAAAAATCAATTTTGATGTTTTGGCCTATTTTGCTTTCATAACATGTCATCCAATCATAATTCAAGTGTTTATTTTGCTTCACGCTGCATTTCTGGCAATTCAATATCTCACCGTCTGGGGTTAGTTTTACTTTTTTTTTTACTGACAGTATTTTTCTGATTGAGTGATATCCTTCTTTAAAAAAAAACTTGGAATTTAATGAAACAATTTTTTAACCTGGTTTTATCCACTGAGAAATGAATCGTAACAAGTGACAAAATAAGATCACATTGTTTTATTACTTACCTTAACGTTTTGTCTAAATAGTCCTATTTTTTGGCAAATAAATATCATATTGTTTGACTTATTTCAGATGTTTTATCTCACTCTTGAAAAACTTACATTTTATGGCAATGGAATAAAACAATTCTATTAAATTTCAAATTCTACTAAATAATTCTAACTAATAATTCTACTAAATGTAAGATATTTTCCCCATGATAAGATTCCTTTTCTAGCAGTATTCTAGCAATATTTACATTTCTGTTCTGATCTAATATTAGCAGATATTTAGTAATATTAGAATATAACAATTCAGAAATTTGCAATACAAAAAGGCAAAGAAATCTACTGTGAAAGTTTCATAGTGATACCTATTACTCGACTAATATATGAACAGCTCACTCACACAATAAACATTAATAAACACTGAACTACTCCTTCAAGGCTCTCACAGCTGTCAGCCTGTAAAACCTACACTAAAACCTGCACTGAGAGATTTACCCGTGTAATATTGCCCTAAACTGTACACAGGCCGTGATTTTAACACCCCGGCCAAAGCCCGACTTGTTTTTCACGTTTGCCAATGAGCCGGGCGACAATAAACCTGGAGAGTAAATGACGTCTTTAACGGCGCTGTGTCGTGACGGCGCCGTACGTGCGAAAAAAGAAAAGACGTCACATGCCGGCAGCCCGGTTGGTACCTCGGTGAATGAGCAGGATGTCGTTCTCGTTGACCGGACGGTGAACCATGTCGGAGTCCGGCTGACCGGCCAGCAGATGCTCGTAGAACCACTCACAGCGATCCTTGAAGGGCTGAGGAAAGGAGAAGAAAAAAAAAAAAAAAGACTTAAACTCACACTGTGCAGCACTTTCCTAAACTAATTACCACTTCGCCTCGCTTTCAACTCTGACTGTGGATTTTTTTTTTCTCTTTTCACTCTCCCAGTCTCGACCGACGGCTCTGAAAGCTTTCAGTGCTGGAAGAAAACTCGCCTGTAATACGGAGATGAGGCAGGGTCCATTTGCATAATGTATGCCTTTGTTCTCTAAGCGTTGGAGGTAGAGTGAAGGATGAGCGTGCAAGAGTGAAAAAGCTTTTTTTTTTTCTGCCTCCTGGGGCTGTGGGGTGCACTGAGAGAGGAATCGGGCGATGAAATCAAATTCACCAGGTTAAAGTCTGTAATTAAAACAAGGGCCTTCTCCCAGGCGAGCCGTAATCCGTGGGTAACGAGGCTCGAACGCCTCAGCTCAAATATGAATACTGAAGAGTGAGTGAACAGCGCGCGACGTGGAGCAGCACTTAAAATTTATGGAGCCATATAAAATGGGACTTAAGACGAGTGTTATTGCCGCAGTTGTAACACTGTTACAGTAAATGAACCTGAAGTGAAGACGGGGGACTTTCAAAGTCACTTTCTACAAAGTCCCTAAAGAGACTGGTATCTCCGACAGCTACTTGTCCATGTAAATATAGTGAGAAGAGAAAGTAAGTACTTTACTTTTTAACTAGATCAGTTTTGAAAATAGAATTTTATTATTTACTAAATAATATCCTTTAGACCCTTCTCTTAGTCCCTTAGTCCTCATGTGTACTTTTCAATTGTATTTGTTGCCAATACATTGGCAGCTTTTATATTGTGATAAAGGCTTCTGGCAAAGATGATTTTTAATTAATTATTTCATTTTCCAATTACAAGCATCAAACATTTTCTACTGTGTAGACAAAAATAAACCCAAAAATACTCTTAATGATGAAAACCAAGATAAACTGTGTCCGTGAAAAACTGTATTTCGTTTTAATTGTTTTTATAATTGCACAAAAAATAAGTCATACAGGAAAAAAAAACTCACATATCAAAATCTTGCTGATCATTGACATACTCAATACTCTTTATTGATAAACATAGTTATTGTAGATTATTAGATATTTATAAGAACTTTGAAGAAACCTGTTTATAGACACTTAAGAATGATAAAAACCTAATGAGGTATCATAATTGTTCATAACAGCATGACAAAATTTTTTTAACTAACTGACCTCTTTCATTTCATCAAAACAGAGATCAGAAGTAACTAGTATATTTACTCAGTTATATCTTAATAATCATACTGTTTATTTGTTTCTATTTTATTTTTATTACTATTTCAAAGTACTCTGGTTAAATCATGCCAAGGTTATAAAAATATTGGAATTTCAGCTGACATTGTGGCTACGTAGACGAGTTTCAATTTAAGGATAAATATTCCTATAAAATCCTGCAATTATATAGGTGTTCAATACACTGCACAGAATATACCAGCGAACTAAAGGATTGCAGGAGTTGAGTGACACACCATGTTTGAATCAGCCCTTCCAGCAAAGAAAATAACCAATTGCATCCCACCTGGCCCTTAATGATATGCATGAAGCGCGACATCAGCTCCGGACACTCCAGCAGGAAGTGGAAGTGGTTAAAGATGATCTTTGGATTTCTGCCGTGAGACGAGACAGGAGGAAGTGAGAGGATAGAGACAAGTGGACGTAAGTTGCGAGGAAAGAAGTTGCTGGACCAACACCCCTGGTCCCTTTGGTCCGGGAGTGTGGAGGTAAATATATGACGCCGCCTTTGCTCACCTGGTCACGAAACATTTCAGCACCTCGTCATGCTTGCAGACAAACTCGATGAAGCGAGGAGACGTCATACTGGGAGAGAAAAGAGAGGAAAAGTGAAAAATGCGTGAAGTGAAAGGAGAGCAGTACTATAAGTATAAGTAGTAGTACTATCAGAAGCATCTGTGGTAATGATACTACTGTCAGCCTTTGCTGTTTCAGTATATTAACGTGAGACCTGAATTGTGTTTCGAGCTGATACTTCAGCAAGTTACGTGCAGAAATCCTCAAGTTAATTCCATTCCGTTTGGAACCAAAAGATTTTTTTAAAACCTCAAAAAATGTTCTAAAGCGATATAACCACTTTAAGCAAAAATCAATGTAATTAAACCTAAAAGGACTCAAATCAGCTGCTTAATATGATAAAATCACAAAAAAAAAAATGTAGTTAATGTTGAGATCATGAATATTTACCGCCATTATCCATCAAATTTGAAAACATTGCATATTTAATGACTTTGTGTAACTCTTACTTTTTAAATGGTAGATATCCTTAAATATAATTCAAATGAAAAGAATATGATAAATAAATTAACACCGAGGCTCTCTTTCCATCATCTAAAACCTATATAACCAATAAACATAAAACTATTCATCCCAGGTAAATTACAAATTTTTTGGGGGATTATTCTAGAGGCTTGAACAATCAAATAGATACATACAGTACATGTTTAGCGTTGAGATGTCACAAGAGAGGAGATGTAATGTATTGAGATGTTTTTGATAATTAAAAAACATTTGATCTCTTTGGGTATTTCACGTAATATATAATATTTGTTATAATACCTTCAAATAAATTCTAGGACAGTGTGAAGGATAGACGGTTATTTCTACATTTTTCTGACTCAACAAATATCACGACTTTGTACTGGATGAGATTCTAGCGGTGAACTATGACGGCAGGTGACGGCTGTACACGGACCCTTGTGGCATCTGACAGGAGCAGCACATGTAGAAGGCCTGGATCACGGCGCTGAGCCGGCTCGCTGTCATGGAGATGACGTCCTCCCTGTCGGCGTACGCATCCGTCTCCATGACGATCTGGTGGTCCAGCGAGGAGGGCACCTCCGGCAGCGCAGAGACGGCGTGGTCGGCTTCTCGCTGCTTGAGGAGCAGAGACGCGATCTCGCTGGCCGAGGAGGAGGAGGAGGATGAAGGATTCTTCATGTTGCGTGCCAGCTCCGTAGCGATCAGCACCAGCCACTCATCCAGAGAGTGCCACAGCAGCTCTAACGGCTGAGCACACACAAACACACACACATACGGTATCAATTTGGGCATTTTCCCATTTGGTATACCAAAAATCATCATACATGATACTATTCTATGTCTACCTGCATGTCTCATTGTATCAGGCCAATTTATGTAGCTATAAACATAATATCTATATATATATATATATATATATATATATATATATATAAGAATCCCTGCAGATACATTTCTCTCGAGTGCAAATTGTTACATGACGTGTTATACAAATTACAAAAGCAAAGATTAGGACAAATAAGAACACAATATACCTTTAGGAAAAAAAACAAAAAAAACAAATGGGGACAAAGTTTTTTTTTTTTTTTTTACAAGTGTACTTTAGGTGCCATATTGATCTGTCAACTTTTTGAAAAACTGCAATAGAATAACTTAATGGCCATATATAGATAGATAGATAGATACACTAGCCCTGGGCGGTATTAAAAACAAAAAGTATTTACATTGATCAGTATTTATAATTACTGAAGATTTTCTTTCAAATACTACATGTATAATGTAAGCATAATGAAAGAGTTTTAATGCATAACCGTAGGTGTGGGAGATATAGCTAGAACATATATTGATATAAAATATTTTATAAAAGTCATTACCAATAATTACTGATTATTTTTACTATTAGGACATGGCTTGTGGACTTGTGGAAGTTTTCTATGCAAAAACATGTTGGAGGTAAGTAAATATTTTGTTAATGCCAAGATGGTGGTTTTAGGGGAATGCACTGGTGCAGGAAAAAGTCTCTAAAATAAAACTGGATACAGCTGTCACGTGTTGTTTAGACGCTCCAAGTAATAAAAGACAACACATCAGCTTTCATTCCGTCTCTGGTGCTTCTACATAACCACATAAAAGCACATGAATACACTGAAAGTTGGAAGAATGGCGAAGAGCTGTGGTTTTAGTGTCACATGACATGATGTGATTGACTTCATTCACAGGCAAAGGCCCTGCATTTCTGAAAGAATTCAACTTTTTCCTCGCGTCTGGATTCATTATTTTTCAGTCTATTATGTCTACACAAGCCAAGCGCTCGCACAACCCCTTACAAATTGCAATACATTATACACATGCCTCCCGCTAACCTTAAAGACCTGGCTGCGGGGCGTCTTGTTGCCGTTGTAGCCCATGTCGTTGCTGCCGTTGGGCGACGAAGGCCCCAGGCGGAACACGTGGCAGAAGATACGGACGATTCTCAGCAGACTCTTCATCTGAGCATCATAACTGCTGGACAGGCTGAGGAGATGAAGAACTATTAAAAACACATTTAAACTCCACTGAAGGCCTTACAGATTCATGACGGGACGCAGGTCCAATAGGATAGAAAACACTTTCTCATGTAAGACAGGCAGTGAGGTACGCGTTAGAAATGTTTGCTGTTTGTGAGAACCCTTCTCAAGAAAAAAAGAATGCATCTTTTCTCAAATAGTCAAACTATTTCTTTAGGATTGCATGCAGCACTGTTCAATATCCTGCAGTCTTTACTTTTTTACAACACTAGCATATTGAAAGTGCTATTCCACTTTAAACACACGATGTGTATTTCTCTGCTGCCAATCAAAACAATTCAAACAGGATTACTCTTTTCTCTGATAACTTAAGATGTTTAGGTTTTTTTTTTGTTTTTTTTTTTACTGGCAGCCAAATTATCTGCAGAAGACTTCTCTATCCAAAACAAACAGAACCCAGAGATTTAAAAAAGATCTATAAATAAACAGCAAAAGAACCAGGACAGAGATTCATTTTGAAAATATTTATGATATTCTCAGAATCAAACTAATATTTCAAAAGATTTTTACATATATGTGAATAAAATACATTTTGGTATACCTGAGAAGCTTGTGTCCATTTGTTGTTGCGACTTCAGCAAGACTGGTCAAGATCCTCTGATAATGACTGTCACTCTGCTGGGAAACATGCTCCAGAACCTGCCTGAGCTATACACACACACACACGCACACACACGTCAGAAGTGTACATGCAGGCTTAATGACTAAATGAATGTATTGACAATATGCTCAAACCATATTCTCTTTGATGTCATCATTCTGTGTCATCTGGATGAGGGTCTGGAAGAGTCTGCCGTGGTGCTGGATGAGGATCTCGCAGGTCTCTCCGTATCCTCCCTGAATGCCCAGAGACCACAGAAGTGCAACGTCAACTATTCAACAAAAGGAACGGAAGTGCATGAAATGTGAGAGGTGAACAGGTCTTCAAATATTTTACCTGCACGCAGAGATCCAGAGGGGTGATTCCATTCTTGTCGGCGAGGTATTTGGCACCTCTAGAGAGCAGGATCTGTGCGGTGTCTCTTTGGCCGTGGCTACGAAATAAATTGAGATGTTGGAACTAAGATATGTCCTCAGGTTTTCTATATATCTATTCAATTATAGTTTTTTGTATACTCTATATTTTAATCTGTATAGTATAGTGCAGGTAATTTTTTGATTCATTAATATTGTGGTATGTTGCATTAAATATATACATATCTACAATATATACCATGGTCTTCCATGTCCATAGGCTTTTAGTAAAGTTTAGTTTGCCACTTGAGCACAGACAGACAGACAGACAGACAGACAAATTCTTATGTGAAATTATTCCACCACCCCTACATTAATAACTGTAAGAGCTGAGGAAGACAGAGTTAAAGAGGTGAGGTGGGATCCTTATGAATCACCAACTTTATGACTTTATGATCATCAATTTGATGATACTACCTGCAGGCAAAGTAAAGCGGTGTGGCTCCAGAGACGTTTGGCCGGTTGATGTCAGCTCCGCTGTCCAGAAGACAAAGCACCGTCTGACAGGACACACACACATACACACAAATGTAATAAACCATTAACACACAGTGTGTCACTCATTTTATTAACTTTCCCACAACCGTGAAAACCATTATGTTTGTCAGAAGTTGACAATCTTCAGATTTGATAAATTACTATTGTAAAAGTTCCTTGAAGGTCCTAACACAAACTGAACTAACCTGGTCTAAATCAAACAGATGAGATATATATATATTTTTATTGCCTCACAGTTTTGTGTCCATTCTGACAGGCTACATGTAAAGCTGTCTGCCCCATGGCATCCTCCACGTCAACGTTGGTCACATGTTGGACCAGATCATGGAGGAGCTCCGTCCGCCCGTTCACCGCCAGCCAATGGATCTACAGCACAGGAGCAGAGGGACAGTCACTGCCTCGACTACACAAGATGATATACATCACATTACAAACATTTGCCCGCATCGGTTCCGGTCTACTCACAGCAGTCAGCCCCTCATTGTTGCAGATGTTGACATCCGCATTATATTCCAAAAGCTTGCCCATACACTTCTTCTGTCTGGAGGCAACAGTGGAGGAAATGTGTCAGTATCTCTTATGAACAGAATTCTGACATATTCTGTCTCACTCTGTATTAATATTATTATTGTATAATATAACTTATCAGCGTACAGGCTTTATTTTGACATAAAAATTGACACAAACTTAGTTAGGTCAGAGAACAGATATGATCCTCTCAGTTTCCTCTCCTCTCCTTTCATCGTCAGAAAGTAAATAAAGTTACACATTTTTTGTTCTTCAGGCTGAGATCATGTGCATCTATCCGACTGTATGCGAACCCCGAACCTTTGAGTATCATGTGATAAAACGCTGCAATCACAAATGTGATATTGCGATATTGTCTAGCTCAATATTGCAATATATATGATAACATTTTTAAAAAATGCAACCACAAAAGTATACACATAAGAATAGATCCTCTAGAGCAGGGGTGCCAAACATGCAGCCCGGGGGCAATCTGCACCGAATGTGGCAAATGAAATAAATTGAGTTTTACGCCCCTGCTCTAGACTATACAACTTTAGGAAATATACAGAAAAGGGAGTGAAATCAAGTGAGCTAGATGATGATGATGAGGATGAGGATGAGAATGAGAATGAGAATGAGAATGAGAATGAGAATGAGAATGAGAATGAGAATGAGAATGAGAATGAGAATGAGAATGAGAATGAGAATGAGGATGAGGATGAGGATGAGGATGAGGATGAGGATGATGATGATGATGATGATGATGATGATGATGATGATGATGATGATGATGATGATGATGATGATGATGATGACAATAATAATAATAATAATAATTTGGCTACAGATGGCTAATCTAATGGGCGACACGGTGGTGCGGTGGGTAGCACTGTTGCCTCACAGCAAGAAGGTCGCAGGTTCAAGACCCGCCTTGGGCCTGGGTCTGGGGCCTTTCTGTGTGGAGTTTGCATGTTCTCCCCGTGTCTGCGTGGGTTTTCACCGGGTACTCCGGTTTCCTCCCACAATACAAAAAACATGCTCAGGTTAATTGGAAAACTCTAAATTGCCCATAGGTGTGAGTGTGAGAGTGAATGGTGTGTGAATGGTGTGTGTGCCCCACGATTGGCTGGCGACCATCTGGGGTGTATCCCTGCCTCTCGCCTTAACGCGCTGGGATAGGCTCCAGCAGACCCCTGCGACCCCGAAAGGGAATAAGCGGGATAGACAATGGATGGATGGATGGATGGATGGCTAATCTATGCATGTAATGTTTTAGATGTCAGAAACATACTGTGTTATAATATGAATCTGAGTCAGTAGCAAAAGCGAGTCCTTTTATTGGACCCACCTTGACGGGCCAAATTGCCACGTCGGATTACATTGCAGTCCCTTCAGAATCTGCTGGATGAAGCACTCTCACTCATTACGGGATATTTATAGAAAAAAAATGTTGCCCACATTAGACACAAAA
Source organism: Eupleurogrammus muticus (assembly GCA_036785175.1). NCBI lineage: Eukaryota > Metazoa > Chordata > Actinopteri > Scombriformes > Trichiuridae > Eupleurogrammus > Eupleurogrammus muticus. Next base: position 16,847,543 of record JAYKQN010000018.1, on the reverse strand, counting down.
TGAAGGGAAAATAGGGTCCGGGTTGAAAAATACTAAATCAATCCTTTTCATGATATTTCAAGCAGCAGTCAGGTGCCCAAATAACATGTTCATTCCTTCTGTTTATACTGATCAATAAATGATTCCTACTAATGCCCTGAAAGGAGTAACAGAAGACAAAGCTGTGGATCCAAAGCCAATGTGAACGTTCATTATCCAAATAAGCCAACAGTCAGCAGAAATGTTTCAATGTTACATTCTGTTCAGTTTAAATTCCTCTTTTTGGTACTATACTTACACCAGGTCCGAACAGAAACCCTGTCTGAGGAAACATAAGGAGGGGAAATTAGTGTTTAAAGGCCGTAGTCCAGTTGATATGACTAAGTGAGACTGCTGAAGCTTCATATAAGCTTTACATCTACATTAATTGACTGTGTGGACACACTGTGGCTCACGTCAGTTACATTAAAGCACATCGGAAGGACCATCCAACGGCCAGTATGAACAGAAGAGATGATTAAGGACAGAAAGAAAAAGAAAATGCTTTCACACAAACACCTGACGGCTGCTGGCTTATCAGTAAATGTAGTGTGAGGTCAGTACCCGTTCCTGGCAGCAAGGTGCAGTGGGGTGCAGCCTGAGATGTCCTGGTAGTTTGGGTTGGCTCCCCTCTTCAGCAGCAGGACCAGACACTCCACTGAGCCACAGCTAGGCAAAGCAAGCAGGTTAGTTTGGAATAATGAAAAGATAAATATAAAATGCCAACACCATAATCATGTTATGTCTGACCCCTCATTAGACCTTGACATATGGTTGGTATGTAACCCCCCCCCCTTTTTTTTAAATTTTTGAATCTCAGGATCCCCATCTGGAAAGATAATTACTTTTAGATCTTTTATTCTAGAATGTTTATGAAACCCATAAACTATATTGTTACACATTCTGTTGGATTTCAAAACCAAGGTACATACAGTGACTTGTGTGTGCTTCATGTACACATTGGCTTGGCATATTGAGATGAGCTGGACTGAAGATATAATCATACAGTGTGTGACTTCCACATCTTGTGATGCGGCTGCTTACCCTGGTTCTCATTACATGATTACTCGAAACATTTTTTTGATATTTAGGACTGGAATCGGGACCAGTTCATCATGTGTTGAGCTCAGATAAAGTTCTGTTCTCCAGTTGCAAAATGTTAGTCTCCATTTTGGTAGAGAAATATACAAAAATGTGTATTCTGTTGGAATATCCAGGATGTTCTCAACACACAGCTCTTCAGAAGTCTACCTCTCATTAAATGTCTTGCCACTGTATGTACTTAGGTGATCGGAATACTTGGGGATGTGATTCTTTTAGATTGTAGTGATTATAAGAATCAACAACCAGTTGTTGTGTGTTGTTTCTTGCAAAGTCTGTAGATTTGTTATATGTCTAGCTCTGCAGAATTATAATTAGGCCTGGGCAATAAAACAATATGCCATCAATATTCATATCATAAACAGAATAAGAAAAATGTAATATAATATTGATAGTTTCATTAAAAAGACAGTCATTTAACAAATGGCAAATAAAGTTTGACATTAGGTGGTTACATTTATACTTTCCCCCCTGGTTGTTATGAAAAAGAGATTGTTAAAAACAATCTCATCATTATTAACTGATATAAAATATGTATACATATAGCTAATCATTAGGCATAAAATGCTAATGCCAAAATATTTAAAAGAAAATCTACATTAACTATTGCAATCAACCATAATAAATATATTTTCATTAGGGTTTTTGCTTTCAGCTACAGTACTATTCGCACATTTAATATCTGCAAAGAATTAGATGACATGTTCCATGAACATATTTTAGTTCAGGGAGACCTTACTACACTACTTTTGTTTTTCCAATTAGCGATTAAACATTGACTAAAACTATACATATCAATTATATGTATGCATTTGTCTGCCTTTTTATATCCTGTGCTAACTCACGTCTCTGGGTTATTCCCTGTGCTGCCCTCTGCTTTTGAGAATTTGGAGTTGTTGTTTTTCTTTCCTTTTTTCATCTCCTGGCCACCCATTATCCCCATGTCAGATGCTGTTTATACACTGAATTTCTGCACAAAAAAATAAACTGAGAGGCAGGATCCTAGCATAAACATAGGATGGAATCATGAATGTCTTACTTGGCAGCAATGTGTAGCAAACTCCTCTTAACTCGTCCAAAGGCGTAGTTCACGTCAAACTTGGAGTTGAGCAGCAACTCTGACACTGACCTTCGGGGAGACATGCATTAAGTGTGTGTCATTCTTAATACGCTATTTATGCTATGAAGTCTGGCTGGGTGCCTACCTGTGCTGGTCAGCCATGACCATTGGCATAAGTGTGTACACTGCCGTCTCATTGTCTGGTAGGGAGGAAAGAGGAGAAGAAAATATTGTATTAGAACAGTGCTCACTCTAAAAAGTGTGGAAATATCAATTATCCATCCATCCATCCATTGTCTATCCCGCTTATTCCCTTTCGGGGTCGCAGGGGTCTGCTGGAGCCTATCCCAGCGCGTTAAGGCGAGAGGCAGGGATACACCCCAGATGGTCGCCAGCCAATCGTGGGGCACACACACCATTCACACACCATTCACTCTCACACTCACACCTATGGGCAATTTAGAGTTTACCAATTAACCTGAGCATGTTTTTTGTATTGTGGGAGGAAACCGGAGTACCCGGGGAAAACCCACGCAGACACGGGGAGAACATGCAAACTCCACACAGAAAGGCCCCAGACCCAGGCCCAAGGCGGGTCTTGAACCTGCGACCTTCTTGCTGTGAGGCAACAGTGCTACCCACCGCACCACCGTGTCGCCCGAAATATCAATTATGTAAAATTAAATTAATATGATATAAAAAAACATAATTTGAATAAAAATTATGATAAACCTTTTGGTGTGTTTGTATATGTGCATTGAAAACTGCCCTGTAATGAACAACTGAATTGGCAGGGCTGCAAAAACTCATAAAAGGAAGAAGGTGCAAAAACTACGTATTCTGTTTACATTTTACAAAACGTAACTAGAATGCCCAAAAAATGGAAGCTTGAAGCTACGGTGTCTTATTTAAAGACTCAAAAACATTGTTGGGCAAATTTGGCATGTGGGATACACCCCAGTATGCAAGAGGTTCATCCTTGAATAATTCTACCCCCTATCACCAAGTTAAAAAAAATCATTCCAGTGTTTTTTTGTTTTCCCTTAAACAGCTCAGACAAAAGAAGAAAACTGGAAATGAGACATTAGCAAAGGTAATGAATATTAATATTCTGCCAATATTTATGAAGCAGTCATTCGTCATTATGTAAAACAACCCCAATGACATATTCCACATAGCTATACCTTAGCAAAGCAATTCCAAAAGTTGCGCTAAACATAGCTGTTACCTGTTAAAACAAGGGACTTTATGGTGCATTCATGTGCATCCTGTAATCCGAAAAATCTTTGCTAAAATGGTGATGATAGAAATGTTACATCATTTCCTTTGTTTAACTACAAACATCTGTTTGTTTGTTTGTGTACAAGAAGCCTCTAGGTATCTCTGTGATGTAGTTCTTAGTGAGGAAAGAGGTGTTGCTTTTAAACAGGGGAATTGCTTTCAAAACCAGCAACAGATGTGGATTTGCCAATGTAGTTTTTAAAGAGGTTTTCCATGACCCCCCCCCCCCTAATACTTCTTGCACCTAAATACTGATGAGACAGAGATACTGAGATATTGATATATTGATCACGGGGCAAGAAGCAAATACCCAAGCATCACATTGTTGTTGTGCATTGTCCCATTCAGTAACTCATTGCATTGCAGAAATCATGGAGTTATCATTGTTTTTTAAACATATGTGACAGGCCTCACCCGGAGTTATTTAACAGAACTCTTGGAGTCCTTAGTCTCTTGGTCCCGCTTCCCAAAATCCTCTGAGAGCTCATTCTTTGTTGTTTCAAGGTCCAGACAGAGACACAAAGGGGATGGATGCCTTTGCAGTGTGGACTCTTGGACTCTTAAACAACCGGTCTGAGTGCATCAAGACTGCAAACTCTTATCTTTTAAATCTCTTTATTTAAAAAAAAAAGTTTTTTTTCTTTTTGCTTTTCTGTAAATTTATTTATGCAAATTTTCCATTTCTCATCTCTGTCTTTTAACTGTGTTTTTTTTTTAATAAATTTTGGAGATGTGTTTTGAAAGGTGCTCTATAAATAAAATTTAGTTATTATCATTCATCATATTGTAGGTGCATTGCACAATGAACATTGAACAAAATGAATGATAAAAGCAAGAAAAACACGTTGACATGTGACTCTGGGCAACATCTAAAGCAGTTCTGCATTATAACATGAATTGTGCTTCTGCACAGTAAGAGCAGGAGGTGAGAAACACACCCACCGCTCTACTTCCTCATTGCTCCTGCTGGTATGATATAAATCTGTCATCGCCTTATTGAACACTGTACACAACTTCAATATAAATGTATGGGACGACACCTTTTTGCGTGTATAAAGTTGTATTTGCATCACCTTTTAATATCTAAAGCCTTGCGTAAGATATAACACACAGCTACTATGGTCTGTTCATATTTGATCCATTTCAGTGGCACTTGCGGTAGTCGCCTTAACACATGGACATTGTATACTGTGTGTTTTCGGTTTAAAAGGCTCCTACCAGCACATTTATGTCTGAATTGAATTTAAGTGGAGCCCAGAACAGTGGAAACCAGGCTGACGCTCGGAGCCGCGCGGCCACTCGGTGAACAGGCTGTTCACAAAGCCTGAACCACACAGCGTGAATGACACTGACAGGCCGGAGCCTTTTCTATATCATCCCGTGTGTCGGTACCTTCCGGGAGTTCAACGGTCCTGGCCCGGCGGAGGGAGCGGGTTAGCCGGCTGAGCTGTACGTTGAGCTGCTCCATCGCTCGTTCCATCATAGGTGAACCGTTCAGCCGGGGAGGGGAAGCCGAAGGGAACACGGCGTCCCCGGCGGCTCTATTTGTTCCCGAGGAGGACGTGTTGTTCCTGGGCGTCGTCCATGGGCGCTGACAGCGGGAGAGCCGTGTCTGTGGCCGACACACTGATTCACAGCGCGGCGTCGGTGTTCTCCGCCGCCGCCGCCGTGGTACGGTGGTACGGTGCCTCGACGCTTCCTGTTGTGATGACGTCAGCCGCGCTGCGGCGTGGGTCGTGTAGTTTTTTTTTAAACGGGAAGCGATAACTGCGTTAAAAAAGCTTTTAAAACAGACTACAAAAGGAGTTCTTGAAGGAATGCGGTTTTTAAAGCAGTGGGGAAAAAACGTTTTTAAATGACGCACAAACAAGTTTTTGTAAATAGGAATTTAATATAGTTTTGGAACAAGGGGGAGTTTTAAGGAAGACAGACGGCAAATTTTGAAGGGGAAAGAAAAGTATTTTCTTTAAATGTGTTTGTTTTCACCTTTAAAACAGGCAACAGATGTTTTTAAACCAGGGGGAATAGCTTTTAAAACAGTTGACTAAGTAGCACAAATGTAGTTATGAAAACAGGGGGAAAATGTTTTACAGGCAAGACAAGTTTTTGTGTATAGGGATTTAATACAGTATATGAAATTGCTTTTTAAATGGGCAACAACTATACATTTTTTCTATCTATCTATCTATCTATCTATCTATCTATCTATCTATCTATCTATCTATCTATCTATCTATCTATCTATCTATCTATCTATCTATCTATCTATCACTGTTGACTGTTTTATATTATTATAGTGTATTAAACTTTATTGTTTGTAAATACGTGTGATTTGATTTGGACCTTTTGAAAATGAATTAGAATTAAGATGGCACATTACTAAAGTATATTAACTTTATATAGAATTTCAAAATCATCATCTGTAAAGTATGTAAAGCTGTGCATAAATTCAGTGGAGTAGAAAGTAAAACATTTCCCTTTGAAATATAGTGAAGTATGAAAAAATACTCACGTAAAGAAAAAGTACTACTGAATCATAATTTAGTACATTACTTGAGTAAATGCACTTGGGGTCATAATTAAACAACAGGAGCATTGGTGTATCATGAGTTTTATTACGATGATGTAAGTAAAAATATCACATCATAACTTGTGATCTGAAAAGTAGTTAAAGCTGTGAATAAATGTAGAGGAGTAGAAAGTAAAACCTTTCCCTATAAAATGTAGTGGTGTAAAGTATAATGTAGACTCAAACCGAAATACTCAAGCAAAGCAACAGTTCTTCCAAAATCCAAAATTGTTGCAGCCACCAGAGAGCAGCAGTGTAAAGGTTTTATTCCTGACAGCAGCAGCAAAGAGCAGCTAATATATATATAAAGTGGAGAATGAGACGTGGACGACTCCTTTATATGATATAATAGAATAGTATATATGATACAATAGATCGTCATAGGATATAATATGTATAAAATGTTTAATATGTTATAAATATGAAAAAATAAAAAGGGAGAGTTACCTTAGGTTCCTGAGTGTTCAAACATATAGATTGGTACAGGTTGAATTTGGCCCCTTTTATTTAATAATCATGAGTAAATATTATTTTTTTTGTAGATTCTGTAAGCTTACAATCTTAAATAAAAATTACAGGTACCTTCTATTATTAATATTTATTTGATTAAATTGTTATCATTGTTGTTTTCATTGTTATTGTTAAGAATAATAATAGCAGCTAAACTACAGTATTTAGTTCAAATGTGGTAGATTTATTTTTTTATCTTTTGAGTTATGTACTGATGTTAATTGTGTATACTATGTGTACAATATTACACAAGTACATTTAGTCAATAAATGTACAAATTTACAGTATCCAAGCTAATTTGTTTCACACGACTATTATACTTATACCACAAAACATTAAAAAAGTATTATATTTTTCATAATATTGTATTTTAAACCTCTTGCTACTTTAATGATTAAAAAAAACACAACAATCAGCTTATGAGGAAAAACAAAAAGGCAGAAGGTTCAGGTTTGATTACTTTGTATTTGTCTCTTGAAAGCAGTCAAAGATGGAGATTGGTTCCAGATGTATTTGCTCCCTTTTTTAAGTTCATGATTAAATATTAATTTATTTGCAAAAGGCTACAATTTGTCTTATTATGGATTTTGTAATATTAGAAAATTATTCATGAATATGATGTAAATACGTCGTTTTTATTATTAAGAATAATTGATCTGAAGGAGTTCTGAATTTGTGGAACAAAGCAGGATACTGACATCTGATGCAGAAAATTCATTTATTAAAGTGAATAATATCAATATAAGAGGAAGATTTACAGGTTTAAATCACAATTCAGCAGCAGCCTCATGTGTTCGCCCCAGGGGCTGATGGGAGCTGTGAGGACCTGTCAGAAGCCACGTGGCCCTCGTCTGATCTCACAGCTCGTCCTTGTTTGGCCTCAGCTGCATCAGGGCTCCACTTCTCCCCAGGTTCACCAGAGGAAACAGCACTGCACAAAATGCTTTTCCTCCCAGCTGCTGCTCTGTGCTGTCTGTGTTCAGGTGAGTGTTTCCAGCCAATCAGGAGCCAACAAACTGCACCTTTACCAAACACTGACACACTGACCTTCACCTGTGTGGCTGTGTCTCTACAGCGCTGGTTGCCATGGCAGCAGAGCTCATTCAGGAGGATTTGACTTTGACCAGGAGAGCTGGGGAAAAAGTTTCCTTCAGCTGTGGAAGAACTGACCAGTGTGATAGTGATTATATATGGTGGTACCAGAAGAAAGACACAGAAACATTCACAGTGATTCTGGATATTAACAGGAATGATGGTACCATAGATAAAGGTTACAATCATCCTCAGAAAGATGATTTCTCAGCTGTAAATAAACACAACAGCTGTGAGTTGGAGATCCAGAAAGTTAAACTCTCACATTCAGCCACCTACTACTGCTCCTGTGAAAAGAAGGATGTTAGTGGTACACAGTGAGAAAATGTCCCTGCAGCCTGTACAAAAACCAACAAACAGTGTTTGTGACAGGAAGAGAGCAGTAAACACAGCCCAGGTTCACATATTTCCCCTCCATCTCAGCAGAGTCACAAACAAACTGACCTGAGGACAAAATGTTTGTCTGTTGGTGTCAGGATTTACATTTCTACATTATATTGAATTGATATTATTGATCAGGTATTTCAGCAGGTTTCCTGTTGTTCCACACAGTGAGAACTAAGGAGCAACACAGCAACACAATGATCAATTGGAACACAAATATAAGAGAGAAACAAAGTCAAATAACAGAGAAAAGTGAGATTTATTCAAATGTTTGATCATATCTTTGATTTTGTTGGTAACAGTAACAGGAACAAGGAGCTTGTGACGAGTTGTGTGAGCATCACTGAAGGATCCTCTAGTGTCATATTGCTTAGTTATTAAATAAATTTGTGTAAAATCAAGTAAAAGAAGAAACTTACTGTTGATATATACATTATAGAAAGACATGATGGAGATGGAATATGATCCTGCTTCATAATTTGGATTCATTCACCTCAGCTGACACATTGAACAGCAGACAGGTTTTTGTCACAGTCACATTCACTGTGTGGACTACGACATCTTTGGCTCTGGAACTAAACTGTTTGTAGGTAAGACTAAACTTTTAATTTCCTTCATTTTTTTTATTTAACACGTTGAAAATGTGTTGTTATTTTCTTGCTTCAGGCTTTACATGGTATTTTTTTCATATTTAGTAAAGAATTCTTTCTGCTCCATTCTTACATCAAACTAATATTGATATAAGTAATGTTACTGATAAACAGTATTTAAGGATTCAGCACTAGCTTTTCTTTTTAAAATAAGATGAATAATGACGTAGAACACAATTTATTGTCTGTTCGTAAATGTACTTTTAGTGGCAAGGAGAAATAATACATAGGAGTATATTTAATGTAAAGATTGTATTTGTAAATAATCAAATGTCTCTAATAACAATCATGTTTTCATGATTTTAAATATGTTTTTCATAGAAAATATATTAATTTATGAAGGCAAAAATATACAAATATGTTACTACAATATGATTATAATGTTATATAACATAATGCACATTTAATATGAATCTAATTAATTAGATTAGATCAATGTGATGTCAAATATATAGTCACATTCACTGTGCGTCTCATCTTTGCTCTGGAACTAAAGTGTTTGTAGGTAAAAACTTTTAAACTTTCATTTTTCTTCAGTTTTTTTATTGAATAAGTAAAACAAACAGGTTGTTAGTTTTAGTTTCAGATGTTTCAGTCTTTACATGTTAGTTTTTATAATAACAAATAGAGAATTGTTTCTGCATCCACTCCTACATAAAACTAATAAAAAGTAATGAAAATACAGAACAAAATAAAACAGTGATGATAAATATTGTTTATTTAACATCACATGACATCAATGTTTGTTTAAACAATTTAAACTGTATTTAATCATCTCAACAAGATGAAATATGACAAGAAACACAGTTTATTATCTGTTCCTAAATGTATGCTAGAAGCAAATAGTGGTAATTTCTTGTTAATTTGTAAAAGATTAAATGTATCTAATGATAAATGTGTATTTTAGTTAAAAAAAAAAAAACACTAATTCATAAAACAGATGAATGCATTATTATGATGATTTAATCAGTACGTAGATTATATCATATAATGAAATATAACCTAAATCAGACCAGTATAAGAAGTCAACCTGATGTCAAATATGTGAAGTTAAATATAATTTGCAGAATAAAGGGTGGAAAATATATGGTGTCAGATAAAATACATATTGTCATCACAACTAATCAGGACTTGATATTAATAAGCTCGATTTTATTTATTTGACCTATTTGAACCAAAGCTGAAACTGATGAAAAATTGTTAATATTAGCTCATCTTAAAAAAAAAAAAACATCTTTTATGAGAATGTACTGTAACATGTACATGTAATTTAATTGAGAAAAAGATAAACTATTATATTCTATTATATAACAATATATTTGATAAACTGAACAAATAGTTGTATGTGATGCAATTTAAGCAATTTTTTATCTTTGTAAATGTACTTTTAGAAGCAAATTAAAATGTTTTATGTTAAATATGTAGTTTAAATTTGTATAAGATCTAATCAATAGATCATTTACAAATTAGATTCTAATGTCTCTGATGATATTTTTGTTATTGTGATGATAAATATGTTGTACACATATGGTGTGGAATAAAAATTGATACTATTAAACTATTTACTACTTTTATTTCTTAGACATTTCTAAACATGTTGTGTCATGTCAAACTTCAGATGAGCAGGTAGTGAAGCCCGTGGTGAGCGTGTACCCAGCAGCATCCAGAGCCCACCTGGAGGGGAAGAGCTCCCTGCTGTGTCTGGCCTCAGCCATGTCTCCTCCTCTGGTCCAGTTCTCCTGGAAAAGACAGAAGAACGGCGGTCCGGAGGAGCCGCTCCCTGCTGATGCAGAGCAGCTGGAGCTCAGAGAGCCGGGACGCACCACCTCCATCCTGCTGCTCCATCAGCCAGAGGACAGCACAGATAAATACCACTGCTACGTCAAGCACGAGGGGGGCACGGTGGAGGCCCACACAGAACAAGGTGATGAAGGCTCGGTGACTGTGTTCAGCAGAGATTCAGCTTCATGTGGAGACGCTGTCAGAGAGAGCACAGCAGCACAGCACTGACGTTTCTCACTGTGACTCCACACGTTTGACTCCTTTTTCTGTTTCAGAGGTTCCAGCTCCAGCAGCCTCCTGTCCTCCAGAGAGAGAAGCAGCAGACCTGTCAGCTCTGCAGCAAGCTGACTGTAAGATCACCTGCTGCCTCTCTGTTTAGAGTTTGTTAGCTTGTTGTGGAGTTCTTCTCTCACCAGCTGATAAAAAAACCTCAAATCTACAGTAACCTGCTTGTTCTTAACCTCTATTTGATCATTGCTTTTTATCCTTGAGTGATTTTAATCATAATAAATTGTTATAATATTATTGTCATTCTGTGTGTGTGTGTGTGTGTGTGCCAGTGTTGTTCCAGGCTCAGTGCAGGGTGAAGCTGCTCTGTTTGCTGTACACAGTGCTGATAGTGAAGAGTCTGGTGTACTGCTGTGGACTCTCTCTGCTGATGATCCTCTGAAACAAGGGACCGTCCACCAACTGCTCACATGCTGACTGGCTGTTTGCTGCTCGCCTTTTCTCACCATCAGATCTCATCAAGTCATCTCATTCATCAGTTTGATCGGTGCTCAGAAATGTTAAGAAAGACATCTTGTTGTTGCTTTTATACTCATCATTTAAACGATTTAGATATATATATTTTTAAGGTTGCTCAGTGCGAATTCTGTAGAATATTATGTCCACAATGTGAAATAGTTTTTAAATAGTTGTAAAATACTGCCACCATCTAATGAAATAAATGCATTTGTTTGTAATTAAACACAAAAAATAATAAGAATTAAAATGGCAAAAAATGTCTTACTATGATGTGATTTTAAATATATTATTTCCCACAATATATCCTGTACATTAATCTATTGTTAATCTAATAAAATTGCCATAAATAAGACATTTCTTTTACCTTTTAAAAAATATCTACTATTTTGTGAAACTGTTAATCTGGTTTGCATTATTTTTTAGGAATATATTGATTGATAGTTAAATATTTTTATTGTTATTTTAAATTTCACATGTACATTCACAGTGTGTAAATTTGAGTGCCATTCTCATTCATTTCAACAGATTTGTTTTAAATTGTAGATTAATTTCACTTTTAATTGTGACTTTTCTGATAGTATAAAGTTAAGTTGAAGTTCATTATCTACCTGGTAGATATTTTATAGTATATACTTTATGGTGAGTGTTCTCTTTTTCAGACATTATGCAGCAGATAGCAGGTTTGTTGAAGTTGAGTTGTTGAGTTAAATATGCCCAATAAATACCCAAATACATATATAACAAAAAATATATATATTTTTTGTTAATTTCTGCTTGGCTTTAATTAAAATAATTTAATAGACACAGATCCATTATAATGACCATGTTTGTTCATTTCAACAAGTCATTTGACTGTAGTGAGTAGAACTCAGGAAACTGTCACATAGAAATAAAACATTGAAGAAATACAAAGAAAAGCAAAGAGATTAAAAAAAATCCAAACGTGTGTGTCTGTTTGTGTGTGTGTGTGTGTGTGTGTGTGTGTGTGTCTGAGTGTGTGTGTGTGTGTGTGTGTGTGTGTGTGTGTGTGTGTGAGTCTCCAGGTTCAGTGTTGGTTTATTCATTCAAACTGTTTGTTTTTACATCCATCTCATGTTATTATACCTATTGAGGCACCTATTTTTTATTCTTATAAGACGGGAATAGTTAACACTCTACAATCCTACCCTGGATCATTTATCAAACCATGTGGCCACACATTCCTCAGGTATCTGTGTGTCTATTCTCATACTACTTTGGTTGTAGGCTACTTATTCATCCAATTGTACATATTACTCCAAACAAGTAAAGTTCTGTAGATTAGTTGAAATTCAAGCAAATTAAGAGGTGAAAATACACTAAACTACTGTCACAGATTAATAACACAGGTTAAAGCTGAGACAGCGAGCACTGAACCTGAACACTGAATGAAGGATTCTTTAAGTGGAGTCGATGGTTGTAACCGTCATTGTTTTATTAAAGCAAGAAACCACAGTGAACAACGTGGAGGCAGCTGAGCAGAAACCCACACGGCCTGTCTGCTGCAGGAAAGGAAGAGTTGGTTCAGTGTCAAGAGGTTTGTTTGTTTTTTACGAGGCCTAATAACCGTCAAGAACAGATTCATATCTGCTGCTCTACACATTCATCAACTCATCTTCCTCTTTATTTCTTCTGTGGTTCTTTTCTCTTCTTGTCTCTAAACCTGTTTTTCACTGATCTCCACCCACACAGTCAAACTGAGCCCAGCAACCAACAGAGGACATCTGGAGGTCTTGTTACTGGAAACGTTACACTTTACAGCAGGGGTGGAATGTAATAAAGTACAACTATTAGGTACTTTACATGAGTATTTACATTTTATGAATCTTCATACATCACTTTGTGCTCCACAGTCCCGACCACTGAAAGCATTGGTTTAGGAGAAAGTCCAGACTGATACGTAGTGAACAGAAATGTGATCTAGTGTGATGAGGATGGTTGTTACCAGGCCAGGGGTGTGTGTGTGTGTGTGTGTGTGTGTGTGTGTGTGTGTGTGTGTGTGTGTGTGTGTGTGTGTGTGTGTGAGGTCCTGCCTACTGCCAAAGTTTGGATGAGCAAACTTTTTTTTTTTTTTTTTCTTTTTTCTGTATTACTTAACCTTATTATTTTGGGATTTGTGGGGATTTACCTTAAATGTCTTTTCAGGGTGAATCTATGTTAAACACACTTTGCCTACATCTTTTACATCTTTTAAACAAGTAAACAACATTTTCAGCATGATAATTACCCTGTATAAATATAATCAATACAACATTGTGTTGGGACAATTTATATAATGAGTTTGATACTTTAAATACATGGTTGTAATAGTTTATTGTGAATGTAAAACCATTACTAGTGAATAAGTATTACAAGTAATAACATATTTACATGTTATCTGAAATGATCCTGATATCCCGATCATGTTAATATATCATACATCAACATTTGTTATCTCAGGATAATGAGTTTTATTCTGAAACAACTCCTTAAACACATGTTCTGTCTCTGGATCAGAGCATCACTGAACCTGTTCACGGAGGTTGTTCCCACTGCAGGAAAACACAGACAATAACCTGTGTTGTTGGTAATGATGGTGTGTGTCATTTTTATTTTGACATTTTTGGTCAGCAGTGGACAGTCCTATGGAGTGATGTAGACTGCTTGTGTCTACAGTCAATACTTGTCAATAGGATAAATTCATTGTCATTCATTTGATAGAAAACACCCACAGACTATGGCCCTATTATATCTACACAACCTGACTCTCTGTTAGTTTAGTGACAAAATTGTTTTCCTTATAGTCATGTAAAGGAGGCAATAACAAACATATGGATTAACACATACTTATTTCATTCATTTGTTTCTAAATGAATAGAGGATGAACTCCTTGAGATGCACCATTTCATGATCAAGGGAGTCCTCACCAAAAAAAACCTAGAGGAACATATCAGGTCAAAGAGTCTATGTAAAAAACAAAAGGAGTCATGTACAAATCAGAAGTAAGAAGGTGCAAGATAAACAAGCAGAGGCTGTGGTTTACTGCTTTCTTCCTGTCACTGTCACTGTTTGACATCTGTTCATCTGTTGGTTTTTGTTCAGGATGCAGGCTTCATTTCTCACTGTGGGAAACAACTTTCCAACAGACGTAACAGTAGGTGTCTGAACAGATGAGTTTTATTTACTGCATCGGCAACTCAAGGCCGTACTTTTCTCTGGAAGCTCAGGAATCTACTTTCTGATGATGTTTGTAGCGTGAATAAACCTTCCATTAGGGAGATCAATGTGTTCGGAACAACAGGCTGCACAGTTACCATGGAGCCGTATGTGTTTACTGCTTGTAAAGACATTTTTCACAAAAACAAAAATAATTTAAAAAAATATAGAAGTTTCTAAGCAGCTCTCTGGTGTTTCTTCACGTGCGTAAACAGCAGTGTCATCAGCGTAGAGTGAAACATCCACACTGTGACAGCTGAGAGTTTAGAAACGAGAACCTCATCACTGACTGTATCAAATGTTTAGTTCAAATCTAAAATTACAGCAACTATTAACGCCTCCTTTTTCACGTCCAGATTAATGTTTTCTTTAGAAGCTGGAAAGAGTCAGTCTCAGTGGAACGATTTTCTCTGAAGACAAATTGAATATGACGTCAACAATAGTCACTAGTTTCTAGATGTGTTGGATCAATGAGTTTTCATTGATTAACTTCTCAGATCATTGTCAGTGTGTTGATGGGTCCGCAGTTCACAGTTCATGTTTTTATACATAAAATAAAGGAAAATAAATACTTTTATTTTAATACAAACTATGAGAATCAAACTATTTTAACCAAATCAATTGACAGAGAACAATAAAACACATCTCTTCATGCTGTACTTTTATGGTTTAGAGAATCACACTAATGAATTATTTCACATTTTTTGTATAATTTAAAGATTTATGATCACGACATCAATCATTACAGAGAAAAAGTTTTGACAAAATTGAACAAAACAAACTTTACAGGAAGCAAACACTACACAATTAACATCATAAATGTATGGAAGTGATAAAAAAATGTGTATTGTATGGACAAGTCTATGTAAAAGAGCAAAACACATCATAATTAACAGTTTTAAACTGAGCAAAGTGATGAATGTGATAATTTTATGAAATTTGACAGTGAAATAGAACAGTCAGTCAGCATGTGAGCAGTTGGTGGACGGTCCCTTGTTTCAGAGGATCATCAGCAGAGAGAGTCCACAGCAGTACACCAGACTCTTCACTATCAGCACTGTGTACAGCAAACAGAGCAGCTTCACCCTGCACTGAGCCTGGAACAACACTGGCACACACACACACACACACACACACACACACACACACACACACACACACACACACACACACACACACACACAGAATTGTTACGATTAAAATCACTCAAGGATAAAAAGCAAAGCTCAAATAGAGGTTAAGAACAAGCAGGTTACTGTAGATTTAAGGTTTTTATCAGCTGGTGAGAGAAGAACTCCACAACAAGCTAACAAACTCATCTCTGACATATTATGGTCTGTCTGCTGTTTGCTGCTGGACAGGTAGTATACAGTGGGTTTATCAGGAAACATTATGCTGGAACACTGAGACTGAACCAGACAGGAAATGTCCCACAAAACCACAACTAGGAGCAAAAAGAGACTAAAAAAGCCTCATTTAGATATTACATTAATTCCTAATATCAAACTATAGGTGGGATATATTCACTAAACTTGTGGTGCCCCCCTCACAGCCTAAAATGAGCTGTGGGAGCATGCAGAGAGGCAGCAGGTGATCTTACAGTCAGCTTGCTGCAGAGCTGGCAGGTCTGCTGCTTCTCTCTCTGGAGGACAGGAGGCTGCTGGAGCTGGAACCTCTGAAACAGAAAAAGGAGTCAAACGTGTGCATTCACAGTGAGAAACGTCAGTGCTGTGCTGCTGTGCTCTCTCTGACAGCGTCTCCACATGAAGCTGAATCTCTGCTGAACACAGTCACCGAGCCTTCATCACCTTGTTCTGTGTGGGCCTCCACCGTGCCCCCCTCGTGCTTGACGTAGCAGTGGTATTTATTTGTGCTGTCCTCTGGCTGATGGAGCAGCAGGATGGAGGTGGTGCGTCCCGGCTCTCTGAGCTCCAGCTGCTCTGCATCAGCAGGGAGCGGCTCCTCCGGACCGCCGTTCTTCTGTGTTTTCCAGGAGAACTGGACCAGAGGAGGAGACATGGCTGAGGCCAGACACAGCAGGGAGCTCTTCCCCTCCAGGTGGGCTCTGGATGCTGCTGGGTACACGCTCACCACGGGCTTCACTACCTGCTCATCTGAAGTTTGACAGCAGCAACAAGCAGCACACACACATTCACACAGTCAACAGCAGCTTACAGCACTGCACTGATTCAGTGTGATCCTGAAACTACATGATCACTAAACTACTCATCAATACACCACAAAGATCATCCACTGGACACTGTGTTAGTGATCATACCACACTAAAGGACCATGTGAGTCATCATATGTCACATGTAAAGATCAGGTGGTCGTTTCACTCTCTTCATGAATATTTACAATAATATAATATAATATAATATAATATAATATCGGGCGACACGGTGGTGCGGTGGGTAGCACTGTTGCCTCACAGCAAGAAGGTCGCAGGTTCAAGACCGCCTTGGGCCTGGGTCTGGGGCCTTTCTGTGTGGAGTTTGCATGTTCTCCCCGTGTCTGCGTGGGTTTTCACCGGGTACTCCGGTTTCCTCCCACAATACAAAAAACATGCTCAGGTTAATTGGTAAACTCTAAATTGCCCATAGGTGTGAGTGTGAGAGTGAATGGTGTGTGTGCCCCACGATTGGCTGGCGACCATCTGGGGTGTATCCCTGCCTCTCGCCTTAACGCGCTGGGATAGGCTCCAGCAGACCCCTGCGACCCCGAAAGGGAATAAGCAGGATAGACAATGGATGGATGGATGGATAATATAATATCCATCCATCCATCCATTTTCTATCCCGCTTATTCCTTTTCAGGGTCGCAGGGGTCTGCTGGAGCCTATCCCAGCGCATTTATGGCGAGAGGCAGGGATACACCCCAGATGGTCGCCAGCCAATCGTGGGGCACACACACCATTCACTCACCATTCACACACACACTCACACCTATGGGCAATTTAGAGTTGCCAATTAACCTGAGCATGTTTTGTATTGTGGGAGGAAACCGGAGTACCCGGTGAAAACCCACGCAGACACGGGGAGAACATGCAAACTCCACACAGAAAGGTCCCAGACCCAGGCCCAAGGCGGTCTTGAACCTGCGACCTTCTTGCTGTGAGGCAACAGTGCTACCCACTGCTCCACCGTGTCGCCCATAATATAATATAATATAATATAATATAATATAATATAATATAATATAATATAATATAATATAATATAATATAATATAATATAATATAATCCATCCATTTTCTATCCCGCTTATTCCTTTTCAGGGTCGCAGGGGTCTGCTGGAGCCTATATAATATAATATAATATAATATAATATAATATAATATAATATAATATAATATAAGTATATGTCTGTTGTATGAAATATCTTAGTTATTTTAATTTTGTAAAGGTATACAGTGTTTTATGTGAAGTATATTTAACAATATATATTTGACTCTATTCAGACACAGAATATTTCAATACTCTAAACTGTGTTTTAGCTTTGATTTAAAAGCAATGACCACAACATGTCTAAGAAAAAAAAAGTTTAATAGTATCAATTTTTATTCCACTCCATATGTTTACAACATGTTTATCATCACAATAACAAAAATATCATGAGACATATTAGAATCTAATTTGTAAATGATTTAATGATTAGATCTTATACAAATTTAACTACATATTTAACATAAACCATTTTAATTTGCTTCTAAAAGTATATTTACAAATGTCAGATCTTAAATTGCATCACATACAACTATTTGTCCAGTTTATCAAATATATTGTTATATAATTGAATATAATAGTTTATCTTTTTCTCAAATAAATTACATGTATATGTTATAGTACATTCTTATTAAAGATGTTTTATTTTTTGAGATGAACTAATATTAACAATTTTTCATCAGTTTCAAATTTGGTAAAAACACAAATACCACAATATGTTCAAATAGGTCAAATAAATAAAACCAAGCTTATTAATATCAAGTCCTGATTAGTTTTAATGACAATATGTATTTTATCTGACACCATATATTTTCCACCCTGTACTTTGCAAATTATATTTAACTTCACATATTTGACATCAGGTTGACTTCTTATACTGGTCTGATTTAGGTTATATTTCATTATATGATATAATCTACGTACTGATTAAATCATCATAATAATGCATTCATCTGCTTTATGAATTAGTGTTTTTTTTTAAGTAAAATACACTTTTATCATTAGATACATTTCATCTTTTACAAATTAACAAACATTTAACACTATTTGCTTCTAACATACATTTAGGAACAGATGATAAATTGTGTTTCTTGTCATATTTCATCTTGTTGAGATGATTAAATACTGTTTAAATGTAACATTACTGATATCAGACTTTTTGGGCTCTAAACAAACATTGATGTCATGTGATGATAAATAAAGAATATTTATCATCACTGTTTTATTTTGTTCTGTATTTTCATTAATTTGTATTAGTTTTATGTAGGAATTTTATTATAAAGAGTAACATGTAAAGACTGAAACATCTGAAACTAAAACTAACAACCTGTTTGTTTTACTTGTTCAATAAAAAAAAAAAAAAACTGAAGAAAAATGAAAGTTTAAAAGTTTTTACCTACAAACACTTTAGTTCCAGAGCAAAGATGAGACGCACAGTGAATGTGACTATATATTTGACATCACATTGATCTAATCTAATCAATTAGATTCATATTTACCTTGCATTATGTTATATAACATTATAATCATATTGTAGTAACATATTTGTATATTTTTGCCTTCATAAATTAATATATTTTCTATGAAAAACATATTTAAAATCATGAAAACATGATTGTTATTAGAGACATTTGATTATTTACAAATACAATCTTTATATTAAATATACTCCTATGTATTTCTCCTTGCCACTAAAAGTACAATTACGGACAATAAATTGTGTTCTACGTCATTATTCATCTTATTTTAAAAAGAAAAGCTAGTGCTGAATCCTTAAATACTGTTTATCAGTAACATTACTTATATCAATATTAGTTTGATGTAAGAATGGAGCAGAAAGAATTCTTTACAAAATATGAAAAAAATAACATGTAAAGCCTGAAGCAAGACAAATAACAAGACATTTTCAACTTGTTAAATAAAAAAAATGAAGGAAATTAAAAGTTTAGTCTTACCTACAAACAGTTTAGTTCCAGAGCCAAAGATGCGGTACCCTCTTCCACACAGTGAATGTGACTGTGACAAAAACCTGTCTGCTGTTCAATGTGTCAGCTGAGGTGAATGAATCCAAATTATGAAGCAGGATCATATTCCATCTCCATCATGTCTTTCTATAATGTTTATATCAACATTAGGTTTCTTCTTTTATTTGATTTTACACACATTTATTCAATAACTAAGCAATATGACACTAGAGGATCCTTCAGTGATGCTCACACAACTCGTCACAAGCTCCTTGTTCCTGTTACTGTTACCAACAAAATCAAAGATATGATCAAACATTTGAATAAATCTAACTTTTCTCTGTTATTTGACTTTGTTTCTCTCTTATATTTGTGTTCCAATTGATCATTGTGTTTCTGTGTTGCTCCTTAGTTCTCACTGTGTGGAACAACAGGAAACCTGCTGAAAACCTGATCAATAATATCAATTCAATATAATGTAGAAATGTAAATCCTGACACCAACAGACAAACATTTTGTCCTCAGGTCAGTTTGTTTGTGACTCTGCTGAGATGGAGGTGAAATATGTGAACCTGGGCTGTGTTTACTGCTCTCTTCCTGTCACAATCACTGTATGTTGGTTTTTGTACAGGCTGCAGGGACATTTTCTCACTGTGTACCACTATTCTTCCAACAGGAGCAGTAGTAGGTGGCTGAATGTGAGAGTTTAACTTTCTGGATCTCCAACTCACAGCTGTTGTGTTTATTTACAGCTGAGAAATCATCTTTCTGAGGATGATTGTAACCTTTATCTATGTTACCATCATTCCTGTTAATATACAGAATCACTGTGAATGTTTCTGTGTCTTTCTTCTGGTACCACCATATAAGATTACTATCACACTGTTGAGTTTGTCCACAGCTGAAGGAAACTTTTTCCCCAGCTCTCCTGGTCAAAGTCAAATCCTCCTGATTGAGCTCTGCTGCCATGGCAACCAGCGCTGTAGAGACACAGACACACAGGTGAAGGTCAGTGTGTCAGTGTTTGTTAAAGGTGCAGTTTGTTGGCTCCTGGTTGGCTGGAAACACTCACCTGAACACAGACAGCACAGAGCAGCAGCTGGGAGGAAAAGCATTTTGTGCAGTGCTGTTTCCTCTGGTGAACCTGGGGAGAAGTGGAGCCCTGATGCAGCTGAGGCCAAACAAGGACGAGCTGTGAGATCAGACGAGGGCCACGTGGCTTCTGACAGGTCCTCACAGCTCCCATCAGCCCCTGGGGCGGACACATGAGGCTGCAGCTGAATTGTGATTTAAACCTGTAAATCTTCCTCTTATATTGATATTATTCACTTTAATATATCAGCTGAGTTTCCTGCATCTTAGGTCAGTGTCCTCAATGTTCTACGAATTCACAACTCCTTCAGATTAAATATTCTTCAACAATATTGTAACTATAACAATAAACCTTTATTAATAATATAAAACCTTTATATTATATTCAATGCCTATTCAAAGAAAAAATGTGAAAAATACATTCTATTTTCAAATACATAAATATGTATTAATTGGACTTTAAATTAAAGGGAGCAAATACATCTAGAACCATTTACATGTTCAACTGCTTTCAAGCAACAAACCCAAAGTAATCAAATCAAACTCTTTTTATTTAATAGGCTGATTGTTGTGTTTTTATATTTAAAATCATTAAAGTAATAACAGTTTTAAAATAAAATATTATAGAAAATACAATCTTTTTATTATTAAATGAAAAGTCCTATTAAATACAAATAGTTGATTTAAACATGTGTAATGTAAAATTGTACATTTATTGACTAAGTTTACTCATGTACCTAGTACTCAAAAGGTAAAAAATAATCTGCTACATTTGAACTAAAGACTGAAGTTTAGTTGATTAGCTGCTATTTTCATTATTAATTATTATTATTAATAATAATAATAATATAAGTAGTAGTACGAATTATATCTTACCAATATTATTATTATTATTAACAATAGCAATATTATATACAACTATAAATAAATAATTATTATCAGTATATCAATAATGTAAAATGATTAAATAAATTATACTGTACTTGAACTACAAGTCTGATTAGCTTAGTTGTTTAGCTCCTATAATTCGTAACAATTATATTAATGCGGTTTGAAAAATAATTCTTAGATTAAAAAACCTATAATAAGAAAAATAAAATAAATGTACTCTCAAATAAATAACAATGATTCATGAACTTTAAATAAAAGGGTCCAAATACACCCTGAACGAATGTACCATATGTTTTCTATGGCTTGTGTGAATCATAAATACGTAATTTAAAGTCCTGTAAATGTACATTCATTGAGTGAATGTATATGTTTATATATTACCGTGTGAGTTAAAAAAAATACACGTGCTACATTTGACCATACAAATAATTAAGTTATTAGAATGTTTTAAACAAGTGAATATGTAATCATGAACATTGAATAAAAGAAAACAAATTCAATCTGTATCAATCTATATGTTTGACTGCTTTCAAGAGACAGACCAAAGGTAACTGTCCTTTTTTCTTATTTGATATTTATAACACATTCATATCATATCCTATAACTATCTATTGTATCATATATACGATCCCATTATATCGTATAAAGGCGTCGTCCACGTGCGTGAATAAAACCTTTACACTGCTGCTCTCTGGTGGCTGCAACAACACTTTGCTTCTGCTGCTCTCTTCACAGTTTGTACTTATTATTTGGAAGAACGTTTGCTTCACCCGAGTGTTTCTGTTTGATTTGACTTCATACTTCACTCCACCACATTTTAGAGGGAAAATGTTGTACTTTCTACTCCCCTACATTTATTCACAGCTTTAGGTACTTTTCAGATGAAGAATAGCATGATAAATATGATTCATATACTTTAATATTCTGTTATCTTTATTCGATTGCATTCTCAAAAGGTGTCACGATGCAGTACTTTTACTTGCCTCATCTGAATGAAACTGAATGGACACCAATAGGACATGTACCAAAACTTATTGAGTTTGGAAATTCTGAATTAGAAATTGTGTATTTCAACTCATAGCTCCATAAATAATGGGACATTAGAGGACTTGTTCTTATTGTACATTACCAATAATCATCATACAGGTGATATGATGGATTATTATGGGTTGTTATATGTTTCATGTGAATGATATAATATGATATATGATGACTCAACCACAAACTGGACCAATTCCTCGTGTGAGACGTGCAACACAGTCACTTGCACCAAACCTGGGAATAAAATCTACACATCTGTTCAAATTTGACCTTTTCAGTCATCTGTGATGCTGTAGTTGTGCTGCAAATGTATATAATGGTCGATCTATGAGCAGGAAGTTGTGCTGATAATTCACGTTCTGTAGGTAAAATGTACTTGTGTTGAGTATCAAAA
This sequence comes from Eupleurogrammus muticus, assembly GCA_036785175.1. Classification (NCBI taxonomy): domain Eukaryota; kingdom Metazoa; phylum Chordata; class Actinopteri; order Scombriformes; family Trichiuridae; genus Eupleurogrammus; species Eupleurogrammus muticus. The sequence goes on along the minus strand of JAYKQN010000018.1, from coordinate 16,824,530 downwards.
TGTTGTAATAAAGCACAAAAACAAAACTTTGCAACTAACATGTAACTAAAGTGATTTTCTTCTGTCACATGAGTTGATAGATCACAACAGAATCTTTGGAAGTGGGTCAACATTTTTTGTATCTATATCATCTATATAATCTATCCTATTTCATTACAGCTCATTTTCATGACAACTGTCGAGCCACAAAGTGAACTTCTGCCAGAAAGAGCTTTGTTTGACCTGCTCTGTGCACCAAATTATAACCAATCGAGCCCATTTTTCCACTGTTAAAACACATTGAAAATGACAAAATAACACATTAAACACCTTTTTCTTCTTAAAAGTGATAGCAGCCCATATATTGTGAACTATGAACATTGTCTTTACCCTAAAAGCCACTTGTTCTCATTCTTGAGTGCTATATTTAATCGATTTTAGATCATTTACCCAATATTCGTCTACCTGTTCAAAAACTTGTAACGGGACAATACAACACATGAACTGCAATGTCAGCAAAAACTGATTACATCTGATGTATTCTGATCAACAGGCAACTGATTTGTTTTTAGAAATGTTACTTTGAGTCTTTAAGTCGTTTTGAAACCAGACCCTTTGCAGTTTTACATGAATAAAAAGCTTGAATTGATACTTTAACTTCAACAGACTGGTTTTAAACCCGAGTATCTATATTTCTACCTGAGTAATGGGTGTAAATACTTTTGTCACCTCTGCTACTAGCGGTGTTAAAAACTACTTCTGCAGCAAATGTTAAAAACTGCTTCCTCCACACAGAAACCACAGTACACTGTGGGAGGAGACAAACTGGAAGGTTTTAATCTGTCACTACCACTGATTTCCCAGACAGGGTTTGGTCCACGGCAGCTGTAAAGTCTTCTTACCAATTCCTGTCTTGTTGAAGTTGAACTCCTGAATTTTTATCAAGATACCACATCAGAAACGGAGATAAAAACTGAGTGACCACCAAAAGGGGGACATTTAAAGGCGTGAGGGTTAGGATTTTTCTTCAAGATGAATAAAATAATTGGAGGAAAAACCATGGTGATATTGACCACAGGGCGGCAGTCTATCTGTTTGATTTTTTTCTTTGTCATTTCACAAATCACCATGATGATTTAGTGTTCCTGTCTCTGTCATCACACATAATTTACTCTGCGCCGCCGCGTACAACTGTAAAAAGTCCTTGCTGTCGTGGTTTAGTGACTTCTCGTTATCTTTCTCTGATGGGATTTGATGTCGTGAAGACTTTGGGGCCTTTCATGGGCACAGATCAAACTGTTGAGAGTCATTAACATGATGTGGAGACTGTTGTTGTTGAGGACAAACATGTCCTAAAAGAACATTCAATGATTCCTAACTGAGCATGAAGCTTTTTACAGGAACGTTTACATGAACGAATGTGTGTCTAGTTTCATATGGTTTCATATAGATTATTTTATTTTTTTATTTAAACTCAATTTAATAAAAACTTGTAGGAAGATCTAATGAAGCAAATATGCAGCTGTTTGTCTTCATGTGTAAAATCAGGTGATCTACTAGTAATCAGGTTACTATTGTCAAAATAACAATAATAGTATTGTTGGTATTATATTATAATTGTGGGCAATTACATGTGTATTGTGTTGACATTATGACTATCTGCATATTGATGCCTCATGTTTCATTTCATTTTCTTTATAATAAAGTTTAATACGGTAGCAGATCTTCTCGATTACAATATATTTGATATGTTTTTTCCTTTAATCTGTTTTCAAAATAATTGCAGTGGGATCATGTTAAGGACATTTTAGTCTATATTCCTGACTGTTAATGAGGGAAATTCCTTGTTACAATAAAAAGAGAACAGGCACAAATAATGAAGAAAATTCCACAGAACGTTTCTATCGTCAAAATCAAAATGTCAGCCATGAAAAGCTCTACAGTCAGACAGCAGCCTCATGTGTCCGCCCCAGGGGCTGATGGGAGCTGTGAGGACCTGTCAGAAGCCACGTGGCCCTCGTCTGATCTCACAGCTCGTCCTTGTTTGGCCTCAGCTGCATCAGGGCTCCACTTCTCCCCAGGTTCACCAGAGGAAACAGCACTGCACAAAATGCTTTTCCTCCCAGCTGCTGCTCTGTGCTGTCTGTGTTCAGGTGAGTGTTTCCAGCCAATCAGGAGCCAACAAACTGCACCTTTAACAAACACTGACACACTGACCTTCACCTGTGTGTCTGTGTCTCTACAGCGCTGGTTGCCATGGCAGCAGAGCTCATTCAGGAGGATTTGACTTTGACCAGGAGAGCTGGGGAAAAAGTTTCCTTCAGCTGTGGACAAACTGACCAGTGTGATGATGATTATATAGTGTGGTTCCAGAAGAAAGACACAGAAACATTCACAGTGATTCTGGATATTAACAGGAATGATGGTAACATAGATAAAAGTTACAATCATCCTCAGGAAGATGATTTCTCAGCTGTAAATAAACACAACAGCTATGAGTTGGAGATCCAGAAAGTTAAACTCTCACATTCAGCCACCTACTACTGCTCCTGTGGGAAGGTTGGTGGTGGTACACAGTGAGAAAATGTCCCTGCAGCCTGTACAAAAACCAACAGACGTCAAACAGTGTTTGTGACAGGAAGAGAGCAGTAAACACAGCCCAGGTTCACATATTTCACCTCCATCTCAGCAGAGTCACAAACAAACTGACCTGAGGACAAAATGTTTGTCTGTTGGTGTCAGGATTTACATTTCTACATTATATTGAATTGATATTATTGATCAGGTATTTCAGCAGGTTTCCTGTTGTTCCACACAGTGAGAACTAAGGAGCAACACAGAAACACAATGATCAATTGGAACACAAATATAAGAGAGAAACAAAGTCAAATAACAGAGAAAAGTTAGATTTATTCAAATGTTTGATCATATCTTTGATTTTGTTGGTAACAGTAACAGGAACAAGGAGCTTGTGACGAGTTGTGTGAGCATCACTGAAGGATCCTCTAGTGTCATATTGCTTAGTTATTGAATAAATGTGTGTAAAATCAAATAAAAGAAGAAACCTAATGTTGATATATACATTATAGAAAGACATGATGGAGATGAAATATGATCCTGCTTCATAATTTGGATTCATTCACCTCAGCTGACACATTGAACAGCAGACAGGTTTTTGTCACAGTCACATTCACTGTGTGGAGGATTGTACTACGACATCTTTGGCTCTGGAACTAAACTGTTTGTAGGTAAGACTAAACTTTTAATTTCCTTCATTTTTTTTATTTAACAAGTTGAAAATGTCTTGTTATTTGTCTTGCTTCAGGCTTTACATGTTATTTTTTTCATATTTTGTAAAGAATTCTTTCTGCTCCTTTCTTACATCAAACTAATATTGATATAAGTAATGTTACTGATAAACAGTATTTAAGGATTCAGCATTAGCTTTTCTTTTCAAAATAAGATGAATAATGACATAGAACACAATTTATTTCCTGTTTGTAAATGTACTTTTAGTGGCAAGGAGAAATAATACATAGGAGTATATTTAATGTAAAGATTGTATTTGTAAATAATCAAATGTCTCTAATAACAATCATGTTTTCAGGATTTTAAATATGTTTTTCATAGAAAATATATGAATTTATGAAGGCAAAAATATACAAATATGTTACTACAATATGATTATAATGTTATATAACATAATGCACATTTAATATGAATCTAATTGATTAGATTAGATCAATGTGATGTCAAATATATAGTCACATTCACTGTGCGTCTCATCTTTGCTCTGGAACTAAAGTGTTTGTAGGTAAAAACTTTTAAACTTTCATTTTTCTTCAGTTTTTTTTTATTGAACAAGTAAAACAAACAGGTTGTTAGTTTTAGTTTCAGATGTTTCAGTCTTTACATGTCAGTTTATAGTTAGTTTATAATAACAAATAGAGAATTGTTTCTGCATCCACTCCTACGTCGAACTAATGAATAAGGAATGAAAATACACTAACAAAAAAAATAGTGATGATAAATATTCTTTATTTATCATCACATGACATCAATGTTTGTTTAGAGCCCAAAAAGTCTGATATCAGTAATGTTACATTTAAACAGTATTTAATCATCTCAACAAGATGAAATATGACAAGAAACACAATTTATCATCTGTTCCTAAATGTATGTTAGAAGCAAATAGTGTTAAATGTTTGTTAATTTGTAAAAGATGAAATGTATCTAATGATAAAAGTGTCTTTTAGTTTAAAAAAACACTAATTCATAAAGCAGATGAATGCATTATTATGCTGATTTAATCAGTACGTAGATTATCTTAGTACTGTCTTAGGACTATCATCTTAAAAAATAAAACATCTTTTATAAGAATGTACTATAACACTTACTTGTAATTTAATTAATAAAACAATTTATCTGACATTTGTAAATGTACTTTTAGAAGCAAATTAAAATGGTTTATGTTAAATATGTAGTTTAAATTTGTATAAGATCTAATCATTAGATCATTTACAAATTAGATTCTAATGTCTCAGATGATATTTTTGTTATTGTGATGATAAATATGTTGTAAACATATGGTGTGGAATAAAAATTGATACTATTAAACTATTTACTACTTTTATTTCTTAGAAATTTCTAAACATGTTGTGGTCATTGCTTTTAAATCAAAGCTAAAACACAGATTAGAGTATTGAAATATTCTGTGTCTGAATAAAGTCAAATATATATTGTTAAATATACTTCACATAAAACACTGTATACCTTTACAAAATTAAAATAACTATAAGATATTTCATACAACAGACATATACTTTATATTATATTATATTATATTATTTATATTATATTATATATTCATGAAGAGAGCAAAAACGACCACCTGATCTTTACATGTGACCTATGATGACTCACATGGTCCTTTAGTGTGGTATGATCACTAACACAGTGTCCAGTGGATGATCTTTGTGGTGTATTGATGAGTAGTTTAGTGATCATGTAGTTTCAGGATCACACTGAATCAGTGCAGTGCTGTAAGCTGCTGTTGACTGTGTGAATGTGTGTGTGCTGCTTGTTGCTGCTGTCAAACTTCAGATGAGCAGGTAGTGAAGCCCGTGGTGAGCGTGTACCCAGCAGCATCCAGAGCCCACCTGGAGGGGAAGAGCTCCCTGCTGTGTCTGGCCTCAGCCATGTCTCCTCCTCTGGTCCAGTTCTCCTGGAAAAGACAGAAGAACGGCGGTCCGGAGGAGCCGCTCCCTGCTGATGCAGAGCAGCTGGAGCTCAGAGAGCCGGGACGCACCACCTCCATCCTGCTGCTCCATCAGCCAGAGGACAGCACAGATAAATACCACTGCTACGTCAAGCACGAGGGGGGCACGGTGGAGGCCCACACAGAACAAGGTGATGAAGGCTCGGTGACTGTGTTCAGCAGAGATTCAACTTCATGTGGAGACGCTGTCAGAGAGAGCACAGCAGCACAGCACTGACGTTTCTCACTGTGAATGCACACGTTTGACTCCTTTTTCTGTTTCAGAGGTTCCAGCTCCAGCAGCCTCCTGTCCTCCAGAGAGAGAAGCAGCAGACCTGCCAGCTCTACAGCAAGCTGACTGTAAGATCACCTGCTGCCTCTCTGCATGCTCCCACAGCTCATTTTAGGCTGTGAGGGGGGCACCACAAGTTTAGTGAATATATCCCACCTATAGTTTGATATTAGGAATTAATGTAATATCTAAATGAGGCTTTTTTAGCCTCTTTTTGCTCCTAGTTGTGGTTTTGTGGGACATTTCCTGTCTGGTTCAGTCTCAGTGTTCCCAGCATAATGTTTCCTGATAAACCCACTGTACACTACCTGTCCAGCAGCAAACAGCAGACAGACCATAATATGTCAGAGATGAGTTTGTTAGCTTGTTGTGGAGTTCTTCTCTCACCAGCTGATAAAAACCTTAAATCTACAGTAACCTGCTTGTTCTTAACCTCTATCTGAGCTTTTCTTTTTATCCTTGAGTGATTTTAATCATAATAAATTGTTATAATATTATTGTCATTCTGTGTGTGTGTGTGTGTGTGTGCCAGTGTTGTTCCAGGCTCAGTGCAGGGTGAAGCTGCTCTGTTTGCTGTACACAGTGCTGATAGTGAAGAGTCTGGTGTACTGCTGTGGACTCTCTCTGCTGATGATCCTCTGAAACAAGGGACCGTCCACCAACTGCTCACATGCTGACTGGCTGTTCTATTTCACTGTCAAATTTCATAAAATTATCACATTCATCACTTTGCTCAGTGTTTAAAACTGTTAATTATGATGTGTTTTGCTCTTTTACATAGACTTGTCCATACAATACGCACATTTTTTCACTTCCATACATTTATGATGTTAATTGTGTAGTGTTTGCTTCCTGTAAAGTTTGATTTGTTCAATTTTGTCAAAAGGTTTTCTCTGTAATGATTGATTTGGTGATCATAAATCTTTTCAATGTAACAATGGCTTGTATTTTATTTCTACATTAACTAAAACTCATTAATAATAATAATAATATAATTCATTAGTGTGATATACTCTAAACCATAAAAGTACAGCATGTTAAAAGTACAGCATGAAGAGATTTGCTTTGTTGTTCTCTGTCAATTGATTTGGTTAAAATAGTTTGATTGTCATAGTTTGTATTAAAGTAAAAGTCTTTATTTCCATTATTTTATGTATAAATATTTGTGAACTGTGAACTGCAGACCCATGAACACACTGACAATGATCTGAAAAGTTGATCAATGAAAACTCATTGATCCAACACATCTAGACACTAGTGATTATTGTTGACGTCATATTCAATTTGTCTTCAGGAAAAATCGTTCCACTGAGTCTGACTCCTCCCAGTTTCTAAAGAAAACATTAATCTGGACGTGACAAAGAAGGCGTTAATAGTTGCTGTATTTTTAGATTTTAACTAAACATTTGATACAGTCAGTGATGAAGTTCTCGTTTCTAAACTCTCAGCTGTCACAGTGTGGATGTTTCACTCTACGCTGATGACACTGCTGTTTACGCACCTGAAGAAACACCAGAGAGCTGCTTAGAAACTTCTATATTTTTTAAAATTATTTTTGTTTTTGTGAAAAATGGTCTTTACACGCAGTAAACACATACGGCTCCATGGTAACTGTGCAGCCTGTTGCTCCGAACACATTGATCTCCCTGATGGAAGGTTTATTCACGCTACAAACATCCTCAGAAAGTAGATTCCTGAGCTTCCAGAGAAAAGTACGGCCTTGAGTTGCCGATGCAGTAAATAAAACTCATCTGTTCAGACACCTACTGTTACGTCTGTTGGAAAGTTGTTTCCCACAGTGAGAAATGAAGCCTGCATCCTGAACAAAAACCAACAGATGAACAGATGTCAAACAGTGACAGTGACAGGAAGAAAGCAGTAAACCACAGCCTCTGCTTGTTTATCTTGCACCTTCTTACTTCTGATTTGTACATGACTTCTTTTGTTTTTTACATAGACTCTTTGACCTCATATGTTCCTCTAGGTTTTTTTTGGTGAGCACTCCCTTGATCATAAAATGGTGCATCTCAAGGAGTTCATCCTCTATTCATTTAGAAACAAATGAATGAAATAAGTATGTGTTAATCCATATGTTTGTTATTGCCTCCTTTACATGACTATAAGGAAAACAATTGTGTCACTAAACTCACACAGAGTCAGGTTGTGTAGATATAATAGGGCCATAGTCTGTGGGTGTTTTCTATCAAATGAATGACAATGAATTTATCCTATTGACAAGTATTGACTGTAGACACAAGCAGTCTACATCACTCCATAGGACTGTCCACTGCTGACCAAAAATGTCCAAATAAAAATGAGTGACACACACCATCATTACCAACAACACAGGTTATTGTCTGTGTTTTCCTGCAGTGGGAACAACCTCCGTGAACAGGTTCAGTGATGCTCTGATCCAGAGACAGAACATGTGTTTAAGGAGTTGTTTCAGAATAAAACTCATTATCCTGAGATAACAAATGTTGATGTATGATATATTAACACGATCGGGATATCAGGATCATTTCAGATAACATGTAAATATGTTATTACTTGTAATACTTATTCACTAGTAATGGTTTTACATTCACAATAAACTATTACAACCATGTATTTAAAGGATCAAACTCATTATATAAATTGTCCCAACACAATGTTGTATTGATTATATTTATACAAGGTAATTATCATGCTGAAAATGTTGTTTTCTATGTAGTCAAAGTGGGTTTAATATAGATTCACCCTGAAAAGACCTTTAAGGTAAATCCCAACAAATCCCAAAATACTAAGGTTAAGTAATACAGAAAAAAGAAAATTAAAAAAAAAAGTTTGCTCATCCAAACTTTGGTAGTAGGCAGTAGGCAGGACCTCACACACACACACACACACACACACACACACACACACACACACACACACACACCCCTGGCCTGGTAACAACCCTCCTCATCACACTAGATCACATTTCTGTTCACTACGTATCAGTCTGGACTTTCTCCTAAACCAATGCTTTCAGTGGTCGGGACTGTGGAGCACAAAGTGATGTATGAAGATTCATAAAATGTAAATACTCATGTAAAGTACCTAATAGTTGTACTTTATTACATTCCACCCCTGCTGTAAAGTGTAACGTTTCCAGTAACAAGACCTCCAGATGTCCTCTGTTGGTTGCTGGGCTCAGTTTGACTGTGTGGGTGGAGATCAGTGAAAAACAGGTTTAGAGACAAGAAGAGAAAAGAACCACAGAAGAAATAAAGAGGAAGATGAGTTCATGAATGTGTAGAGCAGCAGATATGAATCTGTTCTTGACGGTTATTAGGCCTCGTAAAAAACAAACAAACCTCTTGACACTGAACCAACTCTTCCTTTCCTGCAGCAGACAGGCCGTGTGGGTTTCTGCTCAGCTGCCTCCACGTTGTTCACTGTGGTTTCTTGCTTTAATAAAACAATGACGGTTACAACCATCGACTCCACTTAAAGAATCCTTCATTCAGTGTTCAGGTTCAGTGCTCGCTGTCTCAGCTTTAACCTGTGTTATTAATCTGTGACACAAGTGTAGTGTATTTTCACCTCTTAATTTGCTTGAATCTCAACTAATCTACAGAACTTTACTTGTTTGGAGTAATATGTACAATTGGATGAATAAGTAGCCTACAACCAAAGTAGTATGAGAATAAAGACACACAGATACCTGAGGAATGTGTGGCCACATGGTTTGATAAATGATGCAGGGTAGGATTGTAGAGTGTTAACTATTCCTGTCTTATAAGAATAAAACATAGGTGCCTCAATAGGTCGTAACAATTTATACATGTTAAATCCTCTTAAATTTTAACATGTATTGGACACTGTTTGTTTTTGGAATAAAATTCTATTTGCGCAGAGAAGACGTGTCGGGTGGTGACTTCTTTCATCAGCACATCAAGAAACATCAGAAGCAGCTGAAATCCTCAACTCGGAGTAGAGAACTTGACGTCTTTAAATGAAGGGACAGTTCAAACTCCTGCAGCCTGTTCAGGTCCCACAGTCTGTAGCATGTTCACGAATAAAGGACGGAATTAACGTAACTGGTAACACCAACATGAGATGGATGTAAAAACAAACAGTTTGAATGAATAAACCAACACTGAACCTGGAGACTCACACACACACACACACACACACACACACTCACACACACACACACACACACACACACACACACACAATTGTTTGGATTGTTTTTTATTAATCTCTTTGCTTTTCTTTGTATTTCTTCAATGTTTTATTTCTATGTGACAGTTTCCTGAGTTCTACTCACTACAGTCAAATGACTTGTTGAAATGAACAATCTTTGTCGTTATAATGGATCTGTGTCTATTTAATTATTTTAATTAAAGCCAAGCAGAAATACAAAAAAAAAAATATATATATATATATATATATATATATATATATATATATATATATATATATATATATATATATATATATATATATATATATATATATATATATATATATATATATATATATATATATGGTGGTAATATTGGTAATATTGGTAATATTTAACTCAGTGACTTCAACAAACCTGCTATCTGCTGCATACTGTCTGAAGAAGAGAACGCTCACTATAAAGTATTTACTATAAAATATCTACCAGGTAGATAATGATTCAACTTAACTTTATACTATTAGAAAAGTCACAATTAAAAGTGAAATTATTCTACAATTTAAAACAAGTCAGTTAAAATTAATGAGAATGGGACTCAAATTTACACACTGTGAATGTACATGTGAAATATAAAATAACATTAAAAATATTCAACTATCAATCAATATATTCCTAAAAAGTAATGCAAACCAGATTAACAGTTTCACAAAATAATAGATATTTTTTAAAAGGTAAAAGAAATTCTTATTTGTGGCAATTTTATTAGATTAACAATAGATTAATGTACAGGATATATTGTGTGAAATTATATATTTTAAATCAAGGCATAGTAAGACATTTTTGCCATTTTAATTCTTATTTTTTTTATTTACAAACAAATGCATTTATTTCATTAGATGGTGGCAGTATTTTATCATTCTTTTTAAAAAAGTATTTTTTCACATTGTGGACATAATATTCTACAGAATTCACACTGAGCAACTTTAAAAATATATATATCTAAATCGTTTAAATGATGAGTATAAAAGCAACAACAAGATGTCTTTCTTAACATTTCTGAGCACCGATCAAACTGATGAATGAGATGACTTGACGAGATTTGATGGTGAGAAAAGGTGAGCAGCAAACAGCCAGTCAGCATGTGAGCAGTTGGTGGACGGTCCCGTGTTTCAGAGGATCATCAGCAGAGAGAGTCCACAGCAGTACACCAGACTCTTCACTATCAGCACTGTGTACAGCAAACAGAGCAGCTTCACCCTGCACTGAGCCTGGAACAACACTGGCACACACACACGCACACACACACACACACACACACACACACACACACACACACACACACACACACACACACAGAATGACAATAATATTATAACAATTGATTATCAGGAAACATTATGCTGGGACACTGAGACTGAACCAGACAGGAAATGTCCCACAAAACCACAACTAGGAGCAAAAAGAGGCTAAAAAAGCCTCATTTAGATATTACATTAATTCCTAATATCAAACTATAGGTGGAATATATTCACTAAACTTGTGGTGCCCCCCTCTCAGCCTAAAATGAGCTGTGGGAGCATGCAGAGAGGCAGCAGGTGATCTTACAGTCAGCTTGCTGCAGAGCTGGCAGGTCTGCTGCTTCTCTCTCTGGAGGACAGGAGGCTGCTGGAGCTGGAACCTCTGAAACAGAAAAAGGAGTCAAACGTGTGGAGTCACAGTGAGAAACGTCAGTGCTGTGCTGCTGTGCTCTCTCTGACAGCGTCTCCACATGAAGCTGAATCTCTGCTGAACACAGTCACCGAGCCTTCATCACCTGGTTCTGTGTGGGCCTCCACCGTGCCCCCCTCGTGCTTGACGTAGCAGTGGTATTTATCTGTGCTGTCCTCTGGCTGATGGAGCAGCAGGATGGAGGTGGTGCGTCCCGGCTCTCTGAGCTCCAGCTGCTCTGCATCAGCAGGGAGCGGCTCCTCCGGACCGCCGTTCTTCTGTCTTTTCCAGGAGAACTGGACCAGAGGAGGAGACATGGCTGAGGCCAGACACAGCAGGGAGCTCTTCCCCTCCAGGTGGGCTCTGGATGCTGCTGGGTACACGCTCACCACGGGCTTCACTACCTGCTCATCTGAAGTTTGACAGCAGCAACAAGCAGCACACACACATTCACACATTCAACAGCAGCTTACAGCACTGCACTGATTCAGTCTGATCCTGAAACTACATGATCACTAAACTACTCATCAATACACCACAAAGATCATCCACTGGACACTGTGTTAGTGATCATACCACACTAAAGGACCATGTGAGTCATCATAGGTCACATGTAAAGATCAGGTGGTCGTTTCACAATATAATATAATATAATATAATATAATATAAGTATATGTCTGTTGTTTGAAATATCTTATAGTTATTTTATATATTTGACTCTATTCAGACACAGAATATTTCAATATTCTAAACTGTGTTTTAGCTTTGATTTAAAAGCAATGACCACAACATGTTTAGAAATGTCTAAGAAAAAAATAGTTTAATAGTATCAATTTTTATTCCACACCATAAGTTTACAACATATTTATCATCACAAAAACAAAAATATTATGATTGACTTTAGAATCTAATTTGTAAATGATCTAATGATTAGATCTTATACAAATTGTAACTATATATTTAACATACATGATTTTAATGATAATTTGCTTCTAAAAGTACATTTACAAATGTGAGATATATTGTTTTCTTAATTAAATTGCATGTATATGTTATCATACATTCTTATAAAAGATGTTTTATTTTTTAAGATTAACTAATATTAACAATATTTCATCAGTTTCAAATTTGGTGAAAACACAAATACCACAATATGTTCAAATAGGTCAAATAAATAAAATCAAGCTTATTATTATCAAGTCCTGATTAGTTGTAATGACAATATGTATTTTATCTGACACCATATATTTTCCACCCTGTACTTTGCAAATTATATTTAACTTCACATATTTGACATCAGGTTGACTTCTTATACTGGTCTGATTTAGCTTATATTTCATTATATGATATAATCTACGTACTGATTAAATCATCATAATAATGCATTCATCTGCTTCATGAATTAGTGTTTTTTTTTAAACTAAAATACAAATTTTCATTAGATACATTTCATCTTTTACAAATTAACAAACATTTACCACTATTTGCTTCTAACATACATTTAGGAACAGATGATAAATTGTGTTTCTTGTCATATTTCATCTTGTTGAGATGATTAAATACTGTTTAAATGTAACATTACTGATATCAGACTTTTTGGGCTCTAAACAAATATTGATTCATGTGATGTTAAATAAAGAATATTTATCATCACTGTTTTATTTTGTTCTGTATTTTCATTTCTTATTCATTAGTTTGACGTAGGAGTGGATGCAGAAACAATTCTCTATTTATTATTATAAAAACTAACATGTAAAGACTGAAACATCTGAAACTAAAACTAACAACCTGTTTGTTTTACTTATTCAATAAAAAAACTGAAGAAAAATGAAAGTTTAAAAGTTTTTACCTACAAACACTTTAGTTCCAGAGCAAAGATGAGACGCACAGTGAATGTGACTATATATTTGACATCACATTGATCTAATCTAATCAATTAGATTCATATTTACCTTGCATTATGTTATATAACATTATAATCATACTGTTGTAACATATTTGTATATTTTTGCCTTCATAAATTCATATATTTTCTATGAAAAACATATTTAATATCCTGAAAACATGATTGTTATTAGACATTTGATTATTTACAAATACAATCTTTATATTAAATATACTCCTATATATTATTTCTCCTTGCCACTAAAAGTACATTTACGAACAGACAATAAATTGTGTTCTACGTCATTATTCATCTTATTTTAAAAAGAAAAGCTAATGCTGAATCCTTAAATACTGTTTATCAGTAACATTACTTATATCAATATTAGTTTGATGTAAGAATGGAGCAGAAAGAATTCTTTACTAAATATGAAAAAAAATAACATGTAAAGCCTGAAGCAAGACAAATAACAAGACATTTTCAACGTGTTAAATAAAAAAAATGAAGGAAATTAAAAGTTTAGTCTTACCTACAAACAGTTTAGTTCCAGAGCCAAAGATGAAGTAGTACCATCCTCCACACAGTGAATGTGACTGTGACAAAAACCTGTCTGCTGTTCAATGTGTCAGCTGAGGTGAATGAATCCAAATTATGAAGCAGGATCATATTCCATCTCCATCATGTCTTTCTATAATGTATGTATCAACATTAGGTTTCTTCTTTTATTTGATTTTACACACATTTATTCAATAACTAAGCAATATGACACTAGAGGATCCTTCAGTGATGCTCACACAACTCGTCACAAGCTCCTTGTTCCTGTTACTGTTACCAACAAAATCAAAGATATGATCAAACATTTGGATAAATCTCACTTTTCTCTGTTATTTGACTTTGTTTCTCTCTTATATTTGTGTTCCAAGTGATCATTGTGTTTCTGTGTTGCTCCTTAGTTCTCACTGTGTGGAACAACAGGAAACCTGCTGAAATACCTGATCAATAATATCAATTCAATATAATGTAGAAATGTAAATCCTGACACCAACAGACAAACATTTTGTCCTCAGGTCAGTTTGTTTGTGACTGCTGAGATGGAGGTGAAATATGTGAACCTGGGCTGTGTTTACTGCTCTCTTCCTGTCACCATCACTGTTTGACGTCTGTTGGTTTTTGTACAGGCTGCAGGGACATTTTCTCACTGTGTACCAACAACATCCTTCACACAGGAGCAGTAGTAGGTGGCTGAATGTGAGAGTTTAACTTTCTGGATCTCCAACTCATAGCTGTTGTGTTTATTTACAGCTGAGAAATCATCTTTCTGAGGATGATTGTAACTTTTATCTATGTTACCATTCTTCCTGTTAATATCCAGAATCACTGTGAATGTTTCTGTGTCTTTCTTCTGGTACCACCATATATAATCCCTATCACACTGGTCAGTTCTTCCACAGCTGAAGGAAACTTTTTCCCCAGCTCTCCTGGTCAAAGTCAAATCCTCCTGAATGAGCTCTGCTGCCATGGCAACCAGCGCTGTAGAGACACAGACACACAGGTGAAGGTCAGTGTGTCAGTGTTTGTTAAAGGTGCAGTTTGTTGGCTCCTGATTGGCTGGAAACACTCACCTGAACACAGACAGCACAGAGCAGCAGCTGGGAGGAAAAGCATTTTGTGCAGTGCTGTTTCCTCTGGTGAACCTGGGGAGAAGTGGAGCCCTGATGCAGCTGAGGCCAAACAAGGACGAGCTGTGAGATCAGACGAGGGCCACGTGGCTTCTGACAGGTCCTCACAGCTCCCATCAGCCCCTGGGGCGGACACATTAGCTGCAGCTGAATTGTGATTTAAACCTGTAAATCTTCCTCTTAATATATTGATATTATTCACTTTAATAAAAGAAATTATTTTCCTGCATATGTCAGTATCCTGCTTTGTTCCACAAATTTAGAAGTCCTCCTGCCTGCTTCTAACATCTTTTGTGTCTTTGGAAATGTTGAGACCTTTGAAATGTAGTTCTGAGGGTAAAGAAAAAGCTGCCTCTTTGGTGGAACTGCAAACTTACTGAGCTGTAATTTCATTAGCTAATTATATATATTTTTTTTAAAATGTAAACAGATTTTTCTTAAAAGTAAAAACATCTTATCATAAACTAAATATTATCAGTAGATCAATAATAATGTCTAAAAAATGTATTAACTTTTATTCATTAACTTTAAATAAGGTCCAAGTACACCCTAAACCAATGTACGGTATGTTTTCGACTGCTTGTGTGAAATACAAATACTTAAATTAAATATGTATAATAATAAAGTACTGTAAATCTACAATTACTAATAATAACATATTACCTGCGTACATACTTTTGTGGGTATAAAACATTAGTACATCACAAAACTCAAAAGATAAAAACAAATCTGCTACATTTGACAATAGTATTTTTTGTATACTATACAATTATAAATGAAGAAGACAGAATTGCCATGAAGTTATTATTTTCAAAAAAGTAAATATTTATTCATGAATAAAAGAGAACAAACAAGCTGTATCAATCTATATGTTTTGACTGCTTTCAGGAGACAATCCAAAGGTAACTCCCCCTTTTTTATTAGTTTTTTATTATTAATTTATAATATATTGTACATAATAAATTATTCATATTGTCCAACATCTCCAATCAACCGAAGCCTGTTTTTTCACTTTAGAAGAAAGCCAGGGAAACTGCCACCCTTCCACAAATTATATTATATATTATTTATATTGTTCTAAAATGTTGTCAAACTTTAAAGGTCCAATCCACATCTCATTCTCCACTTTATTTATATTAGCTGGATGTGCTCTGTGCTGCTGCTGTCAGGAATAAAACCTTTACACTGCTGCTCTCTGGTGGCTGCAACAGCACTTTGCTTCTGCTACTACGCGTCTCTCCACAATTTAATGTGATGACCCCAAAATGTGCATAATGAGCAGTGGTGGAAAATGACAAAATATATTTATTTTCAATGTGCTTGAAAATCACTTGAATAATTGCAATGTTTCCAAAGTGAGGTAAACAGGAAATGTGATATACAGTAGTGTATGTGTGCATGTGTGTATGTGTAAAAAGGTTTACCTTACCTAAGATGGTGAATTAAATCTAATCTATTCGATAAGTGTACTGACACAACCAGTGATCTTCTATCTTCCAATATTGACACAAATTAATGAAATATTTGAAAAAGCCATCAGTATTTGGGTTGATAAATGACCTCTTAGGATGGATGCTGTTAGATTGTTGCTTTTTGATTTGCCAACCCACTGAACAGGCACCAATGAAAGAAGTAAATTCTAAAAGTTACATACAGAACCTTTTATTAAAGCAAACCACTTCATCAGAGCTGGTGCAAATGAAATTAGTTTTTTTTTTGATTATTTAAAATATTACAGTATTATACATTTGTATATTTTAACAATGGAAGCGTGAAAACAGTGGACACAGTGTATAATGCAACAACACCAGTAACAGTACAGGAACATAAAATAAAAGAGACACATGCTAGGAGGCCTCGTGCCTCAGACAAGCTACAACTATTAGGCTAATTCTGATATTTATCCTCTAACTGATTTTATTTAATCCAAATACAGGAAAAACAAACACTTTGGTCAAACTTTAAAATAAATTTTTTAAAAAGTATTATAAACAAAGAGTTTTAGACTACTGGAATTACAAAATGTAGGTTAGCTGAGCACAATTACAATTTATATATATATTTTTTAGCCAATGTTCATTCATCATTTTCTTTCTCTTTATAGCACATTTTTGATGAGGATCCCTTAAATTTGGTTAAAAAATAGTAGCGAGGACATCTTACAGTGTAAAAATCTATTCGCCAGTGCTGTCACTGTTTTTAAGTGACCTGAACCAATTTCTTCTAACATCCTTTTATATATTTCAATTCATCGACCATACAAATCATCTGTGTGCTTTCTCCACTGCGGGTTTACACTTCCTCGGTGGAGGTGCTGGACAGGCGGCGAGGCTTGCAGGGAGAAGACTCCTCAAAAACATCGTCCTCCATGCCCTCTTCGATGGGCTTCATTTTTGAGGTCTTGGTGCCGGGGGATTTTTCTACAGCAAAAAAAAAATAGATAAAACAATTTTGACTGCTCTGCTCTGGTTTGTAACCTAACTTAACAAAAGAAGCATTTCCTTTACCACTCACTGTCCTCCCCCTTCCCTCAGTCAAGCCATTGAAAACATTTCTTCCACTGTTAGCCGACGACACCCAGCTCTATCTTGCCTTGGTGTGTCCAACAACTACATTAATGAAATAAATGGATGGTGGCAAATTTCCTTTGACTCAATGAGAGGTAAAGGAGGAAATCTTTTTTTTTTTGCCTCTGAAACAATCAACGTAATATTCAACAGTCTTGGTAACCTATCTGCCTTCATCAAACCCAGCAGGAAACCCTCTGGGCCTTCGCTATTCAGTGAAGGTCCAGGAGGGAAAAAAAAAATTATAAATTATTTTTGTAAGTCATCCAAATTATTATTTTTTTCATTTATTCTTTACCTCTTTTTTTTTTTTTTTTTTTTACATTTTTTTAGTGAGTGAAATGGATAAATATGGATTATTATAGTTGAAGGGTAAATGAACCAATCACATTTTTTTTTATTTCAATGGTATCTGGGTGGACAAAATTTATTTAAAATGTATGGACATTATGGAATATAAAACAGTCATTACAATATGTAAAGCAAGGTAAAATCAGCTCCCTAAAAGAATCCAGATTATTTTCATTTTCTGGCTATAACCTAAAGGGTTAAAATGTTATAGGGCAATATTAGGAACTCAGACAACATTAAAATCACCCTATATATTAATTTGTAAGTAAGCAAGTATAAACGATGTCTTATGAAAGGTATAGGGAGGAGGAGTTACATAAACAGTATAGCTATCAGTTTCATTAGGAGTTCTTTTGTCTATGTATGTTTGTATATATATATATATATATATATATATATATATATATATATATATATATATATATATATATATATATATGTATGCATATAGCATACAGATGACAATGATAGCTTAAGTTGATAGCCTTCTTTTCTCTTTCTTTATTAGTGTTTCAAATTTGTTTGCCTGTGTAGGTCTATATTCCTTATTATAGCAGACCATCCAAACTAGTCGACGTTATTATACCATGAGACTAGAAAAAGCCCCCATCAGCGTATTTTTATTGACCAACAGCGGCCGCATTAGAACTCTTGAGAACTCTTGTACAGGGGCGCAAAAATCCATTTTCATCCACAAAATGGATTTTTGTGCCCCTGGTTTTCAAAGAGGGTCTCCACCTAATGCATGTGTCATGTTCTCTTAGTTTTTTTGAGAAATAATGATTTATGAATTAATGAATGTCACTGGGGTTTAACAAATATGGGTTATTGGAGGGAGGGATGATTTTTTTAAAAGCAGCTAAGTGATGATTGAAGTGAAAATACATTTCTCAGTTTTAATCCCATTTCCCTGTATTAACTGGTCGTATATCATGGTACATTTTCATTTTTGAGTATTTTTACATCAAAATAGTTCTAAACGCTCTTTAGAATTCAAGCCACCATATATTGCAAAACGTTGGACAAAACAGTTAGACTTAATAGAACAAGTCATAGTCATATACACAGTAAAAAAAACACATTGTAAAAAATGTTTTAAAAATCCCAGCAGCTGGGGCACCAATAAAACAACAGAAAACAATCATCTCATGGGAAGAAATCATAATTTCTTATAATAAAGCACTGACTGCTATTATTTAAATAGGCTGGGTTCAAATTCCATATTCTAAAATAATAGTTTTATAAACATTTTCATGTGTTTTTGAAGCCTATAAACTATATGAGAAATAATATATATAATATATAATATATGATTATATATATATATTTCTTACTAAATAGGCTGGGTTCAAATTCCATATTCTAAATTCTAGGTACATTTTTTTAGTTTTATAAACATTTTCATGTGTTTTTGAAGCCTATAAACTATATGAGAAATAATATATATAATATATAATATATAATTATATATATATTTCTTACTATTTATTAGCATTTTCTCTCCATTCTATGTCGATAATGCATACTGTGTATGCGGATCAACAAATTCAGCGAATTTGTACATTGTGTTGTGTGTTTTTTTTATTTTTTTATCTTCTTCAGCTTTATTTTCTTTATCTGTAATGCTGCAGTAACACACAAATTTCCCCGTTGTGGGATCAATAAAGTTTTATCTTATCTTATCTTATCTTATCTTATAAAGTTTTTTATCTTATCTTATATATATATATATATATATATATATATATATATATATATATGTTTGTGTGTGTGTGTGTGTGTGTGTGTGCTGAGCATGGGTTCAAAATTTACTCCTATGACCTCCAATTGGCCAAAAACACATTAAAACCCTTTGCTGGGTGATCATGTGACTTACGGAGAGAGGAGCCAGCAGACCCTCCGCGTAGGATCTGGTTGAGGACATCGTCAGTGTCACTGGTGCTGGCCATGCTGTTCCTCATCTGCATCATGGACAGCTGAGAGCACAGGCTGGGCTGGCGCTCCATCTTCTTCACCGCCTGGGACACATGAACCGCCACGTCACCACCATCCCTTACGAAAATTAACCATGGTTTTACCATGGGAAATACCGTGGTTTTACCATGGTTTTTTGGGTCATGGTTTACCATGGTTTTTTTGTGGTAACCATGGTTATACTATGGTTTTTATGTAGTAACCATGGTTCTACCATGGTTTTTGGAAGTACCATGAACCAACCATAGTATTAAGTATTACTATGGTTGGTTCATGGTACTTCCAAAAACCATGGTAGAACCATGGTTACTACATAAAAACCATAGTATAACCATGGTTACCACAAAAAAACCATGGTAAACCATGACCCAAAAAACCATGGTAAAACCACGGTATTTCCCATGGTAAAACCATGGTTAATTTTCGTAAGGGATGCGTACAACAACTGGTGCTATCGTCCAGTGACTTGATTTTACCTCAAGACAGCAGGTCTGGACCCACCTTGTCACTGAGTGTGGGGTCATTGAGGGAGTAGAGTTTGTTGGTGATGTCTTTGCCGATGAGGTACCTGAACACCTCGTTGAGGAAAGTGTCAGACTCCAGGAAGTAGGTGAGCCTCTCTCGGGACCAACACATGAACTTGCAGTTCTCCTCTGCCATGATGGTCACCTGTTCATCGAATCAAATTAGATGCCACCTCACAGTCTTTATAATGTTTAAGACAATGGCTGCACAGGGTGGCATCGGTTGTTTTATCGAAACCACGTGTGGCTTGTCATTACCTGGAACTTCTCTCCTCTGTGCATTGTAGTGGACCTAAACTCTGGAGAGTCGATGAAGGAATTGGTGTAGATGTTGTGGAGAAAATGGCCCCGGTATGACACCTTCATCCTGTCACACAGAGACTTTAAAGTCAAAATGAATCCATTTTAACTCATTTTAAAGTCGCACAACTGACAGAATCATTGTAAAATCGATGCATGCAAGTAAAAGCAAAATATGTCAGCAAGCTTTTCAACTTGTTTCTAAAAAAATATTTCAATCTAAATGACTCACAAGATATATATATCTATAAAGTTGGCCAATTCCAGCCCTCTAGCAAAAATATTCTATCCTGATGAGAGCTAAAGTTTTGACTTTCATAGTTTACAAAAATCTTTAACACACTTTTTTTTCACAGATTTACTGTAGATGATACAAGAAGCATGCAAATTTGTGTAAATCCCAATGAATATAACCTAGTTTTATCTAATACTGCCCCCACACCAAGCTGTCATTTACCAGTGCATGTTGCTAAAGTAAGTGTACTTGACCTACTACAAAATACATTTTAATGTGTAAATTCAAACACTGTTTTAATTCGTTTACTTTAGCCCGCTCTTTCTTTATTGCCTTTTTATGGCATAAATGAAGGTGTGAATAACAAATAACGTACAACTCAAGTCTCAAAAACAACACAGATTATATACTTGCATATACCAGCTTTTAGCATAAACTGTTTGCTTTTTTAAAACTAAAACCTGTCATCATATGTAACCTCAAACAATGCTATAAACTGATTTTGTTTTCAACGCTGTGTGTTAGAAAATTATTCATTATTTAAGCGACATAAACATACAGAGCTACATCACTGAAAAACTGGCACATACTTGCCATTGCTAAGCCCTTAGGACACAGTACAGAGCCTAATAAGGCTATCTGTTTCCACCTGCTTCTTTATGTTAAGCTTAGCCAACCACAAGTCAGTGTAAGTGAGTCATCTCCATTCCAGAGTCAGCACATACTTTCCTTTGAGAAGAATGCTGAGGCGTTCATCCACAGAGGTCTTGTCCTCAGCAGCGTAGGCCTGGCCCTTCTTCAGTGTCTGGATGGTGCAGAACTGGCCCGTGAGCCTCTGAAACAGACCTTCCTGCACATGGAGGGGCTCGAACATCCGCTTGTAGACCGCCCTCAGCTCTCTGTCGATCTTAATCTGCAAAGCAGACAAGCGGCCTTAAATCATACACCCTGATTTCGCTCAAGCACAAAGCAAAATCTCAGCGGTGGTCTTGCTGATGTCACATACTGTTGGGGAAATGGGGTGGACCAGCCTCCTGTCTCATTACGAGATCTCCTGGTCTGATTCTGTCAGCTTGCTGGAGACACGGAGGCCCCTGGGGCACTCATTGGATTTGCTCAAACTTGCATCTCATTACCATGAAAAAAAAGGGCCAAACCCGGGAGGATAACGCCGCCTCGGTCAGAAAAACTAAACCCAGAGCCTTTGCAGACTGTGTGATGGCGGCGCAGAACTCACCGGCCTGCGTTTGTACAGGAGGTAGAAGAGGTGCACGAAGTTGACCATGAGGAAGACCACGTTCCAAACCATCACATCCAGGTTACACCGGTACAATGTCGCCCACGCGATGAAGAGACCACACCCTGTCGAGACAGCATAACACAATGGTGAGAGGAGGAGGTATGTAGAGTCAGCGTTAGGGTTAGGGTTAGGCTCTACATCTAACGTTGAATTCATGAGCCTACTTCAATATCCTCCAATGCAGACATCCAGTTATTGTACAACTTTTTTTTTTAAATCACCTATTTTAGATCTATACCTGAATTTTTTAATGTTTAATGTTAATGCAGAGTGTGGTGAACTTGAATTAGGACATATCATGCACATATACAGGTTTCTGTTGCTCTAGTGTATTATCATTGAATGAGAAAAACTCAGATTCCTCTGCTTCCTCTAATTCGCACGCAAACAAACAGTAGCTGTGGGATTTGTCTTCCTTTTCTCCTCAACTTCAACTTCCTGTATGCATCCCTTGTTCGTTGTTGCCAAGTTGTGAATATGGATACATTTCATATTACTACTACTGCTACTGGTGCTTCACAAATAATTTGAAAATTGTGAAAGTTTTTTGTAAGATATAATCCTTAGAAAGAACCAGGCTTAAAATAGTTCAGCCTCCATGTAATGAACCTATATACGAGTTTCACTTTCTGAAACTATTGACAAAAAAATGTTGTTTCTTAATCTATAGTGGCAACAAAAATCTCTGTAGAGTCATTGTTTATTTTGTCTGTTCTAGGCTACACTAAAAAAACAAAATAGCTGAACCAGCATAATTGCATTGTTTCAATTGGTAACACCTAAATAGAATTAAGTTTATTGAAATTAAATTAAGTTGAGTTACTCCACCTGAATGAGTTACAGTTACTAAATTGATGGAGTAACTCAAATCTATTAATTTAATTTTAATGAACCTAAGTCATTGGGTTGTTACCAATTGGAACTTAATTCAACTAAATTTGTTTTTTCTAGTAGAACATGGTAAGTTCACTGTGTAGATAAAACAGCTCAATCTTGGGTAATTAAATTAAAAAAAATCTTTTTTTGAATAAATTATATCAAATTAAAATATAGTTATGAATATTATATTCCATTTCTGCCAAGTCTGTTTCACTAAATGTTGTTAAATCCTACGCACTGGTCCTTTAACATAGACATCATGACCGTATGGAAATGGCAGAAAATCACATCACAACAAGGATGATGTGTTCCCTACAAGCCAATGAAACTATTACAAAAGCTTTAGCAGTTTCTAGTTAGAAAGTGTGGGGACAGCTTTAAAACAGCATTTTTTTTTTTTTACTATTTTTCAATTTTTTATACATTTCTGAATTGATACCATCCAGTTGCATTAAAGAATTCCTAAATTTCTTCATAGAATGTAATAGTCAGTATATAACTGATTTAAATAAATCTTCCTTGTATGTGTATAGTTTATGATACATTTTAAATAGTGCTAGTAAGTGAAATGGCTCCTTAAGTTATAAAACTAAACTAAAAATAAAAGTCGTAATTTTGCTTATAGGCTCTCAAATATAATTTGTGTTGGTTCTTTTGTCTGTGAACTGCTTTTATTTTACCGTAAGGCCTTTCAGCATGAGCTCTTTAACACTCTTCAATGGTGATTTCTAAATAATTTGCACTTTTTCATGCAAAGTCACAGTCACGTTCAAATCTTTCTGGAATACACCGAGGCCGATGTCGCAGGGTCACTCTGACAAAGATGAACTGCTGCAGCCCTGCGCTCTTCGCTCTCTTCCTCTGTCCCTTTTATTTTCTCTGTGAAACCCAGCTGAGACTTCCCCGTGCTAAAGGGCAATATAAATAAACCGGCTCTCTTGAAACTTGCGACCACATTTCCCATGAATCCTGCTGCTTCATGTCTCCTCGCTCCTTCCGAGTTGAAGATAAACATGTTGGAAGTGCTTTTCTTTCCGTTGTCAGCGGGCTTTTATGGCCTCCGCTCTGACGACGTGCGCGCGTGAGAGCTTTCCGACAGTAACCACCACACAGGGCACATTTTAGAAGGCGTGATGAATTCTGCATTCGCTAATATTCCCAGTTGTTTTATCGCAGGAGGAATGCCATTAGCGGATTGGGGGAGGTGGGGGGGGGTCTGACCTGTCATCAGTAGGACACGCAGCAGGATCATGTGCAGGCTCAGGGTGGTGGGGATGACCAGGCCCAGCAGGAGCGACAGGTTCCCCAGGTGGAAGAGGAGGTGGTGGGCCTGCTCCCACTCCTGGCAGGAGGTGGCGTTGGGCTCGGCGGTCAGAAGCCCCGGGGTGGCTGACGGGAAGGGCGTTAGCGTGGCGTAAGGGAGGGGGGTCAGCTCAGGGGTTGAAGACATCTTGCAGCAGGGTCACCTTGATAGGGGAGGATGGAGGAAAAAGGTCACAGTGGATGTTGACTTGTCCTTTTGGTAGAAAGTATTATGTTGTTGATTCTCCTCTGTATACAAAGTCATGTTGACCTGGCACTTTTCTTACTTGTTTTATTTTATTTTTATAAAAGTTTATAACTAACATGTGCAGCTTTAAAGAGTCTCTCTGACAGATAAACCTCTCTCTCTCTTTCTCATATATGTTCTGGCAAAAGCAACAGTAAAAGTGTAAAAGTCTCTTTCTGTAGGAACAAAAAGACTTTCACATTTCCTGTATATATATATATATATTTATCTAGTTTTTTGCCTTTTCTTTTTTTCCCTACAATTTGAATCTCACAAGTTTTCAGTAACTTTATAGCTGAATTTGATTTGTTTCCTCTTCTTTAAAAAGAATGAAATATTCTCCTGGCTAAGAGCTGTTGTGTCACATCACATCCTGATAGTTTGCGTCTAAGCAAAGATTCATTAAAGAGCATTTGCACACAGAATAACATTCAACATTTCTCTGAGTTTTTTTTTTACTTTGCAGCTAAAATTTTTCAGTATCTCTTCCCGCTTGTCTCTCGGGATCTGCTGCTGTGTTTTTTTTTCCTGTCTCTTGGGCTGATGTTCTCTGGCACTGGGAGGGCTCTCAGGATAAAAATAGATGTGGGGACACACACACACACACGCACACATATATGCACACAGTGGAAATTCTATCACCTACAACTTTTTCTAATTGCTCCTCAAAGTAGCTGAGAAGGGAAATAGAAAAAAAAAATGCACGGTTACTCACCGTTTGAGCAGCGGCCGGCGGAATGAGAGTGTGTCCAGCAAAGAGAAGGAGGAATGGGTCGTGTGAGGGACAGCGAGCTGGAGGGACTGCAGGTTGCTGGATCCTCAGACTGGGGGGCTGCACAATGTGCGTGGCACATTCCACAGAGCTGACAGGGAGAGACTAAAATGGACAAGAAGCGGAGAGCAGGGCAGCTGCACGGACTTGGACGCTCCGACAGGGGGACACAGAGCACATTTATCTCTGTGCAACCAAACCACATGTGCTTCAATGATGAGAACAGACACGGCCACATGTTTGCAGCATGTCGGCCTGTTGTTTGTAACCTTGGACAGAGGGCAGGGGGTCGCTAGATTTATCAGGGGCTTGCATAACATTTTTTAGATTTCTTCAAATTTCTTCTTGAGCCTTAAAACAATATTCAGATATAACGAAATGTGTCTTTCTAGAGATGCAAGGTTGGTTGAATTATCTAATAAACTGATTCATCATTTTAGTAATTCTATAAGCAAGTGTCTCTTCTTTGTGGAATGCAATGATGAACTTAAGATCTTTGTGTTTTTCAACTGTTATAGGGTTAGAAAAATAAAGATGACGATTTTATGTTGGACTGTGGAAAACTTTGTTCATTTATTTTATTTTTCACTTTTTTCTGACACGCAACCTGTGATAAAGGGTCGCGGGTGGACTTTCACAAGTCAAAAACGCTGGCTGGCGAAATACAGTGATATGCCATATCTGCTTTTTGCCAGAATATTATTAAGTCCAATGTATAAATCCTGCTTTTACAAGAGAGATACACAAAACACATTCGAAACACATGCAGGATTTCAATTTGGCATAAATGAACGGATGAAAAAAGCAAACGAAATACAAAAACTATAAATAACTTTTAAAAGTGTGAAATACTGACAGTGTACCTTAATTAAAAAAAATAATAATTTAACAATCCACAGTGTCAGTAACAGATGCATTGTTATTTGCAAATTACCTCACAGACCACGGGGGGTCCGTGAGCCCCCAGTTGAAAAACAACCTTCTGTACATGTATATAGGTTTTACAGTAAATTAGCATTTTCAATTGCAAAAACAGATGATTAACAGATTAACAGGTGGGTTATTTAAATTAACAATTTTCATAGTTAATTCCTTTGGATTATTAAAAAAAACATTTATTTAGTTTTTAAAAATATATTACTTTTGAAAGCAAAAACATTAGTGGATGTTAACATTTTTTTTTTATTCTAGTTGTAGCTGAACGCTAGAAAAAGCAGGAAATGGACCTTGAGATGAGATTACCGTCACTATTTGTCAAAAAATGAACGTCCATGCTCATGTGACTGTTTAGTCTGTTCTACTCATGCCCTCACGATTATATTATCATGACAAAACGTGGTTGAATTTACTGACACGTAAGGAGAAAATCCACACAGAAAATCATTTATTTTTTACAGTAAAATATACAGTATTTACATCCACAGTTGCACAATTACACACAGATTTTATTCAGTCAGTATTACACACCACATTAAACAGTTGAGACTTCTGGAGACATTTGTTTCACCTTACACAAAAGCCAAATTGCTCTATTTGCCAAAAGCACAGTGTAACACACACAGGGTCATTCTGATTCCTGAAACTTTAAAAGACATGGCGAGCAAAAGCAAAATGTGTAAAGGCAGTGTGTGTGTGTGTGTGTGTGTGTGTGTGTGTGTGTGTGTGCGCGCTCAGGCAGTCCTTCCACCCTGCACCGGCACTTGCAGGAAGGCATCTGCCTTTTCTAATTCGGTCCCTGGCATGTGACAGTAACTGGGTAAGCGGAGATCGTAGCGGTGCCCGGACTCGTCGAACGCCTTGTCGTTCAGGGAGTACAGCTTCTCCGCAATGTCATTGCGAACAACCAGGGCAAAGATCTTGGCTATGTAGCGGTGCTTGGCGAAAAGCAGGTAGAGCTTCTTCCTTCTCCACGCCACGTATCTGCACGGGTTGTCGGCCCGCAGCGTGACCTTCAGGGGAATTCAAAGCAGAAAGATTTAGGTTTGCAAAAAAAAATCATGTATACAATTAAAGTTTTCCACCTTCATTTTTTTTTTTAAATGTTTGTGTTCTATTAATAAAAAACACATGCTATTAAGGTCAAAAAGCACTTGGTTGCACCTGTAGCAGCAATGCAGTCTGCCTTCTCACACTCACTCTAAGAAAAAAGCCTGTTTCCCTCTCCCTCTGCCCTACCACTCTGCTGTGATCAGCCTAGTGCTGTCGGAAATGTTGAGTCCCTCAGAGAGCTGTCAGAGAAACACAAGTCAAGCAAAGCAGAACAAAAAGAGGAGAGGGGGGTAGCTACATATGGAGGCTGCCCCTGGATCCAGTATTACTGTTTACCTGCTTTCCTGTTGTGACATCACAACTAGAGCCATTTTGAAATGTCTTGTGTTCAGCAACTTTACAGAGGAGGCCAGACCACCACACTTATTTAACAGTGTGACTGTTAGCTGGAACACCAGAACCCTAAATATATATATATATATATATACACACATATACATATACACACATATACATATATATACACATATATATATATATATATACGCACACACATACAAGCAATGAAGAAGTATAGTTTTTTATAATGGGGCCCTTTAAACTATCTTTTACAACTTTAGTTTAAATCTTGTAATTTTTCCATCAGTAATGACAAACATGTTGTGAAGAAGGTAAGCGGTGGACAAACTATGAAACTGTACCCTTTAAGGTAAAATCCAACCCAATGTTATATGTAGGCCAGTATTCCCATTAAGTTGGAATTTAAATCAACTATGTCTATTAAATGTTTTAATATGCCTCTTTTGGTAGTGAATGATGATTTTTAATTTCATTTCATTTTTTTAAAAATATAATTCTTCTTATTTTAAATTTTAAATTGATTATTTTCCCGTCATTTAATTAAATTTTGAAATTGTACCTTGATGCTTTTTATGTTTTAGGAAAAATCCTATACAAATATACACGCCTTGCCTTGCATTGCCTTTGGTTTTAAAAGGTCCTATATCTGTACTTATTTTTAAGTTTTTAATACCTCTAACAAAGTTAGTTTAGTCTTTATATTTTTTTAATTGGAAACTTGTAAAAGTGGGTGGTAGAATGGGGGCAGGTGGGGCATGCTGGGAACCTCTCCAGGTGGAGCAAGGTACAGCATGACGTCATGAAGTCAAGGACGCCGCGAATCTTATGTATTTCTCTGTGTTTTTGAGTGTTCGATGCATTTTTTTTAAACACAGAATCTTTATCTAGAGTAGAATAAAAATGAAAGGATGATATAAAAGTTTTAAATAAAACTTTGCAATCCTGATTTAATTTTGAAAGTTGTAATTGAACATTCATTTTAACTGAAAAACAATTTCATTAAAATTGTGACACCCATAGTTTATAGGATTATTAAAAAATACACACACACACACATATATATATATATATATATATATATAGTGTTCAGCAAGGCTTTATATCAACAGAGTTGTTCTGATAGTGCTACCAGCGTCTGGAAATCCCCATATAAGGCACCGCCTAAAATACTGGACCAGGTATATGGAATGATCCGATATCTAAGTATTTATGAGCCCGAAATGTGACCCTGCTACGTCTCTGCAGTGCCCCATACACCGTTCTGCAGGTTTACAGATTTTTTTACTGCACACACAGCCAACATCCATAAACGTCAAGTACGTCAGCAAACATTCTGTAATTGCCTGGTTACTGGAGGAAAAAACACTGGGTTAAAAGTGCAACAAAAGAAAATTTGCTTTAAAACAGCTTCCCTGGGGAAAAAAAACATTCCTGGAAAATAGATTTTTCTACTTTTAGAGTTTAAAGGTTTAACCTGAGCCAGGCCAAACAACACCAGTCACACCTATACAAGGTCAGTAAAATAATAATAATAATATATATAACCTGGAATATGCCCTCCTCTGATGGTCTGAGAGAGTCCCATTCTGGCGAATCCAGAAACTGGAAGGGGTAGATGTAATGCAGGAACTCCCCGTTCACCGTCACACGGATTCTGTGGGAGAACAGACATTATCGGATCCACTTTGAAAACAGAAACTCATATATGGCCTCGATAATCTCAGCAGGTGCTGACAGCTGTGGGCAACACCTGCTGCGGCATCAGCATTTGTGATGTGGCCTGAAGGTGAGACAGCTTAAGAGAGTTTTCTTTCCTTACAGCTACGGGTGTAACTGTTTTGAAATTGAGAACCAATGTTCCGTCCTCCCGTTTCGAGGTCAAGGCGAGTAAACAGTGACGGATCTGGCATGTGTGAAAGTGAGCTGCACACACACGGCCACAGCCTGCTGTCATTCCAAACATTCACCTAGTAGCCGTTGCATCATGCACACACAGGTTATGTTAGGGACAAATGCAGCCTGTGACAGGGACTAGACCATGGGAATATATCGACATTATATCAATAGACCAGACTGATCTTAGATTGTGGATATGGTAATACAGCGATATCGTGGTCAGTTTATGAACTTGAACTTTTATGATTTTTCCATCTGGACCAGGACTAGGTAGCGCAGCAACTTCCAGCAGATTATAATGCATCATTTTCTCAGAGCTGCGCGGCACAAAAAGTAACTCTGACAGTGAAGGAAGTGAACATGGCATGTTGGATGGAGATTTAGCTGCTGTTGGAATCAGAAACAGAGGATGAGGACTTGGATGGTTTTAGTGCTGACATTACTATTATTTTTTAATATGCATGTGTGTATGCTTGTTTTATTCATGCTTAAATCGATTATCAAAGAAGTTGGTGGTGAATGTAATCGATTAATGGACTAATCGGTGCAGCTCAATGACCATTGTCATTGTGAGCATCAATAGTCATCTCTACAATGCTGTAACATTACTGATCAAAATTGTGGTACATTTCAAATACCAGGTTTTGTCCTTTGCACTACAATACACAATACGTACTTAATAAAAACTATACCAAAAGTTGATGATGTCAGGAAGTAGCGTGGGAATGTGGGAGCTGTCTCATCCCGATTAGGATTCCTTCACTGTTCATCATTTAGGAGTTTTGGGTTTTTTTTTTCTAGAAAGTCAGACTTATCTGCTGATGCCTCGGCTCGTCTAGACCAGACAAGTGTCTTATAAGAATGTTTACAACTTAGCAACATATTAAACATAGGTCTCTTGTGTCTGTTTATATTCCCCATGTTAGGGTTGTAGCGCTTAAATTAGGTGTAATTACACTCCAACAACAGCAGATGGAGATCGATCGCCCGCACCGCAGCTTTAAAATGAATGACAAATTGATCTGCTATCAGAAATACTACACTTTCTATTGTAGGTGGACTTTTATAATTATTGTATTTGCGTCATATTTGTAACGTGCAAAAAATCATTTAATGAAGTGCCTAAACTAAAATTAAAAAAAACATTTGTAATAATGGAATGTTCACAACGTGTCAATTAAACATAGATCTGGGTCAGTTTCTATTTATATTTGGGACAATCTCAA
This sequence comes from Eupleurogrammus muticus, assembly GCA_036785175.1. Classification (NCBI taxonomy): domain Eukaryota; kingdom Metazoa; phylum Chordata; class Actinopteri; order Scombriformes; family Trichiuridae; genus Eupleurogrammus; species Eupleurogrammus muticus. Next base: position 16,793,656 of record JAYKQN010000018.1, on the reverse strand, counting down.
GTCACAAATGTCAGGTGGTCTAACCATAAAAACGTGCTACTTGATAGTTTAACTCTCTTAAAATGTATGTATATGTTATTAACTAGTTTTCATACTGTTGGCACCAAAAACGGTACAAATGGACTTGAAAAATGACAATAGCTAAATGCTAATAGCTAACCAATATTTGTCGCTGACCCATTTAGCAAATCAACTTTCGTGGTCAATTGCGATTTAAATGGAAATAAAGTGTATTATATTAAAGTCGAACAGAGTAAAATGTGTTTATTAGACATGTGTGTGTTGAGTTCATGTCACCTGCCAGACAGCAGCACCGACAACTTGTCGATCGCGGTTTTCCCCTCCACGGCGAAGCAGTGGTCCTTCTCGATGCTGTGGACGTCGCCGTCGCACGTGGCCACGATCTTGCCGAAGTGGGCGAGCGACACGCCGAGCTTCTTGAACATGCAGCCGTACAGGTCGCTGAAGTCCTTGTCGAAGGAGACGCTCCGCAGCCGGTAGGACACGTGCAGCACCTGCGCCAGACACGCGGCGAACAGCGCCAGGCTCCACAGCACCGAGTCCGTGCTGCACGGGTCCGACCAGGCCCACAGGGAGCAGCAGAAGAAGCCCAGGGTCAGGAAGCTGAAGAGGTACAGGAGCCCGTAGAAGCCGGAGCCGCCCATGAAGCCGAGGAACAGGAAGATGTGGGCCAGGTGGAACACGGAGCCCTCGGAGCCGTCGCGCCACGCCTCGCACAGCGGGTGCGCCGCCGCCGGCTCCGCGGTGGAGTTCATGGCTTCGAAGTCCGGAGGCTCCATCTTCGCCAAGATGAAAATAAACTAAAAAAAAAAGTGATTCAAAACTAGCAGCACATGTCAAAGCAAGAGAGACTGTCGGAGCCGTGACGCGCTCAGACGGAGGAAGAAGAAAAGAAACAAGCTAAAAAAAAACACACCGCAAAACAGCCTGTGACTCACCGACTGAGTAACAAGCCGCCGCTCAAATAAATAAGAGCGAAAAAATAGTTCCAATATAGAGTAAAGCCACCGATCAATGATTAAAACTACGGTGCGTCTCCTAATAAGGCTGCACCTACAGGGCAGGACGGAGCTATGGAGGATCAAACGTGGCACAAACAAGTGTGAGAGTCAATCTAATAGGTAGATAAATGCATTAAATATTACATAAAATAATTATTTAAAATGTAAATATAATTAATATGTAATAAATTATATATACATGAATGTTTATGGAGGGAAAACACCATAAAGAAGTATGTGAGCAAATGAGTAAGGATATACATTAAATGAAATACAAAAAAAATTAAAATGTATATGTATATTTAATAAATTATTGCTGATTAATATATTGGACAACAACAAAACATGACACAAAGATGTATCTGAATGACTAAATATACAAATTAATGAAAAATAAATTAAAATATATGTATCAGACATGTGTGTGTTTGGATTGATACTCGCTACATGACTTCAGACAAGCTCAATTCAGAAAATTCAATTAAAACTTACTTTATGCTTTTAACTAATCAGCTACTTGCATGAGACGTGATTTCGAATGATAGCATGAGTCAATTTGCTCCTGGTGCCGTCCTAAATCCAATTATGAAATCTTGACTGCAGTGAAAAATAAGTAAATAGGTACAGTGAGCAGCAGCAGCAGCATGTCAGTAAAAGACAGTCAAACTGGACGTATTTCTGTTCATTAATCACTCCAGAGGTGGAGTGCTCTTAATAGGCCAGAATAGCAGCTGCCCTCCCTCTGTACCTGATCAAGGTGACTTTGAGTGTTTTCTGGGCGGGACAACGTGAGCGTGGGTGATGTATCTGGGGCAACAGAGAAGGAGAGAGAACCCCCCAGGCTCCGTTTCATATCATGTCAGATGTGATGCTGGTGCAGGATCATTCTCACTGGGTCTGGCCCTGTTTTCTCAGACTAGGGGGTGATGGAGGGAACCAGCGGGCATCATATGCCAGCTTTGGGGCTATTTTTATTGCGAGTTTAGAGAACACTTTGTGCACAAGAGGGAAAGTGCACGTGTGTGCACCTGCCGAGTAAATAGCCAAAGAGCTTCGAAAGTCACTGTATGACAAAATGCCAATTAGCTTTCATGCAGGTGTGTGTGTGTGTGTGTGCAGGAACCAGGACAGAGTGTGGCCACTGCTGAGAAGCAGATGCCTCCACGTGCCTATAACAAACTCCTGCGAGACAAACAAGCAACAATTACTCTCCTTCAGCAGATGAGCTTTGGTGTTACTGCCAGTGCGCTTATTTATAGCCGTCCCTGGATATCTTTTTTGGCAGGGTAGCAGTTGCGGAGATCCACTCTGGTGCCAGTTGGTCTCATGTTCCACCTCACAAACTACTGCTATCAGAGCTGAACACTGCTGAACACGCACCGACCGATATTTTCAAAGTGTTATCATCGGTATTATCAACTCTGCAGCCTCCTTCTGCAGCTTCTCTGGGCTAATTGTTCTGATCACACTGCAATAAACTTTACCAGATGTGGGATTGTAAGATGAAAAGAGAACATGGGATCCTATGAACCCTTCATGCAGGAACATAGACACCACCACTAACCTAAACCATGAATTGTATCAGAAACTGATCATGTATCATGTTGTTTTTCTTCTACTCTATATGTGAAACAATCCACACTGCAATTTTCTACACATTTCTTTTTTTGGAACAGCTTGTATGTCCTTCTCTCTACGGTAGCCTAGAACAGACAAATGTAGGCTTCATGTTGGGCACTCAGTTGTTTGCAATCTGCAATCTCACCACTAGATGTCACCAGAAATTACGCACTGTACCTTTAAAAAACACAAATTCCGTCAAGAGCACTCAGTTTCACCTGTGTAGTTTGAACAGGTGTTTAATAAGTTCATGTTTGCCATAGTTCCATTTTTAAAATATAACACACTGACTCAATTATGAGTGGAACCTTTTGGTGTCTATTCAAGTGTGTTCTTTCTTGGTACAATTCATTTGAGAAGATATGAATACAACAAAAGCACTGTTTGTGGTGGGGACATGAACCATTTTAAAATGTGTCAAAATTCAGATCAACAGCTTCCACAGCTGCTCTTCACAAGCTGGGATGCAGATGAGCGAAGTGAATAGTTAGCAGCCAGAGAATAAATCAATGTCCAACTTGGACTGACAAAGGAATACTTTGGCTTTTTGAAAAAAATGGGCAGATAGGAGATTTTACAGGACCTTATTTATGGACCTCTTACGTTTTCTCCTTCACTAATTTTGTGTATTGTTATATAGTTTTAACTTCTGCATTTCGGTTCACTTGAATTTTTTCTGTGCATAAGAATCAGAACTACGGTAAGAGGAAACACACATTACCCGACAACATCTACCAATGCAGACTAGGAACAAAACTCAACATAGTTTTTCAAAATGCCCTAAAGGTCAGCTATGCTTGCTACCTCAGCTACAGCTACTGAGTCTCCGTGCCACGATCCTCCCCTTAATTGTGTCTTGTTTCTCTCTGCACCAGCCCTGCCTGCTCCAATGGCCCCAGCCTCGCCTCTGCCGCCTTCAGCAGTCCCGTCCCACCCCTTATCTCCTGCACACCCGTCTGCACCCTGCACCCCATCTCCTGTCGTCTCCTCCGCCTCGGTCTCTGTGTCTCCTCTGGGGTTCAGACCACTTCCCGTGACACTACAGCTAAATTTACAAAAGTATAATCTACAAATATATTGAGATGCATCATCAGACTCATATTTACTAGGTATATCTTGGAGAGTTTGCAGCACTGAACAGGATTTGGGTCGGTCAGTACATTTCATGACATTGGAAAAAAATTGAAATATTTTCTTACTCTATCTAAAACCAGACTTTTAAAACACATGTTACCTCGACCAAAGTAAAACTTGCAAAATCAGACTTACACACTAAAATGATTTTAGAATCAAGCTATTCAACCAGGTCCGAACTGGAAGTCAAGAAGCTTTGTAAAACATAAACACAATAACTTAAACCAGAAGAAGCCTGGAATTTAGTGTACAAAAAGTACACTGTACACATTTTTGCAAGATTATTCATCATGGAAAAAATATAAAAAGGTCACCCAGTAACAATGCAATACTAACATGCCAAAGAATGCATATTGCCACCTATTGTAGCAGAGGCAACATGACTGCCATGTTACACGTATACTGGCACAAGGACAGTAGTTTGAGGTATAAACAAGCAGCACTCGATATCTATAGATGTGGTTTGACAGGTCTGTTGTACTGTATTAGAGGACTTACATGGAATTACAGTGTAGAAATAAATCGTGATGGACACGGTGGCTGGTCGACTGCCATCAGAATGGATACACAAGATAAGAGAGTCAGGGGCAGGTGACAGGAAAGCGAGTGGAATACCAATCATCTTGTCTTTTAAAGCTTTTCAATGTGGTGAACAAAAGCAAACACATAAAAAAAGAGCCTGTTTGTCATCTGACATGAGGTTAGCCTCTTTTTTCGCTTTACCAAACATCCATCAAAAGGAAAACATCTCCACCAAGGAGGATAATAGGAGCCCAATTACTTTTTTTAATTTCCCGCAATCAAGAGATCCTCTATTGTGTCTCCTCATAAGAGGGGGAATCATTGCCATGCTTCCGCTTGATGTCTGTCCATCATCCAACAGATCGGCCTGGTGATGTTAGTTCAAGCCTTTATAACAGAGGAAATGAAAGCATTGCACGAGAGATGGGCTCAACCCCCAGCGGAAGGAAATATGGAAAATAGACTCACCCTCCTTTTAGTTCCCCCCGCATAATCAGAGATGAGCAGACAAGCAATTCGTATGTGACCTTTTTTTCTGTGTTCCCCCAGAGATGTACATATAAATATATATATATATATATATTCTTTCAGAGAACACAGACTTTCTCCATTCTAAAGGGCAGAGAAAATGAGGAAGGGAAGGTTTGCTACACGGAGCTCCTGTGTAGAAACATTATGACAGAAGCTGTAATCCACATACATTGCAATGAATTAGATGGGTGGCTAGGATTGGGTATCTTGTGAAAAGTGTTAGAAATATGGACCAAAACAGTACCATTTTAATAAATTATATCAACCAAAATATATCATTTAACAAGAAATGGTGCTGGGTTGGTGAAGCCAGTAATCCAAGTGTCCAGCGCTCTGTTATAGCTTGTGTATGTCATGAACTTGCGATAACCCCTAGATCTGCCACCGGTTACAATGACTCACACACTTTATAGTTTGTTTAGAAATGGCTCCGAAGAAAGTCAGTGGCAGACACCAAAATTGGCAAAGTTCCATTTACAGATCCCCACATGCTCATGGACTGTAGTCAGTTCTTGTTCACTGTCTGTACTTCGAGGCAGAAAGAATCCTGGTAATAACGAAGGCTATGTTCTGACTGCAGGGCTTAATACTCAATGCTGATTTTTTTTAATGAAATCCAAGTTATTTGTAAGGCCTTTTGCATTTCCAGTTAACTGCGATTTGTATGTGATCTCTAAAGTGAAGCAGGTTTTGGGCCATGGTTGTTGATTTCTTCCTACCGCCATCTATTTTAACACAGAGTACTGACATTTGTTGCTGGTTGATGACATGGAGTTTGGGTTGAAAACGACCGAAGTCGTAGGTTAGAAGATCCTCGAGAAGATACTGTACGTCTTTTAGGTTTTAGGACATATCCAAGTGGCCTGTCACTCAGTCTGTCATTATAGGATCAGACACAGGTCGCACAGGGGCGAAAAAATGGGAGATGGGTCACTTCAATGCTGCAGTCTGAACAAATAAAAGTCATTCAATGAATGAAGATTCTGGCAATAAAATGGACATTTATGAATGTAGAAATGTTAGCAAATCACATGTTAATGCCAATATGATAAAATAAAAGATTGCCACTGATAATAACAGGAATGTTGCCATCCTGCTTGAGGTTCTCACTACAGGCAAACGCACAGGCGTACTTGATGTTGCTGAGCAGATTACGCAGGAAAATCTGTGTGAACACTTCATATGATTGTCTTTCGGGTTATTTTGCAGTGTACCATTCGGTAAGTAAATCAGAGCAAAGATCTCTCACTCTGTCGCTGTAATGAGAAAACCATCACATTATTACGGCAAAGCATTTCGTTATATGGAGAGAACTTTCTTCTAATAGTGAAAGAGAACCTCATAATTCATTTTAATGACAGAAAATTTCAAAAACGGATGAAAATGTGTGTTGAACTGAACTTATCAAGCTTGAAGTCAAGTGTGGACACTGTAGGATTTTGTCTACAGCATGAAGAATTATTCCCATTTCTTTAAAAAAAAGTAACTTCCATCCTGGCATGAATGCTTTATTCACTGGTCACAATTTACAAAAAACAAGGATGAGGTGTGTTGCCAAAAAGGAAATGAATTTTCCCATTGAAAGCCTCGCTCATTCAACTCTGTTTGGTGTCTCAGGAAGAATAAAGTGGATTTACCAAACTGAATCGGTGTCTAATTGAATTGAACCATGGAATACGGCAAAGATTGTATCAACTTTCATTATCGAGTTTCATTATACTACTCTTTTTTTATAATAGACTGCACAGCGTAGGGCAACTCAAACCACATGGCATTATAGACTATACCACTGACTATCTTTGTGACAAACTTATTAAAAGGTTGACCATGCATGTTAGATGATTAATTACATTAGTGGAAAAAAATCACATTTTGTGGGGGTTAAATTCTCATATCTTAATGAAGGTTGTTTAAACGCTGAGCGACAGCGAAAGAGGAACGGATAGGAATCATAAATAGAAATGTGTTAATCCTAATTAGTGGGGGAAAGACAACTCATTTTCATACAGCATCTCTTCAATATACACAAAAACAGAGTTAGACCAGCACCCTAAAACATGTTTTAAAACACAATAAACGGGCCTTGGACTGATATTTTTGGGCTTTTATTTTGAAATGCAACACACATTAAAAGAAACTGTCTGTTTCAGTGTTTGTCTCTATCATAAAGCAAATATATAAGTAGAAATGCACTTCGAAAAAATAAAAGTGCTTGAATTTAATAGACTAAAGACAACTCAGATTGTTACATTGTAGGTAATCATCCTTATGTGATGAAGCATTCCTTTCCTTCTTGCTGTGTTTTAGTTGTTGAAAAAATACAAATCTAACTAAGTAGTGTTTCGTTTTCACAATTAGGGGCTGGGATTCAAATTATTGGTCCCCAAAACTGAGCTAAAAGAGACTTTGCTGTAGAGCGTAATAGTCTTTGACCACGTCTGCTGTGTGCTCTATGTGACCATAGGCTGCAGAGTTCCTCCTGCTTAGACTCTTAAGTGGTAATTTTTTACAGACATCGCGTTTTAATAAAATTATCTGCATGACCGGCGCCCGGAGAATAAAGATCACGCCGGAACGTGTCGGGTTCTGAATCATGGCAGCGGGGGCGCAGCAGCGCCACCAGGACCCGATGACCTTCCGGAGGTCTTGAGGACCACTCAGTAATCCTCCACAGCTGCAAGACGGCGTGTAACCAAGACAACCCCCCCCCTCCGACGTTAGCCTCATTACATCCCACAACACTCGCCCATTACTGGCTTACAGCCGCTCCGTCCACTCTCATGATCAAGTGGCTCATTTCTTTGCAATCTGCCATTTGCACATCTCGACTTTAAGGCCGAGGACGATGAAGAGGACGCTCGGATATAAATATACGTACATATACACAGTACATACTCATCCATAAGCAGAACCAAACTGGCATAAATTAAATACAAACAGAGCAGAAACACGAATAACTGGTACAGATGCACATAGAGAAGACTGAGCCTGAGATACAAAGCAATCTGGGTGTCACGCCTGACAGAATTGGATTTCATGGCTTATTAAAAACCGTACAATGAGCCAGACTCCATCTTTCTTTGGAAGAAACTGAAATATTGTTGTAGATTATTGTAATGTGTTTTATTCTGGTCTAACAAACAAAAACAAATGATTATATTGTTTTAATGGTCTTTTTTTTAATTTTAATATCCATTTCTAGTAAAGTGCTCTTGTATAAAATTGAGTTTATTAGTAGTAATACAATAAGAGGATGGGCACAGCAGAGTACAGTTCACATTTATTCTCTGTTTCAATCAGCAGAGAACCTCCAGATAACAATTACTGTTGTTGTTTTTTTCTTAATATGCTTCCACTCAACCTTCCTTTCACCTCCCTCCAAGTGCCATTCAGGAATGATTTCTCCGGCAATCAAGTCGTCCCGGTGATTGGCTGACCTACGTAGGACGGGACAACTACACCCTCCAAAACCGATTACCACTGAAACGCCGCAGTCGTAGAGTAGCATTTGGACTCGAATTGGGCATATTTAGATATATTCCTGTCTGATAATTAGCCAGAACATTTAATAACAAATAGTAGATTTCAAAGATGATTATATAGACTTATGGTTGACAAAATGGGAATTGAATAGAAGAATTCAGATGGTGGGTAGCACCATAAAAATGCATTATCATAACAATATTGCATTATTTTAAATATTTATCATAGTTATTATCCATACATATAACATAATCTCTTTTTGTTGCCATTGTGGTACTTCTCCTTTCACTACTGGTGCTTTATAACAGCACCGCCTGTGTTCACTCTTCATCATGCTTAGTTCGCCCTCTGGTGGACAAAAGGAGACATGACACCAGCAGCACTTAGCCCCAGTTACACTAGTCAAGATTTTTATTTATTTATTTTTAACCGGATATTTTTATTCTCCCATTAGAGAAAAATCTCCTTCCACACACTGATATGATCGACAAATATCTAAGAACGAGACCTCAACACAACTATGTTCTGCCTAAAAGCCAGTGATACCATGCTAGGCCAGTATTGTCCAATGAGCAAAATTTCCAATAGCTGTGTAAAAGAATGTCTTGAGGTCTCGCTCTTAAAATTCAGCTGTAAAGCTGCAAATACGCCGATACTGCAAATGATCTGATATTTTCAAACCTCCCCTCAGGTTTATTTGGTTTTACAAATTTCCAGATAAGTGCCATGTTGATGTGGTTCAGAGGCTGAATTGGATAGTGAAGTGTGTTAATAAAACATAATCTTGATATCTTGTGGTTTGAGCCTAAGAGGAAATCTAATCTCTCTCTCTATAAAAAGCAAGGAATCCCTGTTATCTGTCTGTGTGTCCCCTTGCATATCTTGACAACCGCTGATCCGATTGACTTCACACACGATGGGGGTATTCCTGGGTGCCCATGTTTGAGGTAGAATGGAAGAGGAAGCATGGAAGAATAAACCCAAAGGAGGGAGGCACGTAAGACAGCTCTCTTTGCTGATCCAGACGACTTCATAAATAAATTGCATGAATTGTTGCAGAACGGCATTGGATGCAGTTCTTCAAGCTCATGGAAGTCATACAAAATATTAAATATGGATCTCATGGCACCACTGCTTAATGCACTGATATTATGCAACATTTTTTGCATTTATTCAATATTCACATTACTCTGTAGGCGACAGAAATTCTGCCTCACCAAAATCTGACCTTTCCCTGTTCATTAAATGTTCAATTTTGCTTTAGTGAAGCAAATTTAGTCAGGGACTTTACAAGAGGGAAAGTTGTGTGTTTGTGTTTTTCATATTGAAACAGTCACAGTGAAGACAGTTTACATTTCCTGCAACGTTTCTGATCAGTAAGACACTCTTTATTTTTCAGGAACACAGTTCATATCCAAACAGGAGTAACACGGGGTACTTACTGTACTGTACTGTATACAAAATTGTGCAACATTGCATTTAATAAGACACGGTCTTACAATAGTGGTGAAAGGTCACACTGAGGAAATGATTACTTGTTGTGTTGGAATGTAAGGTGTATAAGTAATACATTGCACACACGCACACATACAGAAACCCGCAGCATACTTTTACCTTGAGATGAATATTTCCTTATGCATAGACTTCCTGCAACGCTCATGAGTTGGTGAACCAGGATCGTGCCAGTCACGTGGTTGGATTTGACGTGTTCGATGGAAGCTGAAACAATGTCAAACTTTCATGCTTCCCATTCTGATATTAGGACATCGTTACGAAGCGCAACCACAATGTCCGAGCGCTGTTTCAGGAAAAAAAAAGAAAGACCGTTTTGTAATAACGGACATGACTACAAAACGTGTGGTTTACCCCGTTTGTCCAGACAAGGATGATACAATCTTAGAAAACTCGTTATTATTGTATTTTAGCCTTTCTGTATATAGCAGCCTCTCATGAACACCATGTCCCATAAGCCTAAGACCACTGGAGAGCTGAGACTGTTTTTGGGGGTGCTCCATGACACCTTATATTACACCTTATATTACACCTTATATTTCTGAATTAATCTGCTCGCACACTTGCCAGCCAACAAAGTAACGGACGCACTTTATAAGTTTAGTCATCAGTATGTTCCTCACCCTGAAATGGGCCTTGGGAGCCACTGAACTCGTGTAAAAGGCCCGATTTGACATCATCTGTATTGTTCTTGCTCCTTTTCATTGCTCGATCTCAATCTTAGAACAGTGTTTTGTGCATTTCTCTGCACATCTGCATTTTTGATCATTTATTTAAAATGTTCTGGTCATTACGAATGAGTCTGTGCTTCAGGTTTCATGAACTCATTAAATCTAGAAGAGATGGATTATATTGAAGTCTATGACTCATTGATTTAAGTCATTTTTGAATACACTACAAAAGACCACCTAAGGAGTTTTGTTACTTCTTAAAGCAACACTGTATATCTAATTAAATTGATAAGGGTGAGGGGCTTAAATACTTTTTTTAATCAGTATTTCCCATTCCTGTAGATTTATTTTATTAAAAAAATACATTTTTTGTGGTGTAAGTAACATTTAACTTGTAAGTTTTGGGCTACATAAAAATAATAATTAAAAAAAATCACTAAATGTTGTCTTTGTTCCTAACAGGCTCCTGTCAGTCATCAAAAGACATTTGTGAAAAACCTGCTGTTGTCACAACTCATTTATGCCACATAAATACATACACATAGTTACAGACACACACGCACACACACACACACACACACACACACACACACACTCACACACACTCACACACACACATTGGAAGTCACTTGAAGGGATCAGTCAGTTTTGCTTCTCCTTTCATTTGAGTGCCTGCCAGATGATGATGATGAGGATGAAGAGGACCAGTGACATCACCATGGCCAACATGCACATCCTCTTCCTGGACTTCCTCTGCACACAAAAATGATTTCTGTCATGTGACCTCATCACGTCATCCCCCCAGTGAACTGTGACATGTATGAATCTTTTTAATCATTCAATTATTTACAATAGTCGCCCCATTTTATGTTACGTTGATGGCTTGTTTCATACCTGGTAATAAGCTGCTTTCTGAAGCTGGATGGCACCTCTGTCTACCTGGACCTCCGCACTCTCCACGTTGGCCTCGATGCTGTCTGCCAATCAGAACGCAGGAAGAGCTCGTAAATGTGAATGAAGTCTCCTATCATCGCACTGAGAACATTCGACCGTTCTGCCGCTACTCGGCTTCCCACGGACTCACCGATGATCTCCGCCTGGTCGTGGATCATCACGGCCAGGTCCTTGAAGATCTGGTTCACATTCATTATGTCGGCCTGGGGAGGAGAGCGAGGAGGAGGAGGAGGACGGAGGTTGAAGTTAAATGATGAACACAACAGGCTCAGTATTACAGTGTTCTGCTCTCTGTGAGACGCCGTAGAGCAGGGGAGTCAAACGCAAAAAAGCGTAATTTGACCTCAAGTGGGCCGGGACCCATAGAAATAAATGTATAAATAACAAGAAGTACAAACTTCTCCCTTTGTTTTTATGTATGCATTAAAAATATTTCCCCAATAATTAACTTTTAATTTACACAACAGGAGAGAAAGAAAAAAAAGTGCAGTTTCAACAATATGAAACAATGTTATAAAAGGTTATCTCCTGTCTTATGCACCCAAACTAAATATTTTTTATCCCTTGAGCCCTGAGAGATGCTCACTGACAGTGGGCCGGATCAGGGGCCGGCCCCGTATGTTTGATACCTCTGCCCTCTAGCTCAGGCTGATACCTCCAGCTGTTTAATGTTGGTCTCTCGCTCCTTGATGATCTCCAGGTCCTCATCAGTGATGCTGGTCTCCTCCATCTGGGTCTGGCTCTGACCCCAGTCGTCCTCCCTGCACAATAATACAGCATGTACCTCATTTTCTGTCAAATCCACGGCACGACTGAGAATAAAGCGCAGGAAGGAGTAAAACCTATATATATATATATATATATATATATATATATATATATATATATATATATATATATAGACTGATCTGTGGCCAGTCCAATCCAGCCAAATGGTTACTGCAGCTTTCTTATACCAAACTGAAAAAATGTTATAAAAATGTAATAACAGTGTATTTAATAACAGTATTTACATAATTCATCTAACCAAAAAATGTAATGATCTTACTTTTCAAATGTGACCAGCTGTTCGTCTATATTGCCTCCATCTCCCTGGGGATAGCAACCAAAAAAAAAGGATTTAACATCAGCACCGTGGTGTAGTCAAGAGCCATGCACACACACACACACACACTACATATTGATTTCCATTTGGTATACACACTTATTATAGTGTATACACACTCTCGAAGACGAGATGAGATGTAAAAAAAAAGGTAAAATGACTGGTCAGGCAAAATGTAGTAGCTGCCATCTGCGGCTGTAGCTCAGGTAGAGCAGTCGTCCACCAGTCAGAAAATTGGTGGTTCGATTCCCGGCCCCTTCAAGCTGCATATCGTTGTATCAAGATACTTAACCCCGATTTGCCTCCGATGGCATGTGCCGTCGGTGTTTGAATGTGGTGTGAATGGGTGAATGGACAGTGTAGTGTAAAGTGCTTTGAGTGGTCAAAAAAGACTAGAAAGGCGCTATAAATATAATATATATATATAAATGCAGGCCATTTACCATTTATCACAGGCAGAGAAAGTAATAAATGAGTATCTGAACTGGTAATATTGAGTATATTAAATATAAAACTTAATTAACACTCAATAATGAGAACAAGTGATCTTTAGACAAAAAAAGCCAACATATGAGCTGTAATCATTTCTGGCAAGAGAAAAAAAAGTGTTTTGTGTGTTACAATTTAGGGCACAGAGCAGGTCAAATAATGCATTTTCTCACAGAAAATCACTCTTTGAGTTTGAGTACCCAAACTTAAGTTAGTCACCTCCTACCTCTAGTGTGACCCTGTAGTAAACCAGTGATTCTTTTAGGATTACAGCTCTGATTGGCTCATATCAAGTGTCCATTATGGATTCCACATGAATTAATACGCTGTTGGTTGTAAGCGTTCAACATCCGTGGTGGATACTCACCATGACCCTTGACCCCGCTCGCGCTCTGGCCACGGACTCCTTCTCTTTCTCCGCCGCCTTCCGCTGCACCGCCTGGAAGTTGTTGAGGGCTGCAGAGAAATCGTTCATCAGACGCTCCTTCTGGAGCTTCTGCTGCCTCTGTGACAAACAGAATACGTTTCTTTTTCTATTTTGACGATCACAGACACCATTATAACCGTTACAGTACATTAAACCATTTGTGTACATTAAACCAACCACAGCTGAACTTTTGGAACATTATTATTTTTTTTTGTTTTTTCATATGATATATTCATAGGCGCCCCACGATTGGCTGGCGACCATCTGGGGTGTATCCCTGCCTCTCGCCTTAACGCGCTGGGATAGGCTCCAGCAGACCCCTGCGACCCCGAAAGGGAATAAGCGGGATAGACAATGGATGGATGGATATTCATAGGCACTGCGAATGTACAGTTGTTGTTCTGCAGATGGATGGGCGTCAGCGTCGGAGCGCGATATCAAAACAGTGTCATGTTGCTCCAGACCTGCAGATGACACTTGGATGGCTTCAGAGCTAAAAATAAAAGCCTGTCAGACGACAGCTCAACACTGATAATGCAGAAAGGAGCACAGCGGCGCTATTAATAAATCCCTCAGTGGGGCTTTTTTTTTTCTTTTTTTCAAAGACCCAGACATTACACAGACATCCTGACTGACAGACGCCTTTACTATCACAACGTCATGATCAATTCAACACAATACGCGTATTGACTTGAACTGTGGCCCTCAGCAGAAAAATCACCTGCTCCCGTCACACACTGCAGGTTTTTACGGTTTTAGACAAATATCTTACAGACGTAATGTTCCATCTGTACAGGAGAGATCTTTGCAGTTCAGATGCATGAACAGAGAGTGTCATTCACTAACCTATTGATTAGTTAACTCATCTGATGAGTAAAAGGCCCAGCTCTGTCTCTGACAGGCTAAGTGGCTACATCTGGTGGACAACTATTGTCATTGCACTTGTAAAACTGTTAGATTATATAAGTGGCTTTATTGCATTTTTCAATAAAGTTGTTGTTCAATAAAGCCAAAATTATTATTAAAACTATTAAAAATCATTTATACATCTACAAAATCTACAGCTCTGTTTAAACGTTGTGTCATATTGAGAAGAAGAAAAACCCACAAATGTGAAAGAAATCGCCAGGTTTAATATAACATCGCTTTCCCTGTTATTTACGTTTTGGTGAAAATATTCATCTTTCAAAATTACAGATAAATAACTTCCTGTAACTCTAGCAATTCACTATTACAATATTAACATTTACTCCACACATATTCTTTTCCTTAAAATTTTTGCTCATTCATTCTGGTCAAGTGTGTGTATCGAACGAGCAATAAAACATCATCCACCAAACAAACTTATTTATTACAGATTATTACAATAAAACAAAATCGTCATAACTGAAATAATGCAAAGTATTGTTTTAGTAACACAAGGTCAGACAAACCCCTGCGACTATAATAGTTATTACAGTTGCAGGAAATTACATTTGTGGGATTAATATAATAAAAGCTGCAGATTTGTGTTATGTTAGAGGTTTATTACATTTGTGGGATTTTTTTTTTACACACCTCTTATCCATAACCTCTTTGACACGATTGTGGTGTACCAAGGCCTCGTCTGAGGCGGTACTTTAACTTCAATGCTTTACATCACTAATTCTTGAAATTAAACCATTTGCTTTTAAATTCAAATTGTCGCCCACCAATAAATCTTCTTATTCTCTGACCATCATTTCTAGTAATTTTTAGTAGTTATGTAATTGAAAACAATTTCTCATTTAAAATAGCAGCCTGACATTAAATGACATTATAGTTTACAAAGACAAACCCTATCAGGAAGTAATTTTTTTAAATTATCATGACCTTTAAAATGTGGTCACATAATACAACTGCTGGTGACTCAGCTGAATTATATGCAGAAAACTTTGAAAAAATTTGGACGTAAATCAGTTAAGGGTCATGGTCCTCGGCCTCATGTTTATTATTAGCTTGTGTCATAACATAACATCTCATCATTAATTTCCTATTGGCAGTTTATGTGACTTCTTCCATGGAGTTTATACACTTTGTCTAATCTCTGCATGCTGCCACGGCTGCTGCTCAACAGCCAATCATATCATCATATTATTAATCACATGATCATTAAACCTGCTCCCTCCTCCGATCCGACCGCATCCTCTGAGTCACTTTCTGCACCTCCAAGGGTCACATGACCACCCTCCGCACTCTACCCAGCGACACATTCGCCTCTGGCCTCAACTGATTAACCTCAAAAAACAAGCAAACAAATAAAACATGCTTAGATGGATGGCTAATGGATATGATCATAGCCGAGGCCCGAGCGCAGAAATTCCTTTTGGACAAACTGAAGAGAACATGTCGTCTCTACACCGCGGGATGTGAAGACATTGGTTTTCCACAGTAACATGATTCAGACCGTGTCCGAGCACTTCACAGACAGCCGCACTTTGCGTTTTATAAGCTTCCAGAAGGTTCCACCCTCTCGCCACTGCACGTGACGGACGCGTGTAATCAGCACAATTATCACCATTCTCTTTACACAGGGCCCTCGACCCACAGATAAAGATGCCTCTTAACTTTTTTTCATCCATTATTAAGTTTATGGAAACTGTTGGTTATTTCACTCTTAAGAAATTTTCAACAATTTTAAATAATAATACGAACAATGTTATCCGCTCACTAATAATGATACTTGATGTATATTTTAGACACAATTTAGATGCTAACTAAATGACTCCCACACCCCATTATTACCTTCAGCTCTTGAGTTTCAAGTTGAAATAACATAAAAACAATGATTTTGCTTGTTTTTTTAATGCTTAGACTATTATCAGTTACAGAATATCCATTTAATATATTCAATTAATTTGACACATATGTATGCATCAAATTAAATATAGTGTATTGTACTTTTCAGTTTTATGGAGCTTTTTTTTTTTTTTTTTTTTAATTTTACTGTGTCTTAATTACTTTATAGTGATTTACTTATTCTCTTTGCCCCAATTGGTTAACTGTGGTATTTCTAAAATGTGCTATATAAATGAAGTGGATTGGAATGTAAGGTGCAATGGGGACAGTGATATATACATTAAATGTGTGATTAATATTATTATTATTATTAGTAGTAGTAAAAGTAGTAGTAGTAGTAGAAGTAGTAATAGTAGTACTCATGAAGTGATAACTGACCTGTTCTGATGGAGACAGTGGTGGACGGAGTGAACCCAGCTCCTTCAGGTGTCTGTTGGTTTCTTTAGCGAGCTGGTTGGTGTAGTGCTGCAGCTGTTGGCTGCAGGGTAACACACACACACACAAACACACATACACACACACACACACACACACACAGGCTTCATCAAATAATGATGATATTAGAGGGAGGGCAAACGGACTATCACAAAGTCGCACTCACAGCTTCTCCTGCAGCTCGGGGGTTTCCTGTCTCGAACCCAGCTGGTAGAGGAAGGTTTTGATCTGGCCAGCTGCAGACAGCAACCGACGGTTTTAGAGAATGAACACATACATGTATGTATACGGAGAACTTCTGCATGTTTGATGCACGGAAGCGGCTGCAGCTCACTGTTCTGGCTTATCTTCTGGATGTTGGCGCTGCACGTCTGGATGAGACCGCTGAAGTCCCGCGGCTGGGACCGGCTGCTGTCTGCGCTCATGTACGACATCCCGGCTGTAATCCACTGGCCTGTCTGTCCCACAACACACACACACACACACACGCACACACACACACACACACACACATACAATTAGCAGAATCTAGTTACTCAATCTGTTTTTATGCCTAGATTGTTATTGTTGCATAATTCCAAACAGAATAAAAAAAAAGGATGCTTTGAGGGTCAAACTTGGGCATCTGGCTGATTATATTACACATTATATTATTATATTACACCATATTATGAAACCTATTTACCTTGAATGAATGAAAACGATGTCTTTTTGAAATCATTTAGAGTAAATTTACAGATTTGTTTCTAAACACATTAAACACGATGAGAGATATTTGTGAAAAAGATTGAGGACTATTTAGTAGTGAGTTGTCAGCCATTTTCAACAAAGATAGAGAAAAAGCTACTGCTTTAACATTGATTACATTGATTTCAATTAAGTTTATTATAAAACATTTATTTATGTTTTGGACTAAGAGTAATAATTAGACTTGATTGAAAGATTAGTATATTTTGAGTAATATTTAATAAAAAAAAATATTTAATTTGAGTACCTGCTCATGGTTTTATTTTGACGGTATTAGCAGCCTGGCCACCTGTTCATACTGATAATAAGAGATACTTCCAATGTGCTTTAATGTTAGTGATGGAGGACAAAGTCATGATGTGTTCACAGTCATTTAAAAGTAGATATGGATCTCATATGGAGCTTCATCAGATTGAGTTTGTTACATCAAGGGCATCTCTGACACGTTCACAGTCTTCAAGCATCAGATTTGTGTTTCTTTGTGTTTCCTCTTACTTGATTTGACTCGTTTGGATGCTGAAGGTTCATTATTAGTTTCAGATTAACTTTTAAATACAGGTTTGCACAGACGGAGTCTGTGTGTGGACTTTGACTGCCAGTATCATCTTGTAAACCTATTATAAACTGAGTTTATTGTTAGTATTAATAGCGGAAAGTGACTTAGTACATTCCTTTGTGTACTGTACTTTTAGTATCATTTTGTGGTATTTGTACTTCACCTGAACATGTCCATGATATGCTCCTTTATACTTCAATCCACAACATTTCAGGGATATTATACTTTCCGTTCAAATACATTTATCTGACAGCTTTAGTTACTTTTCAGATGCTGATTTAACATGAAAGATGATACAATGAGCTTTTAAAATACACACCATAGTTATACATGAAACCAGTGGTTTCAACCTCAGTCTTCTGACGTCTTAAAAAAATCTGTGTGTAGTTTCACTGATAACTGATAAATGTTCAAATGATCAAATATTTAACCAAAAAATCACAGATTGGAGTTGTTTCTTATTTGTGTATCAAAACTTAGTTTTTCCTGCTATTTCATGACCGCTCGCATTTATCCGCTGACCCTTTAGAGGGTCCCGACCCCTAAGTTGGGAACCACAGCAACAACAGTAATGTGCATCAGTAATAACAATCTGTTATCAGAGGTATCTACTTATTACAAAGTACAATCAAAATTTGGTTTAACAGCAGCCTGAAAAGAAAAACCTGATACAAGCATCACTTGTGACATCACAAACATCTCAAAGTGGTGACTTTAAGTTCTCCCAAAGTCATTTACTAGTAAGATATTTGTACTTTTACTCAAGTGTGGCATGCAGGTACTTCATGTACCACTGATTTAGTAATAAATACTAAATAATACTTAAAAAGTGTGCAGGTTTTTATGAAAATAGAAACATAAAAAAATAAACTGTATTTATTCTTCCAACATTGATCATATTTCCCATTTGATTTGTGTCTGTTATCTTTTTTTCTGATTTTATTTATTTCTGTTTTCATTTAGTTCTTTATTTTCACCCATATGTTACAAATGGCTTGCTTGATGGTGCAAATTATCAGCAACAGGTTAATCTGTGTGCACATCAGTAAATAAGGAAATTGTATAGAGACAGAAATGAATGTAAACAGAAATTTATCAATTGGGAAATAAAATAAATAAATACAAAAATAAGTCATTCGTCAAATAAATGTTTCATTTTATTTATTCTACGTTTTGTTTCTGTGCATATTTATTCAGTTAAAATCAACTTGTTCATTTAGTTGTTAACTGAGCCTTTTATTTCTACATGTATTTATCTATTATTTATTTTTTTTCCCTTATTCAGTAACGATTTATTTTGATGATGTGAGTTTCAATCCGCCAATAAACAGGCTAAATACAGACAAAACAAACAGACTAACGCTACTGTGGGTTAGTTTAGCGAGAATAAAGCGGTATTTTAGCAGCTGTAATACACCGCAGACTATTCCAGGATAAACCTCGGTGTTAATACCAGTCTGACATTATTTCTGCATAATGTAAATCCTATGTGCGTTGTCGCTGCGGCGGTGCGGCTGTCGTTAATAACGTACATGTTAGTAATGTTCACAGTAAATCTCTTACTTTGCAGTGAGGCTGAGGTCGGCAGTGTTTGTCGCTCCAAAAGCTCCAGATGAATTATATGAGAATTAGCACACCCAGCCCGTCTGACGTCACGCGCGCCTCCGCCGCACAAATCTCGGGCCGACGTTGGCTTTGACGCTGCGTTCACGCCGCAGGGAAACGTGGGGAAACACGCCACTTCGGTGGAGAAATTAGCTCGGAATCAGAATGACGTTTATTGCCAAGATAGTTTTCAATTGCGAGGCGTAGTTGACGCTCGACAAACAGCAACAATATAAAAAAAAAGAACAAATAGCCTTAGTAAATCTATTTTTAAAAAAGCAATATATATATATATATATATATATATATATATATATATATATGTACAGAAGAGATAAGAAAAACAACTGACAAAACAAAATAAATAAAGCAATATAATTCAGGAAGCTCATCGGTAAATTTAATAGTGTAATTATTGTTTTATTTTCATGCTTTTTCTCTTACGAGTTTGAGACTCATATTAGAATGGAGTGAATTACTTTTTTTTAATTAAAATTAGATTCGAAAGTTCCCGTTATTTGAATGAACACCAGTGGACTACACAATTAAATAATTAATTAATTATTTTGTTTCATAAATAAATAAATGCATCATTTGTTTTTCTGTACTTTTGGTCTTGAACGTTCTTGTGTACTTGTCAGTTAATGCAACACACTTTATCTTTTTGTTGTCTCATTTGTTTGTTTTTTTATTGTGTATTTTTTTCCCTTAATGTGAAGCACTTTGTGATTTTTTTGCACCAATTGCTACACTTTACTTACATGTCGAGGTACACTAGCGGACAGTGCTACTATTTCCTACAGACCCTGAATGCGGCCGGGGCTGAAGCGCCCCACACACTCTCCACCATGTCTGATGTCGCCTTTTCGACTCAACACGTTACGTTTAAATAGGTGCGACTTCACCACCTTTGTCGAGTTGTAGGTAACAACCGGTTACAGCGACAAACAGGGATCTGGAATGTTCCTTGAAAGTCTCCGTCGCCGAATGTGTGTGTGTGTGTGTGTGTGTGACGGGCCACAATCACCCCGTGCCTGTCCCATGACTTTCACACTGACACTAATAACAGACCCAATGCAGCAGTGTGCTGCTCCACACGTGATATTTCAGATTGACTCTCAAACCACAGTTTCTACTGCGGGAGCTTTGATCGGTGATTTCACCGTTTTATACTGTTCAGCGGTGGAAGATACTAGACTGAAATTAAAGTTAAAGTCCTGAAATCAGAATATTACTCAAGTAAAAGTACAGTAAGTATTATCAGTAAAATGTACTGTGATTATTAAAAGTTCAAGTACTCATTAAACATCCTTTTTTTGAGCCATTTATTGTATTGCTACTATTATCATTATTTGTAATAATAATAATAATAATAACAATAGTGATGATGATAATAATAATAATAATAATAATAATTCACTGTATAAGTGGTGCTAAATATCATTAAATTAAAAGGATTAAAGGATTAAACATGATATGTTTCTCTCTGAAATGTACTAGAGTGTAATCACAGAGTGGCAGAAAACAATTATTTTAAGTACAAGTATGTATATAGTCATTGCTTCTGAGTGCTCTCACTCAGTGGTTCTCAAACTTTTTTTCAGCCTAAATAGTTAAAAGTTCTGTATGGAATTCAACTTATAATAAGTTTTTCCGTTTTGTGCTGGAGACCCCTTGGAAGCCATCTAGAGTCCCCTGAGTAAGCATCTTACTATCTAAAACAAATAATGTGTTATTTTCACCACTTCAGGTACGACATAATAATATTCAAAGAAAGAAGCTCTGAACCTCATCTGTTATAAGCAAATATTGAATGATAAATCTTGTGTGAAGCTGCAAGATGGCTTTTTTCCTAATACATTTCAAGACTGTGACATTCCCTCTCTTTATGGTGTTAGTCACATGCCCTCTGCTCTATATAAAGAAATTCTGTCCATGACACGACTTGAATAGAAAATCACAGAGAAAGTTATGCACAGAAACATGTGAGCTCATTAGTTTTAGTTCACGTCCACATACTTTTAAGTCTTTGAGATCAATTAGAATTGTACTTTCATATTAAAATGTGTGTCCAAGGACGGAGGGAAGGCCTTCTGAAAGTAAGTCACATCTTTCTCTCTCATCTCTCGTGATAAACTTTGGCAATGATTTTTTTTCTGCCTTTTCAGTACAACAGCCAAAATGTAGGGTTTGTCTACTAAAATCAAAGGCTGTCTTGTGTCATCTGAATCTGCAACTGCTATCATCATCTTCATCACAACAGACAGTAAATTTAATACTTACAGTTACATAAAGAAAGCAAGTAAACTGGAAAAATTCCCCTGTGAAAATTTTTAAAAGGGCTACGCTTAAGAGTTTGTACAATATAATAAGCTTCCACAGAGATTTCAAACAAATAATACTAGTAAATTTATAATATTGTATACAATTATACATACCTAAAACAAACATTTTATTTTCAAGTATTTAGTGACAAAAATTATGATGACCTGCATTATGTGAGTCTGATTTATCACGTGTGTGTTTGTGTGTGTGTGTGTGGTTCACTGTTTAAATATGTTAAGGAGGACCAGGTGTTTGTTTCCAAAGCTTAATGGGCTGTGGTCTGAGCCTTAACGGTTACCACGGCAACTTGAGCTGGTTTCCAATGATGACGGCTGCACTGCAGGTAGAGGCAGACAGAACCGCATTTTTCTCCCTCTGTGCTGATCTCCCATTTGAGCTTCCACTGACGAAAACGGTAGCTCCTATCAGAGAATACTATAAACCATCAACACCGTAAGGACTTCACAAAGGTTTCGATGTGATTTGGTGTTTCTACGCTAAATATTTTGCAGACAGTGGCAAGTTTGAAAGAGTTCTGCCTGTCTTTGAATATCTTTGCATTGAAGGTAATGAGGAGCAGAGACAGACATGGCCACACTTAAAGGCTGCCCATTCAACTTCTGGGAATCCCTCAGATATGTTGAGCACATTGTGAGAATCAGAACAAGTGTTTCTAAGAAATTGGGGAAAAAAAATCATGCATGTCACTTGTAATTTGGGACTGGAAAGAAATTGGATAGATTTCTTTTGTATTCTTTTACACACACAGCAATGAGGCCACCCACCGAAGCAACAGCAGTGTACTGTACTAAATATAATAAAAAATATAATAAAATAATATAAAATAAAAAGTCATATTTTACAGGTAAAAGTAATTACACACCATTCCGGGTCAAGATATATATATATATATATATATAAATATATTTTGCTTTAGGGGAAGGATTATCAAATCAAGCGGAACTAAAAAAATCAGAACATGATTCCGCTGTCGGAACTTATCAGTGCAACACAAGGCGGAAGTAAATAGAGCAGTCGCGTCAGCATCCTGGATGAAGAAGTCCCTCAGCAGGACACGGAGACGTCCTACTGTTGCTAGGGAGAGTCTTACTGTTACTAGGGAGACGTCTTACTGTTACTAGGCAACCATGTCTTCAGCCGAGGGTTTGAGACATTTGATCAGCGAGCGACTAACTGCTGCTGCTGAGGAAATATTCAGAGCTTTTCAAGCGACTATCATCAAGTACGAAGAAGAGATTGACCGTCAGAGCAGACTGCTGGATCTCGTCCTGAAACCTGACGTGAAGTTACACAGAACCGGTCTGTAAAACTGTAGTTATTTTAATCATTTAATACATGATAATCAGCTTTTTTATTTCTCCACCCATGTGGATGTGATTTGTTTAGTGCTCCAAAGTAAGTACAGTCTCAAATATATTTGAAGGAAGAGTGTGTGACTTGTTTTTTAGGGGGCGACTTCCTTTTTTTGGCCATCTGATGGTCGGTTGATGATGCTAATTTCCTTTGATAACTATAATTTACACTTGTATTATTTTCTGAATTATCCCTATTGGCTTTATTATTATAACTATTAGTTACTATTGTGATGCTAGTAGCTGATTACAGGACAGTGGAAAACACTGGATTAAGCCATTAATTAATAATTATAAACCTTTCATAAATGGTTATATACCACCTGTTTTCTTCACTCTTTTACCTTTTTTAACTTCTAGAGCTCCCACAGCAGCTTGTCTGTAAGGAAGAGGAGGAGGGTCTCGCAGACTTCTCGCAACTCTGTAACCAGGAGAGAAACTCCAATCTGGGTCAACATGAACCAGATCCTCCACAGATTAAAGAGGAACAGGAGGAGCTCTGCTGCATTCTGGGAGGAGAACAGCTGGTCGTGAAGCAGGAGACCGAAACCTCCATGTTATTTCCTAACTGTGAGGAAAGCGACCTCAGCAAAGATCAGAGTCTGGATTTGAGTCCTGATGGAACTCCGACGGCAGCAGAGAAAGTGCAAGTTGTTGCAGCTTTGGTTAAACACTCTGTGAAACCAGAACCAAACAGCTGCGACCAGCGGCTGTTCCACAACTCTCATGTAGCTGAGGGCCAAGATCACAGAGGAGACCCGGGATCAACTAGAAATGCAGATCAACATCCTCAGCACATACATTGTCAAAGCAACAATTGTGATAATAAGAAGAATTCTACCACATTAATGATTCACAGTGATACTTTAATGAAGGAGTGTTTGAAATGTGACACTTGCGGGAAATCTTTTAAGCACAAGTCCAGATTGCGGTCACATCTGAGGGTCCACACAGGCGAGAAGCCGTACCCGTGTAACGTCTGTGGGAAAAGATTCTCTATGCTGGGCCATTTGAAAGGGCATATGAGGGTTCACACGGGGGAGAAACCGCACCCATGTAACGTCTGTGAGAGAAGATTCTCTAAGATGTCCTCATTGAAAGTGCACATGAGAACACACACGGGTGAGAGGCCGTACCCGTGCAATATCTGCGAGAAGAGATTCTCCCATCTGGAGGCAGCGAAAGTGCACATGAGGACACATACGGGTGAGAGGCCGTACCCGTGCAGCACCTGCGAGAAGAGATTCTTTAAGCTGTCCGCGTTAAAAGTGCACATGAGGGTGCACACGGGTGAGAGACCGTACCTGTGTAGCATGTGTGAGAAAAGATTCTCCCATCTGGAGACATTGAAAGTGCACACGAGACTCCACATGGACGAGAAGCCGTATAAGTGCAAGATCTGTGGAAAAGATTTCAGACAGATCCAAAAATATAGGGTCCACATGAGAACACACTCAGTGGGAAAGGATTCTCTCACGTGCCAGACTTGAAAAAGACCGCTGGTTGTTGAGCATGCGGGGAAACCTTTCAGACTTTGTGGTGACCTCATGAAAAGAAGGCTGAAAAAAAAAGATTTTGTCTGCATTGGGAAAAAGTCTTAAAGAGGCAAGGGACAAATAATGGCAGCACAATAAACAGTTCAGCAACCGAACAAATGATCGAGTGAAACTCTTGCCAAGTGTTCACCAACATCTTTGTGAATGTAAAATACTTTCAGAATATCTTCATTAGGGAGAACCACGTGTTATTGTAAATATTAATTTTACTGCTTAAACAGCATTTTATTGGGAAAAAAAAAGGTATGACATGACGTGATTGGTCAAAGATAGTGGTGCTTTTTGTATAATTTAGGATCCACCCATGTTTCTACAAATGTCAATGATTTACCTGTTATAGTTTCTTTTCAATTTTTTTCTTTTTTGTCATGCGCTACGTCATTTTGCAAAAGGATTGTGAGCCCTCACAATATTTGACTGATATTTGAAAAGAGAAAACCTCAGGTGCTGTTGTCTGGTAAACTTTTTATACTGCCATCTAGAGCCTTGTTGTCTGCAGCATGTTTGCAGTTTCATAATTTATTTTTTTGTTGCTGGTTTCAATACAAACAATATGGCAGGATATAGTATTATTGACATGGCTATTGCATTTGACAGCATTTTGCATTTTCCTTCTCAATAAAATAGCAAGATATCTAACTGACTTTTGAATTTGAATTTTCATCTTTTAGCTTTATGCCACATTTAGGTATTTTTCAGAAACACACAGTGCTTTCAGGATTAAAGCAATCAGTTCTTGCCTTTTTCAGTACAAGACTTAGAATGCAAAGTCATAAACATAAATTCCTACAAAGATCTGGAGAACTCAAATTGGACCCTATTGGGTCCAGGGCTTTTCTTAGATGGGGTCTTAATGACAAGATCGAGTTCCTCAAAAGTTAAGGCACTATCACATAATTTAACACTTTCTTGATTAATCTTAGGGATAAAATTAATTAGGTGCAGGATTGATTGCAAAGCAAGGCTCAGGGCAGACATTTTCTTCTGAGGTGAAAGTTAGTGATGTATAAAGTTTCTTTTTCCCAAATCAAGTTCCACTTGAATTACAGCCATTTTGCTCTTGATCTGAAAAATTGCTTCCTTTGCTTTTTACAACATTGACCACATTTAAATAAAAATGTAAAATATGTAATCATATTGTGTTTTCTTCATTGGGGAAAATAAGTATTCAAGTTTATTTGTCTTCGTCCAAAACCCAAAGATCATCCGTTTAGTCTTATGAAAGTATAAAGAATCTAGTAAGTAATCAGAGTTATCACAGTACCAGAATTTCAGTAACATGACTCACTGAAGATGAGCACTGGCTCTCAATCTTCCTTCTTCAGCTCCAAAAACAACTTAGTTCTTCATCTGTTTTGAATTGAAGCCTATACTGCCATCTTGTGTATGAATTATTCTTAATTGGCTTCATTATTAGAATTATTAGCTACGATGTGAGCTGCTACTTGGTGAGCCATGTACTGACGAACACTCGATTAAACCATTAATTAATGATTAATTATTCAACATCTGGGCTGCACGAACAAATGTTGAGTCAGGACATCATGAAAGTGAAAAAAAAATCACCCTTACAGTGAAGGGAAAAAGCGTCCCTGCTTTTCACCAATTTTTTTGCACAGTCCCCTTTTACTTTAAATTAATGTCTAATCTCTAATGTAGTATGTGTATGAGTGCAGAGATACATGCTGAGGTGGAGGAATCTGCCCGTTGAACAACTATTAGTCACACATCGCACAAACCTGGCCTTTATGGAAGAGTGGCAAGAATTAAGCTATTTCTAAAAGAAATCAAAAAAAAGTCCAGTTTCAACTTTGCCATAAACCACATGTGAGACACATCAAATAAGTGGAGGAAGGTGCTCTGGTAACACTGCACATCACCCTGAACGCACCATGGTGGTGTAAGAATATGCAGTGAAAACACACATAATAAACGTAGTAAATAGTGCTCTACTGAGCATATTCAGGTGTTATTACTGAAATCTTTTTATTGCACTGGAAACCTTTTTATAATCACAACATGACGAAGGTATTTGCTTAACTTGTTCACTGCTGTCAGGGCTTTTTAATTTAATGACACCGACACTTAAAGACATAAATAGTTGCTCGTAGAAAAAAAGACTTTACTTCCTACATTTTGACGGGGACATGAATGCAGCGGAGGGATTCTGCAGATGTGCGCAGACGAGTTAGATCCGCGAATGAGGCGGATTACTGTCACTTCCCCTGGCAGGAGGCTGCAGCGGACTGATTCACCGGGGACAGCCGGTGGCTGGACTTTACCGAAAGTAGCCGAAAAGTCTCTTTGTGACTGCTGTCATTATTCGGCTCGTGGACGCCACACAATGGTAAGACTCGGTCGTGTGTGTCGCGCTATCCGGGGCGCGCTTCGCCTTTTTTCGCCTTCGCCGCTAATTAATCGATGAATCAGTTTCATAGCGTCGAAAGTTAATAATGAAAGTGCCAAAACAGCTGATCTGTCACGACACTGAGCGGATCGTCTTTACTCAGGCGTGTCAACACAGGAAGTGTGGAAGGATTTCAGAAAGCTAGAAAACTATTTGTCAACTTTTAATATGGAAAAGTATGTTTATGTATGAGTATGTGTGCTCGGAGTACATGAACAGTATTGAGTTCTATGCTTAAGTACTATCTTAAGGTCAGGTTTTACTTTCACTTGCGATAATCCTTTCTTATTTTTAAAACAACATTTTTATACTACACGATTTGATGAGATTATAAATTTAACTTCTTATGTCATGTTCTCCCTGTGTTCCTTCATTATGCATCTCGCAACCCTTCTCATTTATCTGACTAGCTAACTTTATATAAAATAGTTAAAACTAAATGAATACAGCTTGCACTTCTCTTTAAAACACAACTACATTTACGTGTTTATATATTTCATAAGATGACAATCATATTAGGGTATTATATAAATTATATCATCACACACGTAATAATTCCTATTCTCACATGTACAGTAAATACATTGTTGTTTGGATGTAATGTCTGATATTAAATTTAGGGCTACAATTAACAATTATTGTAATAGTTAATTGTTGTAATTACTACTATAGTGCAGTTATTGAAATGATTAATCAATTAGTTCTTTGGGTCATTAATTAGTTTAAAATGTCAAACATTGTTTGTCAAAGCTGAAGATGCAAGACGTTTCTGTGTGGAGTTTGCATGCTCCTTGCATTTCTCCCACAGTCCAAACAACACATGCTTTGGTTAATTGGGAACATATGTGTGTTATCTCACAGAGGTGATTACCCTGCTGCAGTAAATATGGGTCAGATCGACGAAGCCCAGGTGTCATGTCAGAACCTCCTCACCTACCACAGAGAGCTGCTGGTGTCCAGCGTGAGGAGCATTCAATGCATCCTGGACAACCTGCTGGCCTGTGGCTTCCTCTGTGAGGAAGACGTCGAGATCGTACAACGGACTGCCACCAAGACGGATCAGGTATGTGAACCCATCTCTCCGCTTAACTTTTTTTTTTTTTTTTTTAAGATTGTAATGTACTGTGTCTCCTCACTCTGTATTATATCCTCTCTGGTCTTTTCTTATTCTTTTGCAGGTGCGCAAAATCTTGGAGCTAGTCCAATGCAAAGGGGAAGAGGCCTGTGCATACTTCATTTACATTATATATAAAGTATGTGATGCATACATAGATCTCCAGCCATGGCTGAGGGAGATCAACTACAGACCAAGTGAAGATGTGACGCTGATGACCGTTGTTAACACAGATCCCAGTAAGCACTGCAATAACTGATCATTCTACTGTACAAAACTGGAGATTTGTTTTAAAACTACAGAGCTCAAATTCAAAATGTCCCAGTCAGGGAAACTTTATCGAGAAGCATAACATCACGAGTGACAGTCAATATGGTTTTAAAGCTTAGTTGGCATAATGTTGGCATAATCATCATCATCAACACTATGTTATTTACTAAATGTTTTAATATAATGAGGTTTTAAAATATAATATTTGTAGAATATTTTCTTTGTTCCAGGAAGAATTAAAATGGCATTTTGAGTGTAAATTGTAAATGGCATTGGTAAATGCATTTATAAGCCACTCAAAGCGCTTTACACTACAAGTGTCCATTCACCCATTCACACACACTGATGGTAACTCGGAGGAGGTGGGAATCAAACCACCAATTTTTCCACTGGTGGATGACTGCTCTACCTCTGAGCTACAGCCACCCTTGTAGTCAAAAGATAAATGAATGTATAAATAGTTAAAAGATAGCTTCACACGGGTCCGTTGTGGTGAAGAAGGAGCTGAGCCGGAAGGCGAAGCTCTCGATTTACCGGTCAATCTACGTTCCTACCCTCACCTATGGTCATGAGCTTTGGGTAATGACCGAAAGGACAAGATCGCGTATACAAGTGGCTGAAATGGGCTTCCTCCGCAGAGTGGCCGGGCGCACCCTTAGGGATAAGGTGAGGAGCTCGGTCACACGGGAGGAGCTCGGAGTAGAGCCGCTGCTCCTACACATTGAGAGGAACCAGCTGAGGTGGCTCGGGCATCT
The DNA here is from genome assembly GCA_036785175.1 of Eupleurogrammus muticus. NCBI lineage: Eukaryota > Metazoa > Chordata > Actinopteri > Scombriformes > Trichiuridae > Eupleurogrammus > Eupleurogrammus muticus. Next base: position 16,764,226 of record JAYKQN010000018.1, on the reverse strand, counting down.
GCTCAGGATGCCTCCTGGACGCCTCCCTAGGGAGGTGTTCTGGGCATGTCCCACCGGGAGGAGGCCCCGGGGAAGACCCAGGACACGCTGGAGGGACTATGTCTCTCGGCTGGCCTGGGAACGCCTTGGGGTCCCACCGGAGGAGCTGGAGGACGTGTCCGGGGTGAGGGAAGTCTGGGAGTCCCTGCTTAGACTGCTGCCCCCGCGACCCGGCCCCGGATAAAGCGGAAGACAATGGATGGATGGATGGATGGATAGCTTCACATTTTCTCATGCTGAATTTGTCCCGTGCATTGGATATCGGACACATTTACAGTTTTTAAGCATCACATTCCCTAATTGTGTTTCTGTTGAGCTGCGGTGGAAGTATAGTGACAAAAGGAGGAACTTTGGCACTAAAAACATGGAAACGTTAAAAGGTTTCTACATGATTTGGATGCTTAAGCTTTATAATATGAGTAAAAATAAAAATAAAAACATGTTTCCACAGAAGCTGTAAATTTTGGTGTCACTTTTAGGGATTTTGTATTAAATGCAAATTACAAGTCACTGAGTCTGACTTTGACATTAAGAGTTTCTATGTTGCACTAATTAATTTTTTTAACTTCTTAAGTCAGTAGGTATTATGGGAAGATGAGGCATGAAATGAGCCGGGACACCAGCTTCATCATGTCGTATGGCCAGCAAGAGGAGACCCGGCTGGAGGACCTCTACACCGACACGCTGATGGAGCTGTTGAACGACTCCAATGAGAGCCTGGGCTTCCTGGAGAGTCTGGACCAGCTCCTCGGAGAACACGCCGTCTTCAATCCCCAAGGTGAAATCATCTATGTGATGGGGGACGCCGGTGTGGGAAAATCCATCCTCCTGCAGAAGCTCCAGAACCTGTGGTCCAAGAAGAAGCTGCAGACGGACGCCATCTTCTTCTTCAAGTTCCGCTGCAGGATGTTCAGCACCTTCAGGGACAAAGAGCAGATCTCCCTCAGGGACCTTTTGTTCAAATACAACTGCTACCCAGACCACGACCCTGACAATGAAGTTTTTGATTACATCCTGCGCTTCCCCGAGAAGGTTCTTTTCACATTCGATGGCTATGATGAGATCCAGGAGGATGCAGACCTGATGAATTTCACTGAGGTCGTGTCGCCCGAGGAGAAGGCGCACCCCGTCCAGCTGCTCCTCAGCTTGCTCTGTGGGAAACTCCTCAAGGGCTCGCAGAAGGTGCTCACGGCCCGGAAGGGAATCGAGATCCAGAGCAAGGTTATCCGAAAGAAGGTGGCCCTCCAGGGCTTCTCCCCAGCCCACCTCAAGACGTACATCAATCTGCACTTTAAGGAGCAGGAGCAGTGCGAGCTGGTTTCCGTTCAGCTGGACGCCAGCCCCCACCTCTGTGGCCTGTGCTCCACGCCGCTGTTCTGCTGGATCGTTCTCAAGAGCTTCAGGCACCTGCACACCATGCACGATAATTTCCAGCTGCCCGAGACATGCGTCACACTCACTGGCCTGTTCCTCCTGCTGTCCGAGGTGTTCCTGAGCCGTGCGGCCTCGCCGGCCCCGTCCCTGCTGAAGAAAAGGACCCGCTGTGCCTCGGAGACGTTCAGGGCGGGGCTCAGGCCTCTTTCTGCCTTCGCCAAGCTGGCTCTTCGGGGCATCGAGGGCGGTAGCTTTGTGTGCAGCTGGGAGGAGGTTACAGCTTGCGGCCTGACGGAGGATGACCTTTCCCTTGGCTTCCTCAGAGCTGGCGGCGCGTACGAGGCCACCGAAAGCTCCGCTATGTTTGAGTTCCTCCACATGACTCTGCAGTCCTTTTTGGCAGCGTTGGCCCTTGTGCTGGACGAGGAGGCCACCGCCGGCTCTATCCTCAAGTTCTTTGCCGAGTGCAGCAGGAGGCAGGAGCGCTCTTGTCTGCCGTGGACCTTCTGCAGTCACTCATCAAAGCCCAGTGAAAAGAAACCGTTTGCCCCCAACGAACACCTTCAGTTTACCAACCTGTTCCTGTGCGGACTGCTTTCCAAGGCTCACAACAGCCTAATGGAGCATCTGGTGCCCCCCGTGTTGCTCAAAAGGAAACGGGCCTTGCTGAAGTCTTACCTGTCCACCAGCGTGAAGGCCCACCTCCGAGGCTTACCCCAGCACAAGGTCGACGAGGGCAAGAAGGTCCACGTCCTGCCCAACTTCCTGTGGATGCTGAGGTGCATCTTCGAGATGGGCAGCAGAGACGTTGCCCGGATGACGGCCAAGGGCATCACGGCGAGCTTCATCAAGCTGGGCTACTGCAACGTGTTCTCGGGGGACTGCACGGCCCTGAACTTCGTGCTGCAGCATCGCCGGAAGCTCCTGGGGCTCGACATGGACAACAACAACATCAGCGACTATGGGATGAAGCAGCTGAAGCCATCTTTCTGTAAGATGACAGTAGTCAGGTAAAGAATCATGTTTCTAACCGCCTTCTGTTCCTGATTTGTATGCTATGTATAAATATATCTTGAGTGTGTGACTTATCAACCCTACTTGTCTGCAGGTTTTGTGTCAACCACCTGTCAGACAGCAGCATTGAGATTCTCGCAGAGGAACTTTGTAAGCACAAAATTGTTGAGGTCTTGGGGTGAGTAAACAAGTCCCATTATCCCAAACTGGTAATCGTCAGTGATCGAAATTGTACACTATTTTATAAACCCAAAAACTAATCGATTAGTTATGTTAATAATCGATAGATTAATCAACTATGAAAAAAGTCATTATTTGAAGCCCTATTCTTTATTAATTGAAATTAATGAATTGAACAGCTCTTTTTTTTCTTATAGACTTGACATGTAAAACGTAGGTCGTTTTTTTTTTTTTGGTCATTAGTCTTTACTGCAATCACATCACTGATGTTGGAGCCAAGCTAGTTGCTCAGATAATTGAAGAATGCCCAAAGCTGCGAGTTCTCAAGTAAGAAAATCAATTCACACTCTAACCAAGACGCATCATATAATACATATCTGTTTTGATCTGTTTCTAAATTATTGTTGTCCTTACTGTGTCTTCCAGGATTGGTAAAAACAACATCACCAGTGTTGGTGGGAAGTATTTGGCCAGTGCCATTCAGAAAAGCAAGTCCATATTTGATGTGGGGTAAGACGTCTGCTGTAAAACATTTTGTGTGTCAGGATGAGTTTAAGCAACAAGTTCATAAGTTAATAATAATGATGATGATAAGGATGATATTGATTTGATTGATTTGAGTCATTTTTAAGAAGAAAACATCCAAATGATCTAGTTCCAGCTTCCTTTAATTGTGTTATTTTCATTAGTTTCAAACAACTAATCAATTAATTTCAATAATAAAAGGATTACTCAATTATAAATAATAAAAGGATTACTTGCAGCCCTTGATCAGGATTACATTTGCAGTTAGGAACAATTTTAAATAAAAAAACAATGATTTGTAGCATCTAACTATGTCGTAATGTTGCTATTGTGGCTTGTCTCTTCTTTCCAGAATGTGGGGTAACACCATTGGTGATGAGGGAGCGGAAGCATTCGCAGAAGCTTTGAGGCACCACCCGAGTCTCACCAACCTCAGGTGAGAAAGGAGCCACTCGGAACATCGGTATAAAGCCATTGACTAAAACTTAAACAGCTGAGATCTTTTTGTTTGTCCTTTATTCCAGCCTTTCAGCTAACGGCATCACATCGAAGGGCGGCAAGAGACTGGCAGAAGCACTGAAAGAGAACAGCAGCCTCAGGATATTCTGGTGGGCAGGTTCCTTCAGTTTGATTGAAGTGGTTTACAGCCAAGTCAATTTTTTTGTATGGCCCAAAATCACAAATCACAGTTGTTGTCAAACTCTGCTATTTTGTCGTAGGTTGGTGCAGAACGAGCTGTCTGATGATGTAGCTCCACACTTGGCTGAGTTGGTCCAAGCAAACACGGGTCTATCGCATCTCTGGTAAGGGCGGAGAGAAAAAAAACAAAAAAACACATTCTGTATTTACTCACATGACGTCACCATCCATCAGACGCCAATGTTGCTTTAAAAAAACTCACTTGCTCAACGTATTTGTCTGCAGGTTAATCGACAACCGGTTCACTGTGGAGGGGATAAACGTCCTCGCCAAGGCCCTTCCTCACAACACAGCACTCAAAGAGATCTGGTGAGGAACAGCGGCTTTCATTGTATAATTCACTGATGATTTAGTCTGCGTAAAAAGTGTTTTTTTTTCTGATGGGCTACACAAGGCTGTTGATCTGTGGGAACAAACTTCCCAAACTGCTCATTTTAAGGTGTGGTTTCTGAATACAGGCTGTGTGTATTTCCCTGTTGATTTAGCAACTAGACATTCTAATAATAAAAAATATTAAAATTATAATTCCTACCACATGAGAACATTTAAAATAACATTTAACATTTTAACATAAAGGAAATCTGTTAAAGAGAATGGACTAGAACGAGAGCCCAAAACTGCCATTAACTTTATTATTGATGGATATAATATGATATGGTGGGGCTTGGGAACCTTAGGCACCTCATAATTTAAGTTAAATGTAATGAAACAAACTGTAGTAGTTTTAATATTTATGATCTCTCTACACTGTAGAGAAAAAAATCCTGATGCTGTAGAGTCTACAGCATCAGGATTTTTTTTCTCTCCCTCAGAGTGTAAGAATGTGCTTTTGTGTGTGCATAAAGTCTGACAGTGTGTGTGATCATGTTCCTACAGCGTGAAGGGAAACCAGCTCTCTGAAGAGGAACAGAAACTGTTTCTGGAGGAGAAGAGGCTGAGGTTCCACTGACTGCTCACGCCTGCCCAAATATCGACCTGTGTTACATGACTGTTACAAAAAAGGAAGTGGAAGCACTGTGAATGAGAAGAAAACAACTTCCTTCTTCGTTAAAATTTCCATAGATTTGAGTTGCATTTTTTTGGTTTTGTGTGAATAGACAAGAAATAACTTAATGTTATTTATTCGTTTACACTTTTTTCACGGCAGTCAGACATCTGACTTGAGGATAAGAAAAAAAAACTTTTATATGTTCCAGTTCTCTGTCACAATATCTGCTGTGAAAGATTATTGAACCTTAATACAATATCCTGTATGGGGCAACTCCTTCCTGATTAGTGTCATCCAAAGCTGCTAAATCATTTCTCATCATTATCATCATCATCATCATCATCCAACAACATTTCAAAGGGACTCTTCAGTAATTTAGTATTGAACATTTATGAATGTTAAGGATTAGTGTAAAATGGATTTAAAAGAGAATAATCAAACTTTGAGCAACAAAGGCAAATAAATCCTGACCTTTCATTCCAGATGTGAGCTCTTAATTTTCTAGCTCTTGTAATTCCCATAATGCACTTTAATGGTATCTGTTATATGACTGTTCTACATGCTACTGTATGTTATTTTACACTCCTTTTGTGTGAACTTCTCTATTCTCTGAAACACTTAACTTTGCATTTAATCAGTATATAAACATTTAATAAAGGGCTTTTAACACTATACATGTACACACATGTATATACACTACACTACTACTTAATATATGTATTATATTATATTATAGTGTGTTATAAATCACTTATTAACTGTTTATATGCTGATCATAAGTCCCAAATACTAAGCTTTCTATTTTTCCAACCCATATTTTCTGAGATGTTATGATAATTAAGCTTCAAAAGGATACGGCTGGATTTTTATATGAAATGTGATTAGCTTCAAACACAGAGTAACATAAAACTAAGGTGAATGGTTTCCAAAGAATTTACTTTCTAAATAGCTTATATACATCATTTTATATAAAAAGACCTTTTTTGTTTATTGTGATTTCTGTTATCAGTTTTCTATATATTTCTAATTCTCATTTAAATAACATTGCTTGTCGGGGCTCAGAACTGCCAAGAAATAAATAATTAAAACCTTTCAAATAAGAATCTAAAAAGTACTTGACTGATTCTGTAGTAACTCCTATAGGACTCATCTTAGCAAAGTATCATCAGTGTCTCACACCAGTGCAATTCAATGCCTGAACATAAAGCTGCGTACAGGGAGGTTCCCACTGTGTCAGAGGAAAATAAGTCAAATAGGGAGTGACAAATCATGACACACACAGAACAGAAACAGTTCACCCAGCCTGGAGAGGAAGCTACATGGTGAAATCTGACTACTTTCATAGGATATTTAACACAAACTGATGAAGCAACAAACTAAAAATAAAGCTGCCGCACTAGTTCAGTTCTGTTTTTACAAACAGGTTTAACAGGTAACATGTGTCTGTCCATGACAAGTCCTCACAGGGTCCACTTAGACTTTCAAATAGTTTCAACCACATCACATGGTGAGTGAAGTTAACGTGGTTCAGTTGTTTTGGATTGGGCTGCCGACATCAGACAAGGGGTCAAAGGTCATTCCCTGGAAGTATCAAGAAGCTGTCCACATCTGATGATGGAAAGCATCCTTGAACAAAGACAGGTTACTATCTCCCCCCTTTACCTAGGAGATGCTATCACATGACCGAAATAGCATACCATGGTCACATGGCTCTGTGTTACTAACAGGGACAGATTTTGTCATGGCACAGAAGTAAAGCTTTTCTCAAATTCCACCATAAATATGAAATATGCTGCTGCAGTTTTGGGATTATTCAAACAGCTATAATCATTTCACAAAGATGAGAACCTTCCTACAAGAAAAAAATGCAAGCCTAGATACACACGATTATTGTTTTGATTGAATTATATACTTATTAAAACATTCTCATATTCCGTTTCTGCCAAATGTTTTTTTCTGCTAGATGCTACTAAATCTAAACACAATGTACTTTTTAAGCTTTCTCTCCTGTATTATTCTTTTGAACAGTTTGTCCCTTTTCCCAGCACCTCAATTTGTTATCATAAACAGCAGTTTTTTATGTTTTTGTGATGCGGAGGAATCACTGCGCTACTGGAGGCAAATGATCAATAAAAAGGACACAAGGACAGAAAAGTGAATGTCATCATCACATCTATTAAGGCCAGATCTGTTTCACTTTTTCCTCTAAAACTCAGACAAGAAAATAAAAGACATCGCTAATCAGTCAAACCTGCTCAAGAGAAATCATTCCAATAATTAGTTATGAAAATGATGATAAATAATAATTGGTTGTAGGAGTTTGTCAAAGTGAAGAGATGGTGGTACAGTCATGAACCCTGTGGAAAAGAAAAAAAGAAATTCATTGTCCATCAGTCGCACAAACGTCCAGACGGTGGCCGATTGAGGAGTTCAGTGTATTACATGGCTCAGCTAATCTCTGTGTGGCCGTCGGGTTTCATGTGCACAGCAGGTGGTGGATCCCAAAAACTCCCCAAAGTTCACTCCCACCTTCCTCCAGCGACTCAAAAACTGGTGCAGTTTCTTTGGCCCTCGGTCAGAACAGGACATAAGTTGAAACAGAATTTAGATAAGATAAAACATAAGGGATGAGATGTTTTTAAAGGGATACTCCAGTTATTTATAAAGTGACCTGTGAGACAGAATGGCTGCTATCTCTCAACTTTTAGTGATGTTCAATGCCACTGAATCCATAAAATACGGGTTTCATAAGCTTAAATAAGACGTGTTACTGAGATCATCATCCGTGTCATTTAGCACCAAGTTGGATAGATTAAAAATCTGAGTGTCAGTCATTTTTATAAATCTGTACTGTCCATCCTCCATAGCGTTTTGTTTTTCACAGGATCAACAATGTTAAGTAACTTTGACGCTGATGCGTATAAAAATCAGTGGAGTGTCCCTTTAATTCCAAGATCCACAGGCTGGGGAAAGACATTCATTAATCAGTGTGCGTTAGGACTCATTGACTGGGTGTAGCACAGACCACATCTGAAAATAACTCATTGCTTCATTATGTCATAATGTCTCATGTCCACTTTGTTAATAGCAGAACATTATTTTTTGTCAGTTAACCTTCCTCGTCTCACCCGGTAGCCGCCCCGGTAGCCACGGGAGATGAGGAGAGGAACGATGCCGCCGCGTCCACCTCGTTACGGACGTCAACCCGGAGGCAGAGTTACACAACGTTTCATACATAATGAGGAGACGAGAAGCGATTTTGACGTTTTCAGTATAAAACCGTGTGCATGATGGAGAGAGACGTGCGCTGAGATCATCTGAAAGGTTGTTTGACAATGTTCAAAATCTTAAAGAGATTTTCTGAGCTTTGGGACCCACTCAGCCATTTCACAGATGAGCTCCTCCTCTCGAGCGCGTCAGTGAATTCAGCTTTAATGGATTTTCACTGGTTTAAAAACCGGAACACTCTGTTTTCCTCAATGGTAGAGGTCTTCAGGCAAACCTGACTCCAAAAAACACCCAAAGAAACCAACTTTTACTCGGTTTGGGTCAGAAATGCAAGAACTTTAAAGTTTTAATAGGAGCTGCCGGGACCCTAGACCAGTCCACACACACCATACGTTACCGGCTTTAACTGTGATTCAAATGATGTTTGCTGATGATAATATGTGAAACATGCGATTAAACCTGCAATGTTTCAGGAATAAATAGTTTCTTAAAGTTCACATTTGCTCTATTTTCATCCTCATTCAGAAAATCGCAGGATCAGTTATCATCAACCTTTTAGAAACAACCTAAATAGGAACACGTTGAAAAACAAACACCGTTTTTTGCCTTGAAGATACTCGAAAAGCAGCTTGTTTAATTCTTAATTTCAGATGGCTTTCATGTGTTGATTTCACGTGTTCACACTATGACCTGAATTATTTACCCAATTATCCTTGATTTTCTTTTAGGACCTTCGAGGATTTTAATAACTTCTAATTTCATGAGAATTGAAATGAATAAAGCTACCAAACAGTGTTTTATACGAGCGGGCAGCTTTGTGGTTGTTGGGACACTGGAAGTACATATCTCAATATGTGTTAACTGACCTGCACACGAAAGAAAAAATCTGCTGAAATGAGCAAATAAAGGGAGTAAATGTCAACTTCAAAGAACTCCAGATCGGCTCTAATAAGAGCTGCAGTTATTAGATAATCTATTAGTCGATCATTCAGTTCCCAACTATTACATTAAATCGACAACTATTTAATAACCGATTAATCGGTTTGACTCATTTTTAAGAAGAAATGTCCAAATTCTCTGATTCCAGCTTCTCGGCTCTGATTATTTTCTGGTTTCTTTAGTCTTCTATAATAGTAAATCGATGATCTTTGGGCTGTAAACTGTTGGTCTGGGCAAAAATTAAAAAAAAGACAATTTAGGTTGCATCTTCAGCTTTGGGAAACATTGATTGACATTTTACACCAAACAACTAATCAATAGATTAATCAACTATCAAAATAGTCGTTAGCTATAATAAATACTAGCCTTTTACATCAGTTTTTGATGATCATGATGAAAACAGTCAAAGCTTCTTTCTTCAAATTAAAAAATAGCTAATCTGACAAATTAAAAGTTTTCTAAGGTCATTCTTTTCATTCAAGGTAAAAAAAAAAATAATAAACTTCCACATTCCTTTAACTTCAGGACTGGATGCAGGTTTTTCATTCCAATGAAGACCTCTACTGACGAGTGAGTGTGTGCATGTGTGTGTGTGTGTGTGTGTGTGTGTGTGTGTGAGAGTGATAATATTCACAGTTGATTGGCACCATTACTGCAACAGCTTTAAAATTCAGAAAACGTCCGAGCTGCTGCTGCTGCTTTTCTGAAAATGTGAGCGACGCGTTGAGTCTCTGGCTAGTTTCTCTTGGTACCGGGAGGACGGCTGCTGGTCCAGCGGGTCCGTCCGGGCTCCCAGCACCCCCCCCCCCCTCCAGCACCCTGCTGTGGCTGACAACAAGGCACTGCTAGACACTGATGCTGAAGGAGGAGGGGAGGGGGGGGGCAGATTAAGATTAAAAGGGGATCAGGCCCCTCCACTGCCTCCAGGACCGTGTCCACCTCCTCCGGTGTCCCGGCGTACAGTCAGCTGACCTCTGCCAGCCCCGCCCGTTGTAGCGCCCTACGCGCCTTAGACCGTCGAGGGGGAGGGGGGGGGTATCTGTCTGCGGATCGGTCCGTCCGGGCCAGGAGACTGAGCGTGGATGTGCAACTCAAAAACGTGAAACAGAAAAAAGTCTGTATCCCTGAAGATTGCTTAAAGAGATTGGGCACACCGTGGTACTACATTACTGGGTGGGTTAAACTGATCACAGTGGTCACGGCGTCCAGCAGTCTCCCCGGATCCTCGCTTCATTTCGGTGCTGATGAAGTCGATCTCTCTCATGGCGGGATGGATACCTGTCCACCAACGACCGAAGAATTAAAGACTCATCAAATTAATCAGAAATATTACAAAAACTATCAAGAAAATACCATCGATCTATCACCTGAGATGTAAATAATAGCTTTGACAGAGTGAAATCCACTACCAGATATTCAAAATTCTTCTTTTAATATCAAGAAGATGTTCTCATAATTTTTTTATTACATTTTTCTTACGATTTGATAAGACCATCCATCCATCCATCCATTTTCTATCCCGCTTATTCCCTTTCGGGGTCGCAGGGGTCTGCTGGAGCCTATCCCAGCGCATTTTATGGCGAGAGGCAGGGGGATACACCCCAGATGGTCGCCAGCCAATCGTGGGGCACACACACCATTCACACACCATTCACACACACACTCACACCTATGGGCAATTTAGATTTGCCAATTAACCTGAGCATGTTTTGTATTGTGGGAGGAAACCGGAGTACCCGGTGAAAACCCACGCAGACACGGGGAGAACATGCAAACTCCACACAGAAAGGTCCCAGACCCAGGCCCCAAGGCGGTCTTGAACCTGCGACCTTCTTGCTGTGAGGCAACAGTGCTACCCACTGCTCCACCGTGTCGCCCCTTTGATAAGACCATACCTGTGCAAATAAAAGCTTTAATCAGATGGATGCTCTGGACATGATCTGTTCACTTCAAACCACTCGTCGATGCAGCTGGGGAAAATAAAGAGGAAATGAGATAAATAAAAAATGTCTAGGTGTACGGTACGATGTACGATGCAGGGAAAGAGGAATTGACAAAAACACATTTTTAGATAAATGAGTTTTCTTTAGTCGGAACCAGCAGTCAGTCTGCAGGTCTCATAAATTGCAGAACCTTTTTGTAGCTTAAGTTTGCTTCAGAGCACAAATAAGGAAAAAAACATCCTTAATGATGATGAACAGGATCAATGTCGCAGTACACACCGTCAGGATTTTTTTCTTTTAAATACCTGCCCTATTTCTTGTAGAGTTTTATCTCCTCAACACTTTAAATGTTATTTAAATAAAACAAAAGGAGTTCTCAGCCAGAGCTGCAAGATACGATGAATCAATGAGTTGATTGACAAAACTATTCAGCAGCTATTTTGATAACTGAATAATCATTTCAATCATTTGTGTTTTGAGCTTCTATTTGCAACAAATTGTTGCTTTTCTTTTCTGGAACGATAATAAACTGATAACACAAAGACATTTGAAGATGTTACTTTTCACTATAGAATCTTTTTTCATATATTTTTGGACATTTTATTGTGGAAACACTGGATCAAAACAATGCAAATTGTGATAAAAGAGTCGCACATGCAGATCATCAGAACTCCTGAAATGTTTCACAGCAGAGCATTTAAAGTAAAGCAGGAGCTCATTGAATGAACCTTTTGCTCGGTCCTGTATTATGCTGACGCTTTATACCTTCAGCTGCAACTCAGAGACGAGTCTTAGATGTTGTTTATCACTGTGTGTGAGATTTATCACCGCTGATATTTATGACGCTCATCATTGTGAACTGAATGCTGAGGTTGGGTGGGCCTTTCTTTGTGAGGCGTGACAGACACTGGGTTGGATTTATTTACAAAGCCTTGACTTTTTTTTTTTTTTTTTTTAATGCATCACCTCGTTATTATCTTTTAACGTTTTTCAACCTTCGTCAAACTCAGGTGCCATCTGTTCTTACTGAGCCTGGAAAATCATCTTTAACCAAAACTTACCTTGTCTTTCTCGTTATGACACTGGAAATGTGAACTTTCATCTTTCTACAGTTATAATGAGTTCTCTACCTTCATGTATTACTGCATTGACATAAAGTTGTTGATGTTAGGTCATATGAGCGGTTCATTAATCTGGATTTCTTTTTTTTTTTTTTTTTACCTTTTATAATGAGCTGCTGGAGTCCATCAGGCTGAGACTGATGACTTTTATTATATGTAATATATTCTCTAGAAAAGTGAGCAAACCAAAAATGTACAGGCTATATAAAGTTAAGAGATACCGTAAACATTATCCTACATTGCAAAAAAAAATGCTAAAAGGAAAAAAAGAAAAAAATATTTTAAAAAATTGGAAAAAGAACAGAAATTAGAAAAAAGTCAAAAAGAAGAGAACATTATAGTAAAAAATCAAACAATTTATTCTTGTTTTATAATTGATCACAATCATAGAAATATAACCTGAAATAGGCAAATTACCTGTCAATGGAAAAAAATAATTCTACATAGTTCTGCCTTTATTTTTGCAACTTAATCAACCTAAATTTTTTTATGATAATGATTTCTGCCCTAGATTATCTATCTGATAAAATAAAACTTAAATCCTAATGTAACATCCGTATATGATGGGGTCTGAGGTTGTGTTGGAGGTTCTAATGTCAAACCCTGGTCTTTCTTACCCTTTATGGTAGATGCAGAGGCAGGGCAGGCGGGCGATGGTGTCCCCCTGAACCAGATCCTCCAGGCAGATCGCACATTCTCCCGCATCCTTGGTCAGGACGTCCTCTGGAAGACGGCGGACAGGATTGGGTTTAGGATCAACATGTCTGCCCATATAAAAATTTAAAAAAAATCTCTGCCTTTGAAACTATTCTACTCCGGCTGGACTGAGCAGTAGGTCATTTACACACTGTACTTTCACCAACAAATAGAGGACCAGTGCTATTGATAATTATGAACTTACAGGAAAAAAAATTAGACCATATACAAATGATCAGATTTGTATTAGTCTAAATTATTGGATAGGCAGGTTTTTATTTTCTTTATTATTTCAATTTTTATGTATTCCTCCATCTAATATCTTTGAGAAGTCTATGTAACAGCTTTATGATTTTATTGTCTTTTTTTCTCCTGTATAAACGATTTGTCAGGTTAATATCATCCTTTAACAAAAGGTTGTTTGTGCAACCTCCCCATGTCATCCTGCAGGTGGTGCTGCAGGAAAAGCTCTGTTTTAAAGATGAAAATTAATTCATTTCCCCCCATCTGGTGAACATAAATATCAACATTATTACAGAATTATTTTCATGAATCACATGTATTTACACAATCTCACTCCTCTTCCCCCCTGTCTTCAGTCTATGTGTTAAGTGTTTGTGCATGTGAATGCATGCGTGTGTGTGTTTGTGTGTGTGTGAGTGTGTGTGTGTGTGTCTGTGCATGTGTGTGTGAGAACACTGAACAGTATCCCTTTCCCCCCCCTGCTATGTAAAGTGTGGGTCCAGGTCTAAAGTGGAAGTAAGCGGTGCACCATTAAACCCATCACCTGCAGGAAAACACACAGAGTCATTAGAACTGGCCTTATGTAACAGTGGATTAACCCACATAGGCCGGGAAAAGCCAGTTATTATGGGCTGCAGCACATCCAGCTCAGCTGAGGGGAAAACATCTTTAATGTATTGACAGTGGCGGTCAGACACAGAGAGAGAGCAGAATACCTCATGGACGGTGTTTTTGCCAACACTCAGTTTTATGCTCCTCCGCACCTCAGCGACACGGAAAGGCCAGTCAGAACGTGGCCACTCATTTATATCTTTATGCAGATTTTTCGCATCGTGTGAACTAAAGAATGTATGCTGCAGTGGCCACAGTGTATACATGATGACTCACAACCGGCCCGATATTCTGGTTTCTTTAGTTAAACTTGATTCTATCTTGTGTAAATATATTTGTCACTATGCATTGTACTACTTATAACGATAAAGACCTTTATATACATAAGCAAATAAATACAGAGAGATTTTTTGTTTAAAATAAATGTAATGTACCCCATGAATTATTGTGAGCACTTTTGAATGTCTACCGTGAAATATCTTGGAGCAGATCGGATCACTGGCTGATCAGTCACACACTCTTACTACACAGCAAGAAACACGACAGATACACAGATAAAACACCACAAACAACAATCACTCTCAGTAAACAAACAGAATTAACTTTACTGTGTCTTGTACATTTTCACAAATATTACCGGGACACTTCACACCATTACAGAAATATTTAAAAAGGTTAGATTTCATGATAGGCTACAAACACCATGAACCATGAAGCAAGTGGTTAAACTTTCACTAAATTGTCTGAAGCATCCAGCTGGATACAAGGGTTTATTTGGTCTTGTTTTTACTGTTGCTGTTATTGAATATAGGAGCAGGAAGTTAAAACCCGTGGAGTCCTTTTAAAGGAATAATTCAAACATATTTATTCTTTTAAACTAGCTTTAATTATGGGTGGCGATGTGAGTGACCACAGTCAACGTATTTTATTTGTTTGCAGAGCCAGAGGAGGACTGATAGCAGCCAAATGTGATCGCATTGCCTAAGGTTCCATTAAGGTGTGATGATACTTTTACGTGTCTAATCTGATTTTGTCCCTTAGTCATGGAACTTGTGTAACCAACCATCACTTATTGGACATCAGATTTCTTGTTATTACGTTACTTTATATATATTTTTTATCTTTACTTAATATTAGTAATATTAATACTATTAAATGTTTACTGTTTTAGATTGTTTAAAGGTTCAATTATTTTATTCACCATATTGTCTTATTGGACATTGTCATTTGAATGTCTTTGTTTTATAAACCTATTAGTATAGCAGAGTTTTCAGTTTTATAGTACATTATTTTAATTTTTATTATTTTAATTTTTAAGGCCTGAGCTGTGCTTAAATTGGTTGAAAACATCGGGCCAATGCAAGTGTAGCCACAATGACGTGTATATGCAGCTGTTGATCTCTTTCTCTTTCCCTCTATCTTTCTTTCTGTGCATGTGAGCAAGAATGACAGAACCATGCTGTGGAAAAAGAGAAAAAAAAAAGAGAGCTGGAATCAATTTGTAGCATTCGGTTTTCATTCTGTGGCGTTGCACCACAGATCAGTCTATTAGACAAATTAATTGATTCAATGAAAGAAATACTGTTGAACACTGTGTCAGGATAATATGTTTCTGTGCATTCAATCAAAAGCCATTTTGGCAACACGAATAATAAGAGCAACAGCGATTAGTTAAACATTTTTCATCTGATCTTTGACCTTTGATGACCCCAACAGAAAGGGTCAGGAGGATGAGGCGTGTTTTACGGTGACAGGTCGACCTCCGAGCTGAGCGGGGATGTTATGAGCACGCGACAGCTGCTGTTGGGCGGAGGATATATTTAGGGGTCAGACGTTTGTTTCTCGCGTGTGACTTTCAAGGCCAGACCGCAGGTTTTATTGACATCACGTCTACAAAATGTTCACCTATATCATTTCCTGCCTCTGCTGCCTTGGACTCTTGGCAAGAGTCACCTCTGATTGGCTGCGTCAATCACGGTGACACTGGTTTCAGTGACGGATTAGGAGCACTTTCGTGTTGCGGCGTCTTTGTCTCAAAATTACACATCTGTTCCGTTGAATTACAAAAACACATTTAATAGTCAACTGCAACAAGGTGTGCAAGGACATTTGGGACAATCAAGAACATCAGGAGGAAATATTGCTCAATTCGATGTTGCTCTGCAGACTATTGATATTTTGCACATAATAGTGTGTGTGTGTGTGTGTGTGTGTGTGTGTGTGTGTGCCTGCCTGTGCGTGTGTGTTATAGTAGGGCTGTCCTTGGACACTAAAAGCAAACAACTGAGAGGCACATAAACATGCCGATTACAGATCTTCAGGGTCATGTGAGTCTGTGTGTGTGTGTGTGTGCGTGTGCGTGTGTGTGTGTGTGTGTGTGTGTGTTTGTGTGTGTGTGTTGCAGACAGTGAGAAAGCCTGAGAGGCCGATTATCTTGTTAGAATGGGCCACAAACACAACAGAGCAGCTGTAATCACTGGGCTCAGTGACATTGATGTGGGAATACACACACACACACACACACACACACACACATGCATGCACACCCTTAACCCCTCGCTTTACACTACCTCCTCAGCTTAAATATGTCTGGGCTCTGTTTTATGGTGGTTTACATGGCCACAAACACACTTATAGCAAATATTAAATGATACACACACATATACGCCAATGGTTAAAACTAGCGAGTATGAGCAAGACCCTGGATTTCATATCATCGGACTATCTATCTCTGAGGTAGAGTAGTGATTTCATTCACCGTCCTCGGTTCTTTTCTCTCCAAACTGCAGCGAACCGATCACACCGTGATCGTCATATGACTGGCAGACAGGAAGTTTGAGAGGAATCTGGCCCAGACGAACAGGAAGTCGACTTACTCAAAGGGGAACTCGACTTGTTCCCAGAAAAAAAAAATCATCTGTAGAGGAAAGTGTGTGTATAATATAGATGAGTGTATATGTGTGTTAAAGTTCAGAGCTTCAAGTTCTTCTTGCAAAGATAATTTACTTATGGGTCATTGTTTTCTCAAATTAAGACGCGATGCAGTTTACTGAACTAATTTTACTCGACGGTTTCCAGTCAAGAGGAAGGTTGCTAAACTTCTTTACTGTCACGTCCCTGAGCCGACACAGGGAGGGAAAAGTAGGTCACGCATGCTGAGAAAGAAACGCAGGACGAGGTGATTTGTAATGAATAATCTTAGAACAGAGAGAATCCCCACAAGACTCATCAGATTCGAAAACACAGCAAGAGGCTAGGCTCCTGATGGAATTTTATTATTTTTTTTCCCCAAACCAACGCATATTCTTGCTTTCCCAACATATATAACTGTTCAAAGTAAATGCAAACCACATAGCTGATCTTAATAGTTGATAGATAGCATGTAGCGGCTTTGTTCGTTCATGTTCGCGGCAGGTCAGAGAAGCCGGGATCTTGCTGGGCCACAGTGAATGCAAGGACATTATGAAAAAAATCACTTCTTCCATGCGTGCGAATATATATTTGGGCGTCTGATGTGCCTGCTAACGCGAACTGTGAAATAAGGACACCCTGTCACTTCGGTGTGGGGCTGGCTCACTTTGTTGTCCAGTGATTCAAAAAGCCATTTAAGGAGGACCTTTTTTTTTTTTTCTTTGGCAATTTGAACACTTGATAGCTCCTGTGCGCAAATGTATATTCAAACTTCAAATAAAAAAGAAAGAGCCCCAACAAACTTGCTCGACGATGTTCCAGGGTTTCATTGCATTTCATTTCATTTTAATTTCTTGGCACCTGTACAAAAAAAAAAATAGAAGCGGTAGCCAGTGTCCATACCATGGAATTTCTTAGCCTAAGTTGGCACAACATGTACAGGAAATCAATGCTATTATACCACCAGTCAGCTTGGACACTTTTTGAATACATACCTCTCTGTGTTTATTGAGATGGCTAATAACCCCACTGATGCTTCTAACGGGCTGATATTATCAGCTGATCACAGCTAAATTGTTATGAATTCATATATTGGCTAATAAGTAAAATAGGAACTGTGAAGGGGAATACCAAAAACATGTTGGACATGAAAAAAGTACCTCAAAGTTAACTGTTAGATATTCCACTTAGTAATATATTTCACTTGTGATTCTTTATGAACATTTAAGAAATCTTTACATCATAGATTTATGTTAAGAGAAATATCAACAAATATATTGTTAAAAGCATTCTTATAACTCTCAAAAATCTACAGTTTAATAAAAGTTATAAGTCAGAGGAGCCTGATGGATTTTTCATTTCACATGTCTAACTGTAGAAATCAGTCTGCAGGGGTGGGGAAATTTGACTCAGCGGTCTATCAAGCCTGCAATGAAACCAGATTGTGCCCAACGCTGTGTATAAATGCAACATGCGGATCTCTTTAGAATGCCCTTTATGAGAGTGATACGCGATGTACGCTAGTACCTGACATTAACAGAGGATGTGAGAAATGAAAGCACTTTGCAGAGCTAGTAAAAAAAGGCCCCCAATCACACTTAATATCCAATAAATATAAGAGAACATTCACAAACGAAAGAAGCATCCCTCCGATGTAATATTAGAGTTCTGAAATTCTGACACATGATTTCATCATATGACTGCAAACAGGATAAAGTTATGGAGAGAGAGATGCCGTGATTGTCTAGTGACATCAGAAAGTCACAATGACAATTATTACTAACAAAGTTAGGAGTGTTAATGTCAGTGTTTATCATTTGTCATTTTTTTTTCAAATATTTTCAATTATTAGTATTAGCCTCAACACAACAGCACATCTTACACACTGCACCTTTTAAAAATAAGAGACCAGTCTTACCATTATATGTCACCCTGGGTTTGGTTAAACACAGGACCAGGTGAAGATCCATCTCATCTGAGGACACAAATTTGGAGCACACAGGGCACTTGAAGCCTGGGGAGACAGAACAGAGACAAACCATTATTATATAATCAAATAATTAAGAATCATCACGAGCTGCAAATTATGAAACAGCTAATGTCTCCAAACCGTTGTTATCATCATACATTCAGCGAACGTGGAGCAATATAAACTCTCCTTTTATCTCTGGTTGGGTCTTTACCATTACCATAATCTCACCAAATAGTCACTAAACATTTTCGTTCATTTATTTCTTAAATCATTTGAAAAGGAAAAATGACATAGTTACAACACCATGTACTGTAGATGTGTTCTTAAAAGAGCAATACTGATAACTCAAAACAAATCACTGAATGGAAAGTTATTTTCTATTGCGGCCGTTGTTGCATCGCATTGATCATGAAGGTGTAAGGAGAGTTTAGTTATCTCAGAGGCCAAGAGCCAAGCATTTTTTGGAGCAAAGTCAATTTTTTTTTAAATCAGCAACCACCAGAGCTGAGTCATCTGCAAACAGGAACAGGTCACATTCGCAGGCCTCCTTCATGTTATTTATCTACACCAAGAACAACAATGGCCCAAGAACACTCCCGATTGGGGGAACTCTGCAATTTAGGGGGCAGCTACTGAGCAACGGCCATTAACTTCCACTATCGGAAATTGGAAGTCTATCTTTGTCTGTCCGGTGCTTGGTAGCTGTTATACGGTGGGTTTATGATAGCTTTTTGAGCTTTTTGGAAGAAAACAGCTGCCTGTTGCAACCGGACAAAATACTGGCGGATGCTGTGTGACGAAACATTAAAGTGGAGGGCTGTAAAACCAAACAAATGAGCTGAAGGATGCTGAAACCCTCCATATAGTTTAAGAGACGCTGCAGTGAGAGTGATAATTCTCTGTAGGTTTGTCATTAGAGGCGGATCCTTCTTTTTATTACGCAGAGTCATTTCATCTATTGTTAAATTAATATTGATTAGTGCAGCTATAAGTTTTTTTATTAACTTTTTTATTGTTGGGTTTAAGCAAGATTCATGAGCGCTATTCATGAGTGCTCTACAAAAAAAACATTTATCACTATTAACACTTCATGTAAGTGGATTTTATTATTATTTATTATTATTTCATGAGACAGTGAAAACAAAGCATGTGAATGTGTTTGAGATATCTGATGCACTGGCCTATTTTCATTACAAGACAAACTAAATAATCTCCTTTTCATGATTTGAAGTATTGCATGAAGCATACATAAAAAAGCCAGAAGTGATGTGTGCATGAAAAAGGAAGTTTCTGCCACTTTTCTGGCTGTAGGATGAAATATTCTTCCATTGTACAAATCAATGACATAAAAAAACAAGATGGTCAAAATAATTATTATGAAACACATTTTCCCCAGCCCGTATGTTTCCAGTTACAGCTCCTGACCTAATTATCCCTTTGTTTCAATCTCCAACCACAATTATGTTGTCACAATCTCAGACACGACAGCGGATCCTGCGGCGCTCACTGACATCACCGTGCCCTTTTCCACAGATTAGCCTCACGGGAACCCCCTCGCTCCTATCTTCCATGCCGGGAGCAAAACGGTTCCGCAGCTGGGGGCAAAACGGCATGTGTCACCGACAGGTGATGAGATGTAGACGTGTAAATGTCTATATGCTGCATGCATAGCTTTCTGCAACATTCAGATCTGTCTACATGCTGAGATAGTGGCAGGATAAATAGATTAGCGGGGGCCAGAAACAGAAACTCTGCTGCTGCGTGCAGCCCATTTCAATGAATTGAAACTCAACACACAGGCACGCACGTCTCTTTAAGATCTTCTGGCTATCTGCTGACAATTAAGCCTGTGTAGTCTATATCTGTATTTATTTGAAAGAGAGAGATGAGACTTGATTGCAGCTCTGCACAACTCTGGGAGTCATTCTGAAAAATACTAAAAGCCAAAGCCGTGTGAGGCTGCAGCGATTCATCCTGTAAACTTAACGGGATGCTCCCTCCAGGAAATTAAATCGCCGTGCATGTTTTGCTCATACCTGCTCTTGGCAGCAACCGAAACTCTGAAAGTGTATTTCTTTGAGCACAGGCTGCAATATATAACACAAAATGACACAAGTGTTATGTTCATCCCTGGAGACGGAGTATGTCTTGACAGTAAACCGCGCTGCCTTGTTGGGGATTCACATCCACAGAAATAATGATGACAAACGGTGAATTAAAGCACGTAAGTGGCATGATCTGAAACGTCTGTTGCCTCGAGGCTACTGTGACAGCGAGTGTTGGAAATCCCCCGAAAACAACACAGGAGAAAAAAGGTGGGAATGATTGGAAGGATGAAGCGACACAGGAAAACAAAGGAATAAGTGCACTTTACTCTCCAAATACAGTGACATAATATTTACTGATGATAAAAATCACTCTGCTCTGATGGCCTGTAGACAGAGGTGAGGAGCATTCTGCTTTCTGACTGTTTATAATTCAAATAAGAACAACAACAAAAGAAGAGCTGTACACGTGATTTCATAAGAAAACCCCAAAATGACGTTTGATGGTTTTCATGTTTGTGGGTCACATGCCTTTCTGTTTGAGGAAATTGTCTGACCACAGTGTCTAATGAAATTCTTTCTAAACGCAGAGCTCGCAACATGTGACACTTTCAGCTGTAGTATTTGGGACACATAAAGTCAACTGATATACTGATATATTCTATTGTCTTAGATCATATTATATATATGTATAATACTTCTAATTATTGTTTTGTCTTAAGAAATTTATGAATCATTTAATCTGCCAGTTGTAGAATTGTGAAACAATTTCACATATGCATTTGTCTAGAAGTATTGCTATTAATAAATACTATTTTAATAATCAAACAATAGTGTGGATAATCGTGTAAAAATGTAAAAAAAAAAAAAAAATCTCCTTTCAGTTTAGGTTCTTTAGTTCTCTATTACTGTAAATTGAACTTGGTTGTGGACTGTTGGTCATGACGAAACAAACGTTTGGAGGATGTGGGAAACCACAGTGAACAATTTTTCTCCAACATTCTGCAAACAAACTTCCTTTATGTTATCTGCACTCCGAACCATCTTCACCAGCATTAGCAGGAGTATCTGGTATCTGTGGAATCAACGTAGCCCCGACATGCTGTCAGCTACAGCACAAACACTCAAACATAAATGATTAGAGTCTGATTATTCTTAGCTTGGATTCCACAAAACTCTAAACGCTAGAAAAGGCTGAATAAAATAGCAGATTTCTTTGAAACAGGTCGTTCTAAGCTGCAGTGACAAAGAAATGACTTAAATGTTTTGATGATTGTTATATATTATAGTGGCCTACAGGCCAGTCTGTGTAGCTTTAAAAATGTTACCCACATCTGACCGGTGGAGTCTGACATGTCTTCTATGTTCCAGATATAAAAAGACGAATGATGTTTGCAGACTACTGAGGAATCCGTCCTCTACCGAGGAAGTCGCAAAATGTGACACGCTTAAGTAGAACATCTAGCAGATAATGACATTTATAGCCTCTATCCCCACATTACAAGCACGATGGTTGCTGACACACAAACACGGGTGGCTGCAGCCTAGGGATTCACCTACACCACGATAACAACCTATTGATCACAACTGACGTCCGTGTAGCTGCGGCCAGCTCACACGGTTACATGTTTTACGGCAAGTGTGGCCTGTGTTCTGTGGTTGAGAGTTTCCCCCTCTCATCATACACATAATTGAACATATCAGAGTTGGATGTGGTCAGAAGTGTGCCACACATGTCACAAGGTCCCGCGGTATGCCCACACATCACGACAGCTGGCTTTTAACCTCTTTTCTCTGACACTTTTCAAAAAATAACTATAAACACAACACGTTTCACAAAAAGAAAATCAAATTGAGGTGTAAATAATACATGATGGGACACAGATGCTTGTATTGATTCCAGCAGGAGCTTATCTGTTTCTTTGTACATGACCAGCGACTGAAGAATGCAGATGAAATGCCCCTGATATAGACACAAATTTACCCTCCTTAACAATTGACTGAGAAGAAACTGGATGTGTAGCACAATGGTGAATGAAAACTGATCCTGATGGACACAAAAATTGTATTTTTTTTTGCTTCATATCTGATGCCTAAAATGCATACGATGAAGCAGAAAAATCGTGAGAAAGAGTTAGAAGATACAGACCGCTTCTGATAGTCGATTCATTTGTCGTCCGATCCGACTCAAGAGGAACCCCCGGGGGTCAAGTTCAACCCGGGACACGCTTGGTGGGACTACAGTTCATCACACAGCTGCCTCTGTAGTGCCTGAACCCGGTCACATCACAGACGGCTGCTGAGTTGAATCTGAACTTCGAAAACATATTGAAGGGATGCTGTACATGCATTTCTATGTTTTGTGATAGCAAGAACAAGCATGACACTGAGCCCTTCCCCTCCATTTCAGGAAGGATCTAGACACCACTATGAAATGGTGGTACAACCAGCCTTTTCTCAGTTAGTTTGTGATTGGGATTCTTTCCTGCATTGCTCCCTGGTTTGGTCTATAATGGTTCTTACATAGTTTTTCCCATGTCTCCATTCATAGTTCAGTACCATTAAGTATTTCTTCACATTATTCCTCTTAAAAGACGACAGGTAACCTATTTGAATGTGTTGGACACTAGAGACATCAAATCAGTTCTGTCGTCCTCCGTTGTGTTCTGAGAAACAAGCTCGAAGTCTCTGTGAACGAGCTGTCGGCTATGCAACAGCTATTTGGCCGGATCTTAAAAACTTTAAGGTAGCCATAATTCCTCGGGTATTCACTGTATAAGCACCATCTCGCTGCTTCCCCATCTAATCTCTGGTTTTGGAGAGCATCCAGTGTTCATTATCCACAGTCCTTAACTCAGCTCTCCTTCAGCCCCTGAATCAGCACATCGTGGACTCCTAGCTAATAAATGGGATTTATGAATCATGATGTCATCAATCATCCATTGGCCTGGCTGTACCCCCTCCACGTTTTCCCCCCGTTCTTATCATACACAAACTTATACCAGTTTAATGTGGGAACAAAGACACTTGGAATCTCTTTAATTCTTACTTTCTTTTTTTTTTAATGAACAGGCAATTACAGGAAAAGCGTGCAACTGCCTGGGATAAGTAAGTAGGTGGTGCAGGTCTTTTAGACGGCTGACATCAATCAGGACCAACCAACCAAATCACCTCCTCTTCTTCTCTTTCTGCAGTGCACTTTTTATGTGTGCGCTGACAGTTTCACAGCATCATGACTTTTCCCACCAAGAGAAAAAAAACAGAAGAACTGAGTTTTTTCCCCACTTCTCTTAACTGTGCTGTTGTTACTCCATTACTGGAAAAGTAATCTAGACCCTTCCATGACTAGCATTTATTGACGAATCTCTAAATAATCCTCCGCAATCTGTATGATGTGAAGCAGTCTGGTTTCCCAGAAAGTCCTTTCACTGGAACAAATAGTCAATAATCTTAAAATTAACAGCGATGCAATTAACAGCGAATTCTAGCATTGTTAGACTTAAGTACCGGCCTCAGTAGATCACGACATTCTACTAAATAGACTTGGAAAACTGTCTATACAGGTTGCCCTCTTGGTACCGTCTATCTATAAAGCAAGGAGCATACATCAGCCTGTCATAGACCCTCAGGAAATACCGACATTATTGCTTTATGGATAGATAGATGGAGAGATAGATATATTGTTGAATAATAAAACACAAAAAGATTTATTATCATTTCACTATTTACCACACATTGGCAGAGCAGTGTGTGGGACATGCAAACATTGTCTACACCCAATCCATCTACTTTTCTATAGGAATACTTTCGACGGCCATCCACTAATCATGCAAAATACCACAATTCCTAGAAAAATTAAATGGCCACATGGGTCAATTGTACAATACCCAAGAACACCCCTTTGGAGAACACTATACTGCTTTCTGAAACAATTACAAATCACTGGTTAAAAATAAACAAATAAATCAGTCTCCTGCAGCTATGGTATGTCCACTACTTGGTTTGGATGTCTGAAAGGTTATTTTATATGTATTTTCTATCTTACTGGTTTAATCTTTTCTATCCAGTTACCTGTGAAACACACATGAAATGTGCTAAACAAATAAAATTGACTGACCTTTGATCACCTGCAAGAGATTACATCAGCAGCAGGTAATAGTAAGTAACCGGCCTGAAATGAAACCCGGCTCTGTCTAGCATCGTGCTCTTTGTCAGCCAGTGTCTGCACTTTATCGACCAGATTGATTGCAAGGTAAAGAAAGAGGCCACGATCCAACAGCAACAGCAGACTGGGTAGTGGATCTTCTCCACTTTGGGGACCGTTCATCGGTCGGTGTCAGACAACGAAACAGTCAATGCTAGAAACAACTGAGAGTCACTCTAATGATAACGGAGCTGAGAAACAGTTGTAGATAATGTATAATTCATATTGCTGCCACCTGTGTTTCGAAGGACTTGGAGAGGGTGAAAAAATAAGGGACTAGAGTGAAAAAAGAACAGATGGGAGGGCAGGGAAGAGAGGGGTATAAATAAATATGCTTTGGCTGCTCGGAAAATGGTGTTAAGTAGGGTAAATGATGAAAGGCCCTCAGACAGTGTCTCTCTATCTCTCCCCTCAATAAATATTAGCATCGCACACAAACACGGAGCATCAGGAGGCGGCGGTGGAAAGACCAAAAATATCCCAGTGAGGTCCCTGTATGGTGATCCACAAAGGAGCTACTTCCAAATGCAATCCAACACTGTCACGCCACAAATGGCCGAAGAGAAGAATGCATTATAAACTTACGTGCGATGGAATACGTTATATTAAGATGGTCCTTTTAATTGTGACGACCCGCATGGCTTCATTTTTAGCTAACCTCTTGCAGCAAGTTGACGTTTAGGTAATTTAAACGAATAGTTCCACATTTTGGGAAATATGCATATTTGCGAGAATAAGCCAGAAGATCAATAACATTCTTCTTAGCCTAGCTTAACATAAAGAGTGAAAACAGGGGAAAACTGATAGCCTGATTGTGTATCCAGTTGATCCTTACATTTCTACTTGAGCATTGATTAGAGAGTTTGTTGTTTCAGGGGGGAGTTAAATGCTGTAATTATTTCTTTGGTCATTAAAGTGCTGGGTAATTAGATACAAAGCTGTTATAAAGGCCAAGCAGCAGCTTCATCTATTATATCTGTGCACTAAAATGTATTCCTGTGATGCAACTACATGCATAGATAAGCAGCAAATCATCTAGCGTTGCTTGCATGGTTTGTGGAATGCATGGAATGTAAACAATCAATCTTACCAATAATAAACAATTGCACTATACAATTAGCACAGCAAACATTATGCAGATGTATTTTTGAGACTTCTAATAATAATAATAATAATAATAACTTATAAATAAAAACTTCTTGTATGAACAAAGCAAACACAGACAGAACGAGAGATTTTCAACCTGCATTTGAGGTCAGAGTGTGGACACATTTTGTTTCTTGTAATGGAGGCATTATGAATAAACCACTATCTCTCCGGCCTTGATTTTTTACCCTTTTGGAAAAAAGACAAAAAAGAAAAGTTCAACAACCACTGGTCATTCAAAAATGTATCAAAAACTCAACTGGTGAAGAGTGAATCATATTATCATCATATTATTCTAAATAATCCAATATTGTTCTTGAATTGTATCACAACCACATACTGTGATGTGTATTATATCATATTAAAATGAATGAAGAAACATATGAATTCCGACATGCCTGAAAAAGAAGCACCCAACCAGGCAACACACACATAACCACACATAACCTGAATATTATATTTACATTTGTTTGTTCATTATTTTTACAAATACCTAAAGTCAGAAAAAATAAACTATAAATGAAATTGATATTCTGTGTAAAATTGCTATTTAGAAAAAGAACAGCTTTGTTTAAGAAGTGTTTTTTTATAGCCTGGGTACACCCACTCTTCATTGCATGAAAATTCACTTTGCTATGATATTTAGTCTGGACACCAAGGAGCGGATATTCCCCTCATCAAAGGAACCAATCACAGAATAGGGAAGGGTGCAGCAAGACAAAAGGAATAACATTTTGGTTGTTGTAAGGCTGAAAGCAATGTAAGAATCAATATATTCTGAATAATATGATACTTTAATCACCAAACACTGTGTGGGCTTTAGGAGCTTTCTACTCACTGAAGAATAAATCAAAATCTGTATTAAATAAAAAAAATTTTGAAAGTTTCAAAAACAATGCTTAACAATTCACAAAGAAACAAAACTATTTTGTAGCAACAGAACACACAAAATACAAAAACTAAATAAAATCAATGAAAAGGTGGAATAAAGGAATGATTCTTAAAATGAGATTTGAAGATATTAACAGTAATAGTGGTTTTCCTGGAGCCAATCCCAGCATACTTTTGGCAAGAAGCAGGGATACACCCCAGACAGGTCACAGGCTTACTGTGGGGCACACACACACACACACACACACACACACACACACACACACACACTATTCACTCTCACACTGATACCTACAGGCAATTTAGAGTTGCCAGTAACCTCAGCTTTTTTGTGGAATTCTTGCACCTATGTCCTTCTTGCTGTGTGGCAACAGTGCTACCCACTGCGCCGAGTCATCAATTTTGATGTATAATTTAGTTAAAGCCGTTTTAAAAAGTGAGTCAAGTAGCTTTTTAAGGAGCTACAGTAATCGAAACAAGATGTCACTAAAGGGATTGATCACCCTTGACAGGAGAGCAAGGGTCATATTTTGTGAAAACACAACTGGTCAGTAACAGTGTCATTTAAGGTCAGGTTAAAGCGTGCGCTGTTAATCATCTGCCACCTAAAGTTCAACACATTGATCATCACACCGACACTTCAGGAAGGGTTAAAGGAAAAAAAAAACCCTCTGGCAAACAAACCGCAGGCTTAAGTGCCCGCTGAGTGACTCTTCATGTGGACGGAGCGTGGTTGTGTGAGTGTTGCCACAACAGGTACCTGAACACACTGGGTAAACACACGGCAGGCCGAGCCTAGTTAGTGTGGAAAGTACGCTACCCGCAGCGTGCTAGGTCTGCCATTATCAGTGGGAGGGCTGTGCTAACACTGTCTGATTGTATGATAATCAGCAGCTGTGTGGCTCATGAATCATACTCGCTCCCAACACCACTGTACTCTCATTAACACTATTATTCTCACTTAGACACACCAGCTAACTCACACAAGTCACCAGTTTCCTGTTTTATCGGAGAGAAAACTGCTGATATATTGGCAGTTTAATGTCCAAATTTCCAAATACATAAAGTATCTGTGGGTGTAAATCAGGGGTGTCAGTTTTCCACATGTTATTAATTATTATTCTTGAATCTCGAGACCAATGTCAAATTTTGCAAAAACTTTTTCAATTTGTACGATTAAAGTTTTTCACTCCACCTTTTGGAACAAGTATAAACAGTTATCTTTAGTTGTGGTGGGACGACACGGGCACACCTGCCTTTAGAATGGATTGCTGCTATAAAGCTTTGTTTACATAGCAGAATTAGAACGAGACATTATTTGTATTAGAAGCCTCACTGCAACAAATCTTATCACAGCCCAAGACGTCTGGATGAGAAACAGTGAGTTTTTCTACCTGTTCCAGAAAGTCTTAGAGCTCTCTATCCAAATACAAGTTATTCTTACTTTAAGAGGAATTTGACCACAGTAAATATGAGTATTCTAAAAGTAGGTCACCTATGAGAGCTGCAACCAATGACTTTTCTGTTAGTCGATTAATCTGTCGGTTACTGAAACAATCAATTAGTGGTTTGGTTCATAAAATGGTGTAAAATGTCCATCTCTGTTTCCCAAAGCTGAAAAATGCAATCTCAAATGTCATTCTTTTTTTTACTATTATAGAAGACTAAAGAAACCGATTTGAGAAACTTGAATCTTAAAAAATCATTATCATCTTTGTGATAGAAATATGCAATTATGCTTGAGATTGGTGCTCTGTGACCGGGAGAAAGGCCTGAAAATTACCCCATAACTTCTCAAGGGGGGGGTGATAGGGGTCAAGGGGTCAGTCATTAATATATATGAACCTATATATACAAATAAACCATGGGAATCAATTTGAAAATTGATTAATGTGTGTCCAGGTGAGACTATGAGATATAAAATTTCAAATAAATGTAAAATAAAGAATACATTGGAGCTTGTTTGTCTGGCTGACAGGTGTCATGGTTTTCATCAACATGTTTGTCCCACTTTAGCTGCCTCCATTTTTGCCTTTTTTTGTCTCTGGAAACTTACAAAGACGACGGATTGGAGCTTCAAAACATCCCTTCAGACACCTGTGATTGACGGCCGGCTGCTACGTGCCGACTGCAGCATACGGCTGCTGCGGTATTCAAATGAAGGCGCTGCGCAGGTGAGATTAGGGGAGCACGTTAGGGCCGTCACAGGCTTATCTCATCAAGGCAGATTTCAACTAACCTGCGGTGACTCGGACGCGAGCGCCGCCGGCTAGCTCAGCTCCAGGGCGCTCGGCGCTGCGAAGTCACACTGGCCTGCGGGAAATTTCGCCAGTAAGACCCGGTGTTATTTTTCTCAGCAGGCTTCAGATCACTCCATCATGTATAATGATATAATGCAAAAGTGGAGGGAAAAAAAAAAAAACTGTCAGACATCATGGTGCCACCACCTCCCTTCTTCTCCTCCTTCTCCTCCTCCTCCTCACTAGCCTCTTTGCAGGCTGCAATCTGGTTTAAGCCCTACACAGAAAACGGGCAACAAATCCATCCTCTGGCCATCTTCCTCACTTTACAGATGGACTACATCCACTAGCTTCTTTGAACAGCCGTGGCCTCCTGCTGGGTTTCATCAAAAGGAAAGAAATAATTCAGCTATTGTTGGGGGGTGGGGAGCAGGGAACAGACAGAGGACTTACATTACCAAACGTTTTGTCTACACTACCCCTCTGCAGTGATGGCACAGACTTGTCACAGCTTGATCTCACAGGAAATTCCATATTTATATTCTTTTTGTCACTGTGAGTATGGAACACTGCGGAATGTGGAGCGGCCTTGCAGAAATGTAAGCTCAGTTAGTCTCGGTAAAATTTTTTATTATACTACCACAAATACATTTTGGTCTCATAATGTATTAAATGCCTGAGCATGTCTACTTCTACATAATGATAGGATGGGAATCACAATGTAACTCACATTATATCTGTGATTAAAGGAGAAAAAAATACCCCTCAAAAGGAAAAAAGCAGTAGTTACGTATTTATTCAATTCACTGTTGTGACAGTTTCACAGAATCCAACTCCCATAGCTTTTTCATAGTCATAGCCCTTTCTTAAAAAAATGACCACAAAAAATATTCTTTTAATAATCTATATTTATCATGACTGTAGTTGTAATATATGGCAACATTGATCATTTGTTTAATTCCAATAATTTCCAAAGCCTGTGCAAATCTGATGAAAGTTCAATAATTATATTGATGGGCCCAGTCTGAAATTTTTCAAGATTAAAATGTCTAAAATGACTAAACCTATGTTAAATGTTTTATTTAGATGTGTTCTTTCATCATCACATATATTTCCAACAGTTTACTTTTTTTTCATAAATTCCTATTTTAATATTTATTCTTATTAAGGGATGGACCTCGACTGTCTATCAATAATCCTAACAAAAGACCTGCACTACTCTGTGATGTTATCGGCTCCATCTGTATAGGTTTTGATTGAAGTCATGTCTGGAAGCTGGAGCTCAAAGCTAGTTACCACAGGTGTTTCCAATGATACTCATTAAGGGTCCATTCCATTCTAATTAAAGTTCCAGAAGCAACTTGCGATAGTGGCCCCCTGACTGTTTGACCTGAATGGAACCTTAATTAGTATCATTGGGAACACCTGTGTTTTCCTACTATTTCATGTCAATATGTGAAAATATTCTACTGTACTCTCCTGAAAATGCTCAGGCTGAATTTAGTATCAAATTTAGCATGCAACATAATTAAAGAGGAAAAAGAAGAAAGAAAAAGAAAAAGGATTTGCAAGTTATGTTGACCTGTTTTAACACGTACTTGGGGGGGGGGGGGTTGAACTACTCCCACAGTATTGGACAGCCATGCCACCATTGCATAAAAAAGCAAAGAATCAAACCGTCAACCTTAACCGATGATGCCTGTTGACACTGAATTAGTGACTGGAGCATTTCTTCCACATGCGTTTAAGGGCTTCCAGCTGTCCAGTAAAAACCGCCATGGTGTCGTCGAGTTGTTGATTTACTGCATTTGGAGCAGCTCCACAGTTTGTTTCTATACGATATTGTGTCAGTCGGTTCTCCTGCTGTTCAGTTCAGAAAAGACTCATTCGTGGTCACAAATTATAACTGATCTGCACATCGTGAAAGTGTCACACCGATTTTCCATTAATATGTTGACCTCATTGGTTCTCATTCATCTTTATTTCTTCAAATGAGAAATGTCTACCACAATCTGCATCATCAGTAGCAGTATCTGCGATATTAACTGACTTCTAAGTAGAATAATAACTAAGCAGTACAGTAATTGATCTGGTCATA
This sequence comes from Eupleurogrammus muticus, assembly GCA_036785175.1. Taxonomy (NCBI): domain Eukaryota; kingdom Metazoa; phylum Chordata; class Actinopteri; order Scombriformes; family Trichiuridae; genus Eupleurogrammus; species Eupleurogrammus muticus. The sequence goes on along the minus strand of JAYKQN010000018.1, from coordinate 16,733,119 downwards.
TCAGCACCACAGCTGATTGACTCTTACATAACCTAATTAAAAAATACAATAAAGTGCATTTCACAAATGGCTGGACTCTGATTGACTTTGCTGATATTGTGTGGTGTCCTTGCTTTAACCGTTGGCCCTTGTCTAAGATGAGCTACAGTATTCTGCATGAGCACACGGCTGGCACGGATACAAACAGGTCAAACAGGGACAACTGCTGCAACGGCAGTCTGGCCGTTGGTGTAATAACCTACATATATCAGGGCTATAATTATTAAGGATTCAGCTCTCAATAAATACTGTGGCTCTCCTTAATTTAAGATGTATTTCTTCATGACGCTTTTGCATAACAACGAGAGATGTAGTGTGCACTGAATTTGTTATTCTCTGATAATGTTACTTTACTCTGCAAGGTAAAGCCTTATCATCCTCTTTAAATTAGACTTCATGACTTTTTTTTTTTTTTTTAAGTAGAAAATTATCTGTCAGATCCAAGGGAGAACACTTATTTGAACTTCCTCACCTTTGCTTTTTTCCCCACACATCTTGCTGTTCTTAAAAAAGCTAATTCTCTCTAAAAAAAAAAAGCCTGTTTTTTCCCGCTAACATGATTAATTAGAAAAATGTGCTGCTTTTACTTTGTTGATGCAGCGGAAAGAGACAAGACAAATTCATGGACATCTGCTAGTTAGATGATGGAATGGAATCCAAACTAAAATGTTTTTCTGTTGCCATTTCAATTTCAAAACTAGAATAATCAGAGCAGGACAACGACCTTGCAGAGCTATGATTTTGTAGCTTACACACAGTTTGTTGGAAATGAAAGGCATATAATGTAAGGATATTAAAGATAGTGTTGCTATAGTTCATAAGGGTTGTGCAGAGTTCTCTTCAGAGAAGCCGTAGCTTAGTACAACATTTTAGATCAAAATATTGAACCTTTGACCCCGCTGTAATTACTTTGTTCAGACGAAAAAAAAAGAAATTTCGATTGCCTCATAAACGCACCCTGAGCGTACCTTAAATCCAATTTGTCAGCTAAATCTAAAAATTGAATCTCAAACTGTGTGCCGTGTCCATTCGCTGCACCGACGGTGGAAACACATTTCCATCATGCACTCACAGCTCAGTTTATAAGGAACAGAAAGCACAACCCAGACATAATGGTTACAGACGCTGAACTATGACATTATCTTCCTGTGTACTCAGGAGCTCTTGTCAGGAAAAAAGTCCACATCAAACATGTGACCTTTCTCTATGTTTTTTTTCTTTTTTTAATTTGTTTTGGGGTTGATTTTAGTATTTGAAGACATCCTGGTTCACCCAGACCCTTTTGTGGCAGCCTGAGGGCTCGGTGTACCTTCGCAGGGATATGTATTGTGCATGATTCAGCATGTCGGCTGTGTTCCTGGAAGTGATCTCTGTCTTTTCAGTTGTCTCGATGCCATCTCCTTACTGAACTGGACCAACACGCAATAGACAAATTGAAAGTCTTCGGTTTCAGTCTAAGGAATAAAGCAATAGGGTGTACAACACCTATTTTAATACCTAAATATTAAATATTTCTTTTTTATAATATAGCACTTTTCACACATAAGATGCAGCTCAAAGTGCTTCTCAAAAAAAATTGAAAATGGTAAAATTCAGTAGTAATGAAATAAACTATTAAAAAAATGGATATTAAATAAATAAAAAGAAATTATTAAAAACAAGAGCATGAAAAAGTATCTTCAGCTACTGCTTAAAACTTTTAACAGGCTTTTTTCCTCCTATACTGAATGTACAGGCAATCTATTCTAGACCGTTGGTGCATAAAAGCAGAACACTGCTTCGCCATTCTTTTTACATTTAATTTCCGGTATACTGAGCGGGCTGGCACCAGAGAGGACCCGAGGCAGTGGCAAGGAACATATTCAGACGAGTGTGATGGTGCGAATTCGTGTACTGCTTTAAAACGAGTAAAATAATACCAAAATCAATCCTCAATGCTTCAGGCAGCCTGTACAGAGACGTTATAAGCGGAGTAATATGATCTCTCGCCCTGGGTTTTGTTAAAACGTGAGACGTGGGCCCTGTAGTGGGCACGCAGGAATGTTGTAAAACACAGCGTTCTTTCAGTATTCCTGTACAGCACTCCCGTCCTGGAAACTTGTACATTCTATTTTTTTTGTATTTTGTTTAAAAATGACCCTCAATCTACAATAGCTTCCATTAGCACCCAGTAATCCCAAAACTCCAGATCATTTTTGATGTATTAAAACACAACTGTAAACTGTGATTAGTTCAGAAACATAAGCAGTGAGCTGACTTTTTTGTAATTTTTGAAGATGCAAATAAAAATCTATTCTTTAAAGTTTCAGTATGTAGTTTCTGGCAGCATCTAGTGCCCATGTTGTAGACGGCAACCAACTAAATACTAACTAAGTGTGTAGGTGGATTCATGAAATAAAACAAACATCTCAAACGGTCCGATTCTAAAGCAATTGTCTGATTAAAAAGCAGGGAGGAACAAAAAAATAATACTGAAACAACTGTTATACTTTTTGGAAATAAAACTGCACTGCAATAAATAGAGTGAATAAACATAGGATGCTAAAACAATCCGGCAGCCAAATTTTCCTTACAGACCACAACAGTCTGGACTTAATACAAAAACTGTGGCAACATAGCATGAAGCTCATCAACAGGTGACAAGTTTCAATTTCATTTTCATTGAATTGGGAATTAAAACTAATTTAGAATTATCCAATTTGCCTATTCTCTACTGCATATGTAATCCACCGGCCTTGTCACTAGAGATAATCCGAAGGACACACTGTTACCCATTTGCGTAAGGATTTAGGTAGAAAGTAGTTCATCTGGGCAGTTACGAGCAAGGTCTGTGGATTATCCAGAGTGACTGTGTCTCACATAGAGATGCTACTGCTGTTACCAATTCACTGTAGAAGAGACATCTAAAATTGCTAGGACATACCCTACCCCATTTATCTTGGTTAACCAGCCTAAAGGGCTTTTTCTCTGCCAGGTATTCTTTACTTAGGCTTCAGGTGAATGTTTAAGAGCTTCCTGACGTTGATACGTTGACACGTCATCCTCTCCTTCTCTGCCCTCAAATCCATCAGGTCGCTGTGCGAACAATCGATTATGCTGCAGGAGGTAACTTCAAGCTGTATTTCTCGCGTGCATTCATGCCCAGTCAGCGCTCTGCACGCCGCAGTGAGCAAACTGACCGTTCCCTAGTTTTGTTGGGTCGAAGGTGTCGGAGCTGCCCAGAAAAAAGTTTTTTTTTTCTTCCTCCGGACAGGTGACTTAATTTGGAGTCTTTAAATAAACGTCAATTAACAAGACAGAGTGTCGCACCACCTGCTTACACACACCCTGCAGTTACATATGTATGTTTGTGTTTATGTGTGCATGTGTGTGTGTGTGTGTGTGTGTGTGTGTGTGTGTGTGTGTTAATGATAAATTGATTCAGTCATGCACCACTGTAGAGGAAGGGAGAGTTAACGAGCCGAGTTAATTATTGGGCGCCTGTCTGCTGACTCACACTCACATTAACAGCCTGCCACAAGTGGCTGCATGGTGTGCAGTTTGTGTTTGCTTACACACACACACACAAACACACTTGTGAAACTAGTATGATGAAATGAGAGCCGTCGTCACTAAAATATCCACTGTCACAGCAATAAGGGAAGTGATAAAGAAATAAGGTGAAGTCAGTAGGGTTTCAGCTAGAACTCTAACCATCCATCAAATATAATACTATTATACTTTTGAATTAATCGCCAACATTTTTAAAAATCAACTTATCAATTTTGATTTTCGTCATTTTAGTCAAAGAAAAAATCTCCAGTTCCAGCTTCTCAAATCAAAGACATGTTCCTTGTAGAATAGTTTAAATCGTAGAATAAGCAACCATTAGTTCACTAATCAATCGGTTGCCAACTTTTACAATAATCACCAACTACTATATTATTAGACCATTTTGAACAAAAAGACTAAATGAAAAATCGTTTCAATAACCAACTATCAAAATTGTTGTTACCTGCAGCCCTAAAGGGCGAGCACACATTCCTGGCAGGTAAAGAGCAACTGATTAGTTGAGCTGCATAAAATAATAAACAGTCGCTACCGTGGGGACTTACCAGAGTTGTAAAACTGTATTACCAATATTTGGCCAAGTAGCACACATCACATAGCATGCTCCAAACACCTCCAGGGCCTCTACAGGTGGAGGCATGACCAGGTCCTGAACAGGTCGGCTGCCATCATGGAAGTAAATCTGTCTCACTAGAATCTGAGAGGAGGTGTGTTGCTGTGCTTTCGGATAGATGCGACCACCTGATACATCGATTGACTGCAAGGAAACCAAGGGAAAGCTGATCTTACTGGGGGGGAACTGAAGCTTTCTGCCAAGATCGACCCTTCTTGCTGTAATCCTGGGTGGCGAGAACTGTCCTTGGTGGAACCCTTGGCTCATGGTGACCTTGGTTCAGTTCTCGCAACTCTGGGCGAGAACTGAGGGGGTCGATCGTGGAAGAAAGCTTCAGTTCCCCAGTGAGGTTAGCGTTCTCATATATCAGCTGGTCACATCGATCCCGCAATGCAAGTGACACGCCTCCCTCGTCAGCCTATCATTTTTCTGCGGTCTTTTTAAATATGATTTTCTCTCTCTCTCGCTTTTTTCCTCTTTGTACACTTCAGTGCTTTCACGCATGTTCATGTGCCATTATGCACACGCCTCCTCATCACCTCCCAGGCTTCACAGTTTAATCTGCCTCATCATATCTTCAGCTTCATCCGCAGGAGTCATCGGCCACCAGTGTCCAGACTCCCCGGATGTGGGGTGGGGTTGGGGGACTTTATCTCGCTGCAGCGCAGGGATGATGCCCCTCAGTCAGAAAATCTACCTAACCTACCATAACAAGATTATTTACAGATTCATCATTTGCACAATAAACTTGGGCTGCAACTAACTTGCCGAGTAATGTGATAGTTGGCAACTAATCAATTCATTGGCTAATTGTTGCAAATCTTTGGACTGTGGGGAAAACTGATCATGTAAACTGATCCTTGGGGGGAAAAAAAAAGGGGGAAACTGTTGGAAAATAATTGTTCAATCGATTAATCCTTGCAGCTCTACAACTAACAGTTATTTTAAGTCAACTTGGTGAAGATAATATAAACCATTTATTGATGCTTTTGAATTCCTTATTGCATGAATGAGTCTGGGTTTTTGATATAAAGTTTCTAGATATGGAATAATTTATTAAATATATAACAATACATCATGTGTTTATGATCAATCATGACGATGACATATGTAAACGATGACCGCCTTCCTGTATATTCTACAGTACATTCTACAGCTGGAAGCCATCCAACATGACTGCAGCTTTAGGTCACGTCCCTGTGCTGCAGCATCTCGTCCACGCACCGGACATTCATCTCAAAAGGGCCTATTGTCCGATTCAAATGCTTCAGAGAATTCTTGCTTTTCCCCCTGAGCAAAAGACAAAAAACAGAAAAAAAAAACAGGCACACTTGTAACAACTTGAGGTTGCATCGCTTGACTCAATTTAACAGGGGAACAAATCCCTTGAGCCTGACTAACATCTGCCAGCCCTCACCTGCAGCAACAAGTAGAGCATGAACAGTCGGCAAGAGAACCGAGGAGAGCCAGAAATGGCCCGGTAGATGATGATGCTGCCGCTGCCTGCAGAGTATCTCCCCACACCCGAGAAACTATCTCACGGTGCGAAGTAAGCAACATTCGGTCATCGGCCGTCTTCAAACGGTCATCGCAGCTGTCACGGTTCGCACGGTTTATCTTAAAGTTCGGCTTAGGCATGTGAGTCATCGTCCTCGCACGTGAACACCGTTAAAAACCAGCAGGCGCTACGCGCTCAGAGGCCAGCATCTCCATCCGTGTCTGGGCACACCCCAGTTGTATCAACACAGCATCTCTGTAGGTCTAGCCCTCAGTGCTTGTGTGTGTGTAAGTTGATCTTTGATGTTATTTAGCCATTTTTTTTTCTTTAAACACTCACATATGGATCAATTTACACATTTTGTTCAATGAAAAAAAAACAAAAAACATCTCATGGGGTTGTTTATTTTTTTTAATCCTACAGTCCAAAACATTAATCGCCGGCTATATTAAAAATCGATTTGGGCTATTCATAAGAAGAAAATGTCCAAATTCTCTGATTCAAGCCTATATCACTGACTTTGCTTTAAATTCGGGATATATTTCAAAGTGACTGCCACTTGCCTTTATGTTCTCCTTGAGAAACAAGAGGAGAAAAGGAGATAAGGGGAATAAAAGAGAGGATGAGAGTAGAGACTTCCATCGTATCTGTTAAGAAACTCAGGTAATTGATGATGTGCTCAGGCACGGAGCGCACAGAGAGTCACGGTGCAGGCACGTGCCTCCCGTCTCAGCGTTTGCCAGACAAAACAACTCCAGGTATGCCACCGTCGTCCCATCTCCACTCCACCAACTGATCGATTGTGTGTCTACATAACTTTTGTAAAGCGCTGACCGTAAAACAGAAGGACTTCGGGGAGCATTCACATGCACCTGGTAAACTCGGCAATCACTTCTAACCATTCAAATCATCTGGAGAGAGGAGATGCTCCTTTATATTAAAGAGAGGTATGGAAAACAAATGTTCTTTCTAGAGCACCTTAAGGTATTCAGAAGGCGTTTGGTTCTTAAAAACCAAATACATCTTGTTGGCGATATCACAACTTCAAATAAAACCCTTGAAAAATATCAAAATTTGATACCATTAAATGTTTGATTGGACAGAAAATGTACTTTGACAACTTTAGTAATTTCTCAGGTTGGTTCCATGTTAATAAACTAAAACAATAAAATGCACTCATGTGTATTTAGTGATAAAATAGTAATAAAGTAGTAACATACTATCATAATATAACATAATAAATATGTTCACTTTTGATACTTTTATGTACACTACGTTTTGGTGATAATACTTGTGTGGAAGTGATTCTATTCAGGACTTTTACTTATTGAGTGAACTTTTTTATTCAACTAAAGTATCTCACTAATGTACCTCTGCAAAATACATGTATTATATTAGTATTGCACTAATACACTGAACACGCTTGACACACACACACACACACACACACACACACACACACACACACACACACACACACACACACACACACACACACACTCTACCTCCGAACAGGTGAGGCGAGAGGTGAGCCGGTAGTGAACCTATCAGCAGTCTGGGACCGGAACGCTCCCGGTCCGCCTCCTCCGGGCTGCTGCCGCCGGACTCCTGGGAGCTGTAGGCTCCGCTGCTGTTCGGTATGTTGATGCCGGACTGTGATCTGGTCCCGGAGCCCCCGGACCCCCCCGCGGACCTGCCCCCCCTGGTTCCGATGTGCTGGCTTGTGCTGGCCCCGGACGCGCCGTACGCGTGGTGGTGATGGTGGTGGTGGTGGTGGTGGTGGTGGTACCTCCCGCCCCCCCCGGCGGCGGTCCGGCTGACGGTCCCCCCGCCGCCGCTGGACGTGCTGGACGGCAGGTCCGAGCCGGAGTAGGCTCTGGTCCGGCCGTTAGCAGCGGGGTTAGCCGCCGGACTGCTCTGCTTCGCCCCCATGTTCACCTCCACGGAGCCGCGGCGGGACAGAAAACAGGTCGACCGGCTGGAGTGCCGGAACCCGGAGTTAGAACAAGCAGGACACGGCTCGCTTTGGTCCCGCGGCTCAGTCGGAGAAAGTTACCAGCAGTCCCGAAACCCGGAGAGCCGCCTGCCGCGGGAGGTTCGGCGAAACTTCAGGAGCCTCAGCTGAGAGTTGTAGCCGCCGCCGTTGCTGCAGGTAAACCCGGATAAATCCGTCGCGGAACCGCTCGCTGGTCCTTTCACGGCGCTTCACGGTCCGCTCCGGCACGGCTCCTCCTGAGCCGCACGAAGGAGTGAAGAGCCGGGCTCCTCACGCGTCCCCGCCGGGCTGCACATGACTGTAGAAGGAAGTGATGGAGGAGGAAAGCGCTGCTGCTCTGAGCTGTTCCTCGGCAGAAGAGAAGCTGCGGGCCAACGGTTAACGCGCGAGCGCACCGCTGCTTCCGCTCGGGACTTTCAAAATAAATCAAAACATCTGCTGCTCCCAACCTTTTTGACCTATGATCCTTTAAAGGTCCCATATCAGAAAAGGGAGATATTTGTATTTTTTTATTATCATTATAAGACGGTCTAGAATAAAAAAAAACAAGTGCAATGCTGTAGGAAGTATTTTTTATACAATTACATAGTGAAGACACTTGAAAGCAGATGAGGGCAGCATGGTAAAACCTGAGAAATACAAGTTAATGATAAGATTACTCTAAAATGGAGGACATCAAGTGTACAATTTTCAAGGCTACAATTTACCTTGAAAAATGCGGATCTCAATCTACATATCAGTTTTTAAATTGTGTTGATAGGCTAAGTTAAACTGGGCATACGATAAATCTCTTACTTTGTACTTTATCCTGTGTGATTTTATTACGTCGCTGCTTGATCAGTGCAGGAAGAAACAGGACACAGGAGCTTTTATTTGTAAGTAAAGTGCTAGGAAGCAATGTGAAGAGAAACCATGGTATGGAGATTTACACTGTAACAAAAGTGCTGCTACATAATAGCACTGTGATACATAAATCGATTGGATTTTAACTTTTTTGTAAAGATTTATTTGTGGCATAAAGGCCTTTATTATACAGTAGCCAGACAGGAAATACTAATAGAAAGAGACAAGTAGAGACATGCAGCAAAAGACCACTTGGCCAGGACATGGACCAAGGTCATTTAAGAGCAAAGCTCTATATGACAAGTGCTCTAGTCCTACACAACCTCAACATGCCAGGGATTTGACACCATCATGCCATGCACAAGTTGTATCCAAAAGCTGATGTGGAAAAGCTTACAAAAAGAGAGATACACGAGCCATATACTCACAGACACCAAGATGCCTTTAAGTAGAAATAGATGTTTGCCCTCAAAGTGGTTGCACAGCAATTTGATGTAAATTTCTAGTATCCAATCTACCATTTGAAATTGGCTGGTGTGCGATTTCTTTTTGAAATACGGAGAAAGTGATTGAAAAAGATTTCTGTAGACTGCAAAACACGGCTCGTGTATTTTAAAAAAACTGTCACGTAACCCACATGGCTGTTAAATCCAGGTCCAGCTGAATCTGCTGTTTTTGTCCAAACATTGATATCAGCATTTGTTTCAGATTTACATATCATTTCATGCTAAACCCACTGTTCAAACCCTTGTCACGTTTCTCACAGGCATTATTCTGCACGTATTTTTTTTCTCTCCCAAAAAAGGAAGTTGTGCTCTTATTTTGAAAAATCCGAAAGGGATTACATTTGTTCTGCACGTGTGGACGCTTGATCCACTTCTGAGCGGCACGTCGGATGACGTCACCAGCAGCGCAGCAACGTCAAAGACAACAAAGGGTCTCACGCCACATCCACGGTGTTTCAGGAGAAGTCCTCATTTAAATATTTTAAAGTCATAAAGAACCTGCAGCAGCCTGCAGCTCAGCTGCTGTAATCAACATGTTCCCATTGGCTCACCAGCTGATGTGTAGCCTCAGGTCACTTCTTTTTATTTATATTCAACAGAGAACACAGAAGCCAAACTTTTTCTCTCTCTCTTTCAGTCCCCTGTGGCTGGAATTTGTTGTGGAATTATTAGTATTAATCACAATTGATTTTTTTTTTTTGGCCGATTCAGGAATCTGAATCATTTAGCAGGTCTTATGTCTAATATTTAAGCCCATGATCAGGCGATCTGTGGACGCAAAAAAGTTTATTTATTTATTTTTTTAAATCACACTTCTATGGATGCAGGAATTTGATAATAATGTTAATTATTCAGGAAAAATTTAATATACACCTGCATACTATATACATGCATATGCACATACCCATACACACAAACTCTCTACACTAAAACAAAACACATTTACCATAATTTATTTTACAATAGTAGAACAACAGAACTTAACTGTTTTATATGGACACACAGATACACGTTCGCTCTGCTATGAGGGTCTGTACGAGACATTTTTACTCTCACACACCTACATTATCTTCACGCATGGTAATACATTTTCACCCACATATCTATATATATTCATATTCATGGCCTACATTTCTCTCACATTTATACATTCTTACTTTTACATCCATATATTTTTACATGTACACACAAACACATACACACACACAAGAAGAAAAAATGTATTTATTTAAAAGAAGAATGTATGTTTTAAAAAAAATGCGAGAGGAGAATGTGTGTGTGTGTGTTTGTAAAGATGCCAGAATTAAAAAATGTCTTCTACAGCTCCTCATAATATGCATTATATACATATACAAGATCTACATACAACTGTAGTCAATATATAGTGTAATTATTTTATATATATATATATATATAATAAAATATAATGCAAATAAATTTATAGTACAGTAGATTGTTTTGTATTTTACATCAATCACAGTAGTCAAATTACTGTATCATAATAAATTTAATCACCAAATACTGTAAACACTACTGAAATCACAGTATTTATTTGTTTTGTCATTTTTTCAAGGACAATTTATTTATTCATTCATTTACAGTAAAGGTACAATAATGTAAGCAGAAGTATTTTTTTTCTGTAAAAGTTACAGTTTCCAGCTATTTACAGTAAATTAGAAGTTAACAGTTTTAAAATGTGACCTAATGTTGAAATTCAGTCAACTTGAATAGCACATCTTATTTTGAAAACCATCAATTTGAATTACAATTCCAAAATAAGTTAATATACATACACATCTATATTCAAGTTGTTGTTTTTTTAATTGTATCTATATCACAAATTATCATTTTTTTGAAGTAAATCAAGCAAGACCATTCAGACTCTAAAATTCATGAATACATGTTAGTTCTTGCATGTGACTGCTAAAGGAGCGGAAATCTAACCGGATAGTGAAAACTGTTCTCATCACCCCATCACCTAACAATAGAAACAGTTCCTATGGTGCATCCAGCAGCCAGCGGATGGCACGCCGGGATGCTCCATCATCCATATCCTAAATAGCCTTTTTTTTCTTTCAAAAAGGACAGAGCTCACTCACGACAGCTTTGTGTGTTGCAACAGGTGTTTCCTGTCAAAAATGGTTGTTCATACCCTCTACGAGAGGGAAAAAATAATTCTCAGTTCTCAGTTGGGTAAATGAGATAATAGATTATAACCCAAGCTTTCTTTCATCTCATCATTTTCAAATGCAAAAACATTCAACGAAGAGTCTCCCTGGATCTTGCCATGGTTAGAAATATTTTATCTCATTATCTACAAATCTTTCAAATGTAAAAAAAAAACAAAAAAAAAACCTAATGATAACAATAATAATTTGTGTGAGATCAACATCAAAATTGTGAAATTCATAAGAATAATTATTTTTATCATGACTTTCATCCCATCCCACATGGGATGAAACAGTATCAGCATTTTTTTTCATATGTATATATAAATCTTAAATATTTATGTTTTTAAAAAACACAGTAACTTACTTACCTATTTACAGTCATATATTGGCAATATATTGTGATTTCTTTTCTATAATATTTCTTTGACTATTGTGATTTTGTAGAGTAATGCATTGACTATTGCTATTTATTGTAAATTATACAGCAATGTACTGTATAATCGTACCCAGTATCACCACCTTGTTTAATACAGGAAATAATTGCAGATCTCACAGCAAAGTTTTCAGTGCATGAACCTGTAAAATCTGTGTGAATTAAGTGTTGTAAGAAAGTCTGCAGGAAAACTTGAGTGATGGCTCCCTGGGGGCTTCTAAGGTCTTTTGAATGCAGAAAGAATTTCTGTCAACAACAGCAGGCGCATGATGGAGACAGCCTTGTTCAGAGCGTGGCAGGTGAGTGGTTTTCTCACACTCGACTGCGTTAATCCTTCTAATCTCCTCTGTCTGGAAATAGCCTGGGTTATCTGTCGATCGATGGTCACAACATCCATCAGCGCCTGCATAATGAAGGGGAGGACAGGGCAGCCCCAGCAGCAGCCACACAGCCAACCTGCACTTACATTATAGTAATGTTCAGGTTTTGCTCGGATTAGGCAGCGTTATCAAATCCTGTTTGCATTTGCAGGAATCCTTGCCGGATTCACTTTATTTCACAAGGTGGTTTTCCTTTCAGGAAGTGCAAAAGTCTGAAAAAGCATTCAGGGCTGCAGTTGGGTCAGAAAGATTGAGATTATTCATTAATAAATCCCTAAATGACTGACTAGCTTTTTTTTTTTTTTAGGTAAACTGTTTTAAAAACCTGCATTTTTTTGTATTAGAAAATATGATTATGTAACTTTGGACTGTGGGAAACAGGCATTTTTTTTTACTAATTTCTAACATTATATGGACAAAATTATTAACACCATGGAACAAGACAACAATCAATAAGGAAAAATAAAATAATGACAAAAGGTTATTAACCGCTGACTTATACCATGGCACACAAAACACACACTAAAACTTAATACACCACTGGAAAAAATGGTGCTTTACATGCCAGTAGTCAAAAAGCATCATATAGGCAGGTAAAGAGTAGCAGACTAAATGATTAGACCAGCTCCTCTGCTTGTGATTTCAGCAGAGGTGCAGATCTACCCCCTAGAGGACAAACAATAGCAATGCAAATTGAATCATTAAATATGGAAACTGATCACTGATATTTTCTTCCTGAACTGCATTTTTAAAAATTGTGTAAGCCTAACTAATATTATTTAATATTACATACACACACCTGGCGCCGCGCGAGTGGCAGCCTGTTACAGCAGCTCTCGCTCACCTGAGTTTTTCTTTTCTTTTTCATACCTTTTAACTTAATTTTTTCTTACTTTTTTCTCGAGCCAACGACATAAGGATACTTTTTTTTCACCATGGAGTTTACTTTTTCCGTGTTTGTTGTGGCCGTTCTGCTGTTTTTTACACTTTTCGTGTCCGGGGACCCCGTGAGCAGCCATGGCTCTATTGTTTACAGTAGGGATCAGCTGTTGGCGCTCCGTAGTTCCGTAGTGTTGCCCGAGGAAAGACCCGATGTCCCCCGTGAGATAAGGAGAAGGAGACGGGGACGCCGTGCGGGGAATGAGCGCCGTGCCAGGAGGAGGAGATACCGACCCGTCCTCCCGTCCATTATTATGGGGAATGTACGATCTCTCCCCAATAAGATGGATGAGCTAGCAGCGCTAACCCGGCACCAGAGGGAATACCGGGAGAGCAGCATCATGGTGTTTACGGAGACATGGCTGAACACGCTGACTCCGGACACGGCGGCTACACTGGACGGCTTTAATCTGGTGCGCGCGGACAGAGGAAAGGACAGCGGTAAGAAGAAGGGAGGAGGACTGGCTGTGTATGTAAACGACAAATGGTGTACCCCCGGGCACATCACTGTTAAGGAGCGGCTCTGTAGTAAGGACATTGAACTTTTAGCTGTTAGCATGAGGCCGTATTATCTGCCGCGGGAATTTTCGCAAGTTATAGCGATAGCTGCGTATGTTCCCCCCTCTGCTAACGCAGACGAAGCTCGTGATGTCCTACACACTGTCACCAGCAGGCTGCAAACACAGCACCCCCAGGCCCTCCTCCTCATCTCTGGAGACTTCAACCATGCTTCTCCATCCTCCGCTCTGCCCACTTTCTCCCAGTACGTCACGTGCTGCACCAGAGACAATAAAACACTGGACTTATGCTATGCCAACACCAAGGAGGCATACACCTCATCACCCCTCCCCCCCCTGGGAAGATCTGACCACAACCTGGTGCATCTCCTGCCTGTGTACAACCCACTGGTACACAGGCAACCAGCTGTCTCCCGCACAGTGAAGAAATGGTCTGAGGATACTGAAAAGGCTCTGAAGGACTGTTTCGACACGACCGTGTGGGAGGAACTGTGTGATCCCCATGGGGAGGATATTGACAGCCTCACAGACTGCATAACGGACTATATCAATTTCTGTGTGGAAAATACTGTACCCACCAAGACAGTACGGTGTTTTTCCAACAATAAACCATGGATTAATGCCGACATAAAGGCTCTCCTAAAGGAGAAGAGGAGGGCCTTTAGGTCAGGTAATAAGGAGGAGCTGAAGACTGTGCAGAGAGAGCTAAGGCGGAAGATTAGAGAGGGGAAAAACATCTACAGGAGGAAGATGGAGGATCAGCTGCAGAGGAGTAACGTCAGTGGAGTCTGGAGAGGCCTGAAAACCATCTCAGGCTACAAAGAACCAAACTCCCAGACGGCAGGGGACCAACAGTGGGCGAATGACCTAAACCTATTTTTCAATAGGTTTGACCAGTCATCTGCCCCTCCCCCGGCCCAGCCTGCCCTGCTGCAGCCCCCCCTGACTTTACCTCCTGGACAATGCCCTCCCCTCCCCCCCGCCTCCACCTCCGCCTCTCAGCCCTGGCTGAGTTCACACTTACCAACGACACTCCACACCTTCAACCCAACCCCCTCCCCAACACACTCGGGCACACAGCCCCCCCTCTCCAGCCTGTCCCTCACAGCACTACAGGTGAGGAACAAGCTCAGGAGGATGAAGACGAGGAAGGCTGCAGGTCCAGATGGCATCAGTTCCAGGCTCCTGAAATCCTGTGCAGACGAGCTGAGCAGGATTGTAGGGCATATCTACAACTTGAGCCTGAAGCTGGGGAAGGTGCCACAACTGTGGAAAACATCCTGCGTGGTACCCATCCCCAAAATGCCACACCCCAAGGACCTCAGTGACTACAGGCCGGTGGCACTAACGTCCCACCTGATGAAGACACTGGAGCGCCTGGTCCTCGACCATCTCCGCCCCCTGGTGAGCCCACTGATGGATCCCCTCCAGTTTGCTTACCAGCCTGACATCGGGGTGGACGATGCCATCATCTTTCTCCTCCACCGTGCTCTTTCCCACCTGGAGAAGCCTGGAGGCACTGTGAGAATCATGTTCCTTGATTTCTCCAGTGCCTTCAATACGATTCAACCAGCACTCCTGGGGAACAAGCTGGAGAACACTGGGGTGGACCGTCACCTCACATCCTGGATTCTGGACTACCTCACCAACCGTCCACAGTATGTGAGGACACGGGACTGTGTATCCAACACAGTCGTCTGCAGTACGGGGGCCCCACAGGGAACGGTTCTGGCTCCGTTCCTCTTCACCCTCTACACTGCAGACTTCACCTACAAGTCACCAACCTGCCACCTGCAGAAGTTCTCCGATGACTCTGCCATCGTTGGCCTCATTGAGGATGATGACGACAGGGAATACAGAGAACTTACGCAGGATTTTGTCAACTGGTGCCAGCGGAACCATCTCCACATCAACACGGGGAAAACCAAGGAACTGGTGGTGGACTTCCGTAGGCGGGTATGCAATCCCCCGGCACCAGTGAACATCCAGGGAATGGACATTGAGATGGTGACATCTTACAAGTACCTGGGTGTTCATCTGAACAAAAAATTGGACTGGACTGATAATACAACTGCGCTATACAAGAGGGGCCAGAGCAGGCTCTACCTGCTCAGGCGGTTGAGGTCTTTTGGAGTGCAGGGGACACTCCTTAAGACGTTCTATGACTCAGTTGTGGCATCAGTCATACATTATGGGGTGGTCTGCTGGGGAGGCAGCATAACAGCTGCAGACAGGAAGAGACTAAACAAGATTATCAGGAAGGCCAGCTCTGTCCTGGGGTGCTCCCTTGACCCAGTGGAGGTGGTGGGAGAGGAAAGGATGATAAGGAAGATATCATCGATGATGGAAAACCACCTCCACCCCATGCAGGACACACTGTCTGGACTGACGAGCTCCCTCAGCAACAGACTTATCCATCCAAAGTGTCTGAGGGAGCGATATCGGAAGTCCTTCCTTCCTACAGCTGTCAGACTGTACAACAAGTACAGCTCTCAGTAACCCCCCCCCCCCCCACACCCAACAGAAAAATGGACAGTGCAATACATTCATAATTCATATCTATATATACCTGTATATACCAGTGCTTTACATTTTTAATTCATATTTATATATACCTGTATATATCTGTATATATCTGTATATTGTGTTTTTTAATTTAATTTTTTTAATTTTTCTTTTCCTTTTTAAATTTTTAAAAAACATTCTTGTAACTTTCTAACTGCTGCTGTAGCACTTTAAATTTCCCCACTGTGGGACAATAAAGGAGCTATCTATCTATCTATCTATCTATCTATCTACAGCAACATTAACTGATTTGTTAGCTACTGTCGTCACATTTGATGATCAGTATTCACTCTCGTATCTCCAGTAGCATATAAGAATTACATCATCAGAACATTCACAGTTTATGTATTAAAAAGAACTGCATGCTGATGCAGGAAGCTGCAGGTTGTTGAGACTAAGTAATCTAAATTTGCAGCTGTTAAATAAAAAAAAGCTGAAAGATGCTAAAATGTTCGTAAAGCTGAGTTGGTGATAATTCTCAGTACCAGATTTTGACATAAAAAATAAGATAATAGAATAATAATAATTTATCAATTATTCAATCAATAATTATCTTGGCTTTCATACAATTCAGTTAACACAATGTGCGTATTGTGTAAAGGCGCCAATTCTTTGATTTTGCTTTATGATGCACAGTTGATAAAAATTTGATAATTAATCATTTCTGCATAAACAGTAACAGTCTCACGATGCATGAAGCAGAGTGGAAGCAAACTGATGGTCAATTATTCAATTGATATGGAAAAAAATTTTAAAAAATGAAAAAAAAAAACATTTAATCGGGACAATGCCATTTGTTGCAACTCCAAAAACTTGGCATGAGATAGTTTAACTTTCTCTAAAAGATTAAAAAAAAAATACAATAAAAAACACATACTATTAACTAGTTTTATATTATAGGTTATGCTTCTTTTTTGGTTACACCATTTAACATTTGTGTCAAAATCATCAATGTTATTTTAAATAAATAATACAAATGACTAGTAACTAACATGAACACAAAATGTACATTTTGAGATACCTGATGAATGCTTATTTTAACTGCATTTAATTTTTTGTATGAATACAAAAAACTTGATCACCCTCCATTGTGGAGTTACACCATAAGACTACTACTGCTACTTGCAACTCACAATACACAAATACAATTAACGTGCTGTGCAAAAACAAAAAAAATGCAGCAAAATCTTAGGAGATTCTGGTATTACAATATTACATGTAAAACCTGGCTTCATTATTTGGAACAAGAGATGTCCGGTAGATATTTTCTGTTACGTCTCCTCAAGGGTTAAAAGTTCAAATTCACTATGTAGAGGAGGAAAAGCTTCATTAATAATTCTGTTTAATTTACCTCATCAGAGTTCCTCATACATGTTACTCATCTGCCTTTATCGTTTCCCTATAATTGTGAAGGCCATATGCACTATTTTCTTTTTCCATATTCATGCTTGAAAGATCAAAAAACTGTGATGTGGGGCAAATTGCTAGATTTGATATAGTTATTGATTATCTTTTATTGAGTTTCAACTTACAAAAAAGAAACTTTCAACTATCATCTGCTGACATTTTTGACTAAAATAAAATAATCAGGAAAGTAATTAGCTGATCAATCAATAATGAAAACACTCAGTAGCTGTAAATACAAACAACACAGATACATAGATAAACAGATCAGTTTCTTTCACCAGGGATAAAGAATGACCTGTGTTCTGCAGGCTCCTGCAGCTTTGCTGTTTTTTTCTGAGACGAGAGTATAAACTCACAGACAAACAAAACAAGATCTTAAAAAGTCATTTTACTGCAGTACTATGCTATGGTCTGTTCAATAATATCACATGTTTCACTGAGATGAAGCTCTGAAGATGATGGGGTGCCAAATTGAATACATCATGCTAAAATATGCTCAATAGAATTAACAGTACAACATTAGTGGCTTGAAATGTAGTGTTTTAACAATAGGAATACAGCAGCTTCTATATTTCCAGCACTTTTTTAAGTGTATTTTTTTATTATTCATGTATTATATGATACAGGAATGAAAAGGTCAGAGACAAACATTGAAAAAATGTCAATTTCTGTTAATATGTTTTACATTTTGTGTGTTACCTTTCAAAATAAAAGTAAAAAAAAATGAGTCAGAGGTCCATTTTTTGGAATTTGTGGTCCTCACTATAGAGTTTACTCCAGAAACAAACATATACTTTTGATATGTTCATTTATGTTGAGGATCTCCTGTATTAAAATGATTTGTCTTCCCACAGAAATTATTATTTATATAAATTATTATATATGCAAACTGCCGTAGTGTATCATGTGTGAGTTCATTAAGCTTCATCATTTGGTTAAAAATGTTTATGGCATTGGGAAATGAAAGAGATTCTGGTCCGTGTTTTTCTTGGCCAGAGAGACTCCATAGCCGTATGATGGGAGGAGATGGAAAGACTGTGAGTGGAAACCGATGTAATGATAGAAGGCTTTTTTTTTCAACTGCTTGGAGAACTGATGAATGTGTTCGGGTTTTTTTTTGCTGGTTATTTTACTTGCCTGGCTAATGACGCGGGAGAGCTTTGATTTACTCGGGACAGAGATGGAGTCGAACGATGATGTGATTGTGATGTGATCAGTTCATTGGTATTTATTCTGCTATTCTGACACACAGATGCTGATGGGTACGAAATGTCTTACTTTGGTGCCATTTGGTGTTAATTTTCAAGCTTCAGCAATGCACACATGCTCCCTTCAGGATGGTTTTTAGACATTATGAAGCGATAATATGCAATTTCATTGACTGGATTTATTTCATATTGCACATCTCATTCTGAGGATTCTCTATTCTTTTGGTTTTGTAAGAGTTGTTTTGTGTGATTTACCTTGGACACAGATTTGTTCATACTAAATAATAAACAATTGCCAGTTACAGCAAGTCAACTGCTACAATAATAATTATTATTACTAATGAAAAAAGTCCCAGCATTTAGTATCTTGTAAAGCTGTTAAATACATTTGCTCGGTTAAGACAAACAGCAACTAGTATCAAGGTGTCAGGAGGCGTTTCATCATTACCGAGGATAGGGAGGAAATAATTCTTTGATGAAGCCTCGTTGTTGCGCTCATCCGATCTCCTCGAGCCCGCTGCGTTTGTGCCTCTCCAAGGTCACGTCCATAAATCGAATCCCTCATCTCATCAATCAGATATCAGACCTCGGTCCGGCCCGTCGGGCCCGAGTCACAGATCATTACATCATTGGCATCGCGAGTCCCTCATCATTGTGTTTTGGCTTCGATTCGATCAGTTCAAATGATCCAAGTCACAGTCTCAGTACGTAGTCTGTAAAGCTGTCATGGTTCTGAGGGAGCTTCTTAGCCCCTCTCTCCTGTTCCTCCTGCTCATAACTGTTTCTAATCTGCTCATTAAGTATTTTTACTTTGGTGTTTGGTAGATCCTTGTTAGTGGTCATGCCTTGTTTCAGTGTATTACCTTCTAGATTTATGACCTTACTGCATTGTGGTTTGGCCTGACACCTCTGTACCTCTGCCTGACCACTGTGATTTAACAATGGTAAAGTGCAGTAGCTTAAGGCTACTTTTGCATAGTATTGCCAAACTAGGAACGTGCATGTGCGTGTACAGAGTGTCAATTTAGGTGGGTGGGTGTGGGGGGGTCTGAGAGTCCAGTGACCTAGACTTCGCCTGCCAGCCTGGTGTTCCTTCTGGCTGGGGCTGAGGGTGGGAGGGAGGAGGGGAGAGATTCCCGCAGTCTCACGGCCTGGTGGAAGAAGCTGTTCGTGAGTCTGGTGGTGCGGGAGCGGAGGCTCCTGTACCTCTTTCCAGAGGGCAGGAGGCTGAACAGATGGTCGTAACTAACTGGGAGCATGTCCCGTGTTGTCCTGGTGACCTGTCTGGGGTGTGTCCCTGCCTCTCACTTGTAATGCATTAGAAGTGGCTCCAGCTGACCCCTGTGACCCTAATGAGGAAAATGTAGGTATAGAAATGACTAACTGGGAGCAACAGTATTTGGGTGATTAACTGTGAAATAAAATAAAACATATATATATATATATATATATATATTGTTATATCACTTTTGTTTACAGTATTGAGTGATTAAATATAAATATAATAAAAAAGTAATCAATAATTATATCATAATGGAACTCTACTACTACATACTAAATAAATTGAGATTGAGATTTAAATATTTTTCTCAAACATTTTACACCATATATGTGCATATTTCACACATAACACTTACATGTCAGAGAAAATCTTAAATACTGTGTTGTATTTAGAGTTGTCAGTTGTATTTAAGGTATTACTTCATTAAATGTGATTACAACAATTGAGTAATACGTTGTCTACTGTGATTTATTGTACATTACACAGAAATGTACTGTAATAATCATTTTGAGATGATTTCACAGGAAAGTTTTACTACTTTTTACAACTTAGTTGCACTAGTGATGATTCCATTTTTTTAATAGTGATAAAGTAATGATCATCACCAACTAAAGGAATAAACTCAGAGAATTCCATCAGGTAACAGAAAAAGGAGAACACTGTTGACCCCTGCTGGTTAACAGAGGACACTGCAGATCCCTAAAATAAAACCCTTCAGTTACTATATCACAGGACTATATTAAAATGAAGAAGAAAAAAGCTAATCATGAATAAATGTGAGTTTCCATTTTGCAACAAGAAAAACACACATTCTTGAACATTCTCCTACACATTTATAAAAAAAACATACCAATCGTCTCCTCTCATCATCTGCATCTTCGTCTACATTCATGTTGTCTTGCTCTTCTTGCTGCAGAGACGAGGATCTAAGTTTAGTTCTTGGGTCAGTTCCCACCCACCGGAAGTCCTTGGTTCAGGGACTTTCTGATGGCCCAAAAACTACTCACCAAGGCTTCCTGCTGCCAATCTGCCTAATTTAGCCACCTAGAAAGATTCTTGTATGAAAGGTTTGTAGGCGAGAGTGTGATCTAAATACCATTTTGGAGGCTGTTTCCGTGCTGAAAAGACACGACGAAAGAGAAACCTCAAAGAATTGAGGAGAACATGTCAAATATTACTGCTGGCAGCAAATAAAGAAATGATTCCCAAAACTTTGTCAACTGTCAAATATAATCCAATAATAGTAGAAAAAAAAAAGTGGTGGCAATGACATGCGGGATTTATTCGCTTCCAGTGGGTCTGCGCTGCATAAGGTTACAGCAATGCTCCGTGAAGCTGTCGGCCGTGCTCAGCGTCTCACTTTGTCATGTCGGCGCGCTGAAATATGGCTTGAATTGTCGATGCTGAGGTCATTCGGTTTGCAGGTATTTGGTCGTAAAACCAAAGTATTTAGAGTGGAAGTATGTATTTCCTGGAAATTTGCCTCATTTACAGCCACAATATCATGGCATTCGTAACATTATTACCCCGGTTGACTAGTCACGTCTTTGCATGTAGTTACAAAAATAGTAGTTGTATTTTGGTGTTAACACAGCATTACATATTTTAATCATGGAATTTTATATATTGGAAAAAGAGATCACTCCAGAATCAATAATAATAATAATGAACAAAGAATCAGCATAATAATTAATAGTTAATTTTCACAAAATATAATTAGAATATAATATAATTCACCATATATCATACAAAGGAACGATTAAACTAAATTTTTTTTGTTATTGAATTAAGTTAAAAACACCATGTATTTAAAATTTTGTGCAACACTTAAATGTCATAAACCATAGAGTCATAGAGGTCTGGATCTAAGTCCTATGAACTCTGAATGACTGTGTAAAGCAAGTTCAAAAGCAATAATTCCAGCAGATAAGACTTAAAAAAAACCCCACAGATGTCAATCTCATGGTGGCACTAGAAAAATATCAAATTGGTTAGATCATCTGTGAATAATTAATGTCTGAACAAAATTTCACAGACATCAATTCAGTAGTTGTGATATTTCTGTCTGGACTCAGACGGTGGAACAAGCAATACCATCCCCAGTGTTTTAGTAGGGTCAAATATACCTTTCCCCCCTCTTCTCTGGATCATACTGATCCAGCCCAGGGCCGAAGTCTCAGACACAAAGACAGACACAAAGCAAATACTTGAAACAAACAATCTTCTTAGCTGAGGCAACATTTACAGAGACAATACCACAGAGAGCAGAAAACATCCCAGTACAGCTCCTCAATGGCACATCCAGCGGTGGATATAATAGACTGCGTTTCCACTTGCAACATCGAGCCCATTGAGCACAAAACGTGCATGTTGAGTTCTCACACACCACTGGGTGTCAGTGTTGCTTTTATAAAATCAGCTCACTGGACAAAAGGGACATCAATTGTCCATGATAGCAGCTCATGTCCAGACCCACAAAGTAAAGGCTGGAATCACTCACAAAGAATTTCTCAGTAGGGAGTTTTTAATTTCGACTCTTTAATGCAGCTGCAGGTTTATACATATATGCAGAAGTCAGGGGTCTAAAACATAAAGTTCCCCTTCCAATCAAAAATACATTTTTCTTCTTGTTCCTGCAGTTGCATGTTCGAGCTTCACTCTGCCAAATGATGTGCGTGCAGAGTTTGTCCTTCACATCCATACGTTGAAAGAAAAACGTTACCCTGAGCTCATTAAAAATCTGATCTTTTAAGGGGCGGGGCTTACGAGCAGGATTCGTGACATCTCCAAAACTGGTCCAATACTTAACATTAATATTTTATATACATCCTCTGTGGGGATCTTTTAAATTACTCTAGTTGTTCTGCTGATGCAGAACAATTGATGGATAATAAATAATAGCAATAACTATTAACCGCAACATTCCTTATGTAAATTGTCCACCACACAGTAAATCAAACTGCTTTCGGTTTTAGCTGATGTGTTTATGTGGACAGGTTTAACGCAGTTTGATAAATGGGAAATGGTTTTTGCAGCTACAAAATTAAAGCTGCACAAGCAATCATTTTATTTAACCAATGGATGAAATGACTACTTGTCATAGTTCAAAGGTTCAAACCCTCATAGAATTATTCCCTGATGCATGCATTTTTGTGTCTTTCAGTGTAAGTGATTTGGTTTTAAAGCCCACAAATGTCAGTTTTGGAGGGTCTCTCTTCTGCCACAGCGGGCAGCTTCTGCTGGTGAACATGGTGGAGCATTCAGCCGCTGAAGATCGGATAGTTCTTTCTCAGGATCTGTTGGAAACCACACTGGATGTGTAAATGAACATCTTTATAAGATGATTCCATTGTATGTCAGTGTTGTTTGCAAATATCTGTAAAGATTCTCATATATAATACACTACCAAATTCGTGCAAAGCATCATATGGAATGATATTAATATTTAAGTTATGATATTGAGATCTGATCTATTTCTAAGCATCTAAACTCCGTTTGTGTGTATGTGTCTACACTTCCAAGATGTAAAGTCTAATCATTTAGTTCTAGTTTATGGGCACTGTCTTATAATTTACTTTTAATGCAGATTCCACAAGAGGGAGAAAGGGTGAGAGACGTCTTTCCAGGTTTTAGTCATTGCACTTGCAAGCAGTCACGCTCCATAAACAGCACATAGTCAGACTTTATACACAAAGCATGGCGAAACATTTTTTATTGGTAGTCATAAGTCACACCACTGAACAGATAAACAAATTCATAGAGCTTCAGAAGCCATCATCCAAAGTTCATTTGCTCATTCATCCGTCTGCATGTGTTCTTGTTTACATAATCAAAGATCAAGGTCTCTTTATTTGTCATTCTGAACATGTTGATGCACAAGGAGAATGAAAAAAAATGCATCTCAGGTCCCAGCAGTGTAAAAAAAACAAAAAAAGTAGTCATATTGTCAGCCTGTCCCGACAATTGTTAGAGTTCTGTACTTTCCAACCCGCAAATGTCTTTGCAAGACAGGCCCCTTATTATCAGATTACACTAGTGACCATTCACTGACCTCAGTTATTCACCAACAATGCCGTCCATGTGTTCTCCCTCTGGCTTCGCCGTCGTGCAATACCGGGTATAAAAAGGATAAGTAAAAAAAAAAAAAAAACTTGAAAAGAAGAAAAATGCACTTAATTAATTGCCTGACATATTTCCCCTGTCCTTCTCCCAGCTAATTTACTGGGATATGTCAATCAGGTGGATTAGGCTTGTTTTTCTGTTAGCCCCGCGCTGACAGTGGAAACTGATTAAAAGGGGAGATTATGTGGCAGCAAATTTATGTTGATATCATTAAACTTTCATCATGAACCGGGTTTAAAGCTCTAAATTGCTTATTAACTCAGCTTTTTGCGGCTGTTCGCCTATCAACACTTCAAATGAGCCAGATATCAGAGCTGTTTTCCCCCAAACTGCTACATTCTCTGCTCTTATTCTGCAGTGGAAACATCCTTTGTATGACTGGGATAAAAATGACACGTGCATGGATTTTCTCCCATTTCACCCCCTTTTTTAAGGCTGCATCATACTGTATTACCATTGGCTGAACTGTGGGATGGCATTATTGCACTGAACAAGGACTATAGGAGTCAAATCAATCTTATTTTCTTCTTCGGTTTTCGCACTGGTTTGGTAGAGCCCGTTCAGAGCCATGAAACATTTTATGCATATCAAACTCATTCGAGCATCTCTAGTATGATTCTTATTTTAGACCCTAAAACAAAAGGGGCATCTGCATTTAAAGAGAGATTAAAGTTTCTTTTAAACATGGTCCATCACTGGGTGTGTAAAAAAGATTGATCACTTTCAGAGCTGTTCTAAAAGATTTAACAGACCTTATCAACCGAGTATATTGTTCTTTATTGCTATCAGACCCATAAATATGGATTAGACGCACACCACCTACCTTCACTTGCTAGTTTAGAGGTAGGCAACCCTGGTTCCAGAGAGTCGCAGCGGGTGCAGATTTTATTTCCAACCAAATATAACACACCTGATTTTACTTATGAAGGTCCTTTGCAAGGGCTCTCGTGTTTGATTAGTAGAATCGTGTGTGGCTGCTTGGGTGGAACAAAAACCTGCACCCACTGTGGCTCTCTAGGACGAGGGTTGCCTACCTCTGTGCTAGTTGGTGCATATTAACCCATGTTTTATAGGGTTAGGAAAAGATCATGGTTTGTGTTTAAAACTATCACTTCAAACGTGATGAAACGTGACAACAGCTGGTTTGAATGTAGTAAAAATGTCCAGTTGAATGCTGCTTTTGTAGCTTTTAATTACCTTACCATCCACCCTATACACCTTCTCCTACACGATGTCATCAGAAATCCAGTCTAAGTTACTGCAGCCACCAGATAGCGATGTTTGCCTATGGATGACAGCCTTGGCAGGAGAAGCAGGCCTCTCTAATGTATATGAATGTGTCATCTGCATACATTAGTTAGCAGGAAAAATTCAGGTGGAAATCTTCTACTTCAAAATGTTCATATTTCTATTACTCAGTGTCATTATCGCTAGCAATGATTCTGACTGTTGTGAAGAAACTTCAGAGTGTTACCTTTCAACAAACCGAAACCATGCATCAGTTCAAGAACCTTTCTTGCCATTCAAGTGACAGGTCAGTGACCTGCTAACCCCTCTGTGCTGGCCACACCTGTAGCCAGACAACACCCTCAACAGAAATAAAGAGAAACCCTCTGAGAGGCCTTCAGGTAATTTGGTACCACTCTCTTTTACATTACTAAGCAGTAAAAACATGTATTGGTTAAGTTGTAAGATGCTGTGAATGACAGAAATACAGAAATTGTGGAGGTCTGTGACATATCTATGACTGTAGAAACACTATGCATGTACAGCACGTATTTATAAGTGAAAATTACAGATAGGACGAACTGTTACATTGAGCTGAAGTATAAACAGCCTTTACTTTCATTTGTGTAATCCTAACATGACTAACTTGCAATTAGCTCTGGCTCGCCTGTATGGGAACACAAAGTGTGTGGCGTGTTCAGCCTGCAGGCCAGACATCCTACACCATGGGAATATCACTTCGCCTTTGTTTGGTCTGTCAACACATCATGTCATAATTTACCTAAGACAAGGCTGCCTTCAGACAGCAGCCGGTCCGGGGCTTGGCGGCGATGCTCCGCCACCTGGCCTCGCGAGCGTGCGGCAGGCGTTGGGAAAAGACTACAGGTTTCATTCTGAGGATGCACATGGATACAATAAAGCACCAGAGAGACGGTGTCAGAAATCACGCTCCTGTTCTGAAACAGACATGATCTGAACCGTAAGCAGGAGCAACAAAGGGTTTTTTTTATGTGACAGAACACCCTAGAGACCATTAACAGTACACAGCCGCTAACGATGAGCCTCGGCAATTGATCACATTCCTACGTGCGCAGCATGAACGTGTGAACGAGACGCTTCGTGAAGATAATAGATTTATGCTCCTTACTTAATGACGATTCCATCCCTGATAGACACTGATAGTCTCAAAGCAAACCAGAAGTCCAACAGTGAGTCATGTGTTTTGTGCTGTAACCGTTCCTCCTGTTCATTCTCAATTGATGCACTTACAATGTAAGTGGTGGTGGTGGAAAAAAATCCAGGGTTTCTGTGCAAACATGTATTCAAAAGTTGATCTGAGGCTAATGTGAAGCTTCAGCATCCGACTGAGTCAAATCAAGAAGAAATGTTCCAACAATACAGTCTGGTGTTATGCTAAGAGAGAATGTGATGCTTAAAGAATGTAAATGTGTCAGATGTCCAGTTGATGCAATAAACTCAAACTGCTGCAGCTTAAAAAAAATGTCACATGCACTTTTAGGTGTTTGCACATAATTAACCTTTTTGGGTGTTCCTCTGGGCATCAGTCTTTTCAGGACAGATTTGTCGTAACTGAAAACTCATACCCTTTACCTACCAACCTACTATTCAAATCACTTAATGTGACCTGAGACAACCACAAATATTGGTTTTAAAGAGACAAACCTCAGCACACAGAGTTACATGAGGTGTCAACTAGCTTATAAAAGGTGTAAGTAAAGTTAGTTTACTTTGTGATGCAGGTTAGTATGTTATTTCAATTATTAGCAATCTTAAGAAACAAATATAAAGTCGGCCTGGAATATGATTTACCAACATAAATCAAAACTTACCCAACTATGACATAGGCTATTTTATTGATAATGGAAGAGTAAAAAAAATGTGGTGCGAACCAATTTAGCTTTTTATCCAGTTTGATACGTGCCATGAGTCTGTTGTGTAATGTATGAGTCTGATCAAGTTCCTCAGAAGTGGAAAAGCGTGAAAGCTGGCAGGTCAACTGCCTTCAGTCTGTTAGTCAAAGGGTTTAATTAAATTTCCATTCAGCCCACTGATGTGTTGTATCTGCCATGAAAGGTTTCATCAGGTCCTCCAGCAGGAATCTATGGAAGACCTATTTCCTTTCTATTCATTATTCTGTACACCATAAACCAGCAAGATTTGTCTAAGTAGGTTAATTACATATTAGACACACGGCCATGTAGGCAAGACAATTTCCAACATGCCACAATGATCACCAGCTCAGCTGTGTTTTTTTTTTTTTTTTTTTACACAAATACCACCTTATACCAATAGTATTTGCATATTTCCATCACACCCATGCCTTCCAAAAAAATGTTGGTATGGAAAGGTATAAAAAAGTAGACACTGCCCAAACCTAACGCTTTTGCATCAATATTCCAATAATAAAAATACCAAATAGGACAGTTTTTTTTTTTCCTTATCTCGACGGCCCCCGAAGACATCACGGCTCTACAGAAAGACGCCGCAGCGTGACACGACGCTGGAATAACACCACAACGCTGCGCCGGGAAACGTCCTACATGACAGCTCTGCAACTTATTATGGCGGCACTAAAAGGTAACTATGTTTTTGTGCATGTGTGTGCGTGCGCGTGTGTGTGTGTGTGTTTCTGTGTCAGTGATCAGTGGCGGAGAAGTGAGCATCGCGCTCTCCCCGTGACAGAGACCGGCTGAGGGCAGGAGCTCTGACAAGTGTGCCCTGTCTCATTTGCTTGCATAGATGGCATACTATTAGCATAGTAATAGTGGGGAGGGGAAAAAAAGAGAGAGAGAGGAAAAAAAAAATGCAGAGAACTAACAGGAGATATTTGGCAGCTGATACTCAGGGCCCAATTACAAGCGTTCGCCTGCATTCTCCTTTACTCAGGGGCTTTCTCATCCCACAGCCCTCTGCTCTGCTCAGCACAGTGGGCCTATCTTCAAACTGTCAGCCTGTTTAGAGCTGGAGATTGCTCTGTGTGTATGCTCGTGTGTGTGTGTGCACGCGCATGTGTGTGTGTGTGTGAGTGAGAGAGAAAGAGAGCAAACAGACCAGCTCTGCACTAATGAGGACAGGGACAGAGACAGCTAGAATCCTTTCTTACTGCCTCGCCTGTGCAGCTTTTTTTCCTGCAAGATGGAGGAATCCAAATAAGCTTTTTCATATTCTCGACTAAATGGGAGGCGTTTTTCAAAGAGGACGCTGGGAAAAAAGCTGGCCTTCGATTGACCCAAAGAGTTGTATGGTTTGAATGATCTAACTGAAGCCAAAGCAATTTTAAACAATCATGCGGTCTGTGGCACAACTGATCAATTTACCATAAAGAAGGTGACCCACACGATTACGGAAGAGCAGGGTGGA
The DNA here is from genome assembly GCA_036785175.1 of Eupleurogrammus muticus. Classification (NCBI taxonomy): domain Eukaryota; kingdom Metazoa; phylum Chordata; class Actinopteri; order Scombriformes; family Trichiuridae; genus Eupleurogrammus; species Eupleurogrammus muticus. The sequence continues at coordinate 16,704,442 of JAYKQN010000018.1, read as the reverse complement.
TCCGGTAGAAGAAAGGTCAGATTTGTTTACTAATTAGAGATGATCAGCACACGAATACACACATTTTATACTCAGAGGCCTGAAGGTGCTATGAGTAGAGTTTTCCTCCAAATGTAGCTTAAATTTGAACCCGGTCTCCAGGAAATCAGCAAAAGGAAAATGCTGATCACTAATGCGTGTTTCCTTCCACTACTGTTGGAATATGTGAACATTAGATACACAGTTGGCGGAACTGATTTTCGGGTCTGATGCCATGAAACCGGTGCAGAAGAAGATGCCATACGAATGAAAATAATCACTGTCTCCGGGCTTGTGTGTAAGTATTTATGTCTCTGTTGTTCCTGCTAAGATAAAAACTATGAAATAAGACCGCCTTTCATGTTTTCGTGGTCTGGCCTCCTCTGTCGTGTTGCTGAAACCTGGCTGAACACAAGCCGTTCAGGAATTGGCTCCTGTTCCTGTTGTTTTAGAGCGAGTGTGTAAGAAGGCAGACTGCATTGTGGCTACAGGTCTAACTATATACGTCTGAACCATAAAAGCATGCACATTTTACACAGAGACCATGGAAATGAAAATGTTAGACTGGGGAAATGGCAAAATGGGGCCTCTTTAAAGTGCCTCTGTTTGCTCAGCTGTGATGGAGTCTGTTACTTCCTGGTTAAGGGCTTACTTAAAGAATGTGATATCCACAAACTCCTATCTGACAGTCATGCAATGCCTTAGTCACAGGAAGTCATTGCTATGCTTGTTGAATGTAAAGGAAATTCTTGAGAACCATATCACAAAGGCCTCATCTGTATCTCAGTTGGCCATCTGCTGAAGATGTTTTTTTTTTTTTTTTTTTCCCCCCTCGTCAAAGTGCTGCACCGGCCTAGTTTAGTCACCAAACGGCAGCAGTTTGAACTTTAGCTTGATTCATAGTTTGGTTTGTCTTCACTGCACAGAAACTTGGATCAAAGGCGTATTTCTTTCAAATCTACATGTAATGAACTATACAAAGCATTTGAAAGGAAAATATATCAACCAAAAAGCACCATGGAAAGTCCAGATGCCAGAAAAGGTTTGGCAACTCACTTTTGCAGGAACAACTATCATATCACAGGTTCCTATAGCAATACACAAACAATATGGCACACGTTGTAAATTTAACAGAGGAGTCAGCAGCCACTGTATGATCCACAGATATGAGCCCCTTTAAACACAGAATAGCAAATATCCTACATTACACCAGATTGATTTTACAGTTTTAGGATCCGGGGAAAAAAGAAAGTCTGTTTCCCTCAGTAGCTGTAACAGTAAAATATGTAAAAAAAAAATATCTATTTATGCTCATTAAATAGGAACATGCTCCTCAAAACACAGATCCAAGCCATGAACTATTCCACCAAAGAGGTTTACAGACACTTACGTAATGTAATGGTGCAAATACATCTCCTCAATCTTATTATCTGGTCAGCAACCAGAGGCCCGGCCCGTCCTAAAAACAACAATGGATGTAGAATGTTGATCCTGTAGGCCTGCCATCGGCCGACTATTTAGGACAGAGTTCTCCTCCCCTTCTGGTAACTGTGTGTCACTGTAGCTACGCGAACCAACAAAAACCTCTGAGTTACAAACCCACACGCTGGAAATGTTATTGGAAGTTATATTCGCCTTTTTTATCGCTAAAAGTTGCATAACGCCGCTTTATGTGCCATTTTCTATTGCAGGGATTAAACCATTTTAATGCCATAGGGCTTTACACGTTTTCCCCCCCGACATATCATCTGCATCTATTTGGAAGTAATATTTGGGTGAAAATAAAAATCTTTTACTCCAGTATGATAAAATTTGTGTTACTCAAATTTGTGTTACTGCTCCGGTGACTGAAAAGCAACCTTGTGAGCCATGGTACGTTACCTCTTCCTAAAAAATTAAACCACTGCGGGGTGGCGAGTGGCGCAATGGGCAGAGTGCTGCCCTATATATAGGCCATAGTCCTCAGGCGGCCCTGTTTTGAATCCTGGATCGGGCGACCCGTTCCTGCAGAGCATTCTGCCTTCCACCTCCCGTATGTCTCTACTGTGCTATTAAATAAAAGTAAAAAAGCCAAAACATATACTATAAAAAAGATTCAATGACTGCAAAAGCCACAGGAACCGTTATAATCTGACGAACCTGTCGTAAATAGTGGGCCACTGGACTATCATCTGAATTGCTTCAGAAAGCGAGCACTGCCGGTCCAAGTTTTCCATATTTGTAGTTGAAGAGCTTGTCTCGTCTCTGGATGCTGAAGCGAGCTTGTTGCAGCCTGCTGTGGCCTTGCTGCAACCTTGCGAGGCTTTGATGAGTCTGTTGATAAGCCTCCTCGACTTCCCACCCATCATTAAACTATGCTCGCATGAACCCTTCACCCTTCAAACATTTTAACATCTTGAGGATTTGACTCAAACCTCATGTCATGCAGCCATGGCTCCCGCCTCAAACAACACAGCTGTTGGGTAACAAGACTGAGCTGCGGAGCCAAAGGAAACATATTGAAGTTTAATATAGGACTCTGCTGCGCATCCATTTATACAAACAAAGGTTTCTCCTCCACCTCCCTGGCACCTGGATTTACCGTTACCATTAGGTTGCTGAGAGTCAGGGGTGTGGCTGCATGAGAAGAACCCAGAGCAGAGGGGTGGTCTCTTTCTACTCCTATGGGCCGAGCATCTTTATAGTCTGCATTGGAACAACGGGACCAGACCCTGCAGCTCCAGCGAGGAGAGAAAGGATTGAGTCACCTGGGATCTAACTAAAGAACAGAGACAGAATCTCCCAGAGGGCTGCGGGTCAATATCAAAACAGACAACTGCTCCTCTTCACACACTATCACCCGTCGGCAACATCAAACTGGCCGAGAGTAAGAAAACTGGAGCAAAAAAAAATCCAAACACGATACGGTGAATCGAAATGCAACTCAATATTATTGAATTATGACTCTACTAAACCCGGAGCAAGTGCAAAAGGCAAGCACAAGCTTATGTGCAATTAACTTTCACAGTTTCGACGGCCAGAGGCTCAAGGTTTAGAACAATCTGAAACCCATTTTGCATCTCTTATCATGTGTCACTCTCCTCCTTCTGCTCCGTGTTACAAGATATCCAGGGATGTTGTCTTTTTAACAATGATTCTATTAAATACGTGCGGCCTGCCATAGCAAGCTCGCCTGTGAAATCGATCACAAATCTAATTATATATACACACACGCTTTTGATTCATAGTGTAAATCTGAACAAGGACTTTGTTTAACATGGCAGCCTTACCCGACCCAAACAACCCTGTGTTACCTTTCTGAGCAAGAAGTGATTCTAAGGACAGACTTTTTTTTAAAGAATTAGTATTATGTGTTCTCGATCAGAAAAAAATAAATAAATATTTTGCTTAAATGTTAAATGTTTGTCTCGTTGTTTGTTGTGTGAGGTTGCAGACAACCTCACTACTCAGCTTTAAGAGAACCAGAAAAATTAGAAAGTTTGCCCCAGTGTTTAGGCCTCACAGATGGAAACCCACTCTCTAAATGTAGATAAAAATTGCTCAATCTAAGGTACAAGGGACAAATAATATACAAATTAAAACATTATTATGTATGAATATTATATTCTATTTTTGCCAACACTGTTTTGCAAGATGTTTTTAAAAAAGCTACTAAATTTAATATATGGAGCAATAAGGCAGTTTTAGATTTAATAGAATAAACTTGCACAGGTAGACTCCCTGCATTTGCTCAGTTTAAACAAACATCTTTGTTGGCTAAATGGTTTGTTTTTTCTTGACATCTTGAATTTTCTTGGCACCCCTGACAAATAGCTTTTCTCCTCAGATGAGGCGCAACAGTGGAGCAAAGCCAGGATTTAGTTCCCCAAGAAAAGCTGTAAATGAAGCAATTTCAGCTGTACACCATTTTCATTTTTTTGGCCATATAAGATATATGATGAAAACAGTCTAAGAAAATTAAAAAGTAATTGAAAGGGTGCCAGGTTTCCCTGTGTAGTTAAAGCTTAGGAGAAATTTATACACACACGCATACATGCATGCATACACACACACACCTACGTGCACACACACACACACACACACACAAAAGGAAATGAACACCAGCAGCAACCAAATTGGGAGCTGCTGTGATAAATGTCTGCTTTCATTTGGAAATTTTGTCACATAATATTTTTACAACCTGATACCAAGCATGTTGTGAATCACATCACAAATGCTGGAAAGGGTGTAGAAAAGCAAAAGCATATGCCCATAAATGGGATCCAATTTTAGGAATCTGGCACTGAATATGGCCAATGCTGATGTCTGATTGTATGTCATTAAACAAACAAGATTTATGAAAGGACATATATAAACGTCTGTGATGGGACGTTCCCTTCCAGTAAATTCCTGATAGCGGATTCCTCCTCTGGTCTGTCCCACATGCAAACATGTAAATTACCTAAACAATAGGATATTTGGTCTTCCACTGCTGCATGGAGATTGCTGGAGATTAAGGAACAGATCATATGCTATCTAGCACTGGGTTCTGGCCTCCGAGTGTCACATGTGTTCACAATTAGCAGGGAGACGAAGGTCCGGCTGTGGTCGGCCTGTGGGGAGGGAAATCATGAGTTCATGATCTTTAAGGGATTGAAGCTGCATCTTGGGAGAAGTATGCATGCATGTGTGTGTGTGTCTGTCTGTGATAGATGAGGGAGATCCCATCTGTTTGGGATCTGAGTGTCTCCTTGTTTTCTTGAGGTCTTCAAGGCTATGCTGCACCTCCTCACAGAATGCTGTAATTTATAAGATGGGCTGCAACTACAGATCTATTTTTCATTCTTATTAGTCTATTGTATCTTTACATGTACAAAAACATAAGCAAATATATGTTATATGCAAAAGACAACAATTACTACAGTATTTGGGATATAAACTATAAAAGTTTATATCTTATAAGTATAAAAGTATAAAATGATTTGGCCTGGACATGCGTCACTAGGGGCCCTCGGTGGAACCAGGCCTGAGTTTAGGGATCATCGGATCAATGAAGAGGCAATGTAGGAACCCCTTCCCATACGTTCACCACCTGTGGTAGGGACAATGATTACAATGCAATTATAATGGTGCCAGATGGTGGGACCTCGGTTGCAGTAGCCAGTTCTAAAGACAATCGATATACCCTCTCTCTGGTAGGGGAGGGGCCTGGGCTGTGTACAAGGCAAGAGGCATAGGCTAGATATAGTCTGTCTATGGTGTAAGCTTTGAAACCACTCTCCTTGTGAGGGGTGGGACTCTTTTTCACTTTTGAATTGACCCTGGTGAGAGGCTCTGGAACGAATACTTATTGCCGCAGTGGCTTGTTGGCTGTATATTGGGGTTGACTCTGGTGGACAAACGGGTAGCCTTGGAGGGGGGTGTCCTTCTGGGGACTCCCTGATCTGCTGGGGGAAATCATTGCTCATGTGGGCAATGACACTAAGACCTGGAAGGGGGAGGACTGACCCCTCTAATCTGAACCCAAGCGGTGCTTTGTTGTTGCTCTTCATGACTTGTCCATAATGGACACCATGTTCAGGCACAAGTCTGTCCATGTGTGCACTAGGCACCAGGATGCCCTTGGTCACGGTTTGATGATTGACATTGTCGTTTTGTCATCAGACTTGTGGCGGCATGTCTTCAACACTCGGGTAAAGATGGGTTTGGAGCTGTTAGCTGACCAGCACCAGGTAGTAGGTTGACAACACTGATGCTGATCAGACCTAGCAGACCCAAACACAATGTGTCTGCTGGGAACATCTGGCATAGTCTCCTATCAGAGGAAACTTCAACTCCCACCTCCGGAGCCAGATGATGTGACTCAGGCATCTGGTTAGGATGGACGCCTTCCTGTTGAGGTGTGAGGAAATACTTTGGGGTTCTCAGGGAAGAGCTGGACGGAGGGGAAAGTCTGGGGAGAGCAAGGTCTGACTTCTCTGTTTAGTCTGCCGCTCTCACGACCTGATCTGGACTAGCTGTAGAAGATGTAATTATTGAGCTGGTTTCATTATGCAACATGTTGCATCTTTCATGCAAAACATTCATAGGACCTGGTACTTAAATGTTCTGCAAGTTTTAGTCATTAAAGGGATTCCCTTTGGGAGGCTTCAGTCGGTTTAGCAATGTCTATTCTCGTCTTAGCTATGCTCGAGATTCATCATCAGACAAAAATGAAGATGTTCATTTAGCATTTGGAACATAATAAGAAGGTCTGTGATAAACTAAACTTTTTTTTTTCCATTTTCTTTCCTTCACCAGGTCCATCTTGCTCAAATAACAAGCAGGTGGAAGTGGAAACTAAACCCATTAACAGTCAGTTTACCAAACACAGGACCGTGTTGCCCTGGGGTAACAGTGCTAACCACTGAGCCACTGTGCTGTCATGTGTGTTCAGTCTTTGATTTCCTACTACTAGAATGTCCATATGGGAGCCATCTGGGTGAAATATAGACTACACGGGTACCAAGTGAGAACAGGCTTTAATAGACAAAATGTGAAAGTGGAAAGTGCCTAACTTGAATATGGAATAGGATGATTATAGAAATCACAAAAAAAACACAAAAACAAGCTCAGTATGCTCAGTGGGCTCAGTTTATTGCTGGTTCAGTCAACCTGTCTGTGTGGTGCAACCTGGATTGACAATGAGTTGTCAGGACCCATTTGCTTGTTGTGCAAACTGAATATCAATCTCTTTAGGAAACTGTGATTTAATGCAAATTTAACCAAGGGTTGCCATTTTCTTTTAATTTCCTGCAAAGTTTTCTGAGCGAGCTGCTATCTTCTGTTGCTTTGGCAAAGCAATAGAAGTCAGCAGCAAAAATGGGAAGTAATAAGAGTTACAGGATGTGACGCAAATGAAAACAACTCAATGAAAAAGTCATACCCCTCTCATTTACCAATGAAAATAATGGTGAAGGTCTGTTTCCTAATGTTTTACACAAAAGTAGGGCAAACTACTTTGCACTCTGTCCAGCATTGCTGTGGAACACAAGTGGAAATAATTGCCAGTTCCCCCAATTTTTGTGAAAAAAGCAAACTTTTTTGATCACAACATTTACAAAATGCAACTCAGCAAGGGTCTGAGACAACCGAAATGTCATTAAATAACAAACATGGCACTGATCAGATTTCCTTGTCTCAGGATTTATGTGAATGGTGCTACACAAATAAAATAAATTATTTGCATTGTATTCCTTGTTTTACGCATGCAACTCATATTTAGATGAAGAAGATATTAAGTTTCCCAATTCTTTTAGAAGGGGGTTGACTGAAATGCATCCTACTTATGTTTGTGACATGGAGCTGGTTAGGCCGTGCATTGTTGAGTCAAAACAGATGGGAGCAAACATGACCTTCTTCTCAGTGCCCTCAATGCCAACCAACTTTCAACCCCCGAAGGTCCAGAGTTTCACAAAGCAAAAACCTGAAAGTGACTCTCAGAAGACAGAGAAACGCCCTGGGGGATGCAGTCATCTGGGATTACTGGGCTGGAGAGTCAGCAGATCAAATTGCCATTTCCTTGTCTTTTATTTCGAACTCCTGTCAAAAGAGCGCTGCCTCAACTGGATGTGCTGAGGCTACTAACTCCTATCTGTTTCAGCTCAATGTCATAATAAGTATGAGTCTGAAATTTCATACCAGGAAAAGTACTAAGATTCAGTGGTTACTTCTGCCTCGGTTATTTCACTTTTTCAGATTGCTCCGAAAAACGCCAGCAAAGTGTTTCACATTTGGAGTAATTTCAATCAAGCCAGAATTGCAGAGAGTTATTATTATTATTTTTCTTTTGTAAGTCAGGAAAGACGTGGGAGAATATCCCCTCCTTTTCCGATATTCGTGTATGTTAGTGTGAGGGAAAAAAGCTTTTTTGGCTAGTGTCCATCCATGACGGAACCCACAAGTTGTAATTACACGGTCTGGCCATTATGGCAAATTGCCTTCACAGCCCATAGCTATTGGGCTTCTCGCTTCTGACGCCTCTTTTTTTACCGTACGCTACTTCCTGCATTGACTGTTGGATTCATAAAATTTAATAAAGTTCTTCTTTTATAACTTCATAGTTTCGACATGATTATCCGATCTGAATCCATTTTAAATCTGGAGTTTCAGCCGAGAACCCGGTGCTGCAGCGCACGAACACAGCATCACCACCCCCGAGGTCTCAGCGGGGGAAGGCAATTTATTCGCAAGTGTGTGTCAGGTCACAGCTTTGTTTATCTGAAACGCAGACTACAAAACCGCACGTGGTGTCTTTTACATGTCGAGATAGTCTTGTTCGCTGGTAAGGCAGACACTCATAGTCGACAGTGTTGACAGAAATCTTAACATCTCAGTCCCTCGCTCCGCGTCTCAGCGTGTAATTACACACTTCTTGAAAACCCTCCAACTTTGTGTATATGAGAACTGGCCGAGTGTGCTCCTGCAGCCTGCTAATGAGCAGACATGGGGATATAGTGCTAATACTGGAAATGTAGAGTGACACACATAAACTCTGTCTCCCTTCTAAAAAAGGCTACCTATCACAAGCGCGAAGCGGAAGGATGCATCAAGGAACCTGCCGCGTTTTTCACTGCTCGCCCGCGTAGCCTCGCACAGACGAGGGATAGTTTAACCGCAGACAATTAACAGACCGCACGCAGCTGAGCGAAAGTAGGGTTGGCGACATTACGAATGAGACACAAACAGTACTTTGTGGTTTCACAGTGGAGCTTCACAAATGTACCAGAACCGTCACAAAAAAAACAATTTCAAATGCCCCAAGGTGAATGAAAACCTTCCCATAATCACAATGTTGTGCCTTTAACTTTGTGATTATAATCTATAGTTGTTAATTATGAGTGGCATAATACTAACGAAAACCACTATTAAAATGTTGAGCAAGTAATAAATTATGAATTTGTTTGTCCATTCAGAGAAATAGGTTAAAAATAACAGAAAATAAAAATAATATTTATTAGTTCCCCAGTAAATTCTGTTACCTTCCCTATATAGCATGAAGCATGCAAACTTCATGATGTACTATGCAGAGGTGGAAATATAAGTATATCTTAGTACATTTACACAAGTACTAAAGTACTTAAATTGTGGTACATTCACCTTACTTGAGTATTTCTATGTGATGCTACTATATTGAACATCCATTCCATTACATTTATTTCAAAGCTATAGATACTACTTATTCTTCAGATCAATATTGTTCACTTTATATGTTGTATCTTGTTTGTATTTGTTATTAATTACTTAAGAAGGTTATGTTTTCGCTGATGTATTTCCATAAAAAAAAATAATAATAATGTAGGCCCTTTACAGGTAATGGAGTATTTTTATGCTTTTTGATATATTTATTCAAGCAAAAGATCTCAGTACAGATAACATGTATCTAGATACAGCATCTCATGTCATATGCATCCAGTACAGATTACAGTCAGAATCCAGAACACGATTGCTGGTAGAATCAGAAGAACATGAACACTTATTGCCACAAGATGTAATTAATGGTCCAAATTGAGCGTATGTCAACTAGATAATGTATCAAGATACAAACTGCATAATGATGCCTGAAAATGAGGTCATAATGTCATATTAATCTGGTCTGGCTGGTTTTGTCGATGCTTGGATGATCCCCTGGGGACCGTGAACATCCAAAGCAAATATCGGGCTCGCTTGCAGATGTGAAGACGTGTTGGATGAAACGACTGAACAAATATCGCCATTCTTTCCCTCCACTGCTGGAGGGACGAAAAGGAAAAAAAAAAGATAATAAAACAATAACATTTTGACTTTCTTACAGTTCATATTTTGTGGGTTTTTGCCGCGGGGCTCTTCCAGTGCAGGAATTCTTTGACTCGGACCACCCAGCACATGCAGACCACAACACCACTAATATTATAACCATTCATACGACTGTGCTCCCTCTCAGTTTGTATAATCTACTGCAAACATGCAAACAACGAGGCCAAGTATGCATGTCTAACCAAATGATAGCTCCAGAAATCAGCTCAGCTGTAATCTAAAACCAGACACACACACACATGCACACACAGTAAAAAACTCTCTATTCCATCTGATACCAGGACAAAGTAATAACTTCACTTTAAATAGCCGGGCTTAGCTTGAAACCACAGCAGTGTTGACAAGCTCTGTGTTTATGCTTGTCCATGTAGCAAAATGCCTAAATCGGTACTTTCGTAAGTAACAGCAGATGTTATGTATGAATTTACCACAAAAAAAAAAATGTACATGCTGAGGCCCTACGTTCCACCAAAAGAGGTTGAGCTGCTGAAATAACGCTCAAAAATAATTTCACAGCCTGTGCTTCAGGGCATTAAATCAGCTTTTGCAAGCATGTGAAATGAATTAGCATGACTGTATTTATTATACGAAAATACGAAAATGTGACTGGAGCGTTTTCATGGAATATAATTTGTGATAGTGGAAAACAAAAAGGTTAGAATTTGTATCACATGTGTAAAAACCTCATAGTGACATAAAACTCAAGTGATTTTTAAAGATAGAGATCAGAATCTAGATAACTTGTGTGTACAGTAAAAAGATACTAAAAAGCTAATGATTTTTTAATAGTTGATGAATTTGTCCATTATAACATTTAACTGATTACCTGTTTGGTTCATAGAATTGTGCAAAATGTAGATTACTGTTCCTCAAAGCTGAAGATGTGACCTAAAATATATATTTCTTTGTCCAGATGTTGAAAAACAGTCACAACCCAAAGATGATCAGTTTACTAATATAGAAGAGAAACTAGAAAATAATCAGACTTAAGGAGCTGGAACCAGAAAATTGGTAAAAATTTCTCTTTTAAAATGATTCAGATGGATTCATTCAATAATTAATCAGTAGCTGGTGATTGCATTGTGTTTCATGTGTCAAAATACTCTTATCCTTATCATGTGCCTTTACTCTTTCTAGTGATATGTGTTATCTGACCCATTCAGTGAATGCTCCTTACTTTATAAGAGATCTATACAGATTTGCATCTATTATAATGTTTGCTTTGCTTTTTCAGTAGCAAAAGTAATGCAGGGCACTGTTATCTTTGCATTCATGGTTAAAGTGCAAACAGGAACTGCTTGGATACTTCAAGCTTGGCCCACGCCTATCTCGCTATCAGGGCTACGTCATGATGCAGCCCACTATGTTGGGGCAAAAAAAAAAAAAAAAAAAAAGTAGTACTGTTGATGTAGCCATAGGTCTATTGTCATTCATCATATATCTCATCTCTCTCTCTCTTTCTCTCTCTCTCTATATATATATATATATATATACATATATATATATATATATATATATATATAGTGGGCGACCGACGTGGGCGACCGACGTGACACAGCACCTGCTTACGCTAGCAGGATGGTCAACCTCTCGGGCAGGTGGGCCTAAACAACCAATCCCACACGGCGTGTTTCCTGTGTGTCACCCGCAAACATGTCCGGGGGAAAACTCTGCCACTCAGTTTCCACTTTTAAACAGGTGAGAAGGGGAGAAGTCTTCATCTTCTCACATTTCCCTCCCCTTCCGGAGTCTCGCCAACTGGGTGGCGAGACAAAAGTTCGCGACAGGGGGCTGTGTCTGTCCCAGGGTCCGCTCGACCTCTCTCTGTCTCCGGTCGTAGCCCCGCCATTTTCCTGCAGTCTCCTGTTGTGTCCTGCTGCCACGACAACTCCCATCGGAAACCCCCGTCGACAACTCCCGTCGAGAATTCCGTCGAATACCCTAAACTTCCATGTTTCTCAGGCAGACAGACACCGAGCTGCAGGACTCGACTCACTGCGACATCCCCGGCCCCAGAGAGAGAGTGTCTGGGTTCTGGAAGCTGGAGAGGCGTATGGTACACTACAGAGGTGTCTGAGACACACGCGGGCCGACAGGCGATGCAATAAAGAGGTGGAGCGGGGCTTTTGGCTGGCATCTGACAGCTGGCAAGCCGGAAAGAAACACAATACACCGATGGGACGACCGCAGGGGGAAACAGGACGTGTATATGCGTAATACATGGGTGTAAAATGCACCTAAATGGGCTATGTGTGTTTTTCAGAAATTCCTCAATAGAGACACCCTTACGGCGGCTTTTATGTGAGCTGTACTCGCAGGAGCAGATTTGTGCATATGATGTGTTTTCCGCTTTATACTTTTTCAGTTCAGCAAAATGCAGCATGTCCCCCTCATCTGCTGTAGCTCACACAGACACACACACACACACACACATGCACGACCCCGCAGGACTAGACGGTCATTTGTGAAGTGTCGGATTGCACTTTTAGACTAATTTACCATCATGGATAAACAAAGAGCGGAATTCTATTTCCTGCCATTACTCTCGGGATTGTTTTCTGCTCCTTTGTTGATGAAATGTAGTGTTCAAGCCGTGTGTGTGTGCATGTATGTGCGTTCAGCAGTGATGAATCATGACTGCAGCTGTGTTTTGATGAGTTGTGCGCTTTTGGTGGTCGAGCTAACCGACTCATTAGCCGGGGAGCTAATATCTGCATGGCAAAAAAAAAATGTATTTGTTCCATAAAAAAATTCAGAATGATGACTTTTAAAATAATAGAATAAAAAATGTCACCCCTTTCATTTTTTTTCGCAGAATTCTGACTTAAAACTCTGACTTTTATTTTTCCCTCAGAATTTGTTCCAGATTCTCTGAAAAATCTCAGAAGAATTCTCATAATAATGATTAAAAAAAAGGCAGAATAAAGGTTAATGTCAGAATTCTGACTTTTTCTAGAGTGATTAAAAACATACCCTTTAATAGTTTTTTCAGTGGCTCTGATCTTTTGTAGACAACCACGCTCTGGCACATGCCGTTAAAGAAAACATAAAGGCACAGAAGAGTGTGCACTTTCCTGACCCTTCACATGAAAGTCATTCCAAAGGCTGTCATATAGTCAACTGAGAAATTCAGTGGGGTCTCATTTCTGAATTGACTTCACAACCCGTCGGGACAACAAGGATTACAACATTGCTTTACAAATGTTACATGTAGCCCAAGTGTTTGTGGTTTTGGGAAAGTGTTGGTTCTAGCAAACAAAGCCATGCAGAATTGGATGCGGGTGTAAAAAACAACAACTACAAAAAAAAGAAAAAAAAAAAAACTATGCATGTGCTAGTTTGATAATGAGATAGATACTTGGCATGAAATTTACATGGCCACACAGAGCTGGCATCCATGCCAGGCTGGTTGAGCGCTACATGCCCTGACACACCTTTGAAGTCTGAGCTCAGCTTTTTCCTCACCACTGGAAAATCTCCCAGTCTCTCTCTCCCTCTCTGACGCACGCACACACACACAGACACACACACATATCAAATCTCATCTGTGCACAGCAGCAATCATCACACTGTCTCCCTGTGCCGGCCTCACATAAGCATAGCGGGAAGTGAAACAGTGTCGAGTGTTGCACTGCACATGTGAGACGTCGAGCGCATTAATCCTGCAGCAGCTCGATATGCCGTGCATGGGTAATCATTGCATATTATTATCCATCTACACTGGCGTCTCCAGTCAGAGCTACAGCAATGATTAAAGAGACTCTGCTTCATGCACTCGGCGGAGTTAAAGTTTTTTTTAATCTAAAAGACATGAGTCAAAATGGAAAATGTATGAAACCGGGAGTAGCTGTACTCGTATTAATTGTTTAAACCTTTAAAAGTTTTGTAAGCGGGTGTTTCTGCGATGTGACTTTTACTTTTTCAGAGGGAAATATATTGTCATTTATTTGAAGATTCAAATTAAATGACACAATACATGGCTTTTACATGTTACAGATTGCTGTATGAATAAAGGTTATAGAGATGTAGTTTAAAGTCTGGGAAGATTTTGTAACAAAATCAAACTGGTTAGTTTTAGGGAAGTATCACTAAATTATCAGTTTCTTAAAGGTGCAGTGTGTAGTTTGTGTGAGCATCTAGTGGTGAGTTTGAAAATTGTTACCAACATAGTATTCCAAACAACCTACACTCAGTCTAAGGTTATAAAAACACAGAACATATCATTTTGATTGAATTTTATACTGAGAAAATCATACTTGTAACACAAGCTTTAACAGAAACTTTCCCAATCTGTAAAATGAAATGGGAATCGAACGTGCGTTTGCGTGCGTATATCGTGAATCTTAATAGTTGAGCAAGTCATTCACCCGTCAAGTGCAGTGAAGCACAAGAAGAAGAAGAAGAAGAAGAAGAAGATGGTGTAACGTGATGATGATCAGGGCTGACGTGGTGGAAAATGTGACACAGGACTTAGTGATAGTGGAAATAGAGAGAAGAGTCATAAATGTGTGAGCCCCGTGTCATGCAAAAAAAACCAAAACAAAAAACTTGCTATTTCGCCTTTCCAGTTTTTGAAGAAGCTTTCGGAACAATTATGATGATTGATAGTTCCAAGATGGTATTCCCAGCTTCTAAACTAATGCATCCCATTGCATCTGCTCAGGAAACATAGACACATGCAGCAAATTGATGTTTCTACAGAAAGTCCCTGAACCTCACAAAGACCTGGTGGAGAAATGTTTCATTTGCTAATCCACAGACCTAATATTCCCCCATTCAATCTGAAATTCTAAGTTAGAAACCTTGGAAAGATCCATTTTGTCCAACATAGATGTTTCCATCTGACTTTCCTCTGTCGCAGGTCATTTTATTTCCTAGTTCCGTCTACAGTGGATTGCAGCATAAATCAAATGCTTACACTGTGACATCATTTATTCACTAAATCTGTTTCTGTCACACACATTTAGCGTTTTATTGCAACATCAATTTTCCACCTCACCCTTTTTGCGTTATTTCCACTTTTTTTCCCTGAATTGAGAGCATTTCCCCTTTTTTATGTGCAATAAAAAGGCGCATTGAATAAAAGGCGCTAGTCATTAGGCCAACTGCAGTTTGCCTTGGCGCTTTTTTTTATTTTTTTGAAGCGAAGACATCTGTAGAGTTCAAAGTATCCGGTAGTGTGTGCATAGTTTGAGCGGCTTTACCTTTAAAAAACACTTCATACAGCCGACTTGATCACACGGCACATCATTTTCCCCCTATTTAACTGCGAGGCGCTGGGTTAACAGAGACTCAAGGCACACTCTGTACCGTGCACTTTGGGTTGCTATGCAACTGTTGGGTAACATGAAGTAAAAAAAAAAAATCTGACATTGTTAACTGGAAGAACAAATCTACTCCTCCAGGCTTTTGTTTTCTCTGTGTGGTGGTGTAGCATGCAAAAGCTCAGAAGCTGCTGAACTTTGAGCGCGCAGGGAAACACAACTAACGCCAGTTTTTACACCGTTTAAAAGCGACGTGAAACATGCTCCATGGTAGAGGGCATCTTTCTCTATTCCACGGTGACAGGGAGGCTTTATGAAAATAACCACTGCTCTCATAAATGATCATAAAATGACTGAACCCTAACCCAGTACACACAGTTAGAGAATAATTATGAAAACATTAGAGATATTTATGCAAATTTATTGTGATGTTGGGACCTTATATGCAAATAACTGGTGATGAAAGGGGTATTTATTTATGGTGATGGGAGGTGTTTTAATGAAACTCTTTGGTAACACTGGCGAGGAGAGGGAGCTGTGTACGATTACAGTGACGTGACATGGTAAAATATGCACAGCGGTGATGATGTAATGTGATTTATGTAAATTCATGGAGGTTGTAGGGAGGTTTGCATGCTAATTTATGTTGTAAGGCAACTTTTTGTTTAAGATTATGCTAATGCATGGGAGGTGGGGGGGGGCGTTTATACATATAGAAGCGAGGGTTGCGGTTCATGGGAAAATACTTCCCTGTGTCTTCAGAGAGCCATGCCAAGAAAGCAAAAAAATGGATGACGACCATGCCGGGCAATTACTGATTTTTGCATGATTTATCTGGAAAGTGGTTTTGTTCAGAGACAACGTTTTTCGCTAAAAGTCGCACGGCTTGATGCGATTGTTGATACTTCCTTTTCCTCTTTTTGACATTTTTAATGCGTTCTCAGGGCCGCAATTCAGCAGACAAACAGGCGTCTCCTGCGGTCTGTGTTTGTGATTTGCAGTTTTGGCCGGGATCCATGTCAATGGTTTTATGAGTTGAGAGCATACGTATATTTCAGAGCATTTTTGCAGGTTAAGAAACGCTGATTAAAAAGATCCGACTTTTATTTTGCTCACATTTTTTTCATTCTCTGTGATAAAATTCTTTTAGTTACATATTATCCTTGCATTGTTGTCAGCGCCGGCATCAGATCTGTGCCCAGACGGGCTCCTATAAAGCTCCACTAGCTCGGATATCTCTCAGTGTGGCTTTAAAACTGTAGCTGCGGAAAAATCAAAAGACTCATAGAGGAATTATGGAGGCTCACATGGGAATTTGGCCTGCACCCTCCTGTGCGAGCGCTCGCTGGAACTCGTGTCATTCTAATAGCTGGTATACATTTAACAACTTTTGCTGCAGAATCAGAGTTGGGGAGCCAGCACATCTAACACGAGTGTTAACATTACATGCCCGTCACTCTCTCTCTCTCTCTCTCTCTCTCTCTCTCTCTCTCTCTCTCTCTCTCTCTCTCTCTCTCTCTCGAGGTAGCTGCAGCGCGTTTGAAGTGGAGCGGCTCCGAAAATTGTAATTCGCTTCTGTCGGAGAAATAGAAAAAAAAAAAAAATCCTTGTCCTTGACACATCTTTAACAGTCTCCTGAACCGTCTTTTTTTTTTTTTTCATTTTTTAAATAATTCACAGCATGATAAGCCGAACACCTGCAACTCTCTCTCATACCTGCAAATTAAATCCGGTAATTTATGTACTTTCTCCACGCACGTTTCCGCCTTTCTTTTTTTTTTTACTACACTCATTGCACAAGACGTGCACTGACTCCCCCCTCCCACCACCACCACCGACAGAAGCCTCCCCGCCCCCCACCACTGCCAGCCACCCACCCACCTCCACGTTTAGCCCTGGGGCTGGATATCTATAATTCATCTTTTATCTGGCACTCGCAGTCCTGCTCGCTGTTCCACACAGCCGTTGCCCACTTCACAGGGTAAAGCCGCCCGCTGCCGCTCGCTTTAATACCAATCTCACAGGGCACCTAGATATTGATTGTAATCCAAGGTAAACAGCCTGGTTTGCATAATGGCGCGTCTCACAAGCGAGCATTGCAGCGGCCACACCGGGATTTTTTATTTCTTGTTTCAGGGAGGACACGGCATGCCAAACTGGCACAGGCACCGCCGCTTTTATAAAGGGGGAGGCCTCAACGGCAACAGGGGGGCCTGACCCCGGATCGTATCAAAAGGAGGAGAATGTTGTTAGAAGAAATAACGTGAAAACGTGCGTATTTTGCAAGGAGACGTTGGGGCTGGAAGAAGAAGAAGCACAAAGCTTGACCTCCCCGCGTGGCCCGGGTTTATGGCTTTTTCCAGCAGGAGAAACGTGCAAGGGTGCTGACTGGAGGCCAAGCATGTGAATCCTAAAAACATGAGTTATGCTGTGAACAGTGAATCCATGCTGCAAATGTAATTCACCTTCACCGCTTCCAGTTCTGCAGAAAAAGAAAAAAAAAAGATCTTATGTTACATTCAGGTCTCAGGTTAGGCGAGTTACTCAAGAAGGGAGTGAGAGTAAAACTATGATGTGTTCTTATTGGGCTAAAATGGGGTAAAAATGAAAAGGAATAACTGTATTATTGCAGATTTTTGCAATCACCAAACATGCTGTAAATCAGACTGCTTAAACTAACTGGATTTGTGTCATTTTAGATCAATGTGAGTGTTGGTTCAGCATTTGTTTCACCAGATTCCTGCCAGACTCCTGCAATACAACTAAAACTTACTACATAAATATACTTTAAATAGTATATAATTGAATCAACATAAAATTATTGTGTTTATTATATATATCTTTATGAACACTATAGCTTCTTCCACACAAATGGGGACCTCAATTTGGTTGCAATCTGCAATCAGTTCCTTAATTTCTTATGATTTGTATCAAATTGTACCACCCCTGTAAAATATCATACAAATTAACTGTTAAATGCCTGCAAATGAAACAGATGGGTTCCAGGTTATTTATCATTATATGTCATTTAATAATAAATGGTAAACTGTGGTCTATGTTGATGAACTTCAGTCCCCAATCCACCCCGAATTTTCACAACTATAATACAACTGTGTTTGAAAGTACTTGGCACGATTGACATCGAATTTTAAAATGCATTTCTCCTCCTAAGCAAATCACCTCACACCCAGGTAGGACTCTTAAATAGCAAAATGATCTCCTGCTCCGGGGTGTGATAAACCTGCTGCTAGCAGGGCAGTCGGCTGACTGGGTGCATCAGTACATTAACAGTACATGGGTTGTGTGTCACCCCGCTGTCTGCTAATCCCCGCTATGTTTATTGTGGTGAATGAGTATCTGGGAAACTGCTGCTTCGCCCTCCATCTCACATCATCACTCAGGAACCGCAGCGAACATCAAAGACCAGTCTCCACTGACCAAGAGCTCTACAGCCCATTATACAAGTCAAAGCAAATGAAAAAAAAAAAGATGAAGACTAATGAGAAACCATGGTCGGGGTTTAGAATTCCAAATAACACGAAGGATTGAACCGATCCTGAGGAAACATAGCGGATCCCTGTTATGGTTATGTTATAACCCCGGTGTGTTACGTAATGACGCGCATTTGAATAGCTTCTCCCCTCCGGAACTGCCTTTCGTTCCAGCTGCCTGGAAGCCGTGACCTTGGGTGGGCTAAATTGGTTTCCGTTGGCCTGCTTTGTAGCAGAGATTGAGCCTCTCTGAACGTCTGCCAGATCAGTTTTTGTCCTTCTGCTGCCCCGCGAAGGTCAGGGGGATTAGCACATACCTTTCAACTCCACAAGGGTACGAGTCACGGCCTCGCTGCTATTTCCAGTGCCATGCATTGCTGCCATTGTCACGGGGTCACTTTTAAAAAAACAGGAGGGGGGGGGGGGGCCCTCTATGACCAGTTCAAACAAGAAAATATCAAAACCATCATAATTGCATATATTTATGAAATTTAAAGAAATGGGGCAATACATGTCACGAGTACAATTATCATATACATACACATGTAAACATGAGATTATAGCTGTGTGGCTTATTTCCATCTCTAATCCCATTTGGCAGACATAGTGTTTCCCATTATTATTAAAGTAACAAATAAAAAGCAAAGGAAATGAAACAGCATAGTTGACCTATTGGCTTAAATGCTAAATTAGACGTCAAAGGGCAGATTGCTAAGGTGATGAATGCATAAATTGTACTGAAAATCTGAACACTGTAGGTTATATTATAGGTTATATTACTTTATTTAGCTTCAGTAAAGACTTGCATGGTGTTGTGGACTATGACATTGTTAGGACCTCAGTTCTCTTCATTTCAAGCTGAATTTTGACCTAGATCAAAGAAATACTTTGTGAAGGTTATACACTTACATCCCGAACCATATGAAGAACCAAATTGAGGTTGATATTAGTCGCATTTTTGCCAAGATAAAGTTCCTGGGGCAGGAACTAATACGGGAACCCTCTCTCTCTGCCCTCTCATCCATTTTATAAAAATATTATACTAAGGTAAAGCAAATCAAAAAAACGTTGCAGCTGATTACTGTGACGTCGTATCACTCCTTGCATATTATCCAATCATCACCAGGGATTTTTTCAGGGCTGTTCTGAGTACCCACTCCAAAACAGGGACTTTGAAGGTTTCTGTACAGGTTCTTGTAAAAGTTTCTTTTGGGGTTGTGTAAAATGAGCCTGAAGTTTCTGCAGCGGAATCAGGCCTATTAAAGAGGAGCTAGAGCAGAATGATAATGGGGATGCATGTAAAGCCGTCACATAAGGAGAAATAACAGGCTACAGTTCTCTGAGTTAGAACTGAAACAATCCAATTGGCAATTAAGGCACAAGCAAAAACAGAGAACAAAAACTAAACAAAAAAGAATGAAATGAAATAAATGAGAACTTCACAAGCGATAAAACAGAAATATTAATGAGCAATTGAATTGTAGGCTTATAGGCTGAAAAACACAAAAGACGGCCAATCCAATTCATGAAATAAACACCACAATTTAATACATATACACAGTTATTTTGGAATAATTTTATCAATATTTATATTCTCAACCTCAATTTTACAAAGTCAAAAGCAGAGGATTTCTATAAGGCGATTCAACCTCAACAACGAGTGATCAACTCGCTGCTGAAATAAAATATCAAGAAAAAGAAATTATAAATCAAACGGGTCCCTAGGCCCAATCGCACTCCCTTCAGAAATGGTGTAAGGCAATGAAAGATTCTTTGATTTCTATATCTGCAGTCGACATTTAATGAAGATAGTATTCATTAGTAGGTTTTAATTAGTATACAATTCCAACAAAATTAGAATTGTGTTTTTATTTCCATAGATTGAGCCGTTTTTTGAGCTACAATAGGAGCGGCTCCGCCCACCATGATGCACCGCCATGCTTTATTTTTTATTTATGTGTGTGTGTGTGTGTGTGTGTTTTCCTACTTGTTCATTTGGCTGCAATCCTCACACTACCTCACCTTTAATGCTGATAAAAGCTTTGACACTACATAGACATTTACAACCTGATATCAAAGTAAAAATGTGAGCACAAAGTGTAAATGCAAAATTATTAAATAAATTACACACTGCTGATAAACAACTTTTCTAATCAATCTAGGTTATTCTATATAGACGCTTTTAACATGATCGAATATTACAAAAATTATCTGAAAGCAAAAAAGGTAAATGCAATAAAAACAAGTTTCTTAGCTTTAATTAAACCTTTACTTTGGTCCTTTTTGTTGACTTTCTGAGTTGGTTTTCAGTTTATTAATATTTACATTATGTTGATGTACTAGCTAACATTGCTCTACATAATTTCAAAATATGCATGGATTCATTCATTATATAGAAATCCTTATATGTCCCTTAACCATGGCTCAGGTGGCCGTTGTCATAAAATAATATTTAAGTTAATTCTGGGCAGGTGACTGACTTTAGTCTTTAAATATATCATGATCCTTTCAAGAGCATGTAACTCATCCAGTTGTAGTTTCCAATGGAAATTTCCAGGGAATGATCAGTTGTAGCAGAAGTGAACAATTATAGGACAACAATGTCTTTTTCATTGGTTTTTGTGTTTACCCGGAAACAGTAGTGCTCCTGTTTCTGATTGGCTCGTGGACAGATGATATGTTTTTTGATGCAGTTGTGGATGAAATCATAGGCCATCTGTGCATCTCTAATTGGTTGATTTCGCTTATAAATCTGTCAAATTTGAGTTCTCTACATGCACTTATGTAGAAGGGCCTTTTGAAACTCAGAAAAAGTCATGTGCTTGTCCTTTTTTCAGGATATTGTTAATTCAGCAGGATAAATGCATAAATAATCCTCAGTTGACTGAGACCATGCCGACTATGAGGGATTAAATTAACTACGAAGGGGTCAACCATATGGTGCATGTGTCAAGGAATTAATTGTTCCCTGAGAAAAATGAGTCTCTCCTGATTGAAATTACACCGTTGGCTGATCTGTTCCACCTCACATGACCCTCCTCTGACTGACAAGTCCAATAACACTAATGAGACCCGTGCAAGGGCTAAACTGGTAAATAAATCATGGCGCACAGGTGTGTAGCGCAGAATCCTTACGTCCATGTTGCTGCATGATACTGTTTTCATAAAGACTTTTATGTGGATGAACAATAACCTCTTTAACTGAGACCGAAAAACCTATGAGACACACGTGACATCCTCTATTCCGAGCACTCCACTTATTGAGTTATTCCCTGGTGTTGGAACAGAAAGAAAAGTGAGTATAAAGCGGGACAAAATATGGGAAAGACAGATTAACATTATACCAAAGGCACGGCAAGAACATTTGGGATACAATTAGTTTTTTCTTTATCCCCTGCAAAGCTTTTCAAATCTAAAAAAGATCACTGGCCTTGTAAATCGAACCAGATCCACACTCTATGTGTGCTTAGGTTACGGACTGGAGTTCACAAGTGATAAAATCTCACGAGCATGTGACTCTCCTTGGAGCTGCCGATAAGAAACGGAATATAGAATGTCTCTTAAAGAAATGAATAGCACGCCGTGCCAGAGTTCATGCGGAGGGCGAGCAGATGGTGCGTCGGGGAGCGCGGAGAAAGCCGAACTCGTTCCGTCGTGTTGATATTGAGGCGAGATGAAAGAAGAGAATGTATATATGATTTACGAACTTGTTTCCTCGTAAATGGACGCGAACGGGGTTCTCCGGTAGACTGAAAACCATAAACAGTTTGCTCTTGAAACCCCTTCTTACATGTAGTGAAACCATGAGAGCGGATGCATACGTGTAATGGAGACATATATACGAAGAAACCAAGTTTACCTATAGAGTGGAGGCTTAGCTTTTTGCCCTGCAGCACAGCACTGCAGGTGCAGACAGAAAACGGATTCATGACTAACAAATTAGATTTTTTTTTTTTTTTCTGTGCAGTATGCATGTATTTGAACCAGTCAGTGTACCAGCTTTATAATAACATAAAGGTCCAATGTGCCTATTTTTATATCAAAATAAGATCAACATTTAGCCAAATTAAAAAACAATAATGTGACATCATCAACATGGCATCATTACATCCACATCTGACCTGGTCATGACTAAATATTAATTTATTTTCAGGATTTTAACCTTTAAATGGCAAACTATTAGAAATAAAGTGACCTGCGGCCCATATGACTGACATCAAGCCGCACACGTACACACAATCTACGCACAGCACGTTTTGAATGCCAAATAAAAAAAAACCTTGAACACACCCATCCACCCACCCACACACACACACACACACACACACACACACAGTAGCCTGCAAAACTCATTAATGCATGAAATGGATGACTTGCTCTGAATCAGAGGGCACATCAAGATGTTATCATAAAAAAATGCACGGTAAAGCCTCAATTGATGTGAAAAAGATATACTGATAACATGGCATTTTTGTTTTTTTTATGCATCAACGTGAGCTGAAGCTGTCAGCGGATGTTTAAAGTAGCATGCGTCATTTATCATATTTATTGCATTTCACTTTTCACCTGTAACCCACTGTTCCAACCCCTGCCAAGCGTACAGACCGTTTGCAATATTTTATTTCCTGTGGCCTTTTTTTCCACCCCTACTTTTTCAGGAAGGCTGCTACCCCGGAGATACCTTCCTTTTGTCCTTTACCATTAACATCACGTTACTCTGAAGCAGCTCTGGCAGAAGGTGACACAAGGTTGAGGTTGAGCGAGAGCCAAGATCCACTCCCATAATCTTCCAGGGTTGAAACGTATGCTCGCCTGCATATAATCCCCCCCAGTTGTGTGTTCCTTTTTTTTTTTTTTTTTTCATCTCGCAGTCACAATTAATGTCTTCTCGGACATGCCCTTCCTGTCCGGTGCCGGGGTCAGGTGTGCCAATAAGCTGTGGGTTGCTGCTTCCAGATGTACCAGAGCATATGTCCGTATTGAATGAGAACGGCACAAAGGTGGAAAGGGAGGCCAGCGTGTCATCTATCCCAGTCGACCTAGCAGCTGAACTAATAGATCTGCTGCCAGATAGACAGGAAAGGCTGGATCAGTCATTCGGCAGCGTCTTTACAGCTGGGGCCCGAGAAGACCAAGAAATGTTTGGACCCTGTGCAGAGGGAGTAAATGTTTCCTTTTGTCGGTCAGTTTTATCAAAGGGAGGCCCCGGATAAAAATCTTGGAGCGTATATAAATCACATCTGCAAACAATTTTTCAAATGTTAGCTCCGTGTCCTCGAGACTCTTTTCATTTGTGTTTTCCGAAGAGGAATCCGTGACAGGTAAACACACATTTAGCTGCTTTAGAGATCAAACGGACGTTTGATTGGGAAAAATGGGGGCCGTAATGAGGCTTGATTCGTGCAACGGCGCAGTTCACACACATGTGTGCGTGAGAGGTCACGGCTGTGAAGGGAGTCAGGGGTCAATTAATGGTACATAAGAGGATTCACCAGCGAGGGTGTCACCTTAAATAAAATCATAAATGATCATCCGACCACATATTTTCATTTCAGAGGAGGGGACGGTTAGCTAAAACAAACACTGCGTTCCCCATCGGTTGCCTGAAAGGTGTTGCGCGGCCACAGCAACATCTGCATACCTCAAACGTCTGCACCCGTGTCAAATGTACTGAGAGGCGTATGAATTATAGATTAGAAGCTTAAGCCTCCAACAGTGATTGATTGTTTTGCCATCATTAGTCGAAGAGCACTCCTATGAGAGCAGAACACACGAAGCATGAGCACACACAGACACACACACGCACACACACAATTCAATTCATGCATGTATACACATGTGCACTCAAACATTATACACATGTGCAATCAGCTATTTTCATCATGAGTCAACCTGCTGACTGTTTTCCTGATGAATCGATAATGGCTGTGGTCTGTAAAATGTCAAAAAAGCAAATTGTTGACTATAGTTCAAAACAAAGCAAAAATCTGTTATGGAGGAGTAACCAAAACCAGAAAATGGAAATGTGCATTTCAGAAAATTCAAACTGTGTATGATTTCTTTTTTTCTTGCTCAAAAGCTTAAGCCTAAGACCTTTATTAAGATACAGTATATCAAATGCTCTGCCTAGAATAATGTATCTGTAACAACTAAGATTACCAACATGATGTATAACATGCATATTTTATGCCAGACACCACTCCAGATGTGAACTTTTTGCATAAACTTTTTGAGTTACAAAAAAAAAATGCATCCATTACCACTACACTTTCATGAAATATTCTAATAAGCTGCAAACTATTGTGTCAAGCTCACGAACATATTTTCATGAGAATTGGGGACTCCAGTACAATGATGAGTTGCAAGGGTGGGTCATTTAGCACTCGCATTATGGTACAATATTATACAGTATGTCAAATTTGCAAATCGGATTGTTAATTCCTCCGAACCCAATATGCCTGATTCCAATACAAAAATTGGAAAAGCAACACAGAGGGTGGATTTAGGCCTTTTTCTGCTCATAAGGCCATTCTCCAGCAGATATTGATGTGTATAAGAATTTGTGTGGGTCTGGGAGGCAGTGGTGGAGTCTGGATCATTAAATTGAAAAGCGTTTTCGTAATTTGGTTTCATATAATGCAAAAAGAACACAGAAAGGACAATACTCTGTTTCCGCAGTGTTAAAGGCTGGAGTCTCCTAACCACAATCAGATGCGAGGGGGTTGAAATGTTATATCGGTTTTTTTTCACAGTTTAGTATGTTCGCTTTGCCCGAAATCATTTTCATTTAATGACTAATGACGCTGTATGATTACCAATACTCATGGAGTCAATACCAATCGCACCACAACCGACCAACAGAGCTCAGATTGAACTTGAAACACAAGACTGGAAAACTACGAAAGTTGGTTCAAAACCTATGAATCATCGAATTTCAGATATTGTGGATGGATGTTTCCCCAGTCGAAAAACCACATGGAAACATCTTCTAACTGGTCCAGAATCTGGGCTAATATGGTGCATGGATGAACTTGATAACTGGCAGAAGAAGCTTTGAAAAGGATCCAGTCTACAGCCTATACAATAGATGCTTGCAGAGGCACGAGTTTGACTCAAGTTTCCTTGGAATCATGAGGCTGGAAACTCTTAACCTATGTCGATCACCATGGTAATCAATGTTGCACGGCTAACCTAGTCATGTTTTTTTTTTTTTTTCATGTAAACACTTTTAAACTCTGTGAACCTGATGCATTTATATCAAACCTGTAATTAAACAATATGACTTCTCCATGACAACTGTCAAACCTTTGAAGGGTCATCCAGGTCAACCATATACAAACCAGTGAATGTGATATTAATGGACATTTTTATTACCTCCACCAAGGAGGTTATGGTTGAGATTTTTTTTGTCCGTGAGTGCTTGTTTGTCTAATTCTCAGCAAAAGACCTCAAAAGGTTTTGGCCAGATTGTTGTCAAATTTTCAGCAAATGCTGGGAATGGTACCATGAACAGATGATTACATTTTGGTAATGATCCTTAACGTGATGCTAGTTTCTGGATCACTCTTTGTTGTTTGGTGACATTGCAGTAAATGGACCTTCAAACAGGCTCCAGGTCTTGCACCTGCAGAGCTTGTTTTCTTTGTAAACTACAACCTGACCTATAAGAGGAGACTTTGACCACGCCTAAAATATTTACTATGCAATCACAAAGTTGTAGTGTTTTTTTTGTCAGAATAGCAACTTTATTTTTGTGTAACCTATAACTATGTTTTACAGTCGCCCCCCTTGTAATTGTCAGATGGCGTCTTTAATCGTCTAGGTGCAGAACCTTGACGTGTGCATTGTGTTTTGTACCAGGGAGGCTTTGTTCCGTGCTTCAACTAACCAGGTCACTCCATTGGCTCAACTTTACCCTGTGTGTCAGCAACAATCACGAGTGATGAAAATTGACACCTTTCATTCCACAATAGTGTGTGTGTGTGTGTGTGTGTGTTCAACAAGTACAGGACAACAATGTTGGGTGGGAGTCACAGTATGCTTGACAGAGATCTGCTATTCTAGTTTTTTATTGGTATCGCTCTTATAATTGTTTTTCCCTTTGTATTGTCTTTTTAACCCATTCTATATAGTATAGTATGTATAGCATTTTTTTTTTATTTTACTATTTTATTTATTTTCTCTATTAAATTAGATCTATGTATTTTATATACCCCAATAGGTCTTATTTCCTGCCTCTATCCTTCAATGAGCTGGGATTGGCTCCAGCAGACCCCCGCGACCCTAATGCGACCCCAACCGTCATTTTATATAATTCTTTAAAGTTCTTTATAATCTTTTATAATGAGTTTAATATTCAAGTTTTATTACAATCTATATTACAGATATTTCTCCATAGCTTTGACCTTATTTTTTCTTATATGTACTGGTCTCAAATATTTCTTTCTTCTTATTTATTTTTCTTGTTTTTACATTCCACACTCTACTCGTTTTTATCCTGGTAGTATTTGAATAATATTTTTTTATATTTCTATTAATCATTGCTGTGACTTGCTGTGTGTTAATTTAGATCTTTAATCTTGCTAAATAATAATAATAACTCAATTTTTTCCAAGGGCAACAATTCAAAAAAACAGACACAACACTGAAACACTGAAAATGTTGCTGTACACTTGGGCCATTATCTCTCAAGTGTGACAAAGTATTTCATTAGAAAACCCAGGTGGCGTGATTTGTCGGGGATTAACTCGTCTCCAGCTTTGTGTACCTCCCACAACAAGAGCAAAAAAAACCAAAAAACAACATTTTGGCTTGAGTGGCAGGGTGTCTTTTTCGGATCTGATAACAATCTGAGCTGGCTGGAATTCCCAGGAATTCCAGTTGAGGAGACACCGAGGAGCCACGTCTCACTGGGCAGGTTTCTCCGTCTCCCTATCAGCGGCTGGCTGCGCTGACAGATCCCATCAGTGCTTTCAACGCCGCTCCGCTCTCCCACATCCTCGCCCCGGCGCACAAACTCCTGCATGCCCACTCGCACTCAATCAGTCACCATCCCCTGACTGCCATTTGCTCTTATCTCATGAGTCATTAGGAAAATCTGAACCCGGAGCATAACGTAGATGCGACGGTTGGTATTTGCATCATCGGGCTTGGTGGGACGCGGCGGGCCGTAACGTGAGCGGCTTGTTGCTTTTTTTCTTTTTTTTCGATTAATCTGACACTCCTGCGTGTTTTCTCACACCGTTGGCTCGGCCGGCTCAGTGTGATGTATCTTTTTCTCTTATCAGTGGATTCCTATCAGGTCAGCCAAACATGTCAGAGTACAGTGATCTAAGACATTTTTCTGCTGCTCTGCTCGGCGAGGCTCAGCGGGTTGGAAGAATGCGGCTCTGCCATCTCAGTGTCTTCACTGATTACAATATGCCTGTTATGTATGTGTGTTTGTGTGTGTGTGTGTGTGTGTCCTTTTATATTTTAAATAATAAATAGAGTGTAAAATAATAAACAACATTGGAGGCATTGGACTTAGACTTTAATATCAATGCTGCATTTGCAACAGAATTCTGTTACATTGGTGTGTAAAGGGCAATATAAAAACAAGTATAAAACATATGCAAAAAATATCAATCTTAATCTTGTTTTTGGTACCAACATTGAGTAGAATTATATTCAAATATTCATTTTTTTCAGTCAATTTAGTCTTGTTTTCTTAAAATAAGTAATATATCTTTCTCCTTTTTATCTAAGTGTTGTCTTCATCTCATATTGTAGACTTTTTATCTCAAATTCTTCGATTCTTCTTATTCAATGGAATAATATAATTAAAGATAATTGTGCCTAATATTGGGCTAATTGTACTATAAACAAAGTATGACAGGATTTCATTGTTTTCAGCGTAGCTATAAATTATCAAAAACAATCATAAATAACTATAAATAAATATGAACGTATATGACTACAGAAACACTTTGAGTAAAGTGTCATATTCTATATTAAGCAGCCGTGAAGAGCATCCTGAATAACTGGGCTTATTTTGGTGAAAACTTGGTAATTGGGTGAAGAATTAGCGGAGGACCAACCCATTACATTAAGTGGTGGATCCCACTTATGTCATTTGTATAATGACTGTTTTTGTGTTTCAGTGTCTCTTAGTGGCTCCTGCTGGTTGACAGAGTCTTAGTGGTTGAAAGAGCAGTTATTTCTCTATTACATGTGTATTACACTTTGTGTAAAGTGTATTAAACAAACATGTGATACACTCATATTTATTCTAATATCTTTTTGTATGAAGTATCTAAAATTAGTTTGAGTACAACAACTAGTAATTGAGTATTTTTGATAACGTTTTTCCTACTTTTACTAAATTAAAGTATCTGAGTAGTTTGTCCATCGCAGCCTGATGTTGATTCAGCCGTTTACCATCCTAGTTTTGGAAATATAGTGATAAATATCTGTTGTGCTGCATATTTACACGTCAAATGAAAGATTCTCTGTGCTCTCCTAGTGCCATTGTGGTACATGAATTTTATTTTATTTGATCTTGCACTTTGTTTTTATTCTGTACATCATTATAATCTGGAAGGCACTTTGAAAAGTGCTTTAAAAAAAAAAAATTAAAAAAAAATGTCTCATTACTTGGTCGTAATGGATGTTTGCACTGCTCTTAGTTCCTAGTAACCGACCCCATGTCCTGGTCGGGTCGGGATTGTATTTACTTTCGTACTTTTGTGCACACATTCACCTTTCGTAAGAAGCGATTGCACCTGCTTTCATGTGTTCCTGTGTGCAGCGATGTGGTTTTGGGCTTCCTGCCCACAAATTCTGACTCTGCCGTTGTTGTTTCTCTCTCTCCTCTACTTGTGTTTTTGGAATTTTGCAAGACAACCACCATGTTACCACTGACAATTTTATAGCGGTGGTGACATGGACTTGGCACTCTGCGGAGGTTCAGCAGAGTATGGAACATCCTTTTTTTTTTTTAATTCAGGCTGCCACCCTGAGACTCATTTAGTCAAAGTAATTAGGGGGTTGTGTCAGCAGTGCTACTAGATTGAGTAATACACTATAATTCTGCTCGAAGTTAATTTCTCTCTACTCTCACATGACATTTGCCACACACAAAGCTACGCACACTCACCGATGCGCTTGTGCATGCACCTAAACCATGAGTAGCGCATGCACGCGCACACACATACACACGGTGGTTAAGCCGCTGCACAGTATATCTCCTGTCTTGTCTGGTTTCTGTCCACACATGTAATCAGAGTGTCGTCGGCTGAGAGTCTGCAGTCATTTTGGCTTCAGAACGCACCGGTGTGTGTGTGTGTGTGTGTGTGTGTGTGTGTGTGTGTGTGTGTTTAGAAGCCAACCCTAATTATCCCCGTCTATCCAAACAGAGAATGGTATCTCAGAACATGGAGGAAAAAGGGACAGAAATCCCTGACTCTTCTTTTACTAACCTGCCACGTTTAGAGTCTCGAGGCAGTCATCCGTCTGGTCGCAATTCAGCGATCCAGCGATAATTTTGGCATCTTTCGGTTCATCTTTTGTTTTACTTTTTTTTGCTGTCACGGTTTATCTCACAGCTCTCATCAACCTTCTTGTCTTCAACAGTAATAGAAACATAGACAGCTGTTTCAGCGAACAAAAAAAAAGAAGCTTACACATAACATTCCTGTCTGTTAATCAGAACGCTCCTTCCTCGTTGCTGTTCGGGAACCGCACGTCGTTAAATCAGGAGAACCTTCTGTTTTAACATCTGGGGAACACTCGAGTAATCAGGTTGCTATTTGGTAACCGCATTCTAAAGAATGTTTCTATTCAACGTAACATCCCTAAAGTTTTCCATTTTTACCCTTTGCCCGTCCACAGTGTTATACAAACCAGGTTTTTATTTGGGAACCAATGTAACATCCATGATCCATGATTGTGAGGGGTATATTTGCAATGTATCATATAACCCTTGCACAATGTTATGAAAAATGTTGTATTCCTGGAAAGTTCCTTTTTTTTTTTAATCTAGCAAACATTTCCACTAACCTTGTCAAAGCATTCTTAAAACATAACCAAAAAGTATGTTGCACGTAATCGTGCCATTCATCGAGGTAATGTTGTGCGGGAATGTTCAAAAAAACTTTCCTAGAACCAAAAAATGTTAAAGTATGTTTCGGAAAACCCTCTTTTTTTATAGTTACCTGCTCAGCGCCGAGCAGCAGCTTCACTCTCAGCTCATTGTGCTCACTGAGACGTGTTTCAACTAGTGACACTATCGTAAATACAATGTGTCATTGTGCATTCCTCCCCATAAAACTTCAGTAAAACAAATCTCCATCAATACATGATGCCCTCCAACACTATTACACTACTTAAAACACACAGTAAAAACCAGTTTAATTGCTCGCTGTGACTGATTTTATAAGCTTCTGGAAAGGTACAGCATCAACTATTCATCAAGTGTTGTCATGCTGTCATCACATTAACATTCCTGTCTAAGCCTCGTGTCAAGATGTGGAAATTCTCCAGCAAAAACAGAGCGCTGTGCATGCAACAAACAAACAATGTAATGGAAAGGAGGAGGGGGGGGAAATAGCCGAGCAGGAATGCTAC
Source organism: Eupleurogrammus muticus (assembly GCA_036785175.1). Lineage (NCBI taxonomy): Eukaryota > Metazoa > Chordata > Actinopteri > Scombriformes > Trichiuridae > Eupleurogrammus > Eupleurogrammus muticus. The sequence continues at coordinate 16,673,250 of JAYKQN010000018.1, read as the reverse complement.
TTTTCCTGCTCAGTTGTTACATCAACAACCCAAACTCTTTTTTAATTATAAGATGAAATTGGGAATCCGGAACATTTTCAATGAAGTTGGGATTTCAAGGTTTCAAGGTTCAAAAGACAATAATCTTTCCCCTCTACATTTATGTTTGTAAGGTATAATGCATCGTTATATATTTCTAGTATTACTAAAAAAATGTTAGAAGTACATCTTGTGTACTGGTAGTACTCCATAGAATTTGAATGTAGCACCACTAATCTATGATCACCATCCAGAATGGGCCGTGCTACTATTGAGTGTGTGTGTGTGTGTGTGTGTGTGTGTGTGTGTGTGTGTGTGTGTGTCATTGGACCAGCTGTCTTCCCAGCCAGCACCTGTGCTGCAGAAGACAAACAATTTAATCGTGAAACTCTCCTAGGCTTTCCAAATGTTATGGGCCTGAATGGATTAAATGCAGATGGTGAAATTAATAATTTCACACGTGTCGTGAGGCTCTGAAATATTCATCCACTGTTTAATAGATGCTCCTTTTTGCCCATGATTGTTGAAGGTAAATAATGCTTTTTTGGGGCTCAATGACAGACTCGTCGTTGTGATTCAATGGTTTGGTCTCTAGGTGAAGTTTGCTTTAAAGTTGCTCCGGGGGCTTTGCTCCTCTGCAAATCAATGCAGAAGAGCAAAGAGCTGCAGTACCTCATCTGACCCCATGAGGCTAGCTCCTCACCCCCATTGACTCGGATTAAAATGCCCAACTTTTCAACTGAAATATAGATGTTTGCATCCTGCTACAAAACATGCTATCATTAATGTAGTTATAATTAACCTGTTTAAATTTGGATAATTCTTCAAACTATGCATTATTAAGGAGTTACAAGCTTTGAGTGACAGGTGGCCTACCACTAGGGGGCTGCAGGCTGCTCGGTACAACTCCTGACCAGCTCCACATTCTCATGCATATATCTTCATGTTTGTTATTTTGCCACATTTCAGGCTTCAAAAGTAAAGATATAATATCATTAGGACACAATTGTGAAGTGGAACAAAATGTTTTGAATGTTTTTAGAAAAAAAAAAAACTGAGCACAGTGAGTTCACTCCAGATATTCCTTGAGGATTTCTGAATGATCTAGTGTTGCCCTAAATTACTAATGATGATAAATGGAATCCACCTGTGTGTAATCAACTATAAATGCACCTGATTTGTGAGAGTCTTAGAGCACAAACAGCATCATGGAAACCAAGGAACACACCAGGCAGGTCCAAGATAATGTAGTGGAGATGTTTAAAGCAGGAGCAGGATATGAAAAAAATATAGAGAAATATAAGAAAAAAAAAGTACAATCGACAATGGAGTGGTACAAAACTAAAATATCCAGGTATTAGAAAGCGAGGTCAAAGGCCAGACCTCAATCCTACTGAGAATCTGGAAAGATCTGAAAGCTGCTGTTCACAAACACCCTCCATCTAACCTTACTGAGCTGGAGCTGTTTTGCAAGGAAGGATGGAAAAATCTCAGTCTCTAGATGTGTGCAATCGCAGCAAAAGGTGGTTCTACAAAGTGCTAACTCTGGGGAGGCGAATAATTTCGCACACCCCACTTTTAAGTTTTTTAACAAAAGTTTAAATAATCATATAAATTCTGTTCCACTTCACAATTGTTTCCCACTTGATGTTGATTCTTCACAAAAAAAAAGATCCAATTTTATATCTTTTTGTTTGAAGCCTGAGGCAAAAAGTTCAATGGGGCCAAATACTTGGCACTGCATTTCTGCAACACAATACATATGTATAATATCAACACTGTTATTCATTCACTGCATCCTTTTGAAACGTAGTTATTTTTTTATGATGAAATTCTGGCCAATTCTTACGCATCGCTCCTTTAAATAATGAATGAAATGGTGAAACATGACGAAGCACTACAGAGCTTGGCTTCTTTCTGTATGGAGATTTCAAGTTCCTCCTGGAATGATGCCGCTGGAGTTAGTGAGGGACAGCCCGCTGGGTGAACTGAATCCCTCCGTCCTCCAAAGACAGGAGCCAGCGAATGGAAAGCACTTCCTGTGTCTAGTCTGCATGATTTCCTTCCCACAGGCCAACGACACGCAGCTAAGGTGAACTGGGAACTTGGAATCTGCCTGGAGATATTAATATCTGAAACGTACCGTAGGTATGATGAGAATTCAGAAGTTCCTGTCTTAATCTGTAGCTAAAATTAGAGTTACACTCTCCAGCACCTCCTTATCTTTCTGCAGAAGCATTCCAGACGTTCCTGTCAGCACCGGAAAAAAAAAAAAAAGCAGGAGTTCCTCTCTCTGGACAGTTAACCCTCTTTGATCGAGCGCTCATATTACCGTCGAGGCCGGACCCCGGCGAGTCGCGAGATACCCGCTCTGCGTGTAATCAATCACGATGATTGTGACTTAAGTGCTGCCTTTCTGAGCTCATTGTCTCATGCGATCATCTGTTCATGTTTGAAAACGATCGGCGCGGCGAAAGGGGGCCGACTTATCTCACACACGGTAGCGTGTCTCACACTGACGTACTACGACATCTGCTACGCGTCTGGCTGATGTGCAGGAGGGATCCGCTTTTGTCTAGAGGCTTTTTGTCCTTCATATTGATGGTCTCAGGGTATAGTGTGTATGATGTCTCTTTAAAACAAATTCTTCATTTTGAACTATAAATAATGACCTGGCAACAATGATTTCATACGTCTATGAAACGACACACATATATATATATATATATATATATATATATATATATATATATATATATATATGCAAAATGTATAGACAATGTAGTCAAGACATTGACATGGACATAAATAATCACTTTAAATAATAATTTTCTCAGTCATCTTTCGTTCGTCAAAGAATGTTCTATCTGACCAACTGTTGCCCATTGGGTTTTCTAATCATTCATAGCAAAACAATGTAGCGCTGGAGTGAAGGTTGCTATGGAGATATTGCGTTAAATAGCAGACATAGAATAGTCAGTAACCACCCTAATAATGTATAGAGTGCAGTGAACATACAGTGTTTTTCTTTCAAAAATAAGGACATTTCTAAGAGGGCTTTTGAATAGTAGTGTGTGTATATATACATATACTGTATATTTTAAAAGGGGAATGGGGTAAAACAAACTTGATTTATAAATATCATCATAAAATATACAGAGATGCTCTCTTCCTTTTGATTTTGGGGACGTCTTTTTTTTCACATTATAATCTTTCTGAAATGTTATATTTAAAAAAAAAAATAGTCATGCATTATATAAGATGGAGCCAGGTTCAAAATTGATGTTTCATTTTGTTGACAGATTAGAGTCAGAGGATTTTACAAAGGGAATTTTATATATCTTTTCATCACTCCAAAAATCTGAAAATACGGTAAAAAAAAAAAAAAAAGAATCCAGCATGTTTTTAGCGATAAAATGCTCTATAAATCAGACTACTCTATGAATGATATATGAATACACCGCCGTATGAAACCCCCTAGAATATAAATAGAGAATATAGTTAGGATTTCTGTAGAAGAGAAAAAAAAATAAAGTAAAGTTTCTTTAGTGAAGAATTTCTTCACAATGAGACGTCACATGACATGGTGGAGACAACACAGGCAGCGACCCTGTTGGGTTATATAAATACATGAATACTCTGACCACATTGGTAAAGCTGTAGGAAACAAACTTTAAAGGCCCTAAAAACATGATTGAACTCAATCACACTCTGCTATAAGCAAAAACAACTTTTTGATTTGAGATATTTCTGTCTTTGGTGTTTGGTTTGAGCCCTGGCTCTAAGCTGTTAGACCTTCATCCTGCTTTGCGTGGCGGTATCACTCTTCTACCTGTGACTCCTCGTGTTCAGCCGATCCCTCGTGAACACATCGAGGCAGGAAAGAAGTGGGAAGAGCAAATGAAAAAAGTGCTCCGCAGTTTCACTTTAGTCATCACTCCGGTGCAGCTCTCACTTGGGGTTTGATGCTGAGTTCCTGCCTTTGAGCAAACAGTTGATATTCCCCTGAACGCGTATGTGTAATATAAAACAATCACTCATCAGGTACCAGATCAGGAATGTCTGAGATCCAAAAGGGCTGCGTTGAGAGCACACAGCATGAGTAATTCAACACGCCATCCACAGAACACCTTTGTGTTTTTTTTTCTGCTGGCGATGAACATCAGACATGTCACAGTGCGCCGCTCATACTCAAAGTGGTGCTGAGTTTTTCCACTTAATTATGGCCATCTAGAGACCTGAGGAAGAGAAAGTTTGACTTTAAATTGATAAATCATTACCAGATCTAATGGGAGGACAGCGTGAAAATGGTCATCGTGCTGAGACTGTCAACTGTCCATTTGTTTCTTTGTCATTATTAAACTATATGAATAATGTTTGGATCAATGCCATAACTGTGGTGTAACCGTTGGTTTAACTCTCTTTAAAAATGATAATAGACTTTTAGAGACCTGGTGAATGCTTCTTATGACCTTTTTAAAAAAAAAATCTTGACTTTCTCATCTTGTGAACCATTATTTGTCACTGACCCATTTAGAATATGCAAATACTAAGTGAAAATGAAGAGGTGAAGTCAGTCCTCCTTCCCTGACCTCTGACCTCTGCTGCCAGTAGAGCCAGGAGGAGACAAGTTTACAATAATTCTCCACATTTTATGATTTGCATCAAACTCACACAGACAGGCCTCAAGCTGCTTGTGTAAAACAGCAAGGGTGGATGTAAAACTGCAGACGGCAGAATGGATGTCACTTCTCGACATGTCTGACACCACATGTTTATGCTGGATGATAAAGCATTTGCTCTTTACTCACAAAGCTTTTATTGAACTCAAAGTAACAGGCATAATGTTAGTTGTCATCGACTCCAGGAATCTTCCAGTTTTCTTTATCTGATTACTTGTCCACTGTGTGTGTGTGTGTGTGTGTGTGTGTGTGTGTGGAGGGCTGATCTCAGTGGCAACAGACTGCTGAGCAGACACAGAGACGTCTGTAGAGTCAAGTCTCAAGTGTCTGCGTTTGCAACCTAGAGACTAAGTGAATGGTTTTGAATCGCAATGTCTGTAAAAGGGATTTGTGCCTCAGGAGTACAAACGTTTAGGATTTTTTTTTTATATTTATTTTTCAATTGGCTCAGTAATGGCTTGAAAAACAGAGCAAATGCGATATCAAATTCCCGTTGGCTCAAACTGCAGCAGAAACATTCTAATTCACCAGCTTTTACTCACACTTTATAATATAGAACCGCAGGATTCCACATTTTGTAATCAGTCCTGTAATGGCTTCAAAAACAGAGTAAATGCAATGTAAAGTTCAATCTGAGGCAGACGGCACGGCTTCCCCCTCGCTGCCAGAGACGATCCCGGCAGATAAACATTGGGCTGATGTCTGAGTTTTGGTCTTATGTTTACTAATTTCATTGCAGAAAATCCTTTTTATTGGGTTTTACGTCCAAAAAACCCTTTTACTTTTACTTTAAGGGCAACTCGCGTCCAAGTCCCCAGTGGAAATTATGCCCTATGGTATACAACTCCTGTTCACTCTGCTACACAGACATAAACCAAGGAACTAAAAATGATGTGAAACAGAGATCACTGGATCACTTTAAACCTTTATATTTAAGATGCAGAGGAGAGACTAATTGCACCTGATGTGAAAAGTTTGATAAACTAAAAGTTTAACTTCTATTTCCATCTGTAGGAACCCATCAAAGTGTTTTTTGGACAAAGATGCAGATTGCTGCTGAAATGGATGAGGCAGATGGCAGGATTCTATAAATAATGGTCTATGTACTGTGTATAACAAACATGACCAAGTACTGTTTTATTTTTCATATATATTTTTGTTTCTAAAATCATCACATAGCAGTCTCTTTACCTCCTCCACTCATATATGGACTGTGTGTAAATCGTAGAAACACCTGATCATGTTTATGGTCAAAAGCAAAAAAAAAAAAGGTTTTGCTCCAACACTGCTACCCAAACATATGCTATTATTTGTGCAACTCCATGGTCTTGATAACTTAAGATCCAGATGTCTAATAACTACAATTCTTCCTCCAGTATAAAATAATGAAAAAAAACAAGATGTAAAAATGTGTTTCATAAAAATGTGGTGCAAACGAGGATAAACGTTAATTGCACACATGAGGACATTATGAGGCAGCCATATAATCAGAATCAGATTTATTGGGCAGGTTTGTGCTTGCCAAATGGGGAATTAGACTCCAGTCTCTGTACATTAGTATAAAACACGAATTAACAAATGTCAAAGAAAAAGACTACGCGTTAAAAAGGAATTAGGAGTTAAGGAAGTACATTGACCAAAATGTAGCATGCCTTGTTGGGATTAAAATGAATAACAAAATTGCAAATTCATTGAGGTTTGAACATTTTTTCATAATACACAAGTCAACAAAATATTTAACATGAGTCTAACCATTTAGGCATTTTAATCTGGAAAAGTTTCATACCGGACCTTTAAGCATGAACCTATTTCACAGTCACAAGCAAATCCACCAATTATCATGGTTCTTCAGGGTGCTAACACACCTTCCTGCAGCTCGAAAAAAAAAGCACACACACACACACACACACACACACACACACACACAGGCACTGACCTCATGCTTGAGTCCTGTATCTGTACATGATGCTAAGGCAGCAGTCCACAGTGAATTGAGAGAGGACATAAACAACATCAAGTGAAACAAAACGCTGGGCTAAATCTAGGACAAACCTCTCCCACAGGAGCCTACTGTGAATGATATCATTCAACAAAGTACAGACAAACACTCGACTGTAACACCATCCATTCCTCCAGCATGTTCAGACGTACTGTACGGCCGCTCGGCAGCGAGAGAGATTATGAATACTTCTTTGCCTAAACGGCAGTTGTATCATAAGCTACGATTCTAAATAAGACTCACGCCCGCGGCATTTATAGTAAAATAGTTTTTTACAACTTTTGAGTTTCTCCAAAGATGAAGATACTGCGGGGTAAATACTTTAATCACAAACAGGCCTTGAAGATGAGTTCAGATTCAGATATCTGCCCTGTTGCCCACTGAAAAACGAGAAGCTCGTGAAGGCGAGCGAACGCGTTTCACAACCGGCTCATTATTGCTCCGCTGGAACCTGGAGTAGTTTAGGAAGGCAGGAGAAACAGGGGAACAGCGTGTGCTGGATAGAAAAGGGAAGGAGCAAATTGTCTTTGCATAAGAGGGCAGAGAGTCCACGTGTTCAGGGATGAGGTGTAACGGTAAACACCGGTTTTACCCCTTCGATCTGTTCCTCGTGATGCACTCACCCCACATGACATTCCAGGAATATTCCTTCCAGGTTCCTATTTAGTAACCATCCCACAACAGTAAGGATGTTTTGGGAATGTTTTTGTTGAACATAAGATTCCCTAAACATTCTAATAACCACAAGTCTTTTTTTTTTCCTTTGGGGAGGGGGGTTTTCTGTAACATTCCCCTGATTTAACCCTCTCACAATGTCCTTTGAATGTTGTGCAAATATTGTGCAAATGTTTTCTGTTCAACGTAACCTTCCTTCCTAGAATGTTCTGGGAAACATTTGTTTTAGTTCAGGAAAAAACGTTCCATTTTAATATAGAGTGAACATTAAAGGGCCTCATGAAATGCAAGTTAAAAGGTCTTTTGTGACTTATTTTCCAGTGAACACAAGAGGGATTTAAATCAAATCCTCACATTTAATTGGACCACAAGAAAGTGTGCTGAGCGTTTATATAACACAGATATATATGTATGGATTTTTTTTTTTTCTGAACAACAACAAAGTAGATTGGATGAACTTTTGCAAACGCCCCTGAGTGCAGGATGAGTCATCAAACATTTTAGACTGTTTCACAGAAGAGAAAAAAAAATGGGATTTTGATGTTGAGAAGCATCAAAAATTAAATTTCCTCTATACATATTTGGCCGAGACCAAAAGATACATGAACAATAATACAGGGTCATAGGATTCCATTACTGGATTCTTTTTCCTTAATGGGGAAAGTAACATAAACTAACCTCCCTGCTATGGAAATGAACAGCCAGGGAAACACTGCACATGATAGGCAATTAATTACCCTGGTTGAAGTATAGACAATATGGTTTATAAATACTTCTGTAGAAGTTGAAAGGCTTTTTTACTCAAGTACTGGATTCAAAATTACTAGGAGTATAGATACCGAAAAGGTAAAGTAATAAAGCATTTATATTGCATTACCTGACACCTCTGATTGTAGGGTTTAGAATTACTGGAGTGTGGAATTCGTTTTTTTTTTTTTTAAAAAGAGAGAATGGACAAAAAATAAACATTCGCCCAAGCATTAGTTATGAAAGTGCACCAATTGTGGAGTGAGGTGAACAGGTTTGGGAGTTGGTAAACGGAGGATCAGGCCTTTTGGCAGTCTCTCTGCTGTTTGACAGGATGATGGATGGTTGAGTTGTAACATGGAGAGCTGAGCCCTGGGGGTGAAGCAGCACAACAGAGCCGGATAAATCACCGGCAGAGAAGGATCACAGTCACCTCAGACACAGATCTGCTTCTATACAGGGAGGGGGGGGGGGCTTCCCTCCTCTGTTCTGTTCTCCAGGTCACAGCTAAACATACGAACATATGTAATTACAGTGCTATTACAGCAGAAGAAGTCAGTTATCATCAGCCTACAGCTATAAGCTCTTAACACAACATCCTGCCTGTGAAGGTGGTGAGGGACGTTCGTGCCTTCACACACACACACACACACACACACACACACACACACACACACACACACACACACACACACACACACACACACACACACACAGAGCGAGTCCTCCATGTGCCGAAACATCCGGTGCTGCGCTATGCGATATAGGGATACTTGTCATTGTGAGCGAGCCCGGAGCGGCGGGATGAAAGATAAGTGCATATCCAGAAGGCTCTGGGGTGACAGCCAGAGGCCTGATCAGAGGGAGGGGAGAGAGAGGCGTGAGAAGAGCAGGGTGCAGGCTGAGCGAGGGATAGAGAGAGAGGGAGAGGGAGAGAGAGAGAGCTGTGGGAATACACACAGGCATCATTTGGGTATGGCGCTCACATACACATTTTCAATCAAGGCTTTTAAAGTTAAATAAAACATCAGAGATGAGTCCCAGTTGCATTCTTGTAAATGCATCACTGCATTTACAAGTTGGACTCTATATTGTGTGAGTGGGGCTCATATTCAGTAAGTGTTAGATTTAACAGGTCAGTTATGACTGAAGCTTGTTTGGTTTGTGTCCGCTATGTTTTTAAACATTTTTAAAGCAAAACTGAGGTTTGAGCTTATTGAGATTGGTTCTCATTGTTCCAATACTCATAAACAGACACTTGGATGAAGCATATTTGTCCACTCGCATGTTGAGAGTAGTTGAGAAATTATTCCTCTAAGACGTTAAGAACAGACAAATTGTGCAATCAAATTGCCAAGTGGCTCAATCTGAAGGCTAATTTTATGCATTGGTAGTGATAATTGGTAGCCTATAGTTTCCTGATTTTGCTCTCAAATCACACCAGGATTGCTGCATTTCAATTTGCAAATTTTTCACTTTTTCCATCCCTAACCCCCTGGACGCTCCTAGCTTCAGTGTTGGGAGTAATGCGCTACAAAAGAACAAATTACTGCGATGCTTTGTTTTTGCGTGGAGGACAAGAGTGGCAATAAAACAACAACAGCCAAAATTATCGTTCTCCCACTCTGAGCCTCAGGACGTCAGGAGACTCGTATCAGTGGATATTGTTAAAGATATGAAAACCGCCTTCAACACTGTAATCGCCAGCTTTTTAAAAGATCCCTGTTGCAACTACCAGCAACAACGCCAAGGTCATTTCCAGTTATTTTGATGAGCATAACTGAAAAGTAATACAATAGTAGTGTGATAAATAATGCATTACAGCTTTGAAGTAACCTGCCCAACACGGGTTACGTGGAACGCCACGGTCACGGCGGTGGCGCGTCAGCTGCGAGTGGACAGGCCGATTTCTCAGAAACGCAACTGGAAGGATTTAATCCCCCCCCGACGGCCCGTTGACGATTACTGCCCACCTGCTCACGCTCTTAGACAAACATTCCTTCCGATCGGTGCTTTTCAAAGGGAAGACTGGCAGGTCCCACGGGGCTCCTGGGAGGGGAGGGGGGGTCAGAGGGGTCGCAGCGGTGTTCCCTGAGTTCTTGTGGAAGGTTCAGAGATTCCAGGAGTTCCCAGAAGGACCGGTTTGGCTTCCAGGTGTTATGTTATCAGTTATTAATGCAAGATTTGTGTCATTTCTGGAAATGCTGTGTCGTGAAAACCCGTCAACCCAGTGCACAATGGATACTTATTTGTTTTTTAATGGAGTTCAGGTAGTCCTCATTCACTGTTCATACTTATTTGTGAAGGGTTTTCACTCCTAACTCATACATAACCAACACCACACCACCAATGTTGGTGCATGCACCAAAATAGATGCAAAAAGTGGCAAAGTGCGTATGTAAAAGAGCAGTGTTCCAGACCGCTCACTGGACAGAGGTTTTACCGCATTTCAAACCTAAATAATATCTTTCTCTAAACCTAACCAACTGTTTTTTGTACCTAAACCTAACCAAACATCATGAAATATAATTATAATCTACACTACATAATTAAGATATCAGATAAACCGTTTCCATATGTATGGAAAACAGATTGTAATAGAAGGAAAACATATCGCTTGTGTTACGTCGGGACTAATGGACACTGGAAAGAGAGTGGTGGATCAATTCATGTTCTCTCAGCAATTTAGGAAGTCTCCCTGTGTTTGAGGTTTTAACAAACAAAACTAGAAAGTTGACATGATTCTGTTCAAGAAATTCAGGACAGCAGCCTCAGCCCGGCTGGAGGGGCAAACAGAGGCGTCAAAAAGTGTTTACATTCATTTTATTCATAAATACGAGCCTTTAAATGAATATAAACAGGTAATAAAGAGTGAGTGAGCGAAAATCTATTGAGTATAACACTTACATTTAACTCCCAATATGTGAACTGTTATCACTTTTTGGCACGAGAAAAAAAAATGTTCTATGTGTTCTATTGTCCTTTTAAAGGACAAAGAAAAATCTCTCCTCTGGACATGTTTACACCATCTCAGTCTAGTCACTATGACTTTATAGGTTATATATGTATACAGTATATGAATATAGGTTATATAGGTTATACTACCTATGTAGATATGGTTATATCTGCATAGGTGTATAGAGGCCCATTTCCAGCAGCCATCACTCCAGTGTTCTAATGGTACATTGTGCTAATTACATTAAAAGCTAATGGATGATTGGAAAACACTTGTGCAATTATGTTAGTACAGCTGAAATAGTTTAGCTGGTTAGATAAATAAAAATAATTATTTCTAACCTTGTCAATGTCTTGACTACATTTTTTACTTGTTTTGTATTTGATCAATAAAGGTCTGACCTTTCATGGAAAACAAAAAAAAATTGTCTGGGTGGCTCAACAGTTGTCATGAAAGCTGGGATGAAATAAGAGTAAAAAGTAAATTTTCTTTAAATGTAAGCAGTTGAAAGTTCAGGAAAAGGTGTGTGAAAATGTGAGTAGAAATACCCACGTCACTAAGTATTTGTACTCGGTTACTCGACTCCTCTGGTTGTAAGACGTGTCTGATCTCAGTTCCACCCCAAACCCCCATTATTCCTCACGTCCCCACATGCTCACGTTAAAGAGAGCGGCTCCAAACGCCGGCGTGTAACCTGAGTCTGGGCAGCTGCGCTCTGCGGTCTGTAGCGAAGCCGAGTCCTTTCAACAGATCGCCGCTCCTGTCTGGAGGAGGCGAGGGGGGTGCAGGGCCTCATGCTGAAGACAGAAAACCCATGTAAATCCTAATGTAAAATCAATACATATTCATTTTCAAAAGCCTGCCACCTCCCAAAGGAAAAGTCGAAATTGAGCATTCGATATGGCCACCATTTAAACTGCTGTGCAAAAGTGAACATCGGCCTTTTTCTAAACGTGAGGGAAGGCCGCGGGTTAGCTCAGACGACCCGAGGTGCTCTATCACAAGGAGTGTCGCGGAGGCAACGCACACTTGCGTCATCGCGGGTTTATGCACTTTAGGCCGGCGTCCGTGTCAAAGCGCATCAACTTTGCTGAATAAAAAAAAAAAAAAAAAAAGTCACATCCCGTCTCATCTGTATGTACAGGGGTCGCGCATGTGTGTGCATGGTAGGCGTCAAATGACGCAACGCCACGCAATGCAGCCGGTGTGTGTGTGTGTGTGTGGAGCTCTAGTCAGACGTTAACGCCACGAGCTTCAGCGGCTTCAAGCTCCCCCATCATCACAATGTTCAATGACTCCTCATGTTCAGAGTCATCATCCGTGGCGTTTTGCATTTTCACTCATTTGTTCAGGTTCTTTCCTTGAACGTGTCTCGGATCAGTTGCCCGTCAGTCAAAATATATTGAGCTGTGATCCCATTTCTGTGAGATATTGCATTTTTTTTGGTGTTGCATTGTCCCTTTAAAAGTATTTGAACAGGCAATAGTGGGTGAGTGAGATAAAATCCGTATTAAGTGACTTTTAGGCAAAAACAGCCTTTAATTCATAATATATGAGCTGTCATCTCTTTTTGGCAACAAAAATAATGTTTTATGTATTTATCACTGAAAAAGGCTTTTCACTCAAGAAAAAAAGTGTAAGAGTACCAGTTTTCAAAACTATATATAGTATAGTATGAACCTAAAAGCAATGGAAAAAACGTGTTTTGTCTTAATCTATAATCTATAACTCCCAATGTATGAGTTGTCATCAGTAATTTGGCAACAGGAAAAATATGTTGCAATATGATGCATTGTCCTTTTATAGGTATTATAACAGTGACTGGTTACAATGTATGGCACAGAGCAGGTCAAATAATGCATGTTCTGGCAGGAAAACACTTTTTGGACATAGACAGTCGTCAACAAACAGGAATAAAATAAGACTAATGAGGGTGTTGACTTAATTAAGATAACTAGATGTTTGTGCTTAGTTACTTGACACTTCTGGTTGCCATTGATGCAGTGTTCCCCAAAAGCCACGTATTCACCTACAGGCTCTAATTCCAAATTCACCTGGGAGGAAGTCATCGACACTCCCTGTTTTCCCCTGTAGTTAAATATCATTGAGAGGAGTCACCTCGTCTAATTCTGTTTTTCTGTATATGTGAAGAGCTGAATCAGTCAACTGACAGAAAACTGCAATGATTTTAACCAGCATCATCATCCTCATCATCATCATCATCATCTTTCCAAAAAAACATGAACCAGAGAATGGTTCATGTTTTTTTCCTATTCATGGATTTGCCACTTTTCTTCAGTCATATACTGTAAGATCATAAACGGAACATATTTGCCTTTTAAGGGAGCAAATTTAAATTGCACTGTTATACTATACACACAATTTTCACAACATATGAACAATTAACAGTCAAAATCAGAAAGTGAAATAGCTGATTCAATATGCAATATGTTAATTGCAATTTAGTTTTTGTCTTTTATAGTCAAATGTTTAGGTATTTTTTCAAAAATTAAGTTGGCTGAAATAATAAAGGAATGGATTTATGTTAATATTATTACATGTTTGAAAATGGTCTGACTCACACCTGTATTTAAGACAGCTCCTTTGTGTTTGTAATCACTATTCTATCTACTATTATTAATTATTATTCCAGTCAAGGTGAGTGGGTGGGTGAATGGAAGGGAGGGGTATTGTGCGTTAAAAAGAACAAAAAACAAAAGAAAAATTATATTTATCTTTGCTCTTAAGTCATCATTACTGCTGTTGATTTTTCAATGCAGAGACTTATATTTATTGCCTTCAGGCTTAAAAAAAGTCAATAAAAATGTCTGCATAATCAAAGAGTGGCCCTGGAAAAAAAAAGTGTTAAAAATGAATAAATAAATCTTAAAAAAAAAAGAATCAAAAAGAATATGGACCTGTGTCCTATGCAGCCTACATGAGAACAGGGGTTCTACAGCATTGCAGGTGAAGCTGCTTTGAACTGAGAAAGCGAGAAGGGGCGACGGAGCGGGGGGGAGGCGTCTGGGGGGCGAAGGCGAGGCTGGGACGGAGCGTATCGGATGACGGGGCTTCCTCCGGCAGGAGATGACCTGTCTGAGGAAACCTCTCATTTCTGCTCGGGCACGGGGGGCCTCCGCTCTGCCCCCGATAAGAACCCGCCGGTGTCGGTGTCGGCCTCCAACACCTGTTCATTCAGGCAGCGGAGCGGAAGGCGGGCGGCAGACGGGCAAGCACGGGCGAGCCGCGACTGGCTGTCAGGCCTCGCTGGCTAATGTAGGGGTGCAGCGCGAACGCTGGTCACACGCTGTTTGTATCCCAGCTCCTTCCTCTGGAGCGCTACTGCTTATTTTCTGTCTGCCACTAATAACGTGAGCGGAAACGTCGGCGTGTGCGCACGCGCTTTCTGTGACGCTCGCCAAGAACATCCGTTTGTCGGATTTACTGTGCTCAGATAAAAAAAACAACAGAAACCTGGAGAAACAGCATCTGTGTTGTCAGTAGCGATCACATCTTGTTTACTTATTTATTAAAAAAAAGTGATCACCTAAAATTGTTCTTGTTTTTGAAAGAAAAGCACTGTTTTTTTCCAATGAAGACAATATTAAACGAATCAGAAATTCACTCTATACATCGTTAATGTGGTAAACGACCATTCTAGCTGCAAATGTCTTGATTTTAGTGCAATATCTCCATAGGCGTATAGAGGCCTATTTCCAGAAACCATCACTCCAGTGTTCTATTGGTACATTTGGCTTATTATTTGCATTAGAAGCTTAAATATTAATAGAATAGAAATCCCTTGTGTGATCATGTTAGTACAGTTGAAAACAGTTTAGCTGCTTATTTCATTCTTTGATGAAAGAAAAGTTTAAAGTAGGAAAATTGAAAAGCACGTTTTCTAACCTGTCTTGACCAGTGATGGGAATAACAGCAGTTTTCAGCAAAGGGTGATATAACCAATTCTATATATATATATATATATATATATTATTACTGAAGCTTAGGTCGAAATGAATCTAGGATAGGCAAATATCAATAATCTATATTAATAAGCATCACGCCATTTCCAGTCATGACTGAATGCATGGACTGTTCCTGTTTGTCCTGTCTAAGTTGCTTATGTGTTGGATCATGCACATATTGTTTGTTGCAGTTATAGTTTATTTATTTTTGTCTAGTGAATGAAAAAAAATACTACTAAAAAAAAAAAAAAGAGGTACAACATTTCATAGTGAAACCAGGGAAGTGAGGCTGTAACCATTTGGTACTCAGAGAGCCTTGGAAACACACAACTACAACAGGTGGTGTTCTCCTTTAATGTCGGTATATCAACTTTGGTTTCAGCATTTCGTGTTTTACAGTATGATGCTTTTTCCAAATATGGGGCACATTGCTTTCCTGTGCTTTAGCTTTGATCACCGTGGTTTCCCAGTCACTCGACAGAAAGGAATGCTGACATTTAAAGGACAGACTAACAATTTTTCATGTCTGTCTTAAAGCAATTGTAAAACTCCCTCCTGCTACTGAAGCTCAACGGGGCGAAACGACAAAAAAAGGCAGAATTACCAAGAAAGGGCAATCAGGAAAAGATTTATTTTGATTTAACTAACCCGTGCCGCCTCCAAGCCTCATGTTAGCTTCAGACGGACCTTTGAATCTGTTTTGCATGGGAGGAGGACTGTAGATTCTGTTCCCCATCACTTGCATTGAACAGAAAGAGTGGCTGCAGCGAGTATAACCTGTTCCAAAGTCCATATGGGAACCTGGATGTTGCTTTAAGACGAACACGCTCACTGCATCTATGAGAATAAACTAAAGTAATAGTTCATATTGCAGCTTTGCACAAAGTGAGTGACGCGGCGAGGATACAGTCCAGCGTATCCTTCATGTTCCAGAGAGGCTGGAACAGGAGGGAGTTTTCCCCAACAGGCTGTCATCATGGCTGTCACCCTGAGATGATCAGAGACGTCCGCTCCTCAGACGCTCGGCTGGCCCCTCGCTCTCCTGCGGGGCTAATGACAAACTTCCATTAACCTCTGACAGAGACAAACACAACCTCTGTCCGCCCCGCGCGAAGGAGGAGGATGTCATCGGTTTACAGGGTAAACAAGGGCCGGACGAGGCCGTCTGTTTTCCGTCAGCCCAACGTAAAAGACAAACAAGCTTTTCGCCCGAGGCGTCCTTAAAAGCCAGATTCCGCTTATTTCATGTATCCACATGACAAATGGACTGGAAGTTAATGTTCTGGTTATCATACAGACACAAACACTACTGTAATGACATGATTTGTGAGAAGTGCGAAGGCGTTCATGGACTCGCTGAGTCTGGCTGTTTTTTCTTGTCAAGAACGTATCTCCATTTTTTTACCCTCTTCTCTTGTTTTAATTTAATCAAGTCTTATTTTGTTTGATTGTATTTATTATGTCTTGTTATACAACTACCAAGTTACTAAAGTGGGCACAACTGATTTGGACTAATAGGAGGGACTGTGGGACCTGGGTTGGGGTCACTTTAAAAAAAGATTAGTTTAGTGCAAAGTCCATATATTTTACTGTATTCTCTGATGAAAATGAATAAATACATTTGGAAAAGAAAACCAACATTTCCAGCACCCTGTAAAATGATCATTTTACTTTTATTTTGCAGAGTTTACAGGTTAAGAGTTCTATATTTTGCATTTTCCTTGGTTTATTTCATATCAAGTCAAACTTTATTAATAGAACATTTTTTGTACATTCAGAATGTAACAGAAGGTGCACTACATGATAAAAAACAAGAAATAAATACGTACTAAAGTATAACCTATCAACACAAATATATATAAACTCATACAGACACTCTCTCTCTCACGCGCACACACACACACACGCATACACATAGGCTGTCAGTATAAAACCATTATGGAGAGAAGTTTTGATGTCACTAACAAGATAAAGTTCTTGTTTTTTTGAGTCTGTCTCATTAATGTCGATGAGCCTCTCCCCTGATTGACTGATTTGAATGTCTTTAAATGGTGGGTGGGGAGTGACTGTAAAGTTGTGACATCACAACTATACAAAGGTACAAGCAAGCTGCTTTTAAGGCACGCTTCTGAATAAGACTGTGTTCGGAAACATGGGACAGGTTAATTAAACACCTCCAAATTAAAAGGCAATTTAATTACATAGTAGGCTTCCATAAAAAAAATCATTTTTGCTTTTCCCAACCTAAACTTTGTGCAGAGCCAGGCTATGTTTCTTTAGGTGGCTCTTGCTGGTTTCAGTCTTGATGCTAAGCTAGGCTAACCACTTCCTGCATGCTTAGAGTCCTGCTTGATCTCTGACATTTCCCCCAACTTTCCCCTGCATGCATTTATTGGGCTGCTGAAGTTTGAAAAAAAAAAGCAATGTAAAAGTTACACATATTTTAGGAGTCCATGCATGTGTCTGACAATAAACAGTTTCAGACTCGCTAACGTACAGTTCAACATGCCGCCACAGGAGGATTAAGACTGAATTTAGAAATCTGTAATTTAAATTTTAAAAAACCCGTAATTTGAAGTCATCTGCAGGGTTAAGTGTTATTACACGTTAAGACGTTTCTCCGTGTCTCACTCCCTTTCTGTCTACAAATCAGAACCGTCCACAGTAACAGATATATTTTCCACCGATTTTACAGATTAACAAATTAAAATCAAAACACTTTTATAGTAAATAATTCAGATGATTGACCAGAGTTGTCAAAAATATTCACATGTATTACTTGGTTAGAAGTATAGATACAAGGGTTTAAAAAGAATTCAGCTCAAGCACTGTACTGCACTGTAATAATTTTATGGCAGCGATTTTTATTACAGTTTGTGTTGTATTGCCCCTTTAAAGTATTTGAACAGTTAAAAGCCTTGTAACCTAATCTCTATTAAGCATAACACAAGAATGAGAACAAGTGATTTTTATGCAAAAACAATTTCAACTACCACTTCTATAATGGGACTTAAAAATGTTAATTGCAGTCAGTTTAGTAAAGTAATTTTTTTTAAGTATATTAGCTGTAATCACATTTTTGCAGAAATATTGTAATTTATGTGTTAGTATTAGAACAATGAAGGACTATTATAGGATAACAAGGTAAATTTAAATAAAATTACACTGCAACTCATATTTCCTCATGGAGGGCGGGATGAAAATAAATGGTTTTCCATTTCCAATCATAATAAGATGTTTTCCACTTTTGACTTCCTGCATATCGCCATGAATAAATGCAACATCAGACTGCCCTTTAAACTGTGATGTCATGCCCTTTAAACTGCGCCGTGTCTGTGGGGCGATCGCGAGGATCAAAGAACACAAATGTAAAAAATGGGCCTTGATGTTACTCCGGATGCTGAATCTGGAGAGAAAAAAAAAATGTTTACTTTCCAATCTGGAAGATTTTCATAGGTAAAGACTGATAACGTTGATTCTGACCCAACAAACCTGCTAGTGAAAAAAAAAAAAAGAAGGAAACACTTTGTGGTTGCACACGCATGCACACACACACACACACACATACACACACACATAAAATATCAGTTAGCTTTGGGGAACTTGTGAGGGATTATCAACATCAAAGTCAATAGAAATGTCAGCCTGGCTATCTTTGGAAATGCCAGCAACCCTTTGCATATCCGTACCACGCAACCAATACCACACACACACACTGACACACACACACACACACGCACACGCACACCTGCCCCTAGCAGAGGAGGTGATTAAAGCTGTTCTGGTGAGTGTGGCTTTTTGATCTCCAAACATACTGGAAAGCACTTAAAGGCAAAGCTCGGCTAAGCAGCAGAAACAGATGACATCACACCCAATCAGGGGCTCCCACAGCCCCTCGGGGCCCCTCCCCCCGCGGCGCTATCAACTAGATTAACGGGATTAAGCAAATGTGCCGGGCTCAGGTCGGCACTTGGGCGGAATGTGTTAGTTATATTGGGGCATTTTCAGGTCATCCGAATGAGACACGTGGACTATTAGGAGGTGAGCACAGTCAGGAGTCTGAGCGAGGGAGGGAGGGAGGGGTGGATCCAGGGAGTGCTGCTGAGCATCTGTGGGACTTCCGTGATCGAATCAAAACTGCAATGACATTACAGAAATCATAAAAACAAGAAATGTTTCCATATTACTTAAAAGCTTTCAGAAAGCTTTCCAAATTTTCCCTGCTAGTGGATCTGTCTGCTTTCTAACTCCACTGTGTGACAAAGTCTATAAAACAGCTGTTCTTTACAGCTGTTTCTTTTGCAAAGATTGGGTATTATATGCGTTTTAGGGGCCATTGATCTATAACAATAGTCTGGGCATGACATCATACACTACTGTACAAAAGTTTGGGGTCACTTAGAATTGTCCATATTTTTTAAAGAAAAAATGTTTTTTCAATGAAGATAATGGTCAACATAGTAGAAATACATTCTATACATTGTTAACATGGTTTTTAATGCATAGGTGTATAGACGCCCATTTCCAGCAACCATCACTCCAATGTTCTAATGGTACATTGTGAAAGCCCTTGTGTAATTATGTTAGCACAGCTGAAGACAAACTGGTTTAAATGGTGCATTCTTTAATGAAAGTAAATTTTGTAGAAAAATATTTATTATTTCATTTTGCAACTCATAAGATGAATAAAGGTGTGACCTTTGATGGAAAAGAAAAAAAAATCCACTTGCCACAGGCTGCATCTATTGTTGTATATCTATAGTGACCAGCAATTCTAACTGAAGCCATTGCAAAAAATGATATTTTTTAAGTTGTTTCTGTAGTGACTGGCTTAATGATATACAGATTGTCTCAAAACAGACTTTAAATCAAGCAGTGTCTACCACTGAGGCTGAAATCAGTGTGGAAATACCTTAAAATACAAAGGTGCCAGGAGATTCATTATGGGTTCAATCTCTAAATGTATTCATTATTTTTATTTCTCTATTCATTTGTCGTTTTTTGTATCTTTCATTAAATCTCTGGTGTTTTTCACAGAGCAATCAGATTTAATATTGACCACTTTATTAATTATAAAATAATATACTGTTTTGTGCGTATTTGTGCATGTGCAAGGGTTATTTTGCTTTATTGTGTAAAGTACTTTGTGTTACATTTTGTTACGATACAAATGATTGATCTATACTGGTTTGTTATATTCACTCCCTGTCATTTGTATATTAATTCTCTGCCTATAAGATGTGAAGACTTATAGTAACTTTGATGCCTGTTAAAAGAATAAACAGTTTTTTTTTATTCTAACATGCAATTCTACTTTGCTTATGTTTCAGGACAAAAAAAAAATAATATAGAATAGAATAATATTACTTAATGAAGATACCTGCCATATTAGTCTAATAATATAATTATATCAGTTTAAATAAGTAGTGCTTTGTTGTTCTCAGTAAGCCTGGAACAGAACAAAGGGCTGTAAAACATTATAGTGAAGTGAGAGATATGAATAAATACAACCTAATTAAATCATAATGTAAATTATACCTTAACTTTATCAGCTATTGTTCTGTTTGCTGCTGTTTGAGCTTTTCATTTTTGTTTACTTACTGAGTTTTCTTATTATTTATCAGTTGTACAGAACAACACAACAACTCTTTCTCTCTTGTGAATGAAAACACTGATAAAAACTTAACCGTTGCAAGAGGTGAACACTGATCACCTTTTGTCCTCAGGATGTTTTTTTGTTTTTCTTTTTAAGAATACCTCATTAAAAGCATATTCCTGTGAGTATGCGTTGTCCAACGGGGAGTAAGAGCCCATAAAGCTTTCAGAGAGACAATAACAGGGCCTGGAATGGATCCATCAGACCTCATCGTCTCCTCCCCTGTTTACTACACAGCTTTGCCGACCTCTGACCCCCCCGACTCACTCATCTCCATCGGCAAACCCGTAACAGGAGACAACAGAGCTCCTCAGTCTGTTCCGGGACCTGCGCTGCCCCCGGGGCTACTGGCCCCCCCCCAATGCAACTCATCTCCCATGTCCCACCTACCCCCCCTGCAGCTGCCCTGTAACCCCCCTACTACCCCCAACCCTGCGCCTCCCTGGGCCAAAGAGGAAACAGCCAGAATGGATGACTTTGTTTAAATCCCCCCCCACCCCCCCACCCAGCCTACCACCACCCAGCTCCGCCTCAGGTATCAAAACACATGGAGCTCCTTTATGGAAACTTGAACTGTTGGTCTTAATTAAAAAAAAAAAAAAAAACTCATATGGTGAAACACACACACACACACACACACACACACAAATTCAAAAGATACTGAATTATCCGATGAGTCAGAAAACAAAATAAAACTTTATATATCTATATAAAACAGGATAACATTAATACCCTGGCTGTGTCAATCAGCTTTAATTTTGCAACAATGTGAATAATAACAGGGAAGTCAGGTGATTAATTGCCATTAAATATTGAAATAATTGTCCAGCCCTATTAAAGAAATATAATATATGTAGTTATTCATATTAGTACAGGTCATTTTTATTATATTAACTTTTGTTCGAAGGTCGATTCTAATGTCTTTTTGAAGAAGGTTTAGGTGTTATAGAGATAATATCCTGTCTCAATCCACAGAAAAATGTCTATATTCATAAACTGCCCCCTAAAGCCTTCGGGACTTACGTGAAGTTATGATGTCACAACTACATAGTCAATGCAACCTCCCCATTCACAGCTATTCAAAACAGCCAAACAGAAGAGAGGCTATTAATATTTAAGTGACAGAGACAAAATGACTAATTAGTTATTGAAAGTGAAAAACAACAAATAACTATTAATTATCAATAAAGTCTGTTCTTTCTAGAGCTCCAGAGAAAAGCTTCACAGAGGAGAGGAAAAACTATATTGGGCTAATTTCTGATTACTAAAACCATTGTAGTTTATATTTTGTCAATGATATCACAACCTTAAATAAAATGCAGGAAAAATGTATGATAAGGAACCATTACGCAAGGGACACTTACAAAATTCCATCGCATTGGGTCCATTAATAATCCTCAGTCTCTGAAAATATTTGTGTAAAGTCTGACAAAACAAGCCCGATGATGTCATTGTGAAGGGGGTCAATGGAGGTTGAAAAATGAGTGTAAATGATACTGTTGTTTGTATTATGGGATATGTAGGGTTTAGTGTTTTTAGGGCATGGGTCTAAAGTTGAGACTAAAAGTTAGGATTAACAGCTCGACAGCTTTGGTTTCTCTTAAAACCATCAAAGAAAGTTGTTTTGTGGATTTACCTCCAGCAGCCCTAAATATAGAATAAATGTTGTAGTGTTACATAAATAAATGTAGGAATAAATACAAAGATAAGAAAATAAATATCAATATCACACAAAGACACGTTATAAAATGACCCGAAATTTCCACTCAACCGGAGTTGGAAAGTCCTGCAGCCTGCTTCTGTGAAGTGTGTGGCTTCTGTGAGAGTTTAAAGAACATAATTGAATCCAGGAAGCGGGGAAACCCAAATCCTGCCAGCGTGGTTTACAGTTCATGCAGCTTTGCCATGACACTGCGTGGAGCAGCGGCCCAGCTCCTCGCTTAATTAAAATGGACGATGAGAAATTGCTTTACGGCAGTGGTCGTGGCAGGTCCAAATACAGGCTGAAACATTAAAACCTCAGCTTCCAGCATGTGTTTGCTATAAGGGTTGAGCAGGGAGTTTCAGAAGTACCCATTTAATGCTTTAAACAGAAGGAAGTCGCTGGAAATGACTGTGAAGCACTTTGTTTCTGTTTAGTTGCATCAATAATTTCCATGGCTAGAATGTATGTAAGTGGTCATTAAAACTTATGATGTGACTAGTATGTTACTGTATACACATGAATATACATGACTTTCTTGCATTAGAATTGTACATATTGTAGTTATCTCAACAACAAGCTCATTCTCATTCCCAGGATGTTATGTACAGTATATTGGCATTTTGTCACCCCCTCAACATCACCTTTCATGGCACATTTTAATAAGCAGGGTAGTCACATAGCCTGCTATAAAACTCCCACAACATCTGTAATAGATGCTACGATACCCATGACGTCTGTGTTAAGGTCTTTTTTTTTTTTTTAGACAGAAGGGAATTGAGCACTGAGTTATTTAATTTTCTTTTAGCATGGTATTGGCCTAACTCACCAAGATTTGCATTTCCAAAAAGCAGCACAATCTGGTGCCTGGTATCTAGTCCCAAGCACTATTTTTGATATCACCTCCTTTGGGAGATCCAAGCCAGCCACTTTAATGTGACATAACCAGACTGCTGGCCAGTGACTGAGCAGAGATCCACGTCTGAGCCTAACACCCAGCATTTTTAAATATCAACATCAAAGTTCTGTTAATGCAATGGCATTACATGTGGAGACATTACTGCCATAGGAAGTTTTGCATGTGCATAACAACCCTGTACATTTTAATTCTTGATGGAAACCCACCTCAAACCAAACCGAGCGATGCTGCGCCAGTTCGTGGTGAGTCGAGCTTGTGCTGTATGGTAAACCAAGAAAATTAGATCAGAAGGGTAGGGAGACAAAGGCAACCCGACATCGGAGGTGCTATACCGTGAAGCTGTAATGTCACGCACACATCCACCAGCTGCTGAGTTGTGATAAAAATTTTCACGTCGTGCAGTTTTCTCACGGAGCGCTCGTCCAAATGTCCGTTTACGTTGGAGCAAGTTGATAAGACGTCCTGGGAACAGAAGGTGTTACAATAAAGGCCGAGCCAATTTAGCCTTTACTTTAGGTTAAAATGTAATTTCCTGCATGAATGTGTGTTTCTTTACCAGTCAAGGGAACTGAGTGTTGTCCTAAGTGTGGCGGAGTAAAGGCTGCCGGGTCATCAGATTCAAAAGTCCTCTTCTGACTTTTAATGTTCACAGTAGGATCCAAAGAAATGTATTTGTTGGAGAGAATTACTGGTCTGATGGAGCTGCTAGAGGAAATGTTGAGAGGTTAACAAAATGATCAGGTACTTAATGGTAGTCTGAGAAATTGCAAGAATAATAAAAATTGTCTTTAAGCATCGGGCAATTTTGGTTGTAACGGAATTTAAACCCCCAGAGTGGTGCCAGAACACTGAAAGATTATGATAAGTGTCTACGCTATGGGTGTTCTCAAATTTTTGAGGTATTATTGTGCATGGTGTGCAGGTCTTCTCCTCATAAATCAGGAGGCATGCTACTACTGTTTAACACTGAGTAGCTCTAACTGGCTGTAGAGACCTGGAAAGATCCCCTGACCCTCAGGGCAGAAAATATATACATATATCAAATGTGCAGGCTTATATTACAACTGGATAATGAGAGGAAATAGTGCCGGCACAGTTTGATTCAGACTTCCTTCTCTTTATAAATGGTCTAATCTAGATATATGGGTAATCGGCTCGTTGAGTGAGTGCAGAGATTTGGGCCCAGCTATTGTGCCAATGGCCCAGGTCTCGGGTTTCAGCAGGAAGATGGATAAATGAGTTTCCCATCATTGTAACTGTGCAGACGCCTCCGGGCCTGTGCACCAAACAAACACACCAGGCTAACAACACCAGAGGCTGGACAGGATATCCCCACACCAATACAGGAAACTCATATACCGATAAAGTAAACCGACCCAAACAAACAGAAATCAGGTTCAGAGGCCTGCGTAACCTCTTAACCTCCTTGTTTTAACATCAAATTTCCCATTATATCTCTTTAGTGGTAACATGTATAACTATGCTTCAACAGAATACAACTTCAAAAATGTCAACATGCATTACTCATATGCCAACTACAAATAACAATATTAAAGAGAATCGGGGTTGGTTAACTTTCTTTGTGATGCACTGAATGACAAACGCATAAACAGATCACTGTGTTTTATGGTTTGATAAGAACATTGAGGCTCCTCCCAGTGAGACACGCTTACATACCTGGACTGTCAAGAGTCTTCCAGTCACAAAGAATCAGCACAAACCACAAACTATTCAGCACATTAAGATCATGTTCACACCAAAAATATGTCGGTCTGGCATTATGGCTCATACGGGTGAGTAAAAAAAGCCCTGTAACAAAGATCTAATGGCTCTGTGGTTGGGGTTTAGTTTTGGTCAGTATTTTCCTAATTTATAATGTAGATAATTCAGAGTAAATGAAATACACTATTAGAAATAAGTAATAATGATTACATTTCGGATGTAATTGGTTAAATCCAAAAACTTTACATAAAAATGACATGATCAATAATTATCCAATTCAGTCTCATAAATTCTACTATACTATCAATTCGGAATTCTGACTACTAAATAACTTACTAAAATATATCCAAGATCATCTATTGTAGGATTTGGAGTTACAAATCACATAATATGTAATCTAAATCAAATGGTCCTGTAGGCCAGTGTATGTTTGTGTGTGCATGTGAAAAATAAGATGGTAATTTCTTTGTCCTGCAGGGATTGTATCAAGATGGTGAACAGCATGTAAAGTTAAAGTCACATGAGTGGCAGCGGCATTCACGAGGGAACTGCTGAAACAGGTGTGAGGTTAGGATACCAGCCCGAGTCAAGCGTGAACCACTGGTGATCTCATCTGTGTGCGTGTGCAGGTTTTAAGGTCACCCTTTGTAGTCCTGGCAGAGGTAGCGGAACGGCTAAGTCGACGTGCTCCTGTTGCTGATCGGCTTGGTGGGAAGGCCTTTAATGGTACTCGTGAGGCATTTGTGAAGAAGGTGGCTGCTTCTTCAGGCCACGCTTTGAGAAGACAGCAAGCTTCAGGCCTACAGTTCTTTTACCAGTAAAGAAGAGCTACTGATCTGTTGATGAGTCATCAAGTAAGAGAATCTGAACGATGGGGGATTCATCTGTGGACCATACAAATTAATCTTTCAATATGGTACTAAGTGTAAAACCATCATGTAAAAGGAATAATAAAGAAGAGTAGAGAGTAGGCCTATACATACGGACATGCGTAATAAATATAGAATCGTTGCTACGTTATTGCTTCTCCCACTTTTCAGTGGTTACCATTGCCACTACTCTCTCTGATGTGACTCTGTTGAAACCATATCCAATGAATAACAGCATGGAATTTACTCAATTACTTCACTTTTTCTTTATGAATTGAGGAAATCTCTTAAATTAACAGCTTCTTTAGGAAATGCCTGCGTGCACCCGCAAAATAACAGGGAGGGAAGTGCAAATGAGCATAATATACACACAAAGGAAACCGTACGTATCAATTAGTCTGACCCAACAAAAAGTATGGAAATAAGTCGATTTGCGGAGAAAAAAACGAGATGGAGGTACGCTGCTAAAAGACGAGAGCTCCCTGCCCGTTGTGCGGGGCTGCAGGTCTGGTGAGGAGCCAGCCTGGCTCCGTCTATGTTTTCCTCTCTCCTCTCTTCAGGCTGCGGCAGGGCTTCTCCTCACCAGAGGTAATGATGGCCTCATTTCTGGCCGAGATTTGGAAAGAACAGGAAATTCTATGGCTCTCCTCTGAGAGGTGGTTATATTACTGGGACGCCACTAATAAAGGCTGGTGCCGGCCTGGGATTCCACATCTCGCTCTCTCTCTCTCTCTCTCTCTCCTTCTCTTTTCTTTCTCTCTCCCTCCAACATGGAGACGGGGCTGCAGTATTTGGGGCTCATCAGTACGCACATCCGTCTTCGATTGGTGAAGACACTACAAAAATAAATAGGTCTTTTGTCTGTTTGCTGACTGCTACTTGTGCTGTGATTCGACCCCCCTTGACAGCTTTTCTCTATAAATTACAACAGTAACACTTCAGATTGTTCACTTCCTCCCGAGCCTGTGATGAAGCTGCCAGCCACACTCTGGCAGAGTCTCCGGCTGAGGCCTCGCAGTAATAATACCCATACAATCCGTCTCCCTCCAGCTGCGTTCCTGCTGCTTAGCCAAAAAAATTATATCTCTGAGATAAATCTTTTTGAAGGAGGCCAGCTTTGCCAGAAGTGCAGCAATCTTACTGCAGCAGCTGTTAGCAAACTTCAGGTAGACACTGCTATTATGTTGCTGACACTGACTTGACACACAATTAAACTTGATAAAAAGGTAAACTGGTTTAGACTCTCAGAGGTCTGATTATGATAATGTCACAGGTTCTCTTGGGACGTAAGCTATAGCCACAGAAAATTCACTACAGCAAATGAGCCCATTGGACACGAGTCAGTGTCAGACAACTAAGGTTCTGTGACCATAATCTGGCAAACGTTGGGTGATGACTTATTTTACTTCTGGGGACCATATCAAGAGAACTTAGCCCCCATGTCCCTCCCTTTTTCCACAGGGATAAATCCCAAATATCAGCTGGCAGCCATCTTGAAAATGTCACTTTTGAACTAACGCAGTGTAAGGGCTGACGATCATGCTGAAGAGAACTGGCTGTTCTCACCTATTTCAAAGTTTCAGTCTTAATGAATGTTTGTTATCAGTGGTTATCTGAATCATAGATATGGGGACTAAGGGCCCTGCTCCACCTGCTGGGAAGGTTTTGCTCAGAACTGTAATATGCTGCTACTTTATAAAATAATGTTTTATAGTGTGACAATGCTGTGGTTAAGGATAGGTTCAGCAGAAAAAAAAACACTAAAACAATCATGGTTTGGTTGAAAACCCTTTCAAATCTCCTGAAACCAACCTTCCTCCACCAGGAACGCCATCTTATCTATTTTCCCCTTCTAACCCATATCCACGAGGCTGTTAACCACCGATAAAGCCCATTCAGTCGTATGATAACATCTGAAGCGGTGCTGTACTGTGCAGCTCCAAGGAATGAGAAGCATTGATCAGTGTTTGAAGTGTGAATATAAAGTAGAGTTAAAAAGGCAAGAACAAACATAAAAAAGACATGACACATCACTGCCTACAATATATATGTTAATAACATGACATGCCACAACAAAGTAATAACATGTTTTTTTTTTTGGTCATAATCAAGAACAATCATTGAGGTGAATGGAACACAAAGCTTGATGCTGAAGTGAACCGACTCGCTCTGACATCACACGTACGATCCCACACTCCATTTTGGGTATGGAGCATTGTTATAGGATGAGTCATTTAGCAAGGTCTAACCCCCACTAACATGGTTCTCATTACACTTACCGTAGCCTTGAATGTGCTGGCAGACCCCCCCCCCCCCCCCCCCTCACACACACACACACACACACACTGCTCCTCCCCTTTGGCAACACACACACACACACGCACGCACACACACACACACACACACACACACACACACACACACACACACACACACACACACACACACACACACACACAAGAGAGCAGCACTGCAGTGATATTTATACCCAGGTCTGTGTTTCCCATTAGGACGGCTCTGCCTCTGTCTCTCTCTTCACCACACACTGCTCACTAGTGGAAATGGAGCTCTGGGTTCAATCACCCCACAGACAGCTCCCCTCGGTCCCAGCATGAAAGCTGCCGAAGAGGGAAATCCTCGACAGCAACATTTATACAATGTGAGGAGGGTCTTTGTGAGGTGCTGAGGGAAAAAAAATGTATATACTGTCAGTACCTTATTTTTCACCTATAGCTCTGTGCATCAATAGTGTAAAGGCTTAATTTAAAACAAACAGATATAAGTTGCCCAATGTCCTGATCAATAATCACAGTTTAGTAAACTTATAAAACTACCGTGCATGTGGTTGGATAGTTAAAATCAAGGACTCACTGAATATATTCCACCGAATATTGTGTTGCAGTTTGTAATGAGTGTTCAATTAAATTGTCATGAGGGGTTTCCTTCGCAAAGAACTTCAGTACTAATGCTTTATTTTGTTGTTTAAAAGCCAAACATCCTGTAAAGCATACTGAATACGGGAGTGAGACGGCTGCAGCAGCTAAAAGGAGAGCTGGTCACTGCACGCCCACTCCATCCACAGCCGCCATCTTGGAGAAGTCAAAAAAGGACAGAAATAAAGCAAACAAAATCACAAAGAATGTGATGGAGTTCAGGGCTTTGGAGGATCAACTGTTGTGGAAGACGTTGACTTTCAGAGGCTTGCGGAGTACATTGAGTTCTGTTACATACAGAGCAACCCTAGTTCAAATATCCCTCAGATTGTAGTGTCCTTTAGGTGTCTAAGCAAGACCATCTAAAAGGGGACCACCAAAGATGGCCATTGGTAGATCCTGATTGGTTATTTTTTGTTTCTGCATGACATAACTTCTACAAAACACTTCTTTCTGACTCAGATACAGTTTTTGTTGCATGTCTCTTTCACTGAAAAAGGTATAAAATGCCTGTGTTAGTCACTAAGCAGTGAGGGAATAAGGAAACAGAAGCCTATAAAAGAGGTCAAGGAAATATAACAATACTAAATTTTACTAAACAAGGTGTTAACTCAACAAACTGACCTCATATAATGACACATGAGGGAGCATTATAGTGGCTTGGCTGAACCGAAAACCGCACACGCAGTAAACAAGACAGAATGAATTAACCTCCCAATATGTCAAGCACATGGTTTGGCCCAATGAGCCATGATTCGAGCATTATTCTGTGTTCCACTTGTAATGGAAAGTTGGATATTTCAGAGTTCCAAGTCGGAAACTTCAACTGACAATGCCCCATGAAGTCAGACTGCCAATTTGGAAAGTCAGAGATCTTCTCCGATCCAGACTTCAGAATCCAAGATGGCTACCGAGTGTAAACAGTGTAAAAGCTGCAGTAATGATCTGTTTATCAGCAGTTCTGTCTTAAGTGACTCATGAAATCAGTCACACACACACACACACACACACACACACACACACACACATTACTGGCTAACTTGGTTAGAGGCTATTATTGATTTTACGGCTTATTACATTGGAACGCCATCAACTCACTTCTGAGGTACTGGAACGCAGCATCAGCTGACCAGGAAGGTCCTCCCCTGACAACCACAGTCAGTCAAGCACAAAGAAATAGGTGATAACTATAGGAGAAGAATGCCTGTGGAATTGTTAAAAATGTCTGCACTCGATATAAAAAAGCTTAGAATCTGTGTGATGTTCATTGTTTTGGTGTGGTTGACTGAAAATCAAAATATGCCTGTAGGTAGTGAATGAGATGAGTGTCAGGATAGTTGTACTGCATACATACATACTACATACTCACACCAAATAACTGGAGAGAGCTGCACTTAGCTATATCAATAATCAATTAATCACATGTTACATTTAGGACTAGTAGAACTTTTCTATTGATAATATTGTTCATTGGGATCCACATCAGTTGTTGCCCAGGCAACCTGGGGGTCCACAGAAACATGCATATGCATACAGACTAAGGATTCACTGAATATTAGTTAACTAAATATATTTGGCCGAATGTTGCAAAAAAACACCAGAGTCGACTGAAAAGTGGCACATGTAGCAATCCCACAATCAAACAACATACAGCGACACAGTGACCTGGTGCTTTTATTAAAATGTCGCCACTGTGGAGATGTTTTGTGTTGGAAAGGGAGAAGAGTGGCAGTTCGCGAAGAGTGTTCAACCTCAACCTCCAACTATCTAGAGGGGGTTGTTCTGCAAAGAACTTTAGCACTACAGCGCTACAGACTTTTTCATACCTTTTTGAATATGTATCTGTCAAAGCTCCTCTCCAGCTTTGAAGGTATTTAAAAAGTCATGCTGGAGTTAGATGCAGCTGAACAAGAAAGGCCCAAAGCTTGAAAACTAAAATACACATGTGCAGAGAGATAACTGTTGTTCTTGGCCTGCTGCTTGTGGAAAAAAATAATTTAATGAAAGTCTGTTAGATGGATAAATGTTATACTGTGTATATACCAAAGAAATCTGAAATTCAACTTGCTTTGGGCTCTCAAAATGTGGGTAACTCTTTTTCTTTGGCTGTTGCTAGAAACTGCTTTTAAGTTAGTTGGCATTACTTATTAATAAAAGTAAATAAAAGAATAAAAAGAAAAGAGAGAATCACTCTTTAAACAACACAATCAAATTTAAGTACATTTATCTGAGTCAGGAATTACTTATTTTGAAAAAAAACCACACATATAGAATTTGCAAAATTACATTTTTATGTATGTTTAAATATGCACAAATGTGCATATCCCACTGGATCGTTTTCTCAAACAGGTTTTATGTAATAACAAGGAGATTCATCAAATTCTATGGAGGGATTTGTGCATATTTCATGCATAATTAATGCTTAAATTGCACAAAATCTGAAATACTCTAGGTAATCGAAAAAGCTTACATAAAAAAGGTAAATACTCATAATTGATTTTCATGGGCTAAGGTGGTGAAAAAAGATTAGTTGTAACAATAGTTTGCAGTTTATATTACAAAAAAAAAAAATTAATGGAAAATTTTGAAAAATGAAAAATTCTATGCAAAAATGCCAATTCTGAAGTGGTGTATGGGGGGGCTGAGCTCTGCTTCTTCCTTGCAAAAACCCTTGAGCTCAGTAAGATGTCGATGGAGAGCGTTTGTGAACAGCAGTTTTCAGATCTTTCCACAGATTCTCAGTTGGATTCAGGTCTGAACTTTGACTTTGCTTTCTGACACCTGGATATGTTTAGTTTTGAATGATTCCATTGTAGATTTTGCTTCATGTTTAGACTCATTGTCTTGTTGGAAGGTAAAGCTCTGTCCCAGTCTCAGGCCTTTTGCAGACTCCAGCAGGTTTTCTTCCAAAATGGCCTTGTATTTGGCTCCATCCATCTTCCCATCAGTTTTAACTACATCTCCAGACCATTTTGCTGCCAGCACCATGTATAACAGTGGGGATGGTGTTCAGGGTGAGGGTTTCAGTGTTACTTTAACATAACATTTTGCCCAGAAAGTTCAATTTGACCAGAGTACCTTCTTCCACATGTTTGGTGTGTCTCCCAGGTGGCTTATGGCAAACTTCAAACAAGTCTTTTTATGGATTTCTTTGAAAAATAGCTTTCTTCTTGCCAGTCTTCCATAAAGGCCAGATTTGTGCAGTGTGCGACTAATACTCATTTTCTTCAATCAATCTTTCTGAACTAGCTTCATTGATCTCTTCATCCACAACATCAACCTCTCTTCTTGGCCCTATACTGTCAGGATTGCTGAAAGAAATGTTTCCTTAGCTCTTCTTTAATGGAAATGCTCAACATGTCCCTATTATCTGGCTATGGTCCTTTAGAGTAGTTGTGAACAGAAAATGCAGTCACCCAACAGTTGTACGACTTCCTACACAATGGTTGGTGAGGATTTCTAGTCAGGATTTAGAATGCATCATAGCACTAGTGAAGGTTTCGTATGACATTCTCAATGTGTCAGATAAAGGATCAATCTTGAGTTGTTGCACTTGACACCCTTGAGTTCTGTATCACCCATCAAAATCAATGTGCCCCAAAAATGCAGCTCTAGGAGAGGTTCCCAGAATTTCTAAAACGAAAACGGCTCCCCTCCTGTGGAATTGTCTTCCTCCTACAGTCCAGGGGGCAGACTGTTCCTTTTGAAGAAGCCTATAGCTAAGGCTGGCCCTGGCTGCCAGGTCTGATGGTGTCCTGGTTTACCTGGAAGCTGCTACCCTGTCACCTTATCCTCCACTTACGCTACAATTCAATATATTTTTGCTAGTCTATGTTATGCCATACTCAACCTGTCCTGTTCGGATATATTGTTTTATCCTATGCACACATCTGTTACTTTTCCTACAGGGGATGGGGGAAAATCTGTGATTTGGGAATTGTTCCTATACAAATAAAATTTACCTAACTTGACTAGTTGTCCTAAATACAGTTTTCCCCCATCTCAGCTGAGGATCTCTGCAGTACATCCAGTATGGTGATCATGAGCCTCTTGGCTATGTTTAGGGTGAAGGTAAAAGGACCACTGGTTTTCGGTAGGGTTTCAGTGGTCTGATACTCTTTCCATTCAACATGATTGCTTGATGTTTCAAGCTTGGAAAATCTTATCTCGGACCTGCCTGGTGTCTTCCTTGGGCTTCATGATGCTGTTTCAGCTTTGAACAGACCTCTGATATTATTTTAGGGCAGGTGCTTTTACACTGAGATTCTTAAAAAAATGTCAAATTTTATATCTTTATAATTGAAGCCTGAAAAAGTTCAAGGGGCAGAATACTATAGCTAAGTGCTGTATATATCCTAGTCTATAACAAACTGAATGTTGGGGCTGAACAGGTAGTGTACAGTGGGTTTTTAGAGCTTTTGTTTCCTGAAAACAGCTGTCTGTTGCAATCGAAAACGTCCTTATGAAAGTGCTGGGAGGGAACCAAACCTGTAAAGTTGCAGCTGGACAGCAAAACAACAAGCTCAAACCGAAAGGGAAATCTCAAACTGAAGTGAATGAGACAGGCACGTGGAAAGGGGACTATGACTGGAAAGAGAATCTCGAATCCATTAATGCAGCGAACATGACAGATGGAAAACGGTCTCTGCGAAAAGCGTTCCAAAAATAAGAGATGTACGTTTATTTTACGAGGCTCTCCCCCTCACGACATCGCCGGTTATAAAACAGCTGTGACCGCGCTACATTGTCCTAACTATGAGCTTGTAAAGTCTTTATGAGGCCACTAAGATATGAATGCCAGTTGATTTGGAGCAGTGAAACAATTACAGTGGCAGCTTTCCTCTCCAACGTGTTGCTCTTAAAGGCATGAAACTGCAGCTTTAGTACTGGGGAGCCTTTCTTCTCCCCCGTAGCTCTTATCTGCGCTTCTTTGAGAAACAGTCAAGGTTGAAAACAGAAGGCTTCTATTAAGACATTTCATGCTTGCATAGTTTCATTCAGCTCAGCCCCAAACTGAGAAGTGAACGGGCACAAGAATAATTGAATTCGATCAGTTTTCTCCCCCCCCCACCATGATGCTGTGACACTCTGTGTCGGAAAGAAGGAGGGAAAACCAAACCTGATTGAAGACATGTGTGGCTGATCAGCATTGTTATTAAACTCGAGAGAAAGATACAATGGTGTAAAGGAATGGCAGACGTCCCCTATACCGCAATGCCCCCACTGCTCTTTGTGGGCGAAAATGAATACTGGCGTTTTATCAATAAGGAACAGCGGAGGGATGAATGTTTGTGGAAACGAAGAGGTTTTATTAAGTGAGTATGATTCAACGCAAAAGTGCTTTGAGGCAGTCGTTAGAATAAAACTGATGCCCACAAAAATATAAAATCAATGCAAATCTGCTGCGTAAGGAATAAACCATGTTCTACATCGGCTATTACGGTTTGGTTTTCCAACTGACGTTTTGGTAAATTTGTAGGAAAAAGCAAAAGCATGCATATGCCCTGATGTTAATCAGAGAACTTCTTCAGCCATCTGGATAAAGAAAAACTTTTCAGTCTCCTGCTCAATATAAATGATGACTGTTGCTTAACTCGGTGTGTATGACATGAACCAAACGCTTCAGTAATCTTTATATTTTTTTATTTATATATACTTTGTACAGAGAAGGACCTGTATCTTTTTCTCCCTCCTTGATAGAAAATATATTCACAACTTGAGAAAACTTCCAGATGGTGAGAAGAGTCTGGAAATTCCTTCAGAACAGCAGTAAAAACCTTCTGGGATTTTTAAAGAATGATGGGTATTTATTTCTCAGGAAGTTGGACTCTTAGCTCTGTGAGCTCAGATGTAACATTAACACATGGGACACAAACTGTGATCAGAGGCAACAATCCTAAATATTTAACCTTAGAGGCTGCCTCATGTTCAAGTGACTCAGGTGCTTTTTTCTGAATCCTTTTTTGAAATGAATAAACGTGGCCGCATTTAATCACACGGTGGACATCTGTCTGGATACAGATACACGATGAACCGTACAGAGCAGTCGGTTTTCACGTCATCAAGTGCCAAGCACTGAGGCCACGCCTCCTTTTGGGGAAAATAATCACCTTCACTGAACATGACAAACAGGAAAATGTAGAAAAGCTCTTGTATGGCAGCTCATCCTAATGCTGCCTGGTGCATTACTTCACTGAATGTGTAGATGTGTGGATAAATTATGTCTATTCATTGTATTTGGTCATTGATCCACTCGGATTCCACTTGGAAATGTATGACCATTTATGTTTATTCAATTTTAATAGTGTCCAGCATTGCTTTGATTTTTTTTCTTTTAAATGCAAACCACCATAAAACCATCAATATTATATTGAATTATTTTCTAGATGTAGGGATATTGGTGATATCAAAGTCCTCATCTGAAAGCATGTGTTCCCAACACATGGCACAGCGCCACAGAATAAAAACTCAGTGCCACGAATTGATTCCGTCTCTCTTTTATTTCATCCTCTCTTATTCACATGCAGAGCGTGAGCGATCAACAGCCGAGCATACAACCAGTCTCAAGTTAAGTCGCCATCACGGGGAGGTTTTCCATCCCCTAAACGGGGGTTTTGGTATGAACTTTGAGGAAGTAATAAATAAAAAAACGTATTAATATAAAAACTTTTAAAATTGCTGCAAAGTGCAAAAAATAAAACAAATTGAAAGCATGCATCCAGTCAGAATAATATGAAAAAATTACACAAATGGGTCTTAAGTTGTTTTTAAAGTGTAAAGTAACCGCGTCTGGTCTGTAATACTCACACATAAACACACACACACACACATATATATTTATATATATATATATATATATACATATATATATTTGGTCTTTGCTACCTGCACCTAACACTAGCTAGCAGCAACCTGCAGGCGTTAGGCTGGTGTACCCTACTGACAAGAAACATGAAAAAAAAAATACAGAAGCAGATGAATTAGTATGCAGACGGTTCTGCTCCGTCTGTGGTGCAAGTGATTATTTAAAGCTGTATTTGCCTGAATCATCTGGCACTGACAGACCGCAGCTGCATGCGATCACCTTTATTTTTTTGAATATGCATGACGATGTCAGCCCCGCAGGTGGTGCGGGGGCCTTTTCTCCCAAAATAGGAGCATGATTGAGCTGTAAGTTTGAGCCATTGTTTTCCTGGTGCTTACACGAACATCTGCCCCCCCCCCCTCCGCTTCCGCCTGTGTGCTGTCGGTGTCACAGTTTAAAGAGGCAAAAATCCGCACAGGCGGTTTAATTATGATCCGAGCCCGTTCATTATTTTACCTGCAGAAACAACCGAGATAACCTGCTTTGAATGAGCTGCCTTGTGAGAAGCGTTTCTCGCTCCGAGGACGTGTGGCGGCGGCTGAGCCGGTGGAGCGGTAATTGAAATTTGGATTTGACTCTGTGGTTTCAATAGAAGAGAGAGCAGATTGGACAGATGTGGTGAGATACGGGTGAGAGCTGAGAGAGGTAATTATACGATGAACACCCCCCATCCCCAAACACACACACACACACACACACACACACACTACACATACATACCCACACTCCTCCATCCCCTAAGACACAGTGCCCCTGTGATTGACACCCTCCCTCTCCCTTTCGCTCCCTCTCCTTCTCTCAAGAGAATAGCTTAACAGCGCGATCTTTGATAACCACGTCACACGCTATCTCAACCCTTCATTATGATTCATGCTAAAGAATTGACAACAACTCCTCGGGGAGAACTGCAGAGCCTCTCTCTCTCTCTCTCTCTCTCTCTCTCCCTCTCTCTGCTCCTGGTGTTGCTGTAATCTCCACACTGGCTTCAGCACAGAAACAAGGCCATGTACAGGTTCAGGGATTTTTTAGCAGACTTCATCCACATTGTGATGCAAATGATATGCAAAAACTCATGTAACTGTTGCTTTTCGGTGTGCAGAACCAGCCGCTGAGGCGAGGGGGGAAAATAAAAAAAATAAATAAATAAAATGATAGCGAAAGGCAGGAATCTGACTCACGTTGCAGTGGCTGTGACGTCTGTGTGTGTGTGTGTGTGTGTGTGTGTGTGACAGCCTGAGAAGGATATAAAAACACATCCGTCATCCACAGGTGGAGACAGGCAGGTGAAGTTCACAGTGTCAGGTACGCGCAGTGCCCCTTGGGTGCACAAGCTGGGTTAAAAAAAAAAAACACACACAAGAAGGACACTGGGGTGGTTTGAAATTCAACATTGAGGGGTAAAATAAGAACAATAGAGTTTATTTTTTTTCCACAAAGCATGCACTTCTTTTTTTATAGCCCATTGTCCGCTCAGTGCCAGGACTACCCACATTGAATTCAGAAATCTCGTTTCATACACAAATAGGCTGTGGTTACATGTAGTGAAAAGCCATAGAGGCTCTGCTGGCTATTTGCAGTAATAGGACAAAGGGTCATACCAGTAATTCAGTATGTTTTGAGCCATAAAATGTTATACATGTGCGTTACACTACTGACTATATTCCTGAAGGACGTTTTATTGATTTTTTAAACATTTTATTCAACTTTAAAGCATTCATTGGATTTGACTTTTATACAAAAGTGAAGAGTAACTACATGCAGATGCAATAGTCCATTAACACAGAGCCAGTGATGAATAACTTCATGAATTTGTTGCCAACTATTACATTATCCCCCAACCTTCAATTAATCTATTTGAATTCAAAAGAAAATATTAAAATTCTTTGGTAATAACGTCTCAAATCTCATTAATTTCAGATTTCTTACGTCTTCTAGATTTTTGGTTGGTAACAGTCCCAGATCATTCTAGGTTTATTCTGCAAAGGGTAATAACTATAGGATGTCGCTAAAAAAACTATATATAACTATATATAACTATATAGTATTATAGTATATGGATCAAAAAGGGTTATCCTGTACTATGTCATTCAAAAAAGGTCATGCTATAGTATGTAACTCAAAATAGGTCATAAAATAGTATAAAAGGTCTATGTCATCATAATAGTATTCGCCTCAAAAAAGTTTATACTATAGTCACCAACCACCAATTCTCTGACGGGTGGATGAATGCCCTACTTCTGACCTAAATCCACAGACTCTAACATGTGGCTTAAAAAACGTCATACTATAGTAATTAGTTCAAAAGAATTCATACTATAGTCGTTGATCCGGGCACAGTTGAGAATTGAACCACGAATACTCTGACTGGCAGACGACTGTTCTACCTCTGAAGGGTTATACTATAGTATTTTGCTCAAAAAAGGTCACATTATTGACCTATTGATAGTATGTGACTCGGAATAGTCATACTATACCATGTGACTCAAAAAAGGTCACACTAAACTATGTCGGTGGAAAAAGGCCATACTGTAGTATGTGACTCAAAATAGGCCATACTATAGTATGTCGCTCAAAAAAGGTCATACTATAGTATGTGCCTCAAAATAGGTCATACTATAGTATGTGACCCAAAAAAGGCCATACGTGTAGTACCTGACTCGAAAAAATTCATACTATACTATGTCGCTCAAAAAAGGTCATACTATAGTACGTCGCTCAAAAAAGGTCATACTATAGTATGTGACTCAAAATAGGCCATACTGTAGTATGTCGCTCAAAAAAGGTCATACTATAGTATGTGACTGAAAAAAGGTCATACGTGTAGTACGTGACCCAAAAAAGGTCATACTATAGTATGTCGCTCAAAAAACATCATTCTATAGTATGTTGCTCAAAAATGGGCATATTATAGCATG
Source organism: Eupleurogrammus muticus (assembly GCA_036785175.1). Taxonomy (NCBI): domain Eukaryota; kingdom Metazoa; phylum Chordata; class Actinopteri; order Scombriformes; family Trichiuridae; genus Eupleurogrammus; species Eupleurogrammus muticus. The sequence continues at coordinate 16,634,627 of JAYKQN010000018.1, read as the reverse complement.
TGACCCAAAAAAGATCAGACTATAGTATATCCCCCCAAAAAGGTCAAACTATAGTATGTCGCTCAAAATAGGTCATACTATAGCATATGACCCACAAAAGGCCATACGTGTAGTACTTGACTCAAAATAGGTCATACTATATTATGTGCTTCAAAATAGGTCATACTATAGTATGTCACTCAAAAAAGGTCATACTATAGTATGTCGCTCAAAATAGGTCATATTATAGCATGTGACGCAAAAAAGGCCATACGTGTAGTACGTGACTCAAAAAAGGTCATACTATAGTATGTCGCTCAAAAAAGGTCATACTATACTATGTCGCTCAAAAATGGTCATACTATAGTATTCCGTACAAAAAAGGTCATATTATAGTATGTCGCTCAAAAAAGGTCATACTATAGTATTCCGTACAAAAAAGGTCATACTATAGTATTCCGTACAAAAAAGGTCATACTATACTTTGTCGCTCAAAAAAGGTCATACTATAGCAAGTGACTCAAAATAGGTCATATTATAGTATGTGATTCAAAATAGGTCATACTATAGTATTCCGTTTAAAAAACGTCATAATATAGCATGTCGCTCAAAAAAGGTCATACTATACAATGTGACTCAAAAAAGGTCATAATATACTATGCCGCTCAAAAAAGGCCATATTATAGTATTTTCTTCAAAATAGGTCATACTATCCTATGTCGTTCAAAAAAGGCCATACGTGTAGTACCTGACTCAAAATAGGTCATACTATAGTATGATGCTCAAAAAACATTATACTATACTCTGTTGCTTAATAAAGGTCATACCATACTGTCACTCAAAAAATGTCATAACATTGTATTTCGCCTGAAAAAAGTTATATATATATATATATATATATATATATTATAGTCATGGAGTCCGGAGGATTCGATAATTGAACCACCAATTGTCTGTCTTGTGGACGCCTGCTCTACCTCTGACCTAAAACAGCAGACTCTAAGATGTGGCTTAAAAAAAGGTCATACTACTGTGTTTAGTTCAAAAGAATTCATACTGTAGGCAAGGTTCCCGGCACAGTTGAGAATTGAACCAGCAGTCCTATTACTGGCGGACAACTGTTCTACCTCTAACCTAAAACCGCAGTCTCTAGGATGTTGCTTAAAAAGGGTTATAGTATAGTATTTTTGCTCAAAAAATGTAATACTAGAGTATGTTGCTCAATAAAGGTCAAAATATATTATTTGGCCTCAAAAAAGTTTATGCTATAGTCATGGAACCTGGCACAGTTGAGAATTGAACCACCAATACTCAGGCTGGACGACCTCTAACCTAAAACCGCAGACTCTTGGATGTTGCTTAAAAATTGTTATTCTATAGTATGTCGCTCAAAAAAGGTCATACTATCAATGTAGTTCGTACTATAGTCATGGATCCCGGCAGTGTTAAGAATTGAACCACGAAACTTCAGACTGTCAGACGCCTGTTCTACCTCTAACCTAAAGCCACAGACAGTAGTACGTTGTTTAAAAAGGTTCATACTATAGTATTTCACTCAAAAAAGGTCATACTATTGTATGTGGCTCAAAAAGGTCATACTATAGTATTTAGTTCAAAAGAGTGGGTTCAATATTAACAAATTCTGCGAATTTGTACATTGTGTTGTGTGTTTTTTATTTTTTTATCTTCTTCAACTTTATTTTTCTTTTTCTTTATCTGTAACGCTGCAGTAACACACAAATTTCCCCGTTGTGGGATCAAGAAAGTTTATCTATTCTATTCTATTCTATTCTAATATCATCTGATAAGAAGGATAAATACGTTTCTCAGGCCATGTCATTGAGTGATTTTAAAACTTATTTATCCTGTTAAAACCTTAATCAATGAGCCACATGTGCAGGACAGATGCTTCCTCGCAGTTTTTTATGAAGTCTGATGTGCCCAATCATGCAATGACAGAACATTCATTTATTTATTCACCCATGAAGTTGAAAGGCATGAAACAAAACTGTCAATATATAGAGAGAATACTACTCTGGTTGAACCCCTTTTGCAAAGAGAAAAAAGTCATTAAAAAGAAATGATCAGATATGAGAACCATCTCAACATCTTACAATTAGCTCTTTGACAGTGTTTCATAGTTTATTTAACTGATTTGTTTTCTTTGTGCATAGCAGATGAAGACCCAGATAATACATGTATTACTCTGATTATTAGAACAAGACTCTTAGCGTGTTTAATGTGGAGCTGCTCGGGTCTCAGTTTGTGTTGAAAGTACAGAACCTGTAACGGGTCTTGACCTTTTTACATAAACATGGTCTGGGTTGTGCACACTTGTTTAATTATTATCACGTTAATATGAAAGGGAATGTCCCGGAAAAGGATGCAGAGACTAGATCAATCTAGTCCACAGTCATCAAATCCACCAACAAACGGATGTTCCAGCTTTTAATGATTAAAGCTACAAGTTCTAACTGGTTATGAAACAGCCTCATGACGCCTCTGATGTTTCTATATGACCTACATCAGCAAACGAGACCATCATTGGATATTTCTATACAGTTAGTCTGAATGTCTGTGCTTGGGTTGGCGGTTGGACGAGCCCGGAAGGGAATGAATAGAATAGTTTTTTCTACCGATTATTGGAAATGATTCATATATTAGGTGTTTAGTTCAGAAATTGGTGTAAAATGTTTGTTTCATTGTTTCCTAAAGTTGAAGATGCAATCTAAAATGTCAGAAAATGATCAGATTCGAGAAGCTGGAGCAGGATAATTTGGACATTTTATTACAACTAATTGATTAATCAGCCAATCACTGCAGATCTGCTCACCATCGTAATATTACAATTGTTAATCTTACATTGACACAAATAGGTACAATAACTGGTCGCTATGCATCCTGCAATCACCTGTGTTTAAAAAAAGGTATTTTGTCCACATGGCTGCTAAATTCACAAACACAAACTAAAAGTACCTTGTAGAAAATGTCCTTTTTATTTCTTTTTTTTCCCCTGGTGGTTGGTTGGCCGACTTATATAAGAAGATGTGCAACATACAGCAAAGTGAAAAAAAATACGGCTATAAAGCCAGACAATTTTTTATTTTCGATATGGACACATGGCAGGATTCCTCACAAATATGTAATATCTCTTCCATTTTTTTTTTTTTTTTTTTTGTAGCCTGGGATGATACATACATACATACATACATACATATATACATACATTCTCAGAAAGCAACACAGTTGTTTCTGGCACCAATCAGGTGACTCCTAAGGACGGTGGTACATTCAGATGCTCTCAGGCAAATCCTAAGAATGGAAATTCCAGCTCTCAATAGAATAAAAAAAGGGGGGGGCACATTGCCTAGAAACTCGACCTGTGCAGGAAACAAACCCTGGGAATGATGAAAATATTTTTTGCACTAAAAAGCAAAATCTAGATGTGCATGTATGGTTTGATTCAGTGATATGATTTTAAACAAAAACCCTACGAGTCATGGTCTCTGTGAAAACATGAGTCATCTTTTTAGACATGACGCAGGACGGCCTGGTGGTTAGGATGCATGTCATGTGGGGTTGTTTCTTGCTCACAAACACTATGATCTGCAGACAGAAGAAGCGAGATCCAACCACTGACCACAGGCCAGACCGCCCCACCACCTGACCCGCTGCCACCCATACTGATCCATCTCTGTAGAGGAGTAAGGATTCTCCTCCCTGTGTATCCATTTCAATATAAATAAATATTCAATATAATTTCTATTGCAGTGTTATCTCTTAAAAAAATACACTGATCGAGCTCCCGATTTAGCCCTAAATATTCTAGAAAGTAATGATTCTGTAATAAAAACAGTAATGATAAGCAAAGTAATGATTACTAGTCATTTGCAATAACAAAAAGTAGCTGAAAAATGGAATATTGTTAAAGATAAATAGCAATAATTGAAAAATAAAACAATAAGAAATGGATTCATAATAATCTAGTCATTAAGACCTGGCGTAACTGTGTGAATGTAATTAATATTATATATAAAAATATAAGCCAAATTAAAAAAGTTTGACAGTACAGACTTATCTGTTCACATTATGATCATTATTTTATATATTTTTTATGTTTATTTACCAAACAGGTGACTTTAGCACTCGATGTGTTGCTTAAGAAACCCTCGGACCTTAAAAGTCCTCCTCTCTACCTCTAACCGCTTTCACCTTATAGGAGCTCTCTGAAGGGTTAAGATGCTTTGTGAATAACTTTTATCTTTCACCAGGATCTAGTCTCAACTGTGTGGGGAGAGAAAATGTCATGATTCTAAGAATTTCTTCGAGTTTCGTCAGTAAGAGCGACTCCCTCATTCTAGGAAGCTCCATGAAAACGGGCCCCGAGCTGTTGCTGACAAGCCAGAAAAAACAAAGGTCACATGGCAGGATCCTACTGGATTTCACCGAATGTTGCATGGTATTGTTTGACGTTTCCAACAATAACTTTACTATTTATGACGACGTCAGCACCCCCTTCCATTTCTGAGTAAATTCCATGGCAGCAATTTAAGCACGGCTCGAATGCGATACAATACCGTATACAAGAAGGCACAAAGCAGATTGACAGTGTCTTAATCCAGGGTTTCCTACTGTATCCGTGAATCCAATCCTTATAAGATCCTCAGCCTGTGCGCCTGAATTTAATATGTTTTCCATGCCTTTATTATCCACTAAAGCTCATCCGCATGCACGGAGTGACTGACAGACTCACTGCATCTATGCTAAGTATGTTACCACACCTGTGTGTTTATGACAGTGTTGAGTACTTAATGCAACTACAGGTCTGATACAGCATTTATCTAGCCTAGACTATTTCATCTGATACATCATCAGGTATGCTTGATACGGCTGGTTATTAACCTCATACAGACACATTTGATGGACATTCGTAGCAGCTCAATAAACAGCTCTGCATTCATTGGACTGGGATCCAAGGAAGTTCCTGTTTCCTGTTTTGCAAATGATAGGGGAATTAATCATGTAAATATTTACAATGTTTTTGTTTACATTAAAAAAGGAGCAAACATTTGTTGGTGTTGTAATTATATGTTAATTTTACTGCTCCGGCCCACTTGAGATCAAATTCCGCTGAATGTGGCCTGTTAATGAGTAGTTTTGTACAGGAAAGCAACAACTTTGAAAATACATCAGCACTATAGCACTCCCTCTGAAAGATCCTGCACTTTTGTGATTCATTTTGTAAATACCTTTTTTTATATATATTTTGTGTGTATGTGCACAGATGAGGGAAAATCCAGAGTCAAAAATTCTTGTATGGTGACATGTACTTGGCAAATAAAGCAGATTCTGATCTGATTTTGATGTGTTCTGATCTTTAAGAAATTCGCATTAACAGTGATCTAGTTATTTTGGCTCCAATGCTACCAACGTAAGCTAACATATTAACATCTACACTTATTTTGTGTTTCCCTTGCATAGTATGTAAATTCACAGACGACAAATTATTTTGTTTACTGGGTTTAAATATGAATTGATGCCCTGAGTGTAATGTAATAGGACCTCGTCTTTTCATTCAAAAGCAAGTAAAACTCTATTTATTTTCCTTTTTGAGCAATCCTGACTCTTTTCTCTCTCTTTCTCTCTATTGACTCTTTTGATGTGCCTATTTGATATGTGTGCCTTGTTGCTTATTTGTCTTGTTGTTTGCCTCTGGCTCTTTATGTGATCTGTCTGTTGACTTTGCCAAATAAATAAAAGAAAAAAGAGAATATTCATCTTTTCCCCAAGCAAAAGATCGCAGGCAGACTGCAAACATATTAAAGGACTACTTCATGTTTTTTTTTGTTTTTTTTTGTTTTTTGGAAATGCGTTCCTCTACCTTCTGTTTGAGAGAGATGAAACCGTTGATATCTGCATGTGATAACTATAAAACTGGAAGCAGAGGGAAATAGCATGGATGTCCAAAAGGGGGAATTTTAAGTCCTAATTGTATGTAGTTTTTTCTTCATAAAACAAATCGGATAAATAAGACACATTTAAATACACATTAAAAAAAATATATATATATATATATATGTATATATAGTTTTTGCTTCGTTTGGTATACATTGATCGTTGGGAAACGCAATCATGTCTTCGGCTTAAAACTGAATTTTGTTCCAGTCTGAGGTTAAAAGTAGATGAGATTCTGGCTGCAAGAGAGGAGACATTAGTAGTTCCAACATGTGTTTAATTTATTTGTCAGACAAAGTTCTCTTTAACAAAGAAAGCAGATACTCTATCAGCACTAGACTTAGTTCCCTATGTCAGAAATTATGTCTCTTCATACAGTGCAGGAATAACTATCATGGCTTCGGTGCTGTAATCATAGAGCTGCACACTGTCACTCTTCTGTCAACAACTTTCTTACCACCACCTGCTGCTCTGGAGGGTAAATGCTTCACCTATGAAGAAAAGCGGAATAAGAAAAAGTAGCATCTCATGATTATGAACCAAATGGACAAAGACAGTTGAACCAAGCAGTTCCAACCTTTTTCATAAGCTGACCCATCCCTACTCCTGTTATTGACTCTCTGTGTGTTCTTATTCACAGCTTCTACTTTGCAGCTGTCACTGAAAACTTCTTTTTCTTATACGCTCACAGTCTCAGCCAATCTGCACGGCGTTAATGTTTTTCCCAGATCAAGAGTTCTTCTCCCAGTAGCATCTCTCTCTCTTCGACCATTATCTGGAATCCCGCCACCCAAATCTGTCTTTTATCAAAGAGTCTGTCAGTTCTCCAAATTCACACGTATTACCTCTGTTTCTCAGCTCTGTTACATACTCATCTATTGTCTCCCACGTGAAGAATTTGTGGTTCTCGATCGTCACATTTCTTGGAGGTGTGCAGTAGGCCTCAAATTTCTCCATTCGCTCATCCAGTTTCACTCTGTCACCATCGGCATCAGAGTGATATTATTACAGACATCCAGTGCCTGCTCACCTCCTACATGCAAAAACACTGGCGCTTGCTTTTTGTCACCTGTCTTGTCTCCTCCAATTTTCTTCCACATTTCCAGGCAACTGATGGATGGGTTGTGGGTGTAGGTCGTCCATGTTGTCGTCGGAAGATCCTCTTAATGATGACGCTGTACTTGGAGAGAAGGTAACTTTATTGAACTGACTGTCATCATGTCTAAACAGGAATAATATCTCAAAATTCTGACCATTGAATGGCCAAATGTGTGCTAAAATGGGAGCTAAAAAGTGCGTCAAGTGCCCTTTTGGGAGCTACAAAGTGTGTTTATTGCCCTCTAGGCACCAATTTGTATGCTATAATGCCCCCATAGGAGTCAAAATGCTGGCAAAAGTGCTCTCTTGGTAGCTAAAAATGGTGTTAAAGTGTCCAATTGTATAAAACATGTCTAAAGTGCCCTTCTCAGTGGCAAGTCAGACTCACAGACGCCAAATGCCCCCTACTGTACTGAACAAATATGAGTCTGCTCTTATCACTGCACATCTGAAATGAAATTAAGTTTTGAGACAACTTTTTGTAGTAGTGCAAAAGGGGGAAAAACAGGAATCAAAGCTGTCGTAAAACCGTTTTCCGTCTCGAGCAGCAACAGCAGGAGCCAGAGCGCTGATGTTGTTGTCTGATATTATCTCGAGCTGCACCCACAAGCATGACATATGTAAAATAATATACTGTAAGTTCATATCCAGATCATACAGTGGAACCAGATGTGAGTTAAAAAAAAAAAAGAAAGGAGCAGAGCGGGGCTGTAAGCCCCCCGACCCAACCACAAGCTTCAGTTAGTGCTTATTACGATGACTACAGGACTGCAGATTTACAACTACAGACTCCCTGCGGTGTTTTCCATCCTGGAATTCACAAGGTGCCGTCTGCAGACTCCACGCCATGAGACCCCTGATAGACCACATGATAAACCCGTCATGAGAAACACACTGTGCTGTGTTGAAAAAAAAAATTATGTTTCCAGTGTCTAACAAAAGGAGGCCGGTCTTCACAGTTGTCGTGTGCAAAAAGACAATCCGTGTCGGAACCCGAAGGGGCCGCGCGGCGGCGGATTTTAAAAAGCTGCGTAACTAATCAAAGGGGAAGCAGCGTGGTGCGAGGAGCAGCCTGGAACAACGACTGCGGCGGCTGACCCATGAACATGGCCGCTGCACGAGGGTCAAAAGCTTTTTTTTTTTTTCTTTTTGAGAGCTGAAGTCATTAGTGCGAGTATATACACGGCCCCATAGGGATTAGGCCACATTCCAGTCGAGCAGGAGTTCCAAAACGTGTGTTTAACCCAGGAAAAAAGAAAAAAGAAACGCTTCTCCTCACGCTGTGTTCCTTTCACGAATATGAAAATGAGCTTGTTTGCTGTCTTCCAAGACTCACGTGAGAAGATTGATATCAATTTCCCGTCTGTGTTCTTTCTGTCCTCATTATGAAGATTCTGTAGTTCTGGGATGTGTTTAGCCTGAGCACAAAAGAGGGAAACAAGTAGGGCGAAAGTGCAAATGTGGAAATGCCAGGTAGTGGAAGAAATACTCAGATCCTTTACGTGAGTGAAGTCCAGATACAGCTGCACGCCTAAGTCTACTGACATGTGAATGCAGCACAGCTTTGTTGAACATCATTCATTTTCATGTATATAAATATACTGCAAAGTTCTGCATGAAAAGTATTCCACTGAAACTACATAACTATTATGATTTCAAGGTATTTATAGTAGTGTGGTAAAGTATATTCAACTTGATGAAGTATTGCAGTAAAGTACATAAATATTGCAGTAAAAATATACAAGTACTTATTGCAGTACAAGTACATAATACTTATAAATTGGTGTAGTTAAACGATTTCAGAAAAAGTACATAACTATTGTGAGCTTGATTCAATAAAAGTGTTGCGATTAAAGTGCAAATGTATTATGATTTAATGTAGTTAAAGTATTACAGTAAACCCACACATGTGTTATGACTTCAATGTAGTGTTGTAGTAAAGTACATAAGTATTAGGATTTCAAGGTATTTATAGTGGTGCAGTGAAGTATTATGAATTAGTGTAGTTAAATTATTCCAGAAAAAGAACATCTGCAACTTGATGTAGTATTGCAGTAAAGTACATAGGTATGATGAGTTGATACACTTAGTATAGTTTTGGGCCCCTGGGTGATAAATAGAAATACCTTTTTTTAATCTACTTTTATGTAAAATGTCTGAATATTTCTTCCAACTTCTGCAGCATTAAAACTCCAAATCTGTAAAAGCGTGTCTCAGGTTTGACTCTTGGCATGAAAGTGATACCTTTATCTTTCCAATTTGATTGAATGAACAGTTTGACCCAGCTTCAACTTGGCCGAGGTCTAATCAGCCAAAATAAATAAAGTCAAAAGTCATTATTCTGGGAAAAATGCATCCAGTTAAAAAGGACGTCCTGTAACCTGATTCTGTCAAATCAATATCTTCTAAAGTCACAGTGTTACAAAGTCTGAATTACCCCACTTTGTTTTCCTCAAACTTGTACTAAATAGATTCTGGAAGTTATTTATTCACATTCAGACTTTGCTGGGTAGCAGCAGCAATGCTTCCCACTATACGGTATGAGCAGGTAGCAACTGTGTCCAGTGGTTTTTAAAGGTTCCATATTGTAGAAAGCCAGATGTTCAGAACTTTTCGAGTATGAGGAAAGTTTGAAAACTACCATTGCACGCAGAAATGCACACATCCCAAATTCACAAACTGTGTCTTAAAAGCAGGTGTCAAGAGGTGGTGATGTCACAGCTATACAGTCTGTCAGCCAATCGGAGAGGCTCATTGATATTAATGATACAGACACAAAATGAGATGCAAAACTATATTCAGATGATCTTCGGTCCTTAAACTTGTATTTCTCGTTAGTGACATCACAACTTCAAAATCAAACCCTGGCAAAGAGTAGAATATGAGACCTTAAAACCCTCCAACCATGTCTCACAATGATTGATGATTTACAGAAAGTGAGAAAAAAACGAACAAATGAAAGGACATTTTACAAAAGATTGACAGTTGCAATGGTGAGATTGTTTTTATTCTCATAAAGCAATCAATGCAGTGTATATATAAGATTTTTTTTCTATAAATATAAAGGTTTCTCTTCATAGCAAATGCAAAGGAAATTACTTCAAAGCCATGACTATTGTAGAGCCGTCAACACAATAAAAAGGATTATTATGAACCGGAAGCACCGTGTGGAAGCGCATTTGACAAGAGCACAAGTCATGATGATGTGTGTGTGTGTGTGTGTGTGTGTGTGTGTGTGAGCTGCACTGACAGCAGCCGCTCTGCATTTTCAGCACAAGGCTTCCTTTCTCCTGCAGTGGAAGACATGCGAGCCGCTGGCTGCTCTTCAGTCCCACAGCGCAGCAGACACGCAGCTGTGTTCACCGGGATCAAATTACCCTGCAGATCAACCCCGGCCTCCCCTCCACAATAACTGACAGATCCATCCTCCGGCTCAGAGAGCAGGGAGGAGGAGAAAAAACACACACACACACACACACACACGAACATCGGAAAAGATGAATCATAAAAAAATATGTTGTGTTACAAACATTTTTACGATGTGTGCGTGATAATAAACCCCCCCCCCCCCCCTCGCCCTCACACACTCACCCCCGCCCCTCCCTGTTACATTATCATCTCCGGGTTCGACCACATTCACAGTGCTGTGTGTGTGTTTGTGTGTGTGTGTGTGTGCGTTTGGACATCCTCTCAAGCACTTTGAACAACATTCGGATTGTTATTCTAACAGAGTTCATGATAGTTATAGTGATTTTTTTTCCCGAAACAATTCGTTTGTGAGTGAACAGCACAAACAAAATTAGAAAAAAAGTGTTTTCAGATGGGATGGTATGATCGTTCTTATTTAGGATTTTTCTTTTTTTAAAATGGCCGTAATGTTCCACCAGATTTTCCTGAAACTGAACTCGACTCTAAAAAACACATTCATTCTACTCAGATTCATTCTTCCCTTTTGCTGACAGCGAATAGGCTAAATGGGCGTAATTGGTGTTAAAAAAGAGGCTTGGAAACACACTAAAAGTTAAAGATTTGATCAGATATTTCATATTGAGATATTTAACCTCAACTCGAGCTGGGAAACATATCACTGTCATATCAGGATTGTGATACGAGATAAGAAAACGCCTTAGATTTTGGGTAATTTGATGATGTGGCACAAACGTTGTCTCCTGCTCTTAAAGGTGCGTTGCAGCAAAAAGTCTTTTTTTTTGACTGTTCTGTTATGTCTTCACCCGCTGACGTCATTATATCCACATAACCGGTGATTATTTATCACAGGAATCTCATTGTGTAAATATTTTTGTGAAAGCACCAAAAAGTCATCCCAACAATATTGTGGCAACGTTGACAGTGAGGTATTTGGTTTTGATTTTTGTCCATATGGCCCCGGTCCTACTGAACTGAACTGAATCGTCTTGTTTATACTGTTATATGACAAGAAAAAAAAAAATTAAAAAATAAAAACCAAAAACCTTCCTCATCAACATTTTGTGAGGCTGGAACCATGTCTGGTATTTCAGTTCTACTCTAATGACTAAAAGCATGCGCCTACTTTGCACACAGCACGTTCTTTTCATTTTGCTAAATTACTGAATGCATGGACTTTTTCTTCTTATCAGTTTGGTGTAACAGAACAGAAAGGAAAAAAAAAAGTAAGAATCTGCAGATGTTTTTTTGTGGCAAACCCAACTGTAAAAGGCTCAAGGGATGTCCAGTTGTTTTTTACATAGCACTGTATACATAAAAAAAAGATTTTATTTTGAAATGTTTTCTCTCTGTGCTTGACGTCTATATCCTATATTCATACACACAGACAATAATTCTGTTCTGAAATACCAAAAACAAACAAAAAAAACACATGACTGCTGTAAATGACCTTATTACTGGTGGGTGTTTTTTTGCATGTCTTAGCCCTTTAGTGACAGCTGATCGTTTTAAACGCCACACTCTTGTTTTCCTTCCTGTCAGTTTCACCGCAGAAGAAAAACAAAAAAAAAATCGACCTGCGTGGACTTGAAACCCGCCAGGTTCCACATCTGTGAACAACTGGAACTGTCAAGAGTGTGAGTTACCGGTGTGTCGTAACGCGGCGTTTCTACAAATCAATCTGCGAACACGTCGGCAGCAACGCAACTTTTTTTTTTGTTTTTCGAGTGACCATCATTTTTGATTCTCATGTGTCGAACAAATTAAAACAGTATTTGGAATCACATCCTGTTCTGGAATTATATGCAAATACACGACTTAATTAGATAATGCATCGTTTGCATATTTCAACACAACATTTCAGAAACCTTGGAATACAAAAAAAAACAAAAAGACTTGTTTTAATGTCAGAAATCAACTTGTTTTTGTCTCGTTCAGTTTAAAACGCTGGACCCTATTCACCTGTGTCTGGCTTCACACTTGGAGGGAGTCTCAAAGTGCCGTGAGTTGATACGTTTCCGGGAAGGTGAGAGCAGAGCAGACGAGAAGAGCATGTTGCGATACTGCTTTTTTTCCCCCCCCAGATCTAAAACATGCAAAAAAAAGAAGAAAAAAATTCCATGTATGCTCCTTTTAAAAAAGTTGGCATAATTCTGTGTGCTTTATTTGGAAAAGGAATGTTTAGAAGTGTCGCAAGCCTGAGGTTCAGACTGGCCCACAACCATCTGTCACAATGACTCACAATTCACAACCTGCGTGCGGGTTTGTGTGTGTTTTTTCTCGTCCCCCAGACCTTGCTGACGTTTTTTTTTTTTTGTTGCTTTTTTTTCCTCCCTTCAGACACGAGAGGGCTGCCGCTTCCGATCTGAGCTACAGCTGGTTAATCGGCATCCAGAGGAGCCCACGAGGAAGCACTTGGGTTTCACGGGACTGTGCTCAGAATAGACCCGTCGGCTCCTCGCTGATCAAAGACACGAAGAAAAAAAAAAAAAAAAAAAAACACTGAAATGTGAAATAGACTCCCAGTGGTTGTCCACAGTTAAAGTACAGGTCACGAGACCACCGGTGGATCCTGGATGGTTTGGCTGGCTCTGTGTGATGATTAATTCCATTATGTCCAAAAAAAAGTATTTTTTTTCCTCTTCCTTTAAAAAGAACTTTTAAAATCTTTTAAATACAAATATATACTTACAAAAATCTCACAAATTAATATGTACATTTAAAAAAAAAAGGAAAAATGTCTCCTGTAAGTCCGAGAAGAACGCGGGAAAAGGAAACAGCCTAACAGACTGGGTTAGGGGGAGGGAGGGGGGGGTAAGGGGACCGGGGGGGGGGGCCCGCGTCACACCGTGGTCTCCCCCTGTTTACTGTTGGCCAGTCTCGTGTAAAACCTCCGCCAGGAGTTCAGGGTCTTTCCGGACCAGATCCAGAAGCCGGACGTGATCCCCACGATGAGGGTCATGAGGTACTTTATCATGAAGACGGTGAAGTCGGGGCTCATGTTGGGGTGGCTCTGGGCCGGGCACGGCACGGCGTACGTCTTGCACGTCTGGCCCACCCACGTCCGCTCCCACTGCTCCCGGAACGCCTGCTCGTAGAAGTTGCACGCGATCACGATGGTCGCCGGCACCGTGTACAGCACGCTGAAGATGCCGATGCGCACCATCAGCTTCTCCAGCTTCTCCGTCTTGGTGCCGTCGTGCTTCATGATGGTCCGTATGCGGAACAGCGACACGAAGCCGGCCAGCAGGAAGGACGTGCCGATGAACAGGTAGACGAAGAGCGGCGCCAGCACGAAGCCGCGCAGCGCGTCCACGCTGTTGATGCCCACGAAGCACACGCCGCTCAGCACGTCGCCGTCCACCTGCCCGAACGCCAGGATGGTGATGGTCTTGATGGCCGGCACGGCCCACGCCGCCAGGTGGAAGTACTGCGAGTTGGCCTCGATGGCCTCGTGGCCCCACTTCATGCCCGCCGCCAGGAACCAGGTGAGCGCCAGGATGACCCACCACAGCGAGCTCGCCATGCTGAAGAAGTAGAGCATCATGAAGAGGATGGTGCAGCCCTCCTTCTTGGTGCCCTGGACCACGGTCCGGATGTCGTTGTCGAAGCGGTCGTTGCACACCACCTTGTCCTCCAGCAGGAAGCCAGCGATGTAGGCGATGGAGACCATGGTGTAGCAGCCAGACAGGAAGACGATGGGCCGCTCCGGGTAGCTGAACCGCTTCATGTCCACCAGGTAGGTCAGCACCGTGAAGAGCGTGGACGCGCAGCACAGCACCGACCAGATGCCGATCCAGATGCGCGCGAATTTCAGCTCCTCCTCGCTGAAGTACATCATCCCGTGCGAGCGCTTGGGCTCGCACGGCGCGCCGCAGTTCTCCTGGCCCAGGAAGCGGTAGTTGAGGTACGGCGGCACGCGCAGCGACGCCGGGCACCGGAACTGGCCGTTGAGCGGGTCCACGGCGGCGCGCTCCGTCGGGTAGGGCTCGGCGCGGTCCGGCTCGGCGCGGTCAGACATATTCTGGCCCACGCACAGCTCGCCGGCGCCGTGCACCGGGAAGGACTCGCACGCGAGCGTGTCGGGCCACTGGAAGCCGAACTTGTTCATGAGCGCCTCGCAGCCCTGGCGCGCGCGCTCGCACAGAGAGCGGCAGGGCGGCAGCGCCTGCTCCAGCACGGTGCACACCGGCGCGTACATGGAGCACAGGAAGAACTTGAGGTCCGGGGAGCACTGGACCTTCACCAGCGGGTAGAACTGGTGCACCTCCAGACCCGCGTCCTCCTGGTTCGTGTGGCCCAGCAGGTTGGGCATGATGGTCTCGTTGTACGCGATGTCCGTGCACAGCGGGATGGAGATGGGCTGGCAGAAGCCGTGCTCCGGTATCGACATGCCCCGGTCCCCGCCGCCGTACTGGCCGTTCACCCGGAACGTGTCCGCGTTCAGCAGCAGGAGGAAAAAGGCGAAAGTCAAAAGCGTCCGAAGCAGCGCGCCGCGAAGCATCATGGAAAACACTGGAAACTCAAAGACAAGGGGAGAATCCTTTTTTTAGTCGGAGGTAAAGCAGCTTTTTTCTACTTCTTTTTCTCCTTTCTTCCGTCTCCGTCTTTTTTTGTTGAGTGTTTTAAATCACAAAGTGTCTCCTCAGTCCAGCCGCAGTCCGCCGCCGCAGCGTCAGTCTGCTGCTCCCAACCGAGAAGCTCGCCGCTCTGCCTCTGCGCGCCGCTGCGCTCCGCTCACAAGGCGGCGGCGTCAAGCGCGCGCGGCGCGGCGCCGCTTCCGGTCGGGCCTTTCGAAATAAGAGCGCCGCTGAAAATGAGTGCTATTCTGAAGCGCGTTGGTTTCTTCAATTAAAAAGTCATTAACATTTCGAAAAGACGGTCAAATGTAAATGTTAAAATAATGTATAGTGAAATCGTTCAATGCATCTCTTCAAATTCAACTCATTTATGGATGAAAAATTTGGTCACATGAAACACGCTCTAAAAAGAATATTCCCCTAAAAATACTCATGTGAGAATCAGGGTTCTTCTGTAGGTTTTATTTTTCATATGTGCATCATTTTGATGAACGACACACGCAAGTTGTTTTTAAATGTGCGTTGAGTGATTATCTCTGATGATTCTGAATCAATTTGTATCTTCCAGAGAACAATCACTGAGCCTATAGGCCTGGGCAATATAACAACATCAATACATATCATCAATATCCACAACATCAATATAATAAGAGAGCAGGTCAATATAATGGTTAAAAAAATAACAATAACAAATCTCTCTTCCTTGACTCATAAGCACAATCTATCCCTTTATATTGGATCCATCATTGAATCAAACAGCAAGTCATTTAACACACAAACGCAGGATCAGGTTTAATACAACTTAGTTACATTCTGCCTTTATTTCTCCTGGTCATTATTACTGATCAATAATCAAGGAAGTGGCTCAACTGAAACTTTTCTAAAGGCCCTCGGATACCAGTGATAACTAAACAATGATTACTATTCACATATAGTAAATTATATTGTCAAAGTCCCCAACCCTCATGTACTGGATCCATAATCAATTTGAAGAGTTTAAACCATTTTGAAGATGGATGGATGGATGGATGGATGGATGGATGGATGGATGGATGGATGGATGGATGGATGGATGGATGGATGGATGGATGGATGGATAGATAGATAGATAGATAGATAGATAGATAGATAGATAGATAGATAGATAGATAGATAGATAGATAGATAGATAGATAGATAGATAGATAGATAGATAGATAGATAGATAGATAGATAGATAGATAGATAGATGTGTAAAGTGTGTTTCATAAAGTGTGAAGGCATTAAAACCAGAGTCATACTTGCAAAGATAATTAAAGAATCATATACAATAAAAACAGAAAGCAGAAAGAAGAAAAAAGAGAAAAATGAGATGAAGATAAACATTAAAGGTAGTATTGGTATTGGAGACAGTAATTCAGAGCTGCTGCACCTGTTGTCTGTCAAAACCTCTGAACTGTTTAAAGTGGGATAAAGTCAGCTCAGCCTCAGCTGCACTGATGTTCTTCCTGCTCACGCCTGTCTCACTACAGCCAGCTTTACGGATCTCTCTCTCTCTCTCTCTCTCTCTCTGTGTGTGTGTCTCTCTCTGTCTCTGTCTCTCTCTCTCTCTCTCTCTCTCTCTCTCTCTCTGTGTGTGTGTGTCTCTCTCTGTCTCTGTCTCTCTCTCTCTCTCTCTCTCTCTCTCTCTCTCTGTGTGTGTGTGTCTCTCTCTGTCTCTGTCTCTCTCTCTCTCTCTCTCTCTCTCTCTCTCTCCCAGCAGGACCCAACAGATGGGGGTTAGTCCCAGTGTTTGCCTGGATTGCAGAGGTTCACTTCAGTTCACTTCTGTACTGTCAGTGGAGAAACAGCACTGCCAAATCTTTTTCTATTTATTTTTTTTTTTTTATTTAAAGGACCACGCTGCTGTTTTTTTTTCCAGGCTTTGTCATATTCTTGAATCCCGTTTTCCATTGTGGGCTTTAAAAAAACCCTCACGGCGTGAGGTTCTGCAAACCCGTAATCCGCGGCACGTAAACAATGCTTAAAGCAGAGAGGAAGGAGGCTCCTATAGGTGATTATAGAAGCCTTCCATGTAAACTGTGTTTAAATCTAATCCAGCACAATCATCCGTCATCAGTTGCCAAAACCTTTTCATAAACCTCTTACAGAGGCCCGGCTACTGCTGTGGCTGCAATAATTATGTTTTATTCTTTATCTTGTGATCACAACCTAGAAGTTGCTCATCGTACTAATGGGAAAATTATCTCGGAGATGCAGGAGGTTGCTTTCTTGTCGAAAGAAAAACAAGACGTTCAGTCCATTATCTAAGGAAATATCCTGCTGCTTTCCGGAGATAATCTGTCTTTTGACCTTATGTAAAGATGTATAAAGAGATAATTAAAGGATAGGGTCACACTTTTTTTAAAAGCCTATCTTAATAGAATATTCAAATCCCCAAAAAGTAATGTCAAATTATTGCTGTCTGTGAGGCATCACTGATAGGGGACAGAATCCATAATAAAGATGCATCTGGATGCATATCTGAAGACTCAACTATTATTTTTTATTGATTAAGGAGAGAAAATCATTTACCTAACATATCAGCCATGAAACATCTCAGATTGAACTCCTGAATTAAGACAAGTGTTCTTTTGTGCTTTAAACCTTTTTCTGAAATTGAATTTGTAAATATGCTATTATCTAAGTAAACATGCAGTAATTTGCATATATTTTCTCAACAGAAATCTGAACATTGGATAAAGTCAGGCTCAACATGCTTGTCGACATATGACGTCTTTTTTATCACATACAAACATTTATTTCACCTCATTATATGGTATAAATGGTATATGAAAAACACATATGGAATATAATAAGGAACAAATCTGTAAAGTTATACAAACTAAGTGAGTTTCTTCTAAATTCTTCTTAGTCCTAAATTTCCTCTTAGTCCATATATGTTACATCGCTGAAGCCTCATTTAGGTTTCGGCCTCTTTCTGTGAATATCTGTGTCTCTCGTCAGTTGAATTAAGAACAAATCAGATCTCAGCAGACACAAGACACAATTAAAACAACCGCTAACTCTTCACATGTACGTGTGGGCGTGTTGATATTGTCCGATGATGTAAAAAATGTGAACCTATCCTTTCATTTGTGATCGCGAGGTAATCAGTGAAATTAAATTATTGCAACCATGACTGTTCCTGGCTCCCGTAGATGGCCTTGTTTTGGCAACCACTGGAATGGAAGCCAGATGTTTTATACGCCGCCTGCATTAGGTACTTTAAATTTAGCTTCTATTTTATGTAGAACAGCTGCATTTAGTCGCTTTTTTTATGATAAGGCACTGAAACGCTAATGTCCTTCCTTTGTCTTCAGGATCTGTAAACCTTCTGAAAGTTCCATCACAGTGGTACAATTTTTGCGAATAATAATCAACTTTATTTTGCACTTTTCTTCACAGAGTTACAAAGCGCTTAACAGAAAAAAATAGAAATACTGTAATTAGCAAACCCAACAGCGCTGGGACGTCTTTAGATTGGGAAAAAATTAACTTGATTTCCTTCCAGCTGAGGATTGAGGAAGCGCTCTTTGGATTTTTTTTTTTCTTTTAATTCTCTTTTGTCAACATATTTTAATGTCTGTCTGTCTATTTGAATTTTAAATGAAATGGTTCATTGAAAAGAAAAAAAAAACATACATAATTTATTGCTAGTCTGTATGAAGGAAAAAACACACACACATACACGGCTATGTTTTGTGTGTTATTTCCAAGTCGAGATACTACTTCCTGTAATCAGCCCTCGCACACACACACACACACACACACACACACACACACACATAAAATCTGTTTATTACCACGTGGGCTGAAATCAGTCAAAAGGTGGAAAAATACATACGACCCCTAATTCAGACAAGATGAGAGCGATGCTTTCCAACTGGCTCTGTAGTGTGTCTGTTAGCAGGAGGAGAGAAGAAGCACGGAGTGTTAAATGCATACTGACACAGGAATGCTGGACTTTCTTCCTCTGGGCCGTACGGCGTGGAGACAAGTCTACAAAACGAGGCCAAAGACGCTGTAGGTGCACGTATCCCCTCCGAAACATGTGGTGTCTGGACTCTTGGGTACGTTTCCTGTAAATCATGAAGACTGCACGTTATTGAACTGTGGACACGCAAAGTCCTGATATGACCCCAGTAGCGTATACATGTGACCGTGCTGCAGCATCTGTCTGTTAGAATTATAACCCTTTGTGATTCTAAAGATCCCCTCCAGGCATGTTTTAAAAGGATAAAACACTGTGCTTTGAATAATAGTTTGTCTCCACCATGAATATAAAAATGGCTTTTCCATTAAAGGTCCCATACCTGCCTTTTTTTTCTGGGATTTCCTTGAAGTGTTGACGCCTCCTTACGTGATATATTTGTGATTTAAAGTGCAAAAATTTGAGTCAGTGTAGTTTCCCGGCGCTCCGTCTCCAGGTAAAGGTTTTTTTTTTGGTCTGTCTCCATAAATTTCTCGCGTCTTTCTCCCGGCTAATTTTTTAACTTGAAAAGGTGTGATGGTGGAGGTGAGGACTGGGAATCTCTACAGCCAGCGGGAGCTACTGAGTGACATCACAAAGTCGAGGAAGGACAAACAGAAACGTTTCAGGACAAAAAAAACAAAAAAATGACCATTTGTATGATATGGGACCTTCAAAACATCTCAAAATAACCATTATGCCTCACTTCCAATAAAAAATCCCAAATCTCTGAATAATGAATAACGTTGTTTGCACAACTCTTTCGCTCTCTGTGCGCGTCAGAGAGAATGACAGATTTTCACGTTGAGGGGGAAAACAAAGAAAAAAGGCACTTGGTTTTCATTCTGTGGTGCTGCACCACACATTAGTCGACTGTGTGTGTGTGTGTGTGTGGAAACTGAACACAAGAAGCTTTGACTTCACTGTGAAGTTCAGTCTGAGTGTTTGTACTCTGGACAAACTTCCACATTGCACTATTATTGGGTCCAAACTAGTTGTGATGTCATAAATCACGCTTGTAGGTAAACTAACAATCAACATTCTAGTTAAGCATCCGAAAGAAGTAAGAAGCAGTTGTAAAAACCTTTCAACTTGCAGTGAATTGATTTTTGTTGTTACGGTAATTCAATATAACAAGAACAGGTAAACCAGATATTTTCTATGTATTTAAAAAAAGAAAATAAGCTCAACATGCATATATTTAAATTTTTGCATTTCTAAGTTGGTTACACTGGCTGTCTGCTGCTGCTTCTTTCTTAAAATCGTAAACTTTTAAGCATTTCTCGTATGAAAAGCTGTTGGAAACGGGTATCGTTATTATCCACATCCACTTTCCGTGCCCTTACAGCATGTGGAGCTGTTGGAAATGGTCGTCTATGGCTTTAAGGAAGATTAAGATAATAAACTTGTTTATTTTCTCCACAAGCTCGGGCTGGAGGCTTTATATATTTTCGTCAGGAAAACTCTGAAAAAAAAAGTTTCAAAGACATTTACCAGTCATGAGTGTCTAATGAAACAACGCCACTGAGTTGCATTGTGGGAAAACAGAGGATCCTGGAAACCTAACACCTGATGGAATCTCCGAACTGAAATTCTGCCTCGAACAAGCGTTCCCTTCCATCTCTTCCGTCTTTTTTTTCTTTCTATTTTTTTTTCTTCCTGAGTTACAAGGACAATGGTTTTGCACCATTTCTCGCCCGCGGCCGCTGCGGCTCGTTCCGTTTGTCCTAATAAAAAAAACCCCGAAGTGTGCTTGGTAAGATCAACTGAACAACCATGATGGCCGTATATCATCCACAATGCATTGCTGCAGTCACGCCTTTGGTACGAGGTAATAGTGCAAGCTGTATCGCAGGTATCCGCATAACCTCGCCGGAATGAATCTGCAGGCATCACTGATGATTTGTGCGAATCCATCAAAGACCCTAAAGCTTCACCTGGCGACCGACCCGTGATAGTCCGAGCTAAAAGAGCTTCTCCTTTCACTCCTCCACCCGCCCCATCCCCCATCCCCCCTCCCACACCCACTTCCCTCCGCTCCGCGAGCGGCCTCTGGTAACATATGTCGTTACACATTACCGAGGGGCAGCATAAAAGAAGAAAGTCGGGGGGAAAAACCTCGGCGTCTGCTGCTCGGGTTTCAATCATTCCTTCTTTAACGCGTCTCCGGAGGATCCTTCAAAACTTGCGCGGCGTCGCTTCATCTCTGCAGAGTCGCATTAACCTGCAAAAAAAGGGTTCTGGTGTTTGCGGGAAACGGCGTTCTTTTAATGCTGCTGAGAGCAGAAACATACATGAAACGGTGATATTATTAGATTATTATAGTGGAGATGTGGAGTGAATATGGTAGAGCGGTGTTGTTTTAAGGCTGGATTTGAAAAGAAATTCTAATAACAAGCTTTTCCTAATGGAACAGAAGCTGTGGTTTTACTTACCTGTATCTGAGTGATTTAGATTCGTGTTCTTCCACAGAGCTGGTTTTAAGTTTCTGTCGTGCTGCTTTGAAGATGAAAAAAAAAAAAAAGATGAATTTGAAACCTTATGCTTTATAAAGTTTTGTTGGTCTCTGTAGTAATAAAATGTGTGGAGATCAGGGCGGGAACCTCGACCAGGACGTACCAGAAATAGGAGGAGATCCAGGAAAACAGACAAGACACTTCAACATCGTGTAGTCATTCAAGCGGTGGAGGATTGTTTTATTTAATAGTGTAAAAAAATCCTGCAGGAAAAATCATACTTAAGTTAAATTAAAAAGAAGGGTTTTAGCACTGGTTTAGTCCAGCGGTTCCCAAAATAGGGGTCGGGCCCTTCACAGGGTCAGCAGATAAATGTGCAGGGGTCATGAGATGATTAATGGGAGAGGAAAGAAAGGAAAACAAAGTTCTGATTCACACATCTGCTTTCAGGTTCTGGCCTTTTTCTTCTTTCCTTTTCTTTCTTTGAGTTTTTTTTTGTTTTTTTCCTGAGAAATCGTGGATCATTTGAAAGTTTACTGAAGTGAAAGTACACAATGCTTTTTGTAGGATCTAAATACCAAATGGGTAAAACCACTAGTTTCAGCTTCAACTATGTGTTGTGTTAAAAAAAATGTCTTTCAAATCTATTGTGTCAAATGTGCATCTGCAAAGATAAATGTAGAGGCGTAGAAAAAACAATATTTCCCTCTTAAATGGAATGGAATAAAAGTATAGAGTCAAGTCATAACAAATGTACTTTAGTTACTTTACACAGCAGAGTGACAGTCACAGACGTCTGAAGCATTAATAAATTTTATTTCAGGTAAAACAACAATAAACAACATTTACAGAAGGACATTACATCTTCCATAATAACATTACATACAGGTCGTAACAAATAAATGCGACAGCTATTCTACTGTATACTATATTGTTTCACTTGACGAAGTGACTGGAGACACTTCTATTTTTCCGAACCACTTGTGAAAATGATGTATTCTTCAGTGCAGCATACAAAAAGAAAAACACGAGAGAAGCTTTGTCGAGAGAAAGGAAAGAAAAAAAGTTCGCAAACACAGATTTCATTGTTCAGCACGGCGAGGATGCACATCGGATCCAAACTTTCTTCCCCCTCCCTTCCCCGTAAGCATTTCTGTCTGCAAGATAAAGCCAAAAAAACGCCCCAAAATAGACGCATTTCTATATTCATATATGATTTCTCTCTCTATTAAGGGGACATTTGCAACCCTGTATATAAACATAGTGGAAGCATCACTTCAACGCTTTCGTCAATTCGCACCTTTTGATATTTCTGGCATTAGCATTCGATTCTCATTTGTTCCTGTCACAGTGCTTAATGTGCAAGTCTTCCCATCACTGGACTTTTATTTGAAATATATGAAGAACATTCAAGATTGAAACGGAGTGCCTTCAGGAGCGCTGCTCACACAGGACTAAAAAAGAATACGTTTTTTTTTTTTTTGTACAAGACTGCAGGCTGCTGGGTAGTGGGGAAGGGGAGGGTGGAAACGAAGCGATGTGTGCCACACAGAAAGTGTGCACAAGGAGAAACATACCGAAAAAATAATTATTCAGCCGCTAATGCCGCGCCGCAATCCCTTAAAGCCACACAAGGCAGGGCAATCTCGGCGCGGCTCGGCGGTATTAACCCTCTTCTGTCACGCGGCTTTGCCGGCATTACCCCGCCGTCCTCCCCTCCCCTTTTTCTCCTCCGCACAATCGCAGCCCGGGGATGACACTGGAAAGCCGTGAGATAACTTCAAGTACAGCGTTTCTTATGAGCTCTCCTCAATTTGTGGTAAAGGTTCAAAAACCGGGGGGGGGGAAGATATTTACATTTGTGAGGAAAAGGCTGGAGTGCTTTGCGTCAGCCAAAAAGCAAGGGCATATATATATATATATATATATATATATATATATATATATACACTCATACTGTATATATTCATATATTTATCATTAGGGGCAAAGCAAGTGCATTAACATGACCTAACATGACCATACAGGCTGGAATGTAGGGCAAACTGTTTGTTTTTTTTCTTCTTTAAAGTGCATTTTCAAAAACGCCATTGGGAGAGTTTAGCCCAAAATTATTTATTTTGGCTCAGAGCCACGAGTCTCTATGGTTGAAGAAGCTGGATTGGAACACAGTCATGGTTAAAAATGTCAAAGAATCCTGGATTGCTTCTCTTTAATGGTTTTTCCTCGTTAAAAGGGGCAGGTTTGGACATTTTTTTTATTTGCAAGTGCATCCCAATAGAGTACTCACATATTGCGCATCGCTGTTCCTTATTAGCCGATCAATAACAGGTGTATTTTTTTTTTACGGACATCACATATGCTAACAACCTCCCACTTACACATCGAGCAACAGACCCAGCCACCAGACAAATGTAAGTCCGCTATCGTTCGTCAGATCAGCGCCTTAATCCAGCAGCTCTGGAAGAAAAGTATATTGCAGTAAAGCAACTGAATGAATGAAGATAACTACTTTAAAGCTGCATCAATCAGTTAGTTGCCATCTATCATAACCACACGAATAATCACTGAATCATTTGGAGTCATTCTTTAAGAAAAGAAATTCCAATTCTCTAATGTGAACATTTTATGACTTCTATAACACTGACTGTCTGTAGGGACCAAAGAATTTATTAACATTTTTCTTGATTTTCTGGACCGAACAACTAATCTATCAATCGAGAAAACAATCGACAGATTATTCAAGGATGATAATAATCATCACTGAATTACTCGATTCTGCAAAATCCGACTGCTGAAGCCTAGTTTTAGCTTCCGCTGAACTGACGTGGAAGGTGAACGCGAGTAGCATTTCACAGCATAAAGTGTGCGTGTTATACAGATTTGGAAAAAAAGTATTTATCGTGACAGACTCGCGAGCTGGAGGGGGCGTGGAGCAGCTGTGGGTCTGTAGTGAGCGTTAGCCATCAGGACTAGATGGGGGTGAGAGGTTTTAATTTTCCCTAGCAGGCAAGACATCTATATTATCAATGTGTGTGTGTGTGTGTGTGTGTGTGAGTGAGTGGGTGAGTGAGTGAATAAGTGAGTGTGTGAGTGAATGAGTGAGTCAGTGACATGATAAATATCCACAGTGTCCAATTATCCATGGTGTCATATTTGCAGCCTCATCTCTTCCGCTAGTCAACAGTGCAGGGCCAGTATTATTGTTTCAGTCCATTTTCAGACTGATTTGAAAGCCATTGTATTGATAGTACTTCACAAGGATCACCTTACTTCTAAACTGCAATATTCAGATTATTATTATTATTATTTTTCCCACAAAAAACATCAAAAAGAAAGACCAAAAAACAGTATAAACATCTTTGCAGATGATACTAAGTTATACAGCTCACCTTCGTCATGGTGTCAGGAAAAAGTTCCAAAACATTTTAGAACATGTAGGATGTTGAAGGACACACAATACACACGCTGCTAATCACTCATCCCTACACACACACACACACACACACACATAATTTTTCAGATTAGAAAAGCTCCAGGTTTATCCTAATATTCAACTCGTGGACTGAACAAGAAAAGCTGTAGTTACTGGTGTATCCGTGACAGAATATTGCAGATCCTTCAGTGGTATCAGATAAAGTGGAAGGGAGGATTGTCATGGGCCGGATCAAACAACAGGCCACCCAGTCTATTGCCTTGGCTGTTTTTACTATTTGTACATTAGCTCATATAAATGGAAGCACCAATGCTTTGCTATTGCCCGTGTTAAACATTCATACACACACACACACACACACATTCTCAAATCTCGGAGTACCTCCATTTACGGTATTGCGTCTGTATTGTTACGCACACTGGTCGGTGCTGTCCC
Organism: Eupleurogrammus muticus; assembly: GCA_036785175.1. Taxonomy (NCBI): domain Eukaryota; kingdom Metazoa; phylum Chordata; class Actinopteri; order Scombriformes; family Trichiuridae; genus Eupleurogrammus; species Eupleurogrammus muticus. Next base: position 16,609,271 of record JAYKQN010000018.1, on the reverse strand, counting down.
TGTTATTTAATGTGATTTAGTCGCACCACAGAAATTGTATCAGCTGACCATTATGGAGGTCTGTTAGAAAATTAAGTTATTAGTATTTCTTTGCACAACAGGTGTCTTATTCCACTCACAAACTTCATTATTTTGTGTGTATTTTAATGTGAAAATTCCAAATATTGCATTATTGCATTAGCACATAATCAAAGCCTTTAGCCTGTTCATTCCAATAAAAGTTGCTATTCTTAATCATAGACTTTAATAACTGGCTTTATTTTCAGGTGAAATTTCAGTAATTTCAAATCATTTTCTAAACAAGGTATTTCAGTGCTGAAGGACTCCATTTCGCCACTGGAGGAAATTAGTAATTGGTTGAACTTTGATTGATGCCCTTGATGTAGATGTGCACTTTTATAGTTTTACAATATGGCTCATATATCTCAGCAATAAAATTTGTGAGTAAAATACCCTGTTCAGAATAATGATCAAAAGTGACAATTAGAAGATAAGTGGCCAAATGTTCCAATCGGGCCAACAAACAAGTGGAGGAAAGAGGAAAAAAGGCCTATTTCAAAACAAGTATGCACCGCTATGACCGACAACCTGCTGAATGCACTTCATAGTGTCTGAAGAAGAGTGAGACAAATCCCACTAATACCAAAGTCTGCTAGCCAATGAGCTAACGTTAACACAAAATCAGCCAAACGTACCGCCCGTTAAGTTATAAGCTCACCTTCATGCAACTCAAAACTACTTCTGAGTTTTATTGTTTCCAGCAACAAAAGAAAAGAGAACCTCCAAAATGGCAGGAGTAGAACGTGTTACACTGCCTAAAAGCCCTCCATCGTTTTTAATTATTGTCTGCTGTTCCAAAATGAGACTTTAATCTGATTAGGAATGGGAAACTTGATTATTTTTTTCTCTGTAAAGTGACTGCATTATCTTTTTGGATTTATAGGTGTATTTTGCTCATATGCTTGTATGCATGGTGGTTTCTGTGTTGTGGCGAGAGCAGTGTAGTGGTGAAAAGATGTAGCGATATTAAAATTGTCCATTATATAGTTTCTAGATGAGTATATCGTACATACAAATATACATTCTTAAATAGGAGGCTAGTTACAAACACAAAACACAATATGTACCAATAGTAAAGTCATTTTGTTTATACTGTGACAATGATATATGAGTTATTGTAACCTTATAAAAAGTAAACAAAATTTGCAAATGATAGCCTGAAATCTTAAGTATCATCCATAATGCACACATGCATCCGTATCTATGCTCTCTTTCTCATGCACACACCAGACACACACACACCCACACTCGCACAGTCACACGCACACACACACACACACGCATGTTGTGAAGGTAATAAATAAAGAGAACTGGGGCTCTTTCATTCTTCTGGATCCTCCATCTCAGCATGTTTGTCTTCATCTTTTTTTTTTTTTTTTTACAACAGCCACCTGAAACACAGAGAAAGAGACACGACAGGTGTCAGTAACATGTCGCCACATTTCACGTTTGTCTTTTTTGAAGCTAGAAATCACAAGTCAACTAAAAACAGAGGAACAGTGGCTCAGTATACTGCCACTAAGTGGAGGTAACAGTCGTTCACTTGTTAAATGATTTAATGATGTACTGAAATGTGATTGTACTGCAGCTTGGAATGAATTCTATGCAACAGCCTCATTAGGGATGAAATATGACCCTGCAATGCACATAAGATGCAAAAGTAATAGATCTGAAGCTTATATGAGGCTTCATCAGTCAGTTCATCAGCGTTAGTGGAAGTATAGTAACAGTTGTTTCTTCTTGATTTGATTCATCTGGCTGCTGAAACTTCATATTAACTTCGGACCAAATACATTTTCGAAGGAAAGGAGGCTTGTGGATTTTTTCCAAGCACTTACACCATAAGCACAATATGAGGGAATCTTCCAGGGATCGGCACGAACAGGAGGAACGATTACAGCAAGAGAAAACTATTTCACTGTTCATTTTGGCTCCCGACTATTGTTTTAAGATGCACTCGAAGCAGCGTGAATCCATCCTTCAAGGCAATTTCTGTCTTTTGTTTCAGACAAATCTTGGCTACTGGACCCTCACGCTAAGGTCTAACGTTTCAACGAAGCCCGGTTAAGCAGTTTGGAGACTTATTTCCCTTAATATGCCCGCTAACGCTGCCACAGATTAACACAGGATATCCACTTTGTTTTAATCAGTAAACTTTTACAGAACCTAAACCTGTGCCCACTCACTGCATCAGAGATGCTGCACACACGTTACGTCGATGACAAACTGTTGTCCGTTAAAGACGTAGTTCCACTTGCAACTTTGCAACCAGCTCTGAAGCTCTTTGAGCTTCAAACATGGGGAAAGAAAAGAGAATAACACAGGCGATGTGAAGGCAGAACGAAGGGCTAGGGTGGGAGAGGAGGAGGAGGAGGAGGAGGTGGAGGAAGATGACCAAGAGGGAGTAGAGGATGAAGAGGAGGAGGAGAAGAGGGAGGGAGGGAGTTAGAGATGAAAGCGAGGAGGAAGAGGATGGCGAGCGAAGCCGGAGTGGAGCGCAGGGAGGTGGTTGTTCAGGAGGAGGAGGAGGAGGAGGAGAGGATGAAGAGTAAGCGGCAGCAGACGAACAAGAGGAGTGAGCGGAGAAAGAGGAGGAGGAGTATGTGAGAGAAGAGGAGGGAGCTGTGGATTAATAAATAATGCATTGCCTCTCTTAGGTCCCTTTCTATCCAGACTTTCCCCTACCGCCTCGTATTCTCTCTCTCTCTCCCTCTCTCTCTCTCTCTCTGTGTGTCGTTCGCCCAGCCTTTGCTAGTCAGTTCCCAGTGGACGCAGGCCTGTATACGCCAGGAATTTCAAATGTTGGATGAATGCCTCATTTATCTGCTGCTCCTGTAGCTCCCCGACTCCAAACGTGCACGTACATTATGAGTCCGTGCGTCTGCATGCATGTGCAGGCAGTAAGTATTGTAAAAAAAAAATCAATGTCATGTGACTTTCTGTTTAGTAAGTCCAGGTGTCTGGAGGCAGATTAATCTGCTGGAGGTCGCACAAAAAGACTTCAATTGAGCCTGCGCAATGCATCTATTAAAGAATACACATGATTTAAATTCTCCAGCCTGAAAGAGTTAAGGTGTCAAAAACTACATTCGTACACAGGTCGCCTCGACAAAACTCATCTTTTTCAATTTGTTCTGCAAAAGCACGCATAAGAGCCAGGGAAAAAGGATGAGTTGCGTGTTGAAAGCAGTAGCTGTAATTATGACGGTCAGCAAAGGAGGAAAAGGGATGATTTTATAGAGAGTGACAAAGTAAGTGTAGGGAGGAGGTCAGACTTTTTCCTGTTTACATCTGGCGGATCAGAAAACACTTACTGCACAGTTGTGCAGTAAAATGTATCATCACATCTGATGTGCTTCAGTAAAATTGTCAAATTAATACTGAAAAGATAAAAATGTGGAGAGCTCCTCGTTAGTTTTGTCAGTTATCAAGTATAGTAAGTTTAGGAAAAGATTAAGAAATATTCTTTTGTTACACACTATAATCACCTTGTGTCCACACTTTTTATTTTTTTACTTCATTGCCCGTTTTCAGCTTGTATCAGCAGTTATTCCGGCCGATTAGACGTCTGTTTAGGTTGGCAGGTGGCTTCCTGTGAAGGCACCGGCACGCTTCATCTATAAAAAAGAATGATAAAGGCCTCATTTCTCCTGTCCTCACAGATGTGCCAAAGCTAATAGTAAAAAGGGAAAGAAAAAGAGAGAGAGATGCCAGTCAAGCACAGTCTGTCGCCACCCACACAATCCAGAGAAGAGGCTTAATCACGCTCAGGGATCATAAAATCACCTGTGTGGCTTTGCTGTGTTTATCTAGAGCTTTTCTTGTGGCCTTTTCTCTTTTTCTTCGCGATGTAGGGAAACCGTAGGTTTACGGCGTATCGTGTGAAGACACGCCTCGACTGTCAAGGTCAAGGTCATTGCAGCAGCACCTCTGTGAGGGGATCCAGTGTGTGAGAGGCAGAGCGTCATCACTCCTCACTCATACGCCACGGGCCAACAAGGAATTCATTGTTTTTTAAGGGATCTGATGTACTAAGAACAGATGTAGGCTTCCGCTCTCTTGGGATCAAAGAGCACAGAGAAGGTGCGTATGTATGTGTGTGAATGTAAGTGTGTGTGTGTGTGTGTGTGTGTGTGTGTGTGTGTGTCAGGGGGTTCCACTTGGGAAGCAGATGGAGCTGGTGGGTGGGTTTTGTGGGAAGGATTTAGCAGGCGTGGCCAGCTGCTGGCTGTCATTTAAAAGATGACCCCCCCCCCCAAAAAAAAAAAAAAAAAAAAAAAAAAATGAAAAGAGACAGGAGCAACCAGGGAATGTAGAGAAAAACAAAAGGACCGACAGACACAACCGTTTTTTTTTAACCTGCACTCATGATGCTATTTTAAAATACATTCATAGAAGCCCCTAAACTGCAAAGATTCAGTCCCACAAAAACAGTTCTCAATATAAGGCGGTGACAAAAGGCATGTTTGAGAGCATTTATCTGTCCTTGCTGATTTGTAAGACTCTTCAGGTCTTAGTCTACAGAGGTCTGTGGACTATCTGACAAAACAAAGTGCATTTTTTTATTAATGGTCTTGAATTGGACGTTCCACACAAGCATTTCCACTCAACGGAAGCCTTCTTACTTAACAATGACCACTTTTTTTGTTCTCTCTTGACACATCAATGTGGGCTATTTCTTTCTTTTTAGAAATATACAAAATATACTTTTAAAAAAATGTATTTTGGGTTGTGAATAACGTTATCTAGGATTGTGGTTTGTATGTTCCCATTTGTTTGTAATACCATCATACTATGAATTAATAAAGCAGTGAGAAAGGGGTAGGAATGTATAAGGTTTACTTCTACCTACTCAATGTTAATGTTAATTTTTGTAAGGTTTCAAAATATTTTATGAAGTTTGAAACCTTTAAAAGTAAAAAAAAAATTGAAAGTCCACTTATAGGCAGATGATGTTGTAATTTATTGATCCAAGCCACTTCAGAAAGACACTTTTTGTTAGAATCTTCAATTAACCTCAGCATGTTTTTGGACTGTGGGAAGAAGCCGGGGAACCCACACAGACACAAGGAGAACATGCAAACTCCACACAGAAAGGTCCCAGCCCAAGGACTTGAACCTGTGACCTTCATGCTGTGAGGCAACAAGGGTACCCACTGTCTCACTGAGTTGCCTGGGGATCGTTCAGTTTCACTATAACTCTTTACAAGTAACTGAATAACAGAATTTATGACTATTCAGGGGTTTCTGTAAAACATCTTAAAGCAAACATCTTCAGTATAGTGCTGCTATTTTAGAAGCACTGCACTACATATCTGACCAAAAGCTGAACATATCACAATTCTTCACATCAACATGATTTCCTGATTGACCACAATCCTGAGCTGGGCAGAATACTGCAGTTTTCATTTGATCGTATCGACAGCAAAGCCCGAACCATTAGTGAGCCTTTGTTTATTGTAACACACTGTGCTTATTTTCCCATTTTAAACTATAAAACAACAAACTGCAGCTGCTTTATAGCTCTTTAAACTTATAGGTGATGCTTTGTTTTCTACTATTTGGTTTAATAACAGATGATTCTTTTTTCCAATCTATATGGGATTTTGGAAATATGCTGCATGATTTATTGCAACCCTGAGCCCCCCTTTACCCACTTGTGTAGCTCTGCCTGCTCTTCATCCTCCTTTTCCTCTACCTCATTTCTCCTCCTTTCCATCCTGCTCCCACCATGCTCCATTATAAATTATCTCTTTATTCCTCTTTGTTTCCAACCATCCGTCCTCTCTCTTTCTCCCTTTCTCTTTCTCTCTCTCTTCTGATCGATCAAAGAGCTGTCACTATCTGGGAAGCGACCTTAACCATCTCCAGATGTTGCAGCGGGGAGGCTGCAGACGTTCACATGCACCATTCCTGTAACTCTGTTTCTGTAAATGTCATAACAAAAAAAAGAAATCCAGTTAGCACTTGCTGCGTGGCTTTAAAGTATTTCTCAAACTGGCGTGGCTGAATCGGAGTGACAGACCCGGACCACGCCTCCCTTCCCTCTATCCACCCATGGCCCCCGAAACCCAGGGGTCACGACCTGTGACCCCCTTCCCTGCAGGGAGGTCCCGTTATGTCTGATCCTGTTTAATGAAATGAGTCAGACTGCCCTTAAATGTCGCTCCCTGAACACCCTGAGCTGAGGAAGGTGCTGGTGGTTTAATAAGGTGCTTTATGACGACTGTGTATGTGTGTGTGTGTGTGTGTGTGTGTGTGTGTGTGTTTGAGAAGGAACTTGAAGTGCTTTTCTTGGTTACGAGCGAGTACGAGTGTGTGACTAGTGGATTTGGAATGATTTGGAGTGACATGAAGCAATTTTTCCATATTTTTTATTCAACCTTCCCACTGGAACTTGACTGTACTTAAAAGTTTCCAGTGATGTTTAGAGGAATGCGCCGCAGCAGCCAGATCTGTTGCCACATCTACAACACAAACACCGTTTTTAATCCACTGTCTCAACTGTGCGTGCTGATAGTTAACAGAAGCTGGAGTTAACAGTTGAACATCTCAAAAGACCGTTTGCACACACAGCGACACACACACACACGCACGCACACACCCAGACAGTTATTTTCCGCAGCTTGTCGGCTGTTTTTACTGCCTACATGAACCAAGACGAAACTCACAAAGTGTTTGCCTAGTAGAAACCCCTTCATACAGAGGCTACTTAGGTTTATTTAACCAGGAAAGGAGCCTGTTTGCTCTGGTTTCTCAGGTAATCCAGTCCGGATTAACTCTTAAAACTAACATAGTGGGAAACAGACAGGCCTGGGTTTGAAACATCTGCATCCTGCAGCAGCGCTAAGCCTGGTCATTGTACCGGCGCTGGGGAAATCCGTACAGTCTGGAAACCAGAGCAGACGCCACATAGCAAGGACCCGACAAAGCCACAGTACATATTACGATGTCACCTGCTTTTGACCTTTTTAACAAGGTAATCTGCACCCACTGAGGAACGGTGGAGTGCCGGGACGGACTGTAACGGAACGACGGATGTGACGGATGGAACATAGTGGAGGATTCAGCAGTTAAAGAGCCAGAGTAGTCAGTGGAGGCCCAAAACAGAGCTTGGGTGAAATCCAAATTTGAACATAAAACATCGATATAATTGTATTTTCATTTCATTTTATTTATTAATTTATTTTATAATACATAATTCTATTCATGAATTTCATGAAAGAGACTTCAGTCTTTACTTAAAAAGAACTGAGAGTTACAGCAGACCTGCAGCTTTCTGATATGTGGAGCATTAAAAGGAAACGCTTCCTCTCTATTAAGCATTATATGGTCACACACCACGGTGCATTGTAGAGTGAGCAAGCCAGTAAAACCTGCAGCAGCACTGAAAAAAACGTAAGTAATAATTAAATTAGGCAATATTTTGGTAAAATGCTATAACAAATGTATACGGAGATAACACACCAATGTTTTCGGCCTGTGGCAACCCCCCCAAAAAATCCATTAATGCAGTTTTAATTGGACGGATTTATTAAACCTGATCTGGCAGCTGCGTTATTGTGTTTTGACCAGGACCTCTGGTAGATCCATAACTGTGTTGACCTTTAATTACATAGACATGTAATTACACGTTGCACTGACAACGCGAGGAACCTACAGAGGTGTCAAACAAACAAAGGAACAGGAAATTGAACGACAGCACCATCGCTGCTGACCACAAAGAGTGAACTGGAGGAGATAAGATGTACTGGTGTGTGTGTGTGTGTGTGTGTGTGTGTGTGTGTGTGTGTGGTGGCAGTGGAGGGAAAGCTGCAGCCGCACCTTGGGGGCCTCCTGCTACATTAGCAGCGGATTCCACAGAGTTTCTGCCTGCTTGACCTGCACTCTGCCGCTTTGCTGGGAAAGTTGTTTTAGCTCCGTGCTCACGGCTTATGGCTTTATAACACGGCATCCCTGAACAGGCCCCGCAGAAGCCGCTTCATTACGGAGCACGACTTGGCTGACACGGGCAACACCGCTGATTCTGACCCGCTCAGGTAGGAATATTAATCAAAGTCCTCCCTGCTACGTCGTGAGAGTAAAGCAAAGCCTGCGGCCGCTGTGTATTTCTCTCCTTAGTGTGATATAAAAGTATAAAAATGTTCAGGATCTAGTTGGTAAAGGGAAAGGGGAAAAATGAGCAGTCTGCTCGGCAGCTTGCAGACTTGCCAGCTCTTTCTGCTTGCACACAAACACTTTCTTCTTTGTATTTTTTCTTGCCTCAGTTGTCTGGGCCAGAGTCACTGAATATGACTCTTTAAAGCAAGCGTAGATACACACACACACACACACACACACACACACACACACATTCATGTGTTTCCTATTACCCCGTGTCCTGGCAGCGCTCTGCTCAGTTTCTCCAGAATCAGCGGTTAATAACTGAATTCACACAGCCCAACTATTTCTGCACACGCATAAACCATTCCACTCCCCACATTCGCTACTATACATTCAACGCACAAACTCTTACTCAGAAGCATTTGCATCTCTGAAACTTAATATGCAAACACACTCCCACTCGCTCTCACGCACACATTCTTAACCCATGAGACTTGGCTCCGGCGGTGCAGGTGCAAGTTATTATGCATTCATTTCTGCGTGCAGTTCGGGATCGTTGGGTTTATGTGGCGGCTCATCTGCCATCCTCTGCATCAGTGACCCTTTTCATTCTGATCACCTCAATCACCGTCCGAGTGCAGAGGCACTTCCAAAGAAAAAAGGATAATGGCGGGATATTCCGACCAGGATGCTTATTTAATTTGATTTTGCTCGTCATCTATATTGGTAATAATAACACCACTCGCAAGGTTAATTGCGGAGATCTGGGAGAACAGTGACATGGCGAAACGAGAAGTTGCATAAGGGCCAAGAAACACGAGGAGTGGAAGAGAAAACAGAGGCAAACGGTCAAATTAGCACTCAAACCATCCGTTCTAATCACCCGTCAAGAGTTTCGCCGACCTTCTGTTTACAGTACTTGCCGTAGTTTTCTTGTACAGCGGCCCTAACATCACAGACTCACTCACCAACCAATCAGGAGCTAGTTAAATAAACATCCAATGGATGTTATTTTCTGTCGACACTAAAGCTAGCGGCGCTTCTTTTCATGTAGAATGTTTAAATATAACAATATTAAAGTTGGTTCACTGAACTCCATGTTTGGAACTATTGTTCATTTGATGCTATTTTTTCAGAAATGCAGTTGAAGCTATCACCCACCAACGAATAGTGGGGATCCACGTGTCCAGCTTTGGTTGTTTCTACCAACCATCAGAAACACTTCCTGGAAGCAGATTGGACAAACTCATCCACTGATTGGACTGCCTGCGTAATTTCTAAACCAATGTGACTTTTTTGTTATATTGCAAAAATAGTTCACTAATTTGTGTTTCTGAACACATTCTTGAAACCACGGATGAAGTGGATCAATACTTGGTTTCTCCATCTGTGGGGGGTGACCAGCTACACAAACTGGAAGTTCGTACAACCTGCCTGATTGTTTCTTGCCTTGTCGTTCCAGACGTCGTTGTAGCGTTGTAGACGTCAGTGTGTAAAAGCTTGATTCTGAATGTCACAATAATGCATACTTTAATGTTCCAGAAGGAATCGCTTGAACATTGCAGATCAGTATATTTATTGGTAGGTTCAACATATGTGAGACATCTGAATGCAAAGGCCTGTAAGTACTAATAGCCTGTATTCTCTGCACAGATTCTTCCATAAATGTCAAGTATTCAGTGTTTTCCATAGACTTGAATTGCTGGCAGGGCAGAAGAGCCTCTGTAATGGAAGTTGGACCTTAATTTGACATTCAAACTTTCCCTTGAAAACCCACAACATTGATTTGGAGTGACACTGTGACCCGTTTTAAAAGCATGGCGAGTTACAATCTCACTTAAAGTGCCGTTAAATCTAAATCACCACCATTCCTCAGCTCAGCTTGTGTTCTGCTGTATCTGGAGCTGTGGTGAGGAGTAATGAGTGTATGCTGAGGGTCAGAGAATGCCCCGGGTGGAAACGCCTTCATCCAAGAACTCGCAAAACACACCCACTCACTGGCGTTCGCCAGGTTCCCATTCCATAAATCCTTGTTTGGGGGTATGTTTTTCTTGTCTGGGGCCTGGCTGACTTCCCCCCCTCACTGGGGTTTATGTAAGGTGATGGAAACACTGAGGCGAGGGTGGAGGACCCAGACAGGAGGAGGAGAGCTTTAGAATGTAACTGGGAAAAGAAGGCAGGGAAATAAAAGGGAGAAATAAAAAAGTTGAATTTCATGAGTGAAAGTCAGCATGGGATAGAGATTTAGGCTGAGGAGATCAGAGAAGCAGGAGATACTTTGAACCAGACCAGGCAGTAAAGTTGGGAGCCATGAGAGGCAGCTGCATGGCATTTACTGTGGAGGTTTTCGCTGTTAACGTGACTGGACGCTCTAAATCAGCCTGAAGTCGTGCTGGGCCCCCGCCACAGGGCCCACCATCGCCCTGTCCCAGCACAGAGAGACAGTGTCATTAATCTGCACGTCGCGGCCATAACTCAATCCCACCGAGAGGCTTGGATAAACACACGCTTGTTAAAATTCTCACCTCTTTTCTCTCAACTTTATATGTGCACCAGCAATGTGAGAAACTGATCCGCCGTGGATCAACTCCATGTAGCAGGTTTCCTAATAAATAGCCCGTCACTTCGTAAAGTGCGCTTCGTATTGATGGTACAGTAGGAATTCAACGATCTTGTTTGTTGTTAAACACTGTGTTTCACTTTATCATACTTTAAATATTTGCCCAACCCTGCTATGCTGAAATGAAGAATTGATTAACCTGAGGAACCGTGTTACCATGGCAACTTTACCTTGTTCTTGCAGGACTAGACTGAGAAAATTATTTATTTTTCCCTTTACTTTGGTAAACATCTAATCTAAAGGCCGTGCATTATAAGACAAAGTAGTTGGATTTGATGAGACCAATGAAACCTACAATGAAGAAACAGAGATGGGTCTTTATAGCTGGGAAATGCAAGGTGTGGAGAAACAGAAACCTTTTTTTTTTTTATTTTTATTATTATTGCGGGCCTAATGCAGTGAACAAATAATACAGTTTAGCTTGGTGTTTTTTGATCTGGGAGAAGATGCCGCTCTGGTACACCGCTCAGCATGTGAATGCCTGTCTCTGCAGGGTAGGTATTTTCAACAGAGTGTAAATCAGCCACGGCACAATGCAGGTTTAATGAAAGGTGTAGGCTTATGTTTCAGGCTGGAATCCAGCCGGGCTGCTGGCTCTATAGTATGTGTTATTTGAGCAGAGCAGACAGTATGGTGTAAGTATGGAGCATTCAGAGGTGATGTCCTGTTACAGTCTGGGTGTGTTTGCTTTCCACTGTGAAACCATGTCGAGAGTCAGTCAGCCGACGCCAGCTGTCAACCCCACGTAAAGTTTCAGTGTACTGCCACCTGAACTGTTTTTTTTTTCCTTTTTTCTTTTAGCAAATATGAGTACAGCTAAGTTATATATCTGATTGACGCTCTTATTCAAACGTGTTCGTGTACAAAAGATTTGCATACCTGTGATTTTATCTTCTGTAAATGTGTGGTTATATCTCCCAGCAGCAGCTGTCTGAGGCTGTACAGGCACAGCAGTACTTTAGCCTGAATGCTTATGTCAGCAGCATGCTTACAGTTTGCACGTGGGTGATGTTTACCATAGTCATCATCTCAGTTGAGCATGCTAATTATTGCAAGTTCACACGACACACGAAAAAGTGCTGCTGAGGTTTGAAAGCAACACCCTGTTGGTTCTGCAACTACTTGGCCATAAACCAGTGTATAGGAGAAACTGGAAGTTTGACTTGATGTCAGAAGATGATGACAATAGATATCTGTATGTTTGCACCATATTAAAAGTCAATCAATGCAGTAGTTTTTTCAAAAATTTTTTAGTCTAAACCAAGTCAGTCTGCTTTTGGCACTAAAGTCATGAGCAGAGGTTCACAATTATGTCTGGTTAACCCAATTAAGTCCACTTCACAAAATCTCTGACTGCCAGTTTCTACTCAAAATATCAAATCTAAATGTTACTCACTTACTTTTTCAATGACATACAGACAGTAGACAACTTAGATAAAAGTTCTGAGCAAAAGTTTCCAAGTACTTCCTGTCATATGACATCAACGACTTCCTGCCCCTTCCTCCTGAGAACATGGTGCCTACAAACCCTCCCAAAAACAGGTCATTTTATTTAACTTATCACAACCTTCAGACTTGACATGTGCATATTTATTTAATCATTTAAATCTATAGAATAACCCCTTAAAACGACCTGTGATTAACTGATTTTTGGTTTAAGTGCATATTTGTGCAAGAGGCAACGATAGTTTACAGCCATTAAAATATTATTTTCTGCAAAGCATGGTGCAAAAATGGGGAAAAATAGATATATAACATGATTGTTAGTGACTCAACTGATTATATGCATGAAAACTGGATATAATTGGGGCTTATATGGGTTAAGCCAGGTTGCCGATCAGCAGGCAGTGAGTACACGAGGGAATAGTACAGTTCGCGTATTTAAGGGGATGGTGTGCTGGCGTAACCCGGCACGGCCAGATGGTTTGTTACAAATAACCCTCTGGGAAGTCTTCCTTGGAAACGGTTTGGATAAGTCAAAGCAATTTTTATGTGTATAGCCTCAAAATCACAAATCACAGATTCACCTCAGGGGGCTTTTACAGTCTGTACAGCCATACGGACTTCCATGTGTTTGAACAGAGCTGGGCAAAAGAACACCCAAAAAACTCATTTTTTACCAGACTACCTTTCAGAAAGACTTAGAATTACAAGAACTGATCTTGTGTGATGCCTTTACCTTGATTTTAAACTTAAAATGGGGATGTTTTGAGATTTGTTTGTTACTTTTAATTAAAGTCCAGACCTTTTTGTAAGTTCCTATCGCTATGTACACAGTATATATTTGTCTTTGTGTATGAATGTAGAGCTGTGTCTTTGTCCTGGCCTCTTGGCCAGGGTTCATATCTCAGCGAGACCACCTGGTTAAATAAAAAATCCTTGATTCAAACAAGGAAACACTTTTAAAAAATTAATAAATTTAAAGGATACAGAATGTAGCATTGACACAGGATAGCCGAATATAAAGATTTTAAATACTTTTTTTAAATCATGGTCAGATTTAAGAAGGGGATAGACGTCTCTGACTGAGTGAGAGTTGCCTAATGATCATGAGCTCATGTGAGATGCCGATCGGTTCAAACCGCTGTGGTTCAGACGCAAGCTCGCAGCCTGGCAAGATGAATCCTCGCCTAATCGCATGATCTCACGCATCCAGCTGCCTCGCAAGGTAAGCACTGCAGGGTGAAGCCAAAAATGGCTGCAATGACGGTCACATCAGACATCATTTATAACAAATATAATAAAATATATGGAACGATATACATTCGAAATATGAGCAGGATGATTGGTGTTTACAGAACTTGAACTTTATTTACTTTACTGTTCTCTGTATGAAACTGATGAAACTATGCAACATTGATTCATTGAATCTTAGGTTGTCTCTACTCTCTGATGAATAGTAGTAGAGCAGTTTCAGTTTTTCATTCACATATATTTGTTGACTTCCTACTGATATAAGCTGCGCCCTTGAAAGGCAATTGGAGGAGGAAAAAAATAGTTTGGAAACTTGGCCTAATTACAAGTTAGTGTGTTTTATTTGAGGGCAGTCAGCTTTGCCGAGCCAGCTGAGCGTCCGCCAGACTCATGGTGAACGGCTCTATTAAATTCATCATCATTCCCACAACGGCTTCAGTAGCTGTTTTTTTCGGGGTGTTTGCAAGTAACAAAATCTGCGCGTCTCAGTCCACGGATGAGGGGAAAAAAAAAAAAAAGCAGCAGCACGGCAGATTCTAAAGCCCTGCTGGCAGCATGCGTACTGTAGGCTGCAATGTGCATCACACGCCACACGATTAAACACATTTTGTTTTTCTATAGCTTCACCATTAGTGGGGATGAAAATGTAAATAGCCCGGGGGTGGCATTTTGTCTACAGGGTTCTCTCAAATCAAATGGATTTATCCTCATGGGAGAAGAAAGAGGCACAGTCAGAAAGGGGCACAAGTATATTTCCTGGCAATCTACATATTAAATTATGAGATTTTCTGTTTTCTCTCTTTCAAAATCGAGATTACGATTTCAACCGTCACCAAAGCTCGGAAATGTGCTTATTAAATCCCTATGATCCTGGCTTTTTTTTTGTCTATGTGGATATGTTGACGTAACAGAAATGACAATAAATACTGAGCAAAAACTAGAGAATTTATCCTCTGGGGGTTATGAATATAACTGTGAAACTGTCAGGACACATGTATGGAAACACAAGGCTTTTCTGACTGTAGCCCAGAGAGCCCATCTAAATGACTTGTGTTTCCATCGACACATTTTAAAGTATTCCATTAGAAAATAAGAATAGAAACTGCAAAATTAAAACAAAAAGTAAATAAGTAAGTATTTACGGTTGCTTGGGGTGATTTTCGGGAGTTAGAATGTGTCGAATAAGAGGTGGAAACAACTTTGTTGAATAAGTTCTGATGTAGTGAACGTTTGACTCACATGATGTATAAGCTGCTTCAGCTGTTCTTCACAGATCATCACATCACATGAGAATTCTTTGTCTCAACACCAGTAGGAACCAGAAGGAAACTACAGCGAGCCTAAATAAAAATATATATACATATATCCTGAAGATTTGTTTGAGAGATGACTTGTTTTGTTTCCTGACTCTTCTACTTATTCTTCTACTGTGTTTATTACAGCCATGCAATACGTCGCCTTTACCTCCATTACATGACGGAACAACTCCAAGCATCAACTCTATTCGCTCCAAACGGGTTAAGCGTGAGCGCATCTCATCTCCATATCCACCGTAAAGTGCTGACGAAAAAAGGTGGGGGAGGCGCTGATCAATGCCTTGCCAGCATAGATTTATCTATCCCCACCTGTACATCCATATGGCTTATCCCGCAGCCTCTTTCTTTCCTCATTAACCCGTATCACTCAATCACCGGCCTGCACGTGCGGTATCTGGTGGTTCCGCAAACACAATTTGTGCACCAAAGTACAGCGACAAACCCTGACAAAAGCAGCCTCGCTTCGCTGGTTCAATGTACAGTGGCTAATCAGCGTTGCTGTGGATCTTCCTTCTTCTATAAGACTGATGGACACATATATCCTTAGGCCCACGAATGTAGGATAATAAGATCTGTGAGAATGTCAACCTTCAACTTCAGGATCTCTCCATGAAATATTCCAGTGAAGAATGGTGTGTCTCGCTATTACCAGTTAAAACACTAGAGCCTGCACATTGTGAAAACACAGCACGGTTTGATCTCTTTGACAGGCTATTTATATAGCCGGGCTTAAACTCTCACCCAGCCGAGGCGTCACGATGAAGACATCAACGCACTTGCGGCGAGCGAAATCTCTCTCAAGATAAATCTGTCATGAGTAATGACGGCCCGGGAAACAGCGCTTTATGATATTTTAAATGCCCTTATTTTCCCCATCCCGCTTCGTCCTTTCGCTGTCACCAACCATTCCCACGTGCATGTGGAGATCAGATCCTCACCAGTGATAAGCAGCCTTAAAAACTGCACAATAAGAGGTGACCTGCAGTACAGGGCAGGTTCATGAAGTCTGAGTGCTAATAAGAAAGGAGTGTCCTATAGAGTCTGAGACGGCCTGCATTCTTTGTCTGTGCTGCAGTTGGGCATCATGTGTCTGGTCCTGGCAATGTTCTATAAGAGAAACTAAATGAACTTAGTTGATTAGTGTTATATTTTTAGCTACGGCATATTTCTGAGAGTCTGCTTGTCTGTGGTGAAAAGTTCATTCCAGGATAAAAACTTGAACTTTTCGAGATGTCACATTAGAGGACTTTTACAGTCATTAAGTTTACAATCAACGATTTTGAGGATCTCCTACTGTGGGAATAATGTTTCCCTGGCATGACGAGTATACAAATCTGTTCAAAGGGGCAAATTCATTTTGGCAAAGTAGCATCTTGATTGTAGTGAACTCATGACTGTCTGCTCCATTTCTGTTAAGGCTGCAACAACACATTCATGTGAAGCTTTTGACTTTTCAACAAAAAATATCTTTCGTATTGTATGTTTTCACAAACAGTGAAACCACCAGCTGTACTTTTTTGTCTTTTTCTGTCTGTGAATGTTTAAGAGAGTTTTCTGCCAAACGTCCGATAAACTCTGGATTATTTGTTTTTTCTGTATAAATTGCATAGTCATGTTGATGTAGAAAAGTTGGCTTTTGTCTTTCTGAAATGATGTGTGAAATGTATCTGTAAGTATGACCGTTTAGCTTCTGTATTTTTTGAAGCAGGATCTATACTGGGATTTAAATAAACGTTCTTCTCTGAAAAAAAACTATATTAGTTATATATGACAGCATTATATTATTAATATGAAGCATCAGTGTGTGAGCAGCATGTTAATGTTGTAAATGCTGAGAGATGGAGCTAGTTTAGGAGAGAAAAGATGAAAAAGAACAAAATCAGTTTTTTGGTCAAATACTGGATTGTTTGAACATTTATTGAAATTAAACCGTGACCTTATATATATATATAAATATATACTTACTTACTGTCTACCACTGCAAAACGACCACCAAAATATTCCAATCTATTACATTGCAATAACATGTAATTAGGTGTCCTGATAAAAACACACAGTGATTGCGTAACCCTCCATAAACCATTACAAATAACTGCTTCTAAAAAGGACTCATGTGACCACTTGCTGACCCGGTTTACTCGAGTTCAGGCGAATGAAACTACTCGGTGACGGTTCTGGGAGGATTTGTGGGGCACGCTTGAAAGAAAACCAGCGTTGCCTGTCGGTAGGAGACGGGATGTCAGAGTCAAACACGTCAGACCGTTCTCCCGTCCCCCCCAGAGAGGGGTTTTTGTGGTGTTTAAACATCGCGCTTCCTTCCGCCTTCGGTTGTCCTCCGGGCCGAATAAACACTTCTCTCTTTAAGAGACTGAACCGACGTCCGATTTCTTTTTCTTTTTTTTTTCCCCTGACTAGGATGGTTTCAGTTGTGCATCTCACAAACAGGATATATCATGGGAGGTGGACGTAAACACCGGGGCTGGTTGCGTTTGGCCCTGGCGAAGCCTCGTGGAGAGCAGACTCCCACGGCAGCCAACTGTTCGGGGTTTGAAACGCGCCAAGTGAAGAGGCCAGTAGGTTAATTTTAGAGCTCTGTGGTGTCACTGGGAGACTGCCGCTAACCCCTCTGTTCGAATTTCCTTATATATACACACACACACACACACACACACACATCCATAGCCATGCATACGTCTCATTCGCTTCGCTTTCTTCTCGATTTCATGAAAAAAAAGAACGCAATAGGTGAGGGGTTGGATTGGATAGTTGTGGCGGTGTCCTGGCAGCTGTGGTGTCACTTTCTTCTGCTGAAAAGACTGGGTGTTGCCCACACGGGAACATGGCACCATATCATATTCCACAGAACATTTGTGTGGAGAGCCACCCTGACATTTCCAATTGTTCGGCTGGAGATCCTATCGACGAACCATTGTTCCCGCTTGAATGTGTAGTAAAAAAAAAAGAAAAACATATGCATGATCTATATAATCATTCTAATTTCAGAATGAATTCCTTCGTTTAATATTAGAACTACAGTGAAAAATCTCGGGGGTGAGTCTGCATAAAGAAACGGCGACGCACCATTGATTTACCTCAAGCTTGAGGTAAACAATAGGCAACAATAAGGCAGCTACATTTCCATTATTGCCATTCATGCGCCTGTGAGCATGTATCCAGCACTAAACGGGCCATCTAAGCACGTTAGTCGTCCTCCATCACAGCAGAGGGGCTGCTGTTGGTGACTCTGAAAGCTGCTTTATTGAGGCCTAAACGGCTGTATTTAGTGAGGAAATCAGCTTGAACATACCATTCTATTTCTGTACGTTCTCCTCTCTCGTCCTAATGGGATTATAGGCAAATAGAGACAGAGAAGGCATGGCACATTGAGCAAATTTAGGTATTTAGGATGTGAGGGGAGGGAGAGAAGAGAATATGAGTAAGAGCCTATGACTGGAGTGTGTGTGTGTGTGTGTGTGTGTGTGTGTGTGTTTTCATGTGTTTATTTGTTCGCCTAAGTCTGATTTAAAGTTGTAAGTATGCATCCAAATTTTTGGCATATGCCCATTTAAGGTTTTTAAGATATATATATATATATATATATATATATATATATATATATATATATATATATATATATATATATATATAACCTTTAACCCTATAATATATTCAATACCTCATTAGATTCTATGGCATGTGGGAAAGAAACAATTTTTGGAAAATTTCAATTTTTTTTTTTTTTTAAATGAATACATACCAACACATATGATTCTTACGGCTTTCTTAAAGAATTTCAAGTCTTATATAAATACTGTCCTACCACACCTGCTTCAAAACCACAGAAAGTGTGGCCTAAAACAAGGAAGGAATTTGTGATGTCGCAACTATACAATCACTGCCCATCCCCCCACAGCAGAATCATTAAAATCAATAAAATCAATGTAACTAACAAAAAAACAACATGTTCTTCCTAGAGCTGCTCAGAGAGATTTGTGACTTTCTTCTTCGTGTTGTTACAGCTTTTTTAGCGTTATTTCTTCTTTTCTCTCGTCTTGTAAACACAGTGCAGTGGTCTCCGTGGGTTTCCCCTGTACAAACAACCCTTGTGACCCACCAGTCACGTGGTGGCGAGTTTGTTGCTGAAAACGCCGTAACACCCACAGATTTTTCTTCCCCATTGTTTCAACTGTGCAGCCTTGGGTTAAAAATCTTATTGTAGATCTGTTTTTTTTTCTTTTCTTCCTACAGCTTCGGTGCTCTGCATATACGATCGGATGCAGAGATTACATCCTTTTAGTATCTGTGTTTTTGACAACCTCATACACAAAACAGCCAAAGACAAAGGAGCGGACGGCTTTAAAACTCACTTTCTTCTAGAGTTTGAACACAATCTCCTTTGCATTTGTCTCCACACTGAATGACGAGTTGCGTCATACGACCTCATGAAAGCGTTGAGCTCCAATGCAGGAAATGGATTGTTCTTTATGCGAGGGTGGTGGGCGCTCATGTAACACACGGCACTTTGGTGCCAGAAGCTGCTGTGTGCAGTGAGTGTTTTAGTTGCCTAACCCGACCATATATTTACCGTGTCGTTTTTTTTTGTAATTTTCCATGTCCACAGTTGAACTCTTTCCCTAACCTTTGTCAAAACTGAAGTTGCCATGTGTGGATTTGGCAGCGAGGGAACGAAGCTCTAAAAAGAAATGTTGGCAGTGGAAACACATAAAAGAATTTTATAATGTAATTACATTTAGGGATGGGGGAGGGTGGTCGGTTTTAAGGTCATCAAATAACGATGTTGGATATTTGTCATTCCCCGGTGGGGGGAGCAGCCTTTTGATTGTCTTTTACTTTACTGACCACAGCAAAAACAGCATCAATATGTCGATTCCACCGTTAATGCAAATAATGCTGCAGGGTTAGCAAAGACCACAGCGGTCATGAGGGGATTCGCGAATTCTTTTAGGTTGAATGGACATTTTGCAGCGTTTTCATGCTGCGTCCTGGCAGCAGCACGACGGCCTGCTGCATATTGCCACAGGTGGCAAATTAAAGAAAAAGAAAAGTAGGGATAAATGCATGGGGAAACACTATATATGTGTTTTTCAAGAAGGGCACAAAGAAGCTTTGAAGAAAAATTTTACCCACTGACGGGTTTGGGAGCGACGTGTCGGACAGAAACGCCAGAAATCAAAGGGGAATATCATGTGTTTGGAGCGATGCCGTTCGTACCCCCCCCCCCACCTCCGATAGAGTTCAAAAAGCACTCGTAAGGATCTATAAGCAAAGCTGCAGATGTGCTGGCAGCCCAGCCGTCCGTGTAACGGGCCACGCACGACTGGCGGATCACAAGCGGCGGCTGTGTGGCCGCGTCGGTCCCGGTGTCGGACCGGCGCCGGTCCCCTCCCAAGTTCACGGAGAGTTCCCAGCGACACTGTGGTCCGGAGCAGACTAAACAATCACAAATAAAAACAACAGACGCTACTTAGGGGCTGAAATGCCCACTGGTATTTACATGGGGCAGAGCGGGTTATTTCCATTGGACTGTAAGGCCGTGTTGCCCAGCGAATGTGTGGTCTGAGCGTTCCACACCTTCCTCCCACAGGAGACATAATTACAGAGTTAGAGAGTGGCGAGTGTGGGTAAACATGGCAGATGGACACTTTCTCTCATACAGTACATGGAGCAGAAAGAAAGAAAAAGGGGGGGAAAAAAAACAAAAAAAAAACTGCGGCGTTGAGTCTATTGGGTCTAATCATGCAGCCATGAATATCCTTACACGCGTTCCCTGTAGAAAACAAGAGCAGAGGCTCCTCGGAGTCGGTGGATTTACATTAGATCCGCGCTCCCCGTCCTCATTAGATTCTCTCAAGGAGAGAAAAAAAAGGAGCGTGATGGGATAGGGATGGTCATCATAACGCGGTATGTAATTAGGCAGCCTCCCCCTCCTCCCCCCTCCATCCTCCCCCCCTCCTCCCCGCCACCTGTACATTCCATAATCCATATTCAAATGCAATCGCTGACACAGAAGCAGCATTCGCGGAGACCAAAGAGCACCACTGGCACTGTGCGGCGCTCATGGGGTTTTTTGGAAGGAGTTGGAAGGGTAGGGACTGTAATTTGAAGGACCACTGGTTTGGATAATGAGCTCTGTGTTCCTGCGTCTTACAGATAGAGACGCAGACAAAACACAAAAACAACCCCCCGAATAAGAAACCCAAGCTGGGGCCCTTTTCCAATTTTTTTCTCCTTTTATTTTTACTTTTCTGCTAAAACTGAAATATTTTAAGGCCGGTTTTGCCTTTTTTCCAGTCGTCCTGACGCAGCTCGTGCAGCCGAGCGGTTCAACGCGCCACTGCTGCCCTGCCTGCGGTTTACAATTCTGTGTGATGAAGATTTAGTTCAGCATCGCCCCCTCTGGAGAACACTATTGTCAAGTGTATTAATTAGCCTATTTTGTGTAAGTATAACGATCTGCATAGTTTAGTTAATTTACGGGGCATGCATAAGAATGACGGAGGAGGATTGCAGAGGAGGAAATCTGCTTGGGAAATTTGTTTCATATTTACATAATTATTTAGAAGCTCCTGCTGATGCTGAAACCCAGAAATTTTGGTCTTTAATTTATTCCAAAAAGGCTTGTGTTTGCTCAGGGATTGTGCACAGGGACTCAGCTGGTTAATCAAGCATATGTATAATTCATTTTCCAAGCATGGGGTCTGGCGTCGAGGCTGTTAAGAAGAGCATTTCTAAATGTAATATTTTTACTTTCTCCCCCCTGTGAAGTCGAAGCCATATACTCTGAAGGGTTGGACTATATCAATAGTGCCCATCCTAAACGTCATGTAACGGGAGAGATGTTCAGAGGAAGAGAAAATGCCGCAGATCTGCTGCCGCTTCCCCGCTCCACCTCCGCCCCCCCCCATCCATACACACCCCTGCTGGGACCCCCAAAAGTCAGTCTGAGGCTGCTTACACAAACAATTAGAAGATATTTTTGGTTTCCAGAAAAAAAAAAAAATCATTCAGTAATTGTGCCTTCTGTTAGAGCAGCCACTTTGTTTCAAGCCTGCAGCACTGAAACACACACACACACACATGCACGCAAGGCGCACACACTTGCAGAAACAGACGCATACAGTAGATAGAGTAGAGATTGAGGAGCGAGTAATCTCCATGAACCTTGTGGTCCATGACAAACCACCAGAGATCCCATTTACACTTAAAAAAGACTCATTACGGGGCCTCGCTGCAGCGAGCAGGCAGACGTACTGTACACTGGGCTCCCACTGATAACAGCTCATCACAGCCTGTACTGGAGAACCGCCGAGTCGCAGAAGAGGTAAACATTCAAATTTTAATCTCCAACCAATAAAAAAAAAAAAAAGGAACATCTCTTTTTATCGTTTCCCTACATCGGCTGCAGCCAAAGTTTTTTTTTTCCTGAGGTCAGCTGTGGGATGTTATGATGCAGATGTAGTACTCAGTGTCATTGTCTGCAAAACTATGTAGGCAATGTTATAGTATTTTTGGAATATTATACTGGTTGAGCTTCACAAAACGGAATGAGACCTCCAGAAAAAGGTGGCCAGAGTACAAGTGAGAAACCTTGGTGTGGTCCATCTGGTGAGAACGTGAACTTTGGTCCAAATGAACTATTCAAGATGCGTCATGGGAGGGGATATTAAATATTTCATTCAAACACTGAAGAAACCTCAATCAGACCAATTTAGTTTTTTTGGATGTGTGAAAGCCACCACCCTAGAAACTATATATGCTACATAGTAAGAATCATATTGCCTGGTGCGTTCCAAATAATTAAATTACTGAATTGTTTCTATGACGACAGATAAAACCTCCTTCTGTTAGTTTAGGCCGTGCGATGGAGATCAAGTGTTGACCTTAATGCAACCATGACTTAAACACAGTGAAGACATTATTATATTCACATACAACTCATCTATAACATATTGTAAAATACCACTGACAGCGTGTGTTAATCCAGGAAGTCTCAGAGTCATAGGAGGAAGGAAAAGTTCAATGGTAGGTTTTACAAAGTTTGTCCCATAAATGAAACTGAAGTGAAATATTTAAACTCATACCCTTGCTACACTCACACCGTCATTGATGAAAATGCAGAATGGAAACCACCATCAATGAACCCAGTAAATGTGGACAGTGGCAGCACAGATCATTTTACACAGATCATCTAACCTGACCCCATCCTATAATTTCTATGACACTATCTGGATTAAAAAAAAAATACTGATACAGAGTAAATATCTCCACTATATAAGCAAATGAATATACGTAGGTACCCTATGTATTTTTGCAGTAATGGAGTCATTGTTACAGACTGGATCTTTACCACAGAACAAAGCCAAGCGAGTAAACCACGGTGCTGATGAGACACTCAGAAACTAGAGTAGAGGAATATTTCACTGTCTTTACTTGCTGCCGGGGCCAGTGCGTCAACGGGGGTCTCGGCGGAGCGGCCGCGTTCGGAGGCGAGCGGCGGAGAGCGCGAGGCGAGTGCGGAATAACTGTTAAGCTCTAATCTTTCATTAAAAAAAAAAAAGGGGGGAGCTGAGCTGCTCGGAGGCATAGCATGTGAAAAATGCTAACTATTCTCTGCTCGGATCAGGAAGTGGGCTAAGCAAATAAACAGAGTAATAACATAACAACATAATCAGATTACCCCGAGATGGCAAAAAAAAAAAGGAGGAAGGAGAAGGGGGAAAGAAAAAAAAAAAAAAGAGCGTGTCTTTGTAGGGATAATCAGCTGCTGGGATTTTCCTGAACAGGAGAGAGATGTGACGTCCTGCTGAGAACAGACATATATCTGCAACTGGGTAAACACAGCGAAGGGTTAATAAGCTGCCAAACACCCCCGGTGCTGAGCTTCACAGGAGCCCGGGACTGTGCTGGGACTGGGAGTGAGGCTGGAGGAGGTGCTGGTGCTGGTGGTGGTGGTGGGGGCGGGGGGAGGCCGGACCTCCCTGTGTCCCACTGGGACAAAGTGAGCCCCCCCTCCATTACAAGTCCTCTCTCGCTCTCTCTCTCTGTCTCTCTCTCCCTCCCAGAGTGCTGGGGCTTTAAGTCCGTCTCCCAGGTAACACACACACACACACAGCGGCTGACACACACACACACACATACACACACTCTCTCTCTCTTGATAACAGGCCCTGCAGTGCAGAAAGCGTAGGGCCTTGTTAGCCAACAACCGGGCGTGAAATCACTGCACCATACTCCCACCACAATGAATCAATCTATACCTCCTGTTTCTCTTTGTTTGTGTGTGTGTGTGTGTGTGTGTGTGTGTGTGTGTGTGTGCCGGGTTTTCCTCCAGGCCACGCAGAGGTCCAACTTCGACGGGGTTGGCTGCCTTTTGTTTAGGGCTCTCTATAGCTCGGCTCGAACACACACCTCACGCTGTGCATCCTAAACACCATATCAGAGGGTCCAGTTAACTTCCCCGACTTTAATTGAGGAGGTCTTTATCGATCGCGTCCCTGTACGCCAGTCGCCGTGTACAGTTTAAGAACATTAAAAAAAAAAAAATGGCGAAAATGGCCAAAACACAAATTAGAGTTCTTTTTATTTCCTCTTAGCTGAGGGGGGGAAGGTAACCCACTGATGGATTATTGTTATCCTGCAAAAAGACACAATTTAGATAAAAGCTGATAGAAGCTGAGTCTTAAAACAGATAATGATGTTGTGGTTTTGCTGCTTTGTTCCTTTTTTTTTGTGGAGGCACGGCATCTGTGTGTGTGTGTCACACATTTACACACTCTTCGCTTTTGGAACTGCTGCTAAGTTTGTTTTTAGAATTCCTTTCTTCGAAACATCCAAAAGCAGCACAAAGGTCTGGTACTTTCTACTATCGGACCAGGTCAGAACCCCTGAGCAAGATGGCGGAGGCAGACACACATCTCACAATGTATAGACATTCTTATCCTCTGATGTCCAATGTTACTGCTAAACCAACTACTCAGAATCAAACAGGAAATATTTAAAGAATGTTTGCTATAAAGGACAAGGGTAAATGTCTGAAATGACAGATCTACACGTCTGTGAGCCATTTCTGACGATTTAAATCTTCATTGGGTACCGACAAGATCAGGGCTGCGATTTAGACGAAGAGAAAAAAGTCAGTATATGTTCAAAGAAGAGCCGACACATCTTTGGGTTGGGTCAGTTGACGAAATTATTGACAATAAGTGAGTTTGATGGAAACGTGTTGCAGACAGTTGAATGAATACGATAATATGGCGGAAGCAGCAATAAAATACCGTGATGTGGCAAGAATCACGGTTGCAGGCCTGATATTTCTTCAACAGACTTTTTTTTTTTTTTTTAAGGAAAAGAAAACTGTCCAGAATTTGGACAGAAACATGTAAATCGGTGACATCCGGTTAAAGCGGTTGCGTCTTTTCACACACAATCAGAGTGGCAGGACAGGAAAAAAAAAAACATAAACACTTCCTTCGCTCCCTGTTTTTTTTTTTTTTGTGCAATTGGAATTCTTCACAGATTGGAGCGAGCGCCAGCAAGTTGCCGCATTGAAGCCGTGCGCCGCTCCTTCTCCCCCAGTACTCACAAGTTGTTGTTTTTTTTATTTTTAAAATGTTTTTTTTTCGGCTGCAGCATTATGCTAACTTACACTGGCGAAGGGAATGGGGGTGGGTGGGATGGGGGGGGGGCAAAGGGGCTGCTTTGATAAGTCGAGCATGGCGAACGTGAATGAGGCAGCGACAGGCGAGGCAAAACACACATTCATTCCCCTCACAATGCCGAGCAGCACTTTTAATTAAACCTTATCCAACATGATGAATAATGCATCAGCTTCCTTGCAATCCACCGTCTCCCTTTCTGTTGCTCACCACGCTGCGTTCAACCATCTCACCCCAGTCACATGCATACATTAAGGCGGAAGGAATGGCGGAGAAGAAAGGCTCCTGCTCTTTCCGCTACGCGACATAATAAATATACAAAATGTTTTATAGTTTTTGCCAACAGGAGAAAAAAAATAGTAAAAAGTGGCAGCGCATAAATGAAGGCAGGAAGGGTTCTGATTTCTGTCTCAAAAAAAAAAACAAAACGTCTGGCTGCTTTGTTTAGAACGCGTCAGAAGTGGCGACGCGAAGTTTACACATGTTGCTATTTGAGAAAAAAAAAGGCTCTGAAAGTAAAAGGCAGGTACAACTTTACAACCGGGTTCAGCCTCCGTTACGATGGAGGGGGGCAGAAAGGGGGGGGGGGGGCTCAGTGTGCGGCTCGCTGAGACAAAAGTACGACACGCCACGATCCCCATGGGAGAGAGATGGCCTGCACTGCACCAAACAAGACCAGCCGCTGAGAAACACACCGGTCCCCCCTTCTTCTCAACTCACGGACACACTCCTAAAGGGATAGAGGGAGAGGGGGGGAGGAAGGGTGAAGGGTGGGGAGGGGGGGGTTAGTGTGGGCGGGGGTGCCGGCCGGAGAGAAAGGCAGCAAAAAAAAAAAAAAAAGGGATATTCAGAGCATTGAGGAGTGAAAGGATTGTATGGGAGAGTGAACCCATTACAGGGCAGACTGGCTGGGGCATGGGAAGACACGGAGAGGGCTCCGGGGAGGTGCTGGAGGGGCGGGGGGGGTGAATCAGTAGAAGGGGAGGCTCTGCCAGAAAAAAAAAAAAAAACCTCTGGCCCTCGGTGACTCGCCTGAACCCCAGACGGACCGCAGTTAACCGGTGGGGGAAAGGGTGAGGGGGGGGCGGCCCGCCAGAGCGAACGCTGTGATATACGGTTCAACATGTGGGAAGCCAGCATGACAACAAGCAAACAGGATAAATAACGTCTGAGGCCTCAGACTCAGACTCTGCGCAGGGTCAGGATGTGCAGCGTGCTGCAGGGGGAGGGAGGGAGCTAGCAGGAACGTCAGCATGAGGGTTTCTGGGGTTTTGACTTCGCTTCATGTGTCTGCTTCACGAAGTCACGGCGGAAAAACAAAAACAAAAAACATTGGCACCAACTTCTGCAAAAAGTGCCGAGTGAAAACAGAGATAGGACGGTTTATCTTTGATATAAAACGATTGGTACGTGAGCGTGCGTTTACACGTTGTGCTGGCAAAAGCAGTCTGAGTTGTAGATGTTGCATTTGGAATGATATTTGAAAATATCTTTGTCACATTTTGAAACCTGGAAAAAAAAATATCTGCAGGTGATCAGAATGCTTCAGAAAAGAATAGGAGATGGGCCAGTTTCTAAAGGTTTGGGAGTTTTAGATAAATTAATCAGAATGAAAGAATTCTGTATTTTATATGATCAATTTTACAGCTTAGGTTTAAATTTTTACCTTTGGAAAAGCATCATTGAGCCATTTTTCACATATAGTAATAAAACACTTCTCTTTCAAATCCAACTTGATGTTGGATGGATTGGATGTCAAAATGAGATAATTGTCAGGTCATATGATGTGTTGGGAAAAAAAGATAGCATTAACATGGTCAATATTTCTGTATATGGTATGGTAGCCTATATAAAAGGAAATTCTAAAGTATGCAACATCAGCCAAAATAGCCCAAGGCTGCAGCATGGTAAATCTGTGACTATACATGAACTGCACATGTGCAGGAAAGCAAACAGGAAGCTCTGTCTTGTCTTCTCTATGTACCGTATTCTTGTTCTTATTGCGCTGGGACTTCTATTCCTTCGACTTTATTGTTGTTCAGCGTCGTTCAGCAACTCCTCGACCGCATTCAGGCTTAAAACAGCCCCGTGTCAAACAATACAAGCGGTTCTGTCGCTGTTCGAGTGGGCGTCTTGTTTAAAGCGCCGGTGAGACAGTGAAATACAAGGCAAGCAAGTCCGGTCACAGTTACTGATTATTGAGTTTAAAGCATGATCAGCAAAAAAAAAAAAAAAAAAGCTACACAGCAGTTTAGATTTTACAACTCGGGAAAGTCCAAAGCTGTACATCAAGGCGGGGCACGGAAAGCATGAATTGATATTTTTTTCCTTGCAGATTCAGATGTTACATGTACAACAGCTTGAGTGTATTGAGTATATATATATACATATATATATACATATATATATATATATATCGATCCATCCATCCATTGTCTATCCCGCTTATTCCCTTTCGGGGTCGCAGGGGTCTGCTGGAGCCTATCCCAGCGCGTTAAGGCGAGAGGCAGGGATACACCCCAATCGTGGGGCACACACACCATTCACACACCATTCACTCTCACACTCACACCTATGGGCAATTTAGAGTTTACCAATTAACCTGAGCATGTTTTTTGTATTGCGGGAGGAAACCGGAGTACCCGGTGAAAACCCACGCAGACACGGGGAGAACATGCAAACTCCACACAGAAAGGCCCCAGACCCAGGCCCAAGGCGGTCTTGAACCTGCGACCTTCTTGCTGTGAGGCAACAGTGCTACCCACCGCACCACCGTGTCGCCCCATATATATATATATATATATATATATAAATCAGATATATATAGATTAGAACGATTGATCTATTAGCTTCCAAATATAAGTATAAATAAATAATTTGCCAGATAACACTTTTAAAGAATGTTATAGATAATGAATGACATTTGAGGGCATCATCCTGGCCTTTGCAAAAAATGTATTCACATATAATGCACTAATCTCATCATCACTGAAAATATTATTAGTAATATATTTTTCTTCAGTATATTTTTTACATTACCTTTTATTTTTAAATCATCATATTGCTACTTTTACTTAAGTAAATAATCAGAATATAAATATATATACATATACATATATAGTGTATTGTTTTATTATAGTAAATTACTAAAATATATCATTTTGCAATGCCTTCTCTGCTCTATTTAGTACAAATCTTCCAAAATCACCATATCCAACTAAAATGATTGGAAGGATGATGATATAAACCGATTTCTGGTGACACTGGGCTCTATTGGGAGGAGTTTATCGTATTGTCCCGACATGTTCATGATTAGTTTAAAGGCGCTGGTTGCACAGCTTTTAGTGCAGTTTTAGTGCAAGATTTTGGAAATGTGTTGAGGAAGAAAAACAACGAGCATTAACAATGAAGCATTTGAGGAGAGCATGAAAAGAGGAGCAGGGAGACGGTGGAGGTGGGGATGGAGGGATGGAGAGGGAGAGGAGAGGCTGGGTGGTTTTTTGGAGAGGAATGTGTTGCTGCAGCAAAGCCAACCAGCCATGGCCGCGGCCCTGTGTTGTGCCAGCCAGTAGCACAGCCCTGCACGGCCACGATAAAGCTCTGTGAAGCTGCTCCTGGATCAGATAGCTCGGCCTCACGCTGGCGGAGGCGGAGATAGGGAAGTTGTGGGCAGGTGGGTAAGGACACGGTATACCAGAAAAGGGCAACAGAAGGCCAGTGCTGAGCGTTGTCGTTTCCTGGTGAGGCTGAGCCAAGTGATCTCAGTACGGACTGTACACATAGTACATATTACATGTTAACGCTCTAAATATTTAGAGACGGATTTACAAAGTCACTTACAGACATAGAGCTTATTTCCCATTTATCGGATTTCATGCTTTTTAACATTTTGATTATTTTATATCACATTTTTTCTGTGACCATGAGGTACTAGTAGTTTTGTTTAAACACTGACTTTTGGCTTTTAACAATCTTGACAAACGAAACAGATAAGTATAACCTTTTGTTCAGCACAAAGTTTATTTTCTAAAAATCACAAAGTCTTTTGTTTAGGGAATCAGGGCCATGTCAACATCCTCGTGCCTCGACCTACAAAAATACGTCTCTATAACTGACGATAATCCAGCACGAGCCTAAAATGTTACAGGACAAAACAAGCCGGTACTCTGTAGGGAAACCCAATCCCTTTGTTGGATCATGACGATAACTTACAAATAAACACTGTCCTCAACAAATCTGAATATATTTACTTTAAAAGATAGCTGACAGAGATCGAAGTCACCATACATTTCAGACATTCCTTAAAACCTTAAATGGAAGCCTAACTCCGGAGAGAACGAGGTCAACCAGGCACACAGTTTCACTTAAAAAGAAAAAAAAGGGGCATTTACGTTTGTATTCGTCAACATGTCAGAGACTGAAGGCCGATCTATCCCTGCCAGCAGAATAAGGACACTTATCTCACTGCGGGGGGAAGGTCAACAGAACACGACTTCAAAAGGGTATTAATAATGATAATATTTCCTTGCAGTTTCTCCAAACAGGCCGAGTGGC
Organism: Eupleurogrammus muticus; assembly: GCA_036785175.1. Classification (NCBI taxonomy): domain Eukaryota; kingdom Metazoa; phylum Chordata; class Actinopteri; order Scombriformes; family Trichiuridae; genus Eupleurogrammus; species Eupleurogrammus muticus. The sequence goes on along the minus strand of JAYKQN010000018.1, from coordinate 16,579,248 downwards.
AGGGAAGCGTTCCCCCTGCCTCTCCTTGAACACACCTCCCTTTCATGCAGTGACATTCATTTCTCGCCACTTTCTTCCCCTGCAGTGTGGGCTCGTGTATACTGGGCCCAGTGTTTCCAGGCCGCTCGTATACAGGGCTGCAGTGTGCTGTTAACATGCAGACTCCCCGGCGAGTGTATAATTTGTGAGTCGTGCCCAATTCGGATTGAGTCGGGTCTCCTGCTGACTTCCTGTCCCGGGCCCCGCAGATGAGGGCTGGGAAAACAGATCTGGTGCAGTACAGCCAGTCACAAGACCCTGGCACTGGAGCCAAAAAAACAGTGTGAGGTGTCTCGGATCCTTTTGATTTTAAACCTGCAACACTTTTCTCGTTCGGTTTTCGCCATTTCCCCCGACCGATCGCTTCAGCGTTTTTTTGCAGTGCGTCTGCACAGATTTTTATGCGTGTCATGGTGGAGAGCATTATGGGAAAGTCCCTATTCCCATGCCAGGATAATAATAGTTACTGTATGATGAAGCAGTAACATAGTAAGCCTTTGGAACCTACTGAATGCTCTTAAGGCGAAAAACAGACAAGACGAGAGAATCTACAGACAAACTCAATCTGCTGATGAGGACTGTGAAATATAATTGAAACCTTCACTAAAAGCAAGCTAATGTTCATTTATACATACCAAGAAATGTTCCCACATTTTCCCTGGAAGGGGTCATGTCTGATTGAGAGCCTGAATCAATTTTCTTGGAGCTCTGCACTGGCAATTTCCCACCTGAAGACCCACCCACATTACAGGAAATACGCCAGGAATTAAACAAGAACCATTACTAGGACTTAAAGAGTTAATGTATGTCTGCAAATGGAAGACAGTGCTTTAATTATTCTGAGGCACGTTGCTAATCACTGCGATTGTTACCGATCGTTTTGTCTGCTACTTCCAGGGTCAAGAATGAACTGCCGTGCTCTGACAAGTCGAGCTTCGATTACAGTGCCAACTTCATGCGTATGTGAATGCCCTGAATGGCGCCATGTCAGGACGGCGTGGGTGGGGCATCCTGCTCCAGTTACCGGCAAGACGATGAAATACAATCCGGAGATGCCGCCATGGATTTAAAGGCTTACCAGATGCTGGAAGTCAAACTGTGTTTTTACAACTCTGGAAAGTTATCATGGCAAAATGTCATCATTTCATCCTGCACATCTATAAATTACGATGTGGAAGAAGTTGAGCGAGGTTCAACCAGCAAAATCCCACTGCTTTAAAAGTGTTATTTTCTGGTGCTATTATCTGTAAATATTATCTACAGAATATTATATTTGTCAGCAGGGTGGTCCTTTAGACAAAAGTAATTTTCTTATATTAAGTAAAAGTAGAAGAGAATGAAGTTTATTCTCAGTTAAATACTGAACAACAATTGGCTTCCAAACTCTTTTAAATGTCACAAGAGCAGGAGGATACGGAAAGTACAGAGGGTGATTCCTGCTCATTTTGGTGTCAAAATAAACCCTTAAAACATTGATTAGGGAAATAAATGGCCACATTTTCATAATCTGTATTGCTTGTTCATGTTCATAGACCATGATTTCTGTTGACCCTTTGAGATTTCAGAAGTAATTTTGACCTCCGATTTTAAGTCATGGTTCAAGCTTTTCTTTTTCTGGAGGTTTCAATTGCATTGCATAATCCACATTAGCATATGTGGTTTTCCCAGTTGCTATGGAAACACATGCATGTTCACCTGCTTTTTGTCCAGTTGTACAGTGTCAGGATTTGAAAGCCAAGTTCATTCTTTAAAAAAATGATAAGTAAACCTTAAGTTTGGATTGCTTTATCAAACTACTAATCTCAAGGTTGAGAATGACTACTCATTAAAAAATCGAACAGCCAGATTTTCACATTTATGCTCCCGAAAGGAAGAACCTTTACGTGTTTGAAGATTCCATCAAACTCTTAAGTTTGCCAACATCTCATCATCTAACGAGAAGATTGAGATGGAAATTAACAGAGCGTTCATGCTCCCGAGGGGATCAACCCTTTTCATTCTGATGATCTTGTGACCTTTCCAGTAGTACCCTCTGGGAAAAAACTACACTTTTACCCGACTACAGAGCAGACTCGTCATCATTGACTTGTTTGTAATAAACATCAGAGTCTTGAGGGACCACTAGTGGGACTTTGAGTCTTGTTAATGAAAGCGGTCCATCTACTTACTATAGTGGCAAACCGATGCATGCTGCCTTTGGACTGGTTGAAGTCTGAGCGCAGGGCCACACACATGAGAACACACACATCGGCAGACACGAGCACTTACTCCCGCGCGCGCACACACACACACACACACACACATACTTCTCTCTTTTACACAAAAGCTCCTCAGTTTGTTCAGTCCACCTCAGCAGCTAAACGTTCATTGGACAAAAGCTCCACTGTCCACAAACTGCATCCCTCAGACTGGCTTCTCAATCAGAAGTTCATGGAGCAATATGTACTGCTCTGGTACATACAGAATCATAAAACGGGTACTTAAAATCTCGCAATCCGATTGGTTGCTGGCTGTGGTATAATAAGAGTATATCACAGCTATTACAGTTTACAGTGTTATGATGTTTACATTTCTATTTTTAATTATTACTCTATGGATGTTATAAAAAAAAAAAAAAGCATTGCCCACACTCTGTAAGTGAGATGACGCACAACTGTGAGAGCTCTCTGCAGAATGACTGGCGACCGAAGCTTGGTGCACGGAGGAGGTGGAGCGGCATCCTCGCCGCACCAAGCAACGCATCTTCTAACAAAATATAATGGACAGATTTTCCATGGCCGTTAAAAGTAATGGGAACGTTCAAATTAATGTGAATAAATAAACTTCGGTTATATTGCTGACTAGTTAGTTCTGCTGTTTACTAACGTTGCATAGCAACCAAAGGCAGCCGGGAACTACTTTTCTTGTAAAAGGTTTAATAAATGACTGTTTTATTGGATTTTGTCTATGATTCCTATATTATCAGATTTAGTAACTGGGGTCAGCAACATCTGACCCCAGGCGGTAGTATATTGTGTAGTATATTATACCATGGTGAAAAATAATAAAAAAAACAACACAATTACAATGTAAAATAGTAGTAAATTGTGATCTCAAATTCTATTCCTGTACAACAACTGATTAGACGTTTGTACAAATGTTCTTCCTAAATGGTGTGGGTTGCAATGGATAGAAACATCAGAGCATTACATCATTAACATTAATGTCTACTCCAATGAATAGTAAATTGGACAGAGATTTAGGAGATACTCCATATGAAATAATTCGCTTTCCATCAAACGTAAAAGTAAAAATGATTGGGACATCACCAGTAACCAAACAGAGACATTCACGCTGCTGTTACGTTGAATGCAAATGAAAAACACAAGCACATCATCATGTGCCTCTCCATTGCTGTTTCATGAATCATTTACCTTCTTGAAAAGTGTCTATGTGTTTTATTTTATTTCTAGTCTTGGCAATATGCTCTTATGTGTTTAGCTTATGTGTTTTTTAGGGGGCCAAGCGCAGAAGGGATCCACATAAACCAACTGAAGTACAGTCCAACAATTTCCTGCATCGGGCCTCAGCTCAACTCACATTCAGGCTCGTAACTTTCTTAGAGTTTATTTCATTTCAGAAATGAAAAAGAAAAAAATAAATGAAAGACCAACAAATGCAGTTAATTTGGCTGCGTTTTGTCAAAAATCTCATATTCTTTACTTAACTCCAAAATCAGATCTAATCTTCCCCACAGAAATCATCTTTTCAATGCCTTTCAAAAGCTATTTTGGTGTGACACGCATTTCAAATCAAATCTAAATGGCATTACTTCAGCCAGAAAAGAAACCAAGCTTAGTGTTGGGTTTTGCTATGGAAGGGAAGACATTTGGGGAATTGGCCTTTGCTGCGTGGAAACATAATAATATTGTTGTGACGACAGCTAAAAGAAAAAAAAAAAATCCACTAGCTATTTAGAGATCAGAGTGCTTCCTGCAGCTCTGTTCTGGATAATGAAAGATGCTCTAAGTCCACACAGGGGTAGTGGGACTCTGGGATTCTATGGTGGTAGTTTGCTGCAATATGTGCATTATGACTTCAACTAAAACACGTTATCTAAGAGAAATGGCTTATGACAGCTATTTGTGTTTTAAGCTGGTGGGCTAGCATGCCATATTCTGAGCATGTTCGCCTTTGCGAGAATTCGGATTATTGAGAGATTTGTTTTGTCAGTATCACCTCTTCAATAACATATCAGTAACCAAAAGTGTGGCCTCATGGGTTCTAGCTAGCTTACTGACTCATTGAGTTATAAAGCAAAACATTTGAAAAGATGTGAGTCAGATCTCTGCAAGAAGTTCTGCAATTGTAGTAGACAAGTGTGCCATGTACCTAGCTGGTCTATACCTGCAGGACTCAATGCCTGTTCTTCATTCATTTGCTGGTACTCGAACCTTGAAGGTTGAAGGGCCAGCCTCCGTTCATGATCAGAGACCACTTTTTAGCTCTACACATATTTGATGGAGTCACCAGTTCACATTAGGCTACATTTTGCCTGGAATCGTGTGTTTATTTGTTTTACAATCACATACACGGGAGCTTTTCATCGTCTTACAGTTTTGTCCATTATATGAAGATGAATCTCTCCCCTGTGGCCTTGGTGCTTTGCTTGATGACGCCATTGCTGGTGTGGTCTATATTTCAGTGATAATGCTCCAGCTCTTAAATTCGGACTTCCCTGCTCCCTACTGCTACTATTACCGCAGTCATCCAGGATTTAGCTAGTGGACTAAATGCAAGACAGAAATCAAGCCTTATTGCTGAGACGTGTCATGGCAATCTGAGGTAGAGCTCATGACGGAAGGGAGCATGCATAAAAAATCTGGACCCTCAATCTGAGGCTCAACTCATTATCCGGCAACGCTTGGAATGGCGGAGTTAAACTCATTAGCATACCTCATTTGACACTAATTCACTCAGCTGAGACGAGGAGCTCCAGATCCGCTGCTGTAGAGGAGCTGTTGGCTGCGACACATAAGAAGGAATCGCTTTTTCTTTTCCTTTTTGGATGGAGCAAAAGAAGGAAGGAGGTACATGTGCAATGCTCATTAGGGAGAGCCATATGGTGGAGCAGAAGAGGGGGAAAGGGGGATGATGGAGAGAGAGGGGGGGGGGGGGGGGGAATAAAAAAAAAGGTACGGCACTTTTGCATCTTCGGGAAAACATCCTCCATTGTTGAGATTTGTTTACAGCTACTTGGAAGCTCCCACCTAACTGCTGTCATATTATTTTTCCATCAGTTTTTACTCGGGAAGGTAAACGTGAGGAAACACTTTAGTTTTTTTGTTGTTTTTTGACATGACAACCAGTGGACACACGGAGGTGGTAATAATCAGAATATGACTGTGATAAACTTGTTATGAAGAGGATTTATAGAGCGATGAATTCCTCCTACGTGTCAGAGTGATGGAATCCACGGATCAACAAAATTACACATGAAATCAATTCCTGCACCTCCCTCCTCCTCTTTTGTTCTTCACCTATTTGTCTTCTCCCTTTTGCTCCATCTACATTCTGTTTTGTTATTATTCCTCCTCCTTTGTCCAGCTTCCCCCCCTCTCATCCCTGATTGTTTCCTCCCTCCTAACAGGAACTGATAACAAGCCAGCAGATAAGTTTCTGTGGGTGCCCAGGGTAGAACCCTGAGCCCACCACAATCCTTCTGCATCCTCCTCTCCTCTCCTCTTTTGTTCCTTCTTCTTCTTCCTTCTCTCCCATCTACCTCTGCATCGCTTCTGACCATCTTGCACTTCATCACAGCCAATCCCCTGATCTGTCAATCATCCCCGCCCAGATAGAGAGCGGGAGCGAGAGAGAGGGCGACGGAATGAAGATGAACATAGGCTAATGCAGTACTTTGTTAGTAAAACTTTAAGTAGCGCTACTAATGTTAATGCTGTTACTTCTACATACGTGTTATTGATACGAGAGTTTCAGGAAGCTTGTACTATTAAAACTGCTAATGCTAACAGCACTATTAGTAGAAAAGCGGTACTACTATTTGGATTTCCACATTTTCGACTTGATCCAAAACCCACCTACCCACTTGCCTGATGTAGATAATTTTGCAAAAGCAAGCGCTGATCAAAAGGGGCTATACGGATGATAAGTGATGCCTTAAACAGAACTGAGGATAATTCGACCTGAGCCAACATGTGGACAAATCATATGGACCTGATTGAAAGCGAGAACACCAACACGGGTAGCAGAATGATGGAGGAACCGTCTGTTTCTGCCTCAAATGAACACAAATGTCTCCGATGAGGATTATGATATATCACATTATCAAAGTGGGTATTAAGAACACAGACCCGAGACTTGATGCTGTACAATGGAACCCACCCTGGGTTCTGGGACCCTGCTGCTGCTACTGAAAAGGGGGGGCTATAGAACAAGTTTCTACGAGGCAAATGTCTAAGGGCATGTCCGAAATCCTAAATTCTTTAACAATGTATGTTTGCAGACTTCCCTGGTTCATATATATAACCAATTAAATGAGACTATTGATGATTTTTGACTTAACTCTACGTCAAGCTTTAACTGCGGTTTTCTGTGGTTACGCTAAAAAACTAACTTACCCTACACCAACCAGACTTTTACCCCAGCATTGTCACACCACCAAAGCATCATTATGATATAGAGAATTCACAGTGATGCTAAAGAGTTGCTCTTAAAATTGTTATCAGGCATTTGTAATGCTGAGACTATTTTAAAATGTTGCATTTTACAATGAGAATAATAGAATTGTTAACATTAGTGCAGGGGTTTGCACTTGAAGCTCATATGTATGCTGCTTTGTAGGAGTATACCCAAAAACTCTTCGCCAGATTGTCCATTGACTTCCACTATTTAACCCTGTTAACTGAACGAGCAATAATGGTTAGGATATAGTCAGCTACTGGAACTGAAGGTTGGCATTGCAGTGTTTCCGACACAATTTCATTGCATAGCGCTAGCACCAGCACAATGAAAACGTAGCGGCACAAATTGAATCCACTTCGTGATGTCGTTCTCGCTCATACGCGCAGAGAGCGAGGGAGCGAAAACAGCCGTGCACATGTGTCGAAGGCACGACGCCTTCAATCAAACACAGCTCAACCCCGCCACTGCATGGGAAACACTGGATATGAATCGTGAGGAGTGGTGGAATATGGATGTATGTCTTAGAGCTTCTGGCGCTAGTATAAATCATTCAGCCCAGACGTATGAGCTTGAAAACTGCATGCAATTGAAAACAAAAAACAGAAATGACACCCACTTTTTTAACAAAATGATACGGGCTCAGGACTGCAGGAGTGTTGCTGCCCTCGCTGTTTGACAGAGACGCTGCGTGATGTTTCAGGGAAAAAGGCTGAAGCAAGCCCGACCCACATTACATAGCACATTTTAATATCAGCTCCATGCGGTTAATATTAAAAGATGCACAAACAGCATTTCCGCGAGAGCTAACAGCAGGTGCCCCGTGCACGTTCACATCTAATTTACGTATCGTACATTAGGTTTAATGAGAGCCTGCGGCATGAACATCATATGGATATATACATGTTAAATGAGGTAAACATGAGTGGAAAGCGACCTCATGTGCATTCTAACAGATTCTGGAGACATGCAGTTAAACATCTAGAGTCTTCGCAGAGCTTTTTCCATGAGCATGAGATGAAATGAAAGCCCACGTTACTGGCAGGCGCAGAAGCTGCACGGGTATAAGAGGCAGTGGGAGAGTTAAAACCGGCTGAATTTGACTGAAGGCTCTCCATTTCTCAAGGCTATGCCTCCGGTTATCCTTCTCCCCCCCCAACCTCCTATTTCCCCCCCTTTAGGCTCACAGCGGGGATATACTTTAAATCACTTTGTCCTCTACCCAGAAAAAACTTTCTGACAGGTCTTTTTTTTTATGGACCGCACAAATCTTTCTCACCATAGAGACTGAAAACACACACACATATATATATATATATATATATATATACATTTTTGTACATTTTGGACACAGATGGCTTTAGGAGAAAAACACCAGGGGACAAATGGTGCTTTTACTTTGAAGAGAAATGCTTGCGCCACTAAGAACATTTCCTGCATTTTATCCCCCCTCCCAAAAGAAAAAAAAAATGCAGCACGGTCACTAGGATGATACCTCAGGCGAGGATGAGTATGTGTGTGCGCGCGGGTGTGTGTCTGCATTCAGATAAATAGCTGGCACCTCTACATTCCCGGACACGACAGAGGAGCTTTGCCTGAAGCTGTTATCTTCAAAGTGACACAGTGATGCTTCGGGGCCGGGGTGTCCTGTCGCCGACCCGTGAAGGCGGCCTGCGCCAGACACGGCGCAGACAGGCCCGCCGCTTTGCGAGGAGGCCCCGGCCAGGTGACCGGTAGCGGCACCGGAGAACTCAGCCGTATGACATCAGCTATCACATGTCAGAACAAAAAAACACATTTTGATCTCCTTTGAAATAAAGAGAACGAAAGACGGATGAAAGAGAGCGAGGGGAAACAAAAAAAAAAAGATTGGTTGTTTGTTCAGAAACGCAAAACCAGCTACATTTTCCTGACAACTGAGCTTTTGTGGCAAATAACGACTTTAATATCTGAGGAAAAACAAAGGGAGGTACAGTAGCGTAGTAGACGTTCTTGTTAAAGCCACTAATAGAAAATGTCTGGCTATAACACGGCAGACCGCTGTTCGCATTCCGACTTCTACCAAGCAGTCAGCGATCGGTTTCTTTGAACCAAGTCCACGGTATTTTCCATAACCATAACCAAACAGATTAAGTGCGATTTCGAACCTGTGTTATTTGATCAGGTTGACTCGAAACTCTGTTTCCTGTCTCTCTACACTCGAAGTAAAACATGAGACACAAAGATCCTTTAAGCGTCACAGATGTTGGTATGTGCAACCTTTACACAGAAAAAAGCTATGCTACATCTAGGCTGCATGAAACAAAACCTTTTTCTCACCAGTAAAAGTATTGTAATGGATTGACAAATGTCCTGCCCTGCTACTATTTTACTAGAACTACACCATAGGCCTGGGTGCGAATTGAAACCCTGCATTTATTTTGATTTGTGCCTGTGTCCACTTGATGATAATTCTCCTTTTAGCTCTGCTTTGGTCTCCACCAGTGAGAAAATATCTATTTTGGCTATAGCTATCTTCACTAGTCTGGGCCGTACTCAATTATTTTTATTTTTTTTGCACTTTATGTTCATTTTGATCATTGTAAAACAAAGCATTATTTTATGCTGCAAATATATTCTATGCTTATTATTATTATTATTATTATTATTATTATTATTATTCTGTTATTACTAGTGCTTTTAATTGTATGGGTTTTATACTTATATGATATATTTTTAAAATTGTGTGTTTTTTCATTTCTGATTCGTACTGTTCCACTGGTGCCTATTAAAATATTGAGCTAAAAGTCAGTAAAACACGATGTTGGACCTTGTCGGTTTTGACAATGTCAGTGACAATTTTTACATTTACATTGACGAAAACCGATGAATGTAGATTTAAGTGGTTAGATTTTAGACCATTAACCAAACGAATTAAAGAAACCTGCTTCACATGAATATCCACATCATATTCTACCCTGGTAACACACTTCTAACAATGCTTTAATGTCCTAAGCTTTAAGCTTTCGCAGATTTGCCTTCAAAAATGCGACTAAATTCTAGTTTGTTTGAGGCACCGAGCTGTTGGTTTTCTCCCTCTTTCATGTTGTTTTTCGCTCCCTGATTGGATCAATGTTTAATGCTTTGTTAGTCTTCATCCCGACGGTTCCCCCCACTCCTTCGCATGCTACAGCAGGAGCGGAGTGTGTGTGTGTGTGTGTGTGTGTGAGAGCTCAGAGACGGGGCAGCTGTCTCCCACTTGTTGTGGGGACTCGAGAGTTGAACCGTCCGGTCATCGAGTGGACGGATGGGGCGAAGCCGTTGCCTACACTCGGCTGCGGGTTGCATCAGCTAATTTTGTGAATAATGCAGAATCATGAATAAACATAGATCAATGCAATGCACAGTACTGTAAAGGAGATCTGCCTTTCTTTTTTAACCCCCCCCCCTTTTCCTTGTCTTTTTTCCCCACCTCTGTCTCCATTCCAATCCTCCTATCTCTTTCTGGCTGTCTGTCTTTTCTCACCACAAAAAAAAAACACCGAAAAAATGCTTTCTTTTTTCCTGCCAAAATCAAACACTCCCACTATTTCCCCCCTGTCCTCTGTCACTCCTCTCCGTCCTTTTCTTTTTCCGCGCTGGCCACGGCGGTGACAGACATTGTAGTGTTGTAGTGTTGCTGTGTCTCAGTAGCGGGCGAGTCAGGCCCGGCCTTCACTATGAGCTCAATAGCTGCCCGGGTTTCCTCAAAGGCAGCCATCCAGCCAGCACAAAGCCTGCCCACTGGGAATAGGCCCACAAAAGAGAAAGGGGCTGCTCGCCTCCTTTGCTGCGCTCCGTCTGAAGCGGCCTGCCTCCACCACCTCCTATAAATAATACAACGCCGCCTCACAAAAAGAAACCCTGCCCTGCTCCCGCAAGCCTCTGCCTCCATCTCTCCTTTATTCCCAACCTCGCCTCCCTCCCTCTCTCCTCACCCCTTCTCCCCTTTACTCGACCGGAGGAATCTGTGTTTCCAGAGGATGCTAATGCGCATTCTGTTAAAAAACATTACATTAATTAGTAGAAGTCATTTCTTCGTGCAGAGCCTGTTAAACGAGGTCCTGAGTGAAAGATGATTGGCTGGTAGGCATCTGTGGGCTGCTCAAACATCGCTTATCAGGGTATATCGCTATAGCAACACATTGTGGGAGGGTTAGAATCAATCAATTAATCAATAACAGTAGTTTACTTTGAAATTAATATAGTACTCCACAATGACCAAAACAGGAAGTGAGGAAACACTGTCATTTAATCTCATCATAAATCAGAGGTAGGATTTGGAAATAGATCAAAACTAAAGATAGTAATTAAATTAATATTTAAAAAATGAATTAATAAATAGTAAGATACATTATAACAAAAAAAATTGAAATAGTAGGTATGATATTATAAATAAAATATAAAATAAATGTTAAAAAAACAAAAAAAAAAACTGCAAGACAAAGATGTGGATAAAAGGATGCGTACTAGGAAATAAAAGCAGGCTAAAATAAATTGATAACAGACAAATAAATAAAGCCAGACTAAAAGGAGCCTGTAGGGGCTTTGCAATCTTCTTTTTTTTTTTTTTTACCATGGGAGAATGAATTTTAAGTCTTAAAGCAATTGTTCCATAACCAAGGTCACACGAATCTTTGTTTAGAGCTGAAGAAGTTAAGATCCTCCCGTAATAAATATCAGTCAGTGAGAGGAAGTAGGAAAACGTAAGTCCAAACAAATTCAAATCTAGTTGCGCATGTCCGCGCCTCGGGACAAAACGTACGTGCCTTTGCATTATCCATAGAAGAGGATGTTTCATCCGAGCTTGATATATTGCAGCGCTATGATGTAAGGAATGAAGGAAGGGCTGTGACTTTTCGTTTCATGCCTCGTATGGTGCATCTCATTTCGAGATGCAATATTCCAGGTTTTCTAGTCTTGTGTCTGGTGGCCTCTGGGTTACGGCTCCGACCATGAAACACAATATTTTCTGTTTCGCCTATGTCCAGGGACCTTTGTTGCTGCCATCCTCCAATTCTCTCTCATCTTATCACTTCCAATTCATCCAATAAAGGAATAAATTCCCCCCCACCAAAAATAAATAATCATACTGTTATAATAATATAGTAGCCATGCTCAAACATTTGGGATGGAAAATAGTTAAGCGCATTTACTCAAATACTAAACTTAAATACATTTTTTTACTTTACTTGCAGATATTTAACACACAATTAGTATTTTACTCTATGTATTTGATAATAATGTTTCACATAGAAATGTTCTTTTTTGAACAAAAAGCACATATATGACTATTCTAGCTGCAAATATCTGTTTTTAAATGCAATATGTACATAGATGTATAGAGGCTTATTTCCAGCAAACCGTCACTCCAGTGTACATTGTGCTTATTAATTGTATTAGAAGCTAATGGATGATTAGAAAACCCTTGTGTAATGATGTTAGCACAGCTGAAAAAAACTGCGCTGAACATTCAAAAATGTTCAGAATGACTGAAGTGCGGGGTTGTTGCAAGATCGCCCGGTATCAATGTTCTGACAGGCGATAGTGTTCCCATCATGCCATATAATGCCGCGTGAGGAGAGTCTAAAGCTGTTTTGGCAGCTGTTGAGGCCATGAGCTATACAGTGAGAGCACGCTGCATGCTCGCGGACTTGAAACAAAAAGTCTGATGTTCATGCTGCTCATATCTCTTCAGTTTTAATGTTTTATCATCGCGTATATACTTCAAACGGCATTTGGATGAAACTCTGCCCTGCAACTTGAACCAGCTCTGCCGCTATGTGATTTAAGCCATGATATCAACTGACTACGAGAGGAGAAAAAAAAAAACAAGCAAATAAAAGAGACTGCATTCATAGTAAGTGCTCATTGGGTGTTTTTTATATAAATAATAAGAGACTTTCCTTCACCTTTTCTGTTATAATTATATAGACACAAATGCTGTTTAATACTTAAAGTGACAATTGTGTTTCCATTGGTGTTTATTTGATAACAGAGCAATGCCAAGGCTCTGATTTACCTCCTTTGTCTTTTTTTTTACCCTCCTTTATCTTCTGTGAAACTACTTGATGGGAAACCCAGTTTAAATATGTGCATGAGTTACATTTGTGGGAATGTATAAGTGGCTGTGTGCATGTGTTGGGTGTAATTTGTCAGTGTATTAATGTGAATGTGTGCACAGGGATTAAGGCTGCTATCAGTGGCGCTCTCTCAGCCTGTCAGGCTTTAGGACTGGTCTGGACAAAGAGCCTGATTTCAATGTAAATGCAGCAGCTGAGAGGACACAGCTCTCTCAGTGGGGTGACTTCCACCCTCCACACACACATGCACCCACACACACACACACACACACAGAAACACCATGAGCCTCCCAGATCAATATACACACACCTCAAGATATCCAGTGGAATAGTAAATGTGGCCTATTTACCCTCCATCTTACTCCATGTGTCGGAAGACAACGTCATGCGGTAAAACACTGCAGAATCTTACAGAAAGTTGACCAGTTGGAGATTAGTGTGTGTTTGCACCTGTCAGTAATTATAGATATAATCTGGTTCACAGCACTGTGTTGTGGCCCTGCGCTGGCCCTCACAATCCCGAGTCCATCATTAGACCCGCCATTATCCCCGCGCCTGGCCTCTGCACCTCTTATTACATGCAAATAGCGCTGCTTTATGTGGCGAGTGAATAAGACCCCCGGTCTCTAAAGAAAAGGACACCCTCCTCGCCCACTCAAAGCCATTCCTCCATCTATTACGGCATTCTCTGCTTCGCTGCAGACAGGACTGATCTCATGGCGTCTGTGTTTAAAGAGAGGCTGTGGTGGTTGGCGGGACGCAGATAAGTGTTGTCAATAGGGCGGCTCCATGATACTAACAGCTAATGATCAAATACTCCAACACAATATATATATGTTTTTGACTGTTCATGGCATATTCCATGCACTTTTGTTCATACTTATTAGATGTTTTTTGATGTTAACAGCACAAAATGAAACAATTTCGATTAACATTTTAATCGAATACAGCAGAAATTTCTGTGCACAAATTTTGTGCAGCAACAATTTACAAGACAGAAATTATGTACACATATGATGAAATTTCCACAGAAGCTTAAAAAGTCACACGGGCTGCTTTAAATTTGCTTTTTGAGAAAATGAGAAAAAGTCTTGCTAGTAGAAACAACAGCATTATTATACTTTTTGAACCTAGACTTGCACTACTCGGTTAAGGAAAGATCCTGGTCTTGGTTTAAAGCTGCAGTGTGTAGTTTTATGGTGGCATCTAGTGGCAAGGTTGCAGAATGCTACCAACTAAATAACTCAAGCGAGTCGAACCCTTTGGTGGCTGTGAAAAACACAAAAGGCCAATTAAAGTTAAAAAAAAAAAACAAAAAAACAATATGTATTTTATTTAATTGTATTTAAAAAAATATATCTTATGCTAGATGCTGCTAAATCCTATACGCTGTACCTTTAATGACTTCAGCACAACCTGTTTATGAGCAACACCACAATCTTACACAAACTTAAATCAAAGGTTTTTTTTTACCTCTACGACAAAATGCACTCACCATCCACCCTGACCTACCTCAGGTTTCAGAGAGAAATGCACTATATATAAATAGAAAAGACAAAACCTGCACTTCCTCGAATGGCCACTCGAGGCTGCATAGACCCCCCGTGTTAAAATGCCAATGCAATGTATAATAAAGTAGATAAAGTAGAAATTAACATGTTTCCTGCTTGGTACAAAAAGAAAAAAATACTCTCTATAGATAAAGTGTCTGGAGGGAAATTTCATATAACTCACCATTAAATTAAAAATGTGGCAGCTTTGAGAGGCAAGTGGCTGCTATCTGTCTGCTAACAGGAAGTACCCTCCATACTGAATTTAGGGATGACATCACAGTGGCTATATTCACAATAATTTATATACTCATAATGATTATTTTCCAGGATCACCTTTTCTGAAGAAACACCTACTTTTCCACACCTGCTTGGTTGTAGATTCTGAGTTTTCCACCTGTCTTCTCATCCCTGTTAAATACTTTTTCATGGTGTCACTTGAGGGTCTGCTACACTTCTTGTCTACACTTCATACTCATACTCTGTGCTGTATGCTCCCTGCACACACTCTGCCAATGAGAGCGCTACTGCCCCCTTATGTAGTAGCAGTGCAATTGCACTTTATTCTAGGACAGAAAAAAAAAAAAAAAAATTTAACGCCCTTGAAGGAGCCTCGCACCCCCCCTGGGGGGGCGCGCCCCACTATTTGAGAACCACTGATTCAAATAAATATAAATAGGATAAAAGACAAAAGTGTAGCTACAGCTACAGTTATTAAGATATAATATATGGAATTTCACACAAAAAAGGATACTATTTGCTGCTGCACTTGAACTTGGTTTTCCATAAAGATCAATAAGGTTTCACCTCATCGTTGCTCCTGTATACATGTGTATAATGTTCTGCATGTGAGTGTGAGGAACCGCATGCTGCTGATGACGTCTAAACTCTTTCGTCTCTTGTGCGTGGTAGCGGGGACGTACCTGTCAGGCAGTCGTGTGCAGGATGCTGCCTCAGGTCAGTGTTTGCTGCCGGAGGAGGCCTTCCCATGACTGTTCCTTCGTGCACACACCTGTATGCTGTCCCCGCTCTCTGTCTGCAGCTTGACATTTGGTACAGTGAAGATAGAAGACACTGTGGGGGAGAAGACACAAGCGGGTTAGAAACTAATAGGCGACAGAAAAGAAGAACCTTTCATGTTGAGAGTTCAAGATGTTAGGCGGGTATTGAAAAGTGACGATATTATCTTCTGCAAGAATTGTTGGGGTGTTTTGATTGTCAATTAAGCTTAAAATGTCTTTTTTTTGGTCCAGACCAACAGACCACAACTCAAAGATCATCAGTTCACTATTATAAAAGACCAAGACAATAAGAAGAATTTTGAGTCACAGCTGCTGAAAACTTATGATTTCTCAAAGTTGGTGGAATTCAAGTTGATGTTTCTAATATATTCCTAAATGTGCATGGGAGGATATCATTCACATTTTAGGCCAGTCGCCCACAGATGTTCTGCTTATGTTTTTTTTTTTTTTGGGGGGGGGGCTGTTTATTTAGTAAACCAATAATTCCTATTGGGGCACATTAATTCAGATAGTTGCTCCATTCTCTAACTTGGAAGTGAACTGGGGGATTTTTCCAACAGAGCAGAGGGGGGAACAGGAGGAAAACCTCTCCGTCCAAACATGTTCTTTTGTTTCACTGCTACATACATGTAAATCTATCAAAGCCCAGAGAGACAGGAGTTGTTGTTCTTTTTCCTTCACTGCTTTTGTGCTCTCTCTCTCTTTCTTTCTCTCTCTCTCTTTTTTTTCTCCTTGCGCTGCCAGACACCCACACACGCACTTCTCACTGATATCAAATTAAAAATGTCACAAGCCAATCCACCCAGTAAAGAGCAACCTCAGGAGCGCCATTGTCTCGGGTAATTCTGCCATTGTTCTCCGTAATCTGTCTGGGTATTGTCTGGCTAAATCCGTAATACACATGACAATGGAGCGCACAGCTGGCCGTGGAAAACAAACTGTTTATCCCCGCGGGGAGAACATAGGGCGTTTTACTTGAAAGATTCATCAACGTCTCAACCGTTTGCCATGTGTTGTTCTTGCTCGTTGTGTCTTTCACTACCTTCGTGAATTTCGTGAAAAAATATTGACTTGTCAGATTTTGGGGCAGACCCTGCGTTTTGGTGCCTATTAGTGGCCCCAGCTGGTAAATAGAATGTTAATAGTTGTATTGTTGATTCAGCTCTGCGCAATCTTTATCGCCACATATTGGTTTAGCTGTGCATCTGCACTAATGACTAATGTGCCCACTGGCTGACCTTCTAGTTCAATTTAGGGATGCACCCAACGGATATTTTTGTAGTCAAATATTCTACTGAATAATAAAATGATCAATAGATTAGTTGTTTGGTTCATAAAATGGTGTAGAATGTCAATCACGGTTCCCAAAGCTAAACATGCAACTTAACATATCTTTTTGTGTCTGGAACAACAATCTACAATCCAACTATCATCAGTTTACATTTATAGAAGACTAGAAAAACTGAAAATAATCAGATTTGGAAAAGAAAAATGATTATCAAAATAGTTGGTGATTAATATAGTACTGGGGAACTTATTGATGAACTGACTAATCATTGCATATCTCGTACAGATTGTTTCTGATTGGAAGTAAACGGTGTATTAATGATTTGAAATCACGCATGTAGTGTAGAATGGTTTTCCTATCGCTGCTGGTTTATTCTGCTGAAGGAACAGCGGCCATAACCAAATACTCACAACTGATGCAATTAGCCAGTTCTTTATCTTGGCTTAGTTTGTCATTTGCATAATTTTGACACATCCTTCTCCCCCCTACACACACACACACACACACACACACACATATATACACACACATGCAGGAAACTAGGTGTGTTATCCACTCCTGTCCTAATTTTATGAAACTGTTTTTATTCACACTTCCCCGTTCTTGCCTCAGTACTGTGTGTCACGCCGAAAAAGAGACTCGGAGAGATAAAGGCAGAGTGTTGAGAGAAAGAAAGAGAGTGAGCGAGCGTCACAAAAAATGAAAATGAGCTCTCTCTCTTTCTCTCAGTTTTTTCCTCTCAGTTTCTCTCTCTCTCTCTCTCTCTCGCAGTGACCGCCACTCTTTTATTCTTTTCAGACATGACAACCTGCTGGGTGCTGATAACAGGATTAATAATGCTGAAAAATCCTAATCGGGCAGAATTAAAAATGGAATTTTCCCCATTAAAATTACCACCATGTCAGTGGCGCGCTCACTCAGGTCTGCTGAGCAGGCTTTTCACACCACTAATGAATCACGGCTTAGGGGATTGGTGATGTACGTATGTATCGCCAGTCAAATAATGTGGATACACAGTCATCTCTGCCACGCAATAACCCAATTCTGTAGGATTAATTGAAATATTTGGCTAAAGCTGCGGCGCTTGAACACTCATGTATTAGAACTTAAGTTGCATAGATAGCTAAGATGCTTCCTGTTTCTTTATTTTAAATTTAAAGCGTGCTGCTTCTGTGCACTGTTGCTCTGAATGGACGAGTCAGGAAGATAAATTAAAAAAAATCGAACTGAGCGCGTTGTGGCGGCCGGCAGAAGTCCGGCTGGGCTCACTGTCCCGACGGCATCCCACATAATAAAACGTGCTTTCTGCGCGTTAACAAAAAACAACCCTAGGTCGCTGCTCCCCACCTTCTTTGTAGACGGAGCACGAGGATAGTGTAAGATCCAGAGGAGCTTAGGGAGCTCGGGAAAAAAATACAACACAAAGCAAGCGAGAGAGAAGGAACAGTTTCTTCTGACTTGCAACATTTAATCGCCAAAATGTATTTTTACATTGACATAAATAGCCACTTAGAAACCAGCAGACCAATCACATTGAGCCAAACAAAGCGTCATGTTATTACAACCCTTCTCTTATTTTCTACTCTAGTAAACTATGCTATACAAGCACTGTTATTCTCTAGTGATACTATAGGCTACTATAATATATTATTCTTTATGCTATGATATGCTGTGTTACTTTGTAGAAATATATACTTTGTTACACTAGATTGTGTTATTGAATATATTGTACTGTGTTGTTCTATCATACATTAATGTATCCTACACTATTCAATTCTATACTTTACTGTTTTATTATATAACAAACAGCAACCTCCTGAACAATGAAGCCAAAACAGAAAGTGGACTACCTTAAATAACCACATGAATGCTTGGCTCCTCAAATGCTTCTCAAATGAACCCATAAAATAACTTTTTAGCTCTGTGGCTGGCGATAAATTATTTTGTCTTCTCGGCTTTCTGAATTGTTATCAGACTGAGTGGGTGAAATCCTGATCATAAAAACGAGGTACACGCAGGGGGCGTGACGCTCAGAAAATGTAGCCACCTTTTACGGCCTTGTCCCATAATTATGTGTGCGGGGGAAAAAAAATAAAATAAATCCCTTTTTGGGCCCAATACGAACCCGGCCGTTTATAATTCCACAGTTTGGCCAAGATGTCGAATTGGCTTCAAAAGCACTGGAGCGATTCCCGGGGGCTTGATCCCCATAGACTGCCATGTTAAATCCCCCGACTTTCCAGCAGAAATAAACATGTTAACAGCCTGGTGCAAGGTTTTGGTTTCTATAGATAACTTCCCCGTTCGTGACAGCTGTACATAACTCAGCCACTTCAATTTTATTAAGGCTATACAGCATATCAGTGCTGGTGTATAAAGCAGCTCGGCTACAGTTACACTATGACTCAGGTCCAGGTATTTGCATTGAACCTGGTAGTAGGGCTGTGACTAAAGACTATTTTGATAGTGGATTTAATCAAATTTATTGAGTTGTGCAGGTCAGTAGTATGCTTTTAGAAGCCCTGGCGAAGCAGCTATTCACCATCTTAATAATTGTAGAAATATCACAATGTTGTTTATGCTGCACATCTATAGGAGCATTGGGCTCAGTGATGTGGCCATTTTGATAATCTGATAATCCATAGATTATTGAATGGATTAATCAATGGTGGTTCCTGTTTGGTTCATAAAACATTGTTAAATCACTGGTTCTAAAAGCAGTAGTTGCAACCTAAAATGTCTTTTCATTTTGTTCAGACCAACAATCTACAATACAACTATCATCAGTTTACTATCGTAGAAGGATTTGGACATTTTTGTTTGAAAAATGATTTAAAACACTTAAACAATTTACACAATAGCTGGCAATTAATGAAATAGTTGACTAATTGTTGCAGCTCGAGTACCAACGCTTGAAATTCTGTAATAGGCACATGTCTTTCATAGTAACATACAAAAAAAGTAGAAATGTAAATCACAACCCCCCAAGATGCATTTTAGTATCAACAAAGGCTGCAACTAACAATGATTTTGATAGGTAGTTAATCCATTGATTATTGAAACGATTAATTAATTAGTTTAGTTTATGAAATGGTGGAAAAATGTCGATCACTGTTTCCCAAAGCTTAAGATGCAACCTATCTGTCTGTCAGGACCAAAGATCATAAGCTTACTATTATCATAATCATATTTGAGAAGCCATAAAAAGATAAATCAATCAGCTAATCTTTACAGCTCTACCTGGCGTAGAACAGCGAGGTGACAGTGAGAGTGAGCGGCGTGTGTGGATACGTACTGTCCTGCAGCTCCCAGAGCCGTGGAGGAAGGTTGCTGAAGTATTCGTGGTTCAGCGCTGCCTGGGCCGACAGCCGGGTCTTTGGGAAGCACTGGAGGAACCTGGAGGCCAACTCCTCAGCATGGTCTACGTAGCCCAACCTGACACACACACACACACAGACGCCTGTTATTAGACACGGAGTACACACAGATATATTAACGACCCATTAGAACACTTCTACCTCATCCAAATCAAATATAGTGAGCTCTCTCTTCCCTTAATGTATCCCTCTGAGAAAGCAACCCACTTTTTTTTTTTCCTCCAATTCACAGGGCTGCTGACAACAAAAAAAACAAGCCTTTTAATTATGCTGAAGGTTTGCTGACTCAAGAGGAAAAAACATTTTTCAGAGACATACGCACACACACACACACACACACACACCCTCACACCTTCACTGGGTCACCGCGAGGAAACAGAATGTTCATCAAAGCAGCAGCCAAGACGGAAGCAACGCGAATGTGTGTGTGTGTGTGTGTGTTTGAGCTGCTCGTATTGGGAGTCACTGAACTCCTGAACCAACCCATAACTAGCAGCACTGAAGGAGGGAGGGGGGGGGGATTGAAAATAAATGAACGGCAACAAAATTCAGTCAGTTAATTAGGCATCCAGTGCATTAAATAAACATGATGTTATTCGGCGCCGCTCGCCGGCCCCGCCGCTCCGAGTGCTCCTCTCATGTTCCGCAGGCTCCTTCATTGTTGGCTCCCCGAGTCAAGCGCTCTGACAGCCACTCCCCTGGCTCTCCACGGGGCTCTCAGCTCGACTTATCGGCGGAGAGACGGAGCGCGAGGGGTAAATCTCTGTTCAACTCATCAACGCCACTCAGCACAGAGGCGAGAGATAAAGTTAATGAAGTCCATCAGGGCCTCTTCTCGCCTCTTTTTCCTCATACCGCTGGAACATTCTGTGCAACTACGCCGCAAAAGTTTGAAGACTAACTGAAGTCTGTGGGTGAAATATAAAAAAAAAACTATACTCATAGACATAAAAAAAACGGGTTCCCGGATCGGCGAATCAATTATGAGGGTTTTTAAGGTTGAAGCAATACAAGTTTGTGTTTTCATCGCTTCAGTATCTAGAACTCCTGCAAAAACTCCCATGGATCCAGGTTATCATGTTACAGAAACAAAGGAACAAAAAATGTGTAATAATGTAATAATGGTAAATCAGACTCTCTGGACAATCTGCAATCTACTAATGATTAATAAACAACGATCGAACGGCTGAACCAGTGAAAACCTGGACCAAGAACAGCACTTTGCTGTAGGAACATGTAAGTTTAGATGGAAGTGAAAGTCATATCATCAGATCATTCAAAAAATGAACTATAACCTTAAAAAGATAAGTGATTTGTTGACCAAAGATGTCAGATTCTTCTATAGAATTGACTGTTGCGACAAAATATCAATATTGAAAATATATATTTAAAGATACTTGAAACTGACTAAGCTGTTCACAAAGTCCAAGATGCTCCAGTCCTGTTCTGAAAGGGGACTACAGTTCAGTTTTAGCACCTCACAATAGATCTGATATTGTGTGTGAGACATAAAGCAACATATTTAGGGGACTAGAACTGTTCTCTAGCTATTAGAGAAACTGCAGTTGCCTACATGAGACATACTTAGTGTATTGTCCCTCGACTTCATAGAAGCACAATCTCTGAAATCACTGAAGTCCACATTTCCTCTGCAGCTGTTGCTCTTCTGGTGGTGAAAGCAGCCTGACTCAGACTTTGTTTTGCAGTTTCTATGCAGGCGCAGAAACAAACAGGTCTGCGTAAGTAGGTGTGAAATCACCTGGCTGCGAGCGCGTCGGCCTTTGTGCGGCGTCGACGCGCATTCCTTGCCGCCACCGCTGTCAGCTCGGGCCGAGTGAATCAGCGCACATCTGCCGCGGGAGCGATAACGATCTCCTTAAAAACTACCCAACGGCTCCGGGTGACGGACACCATTGGGAAGTGGGAGGAATTCCTGCTGTAGCGGTGCGTGGCGAGGCGCTCGATTCACGGCGCTCCATAGGGAAACGGGCCTGGGAGAGAGAGGCCACCTGCTCGGGTTCACCCCTACGCAGCGACAGGAAGTGACAGGCCGACCTCTTTGTTTGCAGTAAAGCGGCTAAGACGAGCACTTTTGACTAAGAGGTTTGCATTTCTGTCCGTCTGACGATGTAGTATGACGTGTTTTCACCTGCCTGAAGCTATTCGTGGTTTCAGTAATGGACTGATAAGCGTCATAGATGATGATGATGATGTATATATTTCCAGGTGGCAAACCAACAGAATGCCCTCAGTGTGTAGAAGAACTTACAGTTGCCACAAAAATGCTGGTTTGTCCTTTCTAGGCTTCTGTAGCAATATTGTGATTAATGGAATAAAAAATGGTTTCATCTAAAGTGATTAAGAACACAACAAAGAACCCTCAATGATGGACTCTGTACTTTTTATTTTGCACCAATTCGTCCAATTTTAACATGAAAAATATATTTATTTCTTAACTACTGAGATTTTACCATGTGAAGTCACTGATCCAGTGCTGCTTTTACCATAACCCGTGGACTGGAACAGGATGCACACATGGTCAATATCTATATCTATATAATATGAATGAATTAAAAAATATTTGGTTTTCAGAGATAAAAAGTCTGTAAAATAAATATCTGCACTGAAATCCACATGCATAAAAGCCGACTATATGATTTCACCACATGTATATATGATACGTTTCTGTATTTTGCATTGAGTTAACTTCAATATTATGGTTGTACTCCAAAGACTATAAACCTCCTGACTGATTTACAGAACATCCGTCATTCACATTTCTACAGCTGGAGGAAGAAAAACAGAGCAGAGAGAAGAAGGGGAGAAAAAAAAAATGGCTGACCGAGCCAACTCTCGGTGAGCATGAGACAAAGTGAGTGTATACGTTCATATCAAATTCATCGTTCCCTGGCCTACGATAAAAGAGAAGCAGCGAGGAAGTGATGGTCATTAACATTCCACCTCGCTTTCTTTCTTCACATTTGTATTTCCTCCTGGGCTGGAGCAAGGCCAAGAGGCCAGCGGGGGAAAATCCCTTTCAGCTCACTCCATTCTGCTTTTCATTTGTTAATTGTCAGTATTTTATCTTAAAAAATCACTAAGCACTGCTTTTAAAATGGATAAGAGAAACAACTTTATTTGGATATAATAAGAAAAAGGCATCATGTACACCCCTATAAATGTAAGAAGCTGTACTATTCAACTACTACAGAACTGCATGGGTCCTAAAGCTCCAGTCTTAATTAGTTCATTTGAATTTAATCAGAAAATTTGAGAATGTTCATATGTTCAGCAAAATAACTTTTAGTGCTGCTTCATGCAACATATATTTAACTGTGTGATGGACTCTGAACTTACACCTGGAACCATTCAAACCCTTATTCGCATCCTTGCATTCGAATACTGCTATACTGTGGTGCAATATCAATATCTTTATAATTTTTTCTTTATTTATCCTAATACCCCCTCCTTAATACATGTGGTAAATCATGAAATATCTGTCAGGCCACACTACTCCCTGTGCCTGTGTAAATAGCAATAAAGTCTCCTGAATCTTGACTGCATTAAAGCTGTGATTACGTTGCAGCCACGATATCTGGCCAGGATGGCGATTTTCGTGCCAATTTTGAAACTTCACCCACAAGCTTCTACATTAAATCATTAATACACCGTGTAGAAACAATGCTAACGTTCAGCGCATTCCGGTTGGAGCTTTTACTGCTTTGCAGCTGATTGAGCCGTTTTCTCATTTTTAACCCTATGGGCACAAATGTTTCTATTTCCCTGATTTCCACCAGGAGCTTTCAACCCTCTGTTACGGATACTGCAGCTTCAATGAGATGCATGTGTAGGTATGAATGTCTAAATGTGTTATTTGTGTATATAAGAGCTGCAACAACTATTTTAAATAGAATTTTATCACTGTATCCACAATCAATGGTCAGAACTGTGAAAAAACTGCTCTTATTGTTGTACAAATAACCATCTGTCTGTAAAAAGTAGTTCATTTCTACACACTAGGCTTATCCCAGTATGATCTGAGGTCAGTAAATTTGCCAACTTTCTGTACTTATTAACTGGTGCGGTTATTTCCTGAGGTCTGATTTATAGAGACAAGTCCTGGTCACACTGTTCTCATGAAGCCATTACTGTACTTTTGTGTAAAAGGTCTCTCTCTATACTTAGCAGCAACTAGCTCACATCAGTGATTTAATAACACAGATTGTACCAGATTGAAATGTAAGAAATTCCTCGGTTAATGAATCCTCCAACCGATGTGTAAATGGCTTGGATTGGAACTTTTTGCAACTACTCGCAACCCGAAGAGAAGGAGACATGCGGCTGCAAGGTTGGACATTCTTTAACTTTAGGCTAATGTAATCAAAGCTAATGCATTTTCTCAGGAGAAATTAAGTCCG
This sequence comes from Eupleurogrammus muticus, assembly GCA_036785175.1. NCBI lineage: Eukaryota > Metazoa > Chordata > Actinopteri > Scombriformes > Trichiuridae > Eupleurogrammus > Eupleurogrammus muticus. Next base: position 16,554,775 of record JAYKQN010000018.1, on the reverse strand, counting down.
ATTCGCTGGTCAAACCCATAGGCTTGTTGGAAGCATTATATCCAAGATCTTATCTAAACACTCAAGAGTTATTTCCACTGCAGGCTCCAGTGTTCTTGACCTACTCTTGGGGAAAAAAAAACAAAAACACAAACCTCAAACTACTGAGATGCTGAATCAAACAGAAGTAGAATTATTGCACAAGTGTTGTTCGGCACATTATGGGGTTCGTCATTTTGCAGTGGAATTTGGACTTGGCAGATTACAGGCAGGCAGATTCCACTGGGATTAAGGACACGGATGACCTACGTAATTATGATGAATCACCGGAGGAACCCAGGTATTAACAACGCTGTGTGATTGGGAGCTTCGTTTTGCTGTCGCAGCTATTCTGAATAGACGGTTGGAGTTTTTGCATAGTGCAGCTTTAAAAACTCCCCGTAGGAGCGAGAAGAAGTCTCCTTTCCTTTTTTTTTTTTTTTTTTTTTCGCTGATTCCCCCTCCAGATGTGTCGCCAGGAGTGAACAGTGCCAACATATCAGGAACCGTGGCACCGACCGTGTGTGCATTTTTTTTCCTTCCAAAAGAGCAAAATCAAACACCTGTTACGCTGCAGGAAGGAAGAATGGCTACAGAGGAAGAATTTAAAGTGTTTAAAGAGTGTGTTCGCTACCTTCAAAGACATGAACAAGGATAACAGTGTAGCCCGTCAGCTATACAACACCCTATGTCATAGGACTGTACTCTACACACACACACACACACATGAGGGAGCAAAACACTTACTTATTCCACGCTTGCCTCAGCTTCTTAGCGCTGTACACTGTAAAGCGATCTGTAATGAGGAGACAACAAACAAACAATTAAATCACTGAAGTCAGACCTGCCATCTGGTTCGCGCGCATTCATCCCGTCACGTTGCCCGCACGTGGCCACCGTTCTCTGGTCCAAAACAGAACGGCCTGAACGCGGCGGATGAGGCAATTACTCCACAGCCACGCAGCACAGGCCAGCTGCAGCCGTTTAGGAGCTTTATTTTCAAATTCCCCTATTTAATAAGTATTTTAGTGATCTGTCCACCATATGTATCTGGTAAATTCAGATTTCCACAGATTCATCAGCACTATAACAATAATGTCTAACAGACACCTACATTTAATTATACAGAATCTGTTGTCAAGCGATAATTATTTTTGCAACCAGAAACCACTCCAGTGTCCAATTGTGGTGCGAGCGGCACCGACCAATCACGTTTGAGCGGGCCGTGTTTGCAAATTGGGGGAGCCTGCGTGCACAGAGCACATCAGCCAAATGGTATCTTGGGAAATAAAAGGAGTCTGTTGATGATTTAGCTTTTATTAGCTCGTACCGCTCCTTTCCCGTGTCCCAAGATGGTATTTGGACTGTTAACATAGACCGACGAGAAAAAAGAGAAGAGAGATAAGATAAGAAAACCTTTATCGGCTTCTGCAAAAAATAGAGGAAATTTGTTTTTTTAAATGCTCAGCATACACAGAATAAAAACAAAGATTTAAAAAGTACAGTTTAGACAACCCGGAATACAATACAAGACATACAAACAAATGAGAATAAATTAAAAGGAAGCCACTGGATGCACAGAAATAGCGGATTCACACACACGTCGTGTTACTCCAGCAATACCTTGAAGGGTTTTGAATTCAATACAACAATAAATGCCACAAATGTTGCTGTGAGTTCATCTTTTTAACACAAAAACACAGTTTTTAATCCATCAGTTATTTACAGTTCCTTCACTTTCTTAATTGCAGGAAAGACTCAAAATCTCACATTAAAACACCCGGTGGTGCATTGTGTTCCTGGTAGAGTTTTAATTGATTAAGTGATTTAAAGGTCCCTATTATGAAGGAAAACCTTTTTTCATTGCTGGTGTGTGAATATTCACATTCATAGTATCTCTGCTAACAAACAGAGACTATCTCTTTATTCTGTAGTGTTGCTGAAACCTGGCCGAACACAAGCGATTCAGAATGAGCTCCTGTTGTGATGTCACAAAGGGGGTATAGGTTATTCATATCACAAGATAGACATTTTGGAGAAGGAAATCAGGGATTTTCAGAGTCAATGTGTGGGAAGGCAGACTGAATTGCTGCTATAGATTTAACTAGGCCCCTTTGAAAAACACAAGCTGCGAAAATAGCTAAATAAAAGAATTAATAATAATTAATAGCAGCAGTAAGAGTTCAACTCAGTTACAGTTATTGTGCTGGTTGTTATTGATGGAGCCGCCACTGTGGAAATGTGCGTTATGCCGAATTTCACATGTAAGTTATTACAGTGCTGTAATCCAAGCCCGCCTCAGTGTTCTAACCGGCCTTTATTAGCAGTTGGCTGGCTTCTATTAAACACCACTGAATAGCGGCTGTTATTAGTAACCACTCCCCAGTCTGACGGCGGCGAGGTGTGTCCGACCACACAGCAGAACCCCGAACGCACAGGAAACGTTGGACGTATTTAATGCGAAAATAAATAGAAGCGCTGACATGTCAACTCGACCGAAAGTATGTTTTTACATGATTTTAAAGTAGTAGAAGCACAGGTATGACTAATAACATTCACAAGTTTGTGTTCCACTAATAAAGTTCTGCCAGCGTGCTGGGTCAGCTTAATGGAACGCAGACATTATTCGAGTAATTATTTCCCCCTTTAAACTGTAAGGTCTGCTTTAAAGAAAAGGCTATTATTGGCTGTGTCTACCGCTATTATGTTTTAATGTGTCTATTGGACATTGTGGTGAAGAAGTTGGGATTTTGGTGCAAAGTGCAGCTTTGTGTTTTTACTTTATATATCTGTGCCAAATCGAGGAGTGGCTCGCATCAATTCAAAAGTGTTTGGAGTAATACTGCATGAACTATGCACTTCTGCCGCGGAGCCAAACCACCATTAAATTGTCATATTTTTTAAAGAGCGGCTTCGGTGAGACGGTCAGGGCTTATTTCCAGGGCTGTGTTTATTATGCCGTGAGGGTGTGAAGCTCCTCGCTGTTTTTTTTTTTTTTTTTTCTCCAAATCGTGGCCAAAACCTGCCATGTGGACACACAGTCAGATCTGTGGCTGCCAGCCGACCGGCTACCAGGCGAGCTAGCCAGCCACCCAGCGAGCTAGTCCACCTCCCACGCTGCCAGCCTAATCCTACGGCCAAATCGAAACGACTGTCTTTTCAGCGGCCCCTCCGGCCTGCCAGCTCGCCGGCGGCGGCGGGGTCCAGTCGGCCGGGGCCGGTGCCAGGGCTGGCCGGAGCTGGACCGCAACTCCCTGGGTGCCAGAGGTGAAGGCTGCCAGCTGGACTGGCCAGAAATAGGCGGCGAGGAGGGTTTGACGGTAAGAGGAAGAGGACATAACGAGATGATGGCTCCTACTATTTAGATCTGAGATATAGACAAGATATACTTATTAATGACAAATCTACTGCATTTCTAAACCACCTGACCTCTTCGATTAGTGAGATTAAGGGTAGAATAAGACATAATTGGGTTGCCTAGAACAGGAAATGATTACCAGATTTGAAAATGACGATTTTAAAGCAATTTCTGAATATGCATTGTGTGCATTTCTTTGAATTGAGAGTTTTGTATCATGGCACAGTATTCATATAATTTAGAAACTTTATTATAATAATGCATAGATCATGTATTGGAGGATTATTTGTTGTTATTTGTAACCTTTCAAAGGACTCAACAGGAAACTAATCATTATATATGTTGAGCTGCTTCTGCTATTTAGAAACAAGAAAAGAGAAGTGATAGACTTCACAAATGTGATTCATGTATTAATTAATGAATTTGCTTTAATTATAAGTAAAACAAAGCATAACATTGTTTCCCTTTATTTTATTATTTAGACTTCTCTGGTACTGTGTATTAGTTTTTTTTGTAAGGATGATTTTATATTTATTCAAGAAAAAAGTTAAAAAAGAAAAAGAAAAAAAACTAACATGATCACCCTGAGAATCAACAAGACTTATCTTAAAGATTCAATATATACATTTGGATCAGCAAACCTGAGCTGTAAGAGCAGAAGCTCCAGGGTGAGGGCTAAAGATTTGACTAGAAGTATCTGTGGAACCTTTTCACAACCACAAAAACGTTCGAGCAAAAACAAAGTGGCGCCTCCACTCTGAGGTCAAGCCGCACTTTCAAGTCTGACATCCAGAGTTCAGTCACGTACTGCAAATGCTGGATGATGAAAAACGGGGGATGGAAAGTACTGTGCACTTAGAGGTAATCATGAAAACGTAATGAATCATAACCAGGAGGAGCGATACAGTCACTGTGTTTTGGAAAGAAGAAAAAAAAAAGTGTGCAGATAGCAGTCGGTTGGTTCTGGTGCTGCTGTGGAAACTTTTCCAGACTGGCACAACGCTGCCCTCTGCTGCTCACGGCAGAGTCGCATCATCAGGCTGGACAACACACGGAATTATGCAGATAAATATTAGAGATGTGGGAATATTGCAAAGAACGTATTACGGTCATGTCATGTATTATGTCATGTCACTGCATTGCCATCGGATTATAATCCCATTACTTAAAACCATTTTTATCCCTATAATATAATCAGCACGTCACATCTTTACTTCCACACATTTTAACCCCACAACAGCAAGCTTTGATTATAATTATTCACGATGTGCCTGTTAAAACCAGACACAGTCACTGGTATCACGCACTGTGAGGATTTCTGTTTCCCAACCATGTGTTTCAGGTTTCAGATTATGTCCGATAACATCTCACTCTTCCTGTTTATCAAAAGAGAAAAGAATAACGTCACAACCGCAGACGTCACATGGACATGTGTGCCGCTTTGAGGCTTGACCCAGGCAAAGCGGAGCGTGTGTGTTTGTGTGTGTGTGTGTGGCTCAGACAGCTGCACAGCTGTTCAACACAGTGTGTGAGAGGCTGACAAGAGCCAACTGTCACCATGGCCACAGGATGAGAGATTACATTTGTATGTGTGTGTGCATGCTCCAGTGTGTGTGTGTGTGTGTGTGTGTGTGTGTGAGAGAGTCACTCCGGTTGGTCCCTAATTGGCCACTGGAGATAGGAAGGCTGGGTCACATAGCTTTGTGATGCCTCACTGCCCAGTGCCATCACTCTAACCCTCTTTATGTCCACCCTTGCCTGTCCCCTCTCCTCTCCTCCACTCCGGCTCCTCTCCCCTCATCAGCTAACACTAATCTGCAGTCCCTCTATTCATGTTCCCTCTAAAAAGCCCTAATGAGCTCCCAGAGGGCACTGCTGCCCTGGCAGATCTGGCGCCCCCACCCCTCCCGCTCCTGCTGCTCCTGCTGCACACGCTCGTCCCGTCGGTTCCTCCTGTCTGTCGGGTTTAAGAGCCTGAGAGAGAATGTGTGAACAGATCTGAAGGTGGTGGATCATTGGTTCTGGTGTTCAGCGTGAACATGGTGAGTGATTCCATAGCCTACAAACACTGTTCATAGTGTATTATTGGCATGAAATCTGAAATCAACAAGTATTTATATATATCCTATATCCTCCCCCAGATTATTTTTTATTTAATTAATTATCCATCTATTTTCTATACCCATTTACTCCTCAGCCTATAATGGGACACACACACCATTAAAACACATACTCATAGCTACGAGCAACTTAGAGTCTCCAAACAACCTAAGCATGATTTTAGACTGCGGGAGGAAGCTGGAGAACACGGGGAGAACATGCAAACTCCACACAGAAAAGTCCCGGCCCGAGGCCTTGAACCTACAACCTTCTCGCTGTGAGGGAACAGCGCTACCCACAGCACTGGGAACTACACACACATTTAAATTAAAATAATTGCATCTGCCACGGTAGATCATCTCCAAGAAGAGAATGAAATGAAAACGACTTATAGAAATTAAACAGCCTCACAGCACATCATGATATACCCTGTCTAAACACTAGGCATGTATACATGGAGCCTTATAATCAGATTAGAATAGGTTTAAAAGGACCAAACTGATTAAATATGCTCTATATAAACACCGCAATCAGATTAAAGGCCCAAACTGTTGCAGAGGGGAAGCTAAAACCTTTTTATATGACGATCAAAAGGGAACATTATATCATTTTAAGTTAAACGTGATGTGACATGACATGATGTACTCTTCTCCACGCTTAAAGAAAGTAGTGATTTCCAAGCAGAGCTGGACTACACTGGAGTTTTTGTTTTTTTAAACTAAAGCTTTAAAGAGCTGAACATTATTGACTGGTAGGAAAGTATGGAAAACCACGTTTTTATTTATTTAGTTTTTGACTTCGGCATACGGCACGTAGGCCGCCCCAGAACCCCCGTAACCATGGTAACTTGCCCCTTAACGCAAAAGAGATGAGAGCAGTTCTGCTGCCGAACCGTTCATTCATTTTTCAGGGCGAGAAAATGCACTAATGGTGTAAAAAGTATCAACCTCCTGGTCAATGCAGGAGCTGGCAGCTCCGTCTAGTAACAGCGTTCATCATTCTTGCACTTTTCCCACGGTTTACTATGATAATTCACATTTCACCAGAAAAAGACTTCATGATAACTCATTGTGTGTGAGGATAATATGAAGTCAGGGTTAAAGATGCAGTAGAAGGTTAGCGAAGGTTTATAGTCACACTGAGTTTTTATTTTATGACATGATTGGTCTCACCTGGTTTGAAGTGAGGCAAGGAGTTAACACCAGGCCAGGAATCCTCAGACGGGGTGCCGAGGACCTGACAAAAAAGAAAAACAGAGAATGAAGTAAGGAGAAATAGTTCATTGTCAAGCAATCAATGAATCAGTCACAGACACCTGCATTTTTATCATCTGTTATAGTCATTTCATGACAGGCAGTACTCATACACACACACACACACACACACACACAAGCACAGAAAGAAATGCAGGATACTGTGTTTCATAAAATATATGCAAAATAAAATCTTTGTTGATTTACATCAGAACCTTAACAGTTATTAGTAACATTGTAACATTGCAACATACTGTCTAGTAGTAGTAGTAGCACATACTGTACTAATAGTGTATACGGTAGTAGTAGTGTATTTAATGTATACTGTAAGCATAGAATAAACTGTAGTAGTGTATACTGTAAAAGTATAGGCATTGTAGAATTGTATGCTGTAGTTGTAGTGTATACTGCAGAATTACATACTGTAGTAATGTATACTGTAGCAGTAGTGTAGCAGTGTATACTGTAATAGTAGTATTATATACTGTAGAAGTTGTAGTGTATAGTGAGTGGTGTAAAGTATATTGTAGCAGCAGTGTATACTGTAGTAGTAGTAGTACTGTATACTGAAGAAGTGCAGTCTGTAGTAGTAGCAGTGTGTAGTGGAATAGTAGTGTTTACTGTAATAGTACTGTATAGTGTAGTAGTGTAAAGTACACTGTAGCAGGATTGTATACTGTAGTAGTAGTATTGTATACTGTAGAAGTGCAGACTGTAGTAGTAGTAGTAGTAGTAGTGTGTAGTGCAATAGTATCGTATACTGTAGAAGTGCAGACTGTTGTAGTTTTAGTAGTAATAGTGTATAGTGCAGTAGTATTGTATACTGTAAAAGTGCAGACTGTAGTAGTAGTAGAAGTAGTAGTGTGTAGTGCAGTAGTATCGTATACTGTAGAAGTGCAGACTGTAGTAGTTTTAGTAGTAATAGTGTATAGTGCAGTAGTATTGTATACTGTAAAAGTGCAGACTGTTGTAGTAGTAGTAGTAATAGTGTATAGTGCAATAGTATCATATACTGTAGAAGTGCAGACTGTTGTAGTAGTAGTAGTAATAGTGTATAGTGCAGTAGTATCGTGTACTGTAGAAGTGCAGACTGTAGTAGTAGTAGTAGTAGTAGTAGTAGTAGTAGTAGTAATAGTGTATAGTGCAGTAGTATTGTGTACTGTAGAAGTGCAGACTGTAGTAGTAGTAGTAGCAGTGTATAGTGCAGTAGTATTGTATACTGTAGAAGTGCAGACTGTTGTAGTAGTAGTAGTAGTACTAATAGTGTATAGTGCAATAGTATCGTATACTGTAGAAGTGCAGACTGTAGTAGTAGTAGTAGCAGTGTATAGTGCAGTAGTATTGTATACTGTAGAAGTGCAGACTGTAGTAGTAGTAGTAGTAGTGTATAGTGCAGTAGCAGTGTATAGTGCAGTAGCAGTGTATAGTGCAGTAGTATTGTATACCGTAGAAGTGCAGACTGTAGTAGTAGTAGTAGTAGTAGTAGTGTAAAGTGTAGTGGTGTGAGAGGTAGAGACTCGCGCTGTGATTGGCTGACTGACAGACAGGAATTCCAGCACGCAGATGCCCTGCTGCTTGTGCAACAGTCATGATAGATGTATCTTTTATGGAAAGCCTGGCTGCGTTCTCACGCACACAGGCCGGGTTTATGATGACAGAACGCAGAGCAGCGGACATGCCTTCGACATGATCCATCACAGCTAAGCAGCATAATAGTTTCCAGATTGCCGGCTTGTCCTCTGATCTACGCAACACACACACACACACACACACACACACACACACACACACACACACACACACACACACACACACACACACACACACACACACACACACACACACACACACACACACACACACCCTTACAATGGAAGTAGCCTGCTTGAGGAAAGGCCGGATTTATACGGCCTGTTTCTCTGCAGCTCAAACAGTGGGTGGAGGTGTAGTGGTGGAATCGGGAGGATAAATCTGGTTCAGATTGCTCTAGTTGGCACAGCTGGGAGACGAAGACATACGAATGAAGGCAGAGGCTGAATGAATAATAAGGGTACCTTTTCCACAACAGATTATTCTGACGCTGGCTCTGCTTCAGATTTTTTCTTAAATCTCATAAGCCTTTGGAACGCAGTGTCTCACTGTGACCATGCAATTAGTTAAATAAGCATTGACTTGTCACTCATAATCACTATAAACATATATATAAATGATAAATTAGCAACAACATGAATCCATAGTCGCCGCAAAAACACAAAGGAGGATGCGTTATGTGGTTAAAGGGACCTAAAGACTAAAATCAAACTACAACTGTGAAAAAAAAGTGGACCAGTTCCTATTTCTTCACAAAAATTGTGAAATCAGTGAACATTTTTTAGAGCTCAAAAGATAAAATATTTAGAGTTTTGATTGTAAGTGGAAGAAGAACTGAGACATTGTTGAAATTGAGATTTTCTCATGCCATCTCAAATATTTGTAAGTTGAAGGTTAATTAATAGTTAATAATGTAAATATTTAGAGAGTATTTTGTTACGAAAAAAGGGGGCCTTGTTACTTATACCCACGTTTTTACTAGTCCAGTCTGCCTGAGATCAAATTGCACTCTATGTGGCCCATCAACTAAATTGAGTTTGACATTCCCGTGCTAATAGAAACCAGAGGAATTTACAAAAAAACGGTCAGAGGCTCTTTTTCCTTTTTAATCTCAGGCTGCCGTGTGACCCACAGAGACATTGTCAGAGTGGCTGTAACAGCAGAAATCTCCAGCAGAGGGCAGTAACGCACCACCAGGCCCACAGCAAGAGGAGAGTCAGGACAAAGAACTCAGCTGCTGAAGTTCATGTGGAAAAAAAAAAATTGATTTGTGTTTCAGCAGCAACGTCTTCACTTGCTGAGAGAAAAAAAACGATTAAACATTTGAGCAAGTACCAACACGTTGGTCCTTTGGTTATAGATTTAAGACGACAATAAAGGACTCAGAGTGTTGAAGGGGATTCACTTCTTTCTTTAACAGTTGGGATTTATCACCACAAAGTCGTTACCCATTGGTCACAAGGACAATAACATGGCAGTAACTGAGATTATTAATATATTTTATATGTAGTATTAAACTCCTTCCTTTACCATCACCATAGTTCATTTAATTCATATTTCTTAGCATTTATGATTAATGGGCACTACGGCAAACAGTAATATTTCTGACCAAATTAAAAATGTAGTGTATAAGAGGAAATCATGTCTTTTGTTGCCATCTGTATTTGCTTGTGTTCTCTGCAGTAGGGCTTCAGATGGGCAGTTGGGCGAATGCCTTTCCAAATTTGCTTTTGTTTTATTTATTTTTGCAGTAGTCGGGTTTGCTCAGCCTTCATGTGAGTCACCCCGAGTGACACACGTTTTAGATTACATACGGAGCATGTTAAGGGAAAAATCCGGTCCAAACCCATCATTACTTTGTAAAGGTTTGGACAAAATAATTAGATGACCGTTCGAGAAAGTGAGTCGATCTCTGAGTCTCCTTTTTGTGTGTGTGTGTGTGTGTGTGTGTGTGTGTGTTGTGCGGTGATACTAAATCTGCAGAAAGCCCCGCAGGACGAGCACAGCGCAGTCTGCAACAATTTCAGCTACACTGAAGTTTGGAACTAGGTCTTGATGTGACTGCGGCTCGTTGCTTCGCAGACTATTCTTGTGAGCGGCACATCCGGAGACTTGATGCAGAGTTTCGAGGCTTAAAAAGAAAAAAAAAAAAAAAAAAACGTCCCTGCAACGTTTCAAGCGGTCAAGCTCCTGTCACTTTGTGGCAGCTGCCTGCAGCCTGAGGCCTTTTCTCTCTCTCTCTCTCTCTTTCGCTGTGTCTGCATTGATTCCCTGCCGATATTTACATGGGGTAATTCTGGCGGCGTAGTGTGGTGGGGAGAGAGCGCTGAGGAGTGAGATGTCAGAATATTTACAGGTTACAGAGGCGAAAAAGAAGCAGGGGGAATTAAAAACTAAGACTATGTCCATTTTAGACAAGCAGGTTCATGACAGGACAGGGGAATTACGACTTTGATAGGTAGGGGGGATGTGAGTGGTTCTCAATCCGGTCCACGGAGCTGAAATCAGCCTGCATTATTGATGGAGGAGTTCAGCGGCCTTTGAAGTGAGGATAGTGGAGCAACGGGGGTGAATGTCCAAGTCTTTATGAAGAACATGGGGGAGGGAATCGTACAGCAGCAGCAACCCCCCCGGCTTGGTTCACGCCGAGCACCTCGCATTCCTCATCCGAACGGAGAGGAATCTACGGAGCAGTAAGTGTGTTATAGGGCCGTGACGCATTCGATTTGAGCAATAGCTCATGTCAGGCTGCGGTGTATGGTCTTTAAATCACAGTGGTTACCTCGGATGGCCATATGAAAGGAAAATACATGCGGCAATTTAAATAGTTTGTAATAGAAAATATGGAAAATGAAAAATTACAAGGGGTGTGTGACGCAGTGGAGCCGCGGGTTGAAGGCCTTGAGTCGGGACCTTTCTTGCATGTCGTTGTTCTCTAGCTTCCTCCCACAGTCCAAAATCATACTTAGACTAAAGCGTCTATAAGGGTGAATAAAATAAATAAAGGGTGTGTTTGTTCTCCTGCTGGTGACCTTGGCTCCAGCAGACCCCTGTGATCCTAATGAGGAACGATCGGGTATAGAAAAGGAATGAACGGATGGAAAAATTATAGAAGCCTTTACTTTCTGCCCAATGCATACTACAGACTCCTCCCACTCCTGGGACATAAAAATGCATGTTACGTTTGCTGACATATTAGCTAAAACTGTCCATGGAGAAATTATTAGTTAGAAGTTACAAGGTAGTTTCATGTTTATACGTGTGCTATTAAGTTGGCTCGATTTAGAAATGTATTACTCTGGCACGCAATCTGTCATTTTTATGAAGAAAAGCTGATCATTTTCTGGTTTCTATAGTCTTTTATAATATTAAACTTCTGGTCTTTGGGTGGTGGAAAGAAGAACGAAGAAAAAAAAGACATATTAGGTTGCATCTTCAGCTTTGGGAGGCAGTGATTGACATTTACACTATTAAATGAAACATAACGATTTTAATATTCGTTAGATTAATTGACTATTAAAAAAAAGTCAATAGTTGCAGCTCTACAATGGACCTCATGCAAGATTGTTTTTGTGTTCTCCTGACTGCACTCTGTGAGGTATGATTGGTCTAACTAAACACAGGGAAGTAGGATTCCGTGTTTATGCTCCACATATCTGGAACAAACTCTGCAGATCTGTTGTGCCTCTCACTTCTCTCAAATTCAAACTGCAAAGTTTTGCACATCCTGATGCTCTTATTGTTTTATCGTTCTCATGCTGAAATGTGCTACAAAAACAAATCTGCCTTCACTTTCTCCATCTTCCATATGTGATTGGCCAACTGCAGTCAGATTACAGTGCATTGCAGCAGAACCCTGTCAGTCCTGAGGGGACCCCCCACTGAGCTGACTCACTGATATTAATGAGAGGGTTGTGTTTCTTAATGCTACCGCCCGTCCGAACACAGTGTTTCACTAATAACTCCCACAGCGTTTGAGGTGGATTTAAACATCCTACACAGTGTACAAGAGCCCTTACGTTAAGCTTGTTTTGAGGTACATTGTGCCCTAGTACAGCAACACTACAACAACAACGGAAAAAAAAAACACATGTCACTGTGCGGCTCCTACTTCCTTGACTGCTCTGTTTTCAGCAGCAGCGTGCAGTAAATTACTATAATCGTGAAACTCTTGACATGAAATAGAGCGATGAGAGGCATTAATCCCTGGTGTGTGAGATGCCACATGTGATGTATGAACCGTATCATTTGTCACCTCGTTAATTAAAACAGACCCTTGGGCTAATAATTATATATATATATATTTTTTGAAAAATGACAATAGCAAAATATATGCTGTGATTCCTCTAGGTTTTGTCGCAAACATGTGTTTAGTTATAATGTCGCAGCTATTAAGGCTGTTGGGATCTAGCTGGACTAGCTGTTTGACTGAGGTGAAACAGCAGAACTGTGGGAGTGTGTTTGCGCCTTAAATTACATATCACCCCACATCACATCTATAATGTCTATAATTAAATGCCCTCAAACAGATTGGGTTGATCAAACGGTCTCAGATGCACTTTTCCCTGTTTTGTTTTTTTTGTTTTTTTTTTCCTGGATCGGCACGTCTGGTACTGACACTGATCGACCAATGGCCCGTCTGCGGCGACAGTGAATTCTTGTGCAGGCGGAGTAATGGGCATGTGAATCATCACGCCAGGAGGAGGAGGACATGTCTGTGTTCATCGCCGCAAGTGTGCGGCAAGAACGACGGATCGGAGCGAGCATCGTGCCGTGGAGGAATTCCTATGAGGTCACAGGCCATGACCCGGAGCCCTGCTATACATTCCTCCCCCTCGGCTAAGTTACAGACCACCCACCCGCCCAGAAACAAACAGTATGTCTGACCTTCACGAAAGGAACCCCCCCCCTGAAGTATATTTATGCTGTCACAGAGGGAGCGAGAGAATGAAGACGTGAGGAGATGTGACTGCGCTGGAAGCAGATCAGAGACTCTCATTACGGGACAGCTGAAGCGCACATTACAGACCAAGTGACGCTCGCCGTCTCCTCGAGAGGATTTCAATTAACGCACGTTCCCCGGTCCGGTGCCACTAAGAACCGCTGCGGAAGAAGAAAAGGCCGCCGCGAAGAGGACGTCATTAAAAGCAGACAGTCACAGCTCAAAGGATTCACAAAGACGATGCAGGAAACACAATGAAATATGTGTCAGATTGGAGGTTTTTCTTCTTTATTGGCATGCAGTTGTTTTTTTTTATTTTCTGTTTGTCTAGTCGGAGTTGTTCATGCATGAATTTAAAATGGAAATGAAACATAAAGAAAAGAAACATAAGCAGTCTTTGAGGACAAACAGCCACGCTTAACCAGAAAATGACATCGGTCCTTTACCCTACTGAGGACATGATGGACATTTAAAGTCTAATTGAATTACAAAAGAAAGTCAAAACAGAACAGGTTATTAGTTAGAAATAATTGTTTTCAGGTTTCAAATTACAAGAAAATAGATTTTATAGAAAGATTCAAAATGTTTTAGTGCAGACCAAAAAGTTTGTGATAAAGTGAGTTGATGTACTTTTTTTTTGCATTCACGTCTTGCATCAATTCTATGTTCACCTGTTATTTATAACAGTAATATCAGGTTCTAACTGTTGGTTGCTGTCAGGTAAAGCAGTGTCATCATACTAAACTATAAAACTATAAAACCGTTTTACTCTTCATTGTCACGCAAATACTGGAAACAGGTGTCGACGTGTTGTTTAAACACTGAGCAATAAAGTCCAACATCTTTTATAGCATACACGCTGTTCCCACATTAAGATTTAAAGCTCATGAACACATCAAAGCTGGAAGAACGACTTCCCAACATGGGAAAAGGAAACATCTGAGGAACATGTGAGCGTAGCATGAACCTAAAATTCTGCAGTGGAGAAATAATCAATAATAATCAGTCATCCTCATCACAGAAGAATTTTAACTTGTTATAGCAAGTCATACGAATAAAAATGGCCCTGTTCCATTTATTTGTTTAATATCATTTTTATTTTTCATGCTTCTAGTCACACCTATAATTGAGAAGTCAAAAATGTGGCACATTTTTTTTCTCTTTTTTTTGTAGCAGCTATTTTGACATGATGGTGAAACTAATAACATGAATTAAGAACAAATCTGTTGCATTTTGACAACTCCAGTAACTAACACACTGCTGCCATGGCGATGGAAAACACGTCATTAATCTGTTTTTCCTGCCATTGAAGAACGCCTATTGTCAATATCGGAGTCAGCAATACAATTAGAAAATAATTCAATATAATATCAATGCTGATCATAAACATCATATATGTTGAATTAAACAGCCAGTCATTTAACAGAGACACACCATCATGTTTAATATAGCATGGTTACATTTAGCTGAACTACACAATAGTTAATAAGTATTTAAGCATCCGTAATATGAAGAGTTCGTGTATATATATATATATATATATATATATATATATATATATATATATATATATATATATATATATATATATATATTCATGACAGATCAGTGAATTTGGTCAAAAATGCTGGCATCTCCTCCAAATTGTTCCATCCAATGAGGGGCTAATTGCTTCTAATTCAGGCCCTTGTGCCTCCACGCACCTTCAGGGAGGTGCGAGTTTGTGAATTGCATTTTTGTTCCCTCACATAATCAATCCCTTAATCCAAACACAAGCAGCACTGCTGACCCCGGTCCCAGCTGCATCCCGCTCCCGCCTCATCCACATTCCTACCTCGGCTCTCCTGTCTTTGTCCCGTCACTGACCCCCCCCCCACCCCCCACCCCACCTCCTCAACCAGGCGGATTGGGGTCACCTCCAGGCTGGGGGTCAAACGGATCAGAACCAGAGCCAAGTGGATCAGCTGTCTCCCCGCGCAGGAGTGAGCGGAATGCGTTCGGTAAGCCGCGGCTCTCCTGTCTGGGTTCGGGCAGACGGATGCTGCTGTCACAGACGCAGCGGCTGCTATTTATCTCCCTGGCCGCCGCTCGCCGTCTCCAGAGCGCGGATCCGCTCGCATGTGCGCCGGCTTACAGCTCATAGCAGGAGAACACTCCGCTTCTCGGCGGGTTCCTATATCCCTGTAGAACTCCAAGCACTGCATTCTGACACACTTACGTGGAAACTTCTTGTTTTCATTGCAAGTATAGAGCGGATAATGTTCTTTTTCAGCGAGCACAATTATTCTTAATACCAGCAGCCGATTTGATATGCACAATGATTCATTATGCTTCAGACTCAGATTACACATAGCTAATAATTAGCATGAATATTCATGAACCCGCCCCTGGTTCAAGTGATGGAGGCAGCAGATTCTATCAGGGAACATACAAGTACAAACAAAGTATAACCGTATAAGGGCCCACTCAGTTATCTCCATTAATTAAATGGAATAGTTTGTGAAAGAGGAATGAGCCAAAGGCTTATTTTGATTATTTATTCAAATCATGTCATAAAAAACAACTTCTTATCAGCAATTGTCAAATATTTTGTTGTTTTGCCTACAGTGATGGAATAAAAGTCAGCGCATTGACTCAAATACATTTTGGAGGTAATTTTAGATGTTATGCTACTTTCTTCTTACACTATTGTATTTATTTGACAGTTACTTTTCAGATTTTACATGAAATACTGTATGTCAATATCATAATTGAAGTACTACTTTATGTAAGTGCTATATAAATAACATTATCGCTATAAAGAACAACATAGTGTAATACAGTACTACAGTATTACACTATGTTGTTCTTTATAGTAATAATATAGTGTAATAGTTTAATACAGTACGGCAGTATTACACTATGTTGTTCCTTATAGTAATAATATAGTGTAATAGTGTAATACAGTACTGCAGTATTACACTATGTTGTTCCTTATAGTAATAATATAGTGTAATAGTGTAATACAGTACTGCAGTATTACACTATGTTGTTCTTTATTGTAATAATATAGTGTAATAGTGTCATACAGTACTGCAGTATTAAACTATGTTGTTCTTTATAGTAATAATATAGTGTAATAGTGTAATACAGTAGTACAGTATTACACTATGTTGTTCTTTATAGTAATAATATAGTAAAATAGTGTAATACAGTAGTACAGTATTACACTATGTTGTTCTTTATAGTAATAATATAGTGTAATAGTGTAATACAGTACTGCAGTATTACACTATGTTGTTCTTTATAGTAATAATATAGTGTAATAGTGTCATACAGTACTGCAGTATTAAACTATGTTGTTCTTTATAGTAATAATATAGTGTAATAGTGTAACACAGTAGTACAGTATTACACTATGTTGTTCTTTATAGTAATAATATAGTGTAATAGTGTAATACAGTACTACAGTATTACACTATGTTGTTCTTTATAGTAATAATATAGTGTAATAGTGTAATACAGTAGTACAGTATTACACTATGTTGTTCTTTATAGTAATAATATAGTGTAATAGTGTAATACAGTACTACAGTATTACACTATGTTGTTCTTTATAGTAATAATATAGTGTGATAGTGTAATACAGTACTGCAGTATTACAATATGTTGTTCTTTATAGTAATAATATAGTGTAATAGTGTAATACAGTACTATAGTATTACACTATGTTGTTCTTTATAGTAATAATATAGTAAAATAGTGTAATACAGTAGTACAGTAGTACTAGTAATTGATCCAACATTTCTATGACTAGCTCCAAGTTGACGTGTACTTATGAGTTACAATACACTACAAAAATGTAACACACTTAAGGGAGCTGCATATCAAGTATTACATTTTATTTTATATTTTATACATGGTAGATATATTTTTCAGGTATGTACTTTTACTTAGGTTACATTTTTAACTTTTGGACCACAGTATTCATGCTTTTACTTTAGTAAACCGTGTAAATATCTTTCTGGATTCTTTCCACCACTGGAAGCCTAGTGCTCTTATGTTATATGTCAACCAGTGAGTTTGTCCTCCAGAAACTACAAAAGGTTATATTTGGTCTTATTTGGTCTAACCCTTATTGTCAAGAACTAAATGTTAAAATAGCAGATATGGTGCATATAGGTGTCTGGTTAGCTGAGTTTACTGGCTGTTCAATGGAGGGAAAAAATGAGCCTCACAGCCCTGAAGTGCTCTAATTAACATGTTATATATCATTTGTTGAATCTTTAGAAAAACTGAAGTGTTGAAGACACACACTGTTTCTTTCTTTTCTTTTTTTTTATCTCTTAAACGGTAGCTTCCTGAATTCTCTGACGGTTGCCTAGCAACCTTGCACCGACGACATCGCTCTAAGCAACAGCAGTGTGTCAGGATTTCCTTCGGGGCTACGTTTTCGTGGAAAAAAAAAAAGACAGTGGCGTTTAATTAGAATACAAAGATAGCATATGCTGCAGGCTTATGCGATGGTTGGGGGATAACAACCGGATTTCAGGTATTTAAACGGCAGGGAAACATTCTGATGTGGATGCAGCGTCTAGAGACATGAACCTGCTATGTAGCAAGGCAAAATAGATATTAATGGAACCGTCTCATAAGCAACACGTAAATATCTTATTTGCAAAAATTCCTTTACTCTGATTAATGACAATAGTCAGATTATTATGATCGGGTAAACTCAGGTAATGCCTTTATATATTGAATAATGAGTTTTATCTACACACGCACACACACATATACATAATTATTATCCATGGCTGCTCATATGTGTCACTACTATTTCAGTCACACTAATACAAAGAGGCAGCTTGTTGTCTTTTAAGTACACACACACCTGCCTGACAGGCTATTTCCCGCAGATAGACCTGTCCATATTCATACAGCTCCTCTGCTGGATGTAATCTTTTGTGTGGTGACAGCTAGTTAACGGGTTAGAATGAGCCTGGCCTCATCTCCCATGACTTTAATTCTCACGGACATTCCCAGATTGTGTGTGTGTGTGTGTGTGTGTGTGACAGAGAGAGACAGAGACAGAGAGAAATAGAGCTATTGTGAGACAGTCAAGTTGAAGCGAAATGCAGCCGTGAACATACAGACCACAATGCCTGTGGAGAACCACAGCTACTTTATTACTAGAAAAAAAAACAGCCTTCATCTGAAAGCGACACTCTGAATAAATGAAAAAAAACGTGTTTTGACACCTCATTCACGCAGATGTGCACACACACGCCGCCGTACTGTACGGGCGGCGCTAAGCTCGGGAAAACGTCTGAGCCTTAATGCTGTCAGGGATAATGAGAGTGCGGAGGGGTGGCAGCTGAAGGGAAGTGGACCGGTGAAAAATATACTTTAACATACAAACGCAGAGAGGGAGATCAACGAGAAGCTTTATTTATTCATATGTCGCGGAAAGGCCGATTTAGTGTTTAATTGTTAATGGAGACATTAAGGATGTTGGTGAAGAAAAGCGGGAGGCGTGTATTTTTTTGCCCCGCGTGGACTGTATGTTGGCCGTAATGGCTCTAACAGGACAGGAGGTTAATGGGGTGCAGAGAAGATTCATTGGGACTGTAATTAACAGCAGCGAGAGCGAGGAAACATCACAAAAAAATAAAATAAAATAAATAATAAAACATGCTGAAGACTGGGTTTAAATCACCCGATAGCAATAATGTCATAATAAAACCACCCGGCTGCACATCTGGAGAGTTTGAAATTGGTGATCAGACAAACTTTAATTAGTAATTAAAGGACATTTTACTGAAGTTCCTCCAGTGACCATGACTGTTGTACTTTTTAGCCTTTTTATTGTAAATTAATAAACATCATCATAATATCATTGTAACTCAGGGTGTAACTGTTCTATTAGACAGGATGGAAACTTGCTAGTTGACACAGTTTACGTACAACTTTACCTCCAGATAATTTGACGGCTGTCGAGATAAGCGAAGAACATATAGAATAATTGTTTTCCTATGTCATAGACAGATAATGTCTATATAAAATATCCCCCCAAAAATAGTAGAGAAATCTCAAATATATATGAAGTCTCTGCAGTAAACAGACTTCGTATAGCCATGTTCACATTCACATTGGTAATCTCAATACATGGAGAAAAGCCACATGGCTTCCAAAGCTGGTGTGTCACTCATTTAGCTCACAAGAACTGTCACGAGTCTCAACAGTGAAAAGCGTTAGTTCAGCCGTAGCACGCTCGCTCCGTTACCGGTAAAATCTCGGAGCCAGCCGGTGACATTCCGGCTCTGCCGACGACACGGATCAGCGTGCCGACTCCACTCCTGGCAGGGTGCCCATCAAACACTGATGGAAGCTGACCTTTCTCTCAGTCTCTTCAAACAACATGGCCTTTAAGACGCTTCTGACTCCGCATAATTCATTGACGGCGCCCCCTTTCACACAAGCCTCGCAGGCTGTTCATCCAAACTCTGAAACCCGTCTGACAGCCCGGCGGCGGACAGACAGGCGGTGCCGCGCGGGCAGGGCCAATGGAAATGCCAGCGTCAGGGCTAACTCTGACAGGTAGTTTTGTGATCACAAATTGCCTCGGCAGGCCGAGGACTACCTCGGCATTTCCATATTCATCCGTCTTCGTTGCTACACCTTGCTGACAGCGGGATACACACTAACACGGAACACAGGATGTGATTTGGGTGAGAAGAAGCGGGGAATGGAATATATTTATTGGCCTGAATTCAGCTGGATTTGGAGAAAAATAGCAGGAATATCAAACAAAAAAAAAAAAGATTTCAGTTACTAAGATATGTCATAATTCATAGAGCCTCCTTATAATAACTTAAAAGACTGCATGTGTGAACTGTATTGGTTTCTATAGCAACATTTTTAACCATATCTTAGTAGAGTTAAATAACATCTAGCAGGGCAAACCTGGAAAAATATATTATATTATTATATAATATTATATTCATAAATGTGATTTTATCAGTATAGATTCAATCAAAAATATAATTGTTAGGTTTTAATGACTTTAGATTCAGACTTTTTTTTTCCCTACAAGGGGAGTGGGTCTCCCTTCCACCATGTTTCACAATGGCCCAGAATGCTGGTTCTAGAGATGGCCTTTGGAATTCGCCGTGACCTCTAGAAACTACACACTGTAGCTGTAAGTTCAAACTCAAAGCTTTGCTACCATTTCTGTTTTGACCTTCCATAGTCGTGGAGCACATGCGCTACATGCATACAGCAAAACATATCACAATCCTGCAACAAAACATATCACCAATCCACAATACATTGGTATTTCAATTTCCTCCTACTGTCCAATGAGGTGGCAGCATTGCATAAAATCATGCTGGTACAGGTAAGATGCTTTAGTGATGGAAGCTTTACGGGTGGAAATGTCACATTATTGAGGACAGGGGTAATGGCCGGACTCTCACCTCTTTACAACTGTGCTGTGCAAAAAGGCAGAGCTACAGTGGTACAGGATAACAACAGATTCTACTGCGGGGAAAACTGGACAATTAGAAGATGAGAAAAAAACTATGTCTGGTTTGGTCTGAATCTGCATTTCTGCAGAATTTGGCAGCCCAACAGCCCAAATCCATTAAAACCAACCTACCTGCCTGGTGCCAGCGGACCAGGTGCAGGGGAATGTCTCCCTGGCACAGCTCAGGCTCCTTAATACCAATCAATCATCGATTGAAGGCTGCGGCCTATTTGACTATTGCTGCTGACCGCCTGTTACCTTTTAATAACACGGCGATGAGTTTGGTGTACTTCAGCGGCCTCCGCAATCACCTGATCTGAATCCAATGGAACAAGCTTTGGGACGTGGTCGAACAGGAGATTTATGGCAGGAGTCTGCAGAAACTTTATATTGACATGGACCAGACCTCAAAGGACTGATTCAATCCATGAAGACCGTATGCTTCGTCATCTACTTCCTCGTCTGTGGTCTAGTGGCTACTAATCGCTATTTTGATCTTAATTGGTTGATTACTGAAATACTGATTGTTTGGTCATAAAAATGGTGTAAAATGTCGATCACTGTTTCCCAAAGCTGACGATTCAACCTGAAATCTCTTTTTTTTTTCTAGACCAACAATCTACAACCTAAAGATCATAAGTTTACTATTATAAGAGACTAAAAAAATGAAAATGATTAAATTTGAGAAGTTGAAACCAGACAGATGGCAGCTAAATTATTGGTTGGCAACTTATCAATGAATCGACTTATCACTACGATGTACTGTGGTCCTTCTTCTTATTTGCAATCGTTGAAAATAACTCACTATATTTGCTCAAGTAAGTACAGTACTGAATGCTAGTTCCACTCCACTACATTAGAGACGGAAACTACATTTATTTAACAGCTTTAGTTTAGTTGCAGATAATGATCCATGCTGATGTTTTATGAATGTGACAACATTGCAGTTGAGATCAAGATTATTGTTTGGGTTAAAATTATCAGTAAACCAGATGTTAACTGTCAATAAGTGCGATGTGGAACATTGCTGTTCTGTATTTCTATGCATAAATATTATCCAACCGTCAACCCTGAATGAGGACATCTGTCTCCTCTTAAACACATCATCGCTGTCACTGTGTCTATTTCAAACATTTGGGGGATTTAAAAACTCTACGGGACTGCCGTGCACGTGGGAAATATTATCGTGACACAAATGTCAATATGTGACGCCAGGGGGAATGAGAACAAGCTGACAGAGCAGAGCTTCCTCTGTAATGTGCCAGAAGTTTGACAGTCAGAATGTTCAGTGGTGGAGACCAACAAGACAGATCTTCAGCAAGGAAGCCAACAAACCGCCATGGAAGGTAGGAGGACAGCACATCACGCACCACAGGACTCAGCGTCAGTGTTATTATTATTGCGCAACAGACGGGTGCTGCTATTTCACATTATTTACAACTCAGAACTATAGTATCAATGAAGCTCAATTTAAATTTCAAGCATTCTTTTGCAAATGCAATTAATTCCATTTGTAAAATATTACGAAATAAAGTA
Source organism: Eupleurogrammus muticus (assembly GCA_036785175.1). Lineage (NCBI taxonomy): Eukaryota > Metazoa > Chordata > Actinopteri > Scombriformes > Trichiuridae > Eupleurogrammus > Eupleurogrammus muticus. Next base: position 16,532,474 of record JAYKQN010000018.1, on the reverse strand, counting down.
GAAAAGATAATAGAGAATAGACAATAAATGTAGAAAGCAGGGTGTATAGTTTATATAAAGTTTATTATGTGAAGCGTATTATATAGGGTTAATATAAAAATGTTTTGGTTCTCAGGTCTTCATCGTATACATATTTATGTATAAAAACATATTTATGTTTATCAAAACCATAACCTGATGAAGGTCTACAACATGTAAAATAATAATTGTATTACATTTTTACTAAAAATGTTTTTTTATTAAATACTCTGCTAGTGATTGACAAAGGATTTCTTTTTATTCTAAATCTTTAAAAAAATTACTTATTATCCACTATAGGTGATATCAGTCGAACCAAAGTTCAGTGTCTTTCACTGAGGACATATAATATAACAAAATAGAGGTATTATTGAAAATTACAAACCTCACCTCATTCTTTTTTCCAAAAAATGGCATTTATCTCTTTTTGCAAATGAACTCTTCAATATTACTTCATTGGAATATTTGACAGCCATCGAATTAATTTCCCATTATAAAACATTATTCTTCAGGTGTTCCCTCTTTCAGGCGTTTCCCCCCCCCTCAGTTGTCATGTACGCGGACATTTATTTGCATATTTCCAATTCTTTGGTCGACTGCCACAGTGGCGCCGGAAACATAAAAAAAAAAAAAAATTGATATAAATATTTCTGACCGAAGTGGAAAGCCTCTGCAGGGGAGCAGAGTGCAGCTGAGCCTCATCAGAAATCTGGCCAGTGGCCATCCCACCGCTGGGCCTCCGCTCTCTCTCCACCTTATCGCAGAGAGTCTTTGTGTCTGAAGGAGGGGAAGCGAGGATCACTGAGGCTGGAGCGTCTTACAGTAAGCCCCACTCTTCCCCTCCTGGCATTTAAAAGACAATCAATAAGGAGCGTTTTTTTTTTCTTCATCTGTCTTTTTGAGACAGTGAGAGGGAGACAGACAGAGAGAGAGAGGCCCCCTGCCTGGGGGGCTTCCTCCACCTCTTTCCCCCCTGTCCCCCCCATCCAAAAAATCCATCTTTAGCCTTGGAGCCCACGGGCCGCGGACGGCGGCGGGGGCTGCTTTGTCTCTGCGCTCGACGCCTCTCCTCCGTCGAACTCCTTTCATTCTCCCGTCTCAGTAATTTTTCGACATTAATTATTCAGCGCCTTCCAGCCCATGAATATGAATCCATTATGTCCGCCCTGCTACACTCCGCTTCAATTAAGAAATTGGGGATGAAATTATACGAAGGGAGATGGCAGATGAGCTGATTAAAGGATTCATGAGACCCCACTTTGCCTTGTAATATTCATAACTTCCAATGCTGAGATACTGTACATACATATATGTGAACACTCAATGGCTACTGATCCATTGTTCACCTGTCAAGTTCAGACCGAATGAGCCGTCATGGTGGACAGGGCAGCGCCAGATAAACGCCTGGCAGACAACAAAGTTGTGCGGATGTATAAATAGGTGAAGGAGAGGTGGTGCTTTCCCCCTCCGAGGCTCTTGGCTGTGACGGAGGTGGATGCTCAGCGTCTCCTGAACCGGATCGGGGGGGGGGGGGGGGCTGGCAGCGCTTCCTGTGTCGCCGTGCAGCGTGATTAACACTTCAGCTGACAGCGCCGTCAGCTGACGCCGGGAGAGACGCTCGGTGCTGCATTTCATCACTGGACCGTGATTAGTAGGCCGCTTTTTTTTTTCTTTGATTGGCAGCCTTACATGGTCAGTAAATGGGAATAACATGTCTCATAGGTAAAATGTGATGGTTTCTGTATTTATAGATAGAGGAGAGACTACAAGAAAACTAAATAAATAAAGGTGAATTAGATCTGCTCTGATTTGCTACAGTTTTACAGTCTTGTCTTTGTTTCTTCTGGCAACTACCCACCTATGTAGTATAGAAAAATTAGGATTCTACTATTTGGAATGTCCAAATATCTTTGTAGAATTTCAACAGGTAGGTAAATGACAGTCACGTTTTCGAAGCTACACCTGAGGCGTTTGAGTCGTACCTGCTGGTTATTAGGTCTGGCCTACTACTTTTATGGACACAGCTTGTGTGTTTGTCTCTATTTTACTTCCTTGCTGTCTGATGTGTTTCATCTGTGACCTGTGTTACTCACATCTTAGTCATTCATATTTGTGTGTGCCTTCCACTTAAGAGTATTGTGCATGTATACAAAGGCGAATATATCTCTTTAAGTGTCAAATGTAAAACTTATTACTTATATCAATTGACTTATGACATTCATTGCAATGTGGACCAGTCCTGAACGTGTGTGTGTGTGTGTGTGTGTGTATTCAGTCCATCACTGCTGCGATTCTTGGTGCATCCTGGAAAAATAATTTTACTTCATGGTGCCTCTGCTACTCTGCATTGAATCCCTCCATCCTGACATTCACAACGCTATAGTGTGACTCCTATTAAGACAATCAGCAGAATGAAAATCGACACGTCTGCTCAATAGTCTGAAGAGGATTACGAAACATTAGGTCAAAGCAAATGTCATGTTTGCCTGCGTGTGTGCACATATTGTTAAAACAAATGAGAAAAAAGGTGTGTTTAGTCCTCAAACGGAAGGAAACGGAATCCAAAAATAAAATGCCCATTGGCAGCGTTACTATAAATCGACTTCCTGTATAGGGGATATAGGCAGCGGGGTTGCTGTTCTGCACACAGCGTCAGTGACTCACCAGGAATATCCTCTCCAGCTGGTCCTGGATGTCCTTCATCCCAGGAAAGGCAGCCACTCCTTGGATCATCTCAATGAAAATGCAACCCACTCCCCTGGAAAAGAGAAAATAAAAAAGATAAAATAATGTGCTGTTGCCTCCTGTAGACCAGATCCCCTGGGAGAAAAACTGCATGCATGCATTATATTTCCTGATGTTTAAACATGATATGACTATATGTATGTAATCGGTGAAAAAAAAGAACAACCGAAAATTTAAGAATGATTGTACTTTTGTTGCGTCCAAATCCAATTTCTGCAGCCTGCGCTGAAGTTTATTAGCTCAGCGGGCCTCAAAGTAAAAGTCGTTGTGATGAGGTATTGATTTCTTTTCTTCCTAAAGGCCGTTAGACTGTAAATGTAGGCTGAAGTCGGTAAATCGGTGGATCAATTTAACCTGTGAGCCGGCTTTACGCTGAGAAATATCAAGTCCAAAGAGGGGAAGGGGAAAAGGAAGGAGGTGTGTGTGTGTGTGTGTGTGTGTGTGTGTGTGCATGTGTGTGTGTGTGTGCGTAAACTGTTGTCAGTGCTCATTTGTCAAAGAGCTATTGTTTCCTGACAGATTCACTTTCTGGCTCAGTGCACTCTCACTCTCTCTTTCAGAGCAGAAACAGCAGCAGAGCAAGGAGAGAGAGAGGGAGAGAGAGTTCTACAAATCCATCCCTCAAAATTTCTGCATTCTCTCCATTTTTTAAACGTTCCCGTAAACGTTCAGCGTAAAAACCGTCCATCCGTCTTGCCGCCACGGCTGTGACCTCAGCAGCCAGCGTTTCTATTGGAGCGTACAGAACAGCTCAGTTAGCCGAGGAGCGGATGGAAATGTGTTATTTTTATGTTTTCAGAATCCACCCCCTTCATCTGTAGTGTTGGAGCTTCCCGTCAGTTTGAGGTCAGTCACATGATCTACACCTGACACTCGATGTTCTGATTAAGTAACATCACACACTTCTGATAAATGCTTGGTTTAAACCATCCTGATCCCTTAGGTTTACATTCCTTTTTGCTCATCGCATCTGTCTGGCCTTCTCCTCATTGCAAACACGTTCTCTGGGCGAGACGACTTCCATTGACATACAAGATCCTCCAAGCAAGATGTTGAATCGAGGTTTCGCAAAATCCAGTGAAAACTGCGAAAAACAAAAACAAAAAACATCTTGCAAACTCTGCGAGCGCTTACTTCAGTTCTTGTTTAATTGTTGTTACTGAATCTATCTCTGCAATAAATGCACTCATGGCTTTGTTTACTCTACCATTAACGTTTGCTTTGTAATATTTTTCCACTCCAATTTGTCAGAAAATCACTATGTAATTTGAGAAATGCCAGGGGTTAGTTACACTCGCACTTCTGTTCCTATTGCTAAATACATTTGCTGGCTCAGAGCTCACAGTATGTGTCTGCGGTGTTTTAGCACCACTGCTGTTGTAATTAGGGCCGCTGTGTTTGAGGTGGCGCGGCTATAACATGTCAGTAAATCAGTGAGTCACTGCAGCCAGCTGCGATCCTTTAGTTATAGCACAAAAGTGAATTAGCCGCAGTAAATATAGGCCTGTTTGCTCACAGACAGTTAATGGACCTCCTCCTGACGGCAGCAGCCCGGACTGACACCAAAACTTCAGTCACCCTCCGAATATACCCAGGAATATAAAAAAAGCTGCATTTATTCAGAAATATTAAGGTGTTTCATTCTATGGCCTTGGCCTAAATAGTGGATGAAATTGAAAAAAAAAAAAAAACACATAACAACACATAAAATGTTAATTTTGCAAATAGGATCCAATCTACATTTAGAGGTGTTACCATAGCAACCTGGTGATGTCTGGACATCGTTTGCAAATAACAATGTGGTCCGGTTTGATGAACAAATCAGATGTTTCTTCCTGCGGCCTGGACAAATCCTAACAGTCCATCCGTGAGTGCAAGAGCACACAGACCCGATGACCTCTGACCTCAAGGCATAAAAATGCCAGGAGAAACACTGAACAGAATCTAAAAAGCCTAGCCTGGCCCAAACAGCCACGAAAGGAAATGGATAGTTGGACTAAATGGCTTTTTCGTCTTCCAGATACAAACAGATTGCAGCGACCCGGATGAACCATCCACCCTTTGCTTGCTCGCTCACATTATCTCCAGGGTCATAAATTCATGAATCAGCCCACATTGCTCCCTCTGTCTCTTATTTATTCAGCAGGAGTATCTAAACAGTCTGAAATGCCTTCATCTGTTATAAAAATGTTAATTGACAAGTTGCCATGTTGCTCCCTAGTGACCATTTCGGAACTTTGGAAGACCATGATATACTGAACGTCATTTTTCATTGATTTATTTCATATGAATGAACGTGTTTTATTATATTCATGTTGACCTCTGCTGCAACCTAGCACTTATGTACAGATTGGAAAATGAAGGTGTATTGATTTTAATTTGTATTTATTTGGATGGTTTTTATTATTTATTATCCAATTGCAAGAACGCAGCCTTTAGATATTCTACCCAAACATGATGGGAATAGAATTATCTACCTTTTATGTAAAGGCTATTAATCTCCTTATGTAGGGAAATTAAATACCAATTTATTTGTTTCCTGTCAAAAAGTGACAACCTCCGTTCCAAAACATAGGTTTTCTTTAGATTTGTTAGTTTTTTTCTTCTGCATTTTACCAGCAATTTAGGCCCATTCATTGCATTATCAAATCCAGAAAAAAAAAAAACTGCAAAGAAGCCTGAAGCAAATGATCCGTTCAACCATTGCACACAATTTTCCATTTGAAAATCCATTATTCTTTTATATTTCTATTAATACTATGTCTTTTGTTTGTCACTATTGATGCTTCTTTTCAAATAAGGCTGAATTATTTTATCTATTTACTTGTCTTTAATTGAAGAGTGGGGCAAAAGCTTAAGTGCAAATATTATGTATAGATTAACAGGGACATTGAGCTTTGTTTATCAAGAACCTTCACCATGAACACACACTGTAATTTATTATCACTAAATCCAATGTATGCCGTTCTGCAGCCATACCAGAGCATCATTTGTGACGTGTTGTTAAAAATGTGTATCTTCAATAGAAAACACTGGACTCTCAGCTGAGTCAAGTAGGAAGTAGGAGACAGAGTAAGATGTCGGACTTTTCATGGGATGTGCTGACAACAATAAATAAAAATAATAATGTCAGCCCAGTCCTTTATGATAGAGATGCTTTGCAGTGCAGACTGTCGTAACTAAACACCATCGCGCTCCCGGTTGACTGAGTCCAGTGATTTCAGCAATGACTCTGACGGACAGACGTGTGTGAGAGAGCGGCAGCTTAAGAAAGATAACTGCAGCAGTTCCTAGCCTTTCCCCCCCCCCTGTCTTTCATGACGTCCTCCTCTCCTCGCAGATGGCAGTCTGGAACCTGTAGGCCGCTGTGATGGATGCTTGTCGTGGGTAGGAAGACAGATCCGCTCAACCTTTCAGTCCTGTAAGAGATGCTGCTTCATGGAAGACTGCCTTCTAAGTGACCAGGGGCGAGCCTGCGTGTGTGTGTGTGGGTGTGTGTGTGTGTGTGTGTCACAGGGTGACTGTCAGCGAGATGGAACAACACCCTGTGGATTTTCCCACCTGCAAATACCCTTGAATCGCACGATCCCTCTCCTTCTGAGACCCTCCAAACCCCCCAACTGCTCTTTAATTGGATGCTGGAGAATGCAGCGAGGGTTCATGGGATGTCCCTGCTGACTCCCTGTCCGCGCCGAGGCTCAACATCTAACATGTTTTAGTTCCTTGCTATTTCCACATCATTCATCTCAGGATGCCAGAGTATCAATTTACTATTAATCATCATCCCCAGGAATCTCTTTGGAGGTTTTGAGCGCGGCAGAGGTGAGGGACCCTAGGTGGAGAACTCGATAGTCCAGCAAGGGTAACGGATTCCTTCCAGCTCTGGGGCATATTTATTTCCTTTTTTTCCTGGTCCACCATTTGCTGAATTGCTTTATTCAAAAAAATATTTTAGACAGAAACCTCCTTTTATCCCTTTGATATGTCAAAGTTTATATATTTCAGCTTCTCAGCCAAATAATGAAATACTGGAAAGACTCAATCGCAGCAGCTAAAACAGAATTTTAGATGGAATACAAATTACGTATCACTTGTTGGTATTTAACTGTGAGCCAATGATGCTCTGCGAACATCATAAAAATACGTATGTATCTATATGTAACTCCAGACCTGGAGTTTACACGGATACAGTATCAGACGGAACATCACTGACCACTGCAGCTCGCAAATTCCACAATATGTAATTAAGGAGCCTTTTTGGTATTCAAGTGGAAGAAAGTGGTGACTCTATCACATCTGATTTTAATTAAAAAAAGACAATATCAGGCCCATAATTTAGTCTAATGGTATGCTAATATTCCAGGATATAAAGCAGCCCCCTTTGGACCTGTCAGTGTAGTGCGGCTTTACCATTAAAGTAAGGGCTTTATTAGTAACTGATTTCACTAAGCCATATAGAACATGACTTCAAATTTATTCTCAAGACTGGAGCCTGAACAATAAATTGTTTTTATGTCGAATTCACAGGTTGTTTTTTTTTTTTTTTTAATTGCAAGAGGTGCTCTTTAAACAGCATTATACGCCCTGACAAGCTGTGAGAGGCAGGTTTTTTTTAATGAAGACTCCCAGTGTAAAAATGTCTCCTGCTGTAGACAGAGGCATGAAGGACTAAATCATTTGAAAGGGCGGTTTTATTTTGCAGATGCTAATGTTCATATCAAACCAAGTTGTCACCAATGAGTACCAGATTTGACTTCCATGTGTGTTTCATGTGTCCTTTTTGATAAGTATATGCATATTTTTGCATATGTATATTTTGGAAGAAAACTAAATAAATCATAATGTTCATGAAAAAAAAAAAACATGCAATTCCATATTTTCCCCAAATCCGTAGCCTTACTTTATAATCATAATCACTTTAGCCACATGAGACAATATTTGCTAATGTGAGTTCTTCCATTCAGAAGCCCGCAGCAGCTCGTTGTTAATCACATAGTTGTTTAATCCATATCCATTGCAGTTCCATCTGGATGTGTAATAAGTGTGAATATGATGAATGAGTGTAATTCTGCCTCTGTAGTCTCAGACCCACACTGTCAGCGGGAAGAGGAGGGGGGCAGGAGGTGAAGGGTGACCGCGGAGGCAAAATATATAAGAGGAAGAGATACACAAAGACACACAACAGAGGAGCTGCAGGAGAACACACCCTGCACCTGAGAAGCTACAGATACATAATTCTTTTTTTTGCCAACATCTTGATTTATTTTAACCTCCCTCTAGGTAAAAAAAAATCTATATCTTGGTGGGGCTACCTGAATAAATCAAGCCTTAAGTTACACAAAGAGTGTGCGCTGAGGGTGAAGGGGTTAGGAACACCCACCACATGTCCAGGCAGGTGGAATAGTCCGTGGATCCCAGCAGGACGTCTGGAGGCCGGTACCACAGGGTCACCACCTCGTTGGAGTAGGTATGGCTGGGGACCGACTTGGCCCTGGCGAGGCCTGGAGGGAGGGGGGGGGGGGGGGGGGCAAACACAACAGCACCATCTCAGAAAGCATTATCATTGAATGACCTTCAACAGGCTGCTGGAAACAAAAGCAGGCAAACAGGAGAGGAGCAGCCAAATTCACTGTAGTGGACATCTGGCAGCCTGATGAGATGAGATTTTAATGACCTGGAAAGTACACATTGTAAAAATGTTCAACACCTTCATATAAAGCAAAAGAATAACGCAGCAAAAGAACATCATAAGACAATACGGGTCTGAAAGAGTCAATCTGTCATGCTCAGTAAAAACTACATGATCATGGTGGATTCAATGAACTCATGTATAAATTGGTGTATTGATTTCAACTAGTAACACCCATCATAAACAAAAGTGGCGCACATTTTGTCCAAATGCCGTGGGTGGTGACTTAAGGGTTCAGCGTCTAAGATTTAGTGTCATTTAGCAGCATCTAATGGAGAACACTAGGCAGAATTGGAATATAATACTCATAAGTATGATTTAATTAGTGTATAATTCAATCAATACAAGTTGTTGTATTTTTATTACCTTAGATTAAGCCGTTTTTTTTTTTTCTGAATAGCAGTTTTCATACAAAGAAGCTTGCTATGGTGAATCACTACAAGTTAACAGTTGCCCAGTACAGACAAAACAAAAAAAATGGCTCTAGAGGCACACCTCAGCATCTTTGGCATGTTTTTTTCTTTTACACACTTGGTTGCAATCTGCAATCATGCCACTAAATGCCACCAGAAACTACACATTGTACCTTGAACAGCTGGGGACAGTAATGCTGTACAGCCATAAAATCAGCAAAAGTAGATAAGTAGAAACAAAAAAAGACATAGAAAACGTCTGTCACTTGTCGGACATGTTGATGGGAAAGGCCAGATGTAAACGAAACGCCAGAACATAAAAGAACTCAAAGCGTTGACTCCTTAAATTCTTGAGGCGGGGCTTCCATTGTTCACTCATTACAGCGTTCATATCGTTAAAAAAAAAAAGGACTCCTGGCAGACCTGCCTTTGACTTCTGTACATTCAACCGCGACAGGCCCGAGATTGCCTTTTCAAATGGAAATCATGATGGAAGACCTTTGAGGCTCCGGCGAGAAATGGTGTGACGGGAATATCAGTCAGATGAACTCAAAGGACCAAAAGGCTCTCATTTCTAGTCAAATCACGGGTCTCTTTTTTTTTTTATTTAAATCAAACTGGTTAATCTGTGCTGAAACTACAGGCTACTGTCTGTTTTCTTAATTTGAAATGATCGTGGCTATTTCTCAGGCGTTCTGCCATCACCATACAAGACTCTTTGTGTATTTTTCCAACCATTTATCCATGCTGTGACACAAACCCATAGTCAAGGCAGTCCTCCCATGGCAGCTAATGGTAGAGCAGAGTGCAGATGCGGCGGGCTTTAATGAGGCCGGTGGCATTACCTCTTTGTCTCTTCCCATGTGGTCGAAGGGCTTAATTAAAGCATTTAGCTTGGTAAAAAAAAAGGACTTCCTGCCCTGCTGCTAGTCCCCCGTGTGTGGGAGGAAGATGGGGCAGGAGTGAGGGGGGCGGGTAAACGAAAGGAGGGAGGGGGGGGTATTTAACATTTCCTTGTATCTGAACACCCACAGGAGAAAGGACTTTCAAGCACTGTAATTTCCAACACACTGATCCAACATAGAATAGACTACATCTAGCCCACTCACACTGAGAGGCGATCATTTCCACTGCAGGCGTCCTGTGTATTAGTGTGTGTGTGTGTGTGTGTGTGTGTATTAGTGTGTGTGTGTGTGTGTGTGTGTGTGTGTGTGTGGTGAGGGCAGCAGTGTGAGGAGGTGAAGCAAAGCATCTACTCATTATAAACAAAAGCGCAGTAGTAAGTAGGAGGCTGTGGCCCGTTTGTAACATGTAGAGGTGGAAGTAAAAAAAAAAGATATTAATAATAAAAGAATGCACGCCTGGAGGATGTAACACTAAACTGTTGTTTGTCTAAACGCCGCTTGGCTTCCTACGTTTCCCAGCATGCCTGTCAAATACCCCCACAAAGTGACATAAGGTAACGCTGCTCTGCTGCAGGATGTGGATGTGCCAGATGAACAGGCTTTGACCTATTAGCAGGTGTAGCCGGCTCCTTCTAACCCATATCTATGCAGCTTAGAACCCCTGAAAAACGCTTTTAAACGGGGCGATAACGTCTCATTGAGGTGCTCTGCTGGATGTCATAAAACATGCAAGCATGCAATGACGAAACTGACCAGAAAACGTATCAGTGGATTCGCTATGAGAAAAGGGGGCAAGCATGCCTCACACTTTTGATTAAATGCCCCAGCTGCAAATTAAGATGTAATATACATGAGTGTTGCAGCCTGGGGCAAAAGGGAAGGAAAATCTTCCTTTACATCATTACTCATCAGCTCATCGCTGTGTGGAAATACCACCTCCAGACAGATGCACGGCCACTGTGGCTCCTTCCCAGGTCTTGTCGTGTTTGCGTGAGGCCATAAGAAACTCTTAGAAAAAGGAACAAGCTTTGATACAGATTACACCAAGTTGCGATGTCAAGGAGTTCATTCGGCACAAAAAAAAAGGAAAGCTTATTCTGACTGTAACCTTTGGCTACTGAATCACAACTAAACCGCATAAGCAGAATGAACCGAACACACACTTGTGTAATCAGCGAGATCTGAATCAGCCATCTCAGTCTGTGAAAAACAAAATGTAGTCCAGTTTTCCACCCACACACAAACACAAACACACACACACACACACACATTTAGGAGGTGGCGAAAATGTCTAAGATTCAACACTACTTGCCTTATTGGATAAAAATCCTGTATTTTCATATACAGGTGACTTTATGTACCAGCTCAACCTGGTGTAGGTTAAAAAAATAAATAAATGATAATACAAAAATCTCTTTGCAGCAGGTTTGTGGCGAAAAAAATCAAATAGAGAAATGAGAAGATATAGTTTTAGTTGTTTCAATGTGATTTGACATTTGGGTCACCTTGTAGGATTCTTCAGGTAAGATAGCAGCAGTGTGACCTTCCCCCCACATAACCCCACGGGTCCCACTGAAGAGGAGAGTACCACTTCAAAGCCTTGACCTCCGCTATGACTTTTCACACACACACACACACACACACACACACACACACACACACACACACACACACACACACACCTTCAGCCACCTTTATCTGTTGTGGTTCACCAGTTGACCCGTCATCCTGTCCAGGTATACCTGGATGAAGGTCACCGGTGAATAATTCATCACTATTGCACACACTGCCACACTGCACCGGGGGTAGGGGGGGGGTCACAAAATATCGAGTGGGAGAGGTGGGCTGGAAACGGGAAGACAGGATGAACAGGGGGATAGAGAAGGACCGAAAATAGCCTCAGTCCTCAGGGGAACCGGCCCACTGTTCTTTTGAAGTTCATTCTAAAGTCGGTTTGTAGTTTGCGCCTGCTTCTCCTCCTCTAACATGCAGCCAATTGGGATACGAACGCCATCCTGCCAGCAGCTAATTTTCTGTTCTGAAATAAGTCCTCAGGGGGGGAGCGAAAGCATCCCCTGAACACACTCTGACTCATGGGTACGGCGCCTTCAACGCAAGAATTGCAAATTTCAGAATCTGTTGTTGTCACAAGTTTAAGGGAAATTTTGTAGAAAAATGAAGCCAATGAAAAAGTTATTCAAACCTGCATATTTTAAAATGGTCAGCAGGGGGTAGTAAATAAGTCTGAGTACTATCCATGGATTCCATGGTGTCAATCGCTAAGTTACTAAGAATCAGCCTTTATTAAATAAAAGGCCTTATAAATAGGGCATGTTTCAGGGTGTGGCTATATTGTGATTGGCTACCAGTGAAAGCACTGATTACATACGTTACCTATTAAAACCAGCGATTGATTGTATTGTATTGTATAGATGTAGCTGTGGCATTTCCACAGAACGTTTTCAGTTCAACAAAGTTTTAATTGGTTATACGCCTGCTTTTCACTTGACAAAATTTGTAGTCGCATTATCACAGTTAACTATAGACTGTAAATGGCGTGGTCAGAACCAATGTGTGAAACCACAATGGCTATTTTTATCTTTTCTATGTTTCAGATAGCGGCTTGAACATGAGGAGTAAAAGGTCAGTAATAAAAAGTTAAATAAAAAGTTCATCATAAGATTAAGATAAGACATTGGATTAAGTTAGAACACTAGGAAACCAGGATGTAAAGGATTAGTCTTCCCACGGTAAGGAGAGTGCGCAAACATAACCGTGCAATGGCATGTCATGGGAACACAGAGATAAAAAAAAAAGTTAAGACTTGGCTGCAAAGCAAAGCTTCCTTTGGTGGAGTGTTTCTGCTGCAATCACTCAGATAAAAGCACCTAATATGGATGAGGAACCGGAGCAGGTAAATACCGCTCTGCTTGACTGCTCACTTGAAAAGTGCACCCGTACCTCCTGAGGAAAGGGTCAAACTGAAGTGAGCCAGGTGGATAATCAGCTGGGGTTGCACGGAAAGTGACAGCGATGGTATCTCTTCGAATTTAAATGTTGCCGCCGAGTGGTAAAAAAACAAATCTGTAGAATAACGACTGCCTATTTTCTATACAGGTCTTTCGTGTCGCTGGGTGTGTGTGTGTGTGTGTGTGTGTGCATGCACCACACCACCTGCCATCGTCCCAGCTCATTTCCCAACACAAAGTGGACCGTAATGAGCTCTGCATTATTGTAGCCTTCATAAAACCCGTGCACGCCAACAAAAAAAACGCGTTATTCACCAACGCCGGTGTGGTCCAATTTCAATCTGTTCTCAGGTTGGCTGCTGAAAACACACACACACACACACACACACACACACACACACACACACACACACACATCAGTAGCGTTAATTCATCCAACCTAACTTCAAAAAGCCATCTGCAACCTCAAAAAACTCCGCACAGGCCCGCGGGCCGGCCCACTCATCTCGGGCGCTGCAGCGAGGCGGCGAGGCCGGAACAGCACACCAGGGAGAGGCAAACAGTCTGCTGCGGATGCCTGCGACATTCCTCCGGCTCCATTGTCACGTTGCTTCACTCCTCACACATCATTATCCCAGCAGCTGTTACTTCACAGCGCAGCAACACCAACTCCCCAGGAAATAAACACACACATCAGTGCGCATTAGCTAGCTGTAACTGTGCTCAGTGACAAAAAAGAAACGGCTAAAACTGGAGTTTAGGTCGGTGCAACCCAACGGCTCTGCAGAGGGGGCGCTCTAGTTTCATACATTTGATTTTCACGGCAGCTACTCATTACTATGGGCCGGGAGTGTGAGAATAGAAACGAGCCACACATCCACTTCATGGTTCTCGCGGTGGTCTGCGGCCGCCGTTGTCTGCACGTAGCTCTTTGTTGATGACAGCTTGTCGGTCTGTAGTGCCCTCCAGTCAATGACTTCCTTAAAAAAAAAGGTCTGCCAGTAACTCGACAGCCAACATCACGTTCAGCCTCTCATGGCTGTACTTGACTTCGAGGGAGGCCGTCCTGAGTGCTGGCTGTGCCTGCTTGATGTGCCCATCGTTCTTTACAGTGAGACGCCGTCGCACTGGACATGGCAATAAATAGCATTTAATTTACGCTGCAATTACTTTTGATTTTTAATAACTTTTTTTATTGTTATCAACTGTTACTACACGTTACTGAAGCTGTCACCTGTTTAGGCTCAAACAGACGCAGGAGCTGCAAATGTGTGTGTGTTTTTTCCCCTTTGGTGCAAGAACAAAAATGCCTAAGAAATGATGATGGCTGAGGTAGAGTACGATTTCATGGTAAGCCAACCAGAGACAGAGGCAGGTGTTTACACACAAACTCAGCAGATAGCAGCACACACACACAAACTATAAGATGCTGATCTGGAGTCGAGGGGAAAGGCAATACCTTAACCTCATTGATGTAAAAAGTAAAAGTGTACACATTCAGTGCACATGAAGTCATTCCAGAGCAAAGAGAGTTTCAACCTGCGATGTAAGCAACTCCAGCTTAATGGAGCAGCTCTCGATGGCACATCCTTCTACTAAACTAGTGGCCAAAAACACAGTTGACACCACTAATGACACCAGGCCAGGTGCTGCTCATGTGAGAGCCAAGCAGCAAAAGCTGGATTTTTCTGCTCCAGTTCCACAAAACTTGTGACACAGACCGAGCTTTATGAATTCATAGGCCGTTATGTTGTTGGAAACATGCAGTTGTCAACAAATGATTCAGAGTCCTTGTTATTTGTATACTGTAGGTAATATGTATGCAGGTATGAATATATATGAGTAGTTGCATTACATTTTTCTAACCAAGACACTATTGTAAATAAAACCTGAAACTCTTCTCAGATTTATTCCTTACTATAGGATGATGTTTTTGTATAGAGGGGTTTGTTCTTTTATTATTCATGGCCTGGTTTATTGAAAAATGTATTCATAAAAATGGTAAAAATCTAATTCCTTTCTTTTTTTATTTAGTACAGTATTTCAAGATTTTAGGAACACTACATAAAGACAAATTCAAAGTATCACTAGTAAAAACTTATGATTCTTAAATGTCATTAAATAGGATTTTTTTTCTTTGCCTTTATTTAATGTTCAGGATCTGTATCTGGATCTGGATCTGGATATGTAAATCAGTATATATTCACTTAAATAATGCCTAAACTGCATCATTTTATTTAAACCTAAAATTTAAGGAAACTTTCAATGCAAAAGTACTCATATTAATGTAAGAAATTAACTGGAGACGAGTTATAGTAATATGGATGGCTTTTCTGTCTATTAACACGTTGCTAAAATAAAGGCTTTTGATTAAACTATTCTCCTTGGTCTGTCTGAAAGTGAAGAATTGTCTTTCCTGTGATCAGTGCCTTCATCTTCAAGAGCACCTTGTGGAGTTTTACTTCATTTCACCCCATCCCTCATCTCCTGACAAGAACTTCATCCGAGTCCAAACCGTCACAATCTGTCACCGCTGGGATGACATCGTACCCATCAAGGGGGAAACTGTTAAAATATGTGAACACTCTGATGGAGGATAAGTTGCTAAACTATATATATTTTTTTAACCTGACCAAAGTTGATTCATCACATAAAAGCCAAGTGAGAAGTTCAGTCCTCTCACTGGTTGATGATCGACACAAGCAGAAGCTTCTGTCTGCCAAATATCAAGAAGGCAACATACTTAATCCAGGCCAAGCCTCAACTCATCCTGCTTCACTCTTGCAGATTAAACCTTTTAGTTGGTTTGGTTGAAGTTTTCATTATGGTCCCACCAGAATTTGTGTGTGATTGGACCTCCTCGTGCATTTATTTTGATGCACACCTAAGCTGGAAACCTTAAAAATGCTGCCATGTTTCCAGATCTTGATGATTAACATCAGTTGATTCTGTCAAGGCTGTGAAGGAAGGGCAGTACGTATCCTCAAAAGGCCTCTGGAAGTACAGCAGATCTTTTGTGTTTAAAAGTGTTTAGAAGATGAGTGAATAAACTTCTACCGCAGAGGTGTCAGACTCAATATTTCAATTCAAAACATGTACTTACTGAACTTTTTGAAGCAGCAGGTGAAGTTATCTTCTGCCCTATAAACTGAAAACTGTAAATATTTTATCTGTTGAGCCATGAAAGATGCTCACTGACTTTACATTTCTCTTCTTTTTTGTCCTACTTTGTATAGTCACCAATCAGGACCTGATTGGACACTTTAGCGGGTCCGGTACTGGCCCCCTGGCCGCATGTTTGACAGCCCTGTTCTGCTGCATATTCACTGAGATTGAATACAAGAAAATGTCACTTTATACCGTGATTGAGTCCAGCTGGGTCACTGGAACGGACCTGGGATCTCACTACTGTTGCAGGAGTGCCAGAAACAAGCGCTCCTTTGCTGTCCTGGACTGAATTTTTTAAAAATATGCCAAAAAAGGACTCACACACACACATGCAACCAAACCCCCCTCAGGGAGCTCTGTCAGGGCAGCCGTTTTGTGTGAGAATAAACCTCAGATCAGGTTCCCGGGGCCGCTTGACCGCTGCTCTCGCTCTGTGTTGGCGACGGACGCCCGGCGGCATATGGCGGCGCTTCAGTGTTTCGGTGCAAACACAGGCGGCCTTTCAGCGGGTCCGTCCCACGACCGCGGACACACCCGCGCTCTCACGAGGCTCTGAAGTATGCGGGCTGCGAGCAGCGCTCATCTGTTGTATCATCACTTCTATAATTAGGGGCCTGTCATCAGGAAGTTGTCTCAAGGCTAAAGTCATTTGCCGCGCGGCGACATTATGCGCCTCCGTGTGCTTGTGTGTGTGTGTGTGTGTGTGTGTGTGTGTGTGTGTGTGTGTGTGTGTGTCCCTGGAAAGGTAGATGAAAAGCTCGATGACAAATTACTAACACAACTTAACAGATCTGAAGTGTTAAAACTTGCTGGAATTATTATTATATTATCATCATCAGTCATAGCACAGATGGCTCAGATGGAAGTAAAGTTTGTGACGATAGTAAAAATGAATATTACCTCAGTAAAAAAAAAAAAAATATTAAAAGGTTTATATCATATTTAGTGAGTAAAGGTGACACATGTAGCAGTTTAAAACCCTTTGGTGTAAAGGGGGAACTGCAAAGATTAGGACTCACATGTGTATGTGAATAACATTAATTATTCATGATATTTTAAAGGAGGATCAGGGTCTATGGTTAAGATATAAAGTAGACTGAAAACAAAACATGTCATTTTCTGAGGATGGGAGCCGCCCACGTAAAACAATAACTAAAGCCGGAGTTGATGACATGACATAGCATGGATCCATGTTATTGTTTCCTCAGGTTCAGGGTTACATCAGTGTACATTGTTCAGGAGATTTCTATCCTCAGAGGTGTCTCTCCACAACAAACACACACACACCATTAGTTAAAAACATTGATTTCAAATTGATTGGTTTTGATTATGATTGATGTTAAAATATAAATTTCTCTAAGTTTGAAAGTTGGAAAAAACTTTCCAGATAATGAAAGTACACAAATCAACAGACGACTTAACATAGGTTTACTTACATTTGAATTCAGCAAATTTGGTAAGAGGGTAAACTGTTCTGGTTTTATTTAATGTCTTACCAACACACAGACCTCACAAATAAGACTTTCAAAGCCGATTTCTGGAATATTATTGGAAATTCTTTCTGAAATTTTTTGGTATGTTACCACCATAGGATGTCGGACCAATGGATTAGTGTGAAATCAGTCAGCATGGGTGTGTATGTGTGTGTAGCATCAGCAGAAACAAGGACCCGCTGTTCCCAGACGAATAACTGTAAGAGAACCTTTAAGTTTCTCAATTTATTATTCTGTAATATAATAAATGATTGTAGTGTGTTCAATTATATAATTTATCGATGTTGCTCCTAAAGCTACCACATTGAATCATCTAAATGATAATGCTCATTACTTATTTTATTTTGAATTAACTAGTTTAGTAACACGAGTTTCTACATTTTTTAGTTTTTAATTATCCAACATGGTGTGTGTGAGGTTTATGTGAGTAAATGATTTGTGTGAACTACCTACGCATGTAGCAGAGAAGCAGGGATTATGGTCCTCACAGCTCCACCACACAAACAATACCAATCACCCCCCAAACACTGCTTACTTGGCCTCAATTAATTGTGTCCTTGATATGAAACATGTGGGCTCCTTAAAGCCTCCTTTAAAGAGGGGCTTGTTTTTGCAGCTCATTAAAAAGTGAGCCCACAGAGGGGCAGAGAGGAGCATCTGGATCAACTCCAACCGGCAGCAGGGATACGGGAGACGGGGTACGCCGTGTGGCTGATGAGGTATTAGGCCTCCTTCATCCCGCCAAGTCAGCAAGATGTAGATACAATTTATAGGGTAATACGGCAGTAAGATAACATGTAGAGTCGCGGGGCAGTTACTCATCCGCAGCGCACATTACCAGACGGTGGGGGTAAAGCCGCGCTATGAGAGGTGCTGATCTAACTTTAGATTTTAAAGCCTCAGTGTTCCTTTTTGCTCTTTTCCACATCACATGTATGCTGGAGTTTTACACTGTAACAAAAAACAGTGCATTTAAAAATCTTTCATGCATTTTAAAAATACATACAAGTACAAAAACATACAATGAATCTACTTGTACACAGACCTCACAAATTAGACTTTCAAAGCATGGGTGTGTATGTGTGTGTAGCATCAGCAGTAACAAGGACCTGCTGTTCCCAGACGAATAACTGTAAGGGAACCTTTAAGTTTCTCAATTTATTATTCTGTAATATAATAAATGATTATATTTCATGATTTATTGTTGTCTTGATTATTTTTATTATTATTACAGATGCTTCATCATATTTCCTCGTCTTAGCTTTTGGGGAGACTTTCGTTTGTCTCTTTATCTCCATCTCTCTCCTCTTGTCTTCTCATCCCTGTTAAATATTTTATCATGGCGTCACTTGAGGGTCTGCTACACTCCGTGTCAACACTTCATAATGCTCCCTGTGCTCACTCTGCCAATGAGAGCGCCCCTAATGTAGTGGAGGTGCATTTGCACTTTTTTCTAGGACGTAAAAAAAATTAGAAAAGTGTGTTCCCCGAGGTCAAATGCGCCCCCCCTGACAGAGCCTTGCACCCCCTCCAGGGAGGCCCCACTATTTGAGAACCACTGCTCTAGTCCTAAAATTCATTTAAATAAACAGCATTTTTGGTACAGATTGTTATATCCATCCATCCATCCATTGTCTATCCCGCTTATTCCCTTTCGGGGTCGCAGGGGTCTGCTGGAGCCTATCCCAGCGCGTTAAGGCGAGAGGCAGGGATACACCCCAGATGGTCGCCAGCCAATCGTGGGGCACACACACCATTCACACACCATTCACTCTCACACTCACACCTATGGGCAATTTAGAGTTTACCAATTAACCTGAGCATGTTTTGTATTGTGGGAGGAAACCGGAGTACCCGGTGAAAACCCACGCAGACACGGGGAGAACATGCAAACTCCACACAGAAAGGCCCCAGACCCAGGCCCAAGGCGGGTCTTGAACCTGCGACCTTCTTGCTGTGAGGCAACAGTGCTACCCACCGCACCACCGTGTCGCCCCAGATTGTTATATAATACTGCCAATTATTTGCTCGCCTTTCTTAATCATTCTCTGACTCTACATTGCGTCCTTCCATCATAACGCTCCCCTCACTACCCCTCTTTGTTCAGTCAGCACACAGCCTCACGCCACTGACTGCTCTCATTGAACCTCTCTCTCCTTTGTTGACACGCTGCCTCCGTGTTGTTCCTTTACCCCGACCAGTGCCACGGGCCTCAGCTGTTGGCCGTTAGTACTCCTGCTGCCAAGGTGGCGGGGGACCATGGGGAGCCATAGCAGCCACAACACACACACACACACACACACACACACAAACACACACACGCACTAACAGCCTTCACCTTCCTCATCTGGCATCCCTCAGGCGGAGGCTGATTCTGTGCTTTGTGCATGTTTGTTGATGAGCACAGCTCCAGCATCAGACCAATCAGGCCCAGGGATGTTCATTCTTGCTTGTTTGGTATTTTTGTCGATTATTTTTCTTGTCTTCATTTCTATCTTTCTTTTTTCTTTTTTTTTTAACCCACTAATACAAGCTCTGCGTTATTAATGAAGCTGCCAACCTCCTTCCCATCTGTCCGGGTAGCGTGGAGGAGGTGGGTGGTAGGCAAGGAGGGAAGCTTTGAGAGAAGGAAGGATGTTGGTGGAGGAGTAAAAACGCTGGAATGACAGACAGATGGAAGGATAGAAGGACGGACAGACAGGGTGCACAGAAGGCTGGGTAGTTGGTTTGTCTGCCCACCAGGACCCCAGACAGGCCGTGTACGCTGTGTTTACCGAGCATGGATCCAAACATATGGTGCCATTCAGGAGGGGTTCCTAACACACATGCGCGCGCACACACACACACACACACACACACAACAAGCACATGATTGTGCTCATTAACTTTTTACATTGATCTGCTCTTTTATTTTCATATATTTTGCGAGCAAGTGGAACTTCTTGTCTGATAGCAACGCTGGATGAAAGGTCAGAGGGGTCGACCAGGCGTCAAGAAACAAGAGTTTTTGGCCAAAGTGGAGGACAGATGGACCCACAGACCGTCCAAAGCCACCCTGCTGCTGCCAAAGAAAGATGCTGCGATCATTCTACATGATATTTAGTTCTTCAGCTACACGCAGTCTCGCATCCTTGCTGTGATCTTACTGCACATCTTCTGTCAAATAAGGCTCGCCTCCTTTCACGACTGGCAATTTAAAGAGGAGTCGCCAGAGGACGACCTCACTTACAAGAGTGGAAAATTTCTGACATGTTAGTTTCTTTGCACTTCCTTTATTGTCAGCGTATGGGGTAAAAAGAAAAAGAGAATCAGCATTTACACAATATGACATTAAATCATCAGTGATAAAGAATCTGCACAGTGACCTTCAAACCAGCTGGCTTCAGTGTCCAGCTGCAATTTGGCAGTGTGTGTGTGTGTGTGTGTGTGTGAGAAATAACAGTTTCAACACTGGCAGGTTACAGTGATAATGCACAAATTCAGTTCTATTTATCTTATTATAACAGCATTAAGATAAAAATTATATTCTTGTTCATAAATAAGAAGTGTTTTTTAAGAAGTGGTGGCAGCAGATAAAATCCATTGTTACAGTATCTTTTTTGCATAATTACGTAATATGATATGAATATGATAGTATGTATATATATATATACAACCCAATTTTCCCCTCATCTAGGGAGCCAATCACAGAACGGGGGCGGGTGCAGCAAGACAATGACGAAACACAGAAGCGACTTTGTTGATAACTGTGGATCCAACATGGAGGCAGATGGTAATGTCCTTTCGATGCAGCCTTGGAACACGTTCCAAGTAATTTAGACCACAAGATTATTTTGAAAAGTGAGCAACTTTTATGAGCAATTATTTAATGATCAGCGGGTATTGGACATGTCATCAGGTATTTGTGATACGTTGGGCTATATGATACCTTTAGACACATTTGATAGACATTCACTCGCTAAGCAGCTCTGGGCTCTCATCACGAATAAATGAACAGATGCTTTCCCTATTATTGATCTACAATGATATGAGCTTTGGTGTCAGCCAAGCTAATTTTTTCTGTATTAATCATATAGAAACATCTCATCATAGAGAAGTCCTGTTTATCGACTTGCAGCATTTTAATCCCGATAAATCTACAAAGAATATTATGACCACATGTACAGATAATACAACTCACAATGAAAAATGCAAATTTATGTAAAGCAGATATTTCTTGTGAAATGAGAATTAAAGCCCAGTGACAGAAGATAAATGACATACACCATAACAGATTTACTCACACATGCATACACCAGAATATCGGAGTACACCCTACTCACCAAAATCTGCCAGTTTGAGCTCCCCAGTGTCACCGATGAGCAGGTTCTGGGGTTTCAGGTCACGGTGAAGGATGTACCTCTGGTGGATGTAGGACAGGCCTCTCAGTAACTGGAACAGGAACAGCTGAAAAAAAAAAAGAAACTTTTTTTATGTGTGTAAATAGGGGCAGATTCTGCATCATTTTTATTAATATCAACATTCCATTTCTTTCTTCCTTCCCGGCACTGTTGCCGCACATTAAATTGAGCGAGCGTCGGGTGCACCGAGGCGTGGAAAAACCAATTCATCAGAGGTGGGGCTGTGACTTCATTCCAGGCTGAATAAGAAAAGCCGTGAACCCTACATGTTATTTCCAAATAGCTGAATGAAATGCTGTTTCAGTCACAAAGGCGCACGAACCAAAATCAATATGGAGCCATCAATCAACGGCTCTGCCATCGTTTCCTCCACTCGGACTATTGAGCAGCCATAAAACAGATGAGACATTACAACGCCTGTCTGATTTCACAGCTGCATCACTGGAAGCTGCTTTATTGACAGGTCAGAGTGAGAAGTAGTAAATTAAAGTAGTCCCGCTATGGAATGACCTCCCCGGCACATAAATTGTGGCTTATGATATGTATTTTGTTGACATTTACTCACCGTAGGAAAAAAAAAAAAATCAGGCTGTTTTAGAAAAGTGGAGAGGAAAAGAGAAAGTTGTAGCCGTGACAGACGCGGCTCTCATTTTCTGTGAGGAGCTGCTGATCGGCTGCACAGAACATAACAGGATTGGCAACGGCAAGGGGCAAGAAGATCTACAATCAGCCAACTTTGAGCTGGAGGGGTTGGGGAAAAAATGTCGAAGCAAAAGCTCAACAGAGATCCACAATTTTTTGTATCTGGTTAAATATTTTTCTTTTTTGTAGTTTTAGTCTGTCAAGCAGAGTAAAGTTCGGGGCTGCCCCTTATCTTCAACCAAAATTGGTCTATGCGTAGTGTGCATGCCTTAATGGGTCATTGGTCAGTCGGTAGCAGGAAAAGGAAAAAAAAAACCTCTTTAGAAGCTGTGCCTTGTCAAATTAGGTTAAAATCTATTAAGCGCTAGAGGGCTTTGATTTTGAAATGACAGAAAAAGGAAGCAGAAACACTTGAATGCTGAAGGTAAACACTGACGGTAATGTTGGGCTGAAGTCAGATACATATCCTTCCCCTAAAGTAAATGAGCTGAGTTTGCTGTGACAATTTGATTCCATTATGATTAAAGCTGTACTAATTTATATTTGTATATCAACAATTGTATATCAACAATATTTAACCTTAGCTCCGCCTATTCTCTCTGGCGGACCAACCACTGCTGGCTGATGGAAACATGTCACATGTGTGAATGCAATGTGGAACACTCCTCAATCACCAAAGTGTTACTTCATTTAGTGATAGGTAGCGACTTAACAGGCATTTATTTTAATGAAAATCTTTAGAAAATGATTACAATAAATGGTGGTGGTCTTGGATTCATGGAAACACGTGCTCAATGAAAACCTCTGGATGACCCAAAAGGTTCAGTGGGTTACGAGAAGACCTTTAAATCTGCCTCAGTCGTGCCAGTGCACTCCGCTCTGTGCTTATGAGATTTGTGACATTTTACAATGACAGGCGGAATCCTGAGCTTCACTCAAGCTGATGTATGTCTGCTGTAAAACCTGACACATCGCTGTCATAACAGTAAACTCATTCATGAAAATGCATGAAGATGTTGTTTTGCTGACCCATTCAAATTTACATTTTACAGTCAATTATTTTGCAACGGGAATCAAACACAACTCCTCCGCCTGCCAATATGAATCCAAACTGCATCTACACAACCCATTTACTCATTGAATACTGTATATGCATGCTGCATAAATTGGATCTTTCCCTGTCAACCTGAGATTTTAACAAAAGAACGGAGTCCTAAAAAAATATCACCCAAAGTCAAAGCTATGTAAAACCCGTTTTATTTCGCCTCTGAGATCTGCCACTTCCTTCACCCCACACACGGGTGCCGTCAGTCAACGAATAATGAAGCGTGCATGATCTGACTCGCGATTGTACCGCAGCTCCGGCGTTCCCCCTCTCGCTTCTCTCCCCTCAGTGATACTATATTCTCAGCCAATTAGGCTGATTGAAGCACCGTGGAGTCCAATCAAGCCCAGGCCCTGTCTGGCATCTGGAGTCAAAGGGTCAACAGTTTACTATTCCTGCTCCCTGTGGGTAAGGGATGAGCTGCGGGGGCAGAGCATTAGCATGGGAAATGGGCGTTTAGTCGTGTGTGTCAAACATAGTTCTGCAAAGCCCTTGCCTTCTTACCATACTGCAGAAAAAAAAAATAGAAAAAAAAAGAAACAGCCTTTTCTTCTCTTCAATCAGCTCCTCAATTCAAACATCAAACCTTTTTGAAAGCAGCTTTTATGTGTTTGGCGTTGGATGGAAACAGCCTCAGTCCATTTGCATTTGAATATATTTGAGGGAAAGTGAATTGGTGGAAGTGGGGCTGATGAGGCTTTTCTTTTTTTTCTCTCCTCCAGAGTAACAGTCGTTTGACAGTTCGAGAAATAATAATAGCTTATGTTGTTCTCGAGACAGCATGTTTTACAAGTTAAATTGAGTCGGCGCTGTCAGTAACCGCCCGGATTTGAATTTCCGCTCACTGGGCGATCTTTCATCTCGCTGGCTTGATTCGGGTGTGGTGAGTGTGAGGTGAATGTTTGGCTTCTTGACACAACAAACACCTGCTTGCCAAGCAGATTCGCCCATCTGTAATAAGTGGCTATGAGATGTCCATCTGGGTAAATGCATTGAAGGAAACCCTGCTTATGAAGCTGTAACTACATGTAATAAACCTTGATCGGTTGATTGATTAAGTGATTGAATGATTGAGTGAGTGAATAATGACAGAACAACAAAATGGAGACAAACAGAGAGAAGAACTAAATAATACAACAGTAGGAACATTTCAATACTAGTCTGTCTATACTAGAGAACTAATACTAACACTAATTCGATAGTCAAGTAATCCATTGATTATTGCTTATTATTATTAAAAGAAAACTGACATATATCAAAATAATAAAAACATATATTAACATATTATATTAACACTAACATATTACTTGAGCATATTTTATGTTTCAATGATTTCCTAAAAGTAGCTACTGTGTAACAGGGTTATGTAATTTGATAGTAAATAGGAAATGTGTTCATTGAGTTTTTGCAAGACAACCTAATGATCTCAAACTTAACAAAGTTCCTCTGCAGCCACAGAAAATAAGAAATAAGTAGTAATAATGCCTATGATGAGTGATTAGATCATTAAAATCTGTGAAGTTCCCCTATTAGTATCCCCATGTCATTACTCACATAGCAACAAAACAAAACCATAGGACTCTGTTTACGTCCCAAAGTTGTTAAGTTACAGTGTTGTAATGTTGGCT
Organism: Eupleurogrammus muticus; assembly: GCA_036785175.1. Lineage (NCBI taxonomy): Eukaryota > Metazoa > Chordata > Actinopteri > Scombriformes > Trichiuridae > Eupleurogrammus > Eupleurogrammus muticus. The sequence continues at coordinate 16,507,299 of JAYKQN010000018.1, read as the reverse complement.
TCTTGTCCTTTATAATGTTTTCAATAAAGCGTCTCATTATTTGCACTCAACCGGGACAATTTAACGCAAAAGTTCTCCAGTGGCCTTGGAGAAGAGAGAGAAGAGAAGTGCCTGAGTCTTGCAGTTGCAGAAAATACGGACAATTAGGAGTGAGGTTACTTCATCCATCACGCTTTTGTTAAAAGAGATGATAATACACATCGCTGAATAAGAATATGTCAGGGAGGAAAAGGGTCTGCAGGGTCTCGAATATGCATTTGTGTGAGAGCGATGTTTAATTAAGATGCACTATAAGTTCATAACTGCAAGATAAATTAAACATGTGATCGTAGTTAAATCAGCCATTAATATAATCTATCATCTTAGGAGTGACCCTGCTGCACGAACACCAACCCATCATCAGCAAAGGAATAAACTCACAGCGACAATTCTCTAATGATGAAATACTCATTTCCATAAACGCAAGTAGAGCTCTCTATCAAGATAAATATCATAAAAAAAAAAAATCATGAAAAAAATTGGAAAGGCTGCGTATGAGCAACACATAGCACAGTCTGGCTTGGCTGTCTGATATTCATTGTGCAGCAAAACATGAGGCCATGGATCAAAATGACAGCAGCACACTGGGGTTCATTTAGTTCCACTAAAACAAAGTAAGGCAGAACACAAGAGGGGAAAAAAAGATACTTTGTTCTAATGTGATGTTAATGTGGAACACACTAAGCTAATGAGCTTTAGTAGTACTCAAGCGTGAAGATTGATTGATTTGAGACACTATGAAAGTCTAAAAATGCACTTATTAGTAAGAAGAAGCAACACACACCGTAAACGTGAATACAAAACAATTCCATTAGCCAAACTGAGTAAAGAATAACCCATAATTCACTGTGGCTGAGATGAAGTCGGGAGATGGGAGAAAGGTCTAGAACCGTCACTGCAGTCCTCCACCTGTCGGGGCTTTATGGCAAAGTCGCCAGTGCAAAACATACCGTATAAAAGTCTGCATGGAGATTGCTAAAAAAAAAAAACACCTCAAGCACTTAAAATGCTGCGCAAAAAAAAAAAATCTCTGATCTGATGAGATTAAGATGGAACATTAATGCCTTAATTCTAAGCAGTATGTGGGGGGAAAACCAGGCACTGGTGAAAGTGAAGCATGGTGGTGGCATCATCTGTTGTGGGGGTGTGTATCAGCTGCAGGAACAGGACCACTGGTTGCAGTCGAAGGAAACATGAATGTGGCCGAGTACAGGGATATGCTGGATGAAAACTTCCAGAGTGCTCATGACCTCAGACTGGGCTGACGTTTTTACCTTCCAACAAGACAATGACTCTAGCCACAGAAAATGGCTATCCACCAAAGTTCACCATTCAACATTGTTGGACATTGATGGAGAAGATCTTCACAGAACTGGAGAGGATCTACTTTTGTTCCTTTCAATATGGGGTGCTGTTTGTACATTATTGACAAAAAAACTACTTTAGGAAATGGCTGCACTTCAATAAAAAGTTAAAAAAATTAAATTAAATTTAAAAAAATAAACAAAAGTCTGAATCCTTTCTGTATCCACTGTACCTCGCATGCCCTCCATGAGGTATTGCAGGGCTACAGCGTAGTCACTCAATGTCCACCCTTACTTCTCAGCCATAATTCACTTTACCACCAGAGGTCCTTGTCAAGTGTTTCTTGCATCATTTGAGCCAATGGCATAAGCTATGAATCTGTATTAATAGCACATTTAAATTCAGACTAAGTGCAAGGCCAAATTCCACAGGACTCCTAAAACAAAAGTGCAGCTCAAAAACACAAACATTTGGATCAAATGACAAATCTCCAATGTGTTTTTTTGCTGAGATGGGTAAAAGTGGTGAAATCATTGAGGGAGTGATAACATGAAGGAGCATTAAATGGAGTGAAAGGGTTGACCATCTGCCAGCTGGCATGGAAAGAGCCCTTATCTCCTCCATCCACTGAGCATCTGTACACTGTTGTCCTTAATGGGCTGAATCAAGAGACGGCATCAACGGGCCACAGAGGACTATAAAGTTCCAGATATGCCCTAAATTGTCTTTGGCTTATGTTTTAATGAGCAGCTGTAATGTACTGCAGTGCCTCCGAGTGTAAATATAGGACTACCGAAACGCTGCTGCACAGGCCATAAAACTACACGGACTAAGTGTCTTTGATGTCACGTGTTGGTCTCTGCAGACATGTTTTGAAGTCTGAATTTGTTTTGGCATGTTCTGAAGCCACAAAGTTTATATTTGGTCAAAAGGGGAAGGCTGGATGGCGTGGGCATGACTGACTGTGATAGGGTGAGGAATCTGTCAGTGAAGTAAAACACCAACCCAAAGCATGCTTTTCCCTAAGGTTCAAAACAACTTCTACAATCTGCTCTCAAGAAAAAAACAAAAACTCATTGGTTTAACTAAATATATCCTTAATGTGCCTTCTTCCACAGAACTTGTAATAGACTTGTTGTGGCACATAAATGTTATATCATCGTTCTTCTTCAAAGTTTTTAAGCAAAATCCTGATTCACCAATTTGCCTTACCCCTCCATTTCACCCATTACCCCTTGGAACTGTTACTAGAAGTACGGCATTAAAACTTTCGCCTGTGAAATAGGGCAACCCTAAAGACATCGATACATCCAGTGGGTGGCGGTAATGCACGTAAAAGCTGATGGTGGTAAAAGCAACCACCGATGTCAAGCCACACACAGACAAAAGTGGAGACTGGCGAAGGTAATCCATTGTTTATTGTGCGAGGTCTCTTCTATCCAATAGCATTAATTATCATACAACACCTCAGATTTATGTTTTATTGATTTATCTTGCGACCCTGTGCACTCAGGTGTTGGGACTCTGCTGGGAACCACTGAAACATCGAGCCTCTTAACAGAGTTAATGCCTCCATTATTTATATCCTGCTGTGGTTTGTAAGTCAGGTCTACTCCATCAATGTATTACCACAGGGACTAATGGCGAGGTGGTAAAAAAGTTGCTTGGTCATGTTAAAATTTTGATAATTTGAAAGGACTGATTTAACACAGCAAAGGTCTGAATGAGGCACAGCAGGCTTTATGTCTTCCAGGTTTTTTGTTGACCACTGATGGTGGGGTTGATGTTACAGTGTGGTGACAAATAAATGCTGAATTACATTTACTTGGGTTTAAATTGAGTATTGCTATCACAGATCAACATGTACTTATGTACTTAATTATAACTACAATAAATGTCTCAGAAACTTTTACATTGAAAATCTGAATGGTAATGGTGTGATATTTGCAGGGATCTGTACCAAATAAAGTCTCTAGAATAGGATGTGCAGGCAAAACCTTTCTGCAGCACCACAACATGTAATTAAAGAAATGATAATTTGACATACTTGGCATTGTGCCTCCTGCAATTTGGAAATAGCCAGAGGTTTTGATTAAGGGTTTAGCCTTCATTTTTTCCCCATGTCATAATTTTGCACTGTGAACATTTTCCTGGCTCTTGTTCACAATCACTGTGTGTCAGACACTTGCCGCGTCTTGTCCTCACTATTGACAGGATATTGACGATGACTAATGTGCCATCAGCAGCTTCCCTTGTAATGTAATTGTAAAAGCAAATGCTGGCCGTCATTGGGCTCGTCCAAGTGGTTTGCAGTGGGTGTCAGTTTCCCATTGATCTATGGAGATGTCATTGAGACGTGGCCCTTCAGCTGACTGCATATAATCGAATTAGAAGAGCACTTCAGCATCCAGTCTGGATGAGGTCATCCTCGCTTGTGTTATATTACAACAGCGCTGCTAACAGACTGCAGTCAAGTACACGGGGCAAGAAAAGTTAATGGTGTTGTGAAATGAGATAGTTTTGACTCTGGTTCATCTAGTTCAAACATAAGCTTCAGCTGATTTTAAATCTAACACGGACCCAGACTCCTCCCCTCCCCCACAACACACACACACGTATTTGGTTCTTGACCAATAATTGCATTAGCAGTGAGCATCTGAGTGTGTGTGTGTCTCTAAATGTTAATTTGATCAAGCACGAGTGGAGGCTCTAACAGCTTTTATGTTGCTGATTAGTAAATAGGAGAATGGTTGAGTGACCGCTCTTCCTCACAGTCAATCATAAAACATACTAATAGGGGAAATTAACCCTCTTTATGGCCCTCGTGTTCGGGTCACAATTGGTTCATTTAGTCTTCAACATGACTAAAACTCCCATAAAGCAGGCCCCTGCAGGGTTTTCTGTATTTTTATACAGTATAACGGGGCTGATGTGAAATTTCATTAGCATGATTTTGCAAAGAATCCACAATTTCTTTTTAGTACCTGCACAGTGCTGCAGCTGGCGTTGCTCTAATGTAGAGGTTTAAATCAGATAGAGAGAGATTGTTTCCAATGAGAAATGAATGAATAAATTCATTTGGCGTTACATAGAAAAAAATCAACAATTGAAAAATACAACTCTACAGTCAAATTACTGATAGAACTGTGTCTATTTTCCATTTAGCTAGAACAAAATGTATCTTTGTTTTATTCATCAATATAGAACATAATTTGTTTAAGTATGTATATGTATTATTTATGTTTTAAACATATATTTTATAATTGTACAAGTATGCAATGTAAAGACCGAAACTAAACATTGCCTAGGTCAGTCTTCCGACAATTTCTGACTTCCCTACTCTGATGAAGACGTACAACTTTAAAAATAGTCCATGAATATAGTTTCATTTTTCTGAATAAAAACACATTTCAGAAAACATTACTCAAACAGTAAATAGTGTGTCTGTAGTCATTTGCATCATGTTAAAAAAAAAGAAAAGAAAAAAATGTCTCCTGGACATAACAAATGTATCTGATTTACGAACATTATAAAGGAAATAAATTGGATTATAATGCAACTACCCATCATAATTAAATCTGGGAGAAGAAAAAAAGGTTTCAGAGGCTCATATACACTGTGCAGTGAAAGCAGCTTCAGTGTTCAGAGCCCAAAACACAAGAAAGTAAACCTGAAACATAAAAACACACTTCAGATCATGATTTTGCACATATAGCACCAGTGAAATGTGAGCCAACACGCAGCCTGTGTAGACAGCTGTCCCAACTAAAATAGAATCATGTTCTGCGATTTGCATGAAACGCCCTGAAAAAGATGCAATGGAACAGGGTTCACTACAAACCAGACAGTCCATCTACAAATGCACACATGCTCACACTAGTCTCTTGGTGACCATTACCCTGGACCAGCTGCAAGATCATTAGACCTCCTCCCTGATGTCTGCTCTGCCTTCCTTCACCAACACTGGCATTACATTAGTCCTGCACATGTTAGTAGTCAGGAGGAGTCAACTCCTACAGGTTATTTTGGGATATTAGTATGTAATAGGCACATTTTACGCACAATAAATAAGAAAGGTTATTTTCGATGTTGGAGTCATATTCATTCTAAAGACACAATGTGACTGAAATAAATGGTACATGCAAGCGTGAAAATATGAACACTAACCTGTTGAGGTGCTTACCATGTTCACCATCTTAGTTTAGCGTGTTAGCATGCTAACATAAGTCATTTAGCACTAAACACTAGGGGTCAGAATTAGGAGTCAAATGCTCAACCAAATCCCAACAGATCAGGTTCTGAAGGGCTATTTTTTTAGCCTATAGGAATTGTTTTCCCTGCTTTTTTTCCCCCAATCAGAGCTCATGATTCACTTCAGGACTACGGAATGCACCACACCCCTTTGGAGTCACTTGATTGGCTGATTGTTAATGTGAAGCTTAGAGAGGCGGGGAAGCCAATCCTGAAGGTTTAACATTAGGTCCTTTAGTTCAGACTTCAACATTTTTAACATTAAATATGTATGTCACACAGCTCAGGTCATAATTTTGCTAATGACTGTCAGTGGTTGTGTAAAAGTCTGAGAATCCCATTTTGATCCCACTACTAGTAGGAATCACAGCGTAACTCACAATAGTTGGCCAAATAACAATAACTAATATATGTTTAAAAATGATATTTGGCATGAAGGAAGCATTGCACTATGCTGCAATGTTGATATTTTGGCCTACCTATACTAAATACTGCTTGGGAGACAGATTCTGCTCTAGGTGGGAGCAGTTCTACTGTGCAGTGGGATTGTTGAACATCACAGTAAAACACGCTCAACTTGTAGATTTCAGTTGGAAACCAAAAGCCTGCTGATAACGCCATATGAAAAAGTCCTCGGATTGACTTTCAACAAGACCTTAGGATACATCCCCCGCAGAGCTTTGAATGTCTACCAAATTGCACCTAAATCCAGATATTTTAATCTGGACTAAACCCCGTAGACCAAATAATAGAGATAACTGAAAGCTCTGATATTTTGGGTTAATTATGCTTCACATTTGACATGGTACCAGGAGAAAGGCGAGCCCATTGGAACTGGTGGAAGGATTATTAGAATCGTTGCATTCATGCTGGGAAGCTCTAGTCCTGCCACACTTGACTGCACCGGAACAAAGCCACATAAGCCCCGTCAACACATTAGAACTTATAACTCAAGGCACCTCGCCAATAAGTCACAAAGTCAGAGGGAGCCAAGCAACACCTCACCCTGCTCTCTCGGAATAATCCTAAATTATTCATGCGAATCTCAATGAGGCCGCTGTCACAAGTCAAAAAAAAAAAAAATACGTATTGCTTATGTAAATCCTCGGTGACGAAAAAGGTAGCGCCTGTTACATAACGGATGTAGCCTGAACTGTCACCTTCCTGCATGACGGAGCATCCTCGCTGCCTCCTTTATACCCACCCCGCCCCCCGCCACCGCCACCACATGGCCTCATTCACTCCATCATCTTTCTGCCTGTTCATGTTTGTTCGCTGCGTTACCAACACTGTGTCACATGATGAGGGCTTCGGTCATGAAGTTAGCATGAGGACAATGGTAAAATAACATAATGTTAAAATATTCTTAATAGTTTGATATGTGGTTGAAAATAAGGTCTTTTTTATTTTTACATTTCTCTCCTAAAAATCTTTCTGCATCAAAAATCTTAATTTTTTTTTCCCAAAATTGCCAGATGAGTTGTGAAATCTGCCCACAACTATAATTCCACTCTGTGACCTCAAGGTGCCACTGTAATAATCTAATTTTTTGCAATTATCTTTGACATTATCTATGCCTGGAGTCCAAATTCATTCATCAATTTAATCTCTCATGTCATCTGCATCTGGTCTTTTCTCTCCTAAAATGTAGGATTTCATTTTTTCCACAACCTGCTTAGACTCCGATTGTTGCTGCTTGCAGCTTCATTTTATTTATGGTTTACTCAGGTTTAAACACAGGTTGGTTGAAGAGATTAGGGTCTTCATGTAGATTCTGACTGTTAGAATAAATTTTGTTCCGCAATGTCTTTTTCATTGATATTCAGAAGCGACCAGACCATTGCTTCAGTGTGACATCATTTCTAAAACAAACAAGCGAAATCTGGAAAACAGACTAGAAAACCCACAAGTACAAAAAAAATGAATAAAAAGCCGCTACACACAAAATATTTCATGGGAAGCTAACTTTGTTTACAGAAACATTCCTGCTGAATGGCTGCTGCTCTATGAACCTCAAGATCTCACTTTCATGGCAGTAAACTCAGAGTAATGCTGCAGTGTTCCTATAATCTGCTGCCTTTAAAAATAATTCAGGCAGAACTACAGACCAGACATCACACTTTGCCTTGTTATTTTCAGGCACAATAGAATTTGAAAAGAGGAACTGGACCAATTAAAAATGACAAACAAACAGATGGGGGGTGGGAACATACTCGGTTATACTTTCTGTTTTCATTTAAACATTAATTTTAGCAGTGATTTGTATTTGTTATCTGTTATCCTCATAGTGAGGATTGTGATGTTAGAATATTTGTTTAAATATCATAACTTTCTTTAAAAATACATTTTTTCAGTTAACTTTAACAGTATATAACTAGTATTTTTAGTTTATGTAGCAGTATATAATATTATTTCATGTCAATTGGTGCATATGGACACTATCAGTCACTCACTTATTTTTTATCATAGAACTTATATGTTAATCATACGCTTCAAGCTACTAACGTTATTTTTAAGTGATAAGATGTAACTGGTTGTTACTGAACTTGTCTGGAGGAGGTAAAGTTGTTCTCCTTCAAATTGCCAGCGTCCAGTATTGTTTTGTGTGCATGGCCATTACACTGCTGACATTTTAAATAATAGCCTATTTCATCCTGTCCGTTTCATCTCGTCACGTTGCTGAAATTGGCAAACTGGGTTATGTGAGCAGTGGTTTCTGACCTTTGTAAAGGGCGTTGTAATCTCATCAAAATAACGTACGTTAAAGTTAATGCATCCTTAGACTTAACTGAGGCCACAAAAAAAACAAAAAAACAATCTCTCTTACTTGAGGCAGATTATGAGCCATGTTCTTTCCTCCATTAATCTGTTTCACATTTTATATTCAACCATTGACATTGCTCATTTTTTTACTCTGTTGTTTTACAGGCATTAGTCATCTGTGAATAAGGATACCAGCCAAATACTGCAGCGAGTGAGTAGCTTCTCGCTCTCTCTTCTTCTCTCTCTTGTCTTTCTCCATATTCACGGTTATTGTTTAAATCTATGTGTGAAAAACACCCGTTTACACGCTCGACTAATGCTGCTTTATTTCAGCATCTTCACTTCAGTGAACCTGTCGCTAATGATTTTCTTAGAGACAGTTTCTTCCAAATAAAGTAATGTAAAGTAATGACATTTTGTTTCTTATTATGAAACAAATATTCTATTATATGATGTTCTGGGAAATAGTGTAAGAGTGAGTGCTCTGTACGCAGTTGATTTTTATTACGTCCACAAGTTGAAAAGCCCTTTATGATGTTATACTTTTTTTTTTCTTCTATCAATTTATTCTTTAAATATTTTTAATGTGTGTGGATTAATATGAATAAATAGATTTAATATTATTTCTGGAATAGAATGTAAAGATACTATAACACACACGTTATCCTACAGTTGTATATTGTAAATTATATTTCTGTACTATACTAAAAAAAAAAAAATCAGTTGATACACTGTAAAATTTCCTGCTGCTGGTAATTTACAGTTTTTTCACAGTGAAATTATTTAGTATTATTTATTTCAAATCACCTTGAATCTTACACTCTATCTTGACATATTAGAAAATGCTGTAATGGAGAAGTTATTTGGAGCTGAGTGTTTGCCCTCAGCTTCCTGACAGCAGCTACGGTAAACATCAGTTTATCTGGAGGATGACGGATCCCGGTGTTGAACTGGCATTTTACGCATAAACTTGAGTCCAGCTGTGATGAGGTTCACGACACCAGAGGCCGAGGCAACCCACAGAGCTCATTATGATTTTCAAGCAGCTCCCATCCCCATTTAATTCCACGAGGAACGTGCATGTTTGCTCCTAGATGAGAATTCTTTAAGTGCACAAAGAAATAATAACAGCGGTATAGAAGCTGTTTGGCTACAGAGGGTGAACAGAGAGGGATTGGGGGTAAAGCAATAAAGTGTGTGATTAGAGGTTGCGTTCAGGGCACCGACCATAAACTCAGGCCTGAAACCTCTGCTGCATGTCTCTTCCCTTCCTTCACAGTCATCTCTTCACTATTGCTGTCGAACAACGCTAAAATAAACACCATTACTAATTACTAGTGAAGGGTGATCCAACAAATTACTTTTTCTAACTGGTTACTTTTATAGTTACTAATTCAGTTACCTGTTAGGATAAGTGACTAGTAACGATAACTAATTACTTCTTCAAAGTACCATATTAAAATTGTGTCTAACAATTGCATAAAAAGCTCCAAAATGGTAATGAATCCATAAAAGTGTGGACTGCTCTTGTGGACTCCTCCAAACGTTACTTTTTACTGTCCTGTCTTTATTTGCTATACATGTTCCTTCAATAAAGCTGAGATCAGGTATCACGGGAATAAGTCATAAAATGAATATTTAACGAGGTGTGAGAGCAGTTTTATCCTCATAAATTGTTTTCTATAAATCATTTTAAGGCCATAAGAGGCAAACGTATATATTATATATAAGTTATATATCAATGGTTTAGTTACAGTAGGCTTTACTTGTGGTGTGACAACCCTCCTGTATCGGCCTTCCTGACCAATACGCTGCTTCCTTTTCACATTACTGAATCTCTTGTTAGCAACAGGATTATACTGTTCATACGGTACCTTCACATTGTCCGGATGCAGACCCCCGGGGTGTTTGTCCATGTACTGACACAGGTCTGTGTGCTGTAAAATAAAAGCAGAACGACACAATGTTAACATGTTGGCAGAAAACAGGTGAATTTGAAGCCCTCCGCTCCACTTTAAATCTTTTTTTTTCCTTGTTCTTTGTTTGAGGTTCTCAGGTTTGACATCAAAACTGTTGTAGAGCTAAAGAATACGTCTATAACCCTGAAATGAGTTTGTATTTTAGCACTTTCAGTTCCTTCTTCTGTGTTTTTAGTTAAGTACCTGAAATAAGGTCTGCGGTTAAAACAAGCTTACGGCATTTTTGAAGGGATTATGTTTCCTTCTCAGTCATAAAATATGTCAGTAAATACTTGTGAAGGTTTTGTGTGTGTCCTCAAAATGTGGTTGTTAACAACTGGCTAAATGAGACGATTAAACATCATAATAATGAAGCGGGAAATGCAGATTACAAGTCGGAAGCTTAGTGGCCGTGACGCTGAAGTCATCAGCATTCTACTTCTGGCAAATTTAGTCTTCAGAAATCTGAAATGTGGTGTTCTGTTGTTCCATCATCCGCTGAACAACATGTAGGTATCATGTAGTCTTGTCTAGAGCTGCAAGTATTTGTCAATTCATTGATGAGTTTCCAACTAATACAGTAATCATCAGCTGTTTTGATGATAGATTCGTTCATTTAAGTAATTTTTAAGGAGAAAATGTCCAAAGTTTCCTTTTGGTTCTAGTCTATGCAACCCTGCAAAATGTCATAAGTCATTTCACAAATACATGAAAACTACCTTGCAGGAAATATGCACAAAAATCAGGGACTTGTTAGCTGATGCTCATTATTATCTTAGATTGCATGTAGTAAAATGACAAAATGACACATTTATAACAAAACCTATTTTGCAAACTGGTGTGAAGTCTTCCAGTGTGTTCCCCATAGCAAAGGTCAGTAGGGATCATGGGTACTGTAGTATTTAGTGGAGCAGCAACAATTAGCCGAATAATCCATTAGTTGCCAACTATTTTGATAATTGATTAATCAATTTGTGTAAGTTTTAAGAAGAAATAGTCAGATTGTTTGACATTTTACCCCGTTTCATGAAACAAACAACTAATGAATCATTTTAAATAATTGATACAATAATCAAACTATGAAAAATACATGTTAGTTGCAACTCTACTCTTGTTTGCCCAAAAGTTTATTATCTGCAATAATCCAAAGGAAAAACCCAGAAGGAATGATGTTGGCCAACAAAAGTACATTACCCTGTAGCACTCCGCCATGCTACATCAAACACTGAGAATGCACTTTACAGTGAACAGCAAAACCTCTTGTGCCCAGCAATAATATATTTACTCCACCACATATTCTGGTTGCAGCACAGATGCCCCTTGTATTGTAAAATTCAAAGCAGACTATTTTTTATTAGTCTTAAAACATGTCCGGGGGGATCTTGAGGAGAGGGTGCGCCGGAGTCGCAGTTTGTTGGATTTCTATAAAACGTGAGGTGCAACTTTTTTTTTTTTTTTTACTTTACCGCCCTCACATCTCTCGGAGAAATCTCCCAAGACGTGAGGTGAAGAGTTATTTCTAGCAGGATTTGATTTCTGTCAGCGGGGCTGCGTGCACCGCCTCATATGACACGCGTGCAGCACGGAGCCAGCCTGCCCTTCACCTCTGTGTTTTGTTAGCAGATTGAAGACGGAGGAGGCAGAGGCTCCGAGAATCACACTGATATTTACAATCTCCCACGGCTTCCCACACCAGCAGCGGCGGCGCCTCCTCTGCTGAATTATTCAAAAAGATGCTCCGACACGGACGTGTCTGTCCATCTTACTCAGAGCCCGCTCTCTCTCCGTCTCTGCTTCCGTCCGCTCGCCATTTGTTTTTTTTTCCTTCTCCTTTCTATCATTGTCTCCTCTTTCGCGTAGTGATACATGTCATTGTTTGCATGTCCCTTCTTACCCCGTGTACGCTCATCAATCATTATTAGTTTTTCAGAGCGGAGAACCTTGAAGAGATATTTCAGAACCTGAAAATGCATCTGTATGTAAAATAGCCAGGCTGACGACAGAGAGGGACACAAATCAGGAAACTAGAGAATTTATCAGCAGCCGCTTCATTTGATTCCAAGGCTTGTGTTCAGTAAGAATCCACACACCCTGCCTAAGAAGTAGAATAACTGAGCTAGAAAAGTGTCAAAAATATGTGTACACTACTTTTCTCACTTGTAAGACTTTTTATTTATGTTTGTGAAATATAATGGAACGGAAATATACAAATATATGCAAATATAAGAAGAAAAAAGTCAGAGAAGAACATTAAACGAGTCAATTTCGGTGTATGTGCATTGCATTTCAAAATAATTTCCCAAAAAATAAGTCCAAGGTCCCTTTTCTGGTATTTTGGTCCGCACTGTAGAAGAAGATGAAATGCACAGACCAGTGAAATTTATCCTGCCTGGCCGGTCTGGTGTCTGGGTGCACCCTTCTAAAACCTCCTGATCCCGGAATCGGCCCTAAAGCACACAGAAAGTAAGTCAAAGATAATCAGCGATGATTACCTGAGAAAAAAAAAAAAAAGGTTTCCTGGCCTTTTCCCCCCGCGTTTAAACTCCAGAGCTGAATGGATCCCTGCTCTCGTTCTTCATTTGCTCTAAAACAGCCCGCGGAGCTCCACTCCCATCACAAATCAGCTGAAATCTCCTTTAGAAGCAGAACCTTTGACATATGTAATGCATCCACCTACATGGGGGCTTTCGCTCTGCACCCGGTCCCATTAGGTCTAGGGGGGGATGATGAGCTGAGTAAGCGCGTTCTGGTTCGCAGATTCAGCCTCGCTCAGCACACCGGGATCAAGCACTGCACCTGAATATCAACGCAGACATCTGTCGGCTGTTGTTGTGCCCCCACATTATTTACTCAAAGAATTAAAGTTAAATGCAGTGATATAACCAAGTACAAATGTACAGTTTTAAGGTTCAGGGGTGTCAAGTACAAATATTTCATTATCCAACTTAAATACATTCTATCTATACTTTAACTGGCTTTTTCCTTCTACTCCTTACATTCTAAAAATATCCTTGTTACTCCTAATTATTGTTTTAATGACAACTGTGAAGCCAAAAAAATGATTTTCTGCCAGAGATTGACCTGCTCTCTCCACTAAATTATAACCAAATCCACCATTTTTTCTCTGTTGAAATCCCATTAAAAAGAAAGTAAAACACAAGACATTTAAAATATTTCCCCCAAGTTGAGATTGAAAAATTGTCCCCAAGATATGATATATATAAAAAATTTGAGCTTCAAATCTGATATTATGGAATGGGATGTGCAAGCATTTTTTTTGGGACATCCCAACCAGATTTGAGCAAATCCTGGTCCAATATTCAACTAAAACAACTGTGGTGCAGGAACATAAAACATAAAGATAATTTAACCTTCATCAGATAGAGCATAGATAAATATATGTGTTTAAGTAATGAGTATTTTATATACATGTTATGACATGTCTGGAGAGGATTTTTAAAATATCCAAAGCAAATGATTTCAAATATATCTTTGGGTGCAGCCCAGTCAAATGTCACCCACATCAAACTAGCTGATGTCTGCAGATTTATGAATTAGAGGTCAAGAGCAATTCCGCTTTTCCAAAGGGCTCATTAAGACATCAATAGGAATACGTATCGGTCATCCGTGTCTACAGTATGTGGCAGGGCAGCTGTGGAAATGTACTAAAAGAGTGACCTTGCAAAAAAAAAAATGTCCGCCTGGCTTTTTGTTCTGGCCGCGGACCAGCCAGGCCCTCCAGCGGTTCCTGTGGCACCGAGCAAAGAGGGAAGAAAATAAAAAGGAAAAAAAAATGGACCCGGCCTGTTTTAACATTCTCACAGTGCCCCCGTAAACAAAGAGGACGCCAATCAAAATATCCACAGCTCGTGTTTCTGCGGGCGAATGACTACAAACACGGAGCTCCATTGGCAGGCGGACACACGTGCATGTGCAAGTGCGCTGACCTTCGTTCCCCTCATAAAACTGCGGTTTCTCCCCCATTTTTTTTTTTTTTATTTTACGCTAAAAACAGATCCCCAGCCTACTTTAGGACCTCTGGGTGATGTCAGCGTGGCAGCGCTCGCGCCACTCACCACATATTCGAAGACCAGAGTCAGGGTTTCCTTGGTGTGGATGATGTCATGGAGGAGCACGATGTTGGAGTGCTTCAGGCCTTTCAGAAGAGATGCTGCACAGAGATGGAGAAACACACACACACACACACACACACACACACACAGAGTGAGAAACACACATCACATCTGCATCGATCTCCATCGCCTTCATTAGCCGCGAACATTAGAATGCAACGCAGGCCTCGGTGCATGCGGGGGATTAGGAAAAAGATTAGCACAAGAGAAGGAAATACTGGGTGGATTTATCGCGGCGAGTTCTCACACTCATTTGTCAACACGTTTATGATGTAATGGACGCCGTTAACCGACAGGAGCAGCGAGAGGATGCGTCGGACGAGGCGATCAAGTTTATTCTACCAGCGAAGCTTTTCTGGGTCTTACCCTTAGTTTGGGTGTGATCAGCACATTCTGGGACAGACTTCACAAAAGCCTTTCACATGGGATTCACTTCATCTGAGTCACAGCGTTTAAGGGGTGGGGGGGGGGTCGTGCAAAGAATAGAAGGAGATATGATGATGCGGTGGATTGTGCAGTCAGCGAAGGTTTACACGGTCTCACGGATCAGAGAAAAGCAGTGATCTGTTTTTTTTAGTGGGAAGATTCTGATTTCAGGTATAAAAAGAAAAAAAAACACTGTGCTTCACCAATAAACAACTTTCATTTAGTTTTTTAGAGGTGTAAATATATTTTAGCAGTCGTGGAAGAAGTACAAGTACAAATAAGGCAGTTACATAAGTAAAAATCCTGCTTGAACAATCCTACTTAAATTCAAGTGCATTAGTATTATGATCTTAATGTAAAGTATTGTAGAAAAGTACTGGTTTGGTCCTCTTTAACCCTTATAATATAGTAGGACATATTAATATGAAGCATCAATGTGTGAGCAGCATGTTACTGCTGGAGCTGCTGGAGCTGCGTTGAAAAAAATAAATAAATAAATAGCTTATGATTAGTACAAATAATCTAATAATGATTAGCATTATCTTAATATATTTTATTCCATTTTGAGCTCATTTTGGTTATTATTTATTTATTTATTTTTCTGCCAATGCAAAAATATACTATTAATATACTATTCGTAATAGTTTAGTCCAGCGACTCCCAACCTAAGGGTCAGGCCCCTGCAAAGGGTCAGTGGGTAAATCTCTGAGGTCCTGAGATGACTAATAGGAGAGAGAAGAGGAACCAACAAAGTTCTGATTCAAAAATCTGTTTTCACTTTTTGGAGTTTGTCTCCAATTTTTTTTTTTATTTTTGGAAATATTGAAATCAAACCATGTGAGAATTTAAGATGGGAAAAAAGAAAAAAACAAAGTTTTCTGGAGCTCACAGGCATGTGAAATGTGACCCAAATACACACTGCTGTTTGCAAGTTTGAGACCAATGTAAAGGTCATAACATCCTTTTCTGTTGGATGTGGGATGTAATGTAGTGAAGTATAAAGTAGCATCACATGTTAATACTCAAGTACAGGCACTAAAAGCAAGTCCTTCAGTAAATGTACTGTTACTCTCCACCTTCTGACTCCTGAAGATGCTCTGGCAATTACGGCAGCAGATTTGCAGGAAACCTCAGCCGGCAGACACACCGGTCGTGGCTGCAGAGAAGCCACGCGAAGAGGAATAGTTTCATTAGGGCAGACTGTGAGAGCCGCATAATGAGCGCCGTCTTTATTATGACACATAAATGGGATTTTCAGAACGGTTGCCAATCTGATTTATTTGGCAAACAGAAAGTTCTTTTTTTCAAGGGCATGGCGGGGGTGGGGGGGGCGGGGTTGCGGTGCCTCTGACGGACAGATCCACCGAGAGCGATGGGGGGCCTCATGAATGCATTCATCCTGTATGAAGTACCTAAAGGTTGTTAAAGAAAATGAGATAAGCAGATCAAAGGCAGGACTCTGCTCCATAAGCAGGAGGTTAGCGCTACAGTCATGATACCTCAAAGATACTGTCAACCCCCCACTACCTCTCACACACACACACACACACACACACACCCGGGCCCATCGCTAGTAATGGGCATGAGTGGATCTAGTTTTAATCACACGCACACACAACTCTGGATATATTTATTCACCAGCTGTCTGTAATGCAGCTCACATATTTCTCGCTTGGAGATTCCTGCTCGGTAATTGCTGAATTAGTTCAATTTCAAAGTGCCTTTCTGATCCGCTCACATCTGTGCGTGTGTGTGTCTGTGTGTGTGTGTGTGTGTGCGTCGTCCTGCATGGCTCTAACTTCATCAGGCCTGGTTCAGATCAAACGGGCAGAATCTTTTTCTCATCTGTATTCAGATGGCACTCGCGCCTGTGAAGGTGAGAGTTTGTTCTTTAAGTTCCAGCCAGGAGACTGAAGAGCTTTATTGGATCCAGCAGCAGAAACCGAGCCAGGACCCTGAGCTGCTGTTACACACAGGACGACGACTGGAAGGTCATATGAGAGAAGAAAATACAAGTATGTCTACTGTAGGGCGATGGTTTCATATATATATATATTATTGTTAATAAATATCTTTATCAGGTCAATGTGCCTGGTTATAATAAATAAATGAAAATACATATAAAATGTTTCTAATATAGTTTCATTTTCGCTTATTTTATGCCTTTACTCAAGTCCTATTCTCAAGTACAGGACTGAATTAACTTTTGAGGCAGTTTTTGGTATTTAAATTTATTTCCTACTCTCACAGGGACATATTGTTATTGTTTACTTACTTTTTATCCTATTACATTTACCCAACAGCTTTCAGATTGATATTTTATATACAAATCAAATGATGATGATTTTTTTCCTTGTCCTTTGACCTCTTACAAACAGCAGTGTGTATTCGGGTCACATTTTACATGTGAGCTGTTAACAGCTCCACCAAGAAGAGATTTTTTCACCCTGAACTTGCATGATTTCAATTTAATGCAGAACATTCGCTTCTAAAATGTGTATTTTTTTTTACATTGAGGTATTGCTACTTTTATTAAATTAACTACTGCACCACACTTCTTCCACAATATTGAAACTACATTCTTCTTCAGGTTATGTATACTGTGATCTAACTGCAACAGCATTTTTTAAGGGATCATTGAACTGTAAACAGAGGAAACGAGTTGATAAGATGGACATTTTTTGTTGTGTTTAAATATTTATCATTAATCTTCATTTGCAATCATCCATTAGGTATTGGGACGTGTGGGCTACTGAGCACTGAAACGTAATGGAGCACATACTGAGTTAACTAGTTATGACAGATGGCTGCAAATCCCCTACTGTGAATAACGGAGACGGATGACATCATTAGCACAGTCCTATTTTACATGGTGTATATGCAGTTCTCAGAAGAGTATACAAAATACTATACAACAAACTCTCAATATCAAGAGTTCAGATCATCACCCCTAAATGACACCTGAAAGGATTTAGTCGTGTGCATAATATAAAATGATGCGGCATACTTTTAGATGAGCATAGATTTTTTTAATCCAATCTCAGACGTAGAACCATGCAGTTCATTTCTTACTTTGAAAATACACCAAAAATGAATTTGGTTTGATGTTCTCTGCCGTCGCTGTGGTGAGGTTTGTTCACCGCGAGCCGACACACAAATCAGTTACTGAGCCGTTGTCGATGAAATTAGTGGGACAAGAACACTTTGGAATTTTTTTTTTGCACTGTGTGGAATTTGGCTTGGAGAGTGACTTTGAACTGGAAGCGTGCTGACTGATGACACGTCCACGGGAACACCGGAACAGACAAGAACACGTCCGGCTTCAGCAGAGCACTTCGCAGAGACTGAACAGCAGTAAAAAGTGATGTGGCAGCTGCGCAGCTAGAGCAGCGGGAGGTTAAAAGTTCAGGTTATGCTGTGGGATAGAGAAAAAAAAAAAGTTTTTTTGACACGTTGTCCGACTACGTTGGGAATCAAGAAGCGTTTACGGTCTTGCCAAGCAGCCAAACTCAAAGATGGAAACTGAATCTCCTGGAAGGCATTCGCCGGAGTGGCACTCAGTTATTCACACCAAAAGTGACAGAAATAGCTGTGTAAAGAGTAAAAAAAAAAGAGAAATTCAAACCCTGATACTTACTCACCTCCTCTGGTTGAAGTGGGAGTGAACATTGGATTGACAGATACAGAAATATTTAGACACAAACCCCTAATCTGACATAGGAGCAGTCTGGAGGAAATGTTCTGATGCTGCCTTAAAAGTACAGCGTGTAACATTTAGCAGCATCTCGCTGAACAGACTTGGCAGAAATGTACTATAAATTCAGAAGTGTGTTTTAATTTGTATATAATTTAATCAAAATAAAATTTGGATACACTATCCCCAGAAAGGACGAATCAAAAAATAGGTTTAGAAACACCTTTTGGCATTTTAGCTGTCACTGTGGCCGCCAAAAAAGTGCATAGTGTAACTTTAAGGAGTGTTCATGGTCTTAAGGATGCCTCAGTGGAGGCAATTAAAAAAATGTTTTTCCCCATGATGAGAAAGGGTCCTAACACGTTTCCAAGTGACAGGTTTCATATCAGAAAAGATCAACGAAGCACTTTTTTTACTTCAGAGAGCTCACCTGAATTCCACTAATCCTAAAGGTGCCCTATTGTTCACTTCTCCTGGGTTTAGTTTGACCCCGAAACATCACCAACACGATATATTTGTGGTTTTAAGAACCAAAAGTATCTTCTTTTAAGCTTCTCTCTCTCAAGCTTTAGAAAATACAGGCCATTTTGTGTCTCCCTCATTAATGTTAATGAGCGTCTTCTCTGATTGGCTCATTTGAATGGCTGTATATTAAGAGGTGGGCGGTGACTGTTTAGTTATGACCTCAGAACTTCATGTATTTATATAGCAGTATTTATATAGCACTTACACTGTTTTTTATGATAGAAAACATATAAAATCTCATTTTCTGTGAAAATAAAAGTATCTGCACACATAAACTCTCACCTTCTCTTATGGCCGTGAAGGGCGTTCCTTCCTCCTCCTGCAAGCGAATCACCTTCAGAGCCACGAGTTTCCCGTTCACCCTGGAAACAAGGCATAGGACGGTAATCTGGCAGCTTTTTCTTTTTTTTTTTTTTTTTGGTGACAAGAAGAAAAGAATCTATTAAAATCATCGAAGCTGTAGGACAGCGAGGATTGTTAAGTCAATGAAATGTAATTTAGCGGCAGTGGAGTGAGACCCCGGGGTACAAGGCCACGGGATTACAACTGAACGAAAGCTCACCAATCAAAACTGTTGTAGTACGGCGCAACGCGAAAATCATTACCGAGGAGATTAGGGTCTGTAGAGTTTCATACATTTGCGCCGTGAAACTTTCATTTTCCTAGAATTTAATTAACAAAACCTGGGAGGGAGAGCACCAAACCATAAAAGCAGAATATAACTACTGAATCAGTGAATAAAAACATCTATTGTGAAGTGATTAAAAGAAAAGAAATGACATCGCATGCTGTTATTGCTATTTCGCAAAATTAATGTATTCAGCTACAGCACTGCTGCTGTATAATTAAATGTCATATCCACTGGCTGCATGAGTGGCCCTTATGAACTATAAAGTGGAGGGATTAGACAGTGATTCGGACATGCACGCACTACTTACTTGCTTTTGCCTTTGTAAACAGTGGCATATGAACCCTCTCCCAGTTTCTCCAGCTTCTCATAGGAGTCTGCTTTTCCAAACTTGGGGCTTGTAGGCTGAGGAAAAAGAAACGTATGAAAGACGATATTAAAAAAACGAATGAATTGAGCAAGTAAGAAAAAGAGAAGTCCCAGGAGGACTCCCCTTACGAAAATTAACCATGGCTTTACCATGGGAAATACCGTGGTTTTACCATGGTTTTTTGGGTAACCATGGTTAACCATGGTTTTTTTGTGGTAACCATGGTTATACTATGGTTTTTATGTAGTAACCATGGTTCTACCATGGTTTTTGGATACCATAGTATTACTATGGTTGGTTCATGGTACTTCCAAAAACCATGGTAGAACCATGGTTACTACATAAAAACCATAGTATAACCATGGTTACCACAAAAAAACCATGGTAAACCATGACCCAAAAAACCATGGTAAAACCACGGTATTTCCCATGGTTAATTTTCGTAAGGGTCCACAGAAGACGTTACACGGCGTCTATGAGCCATATTAAAAGCGGAGGCTCGCGGCTGTGTTGCCGGGGAGGTGTCATGTCAGTGAGGAGGAGGAGGAGGAGGAGGAAGCTCACAAAGCCTCTTTGTTAGAGTAGTTTTGCATTTAATTATCAGCCAAGAACTTTTAGACATTTTTTATTTTTCACTTTAAAATTCCAACTTACTGGTGCTGAAGTCAGAAACACTCAGCAACTAACTATATATACAGTGATTCTATATTCTATAGTTGTGACATCACAACTTCATGGAAGTCCTGACGGCTCCATTTAAGTCGTATTTTCCTGAAAACAGGCTGTGTGCATTTCTCTGTGGATTGAGTGTTTTGGGATGTGGGACACCTAGACTAAAATCTAAAAGATATTAACATATACCTTAAAACAAGAAGCCATCTCCAAAAATACAGAGATTGGCAAATTTATTCTAAATTTAGAACTCGTTTGGACCAAAAAAAGACAGTAGATATATTTAATGACAACTTCCTGTACAGTTTTCACAATTGACTGTATTGATGCAACAGATAGAATTGAGCACTTTAGCACTGCATTTATAGAAATTAATTGTCTTGTACTAGAATAGCTGCAACATGTGTCAGACATGACACAACCTTTGACTTTGTTATACCTGAAAAAAAAAAGTTTTTTTTTTTTTCCCATCTCATTAGCAAACCGAGTGCAGACTTCACTAAGTTCCAAGAACTTTCTTTAACAATTTATTGAACAAGCTTATTCAACAATTTGTTCCCTGTGGCTAAAAGTGACAATTAGGGACATTATTAATCAAAGCTAAACTGTAGCATGAGAGTACTACATTACCTAATAATACCTGCGCAAGCAACATACCGGACAAAATATGAAACCACACTTGGATAGAAATTAGAAAGAAAATTATTGTCCCTTAACCTAATGTTTTTGCCGTAATTTCAAAATCAGCCCAAAGCTAACGTTAGTTGCAGTTCATTTAAAAGTCCATTTGTATTGTTTTTTTTGTTCACACAAATAACGATTTTGTGCAAAATACTGAAAAAGAATGATACATTTTAAATATTTAATCCACCTAGAATCTAAAACTAGGGTTAGGGTTAGGGTTAGAAAGTTAGGGTTAGGGTTAGGCATAGAAAGTTTTATTTATTTATTTATTTTTCCGTTTATTTAGGAGAGGTAAACTATCTGGTACCAAATCTTTAGGGTTATACCACATGCCAGTTTCAGCATTGTCCCTAAAATCAAATGATGTTCGCATTTTTATTCTCATTCTCATACGGATTCACTTTCCAACAACTTAACAAATAACTTCTTTTAGTTTGTATTCTAACTTTTCTAACCACTCTTTTTCTCTTTGTTAAACTTCCAACACGCACACGCAAATAAACTCTGCTTAGAATCAGTGTGAAGTATGAAAGTAGGACACAGATAACACACACACACACACACACACACCCCTCTACAGAATGCCTACACCTTGATACAGTCCCTGCAGTGTGCCCTCACTGCTTTATCTCCTCGCTGTTGTTATCGTGCCATCCTCCAAGGCACTAACACGCTCAGCGTTTCTGAACGCTTCTCTAAACAAATTAGACCCCCCCCCAGTGAAACTGTATCCGTGAAAAAACTCGGTTGGACAGCGAGAGATTCTCCTCCTGGCACGGTGGCCCGAGGAGCCCCTCAGAGAGACTCATGGAGCTGCCGCGATTCTCTCTCACAGACGCAGACATCGGACTACGGAGACTCCCTGATCGGAATTTTTTTCTTTCCTCCACAAATACAGTCTTTGATCTGTTTGCAGTGGCCAGTACATTTCCCCCCGTTTATTTAGTCAGTGTAGTGAGTCTCCATGTTCTGCACAGTAAATGGAGATGCTAGTTATAGTATCTGCACAATAATGTTTTATCATTAGAAAATTGAATAATATTAATAACAACATCTTATTCAATGATGTGAGGAACAGCAGTATTTGTAAAGGAATAATACTAAAAACATAATAGGGCAATCTGTTCTGTCATTACGTATAATTCTGCAGCTGTAAAGGATATAAAACTTAACGCAACTCAAAGATTACAAACTCGAATGTAAGTTGTTTGTATTGTTGCCACACCATTGCGGCAATATTCAAAATATGCGTAACGATATGACTATTAATGGAGCTGGGTTGAGTTTTACAGACGGACAGATAAAAGGAAATCACAAACATGTGTAGGATACGTGCACAGCTGCAGATTTTGGGCACTTAAACTAACTGGCGGAGGCTCCAAACACCATTAAAGTCTTTATTAAGGAGGACAGCTGTTTGATTCTGAACGTTATATTACATATTTAATGGCGATACGTCTTCAAAGATGGAAAAACCCTTCCCGTTAAGGGAAAGCTGTAAGCTGGTTGCTGTAATCAAAGTCGTCTGCTATTCGTATTTAACTGTAACAAACAGGAGGGCTGCAACTCATTCATTATCACTCAGCCCAAACTGTTGATTAGATTCTCTGTAAAAACAAATGTAGTGGTTCATTTACAAAAAAAATGAAAGCAAACATTTGCATCAATCTGTTTGATTCATGAGAATGAAATGAAATTATGTACATGGAATGAACGACAGTGAGCTAGTGGAATTAGATTTTCCTCTACACTTAATAATTGATAGCGTGGACACAAGCTTTTTATGTTGATAATTCACAAAAATCAAGCTGTTCCATTTATTTTTTACATTATTTTAAATGAATTTTCATTACCATGAATATCTTTTCCATGTTAACATCCAGTTCATTTTTTTCTCATTTTTGAAGTTTTATAAAAAATACTTCACTACTCTATGGAGTTGATGTACTTAAACAACAATTTTACATCACCACAGTGTTGGAAGTGATGTTTGCAACTAATAATTGTTTTTTAAATCAATCAAAGCTACCTTTTTCAATTAAGTGGTGGTGGTAGGCTCCTGAATTACTCAAAGCCAAAGATTCAACCTCACCTGTCTCTTTTTTGTCTGTTCTAACAAAAACAAGACATTTAACACAATTTACATATATTCAATTTACTACTAGAAGAATAAAGAGACCAGAAGATATTTGGATTTGACAGATGTCAGTAAATTGATTCCTGGTATTATGCATTCAAATATTTTAAATCTGCAGGTTCTCTGTAACAGTCTCAGCAGTAAAGTAACAAGACACCAATGTGTAGCTAGACATTAGAATGATTAGGTTCTTTCTGGTGGCTTTCACCTTCTAACTTGTCCAAATAACATGAGGTTAGTATCTTTGCTTGGGAATCAGCTGATTTTCTCTGCAAGATTTCAGATGGCCAAAGAACAATGCTTCACGTTTTTCCGTGCGAGTGCATGTTTGGTAAACCGTTTGGTTTGCTTGTGTTGCCAAAACAAAAAGGGACAAGTTACAGATTTTCATCATCTGAAACAATTCATTAGTGTCTCGCAGCGATGTTGGCATTCAATCAGTCAAGCCTCATATCACACTTATTAAATCTTACTGGTGTGCGCGTTCATTAGGCAGCCAGAAAATAATAATAACAATCATAAAAAAAAAGAACCACCAAAGGGACTGCATAAAACCTGGAAAGCTCATTTGCAGGATACAAAAATAATAAAAAAAATCATGTTTGCCCTCAATTAACTGTGTGAAACAAAACCGGCAAGTCAATTTGTGTCAGCCAGAGAAAAGAAAGCAAACAAAAACACATGAGAAAAAAAAGAAAAGGAAAGAAATGTAATTAATTTGAAGTTGTGATGCTGCTGTGGAGAAAATATGCCTTTAAAAGATGTGATACTCATTCATCCATCTTGAGTTAGACCAGTCTTTTCATATTGGATGATTATAATGTTTTCTCTTTTTTTCTATATAAATATATATCACAAAAAAAACATGACAAAAAAATGACTTGAAAAGAAAACAACCTCCATCCCTATCTCAGAGCAAGCTGTGTTGCCATAGCAACACCGGCACAACTTATCTCCCACTGTTTATCAACCCAGCCAGAGGTGACTGGCCAAATAGTGTATCATCAGCACCAAAGCTCACTATACCCGCTATAAAGTGCAGGTGTCTGGGTGGAAACCGAACAGGAAGCAGGGTGTTAGCGGAGCTTGAGGTGCCGCTGAGCAGCTGTTTCCTGATACACTTGCTACACTAATCGTCTCCTGGCTCCAGCTCCGCACTTACTACGCAAACTTCAGACCGATGCTGCCATCTCGCTCCCTAAGAGGAAGCGGAGAAGCACATTCGGTATAAGATTGCGCCATGCCTTTAAAGACGTAATTATTAGGCAACCATTAAGGCAGATGGAAGGAAGCCAAAGGCAGGGAACAGCAGGTGCTGCATGTTTACATTACCTTAAACAGAAAAAATTTGACGCCTTCATGCACTGAAACATGAAATTAACAGAAAAGTTAAATAAAAATGCAACTAGAGCTAAAAACTTACTGAAAAAAATGATTTTATCTTGAATTACAGGCATTTATGTTTAAAAAGAAGCGTTTTTAACTGGTGATGCTCATCAAGGTTTAATAATTTGAACTATATGAAATATGATATAAAAAGACAATTTATTTAAAATGAATATTTGATTCACTGTTTTACTATAGAAGACTAAAGAACCCAGAAAATAATCTGATTTGAATAAACTAGAATCTGAGAATTTGGACATTTTCTTCTTACAAATTACTAAAGATTATCAATAGTTGGCAACAAAGTGATTAATTGATGAATCACTGCAGCTCTACTCAGTCATATTAACAACATCTGAAGCACTTAGAATTTGATGCCTTAATGTACTACAAGATATTAACAAAAAAGTGTAACAAACGTAATTTGAACTACAGGTATGTACGCTTAAAAAATGTTAAAACTGGTGATGGTCGTTACGCTTGAAGCAGCTAAATTGAACTATCATAAATAATAAGGCAGTTTTCTTAACTTCAATAAAAGGCAGACTTATCTGTATCTACTCTAGAATTACAGGTAGTGGAGTGTTTCATTATTTGAGCTCCTCTGCACACAACACACTGAGGTCTCGATCTCTTTTGTCCACAACGTAATCGGTATAGAATGCATCAGCTCAGTCTAAGGACAGATTCGTGGACAGTTTACCTTTCTGCAAACCACAGACACGTTGAATGCTAATGCTTCAGACATGGTCACATAGTTCAGACAACGATCCTCTTAAGTTTCACTTTTCTTAGCAGGAAGAGACGGGTTGGGTAGACGGCTTAATACTTAATGCTTACTGGCTTAATTCATGAACCGGGGTTGGTAAAGTTGTTCGACACCACTGTTACGCTGGCGTTTAGTGCCATCATATCAGGCATTTTAACAGCATTCATTTTACTTGGAACTTGTCCCACCATGTTACACATTAATCTTTTTAACTCAAATCATGTTGGCTCACTTACCCACACAATAAACCACAGTACGTATCAAAAACTTACTGATAGTCGGTATATCTATTGATGACTGGAAAAAAGTGTTTGTTTCGTTGTTTAGTTCATAAAATGGCATAAAATGTTACTGTTTCTCAAAGCTGAAGATTTAACCTAAAATGTCATTTTTTTGTCCAACGAAAAGATCCTCAGTTTACCATCATAGAAGACTAAAGAAACCAGAAAAAAAACACATTTGAGAAGCTGGAACCAATGTTTTTCTTAAAAATGACTCAAATCGATTCATCAATTATCTCAATAGTCGGCGAATCAACTCGTTGATTAATGAAATAATCATTGCAGCTCTTGCAGAAATAAGCACATAACATCCTTTAAAAACATACTGCAGCAATAGAAATTCTGTAGACCTAAAAAAAAAAAAGTTGAGGAGCACTGTTTTAATAAAGTTCTCTAATCTTTCTCATTAGGATATATTAGGATGTATTTCAGACCACTAATTGACAACTGACGTCTTCACCAGGTGCATCTCTTTATGGTGGTTGCCTAGTGTGATGTTTTATTATAGGAAACTATGACGCCACGGTTAAAGATAATGGCAGTTTTTAGAGAGATATTTAAAGGCCCAGTGGATTATTGATCATTTTCAGGTGTACTCACAGAACTGGGACTGGAATGCCGACGCAGTTTGGGCGACTCCTTGCCGGCGGATGAGCTCTTGGCGTTGATGCAGGCATTGTTCTCGGAGTGGACCCTCTTCACCTGGCTGGCGGGCTTCTCGAAAGGGTCGAAGCCGCTCTGCGTGCGCTGAACTCTCACCTTCTTGTCCTCAGGGATGGTGTCCAGGGGCTTGATGACCGAGTCCGATCCCTGGCAGCTGCGTGTGGACATCTTTGTGACACATATCTGTCAAAAGAAAAGAGAGATAGAGGGAGTGAGTGAGTGAAGAAAAGGAAAAATGATTACCAGTGTTCAGCCAAGAACCGAGTACTGACTGTGCCCCCGCCTTCCAGATCCTGCCTGTTTTTTCATCTCCGTCCGCCTGGGTCTCTTCCCTCCCTGTAGAGTCTCGCTGCTACCTCTCTGCTAAGACGAGAGCCTTTTTTTCCCCTCCATCTCTTATTTCTCTGATCAAAACAGCTCCAGCCTCCTTCAGCTCCCCTGTGCAGACTCGGTCTACCGCTGCTCGCAAACTAGCACATTCGCACAATTCCACCTTATCTCTCAAGACACATCTACGTATCCATAATATTTCTTAAACATGCTACATGTTGTCTGGCAGGAGCCCACTGGGCAAACCAAACCTTCCCTCTATAACCCACCCACCCACGCACATACTGTCCATCTATTTTCCCCTGAAGACAAAGCACCTTACCAGCTGCTCCTCCACCGTGGACTGTGTATGTTGGACACAAAAGACGCAGGCGGCATGACATGTTTTGCCACGGATGGCTCCCTTCAGATTAAATATTTAGGCCCGGGCTCCCCTGCAGGAAGAACTTCTAATTACTCTAATACACAAGAAGGAGTCGTCTTGCAGCTCCTCTACATGAGGCCAGGTTTCTTCCCTTATCTCTGACACCAACATGGCGACTTCTTAGAAAAACAATATGAAAACATCACACTGATGGTCACTTCATGTCGATTAGTTTACAGTAATGATGCCATGCCCATATGTATGGGGCAGATGTTCAAACAACTTGAATTACTGGAATTTACAGATTCTCTTGTATCACAAAACTGCAAAACACAAGATGACAAATGTATCTTGTTTGTAGATTAAGATTAAAATATATTAATCTGTAGCTTTGTAATGCAGTAGTTTGTTCATGAAAGTTCAAACCAGTCATTCAGAGAAAAGTCAACTTTTAATAGTGCCATTTAGTCAACAACTAGTTACCAGCTATCACTTTCGCTTGGCCAAGCATATGGTGTGTAGTGCAGATGCGTGGCCATCTATCACCATCTATCTGCTCCTTCTGCTTTGTCTTTAGATGTCAGTGCATGTATTAACCGCACTGTTGTGCGCTATTTAATCAGGCAAGTTTGACTGAGAGGAAGCCTCTGTTTAGCAAGAAGGCCCTGATCACATTCACACACTCATGCCAGTCTAACCTGGAACCTGCCCAGTATAACCACAGTCTGACCTGGAACCTGCCCAGCACAATTAAATTCTGACCTGGAACCTGCCCAGTAAAACCACAATCTGACCTGGAACCTGCCCAGTAAAACCACAATCTGACCTGGAACCTGCCCAGTAAAACCACAGTCTGACCTGGAACCTGCCCAGTAAAACCACAATCTGACCTGGAACCTTTTTGACCTGATGATGGTCAGCTTCATTGGGGTTAATGACTTTGCTCAAGGACACCTCAATGGAGGTATTGAGGAGACTTATCCTTCGAGTTCAGAGAATAAACCATTCACTTCTCTAACCTTTAGGTCGCCACTGCTGCAATTCATTTCACTAAATCAGATTTAGAGACCAGCCTATGCTGTAACCTACGAGAACCCAATGTACTGACTAAATGAATTGTCCCTCCTCTATTTTTTTTTCCAGGTTTCCGAGACAAACTTTGCTTCAAATTAAGCAGTGTTCCCATTTCTATCCAACTATACATAATAACTTTTCAAGCATAAATAGAATGGAAGCCCGCCAAGAGAAGAAAATGTCTTCGCAAATGAGCATGTAAAATGTGCCAGAAATACTCGAGAGAGATAGAAGGGGGAAAAAAAAGAAATGAGCAGTTTGAAAGCATATATGGTAATGAGATAGAAAAGCTGTCATAAACATGCAGCGAGTATGTCCTCAGTGACAACAGCTATCATCTGGAACAGCACATAAAATAACAAAAACAAATACCCTCATTTAGGATCCATCACAATACACGGCATCAATACTTGATGAGAGTGTCTGGGAAAGATGTGATTCAACAAGGCTTCAAGCACTCCACATCAGAGACACATCGGAGTTTTCATGATGAAAAGGTCACAACCCTTCTTCCCTGCTAGGAACACAAAGATCAGCACTGCCTGAACACTGCCTTTATGAAGAGTTTCTGAAATCCATATAACCAATATGTCATTTTCCATATTAAATTGTCTCAAATATGACTGGACCTATGTCAAATATTTTGTTGCGTTGTCTACTTTCATTATCCCAAATGTTTCCAACAATTTTCAAAACTAGAGAAATTTGTAATTTTGACATCACATGGTTGCCACTCAATAATCCCTATGTGCATCAGTCAACCTGAAGCCATCATTAAATTGTTTTTTAACCCGTTTTAAGCCACAATATATATGAAAAATATATATTTTTAAGCCTTGGTTGTATTTTAAAAGTGAGGCTATTATGAAAAGTACACTTCTTATATTTATTAAACATTAGGGTCTCTAGTGTTCCTGTTAACACACAAGCAGTGAAAAAATGTTCTGTTGTCTGGCCTTCTCTGTAGTAGTTTCATTTGGAAATGGTTCCTGTAGTGATGTCACAACAGGAGTGGAAGTTAATAGTAATCACCCCCTGGGTCCATGTAGCCAGCCCTTCTTTCCTGAGTGCTTGACTTTCATTAATGCTACTTGCTTTCTGACAGTGCTAGACCAATAAAAACAGAGTGGGATTTCTGTAGGGAAAGGGGGCATAAAAATATGCAAATTGGTAGGAACAGTCCCTGAAAATGTAAATATTAAAGTGTGAAAATGGCCTTTAAGTCATCAGATAAACAGGGCGAGCAAACATTAGCATATTAGCAGTGCCAAACAGCCTTTTAATAAAAGACTGGACAGGGAAGCGGAGGAGGCTTCTGAGGATAATTTGACTCTCAGTAAAAACCTCCTGAATGTCTGGGTCCTAAGCTATTAGAAACACAAGCTGGGCTAATGTTGGCGACAGCTTGGCTTTCAACCACTCCAGAGGTCCTGTGTTCAAAGAACAGTGTCGGTGAAACAGATTTTTAATGTAAAACACCTTTAATGACGGTTTCAAACAACAGTATAACAACACAAAGTATCCTAATCTCCAAAAACTTCAATGATAATCGATGAAATCATCATCCTTATTGTTTTGATTGATGAACCCCTTTATAATGTGTGTTTAAAATTCTTGGTCACATTTAAAAAAAAAAAACGAACAAGTGATAATGTGTCAATTCTATTCAGTTTCAGACAACAACTGCACGCACTTAATCCCTGGTTGATGGAGAGTTTTCCAATTAAGGTGATTTTTTTCTATATATTGTTATATTCCATTGCAAGACTTAACAGTGTATTTTTTATACGTCAGTATTGCTACTGATAATGTAGAGCATCCGAATACCTCCTGCTCCACTGACCACAATTGATCTACATTTGACTAATGATGCACATGGACATACTACTCTAAGTATGTGTTTGGTTACCGAGAAAGTGCAAAAGTATACTTTAATTACCGTATCCATTGATTACACTGTTACAGTACCCCTGTACCACTGAATTTGTGGCACTACTGCATCTGGCATGAATGTGCTCCTTTTTTATGAATAATAGTTACAGTTTGGGTAGGTTGTTGCATGCTCCCTCGTCCCAGAGTGTGTTTGGAATATGATATTCCTCTCTTAGCTAGACTACAGTTATATAGCACACCTGTGCCAAGTTACAGTTGCTGCTTTACAAGCTCACAAAGAGGACCCCCTCAGTATATTGACTGCATGGGGAAACGATTGTACTGTGCATTAAAAAGGATTGATCTTAAACCACATGCATGTTCCACAAACATATCATTATCCTTTGCACCTAAATGCTTGTATATGAGAACAGAAAGCCTTGAAGATCTGCCATCTACCTGCAGCAGTTTCTGAAACTGAGCATGACAAACAACTTGAAATAATCAATGGATACATAACTGAGTAGTTGGAGAGATAATAAGCTGTTGTGGAAACAGTGGAGTCATGTGACCAGAGAAACTGGATGAGGCTGGGAGGACATCAATGAAGTTCCAGCTGCAAGGGGAATTGCCAAATCCAGACAAAATGATCAAACACGTGCTGAATATAGAATTAGTCTGGTTTAAAATTAGAAAGCAAACAGATCTCAGGCTTTGTAATAAGGTCACAAAAACCTGACAAGGATAAAATGGTTTCAAAACGTATCTGCACTCTGCAGACAAGCTGCTGCAGCACTAGCGAACAAAAGTCGATTTCCATCGCAAGAGATCATGGTAAAGGTAGAGGGTAGGAACTTCTACAGGAACCAACCTCTTAATGGGTACTTTCAGTGTCTGTACTGCATAGTAGGATCCCTCAGTGGGAACCACTCCTCTTCTTGTTGTTTCAGCACGAGAAAGAAAGTGAAAGAGTGAGAGGGAAAGTGGGGAAAGAGCGAGAGATTAACATCCCAGCAAATAGGTATTCCGTTGGCCCCCGTAAAAGTTCCTGTAAATAGCCCTGTTGGGGAGGTTCCTGCCGTGAAGAGAAACATTAACAGGGCTGGCCCCGTAAAATTACTCTGAAGTTCCTGCAGTGTAAACGTGGCTAAGCATCCCTCGGCAGGATTGACAACTGTGCTGGAAAGCACCTTGTGGAGCAGGGATTTACTCCTGTTCATTGTTATCTTTAGTATTAAAAATTTGCATACAGCAACCGATCCACATATCACTCCCAGCTGCTTCAGACAACCCTACAACAGAAAGTTGCTGTTAAAGTTAAGTGTAGAAGTAGAGAGTAGTGTGAAAGTGCTCAGTTATCTGCATTCCTCATCTCATACAATATACGTCACCAACATGTATGCACAAGTGTACCTGACCTGATGTGTTTTAACTTCTTTTATCAGCAAGAAAGAGTCTGATTACATCTCCCTACAGAACACAAAGGCATCATGTTGACGTTAGCTTGACAAGCAGTGGCTTAATGTTAGCTTTAGGGATTCATGGTTAATGTTGTAATGTTGTCTCCTGGGTCTCCAGGTTAACATTTGCTTCCGAGGTTCAAGGGTAATATTGGCTTCCAAGGCTTTGGTTTATGTTAGCTTTGGGGACTCTGGGTTAACATTAGCACCATGAATTCTGGGTTAACATTAACTTCAGAGGGTCTGGGTTAACACTATTTTCAGAGGTACAGGTTCAATGATTCAATGCTTAAAGCTTCAGGGGCTCTCAGTAACTGTAGTATGGGGGGTTAAGTTAACAATAGCTTCAGGGGGTCTTGGTTAACTTTAGCTTCGGGGTTTTGGTTAACTTGAGCTTCAGGGGGTCTTGGTTAACATTAGCTTCAGGGGGTCTTGGTTAACTTTAGCTTCAGTGGGTTTGGGTTAACGTAAGCTTTACGGGCTCTGGGTTAACATAAACTTCTAAGGTCCTGGGCTATCTTCATGGTTAATGATAACTTTAGAGGTTTGGGGTTAACATTATCTTGAGAAGCTTGGGGCTGATTGAGAGTATGTCCTAATGTCATATAAATGTCTAATACGTCACTAGTTTTACAACAAACTGCAACTTTTGTGACAAAATTATTTATTATTTTGATATTGACCATTATCATGTGTGATTCATGGCCCATTTAAAACAGTATTAAAACATTTTACCTTTGCTCTCCAGCACATTTCACTAATACCGTAGGCTTGTCGGTCTACCAGCCAACTGCATCATCATTACGCCATTGACACATTGACAAGAGAGCAGCACATATTTAGAAAAACACTAGTTATTCATTCGTGTGAAAGCCTCATTGCCTGCAATTATGATATTAAATCAGCAGGCAAAGAGGAGATTATCTGCGGATGATACCCAGCCAAGGCTCTCTCTGCTCCAGCTGATATAATGAATCTATAGAAATACAGATACACGATCTGGAAGAGGCAAACCTTTATTCCTGCAAACACAATCAAAGCTCTGTGTGCACATGTAAGCCTCCTGCCATTTTAATCTCTGGGAACTTCTTTACCAGACTCCGAGCCACTCTGCATCATCTCCAACTGAGAGCTATGGATGGCCCTCTGCATTAATGTGGTGGTTACATCTGTGGAACATCCTCAGGGCTCTCCACGAGGAATAGCAAACATCTGTCACTATAGACACTAGATAAGATGCTTTGCTCAAATCATGCACCACTGTGTAACTTATATCAAGTGTAATGCAAATTGAAGTCCCCAGTGCAGGTCTAATTTTCAATGAAGTAAGAGGCATCTTGTGTTCCAGCAGTTGGAAATAATATTCATAAAAATCAGAGGGAAAAGTCAATGGAATTCCAAACAAGGCAATCAAAATGTTCATGAAGGAATGAGACAGGAATTATCATTCCAGTTTTTAGGCTTCTTAGGTTCTCTATTTCCATCAATAGCCGATTAGGTCTCTCCAAAGTCTTAATACTCATTTTGGTACACAGTTCCTAAAGCTGTACTAATCACTATCCACATTTATATCAATTTTTACAGATAAAATGTCAAGGCATTTTTGTTTTTATTATTTGTTCTATCTCTATCGTAAAGCTCTTTATTGTTGAGCTTCAACTCAATAGTGTTGAATTTTGAAATATCACAAACAGTAAAGAGTATTGAAATGAGACATATTACAGCAGGGAAATGTATTTCTGAAGATGTAATAATGAAACACAAGGGTATTAAAGCACCTATTTATGATTTAAGATACAGTAACTAGTCAGTTGAATGAACCTGACTGCAAACAATAGTTTTACTTGGGCAAATGAAGAATGAAAACCGATTGGTAATTATTGGGTTGTTGGATTTTCAGGATAACAATAATGTGTGCTAAATAATGCAATTCGTGTTTGGAGTTGTAAAAGAAAAAGCTCCAGCATAGCTCCATTTTAATTTTTTTAACAAAAATCTGTAATAAATGACTGCAAAAAAATGGAAGGCACACAATATCCTACACTCATGGAGGTAGTGATGTTAGAAAGGGGAGAAAAGGTTGGTAATGAAGGAGAATAAATGTTTTCATTGAGCTGCTGAATGAAACAAGACCATTGAGAGGGAGCTGGCTGCCATCAACGAAGACAACAGGAAGTTAGAGTGACCACCAGAAAGAAAAAGAGGAATACAACTCATGAATGGGTCTCTGGTGGAAGAAGCTTAAGGAAGAGCATGGAAGGGGAGAAGAGGAATGGGGAAAAAAAGGGAGAGGAGAAAATCAGTCGGCTTGAAGGGCTTCTCTGACAAAGACAAAGAGGTCAGCAGGGCCAATACGAAAAGGTGAGACACACCATTGCTCACATTAATACCTTGGACCTGCTGACTAAGACTGGATCAGCCCTAAAATAGAGCGAACTGGCCTGTGATCCAGAGAAAAAACAACAAAAGCTGGCTGAAAGGGAGGAAAGTTTCCAGAAGGAATGCTCAGAGTATTACCAGAAAAAAAAAACGCTCAGAGAAGGAACAGAGCTACCAGGCGGAGTTTTCTACAATGTGCGAGAGTCGGGAGAGCAGATCACAGCAGTGGAAGAAGGGAAATAGCGAGCTGGAGGAGATGCTGCATACCAAAGACAGGATTTGGATCCATGAGGAGGCAGAAACAAAAAGAGCAGATCCAACACCTCACAGAGGAAAACTTCCAGTTTGAGGATTGCTGCCTCGCTTATCTTTTTCATTTACCATCCAATTTAAGACTTTAAAACTGAAAATATGTGATCTTTTCTCCTTCCAGGAGGACATAAAGAAAGAGAAGAAGAGAATCTGGAACAGGGGTCCCTAAATAGGAACTCCTCATCTTCATCACCCCTGTAGCCCTCCTACCCATAGTGCCCTTCACCCCCACAGAGAAACCAACCTGGTCAAGACCATGGCTGCAGGCTATGTGTATAGTATTGTAAATAAGTAAATATATATACATTTTCTTGGTATATTTTATGGTTTTATGTTGATGATGTTGTGTTTAAAAGTGTAACAAAAATAATTATAATATATCAATGATTTATTTTATTGCTTCATCCTTGGCCTAGGTGATTTGGATTCTGCTTTAATCAGAATCCAAATCATGATCAGAGAAACTGAAACAATCAAGGTTTCAGTCAATGATTACGTAATAGATTATATAATGAAAAACAATATTTAAAAGAGTGTAGGACTTAATGTGATGCTCATGCATGATGCCAGAACCATTTTTA
The DNA here is from genome assembly GCA_036785175.1 of Eupleurogrammus muticus. Taxonomy (NCBI): domain Eukaryota; kingdom Metazoa; phylum Chordata; class Actinopteri; order Scombriformes; family Trichiuridae; genus Eupleurogrammus; species Eupleurogrammus muticus. The sequence goes on along the minus strand of JAYKQN010000018.1, from coordinate 16,472,243 downwards.
TGAACCATTTACCCCCGCTCATTTGGTAATTAAGTAACGTTTTAGTTGCTAGGTTGTTAAAAAAAAAAAAAAAGCCTGTCTTAGTCAGTAAGAGTGAATTTTATGAATACATGTTCATGAGTTTCTAAAGTCTGCAGTTATAATGCTGATAAGTTCTTGATGTAGGACACAGATTCACTGACACACTGGTCCAGCCATCAAAGAAGGGTGTGGAGTATCTTTCATTCTATTAAGCCACCAGCAACGATTTGCATGTCATCTGGAGTTATAAACTTTAATACTGACAGATCGTTCATTAAGTATGCAGTTGATAAGTAATTAAACGTAATGCAATTCAGATGCCCTGCAGCTCTTTATCCATAAGGTCAGTAGTCAATTATTCTATACTGAATGATGTCGTACCTGTTAATAAAGTCATTAGTCACAATGATAAAAAATATATATATATATATATATATATATATAGAGAGAGAGAGAGAGAGAGAGTTTTCATCCCTGTCTCAAATGGGTCTTAATTTTCTAATGTTCCTTTGGTTTTAGGATTTTTATTTCTTCTGTATGAAAAGTGCCAGGTACAAAGTACAACTAAAGTATCATTATCATTATTAATCATGTTAAATGTTACATATTTGGTCTATAGGGTGACTTTTGTCAGTCTATCTGGATTAATTAAAGTAAAATAATGAATTGAAGTAATTGTAAAGCAATTTTCGAAGAACTCTTGCAAAACCTTTTTTCCAGGTTATTTCCTGACAGTAGGAACCCTCACTACTCTGTCTGAGAGATACGCGGGGCACAGACACACAGACGCCCCTTGCTTTACAGATACATAGCTAGATTACCACTTCTTCAGATAATTAATACCATAAAATAATCGATTAATCAAAATATGTAATTACAGTCATAAGTAATAGTCTATATTTCATAATAATACTAATATTTCTCCACATTTGTCTATATTCGTTTCGTCTCTTTCCGAGACAGGAAAGCCCCACGGCGGATGCAGAAACACCATATTGATTCTGGTTAAAGGACACAGTCCTTAAATCACTACTACCCCATCCTACTCGCATCCATCCTCTTATACACAACACGCACATGCACAGACATAAACAAACAGCGATGAACTGTATTGTTTTCTTATCGATAATTTATCGTGGGCTGCTGCAGTGACCCCATTGTCCCGCAGGGATCATTTAAGATTCATCATATCTTGCAGATGTCATACGGTAATGGAAAAAAGAAAAAAAAAAAGAAAAGGGGGTAGGCGGTAACGCAGTGGGCAGGCCTGAGCTAATGCGACTATCTCCAGAGGAGTAGTTACTGATGACATTAGTTTGAGCGATGACAAGAACCACAGAGGCCATAAAAGAGCAATCAGCCATAAAAAGCCTACTTATGTTCGCTGCTCACTCAGAGCCATCAGCCATGTTAACCTGGCCGCGCTCAGGGCTCACTCACTGTGTGAACGCAGGTCGCCGAGACAAAGCAGGGACCTATCCGCTTGCCCGGGACAGTGACATGATACACAACGGAGGACAGACTGGAAAAAACACCTCATCCACCTCCCTGTCCACAAAGCCCTTTGTGTTCTTGAATGGCACATAAAGCGGTGTTGGGGAGTCTGCATCGTTTAGTGATACTAAACGCCGCTGAGTGTCAGGCGATCGAAGTTGATGACACCCAAGGCCGTTCCACGCACTGATGAAGACTGTCAGATGTGGTTCAGAAAATTCTGTAAGGGTAAATGCAAACTTAATTTAAAAGTGTTTGAAAAGTCGTTTGTAAAAACGGATAATCTGTGGTGTAAAGAAGTTGCAGCTAAAAAGTCCACAAGTATAAAGCAATTTCTCAGAGACCACAATGCAGCTGCACGAGCATAAAGCATAACCCTGGATGCCAGTTGGTGCAAAATGCAAAAAAAAAAAAAAAATGCATGATTTGTTATTTTGTCTTAAAACAAACCATCCATCCATCCATCCATTTTCTATCCCGCTTATTCCTTTTCAGGGTCGCAGGGGTCTGCTGGAGCCTATCCCAGCGCATTTTATGGCGAGAGGCAGGGATACACCCCAGATGGTCGCCAGCCAATCGTGGGGCACACACACCATTCACACACCATACACACACACACTCACACCTATGGGCAATTTAGATTTGCCAATTAACCTGAGCATGTTTTGTATTGTGGGAGGAAGCCGGAGTACCCGGTGAAAACCCACGCAGACACGGGGAGAACATGCAAACTCCACACAGAAAGGTCCCAGACCCAGGCCCCAAGGCGGTCTTGAACCTGCGACCTTCTTGCTGTGAGGCAACAGTGCTACCCACTGCTCCACCGTGTCGCCCCTAAAACAAACCAAACAAATGCAATTGTTTATTTATTTATTTATTTTTTTGTTTGTAGTTTTTAGGGTTTGTTGCCATATGACAGTGGAAAATAATGAACATTTTACATTGTAATACCAGTAATGATAGTGTAATAACATTTAACATTTAAAGCTGAATGTTATGTCAGTTATGATAGAATGCAATGTGGGAAGACTTACAAAGTGCATTACTATAACATGCACATGTAATTCCTAATAGTGTTTTTACAACTAACATTCAAATGTGTAGCTGTCAAATTGATGGATTGGAAAACATGACTATATTATTTTACATGGAGGTGGAGCCTGGCTTGATACAGTTTACAATCTGCTTGCCAGGCCAACAATTCCATGAGGACATGGTTTTGCCAAATGGAAAGTGACACACCCTAATGGTTTTACATCATTTAATGTTCACATGCAGTGCAAGCAATTACATAATAATGAACTTAACCAACCTATTCTTCAGTATTTATATCTTTTCCTGGTGACATATGTCAAAGATACTAGTGTCCAGACTCCTCCCTATGAAGAAGGAGGAGGCTATTGGTTCTCTTATGGTCCCACTTTTCAATACAATGCATTATAATGTGATTTATTGTGTGTGTGTGTGTGTGTGTGTGTGTGTTGTAGGCATAAAATGCGCCATATGGAAAGACCCACTTCTTCACTTCACTGTGTCCCTTGCAGTCACCGAAGTAGCATTAATTAAAAGTCAGTAATGTAAAGTAATGTAACTATTGGAAAATATTCTGGAAAAGGAAAAAATTGCATTTAGACAAAAAACTCTATGCCTTCATAAGAGATATTCTCAATTTTAGTAAATCTGCATAGAAAACTCTTCTCAGTAATATTTTACATCTCCTCTCTCAAGCTGTCTCATTGATATTAGCGAGCCTCACATCTGATTCGCTGACGTGAATGGCTGTGAATTGTGACATAACAACTTCATGTACTTTAAGTCTCATTGAAGTCACAGTTTCTGAATACAGGCTGCATGCATTTTCTGTCTGGATTAAGCATTTTGAGACATGGGACAGTAATATTAGAAGTTGTTATAATATAATCAAAAAGATATTAACATCTCGCTTTCCACCATATGAGACTTTGAAAATAGATAATTAAAAATGAATTAAAAAGATTAGGCATTGATGACAGCTGATGATAACAACATTTCAATTTATTACCCACATTAGTCTCGTCTTCCCCAAGGGGAGCAAATAAAGTTAATCTTAATCCTATGTTAATATTAATAACAATAATTAGAATAACCACATATTAAATATTAAAAAAGCAACTTAAGGAAGTACTGCAGTGTCCAATCGAAGCTCATCTTGGTGTGAATTATTTAGATTCTTTAACACGCTAACCCCAGAAAGGTTCAACCCACAATCCTGCTGCTGCTGCTGCGACGGATCGTGTCGTGTAGTGGTGGAGGAGAAACCTTTATGAGATTTACACTCCACTATCTCGACACCTGAATTACAAATAGGCAACTTCGCTAATGTGCGGTGACTGACTGATCAGCCGAAATCTCAGTTTCATGAGACGTTGCATCTTCCAAAAAGACCACACAGCAGAGCAATAGCACTGGTTCCATGGAAAATGTGCTCGGGTCCAGAGGATAAACAAAGAAAGCCTGTCTGGAATTACAACAAACAACGCCAGTCAGAAAGGAAGCCTGGTTTGCTCATTTTGGTCACAATTTAAATCCAGCATTTTTTTTAAATCCTCAAAGATCCGCTCCCAGAATATGGTGACATTTGATGAAAGGATGCAATGGAAGAATCAAATAAAGATCAGATGCTATCATAAGGCTTTATGAGATCAGTAGATGTATAGATTTACACCTTACACCTTATAAATATGGAAATCTTATCTTACTACCACATTATTTTTTTTTATTTGCATTTTACATTTGATATGTTAGAGATAAATCCTTTCAGACAGACTTTGACTTTCAGGCTGAGGGACCCACAAGAATTTGAGCCTCATCACTTAATAATCTGTGACGTCTACGTTTTAGGAGCTCTTTTTCTGATGAAATAATATCATTTGCTTTTTGGCTTCTCTTCATATCCCATTGGCCTCCCATCAAAGCTCACGTCTCCCTGCAAGTCACTCTTATTAAGTGCTACCGGCTAAATGAAAATATGTAAATGCGTTCGGTTATTTTGCTGCTGTGGCTCCGGCCTTCCTCCTCTTCATCATTTCTGACCAGCAACCTTAAGATATTGTAGGTGTGAATGTACTGATGTGGTGGAATAAAATATCCCGACGGCCAACTGATACTGCAGATAGGGACTCTATGTTACAGCGGTGTCTAAATCTGTGAATAAAACAGTGGCTATTTTCTACTCTGCACCGGAGAAATTACACAGGAAGTGGTGTGTTGTGACCAGCTTCAGTAGGGTTCACACTCGATAAATCAGCAAGTGACAAGGGAGCAGCCCTCGAAAATGAACCGCATCCGGCACAGTTCCGATTAGCATATTTGTTCCCTGTTTCTGAAGCATATGTTGTGTCATTGAGCCTGGAGTCTGTATAAAAAGACACGAATCTAGCACCTGCATTTGTCTGAAGTGATGTTTTGACACTTGTGTGTGAAATACGCAGGAAATGTTGACTCCGTCACCGACAGTAGTTTAGCATCTGTCTCCTCTAATGCTGCGGAAAAAAGAAACAGAAATTATGATTTTACCATGTGAGACCTGATTACTATTATTACTATTACTTGCTTGTCTTGGCCTGGGTATTATGTGAGTTAGAGGGGTGTGTATTAGGTAAGTAATTACATAATTCAAAATAAAATAAAGATGCATAGGTTAAGTAAACTATAAAAACAACACTAATGATAGCGCAATATCGATATTAAAAGTAACTTGGAATTTAATATTAAAAATATAAAATATGGTAAATTCCCAGTACATTCACTAAATGGAACTTACTACTGGAATATCATACACAGATTATACTCGGCTTGAAGTGAGAAATTGTGTCCACTAAAGTTTATATTTGTTTCTTAATGATTTTGTGCTTGTTTGTATAATTACCCACCTGCATTCTGTTGATTCAATGATATATATATATTTTTTTTTTATTTATTTATTTCAACATTGAGATTATACTGAATTTTCCTCCTCTAGTTTCTGTCTTGAAGTTGCCTGTAAATACGATTTTGTTTGTGTGGATGCATCTTAAAGGTAAACTAGTATATTAACAAATAATGGTGTAGTTTTTTTACGGTGTAGCAAAAGTACTGTGTAAAATAAAAGGAATTAAAAACTTGACCAGATCATCTAAGGCAGTTCTCTACCCACATCCCAACCCTTGGTTCTACACATTCTGGCAGACTGGAGAAATCGTCATTTTGGAGAGGTGATTAGTGGAATATATACAGCTTCTGTAGCAGCAACTACCCTGTTATGAATTACTCCTTTATCAGTGGCTATCCAACTGCCTCTATCGCTCTACCTATCCACAATGCTGTCATTCAGGAAGAAAAATAAACTAAATTATTAGATAACTTGACCGATATGATGTCTATGCAATAAGTACATTAAATTAAATTTACATTATTTAAAACTATGTCATTCTCTTCAAATAACCTGGAATATCTTAAATACTTAATACTATCATAATTCTGTTGTACATCACTATCTATGCTCCGGAAAAATGGTACACCAAAATTATTCTACATGTCTAATACAAACATGTAGTTGTAATTTAGCAACTACGCACGCACACATTGAGCTAATAATAACTCACAATAGCATTAGTCAGTCACAATAGGCTTTAGAGTTTCTCTCCACCATTCGTTTACCTGATAGTTTGTTCACCATTTATGTGCATGTTTCAGTTAACTAAATGACTAACTAACTTGTTAGCTTAACTGCTGATTCGACGGTAAATTCACAATTTGTTAAAAAAAAAAAAAAAAGCTGATTTGTACAATTGACTCAGAACTTCCTGCAAACCCTTTTTCTAGGCTGCAATAGCTTGCTACATTTTGGACTAGACTTGCAATGATCAGAAAAACAACAGACCACCAAGTCGATCATTTGATCAACACTCGCACGCTGTTCAGAATCAGAACCATGATTATCTGTATCTCAAACTCCACAAGCTTCACAGTTCAGGTTTCTGACGTGCGGCAGACTACTCGGAGGAAGTGCACGTTCTTGGCCGGCTAGTGACTCAGATCGGCCTTCCACCTCCTGATTAGTGCAACTAGCCATCGCCTTTGATTGGGATTTTGGAGAACAGAAAGCGCAGACGCATAAATTACTTAATTGGCCGACTTCCCGGTAGTTCCGGCTTCAGGGGGCACACAATCACTCAGGAGAGTGGCCATGACGTAGCCAGCTCCTCACCTCAGCCCCCCCCCCCCCAGCGGCTGCTCTTCATGCCAGCCTCCTTATCTTCAAAGACTCCATAAACCTGTGTCATACAAGGCCGTGAAACCTGAGAATTTCCCGCATTATCCCAGAGTGAAAAGTTGCCCTGCTCAGTGAAACGCCTCAGGTCGTTGTAATGCAGAAGTGCTGGTGGCAATTTTACCGTTCTGTGCATCTCAATTCAAGTGTGGCGCTACAGCTTGTAGGATTGCATCAGAATGAGTTCTCATCACTTAAGTTTGGCTTGATGCTGCAGTTTCTCTTTTTTTTTTCTTTTGAAAGGTTGATTGGACACAGATTCAGCCTTGGTGCAGGCAATTTAGCCTCCCTCAGTTTCGTGTGAAGAAAAAAAAAACTGACACAAATTGGATGTAATTTGCGATTTGCCACACGAACTGTGGCATACGGTTTAAAACGTATTTACATGCATTCATATGCATTTTAAAAAGGTAAATTCTAGCAATTTAGTGTTGCACATTTATAGCTTTGTACTCTAAAAGTTAGAAAAAGGTCAACATAAAAGCATCAGAAGCTAAGACATCCCGACTTTTAAGCTGTAAAATGGGTTCAGTTCTGAAAAAAAAAACTTGGACCCTATCACCCATGAGGCAATTTATTAGTGTCTTTTTCTTAGACCCTCCCTGCCTGATAAATGACCACATTTCAAACTCCAGGCCTAGAGTTTGTAATGCAGGCTTTCGGCAATAAATGAGCCCAAGTCTCACAAGGGGGGAGAACTCAGCTAGACAAAGCTCCTCCTGATCCATAGAAAACATCTTACACAACTGTTTTCACCAGCTGAACGATCCCTTATGTGTACAATCAATAGACTTCTCCTTTCAGCATGAGAGTTTTGATTGATATAGGTTTGTACAACACTGAAAATAGAATTAAAACACATCTTGAGGTCAGTTAACATATAGTGCTCATGGTTCACCTTGAGAATTTACATAGCAGCATGGTCTGTCCACAGGAAATTACCATAAAAATATGTCATTTAACTGGATGTAGATTTTCAGGTGTAATTGAGCATCCACTGCTGATTCATTAGCAGAAGTTCCACTTAAACAAACGCCTTCATTTTGGAGCCACTCGATATGAATCACGGCGTGTGCTGTCGACTCAGTCTCTGTAGAATTGAGTCTTAATTAAAGCATTGTGTCTGCTGTCGGAGGCCAGTGTGCAGGTCACACACTGGAGCAAGGCTGCCGGCCAGCAAAGACAACACTAAAGCTGCGGATTTATTGGATGCACAGTTGATAGTACACTCATCACAAGATGAGCAAAGCATGCCTTAGAGCAGGGGTTGGCAACTTCAGGCATCCGCAGCTTAACCAAATGGCACATTAACATTTAATAAGGTAATAAGTGTCCGAAGAGAAACTTTTTGGGGGGGAATTGTTGAAGTGTCATCCAATTATTATACCAAATTACATGTAACCATGTGGAAGACATTGTAGATGGCAAACACCCACAAAGCCTTTGCCAGTGCTAAAACTCATGCTACCAAATGAAGCTAACTCATTGCATTGGGAAATGTGGAAACCTGGAAACCATTCTCATCTTCAGCTGCTGGATATCTCTGCTGGAGAAATCCTGCTCTCTCTGGAACAGTGCGTTGGCTTTGCTTGACAGTACTCGGATCAACATATCTCTGCGAGCAGAAATTCTCGCACACGAAAAGAGAACTCAGCCCCTCCCGTGGTCGTTTGACAGGAGGCCACTCTGAAGCTTTTGTGTAACTGAAATTGACTAAGTAGGATCCGCCGATAATGGAGCTCAGCAAAGGAAAAGCAGAGCCAGGGATCACATTGCCGAGTAGGCATCTGTTTATTTGTAGCACACATGGCTTTGCATAATGCCGCTCTTTGTCAAGGTCTCCTTTTTTTATTTCAGATGTGGATGTTTTCACCAGGATGGCTGCAAAAAACAGTTTGTTAAGACTGTTGCTGTTGAACAAGATTGCTATGTTAATGATTTAAACTCAAATGCAGATATTTTCATAATAAAATCCATTGGGGATTCTTAAAATGATCTGCAGAGGAAGGTAAATGTCTCTTTCAACCATATCATGCTTATACATAGCTTCCTAAAACCAACCTAAATCCAAGAGCCCAGTTTTCATATGGGTATAGTCTGGAATGCATCTACTGGAACAGACCAATGAGTCAAATATGGATCAGTGCCTCAACTCTCTTGGAATAAACTCATATCAGACCTTTTTGGACCAAGAAGCCACGCCAGTTCATTACTTCGTGGTAAACATCAATAAACCATAATAGAAATGTCTGGGCCTTGTCCTAATATTGATACCAGTGGCACCCCAGCTCTCCCTGGCTTTCAGCAGCCGCAAGGTTTGTGTTAGAGCAGTCAGCAATGTTCAGCAACACAAACTTTGGAAAGTTTGCTGGCCGTCAGAGAGCACTATTCTGAGAACACAGGCACTATTTTTTTGGCACCAGGAACTCAGTAATGAGATAGACGTAAGCATAAGTTTGCTGAGGGTCTGGGGTGGTGCTTAAGACTCCTGGAAAAGTTCCTGCAGTAGAAATGGGATCATCGATTCACTCTAAAAGGGTCACAAGTCTGATATGAAATATGATTCTGCAACCAAATGGCCCATGTTTTTTTTTTTCTTTAGATGTGGAAGAGGATGATTTTACAAGGAGATTCTTTTTCAGAAGTGCTTTCCAGGTTGATGTGCTCAGCGAGTCTGGTGTGTTTGGACATTCATGCTGATGTCTGTGTGAAACCCTAAGTGCTGACAATGTGATCATCAGATTGTCTAACAGAATGAGAAACATGCTTATTAATGGCAAAATTTGACTGAATGTGCTTGAAGCAGTGGTTGTCAGGTATACAGTAGTGTGGAAGTAGGCAAAGTTGTACCTTTCAAGCTGCTACTTTCTCCCTCAACCATCACATGTACACGCTACCAGGTGTGTGAGGCAACTACTCTTTCAACAGTCCAACACCATGAATGCTTTCGATGCAAGACTCTTACAAACCATGCATGGCCTTGGGGAGCATTTAACAGGTCAAGAAAGAAAGCATTCTCCTGGTAGTTCAGAGAGAACAGTTGAGGGAAGCCCCTGCCAGCAGGGTTCAGGGCAATCTGTTCATGTGGTCATTTGGAACAGGTACACTTTTGTCTTTAGATGAGGTCTAACGACTCAAACTGTTTGAAGAAAACCCAGAGCCATGGACATCAACAATGGTCACATATCTACCTTAACATCTCCATGTAATGACAGCTGTCCTGCACAACGCTTACCAAGACAATGGTGGCAACAATGACCAGTCCAAACTGTAGCAAAGACATACGCAAGGCTACAAATTTGGTCGTGACACACAGACACACCAAATATGCCTTTAGAACCAGCAAAGATGTGGTCTAAACATGGAGATTCACATCCACATGTTTCTTGGTTTGGATTTGAAGGTCTGGAAAAAGAGCCTTTGTTTCGTCTCTGTAAAAAGAGGACAGTAGTTTTAGATCTGGCCCCTGTATTCTGACAGCACTTATCCTCTCTCAAACACACAGCACCCTGATACTCTGCATCTCCAATTTCAGCCTCCCTCCTTGTTCCGTCTCTCTCTTTCTCTTTCTCTCTCTCTTTCTTTTTCCTAACAGCCTGGCCTGCTGTCTTCCCAAGGAGGCTGCATATGGCCCCGCAGAAATCCTCGCTACACGTCCACTAGACGCTGCCATGGTCCCTGTCTTTCTCTCTTTCTCTCTCTAGTCCTTTCCTCACATTCCTGCCCTCCGGGCATTGGAAAAAAGGAAAAGACAAGCATGTTGAAATTTTTTTGCCCCAAAGTGGGACGACATATTGGTGGAGTGAGCAGAAAAAGAAAAAAAAAACGCTGCAGCAGAGCATCCCCTCCATTAGACCAGAAAACATCAGCACTCATTTCGCCACCACAACGGAAATGCTACCTATTAGAATAGAGGGAATGGTTGTAGTGGTGGGTGTGTGCGTGTGTGTGTGTGTGGGGGGGGAGCTGACAGGGGGCTGACAGTGCTGACGTTGTTTTCACTGAAAAGAAGGCAACATTGGGACTTTGTTGATAAAAAAAAATGCAGACACACACACACACACACACACACACACACACACACACAGCCGGTTCCCTTTTTCCCGCTACTTCCTCTCTATCCCCAGAGTCTCTCGTCACATCCTCCCCACTGAGACACAAACACACACACATACACACACACACGTACACTCTCAGGTGGGCCGTCCAGTTTCGAGCTGTCATGCTAGTGTGAGAGCTCTTCGGCACCCCTAACACCCCCCCCCTCCAAAACAAAAAACACTACACACACTAGTACATGGCGTGCATGCATGCATCTACAATCCCTAAATGCATACAATGCTGACATGCCTGCACATCTGCACATCGCCTCGTATACAGTATTACGCGTGTGTGTGTGTTGGGGGGGGGTGGTGGGGGATGTCTGGGGAATACTATCACGCTTATCACTCACACACACTCACACACACACAAACGTTAACATAAGCAATGTATCTGATGGGAGAGAAGAATGGTAAAGAGGGAGTGGGGGGGGGGGGGGGGGGTGGCTGATAAGGGATGCGGGACAAAATAAAGCACCAATCTCAGTCTTCCTCTTACCTTCCAGGAGTAAAACAGCTCACCTGGATGCCTCTGAAGAGCAGATGGAACGCATTCAGGCCAACCTCTCTCCCTGCAAACCAGCCCAAAACATCTCCCTCCCTCCCTCCCTCTCTCTCTATTTCTCTCTCTCTCTTTCTCTCACTCTCTCTCTCTCTCTATCCCCTCTCTTCTGCTTCCCTTCGCAAGCTGGAAATGATGAGATTGTACTATAAGCCGAGGGGGGTGAGTGCAATCCGAGGCGGCGGAAGGTATTAGAAAAGGCTGTGTTGATTTTGGCCGACGGCCCTCCTGGGAGACTGGGAGCTTGCACGGGGCGACGACGGCAAAGAAAGGGTGCGATGCAGCGGACGGGAGAAGATGGGTCTGTCTGTGAGGTTGCAGCCAGAAACCTTAGAGGAGCCCCCCTCCCCCCTCGGCTCAGACTGGAGATGGTACAGCCCAGAGGAGTTTAGGGAAGCAAACAGTGTCTGCAGCAGCAGCAGCAGCAGCAACAGAAGCTACAGTGTGAACGTTTGTGAATCGGAGCAAAGCTGAGAGCAGCTGCCTCCATCAGCTGTTTTTTTGTTTTTTTTAATCTGCTTCACTGGGTTAAATCACACATGAATCCTAGGTTTCACATGATTGTCGCTGCTGTGAGATGAGCAGCAACAAAAAAAAAAAAAAAAAGAAAAGAAAAACAACCGGCTCCAATTACTGAAGCATCTTCATCATCCGTAACCTCACTTTGGAATGAAGCCACACTCCCCATCAATAAAAATGTCCTTCCAAATGAGGGGGGGGGCGAACTACCTTGCAGCACCTCTCTCCTGGCAGCTTGTTTGTGTCCTTCGATAAACTCTAAGAGAAATTAAGCGATAACGTTAATGCCACAATTTACATTTCACTGCCTCACGCAATTACAATATGTTCTGTCATATGATAACTTATAATATGAATATTTTGACACTATTAAAAAAGCCCATTAAAAAATCATGAAGTGCAGCACAAACTTGATGACATGGTTCCTCACTGATATCTGAAATATGATGATACAATGTTTAAAAAAAAAGCCCATAGATAAATATGTAGGTATTAAAACTTATAGCAGTTTATTTAACAATTTTCTTATTATATTGATGATGCAGATATTGTATATATACCATATATGGATATTGTTTTATTGCCCAGGCCTAATTGCATTATCATATGATCATGCTTGCATTCATAAGATTAACAGCAGTCAAGGGCATAAACATTTGTTTAATTTACTTATATCAGACCATCTCAGAATCAGCTTTATTTAATGATTACTTGCCAAATATCACATTATTTGCTATTTTGATACATAATTCCTCAAAGAAAATGCCTAAATTCCCTAGTTCTTCTCATATCTGAATATTTCCTGTTTTTTTGTATAACAGTAAACTAACTTTAAAAAATAAATTGGGTTTCCATCTTTTAGTAAGGAAGCGGTTGTTGAAATTTGAAACCATTTTATAAACAAACAGCTCATCAATTATTTGTTTCAATAATTATATATTGACTGATTCTCTCTGCTCTATCACAGCCTCTTAGATCCTCCACTGAAGTCCTTTTAAAATTAAACTATCACACAAATAGGAATATATTTATAATTATTTTTATTTATGGAGCTAAACTGTGAAGTTTCCAACCCGGAGATATAAAAGATCAACAATTGAAAACCTATTTATTCAACATTGCTTTTAACTGTCACTGTGTTTTATTCTCATCTTTTACATTTTATCTGTTCCCATTTGTTCCTTTAATTTATTTCTATCTTTTGTGCATATTCTATTAACCAACCTGTTGTTACTTTTTACTGCTTCCGTTTGCTATTCATTTGATTGCTTGGTTTTATTCCAGCGTTTGCAGTCGTGTTTCTCCTGTTTATCCATTTTATTACAAAGCACTTTGATTTCTATATACGTGAACAAAGTTTACTATTAATAATAACAGCTTGTGCATCAATAGCTCCTTCAATCCTACACCATACACTATAAATCCACCTGCACAGCGTTGTAGTGACAGGGTGTTGGGGAGCCACTGACTGTATTTACAGTATGTACTGACAGTGAGCGCAGCAGACTATTGACCAGGGAGCTGCATGGTGACACCACTGGGCTGTCACCATGGTAACCCCGTGCCTCATGGCTTAGCTGCTCCAGAGCAGGTTTAGGTTCACAGGATCAGATCAGATGCAATAACAGCATCTGATCAGTACAGCGGGTACGAGGAGGCCGACAGATATCCATAATGTGATAAGGCAATAATCCTGTCATACATAACCAATTATCATATTGATTATGGCTGTCTGCCTACGATATGATGGTGTGTGTGTTGTATCTGCATCCTTTAATGGGTCAATGTGCAGCCCAGGCCTCATGTTTGACACCCCTGGACTGCCCATTCAAATCCAGAAAGAGGCATTCTCTTGTTTTACACTTGTGGAGGTAAAATATAGACACCCTTCCATGTCATGAGCTGCTCCTTTTTCTTATTATACTTTTCCTTATAGGTGGAACGTTTACCCTCCAGAGCAGCAGGTAGTGGTGCATGAAGACGACCAGTAGAACTTTATAGGTCTGCAGCATGACTGCATTTAGACATGTGAGGTTGGTGGGAAGAAAGTTGTTGACAAGTGCAACAGCGTACAGCTCAGTGATAAAAGCACTGGAGCCATAATATAAAATCTCCTCCACAAAACAGCAACATGATAATTCCTGCACTGTACAGAGAGACACAATTTCAGACATAGGGAACTAAGTCCAGTGCTAATAGAGCGCATGCTGCTTTGTTAAAAAGAACTTTGTTTGGCAAATAAACATAACACGTTGGAAGTATCCAATGTCCCCTCTTTGGCAGCCCAAATCTAATCTGCTTTTAACTTCAAACTGTAACAGAATTCTGTTTTAAGCTGAAGATATGAGTAATTTTCCCATCAATCAAAAAAAGGCTGGAAAAAGTTAAAGTTATATTAAAGTGAGTAAAAGCAATATTTTTGCTTGAAAATGTGAGGCTACAGCATGCCATTCCCTCTCTCTGCATCCCCCCCTTTTCTGTCCATCTCCACTGTCTGCTGTCTGATAAAGGCAAAAAAAGCTCTTTTCTGCTCTTTTCAGCTTTTTTGTCGGATGAAAGTGACCTACTTTCAAGTGTTTGTAAAAAAATAAATAAATATATAATAAAGAAATAAATAAAAAGGATGAATGAAACTAGAACATGCTTTTTTGTATCTAAAATTAGAAACTCTCTCCTTTCAGTTGATTCAGGTCCCTGTTTACATATTCATAGAACTGAATATTCTAGTGGAGGAAGGAGTTACTTTTTGTTTAAAGGAAAAAAAAGAACTGAGAGGAGAAATGTTTATCATGGTAAAAGTTACAATCAGTGATTTTTTATAAATGGAACAAATATCACCTTAGTAGGGCGGTAAGAGATAAAACACAGAGCTTGAGGCCATCATGCCAAACCATTTTACACTTCCTCTAATGACCACCAGGTGAAGATAGATGGATATACTGTATGAAGAAATATGGGAGAACAATATCTTACAATAATAAAAAGGAATATTTCAATAATGCTAGTTAAAATACTAGTTTGAAATGAAATACTACTGCTATACAAATACTAAATTGTACTATTAAATACTAGTAAAACTAGTTGGAGAGTAGGAGTGGTGCAGTAGTGATGTGTCGTGTATTTGGAGTAAACCTGTTTCCTAAATCCATCCACACAGATGGAGGAGCTGCCTCACAAATCATGTCACGCTCCGTCACGCTACAAAATACAAAATCATCAGATAGAGGACACTTTTCTTTTGTTCATATTCTCACTCAGCCAACCCCCCCTCCAACCCCCCCCCCACTCCCGCTCTTTCGCTCTCTCGCGGATGACCTTGACGGACAGGCGTGTTGCTACAGGAACCAACACCAATGCCTATTGTGTCGCGGTGAGGCAGGAAGGTGTGAAATCCACAATAAGATGGTTTGGATTGGGTCTTAACCAGAGTCAATTTCCAACCCGCGGCAGACGGTAATCAGTTAAAACCATAAAAAAAGAGATTATTTGCATTTTAACAGGATTTACCACATGCACCAAAAAAACAAAAAAAAAAAAAACATGCACACACACATACTCACATACATACACAGCGTTTAAATAGTGTATCTGCCAGCCCGTTGCAGAATTGTGGGCCTGTAAGTCATTCATTATTCAGTGTTGCACACTAAAATTCCAAACTCTGGTCCAGGAGCTGATAACGTGCACACGCACGCACACACACACACATTATACAGGCCACTGGGGTTACTGGGGGGGTTCTATCTGGGGGCGGATGTGTGCCGGGCAGAGAATGAGAATGGGGACTATAGAGGAGGTATGAATACACTTTAGCTCAGAAAGTAAACAAAACTGAACTAAAACCGGTGCCTGTCAAGGATGAAAAAGACGAGTATTAAGCAAAATTTACATTAGTTTCACATAAGTCGGTAAATCTTATACAAAGAGGTTAGCTACCTGAGACTATCCTCAAGAGAGGATAGGACTAAAAGAGGAATCAATTACCCTAGACTGTCTCTAAAGAAGGGTGAAGTTGGTTTAAAGCCCAAAGTCACTGCTTACAGTTGGTTTACACTCGGTTTACAGCGAGAACACCAATGCTGCACATTTGGCCTAAGGTTAGCTACTTTAGGTAATGTCATGTAATAGCCCAGCTCAGTGCAACTCCCAGAGCCAGCTGTCAATCACAGCTGTCCATAACAGCCCAGACAGCAGAGGTCGAAGCAACTGCAATTATTATTATTTTTTTAAATATTACTAATGGAGGAGCAATTTACAAAATGACCAGCAGCATAGGCCTAATTACAGTGCCTTGCCAGATTTGGCCTCTCTTTTGACCTTTGAGCCACATTTCAGGCTGAAACTTTTTGTGAAGAATCATGTCCAAGTCCGACACAATCAGGAAGTGGAATGAAAGTCAAACAATATTGGAATGAAAAGTTGGGGCGTGCGATATTATTCGGCCCTTTTACTGTCAATGCAGCTCACTTCAGATATTCCCTGAGTATTTCTGAATGATCCAATGTTGACCTGAATGACTAATAATAAATAGAGACCACTTGTGTTTAATCAAGTCTCAGTATAAATGCACCTGCTCTGTGAGAGTCTCAGAGGTTTAAAGCACAAACAGCATCAAGAAGACCAAGGGACACTCCTGGCAGGTCTGAGATAATGTTGTGGAGAAGTTTAAAGCTGGATTTGGATAAAAAAAAAGATTTCACAAGCTTTAATAATCTTGTGGAGCGCTGTCCAAGCAATCAATGGAAGAGTGGCATTGATAGAAGAGTGGCAAGAATAAAGCTATTTCTCAAAGAAATAAAAAAAAAAGACCTATTTGAAATTTGGCATAAACCACCTGGGATACACACCAAACATGTAAAGGAAGGTGCTCTGGTCCGATGAAACCCAAATTGTACTTTCTGGACAAAATGCAAAATATTTAGTGTAAAACTAACACGGCTCATGACCCTGAACACACCATACTCAGTTGCAAACATGGTGGTGGCAGCATCATGGTCTGGAGCTGCTTTTCTATAGCAGGGACAGAGAAGATTTTTACAATTGATGGAAGATGGATTGAGCCAAATGCAGAACCACTTTGGAATTAAGTCTCTCTACAAAAGACCTGAGACTGGGATGGAGGTTTTACCTTCTAACAAGACAATGATCCTAAAAATAAAGCAAAATCTTCAATGGAATGGTTAAAAACTAAACATATCCAGATATTAGAAAGCCAAATCAAAGTCCAGACTTGAATCCAATTGAGAATCTATGGAAATATCTGATAACTACCGTTTACAGACACTCTTTATCTAACCTTACTGAGCTCGAGCTGTTTTGCAAGGAAGAATGGGCAAAACTTTCTCTACATGTGCAAAACTGAGAATGAAATATACCCTAGACGACTTGCTGCCATCATCACAGCAAAAGTTTAAAGTTTAAAAGCATATTTTCCACTTCATGACTGGGTTCCACTTGGTATTGATTCTTCACAAAAAATTCCAATTTTATATCTTTATGTTTTGAGCCTGAAAAGTGGCAACAGGTCAAAAAGTTCAAGGGGGCCAAAGACTTTCACAAGGCACTGCATACACCCTGATTGTATTTTCAGAGAGAAGTTGAGGCAGTTTGAATGGGCATCAGTTGACGTACTGGAGTGTCCGTCTCTGACCTTGCACAAGCCATGGTAGTTACAAGTGACATTATGATGATGATTTTAACACAAAAAACCCTGTTAGTCCCACTTTTCCGATCAGAAGTCACCACTGAAGCCGTAACCATAAGGAATTTGTCTTTTTACCCAACAAGCAAACATTGGAGGTATAGTAGACCACCCTACAAGCTGTCTGCATTCAAACTTATAATTTCAATGTATATGTTTGTGGAATTATGACACATAACCATTTTCTACAGAACATACATCTGACTGGAATGGTTCATTTGAAGTATTTTACCACCGGGCTCACGGGCACAGGAGGTATGACGACTATTGAGGAGAAAAGAGACGAAACCAGTCAAAGGCCACAGACCGCAGATAATTCAGCCCCTGAAATGTTGTCTCATTAAACGGCGGCCGGCACGGCGGGAGACCCGTATTGATTCATCCATCAAAGACTCATTTCAGCGGAATTCGGTCCTTGATGGTGGGTAAACAAGCGCTTTAGATGTGGAACAGAGACACTGATGCATTTTTCTTCTCGACTCATACTCTTCTGCTCTGACCCGGCAACCCCGGGAGGATTTTAATACAGCTGGCTGTGAGCGTTTGAAATCTGATACCGTTTAAGTTATTGTCCAAGGTTAAACAAGATGGATCGCCGTGAATGACAGGTAGAAGACTGGAGTTCTCAAAGGACTGTAACATTGATTAAAGCCACATAGGTAAAACTTCTATACTGGGTGCAATGCATTGAGGAAAAATCTGGAATTTATCTTGTTTAAAGCAGCTTTAAAGTGTAATGGCTAAACTTAAAGGTAGTAAATACACAACAAAACTTATTTTGATTGAATTATACACTAAATAAAACATATTTGTGGATATTATATTCAATATCTGCCAAGTCCATTCCACTAAAAGCCACAAAATCTCACAAGTTTCACCTCTAAATGCAACCTACCATAACAGTGCTTGTACATGCTATTGGGAATTATTTATTTTAAATTAGCTATAAGATTGTATGTTTCTCAAACGGCACCCACCCATTGGTGATCAACTACTTTGCAGGTTTATATATAGTTTATTGTGTCAATACAATATATAAAATTTATACAAAAACAAAACTAAAATGTATCTGTGATTAGAAAAACATTGATGCAAGAACAGATATTTCATCCATCCAGATTAATTTAGTATTTGGGGACATTCTCTTGTTCTTGCACAAAATCCCATAGTGTAAAAAAGAATTCTTCAGTCTCTCTTAGATTCTTGTTTATTTAGGATTAGGTCTCCTGAAAGAAAACTGAATTTCACATGCCGGATTTCTCCTGCAGGTATCAGTGCAGCCAAAAGGTGTTTCGCTGTGAAACCCCCTGGAGTAGGTTGAGTATTTGCACTCACAGCCACAAGCCCCTTTGCATCCCTTGAAGGCAAAATGAATGACAGCCTAGGGATGTTCAGGATTTCCTTTTTCTTTACAGCTGCAAACAGAGCTGCATCAGCTTAGGACTTATCCGGCTAAATCGCGTGGTCATAGGTGCCAACTCCTGATCCACATCCATGTCCTCAAAAAACCTGCTGACCCGGATTTCACTGTCAAAATCCAGCTATGGGTCACAACATGTGCTTTTCTATAGTGGAGAATCAAACAATTCTTCTACAGAAACCGAGTCCAGCTGAATCATTTAACATAGGGATGCAGCCAGATATTCAGATGAGATTGACTTTTCTTGGGGGGAAAAAGAAAATTTGAATATTACATGCACTGCTAAATTGGAAAATGTAAAAAAGTATTAGGTTAATTAACTGTAAATTATAGAATTATGGATGTTGTTTTACTAATATTAGACCTCTGTTTTCACATCTGGCAAGTATGTCATTTTAAGAAAGCACTGACCTTCTACGTATAATAGACAATAGCCTGGACAATAAAACAATATCAGTATACATCATCAGTAGACACATTATCAATACAATAAGAAAGTAGTTCAATCTGATATTGATAGTTCCACTCAAAAGTTTGCATAAAAATAAACCTTCACTTACAAACATCATATTTACCTTGATAACATTTTTTTTTTCCTCCTTGTCATTAAAAAAAATATATATTTTTTCAGTAAACATCAACTGATATGATATTTTATATCATATGTCATATGTTTAATGGCTCAAAATCTTTTGAGGCCAATAAGTTCAGTTACATCTGTGTAGGATAAATGAAGTATCTCATCACCACCCCCCACAGGAATATAAAGCCTGTCTGATTAAGGGCTTATTAGAGTAAAATAACTTTAACAAGCAGGTATGGATATGACACCAACCTTGTGTTTTATAGACTACAAGGTCAGGAGGCACATAAATTCCCCGAGAAGCGGGGAATATTATTACCGGAGTTACACCTGATCTGGAAAAGTCCTGCACGAGATCAGAGGAAGCAGGGTCCCGCCTCGGGTGGCTATTAAAACCGGCCCACTGTGTTCACACCCAGAGCTGAATCAGACTTCACGCTGCCTGTGTGGGATAATTGGCTGCAAAAACCCCTGCACGGGCAAACACACACACACATACACACACATGTGCTAAGTTTGTGACTCCTGTGTGTAACAGATTACGGAGGATTGTGGTTTGGCCTGCTGCTGACCTTGACTCCTCCTTGTTAATTAAAAAAAAAAAAAATAAGAAAAGAAAAACAGGACAGCTTACCTCTTGGAGAAAAGCGACAATCGATTGACAGGGACAAAAAAAGTGAAGGACGCCGCAGAAGCGCTGGGTCTGCTTCACGCCAGCCATGACGGAGAGAAGTGATTGACCCAGAGGATGAAGCGTCCAGCTGTTGCTCTCAGAGCTCCAGCTGTTTATACGTTTTTTTCCATGCCTATGAGTGTGTGTGTGTGTTTGTGTGCACACGTGTGCGCTTGTGGACAAATGTTCGGTGATATTCACACCCCTGCCTGGCCTAAAAATTCCCCTTGAACTCTCCACGGCGCGCCCGTGTGCCCCCACCAGCCCCCCCGCCGTCCGGCGTTGAGGAGTCGGGATCTCGCCAATTGCCTCTGGCCTCCCTCCAAGAAGGAAGAAGAGAAGAGTCTCCACGTCAGACCCCCCCCCCCCCCCCCCTCCTCCATCAACTCCTGTCATTGTTATTCTGCAGCACGCTCCTCGCCGCCGCTACCTCGGAGCAGATCAATAGGAGAGCAAATCACAAACACACACGCAGGGGGAATGACAAAAAAAAATGCTTATTGGAAAACATTTTGTCTCCTGAGCTCAAATTAATTTCAAACTAATTCGTGGAACAATAAGTCGGCCTGAAGGGGGCGAGCCCTGCGGACTCTCTCTTCGTCGCCCGCCCACCCCCCTCCCGGTTGTCAAACAGCATGGAAAGGGATAAACCGCAGCTTTGTGCCGCCGACCAGCATCAAGAATGCAAAATCGGCAAGGATGATGTAACATGAAACAGACAGGGGGGGCTGCCGCTGAATTTAAAGAAGCGCTATAATCCCTATTCATCACTAAGCAGCACCCCGCTTCCAGATTAGTGCTTATATTCTTACTGTAGGAGAAGGAACCTGCGCGGAGAGCCAAAGTCTCAAAAGCGTGTCAAGCTCCAGAAGTGTGACTTCTAAAAGCCGGATTGACCTTGGCCGACTCTTAACTCTGTAAAGCACCCGCCCCCCCGCAGCTTTGGAGAGGTTAGCAAAAGGAAAAAAAAAAATGGGAGAACGCTCAAGCTGCGGGGAGGCACTGAGACACACACACAGGCACAGAGAGAGCCTTGATTGTGTGGATCTGTCAAGCAGATTGTTGTCTAGGAGGCATCGCTGTGCCGAGATAATGGCGAGGGCCGTGGTTCCGGAACGGGACAGACGCATGCTCAAGCGAAGAGCCGCCGTGCCGCGCTCGGAGGCCGCTTTTCAAGGCTGTAGATGACAACGCACTGACAGAAAGTCAAAAAAAAAAAAGAGACGGGGACCAGGGCTCAGCTCAGCCAGCAGATGGCAATGAGTCTCCTGTAAGATCGGTGCATTGATTGTTTTAAAGAGCTTGGATATATCAGTGTGTGAAAAAAGAACATGCATCTTATACAGAAACAGTTGGCGGGGAATGGAAGACTTTTAGGTTCTCATTACTATTCACCTTCTTCTTCTTCATAAAGCCTCTTTGAATGAGAGAAATGAAGCATTTGCCAGGTTATCAAAAACCTCCTTTAAGATAGAGAATCAGCAACTTTTATAATTAGCTACAGTCACACCCACATTGCAGAGATCGCTCAGGCACGTGAAGGCATTTAAGTATACGCACAGTTCCAACTCCTCTCACCTCTGTAGCGCTTTTTTCCCTTCTTTTTCAACTCTTCAGACAGCTGCCACTTTTCATCCGTTGAAAAAAACAGGCACAACACCATGAAAGCCTTTAGGGACAGTTTTTTTATGCCTTTATTGGTTGCACATAGAAGAGAGAGGCAGGAAAGGAGGGAGGCAGAGAGAGGGGGTAATGGGAAAAGGGCTTCTTGATGCAGGATTCAGACAGGGCAGCCTGTGGTGAGGGCTGCAGCCTGTACACAGGACGGCTGCTCTACCCACTGCACCACATGCTGCCCCGAGGGCCGCTGGTTCCGAATGCACACGCCATTTGGACACGTTTTGTCCAACACCTTGATATTACTGTATATAGTGTATATTATACTGTGGAACAGCCCGGATCCCGATGCCGCCGCGGCCCAGGACGAAGGAGTCTTACCTAGACTCAACAAGCGTTAAAGTGAAATTGAAGGTTTTCCGATGCATAATCCTGTTTTAAGGATTTTCTCCAATGAGCTAGAAACAGACGAACAAAAAACCCTCCACCTCCACTCCATTGCACACATGAAATTGCATTTGTAGCATTTATTTGAAGCCATTAGTGGACCAGAAAAACAACTTTATTAAGCTCAGTGTGATTCACAAGCCTTCACTTATCCCACGTTCGTCAAACTACTTTCACACTCCAAACGTCAAATAACGTCTAAGTAACACCACCTACAAACTTCTCCACATCACATACATTACAATACATTTTTGCAATATTTCAAGATCAGGTCCATAAACACTGAACTCACGTGGCAGATTTTGAAACAATTACCGAATACGAAAGAGCCAGACGACTGTAACCTGTGGAATCATTTGGGTTGACAGATTGGAAGCAGGTCAGATATTCCCCACAATCCAAAAGTCACCTCTATAATGAACCGGTTGGAATGAAATGAAGCTGTTGAACGGTATCGACGGGAGAACTAATTATGAGCGGTTATTAGCTGCTGTTGGAACACTAGTGGTATCAGTAGTACCAGTATCGGCTCTTTAGCCACATTAAAAGCACATTAGCACTATTGCTACTAGCAGCAGCAGTATCAGTAGGAGTATATATGACAGAGTAGATTATGTAGGACACAAACTCATCTGTTCAGTACATTGTGATGATAATGTGACTAAGCAATGTCTCATGATCTGCTGGTATTTCACTGAACGGTTTTGTTCTCCGAACCATCAGCATTTGGGGAGGGAACACAGGCAAATACATTACAGATGAAATCACTCCTGACTCACCCTGCAACAGCTTCCAAGAACATTCAATAAGAAGTCATTTAGACTCAGACTGACTGTAACTTTAAGGCTATAAGAGGGGGTAAAGTGTTAGTTAATCACTGTCCTCATTCAACATTGTCTAGGAGTGGCGAGATGTTCTCTGTTTTCATTCGACACAGGGAACTGGGTTATAAAGCACGAGGATGAGGTCAGCCCGGGAGTGTGTGTGAGTGTGTGTGTGTGTGTGTGTGGATTCTGTCTGGCTGTCGGCCTGTTTCTGTCATGCCTTCAGACTATAACACTGCTGAATGTGAGAGCACTTTATTATCATGGAGGCCAGAGGTTGCTGCTGCTTGCTTCGTTTTTTTCGGGCCTCCCAGACGTCTACTTATTCCCCACAGAGAAATACCGCACAGAAAGTGAGTTTCAAAATCCAATGAAAACAAAAACTATGAAAATGACATTAACGATGGTTAAATTCATCTGTATGTTGAAGTGACTTTGATGAAGTCACTAAGTGAACTATTAATAATTATAATTTAAATGGGGCCCTATTATGGGAAAGAAATAAGAACACTTTTTTCAGTGCTTTGTGTGTAAATGTTTAGATCTCTTTTGTTTCTGCTAACAAACAAAGTGTGAAAGAGGACCACCCATTCTGTTGTGGTCTGCCCTCCTTTGTAGGGCTTCTGAACCCTGGCTGAACACAAGACATGTACAAATGGCTCCTGTTATGATGTCACTGCAGGAGTATTAATACTAACCAACCCTGGAAACCCTTCTGAAATGCTTCTACATGACTTCTGTTTCTTCTGTTTGATTTTAGGTAATACAAACACAATTGACCTGAAATGGCAAAAAAAGCATGGCGTCTTTAAATATGTAAAAGCACAGCTAACAATAGAGCAGCCATACTGTGTGACAAATATTATTTAGGGGTTTCAGATGTTGATAATGTTTGCCTGCATAGTTTGCGAGTCACATTTTTAAACAGCCCTTCTTTAAATTCCCTGCCAACATAGTAACTATGGGATTACTATGTAATAACAATGTAATAACTACCTAATAAACACCAACAACAGGAACCAGAATCGTTGAGAAAAGCATGTAAAGTGTATGTGTCAAACAGTGCCCTTTGTAGATTATTATCAACTGCTCAGCATCTAAATATTCATGTTTCATTCTATATTCATCAATCTAGCTGCTAGTCAGTTTGAAGATACAGTGTGGAGTTTCTGTCAACATCTAGTGTGTAGTACAACCTATAGTGGCCGCAAACAAAAACGAGTTTCTGTTGAGCTGGTGTTTGATATGAGCTACTGTAGAAACATGGCGGTGCCATAAAATGACTCAATCTAAGGCAATAAAAACACAATAATACCTATATTGATTGAATTGTACTAATTATAACATACTTTTAAATGCTATATTCCATTTATGTCTCTATTTAAGTCTGGTATGCCAGATGCTTTTACACATTACACCTTTAAACCCAAACTTTTTCTTTTCCAAACAAATGTATGAGTGCAAAGACTGAATGATGTTCAAAGAGCTTGAGATTTGGAATGAAAATTGGATTTACTGAGGAGAGTTGGTCTGCTGCATTACAGCTTGATATGAACAGCTAAACAGAAAGGCACCTGTAACCATGGTAACTGTACACATCAAAGATGGCCACAGCAGTCTGAAAACACTTAGACGAACACCACGAAAGATCTATAAAAAACACACACTGAAAACGACACCCGAATTGTATATGTTGAAAACTCGTCTGAGTGGTTAGTATTGAAAACTGGAGCAGAACAGCCACATCTGAGTTTGATACTATTTGTTTTTTATGCTTCTTACACAACTCTTTAGCAAATTAACCAAAAAGAAGAGTTCTCCCGTCTCATGGACTATAAACCAGCAGAGCTCCACTAATTTCAAAAGAGATGCAGGAAAACTTCTAAATGAATCAAAAAAATCAAAAAAAAAAATGAAGCAATGAAATCCACCACCTCTTTTAGTTCTTCCAATGTCAAAGGGAGGATTTAAAAATGAGCCGGGTTAAAATGACTTTGTCCCGCGTCGCTGTAAACGTGAAAGCGGTGCATCTCACACAGCTCTCCATCTGAGGAGGAAGGAGCTTGGGATCCTCCTCGGCTTTGGTAGTGGTAAACTGTTGAATGACAAAGTGCTTTATCTGGAGCTAGATAAGGGACGTTACAGCCTCCTGCTGATAGCGGAGCAGCCGCCGAGGATGAAAGGCGGCCTTTGTTGCCAACCCAGATTCAGCAAGGGAGCCCGTCAACAAAGCGGGCTCTTGCTTTTAGCTTATGCAAAAAGAAAGACGGGGGGAGGAAAAAAAAAAAAAAAAAAAAAAGATTGTCATATGGCCGCCTCACTCTTCTGTGGGGTTATTGTGCCGTTGTGCGATGTGCAGAAGTCGATCTCACTGGGCGTAGGAGAAACATTTAGCGAGCGGAGGGAGTTACGTCAGTTTCCAATGCAGATGCTTTCCCGTAATTACTGTTAACACAAGCCCTTAGTGGATTGCTAATGTTATCTCTACGCAACTGCTTCTCAGGTATAATTTCTTGCTTCCCCTCGGCTAAAGTCTTTAAGACGGATGTTATAGGTCATTTTTCTACCTCATCTAAAACAAATGTGTCAGATTTATGTATTATGTTAATGCTTCATTCGCTCTATATGAACACCGCTTTTCTCATGTTTTACAGCAAAGTGCTACAAAACTCAAAGTTCCACTTTAACAAATTAAACTGTCAGTGAGATTGCAAAGAGCATCATTTGTAAGAGCTGGTGATCGGAAATTGAAAGAACAGTTGACGATTTGGATAGAATTCGCTGTTTGTTATTATATTAGTGCTGATCCACAAAAAAGAATGAGACACAGATGACCATTTTTTTTTCTGATATTTCCAGAATTTTTCTGTTCTCAATGTGACAGTATTTGACTTTGCGCATAGCGAATCAAATTGCACTCTATAATGCACAGTGTCATCCCTACACATGCAGAGCACTGGGTTAAACTTGCTGTTTAATTAGTGGCACATTCATGCCGCATTCCGCAGGCATGTCGTTGGGTTGCAGTGCTGATTAAATATTCATACATTGACATTTTTTGGTTTTTTTTCTGCTGCATGTTTGGCACATTCCTGTAGGGCTGCAGTCTGGGGCCACCAACACATATCACCCGTGTTTATGCTTGTTGCATTGATTTAAATTAGGCCTGAACGAGGAGACGGAGTGTGGCGCCGTCATCATTCAGGGGTGATTAGATGCTTTAATGTAGGCACCAGCTGCCGCGCACCGTTTAATCACCGGCATCACGGCGCCGATAGAGAGCCTCCAGCCACGGTTACCTGCCACCTACACAAGGCTCCCCGTGCTCCCTGTACACTCACACACATTCATCTTCCTTCTTTATGCGGACACTTCCATACAATCACATATTATTGTTTGAAGGTTTCTGGCATCGGACAAACTGCTAGGACAATCTTTTTTTTTTTTTTTACATCGCAACTCATGTTTTTTTCCTCTATTGTACTCAAAGGACAATTTAAAGCAGTAACAGACCAACATGTAGAGTACTTATACATGCATATTCTTTGCATTAAAAAAACAGGTTATAGTATTATTGGTACAGGTTTTGAAATGTCCAACTCCAACTAATAATTTGGGAAAAGTGTTGAATGTCATTGATATTGTTAATTCAAAATAATTGTGTCATCCTGTGTGTCTATGGCAGGGGGCAGTCAAACTCAATTAAATTCATGGGACACATTCACTGCAATTAGATGTCAAGTGGGCCAGACCAGTACAAACGTACCCATTAAATACTTTTAAATTCCCCATGGTTACCAAAATTAAATAACTTTCAATTTAGAAAACAGCATTTACAATGATGTCTGAGTTATTCCATATTCAGTCTATTGTTGCACACGTTGCAATTCTAAACATTTACTCAATGAACAATTTTTACTTTTGCTGAGAAGCAGTGAAACTATGAATATTTTATACCTTAAGCTCTGAAAGATGCTGACTGACTATACATTTCTCTGAAGAAATAGGAACTGGTCCATATATTTTTTGTCACATTTTGTAGAATCATCCAGCAGGCCAGAGTGGACCCTTTAGCAGGCCGGTTCTAGTCCCCGGGCCGCATGTTTGACAGCCCTGTTCTGTGCTGTATTCCTGTCATTTTATCTTTCTTGGTCTATTCTTTACACACTACCTCAATTGCGTGGCCATTGATTGGAGAGGAATTCCTCCTCTGTTGCTCGTTCTGAGGTTTTTTTCCACTTCTTTCCTGTTAAAAGTGATTTTTTAGGTAGTTTTTTCTTATTTTAATCAAGTATGCTATTCTATTGCTGTACAGACTGTAGCGATCCATGATGAAAATGTGTGCTTTGGGATATTGGGCTATGCAAATAAAATTGACTTTTGTTGTTTTGTAGTGTCTACTGGTTGCCTGTTAAAACTCTGTTTAATGAACCGTGGCCACTGGGGATGCACAAGCCGGTGCATTGGAAATAACAAGCCCGAAATAAATGGGGGAGGGTCGCGGCAGGAAGGGCATCCAGCATAAAAACCTATGCCAAATCAAATATGCGGATCACAAATCAGATTTGCATACTGGATTGGTCGAGGTCCCGTTTACCAATGGCCACCACACCAGTGGAAAGTATGCTACTCTTGGTGGGAAGAGGGGAAAAGTGGACTTTGACTTTATTAAGCACACTGTAGAGTAGTGAAGGGCAAACTAATGCTATGTTTTATTTGACATAAAAGTCCTGCAGCATCTAATGTCTCTATAACGTCAACTTCATTTAAAGACTTGTCAATGCTAAAGTGTATTGTCAGGAATGATCAATTCTACAATAAAAAAAATATAACCTTCATTACACTCCCTCATATCCAGGTGAATAATACTGCATGGCTAATATTACATTTTAATAAAAGGTCAGCAGTGGCAAAGAGTTCCATCAGTGGTAATAACCTTAACCCACAGCCTGCAATCCACCCACCAAGATACATTTTTCCCCATGTCCTTCTTCCATTTCTAGCCTCCTAAAAATGTCATGCTCCCTCTCTAAGCACCTCCTTGGCCTATGAATGGTGGTGAAACGCTGGAGTACAAACTCATTCACACATGCTTTCACAAACACGTGCAGGGACCAAAACGTGACCGAACCACGATCCCTTCCCAAACCCCCCTCCCCTAATCGCTGGGTATCCAAATTTAAAAAAAAAGGGAACGAACAATATTCTGCTAAAGAGAAGAGCTGGTATTTATCTATACTCCGAAAAGGTCAGAAAGCAGAAAGATTTTATTTCTCCTCCCTCCTCCCACACACAACAATTCATTAAAAGGCAATATTTACCTTGACATTTGAGGCTGACATCAATTCTCTTGGCTCGGCGCGAGACAGGCAGTGATGGAAAAATACAACAAAAAAAAAGAGAGAGATTCCTGCCCTGCGAAGAAGCTTTAAGTAAGGTGTATTCTGTCAGTCTATGGGCTTGGCATGTCAATCCGGTAAACCCTTCAGACATTTCCTTATTGATGTTGATCTTGAGCCCCTGTTATAAGTTTTGCAGGTGTCTATATATTGCATATAAAAAATTCCAAGACCTGGACCACCAGGAAATTAAGAAAAAAGTATCTCAGTCAGGAGTCCTCTCCTTTCAAACTAGTCTAGACTTGACATTTGGTAATTGTAGCTGACCTGTCAAATGTTAAATGGACTGCTTTTCTATGGTGCCTTTCTAGTCTTTTGACCACTCAATGCGCTTTACACTGCAATTCATGTTCATTCACCCATTCAGATACTGACGGAAGGGTTACCATACAATGTGTCACCCAGCACCACATCAGAATGTCACGTAATCTACTTCAACATGTGCCATGAACGGAACCACCCATCGTCTGATTGGTGAACGACTGCTCCGACAGTAAATTCCTTTGTCATTGGCTGTGAAATAACCCACCGTTTTTGTGAGGAAGTTTCATTGTGCTGTGTTATGTGCTGGGCAATAAAACAATATCAAAACTTATATCGTCAATATCCACATCATCAATAGGATAACGAAATAGTTTTTTGTACACCTCCGCTGCTCCCTCCTTTGCACATAAGCATCATATATTCCTTAATAAATAATTAATTGGATCACACAGTCATTTAACAGAAAAACGCTGAAGCAAATTTAATACAAAGTATCTACATTTGACTTCTTTTCTCATTGTCATTATTTAAATTTGATGATTAAAAAAGTTTAATAATTATCATGAACCATCCATCCATCCATCCATTTTCTATCCCGCTTATTCCTTTTCAGGGTCGCAGGGGTCTGCTGGAGCCTATCCCAGCGCATTTATGGCGAGAGGCAGGGATACACCCCAGATGGTCGCCAGCCAATCGTGGGGCACACACACCATTCACACACCATTCATTCACACACTCACACCTATGGGCAATTTAGATTTGCCAATTAACCTGAGCATGTTTTGTATTGTGGGAGGAAGCCGGAGTACCCGGTGAAAACCCACGCAGACACGGGGAGAACATGCAAACTCCACACAGAAAGGTCCCAGACCCAGGCCCCAAGGCGGTCTTGAACCTGCGACCTTCTTGCTGTGAGGCAACAGTGCTACCCACTGCTCCACCGTGTCGCCCCTATCATGAACCACTAATATGAAATATTGCACATTAATATATGTTGGCATATCACATGACTCTAAATTTGCATTATAAAAGTAGGCCAATAAGCATAAATGCATATTTGGTGGATATTTTTTCAACTTCGCACGTTTTAATGAAATTCAGTTGCATTGCCCTCGACCTTAAATCTGCATGTGCAATGAGCCGTTTGCATGCCTGTTTTCCCGCCTAACCCACTAAACCAACAGCATCACCGTCAGGCTGATTCACAGTCATAACCCATCCCATTACCCTTCTTATGTCTCATTTCCCAGAATCACCTTCCTCTATCACTCCTTCCTATGCGCAGTCAAGGACCATTTCCTTGTCCACGCGCACAACGCCGAACCGTGCAGCATATGGAGGGGGAACTCTGCGGCCTTCAACATGATGGATGCCACATCACGTCTGACGCCATCATCCCGGCGTGCTTCATGACAGGGGCCCACCAGGCCAGCCACTCATCCGCATTTGCATTCGATTGCCTCAGCAATATTTAATCCATTAGGTTTTCCTCCCGGGCCGATTAGCGGAGTGTTAATTAAGACTTGATGAGACCACTCAAAATGCCTAATGAGATGCTATCCCTGCCCCTGCTCTCAGCGCCGGGGCCTCACGCTGACCACGATGGCTGAGAGGACTCGTCTATAAATGTCCCCGACACTACATCTCCCAGAATTACCTCCTCAGGACCCTGAAGCCGGCGTGAGTGATGGCGGGAGAAGGCTCGCTAATGTAAACAGATAGTGCTAATCCTCGCGTGTGAGAGGAAAGGGGGGAAAGTTATACCGGGGAAAATGAAAACGCTCCTCAGTGCCGACTCCTCCAGAGGGTTAAACGGCCTCGCTTCTTTCCCCGTTTGCTTTCAGCTCAGCCGTCATCCTCACGCAGGGAGGGGGTTGGGATTTCTGACCCGAGCACTGGCGGGCTAGCATGGCGACAGATTAGCCAGCAGCTGTCACAAATCAGATTGACGGAGCCAAATAAACACGGCCGGCGGCTACGACTTGAACTGCGACAGTCCAGTCAGTCAGGATTAGCCGTCACCAGTGGGAGTCACACAGAGGCGAGCGCGCCGCGGACGCCACTCGAAAGTTAATGAGTTCGCCCAAGCTAAGAGGCTAAAAAGCTAAAAATGGGCCCACGGAATGGGACGGCGGATTTTCAAGAGCATATTTTTACTTTCCATATTCATTCCTAAATCCCTTATCTTAACCCGCACACTGATGTCGGGTCAGCGACAAATGTTTTTTCGAGCTCAGACTTTCCGAGCTCTGTTTTTCCTTTTTTCCATTTTTGTCGGTCACCAGACCCAGAAAATTTAAATGGGGTCAAAAAAGGAAAGAAAGCCTTGTTAGAGCCGAGCTGGGACCAAGAACCCATTCTCCCTTCGAGTCCCAACCCAGGGGCGGCGGGGTTTACCCGTAAACAAAGAGTTAAGTATGCATTCAGCGGTCCTCACCACGTGTATCCTTGAGGCCTAATAAACGTGTCGAATGCATTTCCTCCCCCATAAAACATTTACAAAGCCTTCTCCATAAAGCTGGAAGAGGTCAAAAGCTCCGCAGGGGGACCTTTAGGTCCAAAATGTCAAAGTTATGAGTGCCCACAGGAAGGTCCTCTGCCACCGAGTCATTTTTCATACTAACAGCGGAAGGCACCAAAGTTTTCAAATTCAAGGTGGCTTTTAAATACTCCAACTCTCACTCTCTCTCCTCGTTAATTAATTATCGCAGGCTATTATTCTGGAATGGTATTATTTATTCATCGAAACAGATTTATTTTGTAAAAGTCCGTTGTTGCTGTGTCACACACAGGAACCTGGAAAAGAATCAACAGAAACATTGAAGAAGGGAACTGAAACTTTTTCATCGGCCATTTTCATTTTACAGTTCCCTCAGGCAGCGCAGACAAAAGAAACACACACACACATACATATGTGTGCATTATATTTCCAAAAGCATTCGCTCACTTGCCTTGACTCTCATATGAATTTAAGTGACATCCCATTCAAAGCGTCCCTAGACAAGTATCGCTCTCCTGGCAACCGCCAAATCCTGACCCGTCCGTCGCTGATCGCTGGACGTGCTTTACGTCACTGCATCTCATGCTTTGCATCGCGCTTGGTGATGTATGTCTTGGATGTAGCTGCTATTATATGAAGGTCCTGGTGCACTCTTGATCTGATCTGAAGGACACATGAAGTTCGGAGGACACGGAAGTGATTGACCTGACACCTGATTCTGATTATATGGATGGGTGAGCAGATGCTATATAGTGTGCACACATGCACATGCACACACACAGGATAAGATTAATTCCTTAGTTATACTATGGCACCTCATTCATTAGGTAGTTTATTTAAAATAAAAGTGCACTATATACTACTTTTGGAATCATTTGAGGATTTTGCAGATAAAAATGTCTTTACATTTTTAACAGTTGCCTAGCCCTTATAAGAATATATGAACTCACATGATGTCATTGGGGTAATCACAGTTTCAAACGTTCGTGCTGCAGCTGTACGGTGCAGGTGGGGAAGATCGACTGCAGAAAAAAAAGATGTGATGTCACTCCTCCTCCATGCGGTGTGTGTATGTGCGTGAGGACGAGTGTGTGTGTGTGTGTGTGTGTAGAGGGGGGAGCGAGCCGAGCGAGGCAGGTGTCCTGACCATTGGAGCGGCGTCACGGCTGCAGCAAGCCGAGCAGAGTTCCAGAGTTTAGTCAATCGGCTGCAGATTAATGAAGCTGCAGAGGAGTCACACCTGTGTGTTAATGTCCATTACCCAGGAAGAAGTACATATAGTGTAGAAGTTGAAGTATCGACTCAAGCTTTTTAGTCAAGTAAAAGTGCAAAAGCACTTTTGTAAAACTACATAAAGAAGTTTAAAGATTTTGCAGTTGGTATTAACAGGTAATAGTGAGTGAGTGAATGAGCTACAATCTATTAAATATAACAATCAAGAATGAGCAAAAGAGATTTCAGACAAAAACAACCTTTAATTCCCAATTTATGAGCTGTCAATTTTACGAGTGAAAAAGTAAGGTTTACATTGTATCCTTTTAAAGTTAGTTATAATCCGGGGAGCAGAGCATGTCAAATAATGCACTTTCTGGCAGAAAAATCACCCTTTAGCCCTAAAAGTTGTCATGGAGGAAAAGAGGCCAAAATAAGTAACAAGATGAGTTTTAAGATGTAAGGAGTAGAAAGTATACTTGCAGGAAAATGTAATAGTAGAAGCTCCAAAAACACCAGTAATGTATAGACACAACATTTCTACTTGATTGAGGTGTAGTAACTTAGATACTTGACACCTCTGTTTATTTTTCAGTATAAATATCAGCACTGCGGGGACATCACTACTACTCAATTGCATCATGTAAAGTGATATTTTTTGTAGGTGGTGTGAGGCCAAATACTAACTGAATATCAGGATATCTCCACCTCCAGCTGTTTTTTAACATCTGTGTCTTTTGTGTGCGTGAATGCCGACTGTCTCACTGTGATGAAAAGCAGGCTGCTACGCCGGAGCTGTCTGGCCTCTAATATTCCTTCAATTTCTGTACCTGAACACAATCAACTGGTAAATACAAACACACACAGAATAAATGAGTAATCTCGGCTCTATATATTTCACTCCACCTTGAAGGGAGGTGAGTCTGCTCATTTGGCAGCGGCACAATGTAATGCTCTCACACTGAGATGCACACACACACACACACACACACGAATGGGGGGGGGGGGGTCAAGTGTATCTATCTATCTATTGATATCTTCCTCCAGCTTAGGAAAATGGGGAAACAAGAGGGGGTGAAAAAAGCCCAGAAGGTCAAATGGAAAGGAGCTCAGGACACATTGCAGTGATTTTCAAACACACGGATAAAAGAGTGAGTGGGCCCTGCAGTGGGATCTGGTGACCAGCCTTATTAAACTGATATATACCAAGGTGACATTGGCGTTTCAATACGACGACGTGAAGCTCCATTGTCGGGATGGAGCCTCCTATATGACCGCAGGTGAGGTCGGATGTTCCTTTCAGTTTAATCATGCATTTCTTTTCATTGCGACAGTCTTGCTTTTTTTTTTTTTTTAAACTTAATGTTTTATTAAAGCTTGTAACCTACCTTAAAGAACACCCCGTTGGGATTTACCAAACTGCTATAAGTACAAGAATTTTAAGCCGGGAAAGAATTTCACAGACACACCCATCATGGTAAAATGTTGAAAATATCAAATTATCAAATCATCTATTGTGACTTTCATGGTGGGAAAAATAGAGACTAGGTCAATACAAACCATGCAGGATTAAAAAAAATCATTGTTGATCATGCAGAACAGAAATCTGCCCCTTTTTACATTCTTTAGAATTTTTTTTTGTTTAGTTTAGTTATATATATCTAAATATATATATATAAATTTTAAGATTAGCACTGTAAATAACGATTTTTCCTCACTATCAATGAATCAGCTAACTCATTAACCATTGCCAAATGCAAGAAAACAGTCGTAACTGCTTGTCACTGTGTCATAGAATCTCAGGTGACATCTCTAACTTTGATTGAGAATCTGCAACTTGGACTGAAAAATGACTGAAGCAATGAATACCTGTCCGGTTAAATGCTCTGTCGATTAGCAAATTGATAAAAGACTAATTGCCTCAGCTTCAGATAGCATCATATTTCTAATCAGCTGCAAGTATTGATGAGTTCTACGGACGGACCGTCCAATACCGCTGTTTGTCTGTTCGATCTGTTCGAATTCTGCAGCCGGCTGCTCAGACGTAAGTGGCAGAAGGATAGCGGAAAGAATTCTTGTGCAAAATCGTTAGCATATCAAAATGACCCGACGTGGGGATCCCAGCCCCAGAGGTCAAGAAGCAAGAATGTTTCGGATGGTGGCAGCAACAACGGCTAATGTCAGTCCCAAAAATACCATCAAAACCCTCTCGAACTCTTAATTGGCTGAACCCTGCTGCTGACACCTGGTAGCGTATAACATAAGTCAGTAGATACAACCCACACACCTACACACACACACACACACACAGAGCCTCCAACACAGCTCAGTGCAAGAACAATAAAATATGTTATATAAAGAACAGAGCTGTTTAGATTATGGCATGTACACAGCGACACATGTGCATCGCAATGCTTGGAAAACATTTAAAAAAAAAAGGGTGTAAAATGTCACGCGTGATCACATTTCCCGCACGCTGGTCTATTAGATATTCAACACCGCTACATGCAGGTGATCACCACCTCTAAAACAGGTGCAGGAGTCAAAGGTCACTGCTGACAAGCAGGGGGCTCCCTGAGGCCTCCGGGATGATAAATTCTTCCGGTACAGTAATGCAGCAGCGATCAATCAGACGCTCGTTGTCTCGGTAGGACTCGTGGAGGAGAGCCAGGAATCAGCTGGATGCTACGGAGGCTGCTGCAGGATCAGCCCTGCAACGGCATTCAGAATCCTTCCTGTCTTTTAAGTGCATTAAGCTGCACGAATCATTCACGGGGCAAACGTCATTGCTCCCTGATTAAGTCAAGACTAATCTCGTTGTGACTCAGTACTTAGGCATCTTTTTCCTACTACTTTTTTTTTTTTTTTTTTTTAAATGGAAGTGACTGATAGCGTGTAAAGAGGCTTATATTAGAAGCAAGAGAAAAAAACGTGTGAATTCCTGACTGCGATTACTGCCAGACATTCACTTGTATTTTTTTTTTTTTTGAGAGCAATACGCTCATCAAGAGTGCGACCTCACACGATTACACTTCCCAGGAGTGTGTAAAAAAGGAGCGAAAGAAAAAAAAAAACACCTCAACCGTTTTGTGTTTTTCCGCTGTCGGAGCTCATTTCTCTCGCTGTTTAACGTAAGCGCCGCGGCTCGTTCATCTGATCCTCTAATCCTACAGTTAGCAGACTGACGTGCCGCCAGCTGGGAATGTTTGCGTCTGAGATACGACAGTGACAATGAGCGTCTGACAATAGCCATCTGATATGTTTTGTGGCCGCAATTAAGGGACCGTGCAAAGGCTGCTCGTCCTTCAGAAGATACAAAGCGCGATACATGTGGTGCCAGCTGTGATTGAGGAGGAACACGGCCGTCCACAATGCAATCACATCAAAAAGGCTCGAGTTCAAAAGATCCTTCCTGACTCTTCAGAGTTCATCCAATAAATTATATATAATTGAATATGTTCATTTTTCTTTTATCAATATGTAGCAATCAATGAACTACATTTAAACATAATGGGTGATTCTGGTGTTATGTAATCGACATTCACACAGAAAATTTTAAACTAATCTTTACATTGACAAAGCCTGGAATAGATTTAAAAAAAAAAAAAAAATTAAAAACACATATGTTTTAATTGTACTTATAAATAGTGGTTGAGTATGAAATCTTTTGGATTTAAGGGTAAGTAAGTAAGAAAGAAAGACATCATAAGAATATGTTTAATGTAATTAAATTACTAGTATTAAAACGAGTAGCCAAAACTTGAAACATTTTTTGTTTCATAAAATGCAGTAGAATGTTGATCACAGTTTCCTAAAGCCAAAGATGCAACCAAAATGTTTTCTTTTTTCAGATCAGAACAGTCCTCAACTCATAGAGCATTGGTTTAGTATTATAGAAGACTGAAAAAAATGGAAATAAGAGAATTTAGACATTTTTCTCTAAATAAAATAAATAATTGGATTTAATTGATTGACCAAATCAACAAAATAGTAAATAATGAACAAAATAGTTGCAACTAATCGTTTAATTAAATCAAAAAATGTTTGAAAATAGGCTAAAACTGTATCTATGGTCACAATACCCATTTTTTTGGGGGGGTCTGAACATTTTCGAAAAAATAACAAAAGGCTTTATAAAGCCCCAAAATACTGTGTATAGACATTTATAACATGGGCAGATCCCTTAATCAAGCTTTTTGCCGACTTACACATTTGACATTTCCATAGAGCTGACTTTTCTATGCCGTTTCTTTCATTTTGTAGCTGAAAAAGCCTCTGAAATAGTATTTAGTCCATGAGACAGAACAGTGGTTATAATGCTAATCATGATAACATAGTATACACATCTATGTTTGGAAGATGAGCTTCTCACACAATCAGTGGATAAAACATGTAATCAATTACACCATATCCATCACATAAAGGACAGATTAGTCATAATGTGTCAGGACTGGTGCCAATATGATAACTGAGGAATACTGATATCAAACAAATAACTTTGCATTCAACACAAATGAAGTTTCAGTGTTTGGGTCAACACAAACTGCTGTTGGAGAACTCGGAGCTCATTTATTGTTGCCATGGCAACAGAACCCTATGGAAGGTGTTACTTGGATAAGAGAAAAGGTGTTGAATTGTTTGATTTACATATTTTACACATATTCACATATGAAGCACAAGTACACACGGATATGAGAATATAGTGTAAATTCTCTAACCTGGTGGATCTCACAATATTGAGAAGAAAAAATCCTTAAAAAACGAATATAATCACCATAATTCAGTTTTAATTACAGATGATTGATTGATTCAATCATTGAAATTTTAACAAATCATACACGTGTTCAGGACAGATAGGAGAGTGAATAATGTCCAGTTTACATTCTATTGTGAAGAACCACTTGCCTTGATTGACGGGTGAATGTAATGATGCTATTGATTGGAGCTGCTCTAGGGAATGTGGTGAAAGTCACATTGTTAGTTCCTTCTGTTTTTTTAAACAGAAGATGTGATGGAATTTTGTTAAAGACATAAATAAATATATTTCCTTTCATTTCTGGGGGCAAATGTAGGTAAATTGGTGGAAAGTATGACCAGGGGTGGTATCTATAAGGACTAAATAGAGATTTTTCATGTCCTTGTCAAAGAAGACAATTTAGGGATTCAATTTACTATTTATGAATATTTTTGTATTTTAAGCCATGCCCGCATTAGGGTAGAAAACCATTAAATATGGATCAGACCTTCATTGTAGTTTCAAAAACATAAAATCTAAGAATTTTATTTTACCTAGACTTTCATACATTTTTAGTCAAATTTCTCTGCTTGAAACCAAGAGGTGGTAAACCCCAAGTTCTGAGCTGAAGTCCAACCATTTCACAATCTTTAAAAATGGCGGTGGCTGTGTGATGCAAGAGCGAGTGCAAAGGAATGTTCAATTCTGAAGACTTACCCCATCCAGAACACGTCAAACCGTTGTAAAATTAACGGGAACATTTTTCTCAGGTTAATATTTTCATTTTCATGGTTCATTTATAAAAATGTGCATTCTTTTACAGTCTGCAAGCATCTAGTTAGACCTGTCGCAGCAATGCAGTCTACCTTATTGCACACACTTACCCCCCCCCTCTCTTTTAAAAACACCCACTCCATTGTGATTGGACGATCTCTGTTAGCTGGGGTCAGCTGGACAAACAGGAATCAATTTAGAACTTTAGAAGAGGGGGGCATCTATGTGTATCCAACGGTGGTTACTATTATTTATTGACTTCCACTCCTGTTCTGACATCACAACAGGAGTCATTGTATTCAGCCATGTTTTGGCAATATGGCAGAGAAGGTCAGACCACACTGGATGAACTATTTACACACAAGCAAAGAAAAGGTCATTTTTTATTCCCCAGAATTTGGCCCATTTAACTCAACCTCAGGAGCTAGGCTTGCGCTACCTGGCCTGACCACCGCAGTGCAACAGGTTTAACTGTGTGTCCAGCATACGAGAAGGGTCTGCAATGATTTCCAACGTGCTCCTCCAGAAAAAGATGTAAACTCCACACAGCCCTCCGCAGACGCTGCGGGACACCAGACAACGCAGTAACCATGAATCCTGTTTTATGACGACCGACAGAGAGAACAACAAAGACAGACTTTTGGCTCATTTACATGATTTTTTTTCTAGCCCGGTGCGTCTCATAGATGTGTCTCCAGCAGCATTTTAAAATAAGCAGGCTTCTTTCACAGATTCATACACCCTGGAGGCTGAGGGTCTATATAGATTTCACAACTTCCTCTTTGTACGTCATCACTAGTCCTTCTTCCTGTAAAACGCATAAGATAGTGAGAAACGATATTTCGATTCCTTTGTATGTCAAGTACATGTGAAGAAATTGACAATAAAATTGACTTTGATTTTAACCCATAAAATGCACAATATGGTCATATAATTTAGTTTAAAGCTCAAAAATCACGTTGAAGTGTTTACTACCTTTATCTTGTTATAAGAATAAATCAATGCTACGGCCAATCACAGGTTTGACCTTAATCTAATCCTCTTTTGTCTGAATGTCATTCCTAAATCGTAATCTTTAATCTCAATCATTATTCTGTTGCTATGTCTGCTCTCTTATCATGATTCCTTGTGACCTCTGACCCCTGAGTCTTCTCTGGAGGATGCTGCTGAAAGACTTGAGCCGGGGGTCGGACTCGAC
Source organism: Eupleurogrammus muticus (assembly GCA_036785175.1). Classification (NCBI taxonomy): domain Eukaryota; kingdom Metazoa; phylum Chordata; class Actinopteri; order Scombriformes; family Trichiuridae; genus Eupleurogrammus; species Eupleurogrammus muticus. The sequence goes on along the minus strand of JAYKQN010000018.1, from coordinate 16,432,910 downwards.
GTCCGAGGGGACCAGAGGTGACACCGGGAGATAGGTGAATGCTTCCAAGTCACGAGCCACAAACACTGTTATCATCGGGGTTGGGAAGACTCTAATCAAAGGACAATGTGCCCCTCTCTGCAGGTTGAAGTGCCTCCACCCATCTCACGCTTTCATCAGGCTCCTTTTTATCTCTGCTGATTCACGGCTTGATAGGTCCTAATGCTTCTTCTCCTCCTCTCCACTCATCTCTTGCCAATTCAGGCCCGACACCTTATTGAATTCGTGTCAGGGTTTACGTCCGCAACCTTGTAGCGCATGCGGTGAAAGACGATGGATGTTCACAACCACAGGGCTCTTTAATCAACACCCTTTCTGTTGTCATTTCAGGGAACGTTATCAACGCGCCGCATCGATTGGAATTTTCTAAGCTGTCAAAATAAGCATTGGTAATTGAACTTCAACAAGGAAAGAAAAAATCAATGGAAAGAGACTGCCGTTGCTGTTGAGCCGCCTGTGCATGCTAATATTATTAGCTATATTGGGAAATGCTTCAGCCATGATTCTGACCTTGTTCCTGGAGGACGATGTGGTAAACCAAGCAGATGTGTAATAGAGAGCATGGGAGAAAGGGATGGAGGTAAATCCTCATCCCCTTTACCATAAACAGACAGTATAGCTTATGAAAAGTGACAGAGCAGATGCCGACAGCGTTTCTAAATTCATCAGGGCTTAATGGTCTGAGAGAGATGTTTGCTAAATGTGATCAAAACTGTCATTCACTCCGTGAGGCAATCTCGGGACAGGAACGTGTCAAAAACGTTTTCAGCCATTTTGTCCACTCGGGTTTTCTTCATCTTCCATCTGCAGATCGGCTCTGGATGAGAGTGGGAGGTGGGACAGAAATGGATAATTCTATAATCTGTTCGTGTGTTCTTTGTGGACCCGAGAGAACATCTGCTTTCAAGTATTACCGCCTACTACCAGAGGGCCGAAGAGTTACAAAGTGGGAGTAGTTGTTTCGGGAGTCCAGGGTTCAGAAGGCTTCCTGCAGAGACTGTGTTGTGTGTAACGATCTTTTCTACCACGTCGATACTCTCCCAGGCTGAAGTCTTTGTCATTGATGTGCACACACATGCCATTTAACATTTTGGGGATGCATCGACATGGACCAAAAAGCTTTGCAGGCTAATTCTAGATAGGTAATAGACTTCTCTAATCCTTTACCCCTATTACACAAATGGTATCTCTTCTGTACTGTTTAAGAAATTAGATGCAGCCGACAAACACTCAATATAGAAATTATATTGTTGTACAAGCCAAACCAATTGGACAGCATTAAACATTAGACGACAGTGATGTTTCTATTGAAAATGTCAGTTATAAAGAAGCATGAAAATTGAGTTCTTACAGTAGGTCTGTACATACACAGCAACACTTAAGGTGAAAAATGGCTACTCCACCGGCCCCCAAAGAAGTTTATGAGAAAATTATTTTATTCTTCCACTTGATTTATTACCTCAATAAACACTCTCCTCATGTAAATACATACCTAATGTGACCTTGATATTCATCACTAATTTCAAATCTTCTTTACAGCATGATGTTAGATTGTATTTTTTAACTACCACCCAATAAAGCAGAGTATGCTTCAGAGTGTGGATTTGTCGTGATTAACTATAAAACTTAAAAAAAAAGTCTTATTAATTGTTTCGTTTCTAAAAGACCCTAAAATGTTTTTTTTCCTGACAAATACACTTTGGTTGATGATATCAAGCCTTTTTCCCCACTAGCCTAACCAATGATCATTACCATTATCACGATTACCATAAGTTACAAATCCACTTTGCTAATAGAAGCCAGCAGCAGGGTTTCCTGAAATGTTTTATAGGTGAGGCCGGCCTGGACATGCTACCATTAGGGTCAGTCAGGAGGGTCACTCCTGTCCAAATATAATTACTTCGGCATCCGAAAATCCAAGATGGGGGACCCTTAAAGTGCCAAACTCTTCAATATGTGAGTCTACAAACAAAAGTGGCTGTGTCCACTATTATTTATAGTCTGTGCTTCAAATACAGCAGTTAAGAAGCTATTATGGCAACAAACAACCCATTAACTCCACCCACTTACCAACTCTATGGTAACTTTCTTTGTTTGACCAGTCGAGTCACTGCCCACAGACAAGAGCAGTTCTAGGGAAGCAGCAGTTTCACGAATAGCGCCAAGATGTAGAGGCCGTTCCATGGGCACATGGGAGCTCTTTGATTTTGGGATTGTCAGGTTACATTGGATGTCAAAAATAAGCTATTTATATTTGATGCAGTTTCACAAACAGGCTGTTAAATTGTATTTAAGGTGGTAGAACACGCCAAGGTCGAATTGGTTTGGATCTACTGTAATCCTCTGATTGCAAATGGAACATTAGAATTCCAGCCTCATGCCATGACAAAAAAGAAAAAAAAGAAGAAAAAAAACATGGGAAAAATCTCCAGAGTTCACAATGATTTACATTCCCTGGAACTAATTGCAGCGTTTTGCTTTTTGCTTCGACAGATTCTCCAAGGGCTTTCAGTAATTAAGTTACACATTCGTTGCATTAATTTTTGATCCCGACGCCAGACACGTGAAATTATTCAGCTCCAATTGGACTGAGAAGAGATAATGAAGTCGGAGCGTGACAAAGGCAAAACGGAGAGCGACAATCAGTAACAGAAGAGGGCAAAGAGAACAGTGGTAGCTAATGAGAAAATCATTACCTCAGTACCAATCATCTTCTGTCATCCAATGAAAAACCTCATCACAGAAAAACAAAAAAAACACTTTTTACCAAGGCAGTTTGGTTAAATTGAAATATTACTTGTTGGACAGAAAATTGTTTCATGGTAAGAGACTTCCTTCAATAATAAAAAGCTCCATGGGCTCTTTCTGTTGAGTGCAGCACATTTTCCAGAGGTTCTGATTAAGCAAGTCACGTATCAGTATCCGTTTCCATTAAAGACCAAGGGAGACAGGGTGAGATGAGCAGGAGGCAGAGAAGTCTTGTCCTTTTCTTGCCTAAACCAAACCTCACAGGAACAGTTTGATATTGCAGTCTCTGGGTTAAGGTGCATAGTTGCTGATATTTGCTTTCTTTCTTTCTTAGATTAGATTAGGAGGAAGGATTTCTAAAGTCTGTGCATTAAATGATGAAGCTGGATCCAGAAACAATGACCTTAGCTTATTTTAACATTAAGTGTTAAAACAGACGCCAACAGATAGCTGGAGAGTATGTCTTAAGTTTTAATGAATGTCTATCAAGGGCTCTCAGGCTCGTTGTTAACACCTTGTATCACGTTTGATTAATTATATGCAAACAGATTTTTTAAAGCAACCATTTGAGGTTTACTTGACTGCAAATGTGTTTTCAACGCTCGCCATGTGTCATCTGTGTAGATCGCCGTAAAATGCTTTTACATAAATGAGGACTAGTCCACTTTATGCCATTGGACAGAGAGTTGATCTAAAATGAAGACATATTCAGGAACCACATGGCTTATCCACCACATGACATGTTGACACAAACAATTTTCTAACTGAACTGGTTCTGTAATATAATGAAAAAGACAAGATGGCAGTAGTGGCGTTTTAACATCTGCTAGTAGCGAAAGTGAGTGAAACGACTTTATCCAGCCAGGTGCAACCAGAGAGTGTCAGCTCCGTTGCAGCAAAACACGCAGTGCTGGAAAGAAGTGTAAAGGAATGCCAATGGGATCTCCACCTTTGGAGATAACCATTTATCTCCAGCGGCTGCATAGCATTCCTGGGTGAACCGATAAACACGAAGCATGGAACTCCCTCTAAGAACACTTTTTCACATTTTTTTTTAAATTTCTGTTTAGATTAAACATTCCAGATACATCATTTCAATTCAGATAAGTCAAGAGGGCTAGTTTCTATGCCAAGCTAATCTAACCACCTCCTGACTCCAGCTCTATGTACTTCATGCACAGACATGAAAGTGGTGTTAATCTTCTCATCTCCCTCTTGGTACATGAGAAAGTGGAGAAAGTGAATTGAGTTTTTCAAGTGGATGAGCTATTTCTTATACCATAGCAGTGAGAAATACTCAAATGAATCTGGTTGGTAACAGATACTCCAAAGCACTGAAGGACAATGCTGTTGTAATGATAGGGGTGAAAGGTAATAACTACCCCTTATGTTATGTCAATGTCATAAAGTCCAGTTAACGCCTAACTGGGTTTGTGTCCAGATATCAAACCAAAGCAAAGGAAAGCAGGAGACATTCTGCTTCTCTTGGTGTGTGAATGTAGCCTCAAGACACCTCAGTCCAACCAGCAATCTCTATGGTTTAAACAGACACATAGTTTCCTATTCACTTTGACAAATGATAATCAGTTCAACAGACACGAGTGGCAAACAAGCTCTGTGTCTTTGTCAGACACACAGAAGCTCTGAGCATGTGCACACACACACACAAACACACAACATTGTACATGCATCTTCTGTATGTTCACAAACTGCTGGCCGTCGTTCGGGTTGCTTGCAAACATCATAGTGTGGGACAGGAAGGAGTCTTTTTTTTTTTCCTCTCAGATTCTTTACATTCTTCCCTAGCCGTGAGGCCCATTTATAGCAAATGGCCCAAGCTAATTCCCATGGCATCGGCTCCCAGAAAAAGACCCGCTTCACGTCATTTCGCCACAAAAGTCCCTTCCTGAACAACAACGCGGTCTATATACCGTATCTCCCTATCAAAAATAATCTCAGGGAACTTTGCAAACAGACCCTTTTTTGCCAAACATGTGTGACGCGCATGATATCTGAGCTCCCGTGTCTCTTTGCCAACAGCAATAATGACTTCTCTAAAGTCCTCTCAATGGGAAAATCTTACTGTGCAGCATTCCTCATTGCCCCATCCGCACCACAGCACCGCGCTGCAGCTGAGGCTGCAGTATGAGAGAACGCAGCACTGTACACAGAATGCAGACGGAAAGGAGTCCTGTACCACTGGACATGACAGGGATGGGACAAAATGCGACATGGATGTCATGTTGCATATGTAAGGTTTATTAGAGATTTAATGCTGGTAGCCCTTCTATAGTTTTTCCTCTTATTTCATCTGTTTTTACTAACCTATTTGTAAAATTTATGCATACCTAGTTATGCATTTGTTACTACAATGTAATGCCATTCGAACATTTTCAATGTCCTTGCTTGCTTGCTATAGAGGTAGAACTATTTCAGCATTACTACTGCAGGTAATAGACATTGACTATAAATACCACTATGACATCACACAGTGGTTTTTGGATTAAGTAGGCCTGGGCAATAAAACTTAGTAACGAACTAACTATCCATCTATTTATATTTATATACTTGTTTTTATCCAGAAAATGACCATATATGGTGGAGAGAGTGGAGCTGTTGAGGGTTTCCCATCCTTTTTTTCCTAAAACATGGTGTAGTATTTTTTCATTTTGTCATTCAAATCACAATTGCACAAAGTTTTTAACTACTAACATGATAGGACAGTGTTCATGGGAAGGATTTAGCCAGTGATCAATTGCCATAAAAATGGTGTCAAGTTTAGGTGATCCATGATTGTTGCTTTAAGTCAAACTTTAACTCTTATTTCTTAGATTAACATTAGAAGTGTGCAAATGCTAAATAGTGAATCAACTGAACACTATGTAAAAGATATCTCACCTGCTTGTGATAGGTTACGATTATGTTCTGAAGAATAATTCCTGGACCTCAGCACTTCTATCCAATTGAATAAATAATGAAACCCACCGTAGCTGCAACTTGCCTGCAACATCAAAACAAAGGATGCTGGTGGCTTATCACTTATTCATTAAGCAGCGCTGTCGACTCGCAGACAACACGTTGGAAGTGTTCCAGAAGCTTTGAAACGCCGCGTGTGGCTGATTTCCAACAAGGACGCAGCTTTGGGTCACCGTGCTGCGGCAGGTGAAGGACGGGCATTTGCTGAACAGCCTCAAAAAGAGTAACCAAGCAGCATTTCCTTGTCAATACCAACATAGCATCCCAGTATCTCAGACCTATCGACTGACTCATCAGCCGGCTGCCTACAGCAGCAAACCGCCAGAACGTGTGGGAGAGATCAATACGTTATACGGGCCTGCAGAATCACCATCATTCCCAGGACAATAAAAATAACCTATAAGGTAATTTAAAATCTGATGGGCTTATGGCAACATATCATAAAGCAAACCACAAAGGGGTGTTGTTTACTTTAAACAGCTAAGCATCACTTTGGAAGCATGTAATGCCTAAAGATTTATGCCGAGATAGCCTCGCGTAATAAGTCTCATCAGGTATTTCATTTTCTTGATTGGATTTTATAGGTATTTTACGTGTAAATCATTTCTGAATAGATTTCTCAGGTTTAAGCGTATTGCATATTCAAGCCTCGTGAATCAGTCTGCATTCATCACGTCTCACGCTGTAAAGCTCCAGCGCGGGAGAGCTGCAAATCTGAGTCTACACCTGCCTCTCTTTGCGCATTGAAGGTCGCTCGCGGGGACAAAACCTTGAAAAGTCACCCGACTCTGCGGTTCCTTTCACCTCTACAGGCGGATTATTGCATCTTTCAGCCCGTCGTTTGGGTTTTGACGCCCCACAACTCTCAGCCTTCTCGGCTTCGGGCGGTAGGTAGTGTAGATGTGGTTTGTCGAGGCACTAAACATCAGACAGACGCATTTAATGACACAAAGGTGAACACCGTGGAGCATTCAGCAAGTAAAGAGACCTCTATTCCTCTCGGGAGTTGAGACCATAGCAAAGTTATACAGAAAATAGAATGCCATTGAAAATGCTGCCCTGAAATTAAATTAAAACAGCACTATAAGTCAAGGCAAACCTGCTTGATTTAAAAAAGTGTATGGAGTTCCTCCCCCAAGTACCCAAAAAAAGCAGTAAAAGCAGCTTTGAGCCACAGGTTTAGTGCTATGTTATATCTTATTCCGAATAGAAACACAATATAATACACAAACTATAATCGGTTTCCACATCAGGGGTGTTTGAGTACGGTGTGGAGAATGCTGCAGGACAACTGTGTGCAACACCATGTTCCACACATGACTATGCTAAACACCACATGCATTGACTTACAGCAGGATTCAAAAAAAAGAAGAAAAAAAAAAGGAAAGGAAAGAAAATCAGACCTTGAGGAATAATTTTAGTGAAAAAAAAGCAGCACACAGCCATGAAACTGGGCCAGTGACGTCACAAGCCCTGTTCCACCCACACCCAAAAAAAAAAAAATCCCTTGTTTTCAACCTACCTCATCAAAGCCGCTGTCCTCTTTCTTGAAAGCTGTGAGGAGAAGAAAAGGAAGAGAGAATCAGACAGAGCCTGTATTGACATCTTTGAAGAAGGTACAAAATGAAAAGTCTAATGGTAGAGATGATGTGCGGCAGCACAGAACTGAACCTTGTCACCGCGCTGGCATTTTTCAGGGATTCATTGTGTGCTCATTAAAGCAGTAGCGAGTTGGGTTTAGTTTGAGCTGAAGGGAGTTGACTATTCGTAGTGAGGACACACTTTTTCCTCTTGGAGTTTTCTTAGAGCAGGGCAGAGGAAGGAGAGATCACTTACATATCCTACCCAAGTAGGAATGTAAGATCATTTCTGTTGTCTTATCATATTTGATGTCAACAGCTTTTTACAGTCGGATCGGAAGGAAATTGAATTTAGTAACTTGGGATTGAAATATTAAAAACAAAAAAAGTAGATGTAGTCCGGGTTTAGCAAAGAAGGCGGATACAGAAAAAGTGTAGTGTTTGCAACACAGCATCAGCCCTCGCCATGGCAACGCACTCTGAATTTCATGACATCACAGCCTTGACATTTAGTGGTTGTGAGACGACCTTTTTTTCATGAATGAAAGCACATGGCTGAAAAGCATCAGCGTCGGGTGTAAACGGCGAAAAGGATGTTTTATTTACAGATACACGCTCCCAACATTCTAGAACGAAGCTTCATGCTGAATGAATGTTAATGTGATTGTATACGTGCATGCTGCAATAAAAATGCCCTTGTGCTTTGGTGGCTTTAAGATGCTGGAACGGGACAGATGAAAATAGTGACTGCAGAAAATACTTTTTGTAAATCATTTGAGTAGCAGAATGACACAGTTTCCTCCATTGTGATCTTTAACCCAAAGCATTCTCATTATCCCAAGTTATTATTTATTTATAAGCAAATTAGGCCCGTCACTCAGGTCAGAGGAAGTGATGCTGGATAGTCGCCAGAAGCAATTCTCAGAAGTGCGAGGAGAAGGTCACGCGAGGAAACAGGTGAAGGCATCTGTAACTAGGCTACTGATTGCTTGTTGGTTACGTGATCCCGGTCTTGCACATCACAGCGGGCGGCTAAGACGCGCTGCTGGACATCTCCACTTATTTTTAACTTCATCAGGGAAGTAGCTTTTGATGGGCGGCTCAGGGCAGATTTTAGGTGACATTTTTCCTGTCGGGCAGAATATTTTCTTAGGAGTGTCATGATGTAGTATGGTTGCCATCTTAGCAGGGTTCTTGCTACATCTGGTGACTATATGACCCCTTTAGTTATAAAGCTAGTTACACATACAGTATCTAGTGACTTTTTGCATGATATCTTAATATTCCTCAAAAAAAAATCCAAAACCAAGCTATTTGCGCCAAACACAGCTCATACCCAAGGTGATCTAAAAGCGTTAACAATTTAAAAATGACAACATTAGGATAAAAGGTCAAACAATTTAATCTCAAGAAAACAAGACTATATTAACCAAAATCAAGAAGAAAATAAACAAAATTATGTGCCAATGGAACAAGAGATTTTAACATAACTCTACTCAAAATTGAACTAATAGTACAAAAAAAGATATTTTCATTCTAAAAGGTGTAAAAGGTTTTTTATATTCGCTGAATATTTTTTTGCAAACAGATATATGCAAAAGACCCATAGCTGGAATTTATTAGCTGGAAAACACATCAACAGCATTCAGCTGTACCCAAGTTCCAATTTGAAAACAAACCCACAGAAAATTAATATTTTATACATGTTTTTGTGAGGGTATTTCTAGTTGTTTTCCAGAAAAAGAAATGATGCATGAACCCATAACATTTCTTTTTCCCCGTCTTGAAACTAAGCTTGTTTTTGCATAAAAATCCAAGAAAAGCAGTTTGTATAATAAGCAAAACGTAGCAGACCATTTACATGTCATCATTGATTTTTTCATCATTGACAATTAAAAAGAGCAGAAAATAAGCACAAAACAGTTGGCAATGAGTTTGCAACTAATGAATTAATCCTGTGTTGTTGGAGCTCTAATGGATTGATCTGACATCTCATTGGCCAAGTGATAGAGAGTCTGCTTTAGACCTGGGAGATACTGGGATTGAGTCCTAATAAAGCCTCTAAAAATGAGACTCATCAGCTCCATCCTTGGTTCTCACCATCGAACAATTGGACAATGTTGGGGGGGGTTAGATCACGGTTTGATGCCCAAGAGCTGCACAACTGCTGCTCATCGCTCCCTCAGGGGATGGGTTACAACCAGGGTTGTGACAATCAGTGGGACATTAACCCTTAACCTAATCCAACGATTCTTCAATCAAGCTGTAACTACTTTCCACGGAAAATAATTGGGAAAACCGCAGTGTACTAGATGTCATTTATATCCGGCTGAGATTTGACGCATAAATATATACTTTTTTTTCCCTTCTTCAGTAAATATAACCAGACGCAGATCACATGTCAGACAGGTGCAAATTGGCTATTTGGACAGACGCCCTGTACACAGAGAGGTCGTCTGGCATGAGTAAGACCAGGTCGACCAACAATCAAACCAGTGGAGGGAGTTTAATGGCTAAATACTGAGCCCAAATGGAGCTGGAGGTGAAATAGGATGCAGTCTGGCAGTTAGGCCGTATAGCTGTTCCAAAACCATGGTGACTATACGTCTCCATTAAATGTGCTTCCTGGGGCTTTTCCCTCCCACATAAAGGTGTGTTATGGTCTACTATAAAACTACATCCCAATAATTGTTTCTGAAATAGTCAAGGAATCACTTTAAGATTTCATGACTGCAATAAAATGTTGCATCCAGTGTTTTACCGCGAGACTGTAAAAATCTGAATTGCAAAGCATCTCCCATGATTTCTGAATCCTTCAGAAATACAAGTGAATAAAACAGCACTGAATTATTTGTTAGGCTACTTATGCATCCACAGTGACAACGCATTGTGCGCCTCACATTAATTGCTGGGGAAGACAATATTGCATTTGACATCAATACTCTTCATACATGTATTTATGAAGCTGGGGGGGGGGGGGGGGGGGGTAAACAGCACCGCATCCTGCTTGTTTGTGCAGCTTTGATTTCTGGATTGGTCTCATAACACAACAAGCTTGTGGAGAATGCCATTAATAGACAATTTTTCAGTTATTAATTCCTCACGTTGATTATGTTTCTAATGAGGAAGGCGGTGCAGATGGCGAGGAGACAGAGTGCTCCCCCGGGGGGGGGGACTGCTGCCTGGTAAAATTACTTATTTATGTCAGAGTGAATGTTTGGAAGCATCGGGAGCCGAGCCACTGAGCCGTTAAACGGCTTCCTTCGCCTCTGAGGGTCAGTTCACACACTCGCCCCCCTCCCCGACCGCAAAGACTACAGCCAGACAACATCATCACAGCCGCAATCCACACTCGATGCGATGGATTACTCTGCAGGTGGACGGAGCTTCTGCAGAGGCTGATTGTGAGATTTAGTGCACGGAAGGGCAGGAAAAGCAAAGTTAAGCCCCTTTTTACACTGGGCAAACTACACTAAAACCCACTAACATCTGGCTTTTGTCTTCACTGGGAAACATTTACTCCCATTCTGCAGTAGTCAGCCTTTTTTTTTTTTCTTTCCAAATCGGCTCAGACTCCAGAGCTTATGTAGTATTAGCATGCTAGGCTAACAGTCCTTCAGATGTGTGACATCACAGCTGTTCCGTATTTCTATGTAGTCTATGAGCTGCATGGCAGAGTTATGCTAACAACGATGCTAGCCATGCTAACTACTGCGCTGTGTTTCATTAAACCTGCAGCACACCAGAAACAAAACAGAAAGGCAAACCTGGGTCTGAACACTCAGTCAATATTTGAGTTAAAAAATGAGAATGCTAATTTTAATTTACCTTAAGTGTATAAAACATCAACAACAACAATAACTAAACTCAGTCAGAATAGACCAATGTCTGCTATTGATCCTAATAGACAGCTTAAAGCTGTTTAAGCTTTCAGTAAAGTTAGCTTCTCATGCTCAGACATAGCTTATGCTAATTTCAATTTAGCGTAAACTGTATGAAAACATTAAAAATGCCACGATCCAGGATGGATACAGCGTTGAGACACTGCAGCTACACTGGATTCCCATGTTCCATAGTAAAGTCTATGCTAATGATGCTAGCCATGCTAACTACCGCTTTCCGGTTCACTAACCTAATTTTAATTTAGCTTAACTGTATGAAACATTAAGATTAAAATCCAAAAACATAGATTAGCATGCATTCAGAAACAGCAGCTTCAACAACGATAACATCTAAACTAAATCATGTCTGCTAAGTGTGTAAAAGTTCAGTTTAACATGAGATTCCAACAACTGTATTATCACGTCTGTAATATTAGCACTGACATGTGTGTCCTTCTGTTCCTGATTAAAAACCTGCAAAACACACACCCACTTTCACGTTTATTGATGTCAAACGTACTAAAAGCGTGTTAGTACTGTTATTTCTATAAGTAATGAGTGAAGGAATTGCTCAACATTTTGGGAAATGTAGTTCTTTACATTGTGTTGGATGAGAAGATTGATGCCACGTTGACATCCATCCATCAAGTATGAAGCTGCGTTCAGATTAATTTAACTAGTGGAAAACATGGAAAGACGGCTTCCATTTAGCGGTCAATGAATGGTTTAATCAATGGTTTAAGAACCTTTCTGTTTGGGAAATTTCACTCCAACGTGTTAAAAGTTCCAATGGACACTTGGAAGTAGAGACGTTTCTCGTCGGCACTGCACTTCATGAGGCACTTAAGGAGTAAAAAATATGTATCTGTCAAAAAAAATCTGATTTTGATGCTCCGCGGAGCTGTCACAGCGTACTTGTTGACGGTAAATAAGCTGCACAAAAGAAGAGGAGAATAGCTTTTAAAATAAAAATGAGCGTGTTTTATGGGCAGCAGCACTGCTTCCTTAAATCCCATAACACCTCATTACCACTTCTGTTGCTTTTCAGTTCCTTACTTGAAGAAATGCACCTTTTAATCACACTTGTGAGGAAAATAAAAAAAAATAACATTAAGAACCCAAACCTGTCTCAGTTTATCCACAGACGTGTTTATTTGCAATCCAACATCATAGAGGGAGATGAATCCATCCCAAAAACCTAATCTTTTATCTGCCGAACAGAGAAGAGAACTTAAAGCTTCAAGAAGTATTTTTTTTTATTTGACAAAATATTAAAACTTAACCTTTATCCTTCTGCAGCCATACAGTGAAATCCAGCGGATGTGAACAGGTTGTTAAGATCTACGTCCACACTCGATTTAGTTGCTCGCATTTGCATACGTTTGAAGTCCCTGCTGTAATTTTATGCAAAAGAGCAATGCAGAAACTTATTTTTGATTCACACACTCCATTTGTGGAAAAATCTCAGATTTCAGCTGGGAAAGTCTCTTGTTAAACTTTATTCTTTTTTCTTTCCTGACTACGATCCCACATTAAGAGATGCATGTATCAGTGCTGTCGAAATTACAATATAAGACGGGTTATTGTTTTTTCGGAGGCTGCAGAGGCCTCAGTGTAAAGACATTTCTATGCACATTTTAATATTTGCAGAACTGTTGAAATTCAACTGGCACTTCAACATGAACACATTTACTGTCTTTGATCGTAATTTATATTAGTGGACAGAGACTTTGGTGCAGGCTGAGCTGTTGTGAAACTCAGCTGCACTTTATTGGCTTTAAAAGGTTTCATTATAGTTCCTGTTGGACCAGATCAGTTATCTGCTTTTCATGCGGACAGTCAATGGTCTTATTGTATATCTATACTATAATCTGTAGTTCACAGATGAAAAAAATGCTATTAAAAAAGTATTTGACTTTAATTATACCTTTTTTGTATTTTCATTTAATTTATTTCGTGATTCATTTCAGTTAAATTGCTGTGATTAATTAGTTAACTGCTTTTTAATAGCAAGGCAGCCATGGTGTATATAGAAATGTATACAATGTTACATTAAAAGTTTTCACTTGCCTCATCGTACTCATACGAACTAAAGTTTCCAAGTGTTTTTATCACAGGCTGATGTCTAATAATTGAAAAGTTTCAACTTGGGTTGTAATAAAGTGAAATGTAAAAATCGCTATGTGAAAAACTTGAAGCTTGAAAAGCAATTTTTTTTTTTACCCCTGCGTCAATCCATTGAGGATGGGCGAAACAATCACATCATCCCGTGTAGTGATCAGGTAGTGTGGAATATTCCTCTTTGTTCTCAGGGAACATTTCCTCTTTCTGAGGTTTCTTCCATTTTTGACCTTTCTTAATAAAAATGGATTTTGGGGAAGTTTTTCCTTATTGGAAGTAAGAGGATGTTATGCTATACATATAAAGGTGTCCCCACAGGCCCCGTATGAGGACCCTCAACATGCAGACAAGGTCACGGGTCTGTTTGATCATTAGAGAGGGGGTTTTCGAGGTGGTCGATGATTTCCGTTTAAGCACATCTGGGGCTCCTCTTGTCCTCACGTTCAACCCGACAAACAGCTGAGGCGGAGGGGGGAACCGGTTCATCAGAAGAGGTCGTGGGTCGAGTGGCGTTGGCGAGGTTGTTAAGCCGAAAACATCCACGACGCATTAATGCTGGTTTGAGATGCGGGCCGTGCCCCACAGAGGCCGGCTGGATCAACGCCACCGCAAGGACAGAGCTGGGCTTTCAATGCATTTTCTATTTCTTTTTTCTTTTTTTTTTTTCTTTAAGCATCCGTAGAGCAGAGCGACAGCCCGATCAATGCTCAGATGTGTTGATTCAGATGGGAGGAGAGACGGCCAATAGGAGATGGGCATCAGCGTGGTGCAAAAAAGTCAATGCCAATCTTTTTTTTTTTTTCTTCCTCCCTCCCGCAACATCGACCCAAACTCACTTCTGTTCATTTCTCATCTTTTCTTATTCGCCGCATCCTGCTATTCACTCGATCCCTGGCGAGGCGCTGAGTGTGTGTGTGTGTGTGTGTGTGTGTGTGTGTGTGTGCACGCGAGTGTGAGAGAGAGGGGAATAAAAAGGAAAGAGAGAAAGATGAAATGAGATGTGGTGCACCTTGACAACCAGTGGTGTGACTGTGATAATTTTTTTTTGTTCACCATCACATCAGTGGTTTCTCTTAGCAGCAGCATCATCCATTATAAGAGAGGAACTGCAATCAAAACTCAGCAACATGCAGCCACTTATAGTTCAAATATCAGATTTCATCTTATCATACATCCATAAACATCAGTATCATTCACTGTGGAATCGGTAAGGTCAGTATGAAAATAAAAATTCAGAAAGTATTTTGACAATCAAATCATCTTTTTTTGGTAAATTTTCATACAACAAAAATGTATGAAAAAAATAGAATTTACAAGTTTCTTCTGTCAGGCTGAAAAGTTTCTGAAGCTTTGGTTGCAAAACTGAAACCAGAATAAAGACTAAGCGATAAATGGATTGATGAAGTGAAACCAAAAGAAATTAAAACTTTTTTTCACACTATATATATATATATATATATATATATATATATATATATATATATATATATATATATATATATAGATACCTGATGATGATTATGATGATGAGGGTGAGGATGAAGGATCTGCCATTCTGATCCATTGGCTGGTACCACAGATATGTCTGCATTTATTTAGACTGTAAATTAGGACTAAGTCTCTTAGAAAAGAGTATCTGTAAATGATGAGTCCACCAGGGAGTGCTGATGAGAGGTTTTCTGCACTGTAAAATCAACATTATTTAAGGGGACACTAATTCTGTTGGGTTGCGTGCTATGTATCAATTAGCGGATCAACTAGTTGATAAATCACCAACTATTTGGATATTTAAACTGAATCAATTACTCTCTTTTTTGAGGAAAAGTGCCAAACATGCAGGTTTACAGCTTTTCAAATGTGAGAATTTCCTTCACCTCGTATAATTCAGAAAGAAACTGCAACTATGGACTATTTTGACAGTGGAAATTGAATAATGAAATGAATAATTGATTTGTTTGGTAAATGGTGTAAAATCACTGGTTCCCAAAGCTGGAGATGCAACCTAGAATGTCTTATTTAGTCCAGACCAACAGTCCACAACCTAACGAAGCCTAAAGAAACCGGGAAATATTCAGATCTGAGAAGGTGGAAAACCAGAGAGTTTGGATACTTTCTTCATAAAAAAAACAAATAGTTAGAAATCAACATAATAATTAGCAACTCATTGATTAATCGACTCATCATCGCAGGCACGCACAACACAACACACTGGAGGGGTAAAATAGATGACGACGATGATGATGAAGATGAGAACATAAAGCTATCTACAACATCTAGCTCATCACCGTTTTGGTCTTCATGGTTTCACCCTATTTATGGCACCAGCTAATATTAAAGAATGCTCTTAATGTGCCTATGAATATAGGACTATTTAATACAGCAGATGATAAGTGAATGAGGCGACTATAGATGATGACGATGATGAAGATGTACATGACCTGAGCATCAGAACAAAGTCTTCAGAGCTTTCATCCCTGCCAAAATAAAAGCATCCATGCAGAGGAAGTTAAACAAGGTCATGTGGAAGCATTTTTTTTTGATGATGCTGCTGCTGCTGCTGTGTGACCCTGACGTATGTCATGTTATTCATGCATGTTGTGTTATTCGTGTCATGTTGCATGTCTCTGCTGTTTTTTGTGTTATTTCTGCTGTTTGACCCCAAACTGAGAGCAGCTCAGCAGTCTGAATGCTGCTGCTGCTGCTGGACACATTTCTAAACTCCCCATTGTGCACAAGGAGAGGCGATCGTGTTGGGAAAATATTTGGGAAACACAGGGAGAGAGAGAGAAAAAAACAAAAAGCAAAAACTCACCAATACTCCTGAAACTCTCGGACAAAGTTCTCCTCAACTTTTTCATTTTGCCGATTTTCTCGGCGGGTTGGGAGGCTGGCATCAGGTCGCACATTGCTGCTGCTGCTGCTGCTGCTGCTTCTACTTCTTCTTTTTCTCTTCCTCTTCTTCTCCTCTCCTGTGCGTGTTGCGGGGCTGTGTTGCGGGGCTGTGTTGCGGGGCACGGAGCGCCGGGGCTTGTTCAGCCCAGCTGCAGCGCGGCTGGAGCGGACACGGCAAGAGAAGGGGAAAAAAAACACAAAAAGAAAAAAGAGAACGGAGCCCGGACTCAGACGCCTTTATCTTGAGGTCTCCTCAAGAATAAAAGTACATTTTCCAAAAAGAAAAAAAAGCGATAGGAAATCAGAAGTCGGCTGCGGCAGATCATCAGATGTGCCTTTCTTTCTGTCCTTCTTTTATTTTTTGAGCGTGTTTTTTTTTTCCAAGCTTCTTTCTTTCTTTCTCCTCTTTCTCTCTTTTCTTTTTGCCTCTCAGCGTCCCGGTCGCTCCCTGCTCCGCCGCGATGTAGATGTCATTTTTGGGATTCTCTCTCTCTCTGGTTTCGAGGCTGAAGCCCCGCCCACTCATCCCTCCCCGGGAGGCGCGCGATTGGTGGAAGGGGAGCGGCCGCGTTACCGATTGGTCCGCGAGACTGTCGGTCAGCGCGGAGCGACTCCGCCCCGTAAAAAAATGTGTTTTTGCGAGGAGGAGGAGGAGGAGGAGGAGGAATCTCAGGCTCCTGCTTGAGATTGCTGCCCTCTGCAAGACCCGGTCACTTGTGTGCACTGCTCCGAGCAGACAATCAGAGGCCGGATTATCTGCGGAGTGTAGGGATTATCGCAGATTACACTCATGTCCAACCACAAAAGGAGCAATCATCAGGATATGATCACATTTGGTGATTTTTGATTAGCTCTCAGAAAAAAAAATAAAGACTACTAACCAAAATGATCTATCAAATTTACAAGCAACATGACCTTGACACATGATATACTATGTCCCAATTAACCAGAGTTGCAATGATTAGCCAATTAGTTGCGAGATGTGATCACTCATCACAATAACTGCCAACTATTCTGATAATTCATTAGTAATTTTTAACTCCCTCTGGCTGGTCAGATACACCTTATTATAAGTTTGCATAGTCTGCGTCGTCATTATCATCATCTCCTCATCCATCATCATATGCTGTATTTTTTCAATATCACAACTCAATATTTTTTTAGGAAATTTGGTTGTATAAAAATCAGATGATGCCGTAAATTTGGTAAAACCACGGAGAAAGAAATGGCAACATAGTGAGTTTATTGTAAGGTTTATACTCTCATCCTCATAATTATCATCATTATGTTCCCCCCATTCTTTTTCAAACATATTTAGTACAAAAGCCGAATTCAACGAAGCCCACACTGAATCTTTTAGGGGACACTATACAATAAGAGCTGCAAGAATTAGTTGATTAATCAATTATTCATTTATTTGATGACTAATAATCGCTAACTATTGATAATTATTTCATCTTTTGGAGACAATTTTAAAAAAGGAAATTGCAAACCTTTTTTGGTTCCAACTCCTTGAATCTCATTATTTTTTGGTTTCTTTAAGCTGTTGTGATAGTATACTGATCAACTTTGTAATGTGGACTGTTGGTCTGGCCGAAAACCAAGTTGCATGTCTAGCTTTGTGAAATAGTGATGGACAATTTACACCTTTTTATGAACCCAAATTTTTGATTAAACAAACTCAACTACCGAAATAATCAACTACCGAAATAGTTGTTAGTTGCAACCCTAACTATTTAATGAACCAAACAATAGGCCCTACTATGAACAGGATCCACAGATTCTAAGAAAGAAATACATGCTGCATCAAAGGCAAACATCGATTTTCTTAATGCAGCTTTTTAGATGTTCCTTCTCAAGTTATCCTTGTTTCCTATTGATATAAGAATCTACAACATTCAACGATTCTCTGCCAAGTTCTCAAATGTGCATTGAGAATATAATAGAAATAGAAAAAAATGATGTGCACATCCTGTGCTGAGCCAAAGGAGTTTTATTAGAGGTTTTTAATACAACTTGCAGCAGCTACCAATATCTGTCTCTATTTACTGAAGCATTTTAGAAAAAGCAGGGGCTGACCCCTCATGGGTCGATCAG
Source organism: Eupleurogrammus muticus (assembly GCA_036785175.1). Lineage (NCBI taxonomy): Eukaryota > Metazoa > Chordata > Actinopteri > Scombriformes > Trichiuridae > Eupleurogrammus > Eupleurogrammus muticus. The sequence goes on along the minus strand of JAYKQN010000018.1, from coordinate 16,414,576 downwards.
TCGAATAATCAATCGTTTTTGTCTCAGTCCACTAGTCGATTTTAATGCAGAATTAATTTATATGCTGGAACTGTGTGAGTCTCCGAGGTTAAAAGAGGCCGTTCCACATTATCCTTCCGTTAATGAAATCAACTTATCAATTAGTCAAATGACCAATAACAGTCAGCTCACCTGATGAAGAGGCTGTGAGGAGTAGAAACAATGTTTGCTTTTCTAAAATGCTTTAAAAGGAGACAAATATATGGAGCTACGGGAGAACATTCTAGCCATGTAAATACCTTAACCATCACTGTGACACCCAATTATCCTAATTATGCACAAAATTGCACTGTCTTGATAACATTTTGTCTTCTCTGACCACTATCCCTTTTTTTTAAATAGCAAAGCACACTTATTAGACGATCATATTCGGCAGCTCATTTCATATCATCATATGTCGTCAAGTTGCTTGAACAACCAAATATGGTTTGGATTAAACAAAGCTTTTGGGATTAAAGTTATGAGAGCAAACGCTGCATCAATAATCTAAATCCTGCAGCAGCCGCAGCAGCCGCAGCAGCTCATGAGCTCGATTTCTGCTTCTGTCATGTGTCTTTATGTGCTGGCTGGCTGGCATCTCTAATTTGATCATGTCTGTGCTGCAGTCGCCACAGCAGCCGCATGAGTAATTCAGAGGCATCACAAAAAAAAGAGCGAAAAAAGAAAAAAAAAAGAACAATGGGGTAGCTGCAGCAGAGTCGAAAAGAACATTCAGATCCGGTCCTGAAAGGCAGAAATGTTTTCGTACGGCTGTTTAATTACTCGGACTGGAGCACGGGGCGTAATGGAGACAAATGTACAGCTTCATTAGTTTGAAGTGGTCATTACGGTGAAGTCTGTTAATGACTCGCATGCTCACATCTCACACAAATTGATCTGCACACCTCAGTATGAATCTATTAAACGTGAATCCCTGGTGCAAAACCGTACATTTAAAATATATCGAAAAGTCTTAAAAAAAAGGTCAATAAAGGTCAGGGCCTATATTAAAATGCACACATGCAGCAGGGGGCAGTGAGGTGACCGAATCTGAGAAGATCTGCTGTCGGGTAACGTGAGGCACTGTAACTGCCCCCGAGAGGCCGTTTGTAGGAGTAATGGAATCAATGGGAGGAACATCTTTACTGTTGTGAGACGTTGTGCATATTTAACTGACTTTTTTTTTACTGCCGACCCCCCCCCGACACATTATTTATTCTTTTTTTTATGCATCACGTTCATCTCAGAAATTATTTACAAGGTCATGACTTTAAGGCGATCAGACCATACAACATGTTTAATAGCTCAAAAGGATGTTTATATCAGCTTTTATCAGCTCACTATATATATATATATATATATTACTATTCATAACTGAATGTCTACATCATGCCTTAGAGAGCATTTTTGTCATTTTTTAAAACTCATCTTATAAAATTCTACTTTTTTTACTTATGTTCTAATGTCTGTGTCACGCCTGAGGACAATTTCCTCATTTGTGCAAGCATACTTGGTAACGTCTATTCTGATTCTTCTTATACACACACACAAACACACACCTGACCTCTGGTGATGCCTTAGGGCACAAAGGACATCAGGAAAAACATTGAACAATTTTCTCCAGGATACCTACAGGCAGAACTACACTGACATACCCGCTCACACTATCTCTTAGTTCCGAAATGTATAGACAAATGTCCACATTCCTTTCTGATTGTCTCTCTCTCTCCTCCTTTGCTGCTATTCATTCAGCATGAGAATTTTAATTGGCCAGAAATGTACGAGTGCGTATTAGGAATGTTGGAGGAAATAAACAAGTTACTGGGCTGAGGAAAGGTCCAGAGGGAGGTTGGGGGGTTGGGTAAGAAGAGACCCAGAAATTCTAATTCAAATCTTGAAGTTATAGGAAAAAAATACTACTACTACTCAGATCAAAGAGGGATATAAAGTACAAGTGGACCTTTGAGAAGGTGGCTCTGCAGGATTTGGAGCTATATGCATCTGATGGCTTAATGTGTCATCATTCACACATGCATCAGCTCAGCTAAAGCCGACTCAGCCCTTTTCACTAAACAGTGCCGATATATTCACAAAGACAATAAAGCAACAGCGGTTATGGAATTATGTATAACGCATCGTTAAAATCACAAACTATTTCCTTATTGCAAATTACAACTTGATTGGGTCATCTGACTGCAGGCATGATAAACCATACAAGTTGTTTCTTGTTTATTTACCATAAGTACGGTAGTTGGTGCCAGAGCAATCAGCTGATTTTCCTGGGGTCCATGAAAACACACATACGAAAATACTGATAATTATATAAAAAAAAAATTATTATTGCACAAACAACAACCCATTAAAGCCCAAAGTTCTCCTTCATATATATATTATATCAGGTGAGTCACTGATGCTCATTATGTATCACATTTTTTCTCCATTTTGTAATATAGAATTTTAATGACTAGTAACTATAGTCTCGTCCTCGCCATGTTCTCCGGAGGAAGGGGCAGGAAGTTGATGACATCATATGACAGGAAGCACTTGGAACTTTTCCACTATCATGTCAGTGAAAAAAAATGTATGAGATTAATTTAGATTTTGAGTAGAGTTGACAACTATTATGACTGGTGGGTTATTGTCAGAACTTTTAATCGTTTTCTTCTACAATAGTATCCCTGTCCCCCAGTATTGTATTATAAGTTTGTTTTTACCGGCATTGCCTCACAAGAGTTGCAAAAATGTCTCCTAAAACTTGCAGCTTTTGCACATTCATTTGAATGCTTTGTGTTCTCTAGTGATTAACCTGTCCCTCTCTAATTTAGTGTTATTTAGTTTATTGTCGTTGTTAATAGTCTGGGACAGGCTTCTCTTTATTTATATAGGTGGTCTAAATGAAATCATCAGTATAAATAAAGGTTGAATATAAATAAAATCAGTAACAGCTTCCCACGATATACTGCAAATAGCATACTATTATAGTATATTAAACACCAAGGTACCTTATTATATTCTTGTAGACTCAGATGTGACTCACTACCATATGGTTTCTATCTACAGATTAGAAAATGAAGGTTTATTGATTCCATTCCGTATTCATTTGGTAAATTAATGTAAGTTTTATAGGTGCTTTTTTAATCACTTTTTTTTCGTCATGGCAACATTAAGAACGGAATAAAGTCTGATTGCGAGCGCGTAGCCTGCAGATATTTTCCCTACATATGATGGGAACCAAATTATCGCCCTTTTATTTGAAGGCCAGATTCCCATATTCACAAAAATAAATAAATTAGTAATGGAGGCGTTCTCCTCAACAAAGTTCCAAGGATTTGTCCAAAAAAAAAAAAAAAAAAAAAAAAAAAAAAAAGACGCCTTCTTGACTATAAAACATTTTACAAGTCTCTGGAGTTGCTGGTTTTCTTCAGTTTTTTTCTCTCCTCTCAGCCTTGCTGGCTGTTATGGGGCCTCTAACTTCTTCATTTAATTCCCCCATTGATTCATTAATTGGATTTGTATATATTTATATATGCCCTTTTATTGCCTACCCATCCCTATCCTTTGGTCATTCAATAACGTCTTGATTGAGCACCGAGTCATATCCTCCCCCCCTCCTCCTTTCCAGTAAAGCTGGAGATCTCACGACCTTCACATATAAAACTGTTAAATCTGGTTTAATTACTTCCTTTCGGTGGAAGGGAGGGGCCCGTCTTTGTTCCTAGTGCAAACTTTTATAATTGAATACGGAAATATCCTACATCCTTCAACATATGTTGTAGCGATCATGGCAGTATGTTATAATACTATTGCTTCGGTAGTATTATAACATACTGCACGGTGGAAAAAAAAAAAAAAAAAAAAAAAAAAAAAAAGTAGAGAAAATGTACAGGAGGAAGTCGATCATGCTCAGAGGTCACGGTCAATGATGGCTTTAAAGAAATCAGACGTTTATAATGGCTTTTAAAATGGATTTTGCGACTCCCAAAAGGAGCAGTATATTTTCTTTTTAAAATGGCTGGAGAAAGCCATTATGTCGCACATTTAAATAGCTACTTCCACCCATACAGTTCTGGGAACTGCGGGGGGAAATCAGACATGCTGAGCCATCGCTGAGACACGTGAAGCCGTCAGCAAACGGGGACTTGGGGACCGAGGGGGAGAGGTGATGAACTGTCCTCAGTCCTCATGTGGCGTCCTCTGGGCGCCAGCGTCACCGCTGGAAGACACGATGGCAGTCTACACGTCCAGGAATTACTCCTCAGTTTTACTTCGGACAAAACGTTCGTGCAGCACAGTTAAAAAAAATAATCAAAGCCTTGGTTAAAAGAGTGGATTTCTTTTATTCGTGGCAGCACACAAGTGTGTTACAATTAGCTTGTACTTTCATGAATCAATACTGTATATTTACAAAGTGCAAAGACTGATATGAAACTACAATATTTAAAAGAGAAAATTTGCATAACGAACATAACGAAACAAAAGAACGAAATGAAATGGAAATTAAAATAAAAAAAAAGACAAAAAAAAAAAAAAAAAACCACACACACGCATAAACATAACCTCAGCATGGTGATAAAAGAACCAGAAGGCAATAAAGAAAAGTAGAGATTTTCTTGTTATTATTTGCGAAGTGTCAAACTGGAGTCCTGGGCAGCAGCACTCTGCCCAGCTTGTTTTGTGGGGATGTGTGGAAAAAAACAGACGACAGACAATAACGCCAACAGAACATGTGGGGAGCACGGTGGTGCAGCTGCTTTACTCGTTCTCAAACTTGCTGTACGGGTGGTCCGAGTCGCCGAGGAGCCCTGCACAGAGGGAAGGGAAGAAGAAGAAAAAAAAAATGTCAAAAACAAAGCTCATGTGGGTCAGGGAACATGAAGTCCAGATCTGTACGCGGCCTCCTCCAGCTTTAAGCTAGCAATTGTCAGAATGTTTCCCCTGGTTCAGAGCCGCGCTCGTACATTTTATGACATATTTAGAAAAAAAAAAAAAATCATTCTGGACACTTGGAGATTGTTACAAATCGGATGTTCAGTTCATGGATGAAAAGGTTTAATTGATTCTGTTCATCTACTCCTCAGTCAGAAATACAGATTTATTGCAAGATGACATGACTCACAGCATTTATTAGATTCTAAAGTTCCAAATTGTAGAAAGAAAGAGGATTTGTGCATCTTAGTGACATCACAACAATCAGATTAAAAAAGTAGCTTTGTTTTTTCTCACGGTGATCACAACATCTTATTTAGGTGAGAAATGTGTGTTGTAAAGGCATTTAAGGAGTTCTGATGTAAATTTCAATACATTTCAGACCTTTTAAAAGACCTCAAAATATACTTCTGACCACTTCAAGCAGTAATCACACACAACATATAGAACTCAGATCAGATGCTTGATTATGATAAAAATCATAAATATTAGTTTTGGTCAATTATAATTTGAAAATGATGAATTATTCATCAACTCTGGAAACAAATTTATCATTTGTCAAGTTAATTTCCTCTTGTTAAACAGTGGATTTTCTTAAATAATATAATACAACTGAAAAATAAACGAGGCTTCCTTTCCGTCATCTTAAACCTATAAAACATACTCCAGATTGCCTTAAACTTCCTCAAAACATCTAAAACCTTCGGGACATCAAACTGAGCACAAAGCCGAAAAGACAATATTAAACCAAAGGCAAAGTTTATTAAACCATATTTTAGCTCACAGCAAGTCAAACTCTTTGTACAAAGATTAAATATCAATAAAATTTTATGTGTCATAAAATTGTGATCAAGACATTTTAAAGCCCTAATTTTCCAAAAGTTGATTTATTGACTTTTTAGTACTTTTTTTAAGACCGAGCGGACACCCTGTTCTTCATACTAAAATATGCATGTAGAGTCTTAATTTGCTTTACTGAAAAATAAGAATCTCTTCAACTCTGTGACAGAAATTTCATGTTTGTGTTTATCATTTAAGATACAAAAAACACATTTGAAGAGGTCATTCACGACGATAAAGCAGTGTGTGTGTGTGTGTGTGGGGCACAGACCTGGTTACAGGACGTGGGTATCTTATCTTAAATCTAGAAGGGAGATTAGAACAGACGGTGTCCTAATCTAAATAACACACACCTCATCCGTTTAATCTGTATATAAATGCACATGCGTTTTTTTGTACATTTTAACGCCACACATCGCATGAGCTTTAGACGTGTTATTGTGCAGCATGCGTTCTCCCTGTCTCCAGTATTTATGCCAAGATGGGCTCATTATTACATCCACATAAAAATGTTGAGCCACTCTGTAATTGATCATCTGAACTGAAACTTTTAAAGGCTGATTTCTACAGGAAGTAGAATGTTGGTTTAAAGGATGGGTTCACTTTTTAGTTGAATGCATCTAATCTGTAAACCGTAATCCATGTGAACCGTAAAAAAAAGGTTTTCCCTCTAATCATCCCTCCTTTTTCACATGATATGTCAAATGTCCTTTCATATAAGTGGAGGACAAAATCCCAGCGTGTCCACACTTTCAATTTAACAGATGTGAAGCTGATACGACGCTTCAGCTGTCTGAGTTTGTCATATCAAGTAGCTATCACACTATAAAAAGGATGAACGGCAACGTAAAAAGATAAAATTGTAGATAAAAATGCAAAATTATAGATAAATCTGGTCTTTTTTAGCGTCGAATTGCCTCTGTGTTTTGATGGTTCTTCAAATGAGCTGTGGTGGACGTATATTAACAAAATAAGAGATATGGCTAACATTGACATTTCTACTTCATTTGGATGTTAAAACTTAAAACTAGTATTAGATCAGAGTGAAACCAGAACAGTACTTGGACTTAAAATGTTATGAAATATAAAAAGTCCATAGATGCTGAAAAAAATGTCAAAGTTGGTTTCAAAGGTTTTAATATATTTTGTGAGAGGATTGTTTGTGGACTTCGTCCCTTTCACTATAAGAGCAGGGAGGCTCTGCTAAAGGTCAGAATGAACAAGAGAAACAATTACAGCAAGAAAACTTGTGTCATTCAGCCCTCAATGTTTATTCTCTGCAAAACTGTAAAAAGAAGTATGTGTGTAGAAGTTATAGAGGCTGTAGCTCCGTGCTGAGAATAAAATTGTCTGAATAGATGCCTGCTATGACCCCCCCCCCTCAAACTGACACGAAACTAGTTTTTCCTCATTTTGCTGCATCAGCCCCTTGTCCCTCCCTCAAGAAAAAAAAAAAAAAAACTCGGCCAACGGATCCTCGGCCCCTAAACTCAGAGCTGCCTTAGCGTCGGGTCCTGCTGTGGCCATAGAGCAGCTCCCCGGATCATGTTTCGCCGAACGGAGCGGAGCAGAATGGATGTGAAACGCGGCGAGGCCCGGCGTCCCCGCGGAGGTGAACTAATGAGAGCGCGAGGCCCGGGGAAACGCACCGTCCATCCATCACTCTGTCATGTCGTCCACGCAGGAAAAACCACAGGACCTGACATCTTACTTACAGTCAATCAATGGGAAGTGATTCCTCTCTCTCTTTTTCCCCCTCACACACACAATTGAAATTTGTCCCACATCAATATCCCAGGAACTAAGTGATTCCCCTTCATCACGGCTCTGACAGAGGGAATGTTTTTAAAAGTGGGGAAGCTGGAAGTCTGGTGAGGGTCTGCAGCTCTGCACTGAGACAACGGTCATCTATCAGTCCGACGTACCCTGAGGAGATCAGAGCGCTTCCTGATTTTATATGAGCTGGTGTGTAGTTTGAAAGAGTTTTGACCATTATTCAATCGTCATAACACCGATCTCTACAGAGAAGTCTAGACCGGCCGCTAAACTCATGATCATGTGATGTTCAGTGTTCTCAGACACTGAGCCCTCACCCAGCCTGAGGACTGTCCAGCTTTCCATAAAGCAGATCTGCAGAAAGTAGCTTTTCATTTGATTGCGTTTTATCATAATCTAATAAAAACAAAATTTTCAATTTAGTTTGTTAGTTTTCAGAGCATTTTTTTTTCCTTTTTCAGTTTAGTTTTTATTGTACCACTTAAGGCCTGGAAGCACCACTGTCGACCACAAAATATGTTTAACAGGAGGAAACGTGTGACGTTTCATTCAAAGAAACGTCTCTTACTATAATCTAACAACAAGATTCACACGGAATTCTTTGTAATGACTTTAAATTTTGAATTTTAATTTGATGTCATTTGTAGATGTACATCTGGTCGAAGGTATATGAAATTTAAATGTGACCAAAGAGTATGAATAAGTCTTAATAAATGTGTTCTAATCAATGTCAAAATGTGAACATGTAGAATTATCTTTAAAGCCCTTCTTCTTCTTCCCAAAGTGAAATATGCTAAACAAAGAATGTTTTACTTCCATGAAGCAGAGACTTTCCTCTAAAGAAATATAGAAAACTCAAAATGCATTTCTGTGTCAAAGTAACTTAAATTGCTTAAGCAGGTGTTTAAAGACAGAGGTTGAAGCTGTATTTTCCAAAGTAGAAGACAGAGAAATAAAAGAGCAGCATTGTTGCTGTACTGCAGGGTAGTTTGTTAGTCGACTTTGGGGAGAAAAAAAAAAAGGGTTAATCGTTCTTAGGATCGAGACTAATTGATGCGTTTGGCAAGCGAAATGCTGAGCTGTGAAACTTGCGACAAAATAAAGTGTGTGATAAAGCTGCTAATGTTATCCATAACTCTGATGAAGTAGCATCTGCAGTCCTGAACAAGACATTAATAAAATAAATACTGCAACATAAGGCTGCTCGGACTTGGAAATAGCGATTAAGACACTATGGGGGCAGCGAGCCAAGTCAGCCAGGGATGCTAAGGTCTGCATGGCTAACCCAGCTCGGCAGGCCTGCTAGTAGCAGCCCAAGCTAGAACAAGGTCTTGTGGATGATCAATTAACTTATGATAATGTTATAATAAATAGACATGATGGGTAAAAGCCAGAAAGAGAAGAAATGCACCAAAATACAGACATATCTAGACTGTTCTTGTCTGTTGATTCAGTAATCGCCATGATGAGTAGCCTCATATTTGATGGCAGAGTATGATACATTATGCTTAAATTGATTAGAACAGACAGGAGTTACAGTAACCTATGTGTGACCTGAATCGCCTTGCACACACGCTGCTGAATAATGCATTGCTGACGAGGGATATGGAAATAAAATTGAATGACAATGTCCTGCAAAATGTGAAACCTGTTCAACATGCATCTCAGACAAAGCTGACGGCCACAGAACAGAGGACGTTTCACGTCCAGGTCTGCGTTGGATTCTCTGTTCTGAGCAGGTCATACTGTGTGTGTGTGTGTGTGTGTGTCTATCGTTGAAAAGGTTGTGTCCATGTGGGGAAAAACCCACAGTGGTGGACATAGTACCCTGATCCTTTAATTGAGACAAAGTAGAAATATTTGTAAAACACTGAAAATAAATGAATTGATTGATACTGAAGTAAAATTCCCAGTATTGTCAGCAAAAAATTCTCAATGCAGACTTAAAAGAAACAGTTTATTATTATTAATATAACAATCATTAAAATACACGTGAGAGAATTTTTATATCAGTATGGAGCTAATTTGAGGTAATTCTACTACTGGGGACAAAAAAAGTCCACAGTCAAATTAGTTGATTAATCGATTAGTTGTGAACTATTATATCAATTCCCAACTATTTTGATAATTGATTGATTGGTTGGAATCCTTTTTAAGAAGAACATTTTTAAATTATCTGGCTTTGGGATTGACAATTAACACAATTTTATCATAAAACAATCCCATCAATAATCTATAGCAGTGATTCTGGTGTTCATTTATCAACAGTCTTTCTTAAGCATCATGGTCTCTACCTTTAACAGTAATAATACTGCATCATAATATTTAGCATTTTTCATGCAAATTTAAAAGAGTAAAAAAAAAAAAAAAAGATTAACATAATACCAGTACCTCCAAATTGTAGATCAACTTGAGTAAATGAATGTATGATTACTTTCCACAACTGAACACATGAAGGTTCAAACTTACCATACTTCTTACGGATCTCATCATGCCTCGCCATCCTCTCCACCTTCCTGTAAAACACACAAAAAGGTGAATTACAGACATTATTCCACAGGTCGCCACCGTCTGCGTTCAAACAGCTGCTGTCGTTTACGGCCCATCGCGCTCCGCTCCGCTAACTGTCTGAGCGACGGAAGATAAAGTTCACAATCTGTTTCACACTCATCTGGCAGAAAGGTAATTATTCAGTCGTTAAACTCCCCAACATCCCGCAGAAGATGAAGATGAACAACTCTGATGTGTGCGCTCAGGATTTAGTTCCGCTGCGGTAACCAGAGAAGGGCGTGGCTAAACTCCAACTGGCCAATGGGAAGATTCCAACATGCCCAAAAAAGAAGAGTTCATTTCCGATTGTAATCATGAAGTCTTGTGTCTGGTAACTGGTTTTCATTCTTTGGATATACTCCAAAAGACCATGACTGGACCTCAAGTTATAAATAATAAAGTATATTTAATAATATAATAGAAACAGGATGAAAATAAGCAACCTTTACTGCAATAACCTGATGTCCTGAATATACCTTCATATTGTTATATTGAGATTTGATATTTAACAAAAGTTAGAAACATGTTAGTAATGTGGATTTTGTGTTGAGTAATTTTGACTCTACACAGCGTATCATGTACTGTGACCAGAAAAGGCTAAATTCAAGTTGGATTACGACTGGATTTATGAATATTATATGAATAACATGAATAATTTATTCAAACAACACAGCGCATTTATTCAGCCCAATACAGGGCTGGGTAATATATCCAATGTATATCATAATACTGTTTTGGAGACTAAACCTTCGACTAAAATAACTATTGTCAGGGCTTGAAAATACTCCCAAAAAAGAAGGTGAACACAAGTAATGCAATATGCTATATAATATATAATTTACAAAATACATTATTAATGCTATATATAATAATAATGCATGAAAAACCTTGATACTTTTACACTGAAAAAAATACAGCTTAAGTGAAAATATTGTGTTTTTGGTACAATAAATTCATTTATGGACAGTTTACATTTGCCTCCTTAAAACAAGCATAATTGTTTGACTTTTCTTTATCTTAATGACTTTTTTTGGACTTTTTATCTAACATTTTTGAAAAATCTGAAATAAGTTAAATTTGCCTATGTAATAAGAATTCCGCTCCGGATTTGACTAATTGTAAATAAAGTATTTCCCCCAATAAGATTTCATGTATTGCACTTAAGTCGTTATATCCACATTAACTGATATTCAAAATTCCTTTCGGTAATACAGTGTCTGCGCAACTATACGAATCCTATAATACCAAAGAAATATAAAAAGAGGCATTTGTTTAAAAATATTGTGATACTTGACTTTGCCCACACCACTTTAATGTGTAATCTTATAAATGCCAAAGGTATAATGACACATCAGGTTTTTTTTGTTTTTTGCATGTGATGCAGCTTTTTGTGTGAAACTCTTCTCATTTTGTTGTATAACATTACAAAGCAACAGCGCAGTGAGCCTGAGACAGATTTCCCTTCATGGACAATGAGGTATAATTTAACCTAATATGGGAATTCAAGTGGAATTCTGCAGGAACAGTGGATGAAGGAAAAAATGTTCTCTGAACATCAAGTTCAGCCTCAAAGCTTTGTCAGACCAAAGTGATGTGAACTGAGTTAACACTGGAGCCATCTAGTAGGCATTTAATACCCTTTTTCACACGCTAATGTTAATGCGCTGTTGGGGGAATGATGGAGGGTTTGCTTCAAGTAATTCAGATCACATTGAACATTCAAAAGTCTCTTTCTTATCCTCCCTCTCCCCAGTTTCCTGGTGACTATCATTTGTTATATATATATATATATATATATATATATTTTTTTTTCAAATCTCAGCACAGGGGGATTTTTTTGAGCCTTTATTTTTCCCATGCGAGATTGGACATGACTACTTTGTGTGATTTGCTTTTTTTAAGTGAGAGATCCAGGGAGAGATATTTAATCAAGTACTGGAGTAATGGAAAAATGTAGCTGCCAACGTGCCCATCTGTTCTCTGTCAAGCTCCAGTTTGCCATAAGTTATGATTTGAGCATGTTTTCAAGAAGATAATTGTTGCACCTGTGAGATTTTCTGACAATCTTTGTTGTTCTGTGTTGTTAATTGATTTGAACAGGAAATGCCAACTTTACTATATCCTGTCCTCTCTTGTTGAGTGTTAACACTCCAAAAGAAAAAAAAAAAAAAAGTCCCTTTACAGTAAAAATTGAACAGTTAAAAATGTGCTTGATTCATCTTGTGATAAACTATGGAAAGTCATGTGACTAATCACAACAGTCCTAGGGGGGACTGTTGTGATTAGTCACAGTTATAGATGTATTTTTCCCCATCTATAACATCTATGAAACGTTTTGTATGTAGAGTCACATTTAAACTGGGGCTTGCTGTCGAGTGTTAAGTCATATTTAACCCTCAGAACACCCTTTGAGCTGGTGGCAGAACACAATCAGAGCACTTGGCCCGATGTCCGCCCCTCGGTCGGCCTTTCTGACAGGTAACAAAAGCTTCAGTGGAGGCTTTATGCTCCAGACGCCGCTTCGCTTCCGCACAATAGAGCTGCTGTAAACCAGCCGCTGCTTTATTGCCAGGTTGTGATCTGTGAGCAATCAGGGTGGCTGAGCGCTTTGTGCCATCTGCCCCCCCCCGGCATGCTACCGCCTAGCATTTCAGCTAATTAACAGACAATAAATACAGCTCCGTGCAACAGGTGGAGAGTGAAAAGAGGAAACGTCACAGATAACTTGTAAAGCAGAAACTCTGTCATAAGGAGCTTCTCGATATCACAGAAGGTAAAGGTGTGATCATTGTGGGAACTTCGTGAACTTCGTGATCTTTGGGTGCCGTAATTTAGAACAACAAGCAAACAAGAGTGATTGGATGCCAACTAGTGAGTCCAAGCAATGCAAGATTCACAAAAACAGGTGTTGCTCATCAAAACATGTCAATCAAGTAAACAAGAAACTGCTTTAAAGTTTATGGATAAAATAATAAAAAGAAAAAAAATTAGGGGCTTTTTAATCTCAGTAGCTGATCACTGCTTCCGAAAGTCAAAAAGGAAACCTACACAGTGTCTTTTAGTGTCCAACCAACAGCCCACAATCCAAAGATCATCGGTTTACTATTATAGACCAGAAAATAAGACAGATTTGTGGAACTATCAAAAAAATAATGTAATCATCTCCATTTTATTGATTACTTTATTACTTATCACATCTCTACCAGTTTCCTTAGTATAGATTACTGAATGAAAGAGCTGCAATGAAGGATTCTTTGAAGGTGGCTGACCTAAAAGATAAAAGTCCAATTAGGGTGCGTTTGGGGCTTGCATTCAGCAGTCAGGGGTTAAAACTTGTGAGGAAGGCCTAACAGTACTCAGGTACTGATTATCAGGGTTTAGGAAGAGTTTCAGCTGCTTTCCCACATTCACAATAAAACGTCTGACAATAATACCAAATACTCTATTTTAAGCGGTAATTGGAGCCTTATAAGGCAGCAGCATCACTTAGCATTTAAAAAAGAAATAAAATCTGAGCAGGTCAAACCCCTCGTGGGAAGTTTTCCCCGGACCAATTCCCCTCAGATTGCTCTTCGGTACAGAGCCATGCTGCGAGCCGGGCCCTGGCTCTCTCAAGTGGGGACAGGCAGCAGTGTCTAGAGGCACTAGTCTTTCCCATGATGGGTCCGATCTATCCTGAATGTCCTGTTCACAACGTGAACCCGCATCTATGTAGGTCAGTGCACCGGCTCCGACTCCCGAGATGTGATCATGCACGCGGCAGGCAACCCTATATTGGCGGGCACGCAGAGGAAGCTCAGAGGGTTGGATAATTCAGCTTACAGGCTCCCTCTCAGGCAGGCAGACAGGCAGGCAGACAGACACACACAGCGTGACTGTTCCCTGCGCTGCAAACTGATGATGATAAACCGACTATGTTTCTGCACCACTGCACCATGCGCCGACACGTCTTCCCCGGCCATCCTCGGAGGACAAATGCACCGGGAGTGTGTAAGCGCTAAACAGAAAAAGAGGAGGCTGAAACATTTTTGGAGCGCAGGAAATCTTCCAGGGTTAGACTAAACTGCTACGACACACTGCTGTAGGATCCGCTAACACACTGCTTCTTTGACAGTGGACGGGGAGCTTCACAACAGGATGTAGCGCTCTATTTACGACTGCATTACCAAAGAGCAGCTGGCTCAGGCCATGACAATCCGATTGGTGTTTTCTTTTTTCTTTGGATGCGAGTTAGAGGGACATGGAGCGCCTCCTCTGGGATGTGGACTTGTTTGGGGGGGCCCTGCACCAGTTGCTCAAATCCCAAAACATACAACGGGCCCTTTTGTTTAAAGCTAAGAACTATTCTGCGACGGAAATCCCATGTAGGTCCTGCTGGGATCTTGAGAGCCGACCCCCTTCCCATGTGTTGAGTGAATAGGATTAGAGCTTTAGGTCATTTCCTCAAATCACCAAACTGCTGAAACAAAAAGATGTGATACAGCTAGATTTATTAGATTATCATAACAAATGTATGACTGTTATTTTCTAGTTTTTACGGATTATGGTCCACATTCTCTTTTAGAGACTGTTTAACTGATCACTGAACACATTCTGGTTAAAACAACAAAAAAAGATAAAGTGAAGTTCTTGTTGTGTTTTCAGAGCTTATTCACTCCACAGGAGGTTTGTGGTCTGTCATTTTATCAACAGGGTATCTGAAAAACTGCAGAACGGATCTCAGTGGAGAGATACTGTCGAAGGAAGAAGTGCGTGTAGTGCCATCATGTGGCCACGTTCACTCACAACTGAGCTGCAGCAACATTCATCTAAGTCAGGACCATCGAAGCACAAAGTTCCATTGTTTAAAAAAACTTTTCTTTGTGACTTTTAAATACACTTTACTCATATTTAATTGAATCTTAACCATGCAAGACATATTTGGCTAAAAAAACAACTTGTTTTTAAATACTTTCACCAGTGACTTATCTTATGTCACCAATGTCCTATCCTAACTTAAACTTTCATAACGCTGGAACACCTGGTGCATTTTAAACATGAGACTGCAGCATGGCAGCATTTTACCAACAGACACTGTAACAGATGCAAAGCAAGAATATGTTGTAATAACTTTTTCAGAATTCAATTTTGTTCAGGGTTTTTGAATTTGCCCAAAAAGCTGCACAATTGTCACAGTATCACTGACTTGGTTCAAAATCTAGAAGATACTTCAATGTGTTTAATCAAATTATATTCAGGGTATTGTACCGACTGGGCTATAATTCAGAATGATCGGTTGCTATTAACATATTGTGTTAAACTGTTCTCTGTTCAAAAAACACAATTAAATACAAAACCACATGATACTAACAAAAGTTCAGACAAAAACATGTAAAAAATTACAATATGCAGAAATATGGAAAATATGAGTATTTGAATATTGAATTTTTTTAAACCAGAGGGGAGAAGGTAATAGCATGACAAATAAAACTCGCTCCAGTTGCAGTTATTAATGCGGTGAAACAAGTGTCACGTGGAACTGGTATCGTAAGAAAAGATAATTTGTGACTGTCGCCTTCGAAACCAAGTGGAGTTTCTTACCGCTCATCAGAGCGCTGTTTGATCTCCTCTCTCCTCCTGGCAAATCTCTCCTCGTCTCTGTCAGGCCTGAAGACATAAGGAGGCATGAATACATCATCAGTGGTGTGAAATATATATATATTGTTTACACAACTAGAGAATAACAAAACATATTCATGCAGCAAATTACATAGATCGACACAGAACCACATTTGCTTGAGGGATATTCTTTTTATAAGAAAACAAAAAAAAAACAATAAGACCTGAAAGTTACGGCGTATTCAAATTTACTTTCTCCAGAACGCAACTTATGTTTGATTCATGACTTGTGTCTGCCGAAGAGCCGCCTGAGAGAATGAAGCAAACTGATGCTCAATAGTTTTTGCTCAAATGAAGAAAAAAAACAAAAAAGAAAAACAAGGAATGTCAGCTTTGATAGTGGAATTACCTTGTTTAATGGAAGCTGAGCAAACAAAAAGGTGAGAAAATATAATTGCCTGCAGGTAAATGAAATATAACAAACATATTGCTTTGTGTGTGTGTTTCAGGGAATGCTCTTCGCCCCATCTGTCTGTCAGATTGTAGACTGACAGACATGAATGACACTCCTACACTCACAGGACTGTCAGTGTGTGACAGTTCAGCCCGCAGTTGATTGACTGACATGACATTTTCATTTCACTGCAGCATAATATCAGCCCCACACACAACATCCCATGCTGCTCACGGAGTATCGTAAGGCCTGGGTAGTTTTAGATTGGAAATATTCTATAGTTGTGGAACTTCAAATCAAGGGACAGCAAATTGTTATTATTGAGGTCCACTTAACTACATTACTACTAAGAAAGTTGTGTTTTCTGGACACATTCTATTATTTTTTTTACAAATTACAATAACCTTCAGGTGCAGACTCTACATGCGAGTTGATTTAAAAACACTTAATTCTTCTACTGAGTTTGAATCCCAACTCACCTTGACGAACGCTTCTTGCAGCAGCAGCAGCAGCAGCAGCAGACGAAGACGGCGATGAGGACGACGCCGCCCAGCACGGCCAGAGTAATGATCAGGGCTTCAAAGTTCACTGAAATGCACAAGACAAAAACACAAAGTAAATAGCTGACAGATTAAAGAACTCAACTAAACTTGGATGCACAAAGACCACATTAGAGCTTTTTTTGTTTGCCAATGGCGCCACCTCCTGGCTACTTCTAAAAACTACAAATAGCATGATTGCAATTCTAAAATGGTCACACGTTGAATTTCCAGTGAAAACAAAACTTAAGACATCAAACAAAACCTACTTAGACTTTGTGTTGGGGTGTGACATAATTCCAAAAGCAGTACATATCCCATGCCTGTTTATCAGTTGTAACTGGTAATATATAAAAGAGTAAACACATCAGGTTTAGGCCAGTGATAAAACACCTGGACTTTGTGCTATTAAAATGTCACCACAAAGTGCAGACTGAATGCTATTAAACGTCATTATTGTGACATAGAAATTAAATTAGCTGCAACACAAATGTGAACATGTTATGTCATAAGAAAAGGAAAAATTATGTTTACTGTAAACTGTAAACACATGTTTAACTTAAAGGTAAATTAAAATTGCCAATTTTATACAGAATGATCTAATGATTTAGTGAAAGAGAACAAAGCACCGATGGTTTTGATAGTCTACAGCAATAACACTTTGCAGTCAACAGGTACCTCAGACCACTTTTTTTGCTTTAACTTATAGTTCTATTTTAATTTTTAACCATATATTTTCTTAAAAACCTGGCTTTATGTTGAACAAGAAAACAAAATCAGTACCATTAAACTGTATTTCCTATAGAGTATTGTAAGCATGCCATCATTTAAGAACATTTTGTTTTTGTGGTGCGAGTCGTGCCACTCTTCTTTATATGTAAAGCACACGTGTGTTTACCAATTTAGTAGAAAGTGACAAGTTTGTGTTTCCACCACCACAAAAAAAAAATCCCTTAGCTGGCTGCTTTTGTTCCCCATCTGGAAGGCTATTGGGGAAATCAGGGGGAAGTCCCTGACCACCACCAAGTTGACTTTTCAGTTTCTACCAAGATGTTATTATGTGCAAAGAGGAGACAATGGGTCACTTCTTTAAAGTGGTGCAGGCTGAGGTTTGGTACAGTAGATTTACCACGCCAATAGAGGAAGTGGTTGGGGATTTAGAGGAAAACGATTGGTAACACTGAAGCAACACCTCAAAAAAGTCAGAGGAATAGAAACCTAATGCTTACTACTTCTACACAAACAAGTATATTTTTTTCTAATTTCTGTGTAATGTTAAAATTAGTGATGCACGATATATCGGCCAACCGATATATATCGGCCGATATGTCACGTTTTTTAACTTATCGGTATCGGTCCGATATCAACAAATTCTGGCCGATATGTCAACAATTGGCAGAGTTAAACCGCTACAGTTAGTTGGGTCATTGTCTGCGTGTCTCTCGGCGACGTGCTAAGCTAGCTGGTCCTAGCGGGCTCCTCCGTCACATCGCATCGCCCGAAAAGACAAAAAAAATGCGCGAACGTTGCTCCGGGGTGTCGGACGCCGTCCTGCCGCCTCCCCCGCGGCCGCCGACGTCGCCGCCTTCGCGGAGCTCCATCGGGTCCGCTCCGCCGTACTTCCTCTAACCACATGACAGAGTTTTACAGTGAGCCTTCCTTTAAATAAAGAGCACTGTTGTGCTTTTCAAATGTACAGTGTTTTTTCTGGTCTGAACTAAATTTGTGACACTACAGAAAACTTTTTTTCTCTACATATATCGATATCGGCAAATATCGATATCGGCAGTGACTGCCGATATGTATATCGGATATCGATATCGGCCGAAATTTTCACATCGGTGCATCCCTAGTTAAAATACTTTGTGCTGTGATGTTTGTTCAGTACAACATCTCACCACAACTGTTTGCATCCAAAACACTAGTTTATATATAGGGCATTTTTAGACCCATGCCTATAAAGTTACGCCTCTTCTTATTTAGGTGTTGTATTTTATAGATATTTTTGATGCTGAATTTTGTATTTAAATTGATATATTTCTTATAGCATGAGATCTCTGTTTTACATATATCTTCAGGGCACTGCACGATTAGATTTACTTCCTCAAATCATTCCACCCACATGCACTGATTGCATGTTTTCTAAAACAGGTTATTGCTCGACTAGTTTGTCTAACACTTTCCTGCTCCAAGTTTTCTCATCCAGTCACAAACATTCTGATACAACAGCAGTGGGACGACTGACAAAGTGTTGCAAAGTGATGAATAAAAAAAAAAAAAAAAAAACATATATAGGTGTAGCTGCTATGTTTGCACATAATACTGATCAACTCACGCCAGCACACTCCCCAGCGGGCCTGGGACAGCTGGCAGACTGAGGGCGGAGGCAGCAACCAGCTCACTGGGTATTCGGTGCAGTTGTTGGTGGTGAGGCACCACAGACACTGTAGAGACAAAACACAAGGTTCAAGACTCTGCGCGAGACATTTCTATCAAGAGCTAATTTTTATTTCATGTACAGTTTGTACAGTTGTGTATGTACGGATTGATTTACTGCACAAGTCACATTTACTGCTTTCCTTATTGTCATGTGTGATAGCAAACTCAATAACTTTGGATTTTGAACTGTCTGTTGTACGACAACAACAAGCTTGAGGAAAAAAAACAAAAAAAAAAAAACATGAAGTTTAAGAAGTTTTAATTTTTAGAATTATCAGACATTTTATAAACTAAACAATGAATGACTTAAATAATTAACCCAATGATTGTCTATAGTTATTTGATGTAATGTAAATAATTCCAAAATTAAAAATGTTTGTCATCAAGGTTGTGTCCTCATTCACCTTTGCATTTGAATAAATAGTAAATAATTATTTATTTCTTACATTCAATTTTAGCTTTTTTAACCTCCAATGTATTTAAAAATGATATGATAATCCTTTATGAGGCCAATTTAAATGTCTGCTTGATAGTTTGTGTCTATACTTTTTGTAATATCTGACATGTTTTATAGAAAGTGCATAAAAAAAAAAACTTAAGAGCAACAATTTAATAGAATAATAAAGTATCATAATATATTAAGATTTGCATGTAATAATAACTAAAAGCAGTCAGATGTCATGTAGTACAACGAATAATGTATGTAATTTTATACTTTAACTATAATACAGTTTCCTGGTTCGATGCAGTACTGTAATGTCCAACTTACAGTTATTTTATAGCAATGAATGTTTTTTAATATAAACTGAATTAATCATTTGTTGATTATATAATTGTTTTCCATTTTCAATGACCTATGAAGGTTGACGTGTGTCTGTCGATTAGTAGTTATTTTTTTCCACAGTAGTGTTGGAGTAGGAATATTCCAGAACACTTTTTCTAGTCTGTTCTCGGTTCTTTGGTAAGTGTGTGAGGTTCGGCTGCCAGATGCGCAAATAAAACATGAACCATAAAATCTCGCATTTATAACAGCAGCAGGTTACAGGGCGAAGGTCGTTTGTTGGTCAGAGGGCGCGCCATCGTTTGTTCGTGTGAGCCTCACCTTGGCATGTGGAACACAGGTGTTACAGTCTTTGTAGGTGGAGCAGGCTGGAAACAGAGAGAGAAAAAGAAACTTAACAACGGGGCAGCGTTGGTAACATTAGCGGGTCAAGCTGTCGCGGTAACGTTACCGTAACTGTAGCCTCATGAGTCTCTCGAGGCTACGCACTCCGGAGAGTCTCAAATTCAACCCTCCAATCATGGGAAACGGGCGTCTTAAATTACGCCCTTACTTTTTCCTACATCCACCAATTCTAGAAATATATGAGGTTTCCATAAAGTCACGGTTGTTATCCGAAGCACCGGTGTGTTCGGGTTCTTTACTACTGCGTATTTCTTTTAGTAAAAAAGCGTGTTTTATCTTAAGTGTGAATCAGTTGCGATCAACATCCTGCTTCGGCTGTCGAGTTTGCTCCACAGCGCCCCCACCCGCGGTTCACCTTGCCGCAGGCCAAACGCGGAATTACACATCAAAAGTTGCTGCACGCACGAGATAAAACACACTTTTTACTGAAAAATACGCAATAAAATACGGCGCCTCGCAAAACACCCTTGGTCGTTAGATTAGCATTGATTTTTATGATTTGTACATGCAAGAGAGGGAAAAGGTGCCCATATCGGGTGATAGAGTCCTCTGGAAGAGTCTCATATAAAGCTACCGTAACTGTGACGTATTTAAAAATACGGGTTTTAGCTGGTTTACTGCAAACAGGGCGACATTAAAGCCCTTTTACCAGGCCGTATGTCACTTTGTAAACTGCTAGAACTGTCGTGCTGCTTTATAAACGAAAGTCTGAACTTACGCGGTGATGGGGGTGGCCGTGGCGGTGGTGTTGAAGTTTGACATTTCCCCTGGCTAACGAAGCTAACAAACAGCACGACGGCAGCGAACAACACCGCAGCGCTCCGTGTTTTTCTCTCCGGCGTCAGAAGAGACATCATGGAACCAGTGGGTATCTTCACTGCGTTAAAAATAAACAAAAAAGCCACAAAATAGCTGCTGGTTAGGCTCGAGTCTAGATTTTCTCTCCCCCCAACACTCTCGATAACTTGGATTGACTGTGTTTTACCTTGCAGCGATCTTTAATCTCCACCGCTCTCACTTCCTGGGTGTCGAGGGCGCGCGCGTTTTGTCTATCCGTGCAGCCACGACGGGCGGAGTTTATTAATATATATTATTACAAGTGAAATAATATGAAATGACCTTCACTCGGTCAATTTACAATATAGAGAAAATAATGTAGAATTATTTATTTTCGAGCAGGTAAAATAAAACTTTAACCATAAACAAAAATAATAAATGGTGATGTGGTAATAGTAAGTAGAAGTAAACACTTTTTTGTTGTTATCCCATTTTCAGTTAATTATCATGAGCACACTATATAAAATAAATTATATTGAATTATTCGCAATAAACATTACATTTAGAGTTGTAAAAAAAGAAAAAAAACATCTGATTGATCATTTTGACTTTGCCTTCATCTCTATGAATGATACATTAATTAATACGTTTTTAAAAAGTATTGTAATGAGAGGAAAACAAAAACTGTGCATATTCAAAAAGTGCACATATTGATTTCTGATTTTGTTTGTATTTATTGTACTGTTTATAATACTAAAAGGATTGAAATAGCTTAGTCAAGGATTTATTTTTTACTGTATTTCTAAATTAGAAATACAAATTAGACAAATAAAAAAAATACTGTTTTTTATGATGTTCAGAATTCCTTCATCCCCTAATGAAAGTTTGACAATTACAGATAAACAAGGCACATTTTCAATATCTATTTATATCTTATTTACCAAAATTACTTTATCACATTGAGCAAGGGCAAAATACACAAATGAAATAGGGAAACAAAATTGGGGCCCGGGCTAAGAAATTTTAAGCGCGTTGAGGCAATTTTGAAGAATAAGCAGGAACATTCAATTCACTTCAAACCTCTATTTGTTCTCAAAAGGACATATTAGGTCACTCTCATTTACAATGTCATTGACAGTTTCAGAAACAAATTTAAACAATCAGTTTATTTGTTAGGCACAGTATTATTAGGTTAATGTTATAATGTGCAGACAATGGATAAAAGATGAAAAATAATTACAAACCATTGTAGGCAGTCTAACAATTACTGTAAATTTTTTAATCTCCCATGGGACTTTGAAGTATTAGTCTTCCCGCATGAGTTGGTGATCATTTCAAGAAGTAGAGGCATTATTACAAAAGGCTGGTATTTTAAAATAAGTCTCTGACGCACAAAGCATAATGCCTGAACACAGGATTTTCTAATTACAATGAACATTTTTCCTTAGGAGAGGGTTGAATTAACAACCCCTGCCACAAAAGACCATTTACCATCTCACTTTTTGGTCTGAACAAGTCTAGATCTGTGTATGCAAATCTCCCCCTTTATAACATAATATTAGGAGAAGAAGCCCATGTACAACAAAACCACCATATTTGTCTTCAGTGATGTTCATAATTTGAAGACAGAAGGAGAAGAGGGCTTTAGGGTAAGAGAGCGAGTCTTGAACATACAGAATTTTTTTAATCTAGGAAGGAGGCAAGTTACCAACAAAATGGAAAAATGCATGCAAATGCATAAAAAACGCAAATGTTTTTTTTTTCTGAACTATCAGAATTGTCTCAGAATTGGGGGGAAGCACTATAGGTTCCACAACAATCATAGGGTCATGGGTCCCTTGGAAAGCTATTATCAATATGCAAGCTGTATTAAACTCAATGATGGTAAAAATAGTGGAAAATTTTCATTGAATAAAGGATTTCCTCAATTGTTAAACTTGGATGACAATGAAAATGGAAGCCCCTGAGGCTCAGTCATTGATCCTCTTCAATACTAAAAGTCCACTGAGGTTTGGGGAAAGTCTTTATTTGTGAATGATGGTGCCATCTGAAGAAGAATAAAGATATTGGTCTTTTGTTCTGTCAAATTCAGAAGGCCTCTGATCAATTTGTTCACTGGGCATTAAGTGGGGATGTGGGATTTCCATGTCTTTAAGTAAATTCCCCACTGGCTTCAAGAGGAAGAATTCATATTTAAATTCCATCTGAAACAGCTTCAAGCTTATCATGACATCTGTCAGACACAAACAGGATATTCAGGCTGGACAAAATATTAGGAGGAATTTTTGATTAGACTGTGGAAAAATGGAGCTAACTTCAGGTTACATTTGGAGTATCACACACCTTGATTGGCAAATGTGCTTTGTGCAACATGAGTTGCTGTTAAAATAAATACAAAAACAGTTAAATTACCATGGAAATGTCATATTTAGATACAACATTTTGAAAAATATAATAGTAGTAAATAGATAGAGAGAATAGATAGTAAATACCATTTTCTGTAGTTTAGCTGGAAGTGAATTGTGGAGCTGAGAGAGACACATTCCATATGTCCACACAAACATGGGTATTTTCAAAGCTGAACTTTCATGGCC
Organism: Eupleurogrammus muticus; assembly: GCA_036785175.1. NCBI lineage: Eukaryota > Metazoa > Chordata > Actinopteri > Scombriformes > Trichiuridae > Eupleurogrammus > Eupleurogrammus muticus. The sequence goes on along the minus strand of JAYKQN010000018.1, from coordinate 16,390,879 downwards.
CATGGTTATAAATATTTTTTTTTCCATCCACACCACAGTGAGATAAAAAAAAAAAAAAATCTGTCCATATAAAACTGCAAAATCCACCTTCAAACAATGTCACGCACATGTCAAAGCAGTAGGTGGTAGCACTCCTAACAGGAAGTCCATTCACGAGTTCACCCTGGAATCCGGATACCAAAAAAATTGCGTTTAAGGAGCCCGCAACTGTGGTTACGAGTGGATGAAAGGACAAACTGTGCAAAGAAACCTATGCTTTCAAAAATACCCACATTCATATGGATGAACATGGATATTTTTGACCCATGAACTACGATCAACTTCAGTCCTGTTTGCTCTCCTGTTCCTTTCTGGTTTCCCCTTAAAACCCCAGGTGTTTACAAGTATTTAAATACATTTAAGAAGGAGTATACAGGAACCAATCTATTGGAAAACTCCATTTGCATGTGATTAATCTTTGGATGCATCAGCGCATCCACACATCTGATTACATGTTTGTGTGTGTGTGTGTGTTTTTTCTGCTGCGCTATTGACAATTTTATGGGACATGTAGTGGCTAGACTTGATTAAACCCCCTAAAAGTATTATCTGCTTGGATTCTCCGGCTGCCTTGTTGGCTTTGAGAAATGGGACATCAAAGGGCCGCTCCGACTCGCTCCAGGAGATTTCATGCTGCTTGTTTAGGATGTAGAAAATGAACTGCCATGTAGGCTTTATGCGGATACCTGGCACTCAAGGGGTCCAGAGAGATGAAGTATAGGAGTAAATTGGCTAAGGAATCTCTGTTAAGGGAAACTATTGAATTTCTGTTAGGGGAAACTATTGATCTGAAGGTTCAGTTGGGAAATGTGAACATTTGCAAAGAAGAACTGAAGCTTTAGAGGCAAAAAGAAAGAGTGAAAAGAAGAATACAGGGGTAGCCATTATTTCTTTCTACAGTGGTTTGTTAAAAGTAAGAGGTGGATGATAAAATCTGCAAGAAGGGATGGCGTTGTTCAAATTAGGGTGCGATCAGGTCATTTTGGTGTAGCCAGCTATTTGAAAGATAAATATCAAAATTCTTCTTGTGTTGCCAATTCCATCCCTTTGTGACCACAGTGCACCCGTCTGGTGGCTACTTCCAGAAAGACAACGGATCATGTCATAAAGCTTGAATCATCTCAGACAGGTTTATTGAACAATTGTCTTTTTGTATTTATGTATATTCTCATTTGCATTAATCTGCACTGTCCCTTCTAAATACAATACAAATAAATTGACTATTTCAATAAATTGCCTAAAATCAAGAAAAATATTTGAGATAACATAAATTATCTGTGAATAGAATAGGATGGATAGGATTCGACTCAAAAATTGACTATTTGTACGGAATACATGATTTTTTCACCTAGTAGGATTTATTGTTTTACATATTAGATATTTGCTAACAGTCCTACATGTTAAATCTCATTTAACAAAGACAAACGTCAAAGACAAAAGGGAAATCTGGGTCTTCCTCCCTCTAATTCTGCATCTGAAAATAATTTTTAACCTGTTGGAAGGCAAAAGCAAAAAAGATTTTCTTTTCTTTTTTTAAACTAAAGAATGAAGAAACTGAAAAATTAAAAATGAAAAAAAAAAACAACATTCATGTATATAAAAATAAGCCCTGATATTCCAGTTTAAATCAGCACACGTGTTCAATCCCCTGACTTTCCATATCTTGAATGCCTGCTTTGAAATTGCATAACTTTCCAGATTCTCAATGCCCCCGTGGTTACCTTGGCAACGGGCGAAAACACAATCACTTCATTCATAAACTCCAAATTCTTGAAATGGAGCAGTAACGACAGCTTCAGTATGTAGTGTGTAGCAGGTATAGTTATCAGAGGTAAAAAAAAAAAAAAGATATAACAAAAGGTTTTATTTTAACAAATAGAAATACGAAAGCAGAGTGAGGCTTAGTCTGAACCGACTAAGTAGAATATTATTTAAAGAGGCCATATTTTGCTGTTTTCTAAGTTTAATAATTGAATTTTCATTATTTATTTGGTAAAAATATCTATATATAAAATGTGCATGCTTTTCCAAAAGCATCTAGTTGGATGTGTGAATCGTCAATGCAGTCGACCTTCTCACACACTCATTCTGTTTGTGCACCTTGCCCTCCCACTCTGTTGTGATTGGATGAGCCCTGTCGCACAGGTCCCGCCCCTCAGGGAGCCGGGGTCGGTCACACAAACAGAGGTAAAGTACAAGCCACCCCCCGTCAACAAGGAGATGGTGGCCGAATGGATCCAAAGCAGCTACTAATAACTTCCACATATGTTGTGCCATCACAACAGGAACCATTTCTAAACGCCTTGTGTTAACATCGGGTTTCAGCAACACTACAGAGGAAGCCAGACTAGCTACAACAGAATGAGTGGGTGGTCTTATTTCACAGTTTTATGTGTTAGCAGGAACACCCGAGACCTGAATATTTACACACAAGGACTGAACAAGTCATGTTTTTTTTTGATAATATGGCCACTTTGAAGGGCTGTGTCTATGTAACCTGACTTACATATAGGCCAATAGTGGGAGAGAAATAATGTTTTTGAATAAGGTGAATTGTTAAATTGTTGATTGAATAGTATTACATTCCATTTTTTGCCAAGTCTGTTCTGCTAGATGCCACTAAATCCCACACACTGGATCTTTAAGTATTATACTGGGCACTGCACCTAGTATAATAATCCAGGGTACAGTAGATACAATGAAAAGCATCCTGTGTACCAGTTATAGCCCCGCACACGTGCAAGATAGACAATGGTTGGAGAAGCTGCACTAATTTAGTCCCCATCACCGAGGACAAATTGTGTTTCAGAGAGAAGTGATGTGTCCTTTCAGGTCGTAATGCTTCGCTGTGTCCTGAGATCACTCTTTTCCCCCCCGCCACAGGCTACCCACAATAAGGAGTAGCTGTCACTGCATTTATATATTTTTTTTTATCTGCTATGGCATCATGCTGCAACCAAATCACTGCCTGGAATATTAATGAGGACTAAACTGAAAAACCTCAAGACCCCTCGTGTGATCAGCAGGTGGCAGTGTAATGTCACACAACCTGTGGCTCCCTGCTCTGTGTGTGGAAGTGATCACCCACACACCCACACACATGCACAGTAAGGGGAAGTGAAGAAGTTAGGAAGACAGAAGTGGAACAGTTGTTTTTATACATCAAGGCTGCTTTCATTACAAATGAACTGTCTGAACCCTTCAGATCAATAGTCCAGCATACAGTCAGCAGTGGTTATCAGGTTTGGGTTAGAAAGGGCCTGCTGCACCTGCTCGTAAGTTCGAAAGCTTGTGTGGTTATCATACATTTCAAGCTGACGCCATCTAGCATCTATAGAAATTCTGACTTGTGAAAGAGACAAATCTCTGGTTATCAGCAGCTCCAGTATGAAAACATCCTTTTCTGCATCTGCCTTTAAAACATCTCTGTGAACATCACCAATGCATGCTCAAGCACTTTGCTCGCTTGCCCAAAAATCCCCATATCTGAATTTCAAATGTATGTTAAAACGGCGCAAGTCAGCCGTGCTGTAGCGGTGCGAGAAAAGTTCAGCTTCTTCTGCAAAGTCAATGTGACAGCTCAAGATTTCCAGCCAAGTCATGTCTTAATGGTCCTAATCACCCTTTTTTGTCATCAGTCCTGGCCTTTTTTCCTCCCTCCGCTGCTCATCTGAGCGGCTGATCGGTGGGAGATAATGAGGGCTAATGGCCTCTGATGACAGAGTGAGAGTGGGGACATACATAAAGCTGTCTGACTGAATGGCATAACCTTTCCATACAGAAACAGATGGCTGTCATTTTAAAGAATACCATAATTTACTCTATGTTAAGAGATTATCAAGACAACTATAATTTTAGCTAAAGAAAAGCTTAAAGATCCCCTCCAAGCATCTTCTATCTATCCATCTAGCTATTCATCTAGCTATAATTCTCTTTTTTACATTGTGAAACCGACACCTTTTTTTCCAGAAGATTCTCAGAATAACTCCAATAATCAGTTGCCCATAGGAATGCTGTACTTCCTGTTTATACTTGAACTGCAAGGATTAGTTGATCGTTTTTTGCAGAATATTACAATAATCACCAACTAATCCATATTGGATTGTTGATTGTTGGTCTGGACAAAAAAAAAGACTATGTTGAATTGAAACAATGACTGACATTTTACACTATTTTTTTTAACTAAACAACTAATTAGATCATTATTTTAATAATCAATAGATTATTCAACTATCAAAATAGCTGCCCTCGTTCGTACTGACCATTAAGAGATTCAGATGCAATTACAACGCAACTGATGGGGTACCAAATCCCACAGTCCTCATTTGGAACAAAAATGTGTCAAGATTTTCCTGAAACTAAAGCGAGGCTGCAGCCGTCTGACTGAGTCAACAAACAAGACAGAGAAAGAATTTGGCACAAAAGACAGTAAGTGTGAAAGATATTGACTCAATTGGACTAATTTGGTGTTTTTTTTCTTTTGTTTTTATACTCACAACCACCCAGTAAGCCCTCCTGCCCTGTTTCTCTACCCTGATTCAAGCTTCTCCCTTAATTCGTCGTCCGTCTGTTCATGCCATAATTCTGAAACTGCATCTCCTCACCAATAAGCTTCAGGTGCTCTCATTTACTCCCCTCACTAGTGGCTCCCATCCACCACAAGGTGGTGCTAGAGGCCTGCAGAAAGCAGATAGTCCTCTACAACAGAGACAGGAAATGATCGAGTGGGAGGAAAGGGAAAAAAGTGTAGAGATCAATTGAATCGTCCATTATTGGCAATGTGCATTTGCCTCTGAAACGCTGCAGACTAGGACATTAAGTGTAATTTTCAGTAGTTCATAGATGGAAATGACACAGTCTTCCGTTGGAAATCCCACTGATGGAGTGCATTCTCAGGCTGCGTTGACTATGGCAAGGATCAAAGCATTCAGTACTTTGCAGAAGATATACACTATTAAAAGTTGTATTTGATTGAAGTGATCCAAATCGCTGTGATAATACCTCTAATTATGCTGAATTGAGGTATTTAGCTTCAAATTACCTGCCAATAACCCATTTTTTGTGACTTGAGGTCATATTGTGTTCAGTCTTATACCAGTTCCCTTGTGAGCTCTTTGGTGTCTTATTTCCTCACTCTCATGTCTTGCTGTAATTACTTATCATGATTATCCTCCACAGTAGGGTTCCTGCAATCTTTCAAAAGCCTGTTTGACCAATTCGACAGTGATTTTAAGCAACAGGAAGTGAGCAGAATGTGGTCAAGTCTGTAGCATCAAACAGGCCCACAGCACAGCAAAGGGAAAAAAATATTCAGAGGCAACATTTTTCAGGTCGGAAGGAAATGTAGCTTGTGCAGTGAAATGAAGTGAGTCAGTAAAACAAAAAAAGGGGGGGCAGTTTACAGGTCTCATTTAAGTGGAGTACACATTGAACAGCTGGCGTATGACAGAGGGATATGAAGCAATAGGCTGGAGACAGATCTGTACTTCCGTGATCCAATCTGTTGTCGACAACCAGTCCGTCACCTACATATTAATGATCTGGCCCCAAATCCAACACAGTGTCCAAAAGCCAGACGCTTTGCACTATAGAAAATACTGAATGTACAGAAGAGCTATAGAAATTGTTGAGACTGGAGTTCAAGTACCACAAGGTCTTCTTGTTCATGAATGAGGTGGAGCAGGCGAGGCCTCTGCAGGCTCTGTGTTGGACCATCGTCGCTCTATGTCCCTAGTCAATGGCCGACAGAACAAGATCGTGAATACCAAGAGGCCCAAATGAATTTCCCTCTCCAGAGGTGAACCTGGTCAACTGGGAGGGGCTCCAAGTGAGGGATCACCTTATATTGCTCCGCATTGAGTTGCTCGGGTGTCTGGCAAGGATGCCTCCTGGACACCTCCATGTCGTGCTGCATGTCGCTCTGGGAGGAGGCCCTCAGGGAAACCCCAGGATATGCTAGAGAGACCATGTCTCTCGGCTGGCCTGGGATCGCCTCTGGGCTTCCCCTGGAAGAGCTGTATGAAGTGGCTCGGGAGAGTGAGGTCTGGGCCTTTCTACTTGAGCGACACACCACCAAGTCAGGATTAAGGTACAAGATTGATGGACGGGTGCATGGATGGATGGATAGACAGACAACTGCAACTGGTGCATCATTCCCAGTACCCTAGAATGCAAAAGCCAATTTTGTTTTGATCAATCAAAGGAAAACTGTGTGAAAGCACAACGTCCTGCCAACCTCCAATCCTATGGAGGATTTAAAGATACCGGCCCCTGAATTACCATGCACCTTTAGCAATCTATGCAGAACGATTCCGTATGCTGCATCACGCCGTTCCGTCCCTTAGATCTCCTCAACAAGAACTCTGAGTCATTTGCATGTCTTTGTGGGCAAATGAATTGTAAACATGGCGCTTGCTTGCATACAGTCTTTCCTCAGAGGGATTCATGCTTGTGCACTCGCTTGTAAAAAGTGATGGAAGTTGTTTGTGTAAAAAAAAAAAAAAAAAAAAAAACTTGAGAGAGAAATTTAACCTCCCACTTTCACGCTTGGCAGTTAGTGGTCTCTTTTGGAAATCCCCTCAAGATCCTGAGAATGGATTAAGAGGGTTGGTAATGTTACACGATGTGAAAGGCACTTTGACTTCAGCAGCCTTATAGCAACACAGAGATATCAAAGATATACAAAGAAACTCTCAAGTTAAAGCATCAACAAAAGGACATGCTCTTGGTTGAATTAGAGTTAGCAAAAGTTTTCAATTTGGTTTTTAAATTTGATAGCTTTGATCAGAGAAAAGAAATCAACATTGATTTTTGTTGATCTTACTGTCCAGTCTTGTAATGTGGACGATAACCGAGACAATGGTTTTCACTGAGTTGACTGACGTTGTTCCTCTTTAGGAGGACTGTCTTTCTGTACATTGTTCTATATGACTTGTTACTTCCCAAGAGAAACTTGTGAAACAATATTTCATTTCCTATAGTTTGGATTTGCCTTTTGTTTTGCAAATATTTTTAAGAGAGTGAATCTGCAACATAGGATTCTCTTCGGCATAGACTCCTTTACGCTCATCTTTAATCATACCCGAGCTGAACTTTAGCATGAAACGCTTCCTTGAAGCCCATACCCCTTTTAACCACAAGTCATATCTCCATCTGCCTTGTAACGTCCCTTTGATCAAACAGTACTTTCGATGTGATAATTGCGTGTGTGTGTTTGGGTGGAGGGTGTGGTGCTGGATCGGCGAGGTCAGTAAAGGGGTGTGATGCCAGGACAGGGGTTGATAACGCCTCAGCTTTAGACCTCCTGAGTCTGCAGCAGATTCCCATTCCACAGTCATCAGCATGCACATCACGTGATGTCTCTCTCTCTTTCTCTCTCTCTCAATCTGCTTCTTTTTCTTCTCCCTCCTCTCCCACTGTGTGTCTCCCTCTCTCTCCTTCTCCTCTGGCTCAGTGGTGTGTTTCCAAGAGATAAGACCCTTGCTCATTTCACACATGAGCAGAGTGGAGTTGGGTAAAGGCTGGGTACGTGTGTGTGCATGTGTGTGTGTGTGTGTGTGTTCATTGTATGTGTGTATACCTGTGTTTGCATGTGTGTGTGTGTGTGTGTATGCATGCTTATGTATGCGTTGAAGGTTAGAGTAGAGAGCAAGTACAGACAGGCAGTCTCAAGTTTTCTCCACTTGCTGCTTCTTTTCAGTTTCTCCAAGTGTTGATTTTCCTCCAGAGCTGCCTGACATTAATTTCACTGTTAAAGTCTCAATTTCCACTTCAGTAAGTTTAGAATCTAAGACAAGATCTTAGACCACATTTTTTTAATCTGCCAATGCATGTAGACCTAATTTATTAAATAGTGTCTGTTGTTTAGCCCACACTGAGTCAAGTCCAGTGAGGTTTATTGGACCCTTCAGCGTAAAAGAACAAAACATAAGCTGCATTTTAAATAAAGTCAGCCAATATGTAGAAAAAAAAATAAGTTGACAGCAATAGGTTTAAGTTAAATAAATGCTTTCACTTCTGCCCATTAATCTAGTTTAGCCATTGCATGCATCCTGGACATTTTAGTTCCTCTGGAACAACAGTTTAGTAAACACAAAGTCGCCTGGTGGAAAGCAAACTATGTTTGCAAAACAAAACAAAAAAGGCCATGATTCATTATGAACCGCCTACATTTATAATGAACCAGGTGATGGCCTAGTTTTCGTTAGCTTGGCTACATGTATTGAGAACTTTTGGACTGTTCTAAATAACAGTTATGTTCCCTTTGCCCTAGTATCCCCACCATCCTATTTATGCTTTTTTTCCCCATTTTTCCCTGACCTCTGTGACAGATCCGAACCACTCCCACCCACCGTTCCGGTCAGCTGATTCACCCCCCTGATGTAAATACTTCTATCGTCTCTGGGTCAGGTCTTATTTCTGCTACTGTCATGAATCCACATACTGTTGTTGGACCTCACACAGACATGTGGGCCATATCAAATTCAAACAAAGACAAGTTTGCTCCTTTTGTTCAGAAAGCCAGAATCTGGTGCCTTAAATGTCCTCCTCATTCTCTTGTAACAAAGAGACCTCCCAAGCTTACCGACATTCCCTAAACTTCACATATCAAATAATAGCCAGGTTTCAATTAACCTCTGGGCTCCCTTAAAAGGCTGGGTGCAGGATGATATTTTAATAAATACCCACAGGTTCCAATTAAATGCTGAGTCTAATTCATGAAAAAATAATAATAATAATAATCAAGGAATAAGTTACCTCTGATACTGCATGGCTGCCGAAAGACCAAAAGCTGTGCGTGCGCGACACGATGTGGTGCAAGCACGGTTTTGGTTCGTTTTCATTTGGAATAAGAGGTTATCTGATATATTTATTCATACTGCATACTGCCTTCCCATCCAACTCCTCGACGCTGTGTCACCAAAACTGGTGAGAACACGCATACGCTGGTGCGTACGCGCCTGCACCACGCACTCTTTAACTTGAATGCTGTCACCTGTTTTTCTTCTGTGCCTCTGTCATGCTCAAATGACGTTAAAGAACAGCCTCTCTGGTATAATATATATATTAATTGTCGTTCGCCATGGCTCCAATGCAGAGACATGGAGACTTGATTGACTTAAAGTGTAAGTAAAAGGTTGTGAATTGCAATTTGTGTTGAGAGAATGGTGCCTTAGGAATGGTGGAGTACAAACGTACAAAAATAGTCCTAAGGAGTATAAATATACTCATTTTTTAAACCAGTCAAATAAAATAGCTTCAAAAACAGCGCAAACACAATGTAAAAATGATGTGGAGTAAATCCTCAAAATTTGGAGAAAATCATTAAAATGGGGCTTAACATCTAAAATGTTTTTATTTTATGCTTTCAGTTTAAAGATGAAATAATTGAAATAAGCAACTGCATAATGTTTTAATGCAATTGACCCATCTGCCAACAGTGGTTAGAATTCAGCAGCGGTGTGCAGCACGCAGGTATCGCTCCGTGTCGTGATCTCTTTTGTCTAGTAAAGGTGCAAATCGATCGGATGAAAACTCATGGACATAGGGGAGTCCCACTGTCAGCTTGACTACCTGCCAGCATTGCTTTTCCTACAGCTACAGAGGGATCTTCCCTTCACTCCTGCCGGCTGCAGGTATGGCTGGTTGCTTACAACACACACACACACACACACACACACACACACACACACACACACACACACACACACACACACATACACACACACACACACACACACACACACACACACACACACACACACAAAAATGCAAGCAAGCTTTCTTAATTTAATAATTTTTTTTCATAAAATTTGATTCATTTTGTGAGTAGGCAAATGAAAGAAATCTGTTTGAATACAGTAGTACACAACAGGACTCTATTAAAGGCTGCCTAAAGATATGAACAGATATTTTACACCTCCTCTTCAGAGTAAGTTTTTTTGAAAGTTAAGGCCTATACTTTGTGGCCATCTCTAAACTACCTTAAGTTTAGAGATGGTTGAACTAATTCCTAATTCATTAGTAGTTTCAATTACACTTCTAAACAGTGTTTTTTCCTCTCCTCCATTCATATGTTGTATTAGTTCCTGGTGTGACTCAGAGTAATAGTGAAAAATGACTTACCTTGCAGTTAATCTGTCTCAACAGCAGGAGGATACCGAAAGATAACACGTGCCGAGGAGTCATCCATGCAAATATGAGCTAATGAAGACTCCTCAGAGGAGCCCCTCTGTCGCTGCCGCTCAGCCTTCCCTGAGAGCAGTTTGGCGGGAAGACAGGTTCTCACGGCGCCGTTCATTCGCACGGACAGCGGTGTCCCGGTGGGAGTGGAGCCAGCGAGGAGCTCTCAGACAGATCTGAGAGGCCTGCGTGGCCTTTGTTACAGTTAACTGTCTCTTCGGTGGCTCGTCTGCGTCGGGCTGCATCGACCCCTCACTGTCCAATCTGGCAAAAATTGCTTGGAAAACGCCCCCTGACTTAGGTGCTAGCGCCTGGTAGCCAAATTTATTTTACAAACAGGTAACCCTTCTTTTCACAGTCCTATAATCACTAGGTATTTAACTGATGAATGCATTGTAATATTACTGTAATATTTGGTCATTACTACTGGCAATAAAGGTAAGTATTATCAGTATTAGTATTACCCAGTAACTATGTAGTGTCATTAGGTAATTACTACTGGTAGATACAGAGAAATGAATACTACATTAACCGGTAAATAAATGATAATGGATATTATTCCCTTTCTTAAGGGACACAATTTTGTACCATGTAGGTTCTGAATTATTACTTTGTAAAACTTGACATCTGAGTAAAAAAGTAGAAACTGTAAAAAGAAGTTTGTTTTCTTATTATTACCATACTCTTACCATGTAATTGGCAATTCATCTGTAGTTTCACTTTACCTACTTGTTACCAAATAATCAAATATTAGCATATATTCACAGGTTAAATAAATGTGTCATTAGGGGACTGTAAACAGAAGGGTTTCCAGTTCTAGGATAATTTCAGATTCATTACAAGAGCAATTAAACCTCCAATCTTCTGATTAGTAAACCTGCTTTATCTCTGCCGTTTGTGCATCGTGCACATGTTTCACCTCCCACTGTGAATAAAATGGCCTGGCCCTTCTTCTCTGAACCGCATTATATGTGAAATTGTATTTACTTCCATTTTATCATTGGCTAACACTAATCTATAGGAATTCCCTTGCAGAAATGATCATCAATATAGAGAAGATTTTGATAGAGAAACCTATGGTAAACCTGATTTTAACTCTGGAAATGAAAAAAAAAAGCAGGCTGCATGAGTTAGTGCTTCTAGAAAAATCAGTCCTACTCAGAGTATAAACCACGTGAATCGGTTACAAAAAAAAGGCTAAGCTTGACACAGCTACAAATCTCCTAAAGCCCTCATCGTGTCTGAAGCCAATTTTTAAGTAACTTAAAGTGTGATCCAAAGTGTAAGCTCTGAACCGAAGTTGCCTCCCCCAATAGTAGAAGCAGGTGACTTCTCCGCAGATGAACGCAAACTTATATAGCAGAGTATAACAATCCAATCTAAGGATATATTAAGAAGCTCCACTGTTCTTATTACAGAAGTCCCACACTGAGACCTGTATCCTCTAAGCTTAAGAAGAGGCATACAGTGTATCAGTGCAATCATACACCCACGGTGAGTTATATTAAACCTGTGTGGTAAGTGTCAAATAATACTTTTAATGCAGCGCTGCGCCAACTGTTATGCGGCCTCCTCTCCTGAGAAGATCTAATATTAGCCGCCATGTGGTAATTGTCATTTATAGGAAAGTCACGCAATAAATCAAAGGACTTTATAACAACATCAAAAAGGATCCTTACTGAATATTCCACATATTAAAGGATTATTATGGTTATTTTCACAGTTTTCAGCTGATCGATAGCTTGTCAAATCACTGTTAGATTCAACTACTTGAAATTCAAGCCCTGCAGTAAGGTTAAGAGCCCAAAACATGAGACACTCACAATCATACAGACGTCATGGTGATTAAAAAAAAAAAAGGATTAATCTAAAAAATATGCATAACATACAGCAATTTATAACCCAGATTGTTAATCTGATTATCGATATGATTTGTGCTTGATGCACCAGGTTTGTTCGAGTCTGGGTCAGCAGGTGTTGGCAGGTAGGACATTTGTAGGATTTGAGGCCTGGGGTATTGGTTTTAATTTATTAATACAAAATGCAACCATGGCAAATATAACTTAATATTTGCCATTTTTGGACGAATAAGAAAAGCAGCAGGCCGATGACACTTACAGTAAATAAATTGAGTTTTTTTCAATTTTTGCCAAGTGCCCCATGTGTCACACAGTATATCCTTTAACTCATGTCATTGTGCTTACATGACAAAATCCTGACATGCATTACCTTAAACATGGTTCCCATAAAGCATGTGGGCGGTCTAGTGAAGTCAATTCAAAAGTTCCAAGTACTATTTCACCAAAGGTCTTGCAGTTAAAACACTATCATTAAAAAAAACGAACATGTAATTTATAACAAGCCTGAAGAGATTCATGACACCTGACTCCCATTGAGTTTTACCTACTATTCGACTCTCTTTCAGCTCACTGCTTTGTTTTTATCAGCAGCAGGTAGCTGTACTTTTTTTTAAGTGACAAAGCTCAGACATTGAGTCACCAGCCCAGCTCCAAACAGATAGCCAAAGTTAGTAACTGGCTGGAGAACACAGAGGAACATTTATCTGTTAATGAGACAGATTCTCCCAGGAGTTAGTAAAGACAGGAGAAAAACAGCACAAGAAAAAAAAAGGGAATGAACATTCATTAGGTGGCCAGAAACCAAACTCCAAATGAATGCTAATGTTCCTTTATATCTGCTGGACGTGTAAATGGGGAAACTGTTGACTTGTTCGCAATTTTACAACGTGATAATGTCAATGTTGTAATTACAATTTTTTTTTGTGTTGCTCCCTAATGGCCGGAAAACCAATTTAAAAAAAAGCAGCAAGTAAATATTGCAGACTTTATTCTTTTGTAATTGTATTTGCTCTATCATCGCATTTCAAAGGCCACACCCCCTTTAAGAGAACCAGAAAGATGCTGAAAAATCTGTTATACGCTTGCTAAATTATACCTGGTGACACGATAAAAAAGGCATCTATATCCATTTTGTTAGGTCATTGAACCACTTGGATGGAAGGAGTTGTGAATGCTTTATTGTGTTTTTTTCAACTTTCACCTCGAATGATGGAATTTTAGTCATTGATGTCTGGAGCTTAGATTATCAGAGCAAAAGTGGTAGCATGGTGAATTGCCTCTGAGAAACAGATTTTTTTAATGCAAAAATGCTTTTTTCAGAATTTTTACATTTAATCAAAGTCTGTTTTCTTTTTCAAGAAGAGGAGAAGACCTCTGCGGATAATCCATTTTCTGGTGAAAACCTCAAGAATGTCTATATCTTAAACTATTAGAGATGTAAGCCAAGCTAATGTTTGCAGCACCCCTGCTTACACCCTCCATTTATAAAAAGAGAATAATTCAGCTACCCACTAAAAATCTTCTGAACAAAGAACACTAAACGAATCCTAACAGACTGGTTCAGGTCTAGGTAGGTATCATAAATGATTACTAGATAGATCTACAGTAAATGAATGCATACACACTTCACATGTGTCAAACTGCATTGACTTGTACAGGATCTGAGATAGAAAATGTCAATCTGATGCATAGTTAAAAATTGTCCCATCAGTCCGGTGGCCTATTACCTTAAAAACAAAATGACGCGCTGCCATTACTTGTGATTAGGGGTTAAGGTCACGTTTGCATGCCAAAATACACTAGGATATTAAGAGCTAAAAAACCTCCAGGGAGAATGTGTATTTTCAGAGCAATGGGCTAATGGGCCATTGGACAAATGGCATGGCACCGGTAAGATGGTGTGAAACAGGAATAATGAAAAAAGCCTAATCATCTGTATGCGTAGCAGAGAGAGAGAAATCACGTATCAAGCCCTTGTTTATCTGCCGAACTGCAGATGTAAATGCTTAAAAACTGTAATTTTCCACCCTCTACAAATGAGGTGGGTGAGCTCGTTGCAGTTTTCTCCTAGATAAGCTGTTGGCTGCTTATTATTATTAGTGTTATTATTATTATTATTATTATTATTATATTTTAAGGTTCAACTAATCCCATGTTGCTAATTGCATACATTAGCAAGAGGAACTAGTAAAAAAATTTGCATATACATGCATCAACTGTAACGCTTGACTTTTAAGGCATTTGTGTGTTTTAAAGTACTTGTGTTTTCCATTTCCATTACCTGGGTTGAAACACTATGACATCCATGCATTTTGTAAAGGCAGAACTAGATTTTTCCTTTGTTTTTCGATTCACTTCATTTTCTACATGAACGTCAATGAGGTACCACCATTAACACAACACCAATAATGGGGTCTGAAAGGGATGTAATTAGAGTGGTGGAATATAAATTATGGACTCATTAATCATGTTGGTGGGCTGGCAGTAATGCACACTAGTGAAGTGGCGGCAAACAATGGTCTAATTACCCGCCAATTATCTGGTTAATAATGCTTTTCCCAAGCCCGTCTGTTGACCTGTCGCACAGTGTACACTCACTGTAATGGATCTGTTAACCAGGCAGGGAGCGTCAACATGGAAGACAGCCACAAACCACAGGCTAAGGTCGACTTGACGAGCCGGTTTAACATCAAGGCTTCGCCGTTCATCACAGAGCAGCAAACACTATGTCATTGTTTCTTGACATCATGGAAATTAATTGCAAACCACACAAGCCTTTAAACAACCAATATGTTACAAGGACAGAAATGCAGCCATTACATTTCGTGGGTAGGTAGGCTTTATGCTAAACGTGAGCGTCATTATTTTACAGACTCTATTATAATATTTTAACACCTGCCATGTTGAGAGCGAACCTACTGACACATGAATTTAATGTCCCCTATTATAGAAAGGGAATAGGTGCTGAGAACTAGGGTAATATTTACTAAGATGTGTCATATTCCATGAAACATTACCAGTGGGTGGAACTTCATTAGAGGTCAATTATCAAACTGCACTTATCGCTCGACTGATCCATAATTCAGATAAAAAAAACAAAAGATAAATTGTACTTATCTTGTCTCATATGATGTTTGCATGAGAGCAATGTAACTACATTAAATTATATCTACGAAGTGTCTAATGTTAATAATACTCACATGGTATTAAACTGAATAAAGCACACCCAAACGTTGTAGCAAGGGTCCATTTGTTAAAAATATGAATACAGTTAGAGCTGGTTCGCCTTGATTTTACAATATGATGTGTTCAAGGTCTGCTTCTCAGGGTTGGTGAATAAAATGTCATCAACATGTTGAAATACCATTGTTAGAAAATGTAACTTTTGGCAAAAATAAATACAGCACGTTTTCTCAGCAATATGAAACTGGCAATAGAGATATGATTAACACATTGTAGAAAAGTATTGATAATAGTATTGGTGTCAGTAAAATCTTAATGATACCCATCCCTTAGTCCATTTTCAAAAAGAAAGAAATACTCAATAAGAATTGAGTGTTGGCGCCATATCCAGCTCTCTTTATATATCAATAGGTGACTTGTGTGGAAGTGGGCGGGGACTAGACTCCAGTGAAGGGGGCGTGGCCTATTGCTGCATGGAGGAGGGCCTGAGAGCGAAAAGAAAATTACACACCTGTGTTTAATTACACAAGTCACAACAACAGGCAGGCATTAGGCATTCAGCCATAACTTTCTAAACACCATAAATCACGCTTCCCAACGACTGACTGGGCGCATTCAGGTCCCCGATAGTGAGTCCTGGTGGCCAGATGAAGAAGAAGGAAAAAAAAAAAAAAAAACTCTGCTTATTAATTTGTTTTTTAATTGAATTTCTTCCACAATTTCTCTGCTTAGTTAATCCCCTACACTGTGGCCTGTGGGCAGATGATTGGTGTGTAATTACTTGCCGTCTGCGTGTGTGCTTTCTCTGGGCCTCTCTTCTCGCTTTAGCTCGCCACTAAAGCAGCAAAATCTTTTTTGTTGATCTACCCCCCCCCACTCCCGCACCTTCCTCCTGTCTGTTTCTGTTGCCTATCTCCACCTGCCTATCTCCTACCAATTCCTCGCGCCACTGTTCTTCCGCCTTGCTCCGTCCAAATATCTGAGGAAATATCACTCCCTGGACGGAATTTTAAAGAGTGGGAGTTTTAATGTGTGTGTGTGTGTGTGTGTGTGTGTGCTAGAGAGAGGGAGAGAATAAAGAACTGAGCTGTATGTTCTTCTTGGGATACGAAGAAAAACGAATGGGCCCCCCCCTTTTTCCCATTTTTGTAATCATTTTCCGTGCCGGTCTATCGAGCGTGGCATCAGTCGGAGCAGGGGCCAAGTTAAACTCCTCCATTCTTTGAGGACACGTGTTAATAAAACAGCCAGCAGATAACAGTAATTACCTCTCAGTGGCTTCTGCTCCTCGCTGGGGACATGCTGTGAGAGAGGACTCTGCCTCTTCTCAAGCCCTGTACATCCAGAGGATTAATTCTGTTTTTAATTAGAGTACACCCTGAGTGATACACCAAATGTAGCCTTTTTCTCCATCCTCCTTTCAGTCCTCTCCCCTCTCTGCCTTCCTGCCTCTGTCATCGCCCTATTAGCATAAGTAATTAGAGATTCCTATTTGCCTGCATGGTCTGGCAATTTAAATTAAACGTGTTGATCTCTTTTGATTCTCCTGTAGTCGAGGCTGCCTGTCTTGTACAATTAAGATAACGTGCAGGGGGAAGGTGGTTCCTGGTGTGGGAAGCCTGCAATTCTGCTCTTAAACGGTTATCTCTGTTTTGTTGTAAACTCTTTAGAGCTCTGTGGAGACTTGAGAGGTGTGGAGTGGATGTTACGCACGCTCACCGCCGCCGGATGAGTTTTTGCGGGGACTTGCGAGCACGGGTCATTTCATTGATTTGGATTTAGACAAAAAAGTTTCAAGCAGAGGGGGGAAGAAATTGTTGAGATCTGCATCGACCTACATGATAGGTTCACAATTTCTCAAGTCCACCTTAAAACAATAGCTTGGTGTAGAAATGAACATTTAAAGAGGCTTTTCTTGCAGCAATCATTTCTGCTAATGCTGGCTAGATCTCATCTGAAAGCACTTACAGTGTTAATGATAAGGAATGAAATCCATTCAGTCCTCAAATCAGTCCCCATTTTGGTGCTAAAAAAGATTTTGAAGATTATAATATTCTTTACGCATCATTAATCATTTGCTAAATGGAATCTGAAGGGGATATTCAATACCAACATCAAGAAGGTAAAGGTTTCATTCCTCAGTTTAGGCCTAAGGGTTGATCCGGAACATGGTCAACGATCAGCAGAACAGTGACCTGGGCTTTAGGGCTGTGTGTATGTATCTGTTTGTATGTGGGATTTCTGCTGTGGTGCAACATACTGTACATGTCAGTACAAATTGACAAATCATATCATAGATGGTTAATATAAATGTTTGTTTCAGTTTCATTTAACAGCATTCATCCCAAACCATCATCGTACTGTTGTCAAAGTACTGAGTCATGAGAAGGTGCATGCACTCTTACAAAGAAATGTGAATCAGAAGAAAAAAATGTCAGAAAAGTCAATGTAGGTTCTATCTCTGATGGCTGAGTCAAAGTTAACAGGTCTGATACCATCATAACAGGCAGAAATGTAACCCATCCAAGTGCCCATCCAGCATGTCCATGTGGGGTCCATAAGGGTTAAGTTTGGGCTACACCAGTGCTCAATTATTTTCTCTCACGCCCCCCCTATAGAAGAAGAAAACATCTTGCGCCCCCCCACCTATATAGTATCATTTGTCTATAAAATTGTTATGAGTACCTCTGCATAACACGGTATCCTTATTAATGTATAAGAGAATAAAAAAGAAAGAAATATGGACCAATTTAAAACAAAGAATAGATTCATTAACTAACAGAAAAGAATTAAAGTGCATCTGAAATTGAAAAAAAAATTCCTTAATTAAACTTTAAATGTCACATTAATTTATTTGTCTTCATGCTGTCCGCTGTCAACATGTCTTTTCACAGTGAACCAAGCGTTACATACACTTCGTCATATTTCCTCGTCTTAGCTTTGGTAGACTTTCGTTTGTCTCTTTATCTCTGTCTCTCTCCGCCCGTCTTCTCATCCCTGTTAAATACTTTTTTCCATGATGTCACTTGCGGGTCCACTACACTTTGTGTCTACACTTCATACTCATACTCTGTGCCGTGTGCTCCCTGCGCACACTCTGCCAATCAGAGCGCTACTGCCCCCTAAGGAGTGGAGGTGCAATTGCACTTTATTTTAGGAAATGTAAGTACAAAAGCATGTTCCTCGAGGTCTAACGCACCCCTTGACAGAGCCTCTATTTGAGAACCACTGGGCTACACATACAGTATGGGTGCCAAGTGGATTTATCTGCAGTTTCCATTGTGGCCCCACCTGTGTTTGGCTGTGGTTGCTCATATGGGCACTACAGAAACTGTGGCCAAATCCACCCATATGATCAGGTCCAAACTTAACCCTTATGGACATGCTGGCTGGGTGTAGTTCTTAACTTGAATAATCTACTTACTGTCTGTAAGCTTTGTTTGTGCTAAAGCTGCACCTCAGCTTATACACACATTCATGGCACACTGAGAAGTCCTCATAGATACCAGGTGAAAGTATTTGAAAGGCATGCACTGGATTCCTCTTAGCATAATTTTACCTCATGCAGGCACTCCCAAATACTTTAATAGGACTATTATATGAAATTCATGCAAACAGATTATGTCTCTATAATGTGACAAATGTCCTACTTTAGTGGTGACAGGTCGTCTGGCTCTTAGATATCATTGTTTGCAAAAATGCGATACATTGCACAAGCAGCAGGGGAACAATGTTCCAGGCCACATATTGGGACATTTGGAAACTTTTAAGGTTGCATCAGGCATTTTACTGCAGTTAAACTGGACATTTTAACCATCACGTCAGCACATTTGAACTTGGCGTTTTTACTGTCACGTCGGGACATCTTAAACCGGCCTTTTAATGATCAAGTAAGGACTTTCTAACCAGGCATTTTTACCATCACACCAGGGCACGTCAGCAATTTTTTACTGAGCACTTTTACTGCCATGTAGGGACATTCTAACCAGGCTTTTTTTTTTTACCATCATTTTGGACGTTTTACTTTTGAAACCAATATGGAACACAGAACAGGAGGAAAGCAACAGGGTGACCACTGCGAGATCTGGGGAAACTGATGGCAGCATTATTTGTTGTATTTGTTACTAGGTTTGCAAGAGGAACTACAGGATTTCATGTACTGTTATTTATTGATCCAATATGTTTGTCTGCATTCCTCAGGGATTTTCTGCCCACTTCAGCCAGAAAGGCGATATGTGTAATGTTGTATGTCAGTTTATTTTTTTTCCCCATTTGACACATTATACATTGTACAGAACACTTGTTGTGTCGCAAATATATTGAAAAAAACAATAAAGTAATGACATAAATAGAAATATCAATTTGTTCTTGTGACCTGTTCCTGTAATAAATCCTCAATCTCCAGAAACGTCATGAAGGAGTCCTATCATTCTGAGTGAGAAGTGTATTGCCTCCAGTACCTGCTTGAGTTGGCCCTCAAGGTCCAGCAGCTTGCTATGGTCTTCATTTTTAATGAAATTCTGATAAGAATAAATAAATCACCATAACAGCAAGTCAGTTTAATGGAAGATTGTCTTACTTCATAAAGCCTGTGTTTTTCCCATGCTAATATTGGTGGACTTAAACCATTTTGAGTACATGCATTCACCCTTTAGCTGGATGATAATTATAGATTTTATAGGTTGATATGTCTAACTCTGGCTAACAATACAGTTTTCCATGATGAGTTATGCAACATGACAAATACTTTAATTCTGTATCTGGATAAAACCTGAATTAATGTACTTGCATGTCTCTTAGCTTCCCACAGAAGGTACAACTTGTATCAATGTCTTTCTTTAGCTTCTGTAAATACATATTATTTGGGTAGAATCCAGAAAAAAGTTTGAAGTAAAATAAAATATTTGGCAACTATGACAACAGTTGCACATTTCCCAACAGATAAGGCAAACAAAAGACACCCAGAATCACCCTGTTGGAGGAATGGATGGATGGCCTTATTGTTACCCTTAGTATTGCCTAATGAACAGGTTTTACCAACAGTTGACAATAGAAAGCCTAAGTAGTTCACTGGTCACCCCATGGGATTCTACAGTATTTTGTAGGAATTATGTATGGTGGTTAGTGGGGAGGAATAATTAATCTTTTGTTCCCTGTTTGATTAGTGCCATTAATTACACATTAAAACCTATTTAAAATAGGACATTTGCTAGTCAGGAAAGTCACACTGACAAAAAGGACACTGCACATGTGCCTTAAAACACATCTGAGAGCCCCCCTTCCAAAAATAGAACAAAAAAGGAACCAATTAGTTACACAATCACAGGTGCTTTTCCTACAATGTGATGTAGATTCACACACATCTCTGTAAAGCAATCCCACACCTCTGTGGTCCATAAACACTGGCAAGCTTGTTGTTCATTTCAAATCAACATTTCATCTCAGCACTGATTACAAGTGATGCTCCTGACAAAAATCTAGAGGACAACACAATGCATATGTCAAGGAGATAATTACCTGCAACATCAATGGCAGCACTGCAGTACCACTGCTATCCTGTGGTGGCTCATTTAGTGGAGGCTAATTATTATCCCATCACTGTAGCTGGAAGCTGGAGTCATCAGCTAACACCTTAGTTCACACTACTTTGATAAACCTGATTAATTTTACATATTTAATTACATCGTACAGTATCATATCATAAATATGATACAAGATAGTAATTCAGAATGGAGGATACGACCTCTAATAGCTGTCCTGCAGCCACCTCATTTAATGCACTAGCAACATTCTCTTTCAGAAACCATTTGTGCCTAGCATCAGCCCTCCCATAATAGTAATGTAGAGTTAATGATCAAATATTAACACAGATTGAGACTTTAGCAAAAACATGTGGAGAATCTGTTCTAATTTTAAATAATCAGTATTGATCTCTGAGCCCTGCATAAATGTATTTGTTTGAAAAATCTTTGCTTTTTATTTATTTTATAAATTATTGTATTATATTATAAGCACCCAAACAGTCATGCTCAGACAAAAAAAAACAATCATTTCATTATGCTAAAAAAAAAAAACTGTCACAAAATGTATATTATATTTGAAAGTATACTTAAAACATTTTAAAAACTCAAACAGTTCTTTTATGTGCAATGTGTAACATTGCATAATAACATTGCATAATGATAATATGACAAATGCAAACTGGAGCTGCAATGGTTACAATTCATGAATCTAATAATTTATCTAACATTAGATCTAACACAACTAAGTTAGCAGTGACAGAAGTATGAACAAAAAATTTCAATTTATAATATAACCATAACATCCAAATAAATCCCATCTGCTGGGGCAGTTGAGGAAAACCCATATTTACCACTTTGAGAATAAAAACTGCTAATACTAAAACCAACTAACGCAACAACTAATGCCTCTAATACATACACAGTTGACCTACTAACTAATCCAGTTTGGGTTTGGGCTTGTGTTTGAGCTAATATGGGGTGGTCATGAATCTGTGCAAAATGTGGGGCATTTTAGTTAGTTATCGGCATTCCCCTTGGCATCCTGAAAGTGAGCTTCAAGTACTTCCCAGCCATTACACCTCAGGTGCCAGGAAGAGGAAAAGAAAGAACCTAAAGGTTAACAAATGTGTGGAGTTGTACTCCAAGCCTTCTTTCCATGCCTTGGGTACCTTTCTCACTGGAAATGTGTGCCTAGAAGTTTAGAGGTGTGACCTGGCCTATCTCTGTACCATGGAGAGAGATACAAGGGCTTTAGGATGCCATGGATAGAGGCAGCAGTCTTTCATCTTGTGAGGCTATATTTTAGTGAAAAGCAATAGCTGGCAGTGCTGATGTTCATAAGCTGCTTATAAACCATGACTATGTCAGCTACGAGCATCAGAAGACACTTCGCTTCATCAAGAAATGCCAGCCCCCCCCCAGGCTTTTGCAGTCCAAAATGTATGGCTTGAATGTGTGGTTGCGGTAAAAAATGCTACCAGTGATTCTGAGAAAAAAAGAAAATGAAGGAGTAGATATCTTAGGAGAGTCAGGTCAGGGCAGTTCACTCCATCAGCATCAAGTCTGTCCTCCCACTGGTCTTCAGAAAAGACAGAAATGGTGATCACTGACAGTCACCAGCCAAAAAAGAGTTTAACCTAAAGTATAAGTCAAAAATTTTTTAATTCTTTCAAAAAATGCTAAAGTGGAAACAAACAGATCCTTTAAAACACACTCAGGTCAACTAACACAATAGTTAAGTTTATTCTTAAAAGTTCATTGTACAGAGTTTATAGATTATAATTCGAGCTTTATAGTTAATAGTTAGTTAGACTGGCTCTACCCTAGTACCTACGCTAATAACATATTCAGATATGGACTAACTTTGAAGGGCTGCAGGAGGGTTGTGACATGCTGAGGAAGGGCCACGTAATCTCTGCTTACCACAGAAACAAGAAATTAAAAAGATGTGTTGGTCACACTCCAAAGTGGTATTTAAATTACAGCAAGCCTTACATCCTAAAATGGAAAAAAAAAAAGATAGAATTTGTGCAATAAGATGCAAGGCTTGCCACAAAATATACATAGGGGAGATGGGCAGTGAATTGAAAACCCAGATCAAACAGTATAAATGTAAGATGAATAGTAGGAATGGAACGTGCAGACATTATACATGTTTTATACTCCATGGCTGACATAACTTGCAAAGCTTGGGCCTAGAAAACTATAGGGGAAAGGAAGAAACAGTGCCAGTTCAGTTCACACACATTTATACCCTGATTGTGGCGGCTGCCATACAAGGTGCTGACTGCACATCTGGAGGCCAATTATTAATACACTGGGAAATCTGGGGTTGAGTATCTTGCCCAAGGATACATCAACGTTGTCTGCAGGAGCCAGAAATCAAACCCATGATCATCTGTGGATGACTGCTCAACTTCTGAGAGACAAAAGCACCCCAAAAATGCATCCATTCCTAAATAAGAATCACAGATTTTAACAATAACTAATTATTTGTGTAAAAATATATATGTGCATTTCATGAATAGAAAATCTTGGAGATTTTATCGATCTGGTGGCAAAACTATTTTAAAAAAGTGTTTATAGAAATGTAAAACAGAAATTTGTGTTAACCTTTGGGTTTGTTTTTTATTGAATTTAATGGCATTCAATTACATTTCTGCATGTGTTGTGCGGTTTACTCTATTGTTGTAATTATTTTACAGTTATTTATAAAGAGAACTTTGGGAGTCCCCTCAACATGATGTGTGAACTGGTTTATTGTTTAATACATGGATAGTACACACACACACACAAACACACACACACACACACACACACACACACACACACACCCTTTTAATAACAGAAAAACAGTTCAGTTTAGGCCTGAAATAATTATCCACAAAAATGCAACAGATGAGGATTCATGTCGCTCAGTATTGTACACAACAGTTTACAAAAACAGCAGGTTGGAAGACATTGTTTGGTATCGGTGTCCAACACAAAGAAAGCCTTAAAACAAAAAATCATAGCCCCCAGCAACGAGTCTGTTCCAATGGCACGATCTACAGCAATGGCGAAGGCCTGGCATGTCACCCCCAAGGCACAAAAATGTGCTGGACTGGTCTCTGCATTTAATCTTGTTCCTTTCTTCTAACATTCTGCTTGTATGTAGCCTACCGTCACCCCTGCTATCTGAAGTGAGGAACATGAAAAGTCAATACTGCAGTAGGAAATCCTTTAATGATATCCTGAATCTTATTTCATATATGTGCAGAAAGCTTGTCCAAACCCAAAGACTACACTCAGATACTATAGAGATTATCATGATTAACATGTGATCAAGCAGCCAAACATCAATAGAGGAGAGTAAAGATAAAACCTTTGTCATTGCATATTACTACACAATGAAATTCAGTTTGGCAGCAATCCTTCATACTTAACAGCTTAGGGGGAAAGGGGCACAAAGCTGCTAAGTGTAATAAGAGCCCCAGGCTGAGTGCCATCATTATTTATTGACCGACACTAGTTAAACACTCTAATTTCAGCTAAAGGGTGAAACAACAATAGAAAACAGGTGAATAAGTATAATTTTCATCATCTTCCTGAAAATAATTCACATTTCTGCATATTCAATCAATTAGGTTGTCATCATCTGTTGCCTTAAATGAGTGCTTAGGAGATGACGTCATCTGCAAACCAAAGCAGCTCCAGTTTGCCATTTGACATTAAACCTATGGCCAAGACGGTGATGGGATTTCCGGCTAGTTTGTTGTTAATTATTTATAAGGATCCCCATTAGCCACAGCAAAACCGCAGCTATTCTTCCCGGGATCCGCCAACATTTTACAATAATAGAGCACTAAACAAAATAATAAAGGCAGATTTTTCTCCACAAAATAAAGACATCATCAAATTAAAAATAAAAAAAGCAGAGACATTCCACAGAATAAACTGAAAGCAAAATGAAAACACAGCCTGAAACTGAAACCACTGCAACAGTTTTGAGTTCACCCGGGGTTGCCAGACACAAGGAATCTGAAAAGCCATAGACAGAGTATTTCTTAACAAAAATGTTACTGAAATGATTTGTAAAGTTTTCAGATCAACTCATCTTGGAACAATGGAATGAAACTATCATTTCTTATGTTGGTGACTAAAGTTTGCTCGAATGTTCTATGCTTTAAAAACTTTAAAAAAGATTTATTTGCTTCAGCTTCCCTGTTTGGGTATGACATCTAACATATTCTCATATGACATTTGTTCAACATTCAGTTAAGGTTTAGATAAAGTACTGTCAAACCAATGAAGCACTAATCAGTTTGCTAAAGTAGATACTGTCAGACTGAAGACCAACAGTCGGTGCTTTAATAGATGAAAAGGTACAGGATACATTGCTACAAACCCCTGCCACTTAGAGGTCAGAGCACTCTTCAGCACACTGACAATATGTCTACATCTCTCATCTACTATACTTAGCATGAATTATGTTGTCATGGCTAGAAACAGCGGGACTTATCACTAGGAGATTACTTTGCATTTCATGCAGATGGGGTTTCTAGCAGGATTGAGCGAGAGGGATGCTTATTAAATCTGCTCGAACAGGCAAGCAGGGAGGCAGAAGACATTTTTTGAATGGCTGTTCTGACAACATAATTTGCATTCTGTAATTAAAGAAAATACCCACACACATACACACACACACACACACACACACACATGCATTGAACTGGGGTCACTGGTGTAAACATTTTGCTTCGTGTGAATTAGCACTGTGTTGCTGTGGTGACAGGTCTTTATCAAAGCCAACAAAGCGTGTGTATGTGTGTGTGTGTGTGTGTGTGTGAGAGAGAGGGGTAGAAAAACATGAGACAAAGTGATAGAAATTTAATTAAAAAAAATATGTGTGTTTGTCTCAAATGAGTTCTTTGGCTTTATTGGAACCAAAGGTCTCATTTTGATAGTTCTGGACATTATTTCTATAAGTGAAAATATGAACATATAATGGTTTGATTGATTGTTAGTAGCACTACACATAAAAAGCAAAAAAGAACAGGAACACTGAACAAAAATGTAAATGCAATACTTTTGTTTCGCTCCCATTTTTTTTTAACAAAGTGTGGAGTGGTCACTATCATATATTTATACTGATTTGTGACCAATATTTGAGAGAAATTGATATTTTCTGTATGTGGAAAATGGGAGCGAAAACAAAAGTGTTGGCTTTATGTTTATGTTCAGTGTATAATAAACCTTCATACATGCCAATGAGTGTCATCAACTATGTACACAGGCCTGCTACTCATACCTTATACCTGTAACAAGATAAAAGTACATTAGTACTAGCATGAGTAGTCAGATGATCATAGTGCTGTTAAACAAACCCACCAGGCTAGATAAACTTTATGCAAAAATGGTAAAATCATTACCCAATCTGTTTATTGTATTATCCTTTTCAACTTTGGTAGATTTTCAAAGTTAGATGAAAGCTGTTCACATTCTCACTATAGGGCTGTTGACATTCCACTTAATTTGGAGTCTATAGGTTTACTTGCACCTGCAGACATATGAACATTTAGTAAAGTAACATCAAATGCAACGTAAAAGGTTTTAGCCTGAAAATCTCCACATTGCAAAGGGGGACATCTAAAAACTATAATGCATATTGAATACAATTATCTCATTCCAAGAACATTTTCCTTGGGTCAATATAGTCAAATTTTAAGAAACATGACTACAATGGTCGAAAAAATAAAGGAAATTAAACAAATGCACCAAAAACAAGATCTGCTAATGGCATACTAAAGTTGTTACACTAAAAAAAACACTGGTATTAGAGAAGTGCGAGAAACCATTCGATTTTTTTTGTGACCACTATTTACGTCACACAGTAAGATAAACCGGTATGTTTTTAAGGTTCCAAGAATTGTATACAGATCCTTGTATTATCATGCTGTAACATGACGGCTGATGAATGGCACAACAATTAGCCTTAGGAACCCATTACAGTATCTCTGTGTGTTCAAAGGGACACCAAGGAAATTCACCTGTGTTAATTGTCTGTAGCTTATGCTTGCTATACCATAACCCCTCCACCATGGGGCACTCTGTTCACAACCCTGATCTCAGCAATCTCCTCGCTCACATGACGCCATCTGCCCTGTACATTGAAAACCATGTTTCATCTATGAAGAAAACACTTCTCTGTAAAGACAGATGGCATTGTGGGTGAGAATCTACCTGCTCACGCTCCCACAAAGTTTTTAGCGTCTGCAGCATTGTGTTGCATGACAAATCTGCACATTGTAAAATGGTCTTTTACTATGACCAGCTCAGGGCACACCTGTGCAACAATCATGCTGTTTAATCAGCATCTTGATGTGCCATACCTGTCAGGGTGATGGATTAACCTGGCAAAGGAGACATGCACACTAACACGCCTTTAAACAAATTTGAGATAAATAAGCCTTTTATATGCATAGATCAAGTCTTAGATTTATTTTGTGAAAAATGGGGGCAATAACCAATGTGTTGTGGATGATTTTGTTCAGCATTTGTAGACAGTCATTGAAACTGATTTTATATATATATATATATATATATATATATATATATATATACCTTTACATGCCTTTATGTATGAAAAGTAGTGCAATACAAATAAATGCATATAACACAATATAGATGTACAATGAAGGGAATTCATGTTAACAGGAGCAAACAGTTAAGTGGTCGCTAAATAGAGGTTGACGCCTACAGTTGAGTGGAGAAACAAATGCAGCTGTTTCCACACAAGAGCACCGCATGGTACAATTCACCAAATAACATGCAATCACGCTCTGTGGCATGTCTAGAAATGCTGAGCAGGCCCACTTTATTAAGATTGTCAGGATCGTGAGAAAAGGAGAAATGAACAGGAACATAATTCTGTATGTGAACAAGCCTTATTATTAGTCTCTTCCAGCCAGATATTCCCTAAAAAGCAACTAAAATGAGGAAACACAAGCATGCTAAACAAAATGTATTCAATTTAAAAAAGAAAAAACAAATCTTCATTAATAGTTAGCAATTTTAAAAGATAAAGCACTTCAGGTTCATTCAGTCATCATATAGCAATATATATATATATATATATATATATATATAGCTGAACTCTTTCCAATTGATTCTGATGAAAAATTATATTTGTGCAAGGGGCAAAAAAATTATGAAAAAAACCAACATCTTTAAAGTGTATTTATTTGAATTTATTTATTAACAGCCGCACACTGGTCCTCTGCTGGTCCAGTGTTCGAGCAGAAGGCAACAATCAATAGAGCTGATGACTGCAAAGCCAATGTTACAATCACATGGCCATATATGGACGTGTTGCAGTGCTGGTGAACAGCACACTTCAACCGGTGAGTGATTCCACCGATAACACTTCTGATTAACAGTGTGTCAGTGCATCGTGTTTGCTCCCCGTGTTGCACCTGACCAAAGAGCTGCCCAAACCGCATGGAGACAAGACACTGACAACAGACATCTTATCTATGTTGGGTGAAAAATATGAAGCTCGGCCAGAGGAGAGCTATGCCCCTCATTTGTTAGCAGCGTAGTGGATCGATGACACAAGACCATCGAGCATTTTTATGGGCAACATATTGGCATCAAATGGAATGAAATGGCTGGTAACTGGAGGAACAAGGAACAAGATGTCATTGCGAGATCATGAGATGCTGATTGGTCCAAACAGAATACAGATGGATAAGTTGAAGCCTGACAATAAGGATTCTCATGTGGTCTCACAAAAATCCAGCTGCACCACAAGATGAATCTGATACCATTTAAAGACCAATAAAAGACTGGTTGTAGGAATCTATATCACACAGTGGCTACAGAAATGTGTGGGCCTCTCACTTGGAATATGAAATAAAAATGTAAGTATCACCTATGGGTGACTCAGTAAATTGGCCTTCAGAAGGAATTAATAAATAATTAAATATAAGATTTAATTTATTAAATAACAATGAAGCACCACATCCCCAATAAGCCAATAAATTATTCTATCAATTTGGAACTT
Source organism: Eupleurogrammus muticus (assembly GCA_036785175.1). Lineage (NCBI taxonomy): Eukaryota > Metazoa > Chordata > Actinopteri > Scombriformes > Trichiuridae > Eupleurogrammus > Eupleurogrammus muticus. The sequence goes on along the minus strand of JAYKQN010000018.1, from coordinate 16,362,050 downwards.
TTAAAAATTACCTTACCAATAGTAAGGATTAAAGGAGTTCAAAGAGGTTGTTATTGGGCAATATTAAAGAGGCAGCATGTAGTATTTCAAAATTATTCATGAGTGCATGTAATAATTAAAAACATTTATTCACAGAGATAAATGATACACCTAATCAATAATAATGTAGGCTATGTGTGTGAAAAACACAGGATTTCTGTAGATGGCTGCCGTGATAGCTGAACTGTTCTACAGAAACCATTTATGCCAAGTTAAAAAACAGATTAGTAAGAATCCAGATTTGGAACATAAAGAACAAAAGAAGTGTAAATCAATACAAGGAACAACAGTCAACAGTTATTTATGTTTTGTTAACGCTTATTTCTGCCCAGTTAGTTACATTATCAGTCTATGGAAAAGTGGACGAGTTTTCCCAGCTGTCATGCAAATTGAGCATATTCTGCATGGTTGTCCTGCACCCCCTCCCCCAGGGCATAACCATATCTCCTCTAAGATTTGCAATAGCTGAGGTAAAAGTTACACCTTCTTTAAAAAAAAGGGAGGAGGAGGCACCTGTGAGAAGGTGATCACCCCCCCTTCTCACCGGCTTATTACGACAGACGCCATGTTCATCGGGGAACTGAACGAGAGCGGAAGAGTTTCCCCAAAGAACATGTTTGCGTGTGACACAGGGAACGACATGTGGGACTGTCTGTTTGGTCCACCTGCTGAGAGGTGGATCATAATGCTGGTGTGAACATATACGGTTTTGTTTTAAAATGTGTACAACTGACAATAAATAGCCTTTTTTGTTGGCGAAATTGAGCTCTGCTGCCTCCTGACTTCTCTTCGCCTGGTTGACCTGATCCCTTTTGTTGGGATGCCATGCCAGTCGCCCACAGCACCAAACAAGAAGAGATGGTGTTGTGGAGAAGTAGTCAACTTCACTCGAACATGTAGACAAACCAAAACTGACTGCAGTTGCGTCTTTCCTCTTCAGCTGCTTGGTGCCATAAAAGGCAGAAATTATAGTAAAGAGCATTTTTGAGATGCAAAGAGTGTCATGTGTATGCACTGAAGGAGAAAGCGCTGCTGGATGCTGCATGCTCCAACAAGTAGTATAAAATCTGAAAGAATTTTGGCGGTGATACAAATGTCATTTTGTACACCCCATGTCGTTGTTGGTGTTGGATGTTACTATGCTGAAAGCCATTTGGAACCTTCTCATAATGTTACTCACTTAATCAATCAATCAACCACTGCATTGCCAGTACCAACCTGGACTTGTGTCAATATTGTTCATCTTATTTTTTATTGTTAAATGTTTGTGCAATCACTGCAATCGTAATGTCTTTACATACATACATAGACTTGGAAGGGTGGAGAGATTGTTGTCCATGTGTTGCCCCCTCACAGACCTGATCTGATCACCCCAAGGTGAAACTAGCTGGATCAGCTGCAGGCTAAATCCAACTCCGCGTTACCCACATGAACATATTCTCTGTGGGGCCTACAATTGCATATCTATCAGTAACTTGATTTTTAAAATTTATACTTTATTCTTGGCATTAACATAATGTTGCCGTTAAAGTTTTTCCCCATAAGCAGGTATGTGTCTGCCACACATGTAAATGCTATGGTAAATAATGCTACCAAGAATTTCAGAGAAGAGTAATAGCATTCACCTGGCTCCTAGTGGTCACAGGAGTAGGTTGGAGAAATTCTAAATTATGAGACAGCGTGTCAATTATTAAATATAAGCTCAGTATAATCAGTAAAACTGTTTATTGTGTTAGTGTTTGGATGATATAAAACTTCCTTAACAAAAAGAACTTTTCTTGCTATTTTTTTTTTTTACCACTTGAGCCAATAAACAGCCCCCAAAGACTATTCAATAAAAACCCCTCACCAAAAAAGAAAAAAAAAAAAGGAAAACAACAGGTACACATATTGAATGTGTGTCATACCCCATCAATTGATCCAGTGAGCAGCAGTAGCTCAGGGCGCAAAGGAAAAGTGGGCCAGTAGGCCATTAAGGGCCAAAGGAGTGTCTCCATGTAATGGCTATTGAACATGCTGCTCCAAAGTAGAGGTAATCAAAGAAGAGTGTAATTACACACTCCTCTGTGCTTTTCCAAAGCTCGGCCATTGTGCCCTGAGCTCTTACATCTAATGACAGAGGTATAAGATCAAGAGCTGAGGGTGAAAAGTGGTAAAGCAGGGCTGCAATTATGTACCAATTGCAAAGGTGGTGTTTGCAATTTAGCCTCATGACAAGGGCAAGAGTTAAAGATGCATAAAAGGAAAAAAAATCCATAGTCAGTGTATTACCTATAGTAGAACTTGTTCAGCAAAGCATTGGGCAATGTTCGCTTAATTGACGTTTACAGTAAATCATCAAATGGTCACCAACCATCCCATCTCTTTAATAAATGTACCCAATTTAAAATGTAAATAGTTTAACATTTTTAAATATATAGTTAAATTTATAACACTTATGAAAACACATTTTTCATTATTGCCATGAGTAATTTGGTTAGTGAAATAACAAATTATACATTTTAGGAAAAAAAATGGCATGTAGTATTATGGTGATATAAACCTTTGTTGGTTTCCTTCATTAAATACACAATCCAGCAACCCTCAAATTCTGCGGTGGACATGTGACCTGCACATTCACTATGCTATTAAACAATAACTGTAACATTACTACACGTGAAACAAATACTCAGAACTACTTTCTTCAGTAAGCCACTGGGTGGATTGACACAGCGTGCGATGCCTGAATTTTTTTTGACAGAAGTAGATGTGTGCTATGAGTTTACGAATATAAACTCCGGCTTTACATTTACCTTTAAAAAAAAAAAAAAAAAAGTCCCTCTTGTGATGTTCCATTATGACGATAATTGAGGCTTTTGCAAAAAAAAAAAGCACAAAGTAGAAAGAACTGACAGTCACAGGTGGAGGCAGTTGACAGATGAGGTAACTCACTAGCTGGCCAAAGAATTGGTGTCGTTCAATACAGTTGAGAAAACCTGCGTTCAAGGCCATGCTGTAGACCTTTGATAAGCAGTATCAGTTGCCAGGTTGGAAATATTTCTCCAAGACGGCTGTCCCAAATCTTTTCAACGAGCTTTCAACAGAGGCAACATCTTGGTCCAGCTGTAATATGATGCCCTACATGCCAGTGACAGTCCATTATGTGAATAAAGAGTGGGCAATGCATTCAAATGTTTTCAAAACGGGCCTATGCCCGAATGGGACCATTAATGAGTGGAAAATATAGGAGAAACAAATATTGCCTGTAGGACAATAGGAATATTGTTGCAGCTATCCAGCAGTTGAAATGGCCATGGTTAAGGCGCTTTGGGCACAACTTGAACTTGACCCTAAATAATGTAATGGCACATCAGAGGGCCAGTACAGAGCAGGCATAGGTAGACAGACATGGGTAAAACGAGCTGCAGAAAGCACAGATGGAAATGAATGTTCCTGAGCACTCATTTTAATTTGATTATTTAATATGTATTTTGTAATTTAATGCCATCTCCATCATTGCAAATTTGAGAACATTTGACACTAGGCCTACAGACAAAGTTTGCGAGCACAAAACATGAATAACTTTACTAAAAAAACAGACATGACGTGATTGTATATGTAAAGTCTACATTATGAGGTGGTTGCCTTTGCATCTTTACTAACAAGACCACATGATAGGGTTCCAAAGAGAAAGGTTTCCGCTCATTGCCACAAGTAGACATGGCAGGACATAAGTGTTCTAGAGGCTGTGAACAAGGCGCTGAGGCAAGTAGCAGTCTTTACAGATATTTTTTCCTGGGGAAAACTATGCAACGAACTGACAGCCAACTTGAAGCATGTCATCCTGGAGCAAATGAAAGGCAGATATGGTGGTGCCATTCAGAGGAGGCTGCATTAAGCTACACTGCTTGACCCGAGGCATCGCTCTACAAAAACTGACTTGATAGAAGAGATTGTGGCAGAGATTGCGCTGTCATAGTCGGGTACAATACCAGGTTCTTGACGTGCTGGAGTAAGAGATAAACACGATGATGGCATCACCTCTGTGCCTTCTTGGGCAGCATTCCTAGAAATAGAGCAGCCAGAGTAGCCATACTCACGGATGAGCGAAAGTTTGAGGCAGAAATGAGTATGTACCTCCAGGAAATTGACAATGATGATAAGTATAACAATTTAAGGTTTCCACTAATACCAAGAAAAACATGTTTGTCTGTGCATATGTGCTGCCAGTACTCAATCAGAATGAATGTTCACCACCATGGGTAGTGTAGTTACACAAAGTCACAACTTGATTAAACCAGAAAATTGAACATTATTATTTTTGTCCCAAAATTTAAACACAAAATTAAACCCTAGCCTGTACTGCTAATCTATTAAGTTATTAAATTCTAATGAGTTTTGGGCTGCCTGTTTTCTTGTTTTTTTATTTTTTTATTTTTCTTGTTCTAAAGGAGGTTCTCTTGTTCTTAATTACTGTTCTTTTAAATTGTGTGCCATTATAGATGCAGGTTTCAGGCTGTGCATGTTCTTGTTTTCTTGGTCTTGATTTGTTGTTAATCTTTTAACAAATGTGTGGCGGCACTCCATCGTGATGTCGGGTCATCTTTTGCATCAATGATATTGTCAGAACAACCCGAGTTCAGCAAGCACCCTGTTTGAAGCATGGAAGATAAGTTGTGTACCACTTTGGATAGTGAGAACAGCACAACTTAATTTAGCCACCTACAACACATCTATCAATTACTTGCCATTCGATATTGATTTACTTTGGCACTACTTTTTACTCAACTAAAATAGAACTTTTAGATTCCTACTCAGAAGTACACCTAGCCTGTGCACTGTATAGGGCAGCTGTGAGAGGAAGAAATAGCTAAACTTCACTTCTCTAAAGTCGTTTAATCATAGAGCACATTGTCACCATATCAATTTCACTAAATTCCATTGAGTGACAGTGACCTGAAATAGCTGTAGTGAGTGGCATTTAGTAAAGACATCAACACAATGATGTAAAAACACTAAACCAGAAATGTCAATATTTTTTCAGGCAGTTAATATTCTGTCTGAAATACTATATAGCGAACGGAAAACATCCTGCAGAAGCGACCAGCTTAGTTGTAGAATGTCCACCCTGGGACTGGGAGATTGTGGGATCAAACCTTGGCTGAGTCATATCAAAGACTAAAATTGGGACCCAATTCTCCCTGCCTGGCACTCAGCATCAAAGAGTTTGACTTGGGAGTGGTTAGATCGATGTATGAATCCCAAATGTGGCGGTACTGCTGCTCACCGCTCCCTCGGGGGATGGGTCAAATGTATTTGGGTGGGACTTCAATCAAGCACTTATACTTTAGATTTTATTTCCCCAAGAGTACATTTATAATTCCTAATATGTATATTTTACATATGTACACACACACACACACACACACACACACACACTTTCAAATATTACCAGCCTTGTGGTTGTGTCTATAAGATCCACACTGAAAGAGGGTTACTATAATGACTTTTAAAAAGTAGTAGTAAAGCCCCCCAAAACAAGAAAAAGGCTGTGTTATATTGAAACTTCCATACTTATATTATTAATCTTTATATTTACAGCTTTTAGAATATTTATTTCACTTCAATGTAATATATACTGCATGTACTCTACCCCATCTTGATGTTTGATAGGTATACAGTAGATATTAAAAGTCTGTACACCCCTTTTAAAATGAGCTTTTGGTGATATAGCAAAATGATGCCAAAATAAATCATTTCACAAAGTTTTCCACCTTTATTGTGACTAGCTATTTTGTACAACACAATTGAAAAATCAAACGAAAATCTTTTAGGAAGGTGAAGTAAAAATGATCAAGATAATGAGGTAGTCATTAAGTGTGCACACCGTCAAATACCTGGCCATGTGTTTGGATTTAAACAGTTACATTCAAAACTTATGTTAAATTGGAGCTAAACGTGCCTCTGATTAACCCCAAATAAAGTTCAACTGTTCTCATCTTTTCCTGACATTTTTGTAGCCACATCTTCAATCATAAGCTATGGTCCATAAAGAGCTTCCAAAACGTCACAAGGATCGTATTGTTTAAAGACAGTCAGCTGAAGGACACAAAAGTATTTAAGGAATTAAATATATACCATGGAACACAATGAAGAAAATGTGGCACAACAGTGACATTACCAAAAATAGGATGTCTGTCCAAAATTGATAAGAGAAGAAGGGTTCTCGAAAAGGCTGCCAAGAGGCTGACAGTGACATTGAAAAAGCTGCAGAAATTTCTGACAAGCACTCACTGTTCAGTACATGTAGTAACAATCTTCCCATCTTCTTCAGATGTCTAGGTGTCCGAAGAATAACATCTAGGCCTGAGTTCATTTTGCAAAAAGACCAAAAATACAAAATCCTTATTGGTCCAATGAAACCAATAAGGCCATGATTCCAAAAGGTTTATTTAGTTCAAAATCAACACTGCTCATCACCACAAGAACATCATACCTACAGTGAAGCAGAGCATCATGCTTTAGGGCTGTTCAGCTCGAACTAGCGTCTTAGTCAGGGTGGAGGGAATTATGAACAGTTCCGTATTCCAGTCAGTGTTGGCAGAAACCTTCAGGCTTCTGTTAGGAAGCTAAAGATAAAGCAGAGCTTCATCTTTCAGCACGACAATGACCCAAAGAAAACAGAAATAGCTTCACCAGAATAAAAACGACAATAAAAGCTAAAAGTGCTGCAACAAGTTAGTTTGAGTGTGTGCAACCAGTTTAATTTAAGTCTTCTTTCTCCCATTTAAATGTTTCAAGTTTTTTTGTTTTTTTCCCCATTAGTGCAATGGTACAGGTTATACACATTAAAGGTGGAAAAAATTGATGTGGAAAAGTGATTGGATTTTGTGAATTTTTTTACATCACAAAAACCTGCCATTTTAACAGGGGTGTGTAGACTTTTTATGCCTACTGCATACAATGTGATTACACATCTTGAAAATGAACTTAATTACTTCCCTGATTAGCATAGTTTAATAAAATATATGAAGCATTTTTTGTTTAACATTCCAACACTTCTGTCCATATGTCACCACTGCAAATTTACTGTTCAAGGCCTAATTGAACAAAATTGTGACATAACTTAAGTGATTATTATTTAAACAATATAATTTGGAAGTTTAAAGTGTGAGTAGTTGCAGAAACCCCTACCATGTTACATTCAAAGAAAAGAAAGTGATAATGGTGATAGTGGATCAGAAGAACGGCAGAAGCATCCTCCTTTAGGGTGTATTTCACATGCAACTGGCAATGAACATCTAGAACAAACATTACACTGACAAGCTGGCTGAACTACATATGTTACATTCATCACACACATCTATTTGAACCTCTTGATTTACCTTATCACATGGAGGATGTATGTAAGAATATTCTAGAGAATCGTGTTGATGTGAATTTTGAAACACCAGGCAGTCATAGAGACTGCTACCACATGACATCTAATGAACATGACTCAACATCATGATCCCCCACCATCATCGTCTGCCAAGCAGCTGTATCTATCTTTTGTGGAAGGCTTGAAGTGGAAATGTTGGGAATGACTAAAGATACATCAAGTTCCCAATATTTAAGGACACCTGGAACATTGATGGAGCCTATGTAGAAACAGTTTGAGCTATAAACCCTAAAAGTTTGGCTTCACCAAACTCATGTGAGGACCTTTTTGTAAGATGGGCCATTTCCCATAAGTTACTGAATCCATCAGTCTTAATCGTATAGTATAGTGTGATGGGATCAGTAACTGCTGAATGGCATCAAGACAGTAATTTATATGACCCATTTAGACAACACAAACCAAACCTCTAATAATTTTAACTCCCACAAACCTGAACATAAATTCCAAGTAGCAGCCTTTAAAAGGAAGTTCCCACTAGTTGCTTCCCTCAAATCGTATTATATGAAGTCATTCCTCAACTTCATGCAGTTCCACAGTGAGTACTTAGAAATTCCAATAGTGCAAGCATGTTAAAAAAAATCTAACCACTTCCCTGGAACTCTGGATGTGCTCCCAAGCAACATCTCACATCATCAAGTTTACTTCAGTGCTACAAAACAAAAAAAATAAAAAAGACTCCTGTTCCAAACAATTTTGCACAGTCTACATGATCTGGCAACAATCGGCACATAAATCAACCTCTTATCAGACAACAAACTAAGAAATCATTACAAGAAACACAATTTATTAAATAAATAAGAACCATGCTCACCATGAACGATGAAGTGAGAGACAAAACCTGAAATGGCTGATCTTAAAGGCCTTCTAGATGGACTGGCCAGGTGCACCCATTCAGCTAATGAGTCTCTGCCTATTGTTCCTGGAAGTGCAAGAAGTGCAGTGAAGATAATTTGTAGTGAAACATGTGAGCAGGTGGGTGTAGGAACAAGAGAAGAAAGTCTAGGGGCACCTTGAAAAAATATGCAATGGGAATTATTTAAAACTTCAATTTAAACACAACATGCAAAATCTGATTCATGCATACTTTATGAATCCACTGCAGTTCCACTTATTTGATTGCTCTCTAAGGGCTCTGCCACTCTTTCAGTACCAGTATATAAGGTTGTTTTGCCACCATGTGTTTTACAAGTATGTTTAACACATTTTGCAGTTCACTTGAATATGACAAACCTAATTTTCTAAAGTCTCATTTGAAATGTCAGTACAGCTGATCTCACAGTACAGCTGCTGTCAAAATGGAACTATCAGCGTGTTAACACAGTTACTGAGAGCTGTTTGCCAGAAAGAAAACAAAGACCCAGCAGGACACAAGATTTAAGTCACATGGGCCTCACGGACAAACACAAATGGCAGCAATGTGTCTAGTAGCCATGATTGATGTGATGCAAAATTTGTTCCCAGCTATTGATCACCTGAGGGAGGGGATGGATGGATAGATGGTCATATAGCATATTCTTTCATTCCTCATGAGTTAAAATAAAAATATAAAATTGTTCTATGTATACAAAAGGATTATTGCTCTCAAAGTTTGTTTACGAATTTGTTGAAATCCATGTTGGTGAGCTCTTCTCGCTTTTCCAAGATAATCCATCCATTCAACAGGTGTGACAGCATTATTTGAAAGGTTTGCCTTGGGCCGGTCACACTAAATTGAAAAAAAAAACAACATTTATTGTCAGGGGAACAGTCAGTATCTGATGTGACCACTATTTGCGTCACATGGTTTACTGATCCCAAACATGCTGGTGAGTCTGCCATGCGGTGAGTCTGCAGGCCATGCAAGAACTGGCAGGTCTTCAACTTCCAAAATCATGTGGTTATGCATTATCAGTTGTAACTCAAAAGCCATGCATAATTTGAAAACAGACTTGGTAAAGTTAAACCAACGTTTATGTTGATGATAATGTAGTGAGACAGTGGGCGGAGCTGTCTCCCTGCAGCCCACACACACACACACACACACACTAATTAACGATGGGAAACACCTGAGGGACGCCACCGGAGGGGAGCTTTAAAAGTAAAGACACTCAGTTTTGAGGGAGCTTTTTCTCTCGGTTGTGTGGAGTTTCCGCTGTCTGGTGGCTGAGACCCCGTTGGGTTGGGAGGGGCGCTCGCAGCTGGTTAGGGCTGCCGGCGTGAAGAAAGAAAGAAAGGCAGGGGAGCTAGTTTATGAGTCAGGAGGGGAGGCTGATTGCCTCCTTTAGATAGCCAGGGCCGGGGCATTAGTGGGGTCGCCAGCCGCCTTCCTCCGCAGCCGTCTTTCCCGCAGCACTTCGCCACGGGTGCTGTAGTGGCTCCAGAGCAGAGGCAAGCGCCGCCGACAAAGCACTGTTCCCCCGGGGGGTCGGACGGCGCGTTAAGCGAAGACCCCGGGGGGGGTCCTCGCCAACGGGCGAGCTGAGTATTTTATTACATACATTTTTGTTTCTTTGTCTCCTTATTTTTGTTCTCTTATGTATTTCTGTATTTTAGATTGCGCGGGGTAGCGGCAGGCTCGGCAACTGGGAGTGAAAGCCTGGGGGAGGAGTAAACAGTATGCGGTTGCTAAGCAACGGTTGCCGTGGTGTGTTATATGGTTAAAGCGTGCAGTGGTGTGGTGTTTGATTAGAGAATGCAGTGACTGTCGTGAAGGTGTGGACTTAAATTGAGGTGTACGCTAGTCTATTTCCTATCTAGCCTTCTTGTGAGGCTCTGTGGCTGTAAATTCTCTCCTGGTTATTTAACCCTGTGTGCCGTGTGCCTAAAGCTGCTCTCTCCTGTGCCTTAATTTAAAACCCTTTTAAATGGAATAAATAAAGTATATATTTTTATAACTGATTCTTGTCTCTGTGGGTGTGTTCAAATCCTCTGGCATTTGTTGATAAATTAAAGGGTTTGCTACACTGGTGGCAGCGGTGGGATCATCCCTTTTGTTTTTCAATATGTCAGAGGAGGAGAATAACCCACTTGAGGGTCCGGTAGGACTAAATGGTGGAAATAGTCTCCCGCCTCATCCCCCTTCGACCCCCCGCCCGGTTTTTATGCCTGAAACCTTTACTGGGGTGGGACGTCAGTGGTCTGATTGGGCTGAACAGTTTGACTTGGCTGCTGATGTAAACAATTGGGATGACTCCCTTAAACTTAAGTTTATGTCTCTGCTACTGTCGGGTCGTGCACGTGATATTTATAGTGGTATACCAGCAGCAGTCAAAAGTAATTATGCCTTGTTAAAAGCTGCAATGACAAGGTGTTTAGAGCCTTCTGACAGTGATGACTGGAGTCGAGCTGCTTTCTCAGGTAGAAGAAGGCTTCCAAACGAAACTGCCCGCGAATTCGGCAATGCAGTGCGTTTGTTGGCTGCTAGAGCTTATCCAACAGCTGATGAGAATACTCGGGATCTGTTGGCCAGGGACCACTTTATCACCCACTTTGCTGCGGGGGATTTTCGAATTAGCCTGCGTAGCGCCAAGCCTGCTACGCTTGAGGCTGCCATTAACTTAGCCGCTGAAATGGAACTTCTAAGAAGTTTAGAACAAACTCAGGCATCCTCCGCCGATGTTAGAGTGCGTGAAGTTTCAGAACATAAAGTAAAAAGTGATGATCGGGTTGATGCTTTGCTGGGGGTTGTAGAGGGCTTGCGCCAAGAAGTTAAATCATTGCAGCATTCATTCCAGACATTGCAAGTGGCCTCGGCTACCTCAGGGTCCGCTAGCCTAGCTACCCCTGGGATAGCAGCCCCCTCACTGTCTCAAACTGTGGCCTCTACAGGCGGTGCTGGTGGGTCCGCCTATTTGGCTGCTAAAGTAGGTGGGTTGGAGTGTATGGTACTGGTAGATAGCGGTGCTAATCGGTCCATTATTCCTCATCAAATTTGGTTAACCATAACAAAGGGTGATTCCGAGCTAACAGAGTACAATAGAGAGGTGTCAGCTGCTAATGGAGGAGACATGAAAATAAGGGGTCAATGGCAGACTGTGTGTCAATTTGAGTCTCTAGCTTTAGTGGCAGACTTTTTAGTCGCCGACATTTCTTCTCAGGAAATACTACTAGGTTTCGACATCCTCTCCAAATACGAGGCTGTACTTGATTTTAAGGAACGAATCTGCCGCATCATGGGTAAAACCCTACCTTTGTTGGTTCCACAGGAGGAGGATCGTCCTCAAGTCGTAGTTGTCCAGTCTGACACCGTAATTCCACCCCGCAGTGAGGTCATTATACCCGGGAAGGTTGCCAGCGGTTTTGGAGATGGATTGGAGGGTATGCTGGAGCCCTCTGCTTCATTGTCCAATCACTGTGAGGTCATGGTAGCCCGCGTAGTCTGTCGGATAAAACAGGGGGCCCTCCCCGTTCGGGTGATAAATGTCACTGATGACGAGCTTATATTAAAAACTGGCATGAAGGTTGGCATTTTCCATACTGGTATTAAGATTGGGGACTGTGGGCAGGGGGGACCTAGTGAACAGACAGAATCCGAACCGTCCTGGTCTGTTGAGTCGCTGTTGTCACAGTTTAGCATTCATCAAAAAGGGCTGGATCCAGTAGATGTCGACGCTGTATCAAAATTGTTATCACACCATAAAGATGTCTTTAGTACTGGTGAGTCAGACCTGGGTAGAACCCATCGGGCGTTGCATCGTATTGATACAGGTGATGCCAACCCTGTTAAAATGCACCCTCGTCGTGTCCCGCTCCATTTACGACAGGAGGTGACTGAACATGTAAAACAGATGCAGGAGAATGACATCATCCGCCCTTCATGTAGTCCATGGGCTGCTCCTGTGGTTCTGGTTCGTAAGCGTGACGGCAGCCTCCGTTTTTGTGTAGATTACCGTAAGCTAAATGACCTGACTAAGAAGGATGCTTACCCCTTGCCAAGAATAGATGATGCGCTGGACAGCCTGTGCAATGCCTGCTGGTTCTCTACTCTTGATCTGGCCAGCGGGTACTGGCAGGTGGAGATTGCGCCAGAGGATAGGCCTAAGACAGCCTTTATTACACGACAGGGGCTCTTTGAATTTAATGTGCTGAGTTTTGGATTGTGTAATGCCCCCAGCACATTTCAGAGGCTCATGGACGTTGTGCTGGCTGACTTGCAGTGGAATACTTGCCTGGTGTATCTAGACGATATTATTGTCTTTGGTCGCTCCTTCGAGGAGCATTTGATGCGCCTGGATGAAGTGTTGTCAAAGTTGCGTGAGGCTAATTTAAAAGTCAAGCCCTCAAAATGTGACCTCTTTTCCACCCAGGTACAATATCTTGGCCACATCATTTCAACAGAGGGGGTTAGGGCAGACCCAGCAAAAGTGGAGGCTGTGCGGGAGTGGCCAGTCCCCAAGAACCAGACCGAAGTGAGGAGTTTTGTGGGTCTAGCATCCTACTACCGGCGCTTTGTGCAGGGTTTCGCTGGAATAGCGCGGCCATTGCATCAGTTGACAGAGAAGGGGAGGCGCTACAAGTGGACTGATGCATGTCAAAGTGCATTTGAGCAGCTGAAGCGCGAGTTGATGTCTGCAAATGTGTTAGCATATCCTGACCCTAGTAAACCCTTCATCTTAGACACAGATGCAAGTGATACCGGCATTGGTGCGGTGTTGTCTCAAGAGGAAGGTGGTGTGGAAAGGGTAGTAGCATATGCTAGCCGGGCATTGACTAAGTCAGAACGGAAGTATGCAACCACCAAGAAGGAACTGTTGAGCGTGGTAACCTTTACCAAACAGTTTAAGCATTACCTTCTTGGTAAACAGTTTCTGTTGCGTACCGACCACAATTCTTTACGGTGGCTTCATAACTTCCATGAGGTGGAAGGTCAAATAGCCCGGTGGATAGAGCAGCTAGCCAATTTCCAGTATAAAATAGCTCATAGGCCGGGGAAATTACATGCCAATGCTGATGCTATGTCTAGACTCCCAGGGTTTATGGAGGAATGTCAGGCTGCTGAGAATTTGGGGGGTCGTGTTAGTGCACAGTGTGCCTCCAAGCCAGTGATATATGCGGCTCGTGAGGTGGGGCAAGTGGGCGATCCTGGTCAGGGCACAGAGGGAGATGAAATAGCAGCAGCACAGGCCGAGGATGAGGAAATACAGCAGCTGGTCAGTTTGAAGAAGAGGGGTAGTGGGCAATGTGGAACTTTGCCTGATGAGCCAGGTCTGCAGAAGTACGCTCCTGTATGGGCACAGCTAGAAATCCGGGGCTCCTGGCTGGTAAGGATACCCCCTGCTAACTCTGATGCTGCCTCACAAGTGCAGGTGGTCTTGCCTCGGGTGTTGGTACCTAAAGTGTTGGCTCAGCTACATAATTCTACAACAGGCGGACATCTGGGTGTACAGAAACTGCAGGCAAAAGTTAAAGACCGGTTTTATTGGCCTGGGTGGTTTAAAGATGTAAAACAGTGGTGTAGAGAATGTGAAGATTGCGCCTCACGAAAAATGCACGGCCCACCTCCCTGTGCCCCATTACAAACGGTTGTTACATCTAGGCCCTATGAACGAGTAGCCCTAGATATTTTGGGACCCTTGCCAGAAACTGATGATAAAAATAGGTACATCTTGGTGGTGGGGGACTATTTTTCCAGATGGACTGAGGCATTCCCTATCCCTAATCAAGAGTCGCATACCATTGCTAAGGTGGTGGTTGAGCAATGGGTTTGTCGTTTCGGTGCACCACGTACAATTCACAGTGATCAGGGTCGCAACTTTGAATCCAGACTGTTTCGAGAGATGTGTGTACTGTTGAATATTCATAAAACTCGAACCTCAGCTTATCATCCCCAGTCAGATGGGTTAATTGAACGCTTCAATCGCACGCTTTTGTCCATGTTATCCCTGTTTGTGGAGGACAATCAGACAAACTGGGATGCCCTGCTCCCCTATGTTATGATGGCGTATCGCAGTAGTGTACATGCCAGCACAGGCTTTACTCCATACAAGGTGCTTTTTGGTCGTGAGATTGTGCTTCCAGTTGACATTATGCTGAATTTAGGGGAGGGAGAGAAGTTTTCATCAGTCACTCAATATGTGACAAATTTAACAGGAATCCTGTCTACGGTAGTGGAGGCTGTGCAAAAACATCAAACAAGGGCATCTGCTCAGCAGAAAAGTGCTTTTGATGTAAAGATAAACTTTCAGTATTACTCAGAGGGGGAGCTGGTATGGGTCCGCGATAAAGCAAAGAAAAGGGGGCTCTGCCCTAAACTGCAGAGACGTTTTAAGGGCCCCTATAAGATCCTGCAGAGAATTACTGAAGTGTTATACCGAGTAAGCCCTGTGCAGGGAGGGACAGAGACTGTGTTGCACTTCAATCGGCTTAAACCCTATCTCTCCTCTTTACCTGAAGCAAGCCAGGATGCGACACGTCTGCCAAGGCAGCCGGCCAGGGTACCAGCAAGCCAGCGTGATGTCCAGTGGGGGTCGAGTTGGGTCTACCGGAGGCAGCAGGATCCAGGAGGACAACCCGGCAACAGGGCCAGTGCAGCCACGGCAAGAAGACCTGCGGGGCAGGAGCAGTACCAGAAGGAGCCAGCGCCTGCACAGGGGCGACATCCGGGGACTGTGGAAGGAAGTGCAGAATTGGAGGTGGGACATCGTCAACTGCAAGCTGGTGCGGGAGTGAGTGATGCCCCTTTTTCACAACAGCAGCAGCTAAGCATCACTGCACAGACTCCCAGTAGTGGATCAAGGCCTCAAGAGGAGTCGGGACCCGAAGGAAGAAGACCGCAGCGCCAGCGGAGACCCCCAGTGTGGTCCCGTGACTATCAGGACCATTGAAACTGACTTGAGGACAAGTCCTCTCTGCCATGGGAGGGGAGAGTGTAGTGAGACAGTGGGCGGAGCTGTCTCCCTGCAGCCCACACACACACACACACACACACACTAATTAACGATGGGAAACACCTGAGGGACGCCACCGGAGGGGAGCTTTAAAAGTAAAGACACTCAGTTTTGAGGGAGCTTTTTCTCTCGGTTGTGTGGAGTTTCCGCTGTCTGGTGGCTGAGACCCCGTTGGGTTGGGAGGGGCGCTCGCAGCTGGTTAGGGCTGCCGGCGTGAAGAAAGAAAGAAAGGCAGGGGAGCTAGTTTATGAGTCAGGAGGGGAGGCTGATTGCCTCCTTTAGATAGCCAGGGCCGGGGCATTAGTGGGGTCGCCAGCCGCCTTCCTCCGCAGCCGTCTTTCCCGCAGCACTTCGCCACGGGTGCTGTAGTGGCTCCAGAGCAGAGGCAAGCGCCGCCGACAAAGCACTGTTCCCCCGGGGGGTCGGACGGCGCGTTAAGCGAAGACCCCGGGGGGGGTCCTCGCCAACGGGCGAGCTGAGTATTTTATTACATACATTTTTGTTTCTTTGTCTCCTTATTTTTGTTCTCTTATGTATTTCTGTATTTTAGATTGCGCGGGGTAGCGGCAGGCTCGGCAACTGGGAGTGAAAGCCTGGGGGAGGAGTAAACAGTATGCGGTTGCTAAGCAACGGTTGCCGTGGTGTGTTATATGGTTAAAGCGTGCAGTGGTGTGGTGTTTGATTAGAGAATGCAGTGACTGTCGTGAAGGTGTGGACTTAAATTGAGGTGTACGCTAGTCTATTTCCTATCTAGCCTTCTTGTGAGGCTCTGTGGCTGTAAATTCTCTCCTGGTTATTTAACCCTGTGTGCCGTGTGCCTAAAGCTGCTCTCTCCTGTGCCTTAATTTAAAACCCTTTTAAATGGAATAAATAAAGTATATATTTTTATAACTGATTCTTGTCTCTGTGGGTGTGTTCAAATCCTCTGGCATTTGTTGATAAATTAAAGGGTTTGCTACAATAAGAACAAGGTTTGACAGCAGGCAGGTAGTTAGAACATGGACAAAACAACTTCAGCTGGATATAAACTGACTGGCAAAGATAAAAAAAAAACAACAATGAATATAAAAAAAGAAAAGAAAACTGACACAAATAAGGCTTGAATACTCAGGCAGCAATGGCACAGACCAACTGGCAGGTTAGTGTGGCTAAAGGGCTGCTTTATATACTGGAAAGCTGAGGAAAATTTGGGGGGGAGGTCAGGGATTATTTTGGGCAAAACTGCTGGATATGAAGGTAAGAAAAATGACAGTGTTCCTTTAAAACACTACTTTCTCAACTCTTATTTCATTGCAGGATTTATAATCTGAGTAAATTTCCAAGACACCATGCTGGAATAACGCACTGGTTAAGAAAATTCATTAAATTTATAACAATTGAAGTGTCCTGATTAGTTGTAGTTATACACTCTATTACAACCATGGTGGACAACTCATAGTACAAAAAATCAGATTATTACTAATAGACATATATCGGCCTTGTACATTGGTCTAACCCTTGAGTGATACTCCAAAAAAGTCAGCGTTCACTTGACAGCATGATAGCAGCTTTCCACAGCCTGTCTCAATAATCCTTTCCACAAAGAGTTAGCATTGGGTAACAAGAGGGGAGCAGAGCAGTCTTAACCATGTAGAAAAAGGGCATTTTCCTCGACTAGTGTGTTTCAGCGACTGCAGGCTCTCTTATCTGAGTGTGTCAGAGGGAGAGAGAGGAGCCCAGCTAATCCAAAACAGCTCTTCTCCGCTAATCTCAAATGAGATGGAAATCCAGACGACTCGCAGGGGCAAAATAACATGCTGCCTCCATCCTGTAAGATAAACAAAAATTTACAAATGTTGTAAGCCAAAATAATATATATAAAATAAAATACAACAACTAACTAACCCGAACAGGAACTTTGCATCAAGCAAATTCACACAACACATGGACAACGTGTCTGGAAACATTAGATCCACCACCTGGAAGTCACCAAGGGGGTAAGAACAGCAGAGAATTCAGAAGAGAGCCAGGACTGAATGCCCCCTCCAATCCGTTCCAGAGACAAACATGGCAACAGGACGATAGGGCTATGCACCATTCGACGGAAAGCGCCATTGGAGCCAAGGCTTTTTGAAAGGATTCAACAGCCCCCCATGATTCATAAACAACCAGAGCTGGATCTTCTTCACTTCTCTGCAGGGCCAAACAATTAGCAGGGAGCCTAAACAATGCTCCAACTAGGTCAACAGGGGAGAGAGTACTTGGGATCTTCCATCCAGACGAAAAACCTATAATATGTCAAGAAAAAAATGGGCCCTGGAGGGAAGAGGTGGCAGTTTAAACAGCCAAGAATTCTCAAAGGAACCAGGGCAAGTTAGCACAACCTTCACCAAGAACATGAGTTCTGAATCGGGCAGGCAGAGCTGGGCTGATCACACCAACAATAGGTCGCAAATTCATAATTTGTTCAAGAGTAGAAAACAAAGAGTCCTGGTATCCCACAGGTCAATTAGAACAGATTGATTCACCCATCAATGAATAGAAGAAAGTCAGGTACTCAGAGGACAGCCTGGGGCCTAGCCACCAAACCAAACAAGTGAAGGTTCAGAGGGGTAGATGGAATCTGGATCACAGGACATAACAGCTTTCCAGCAAGATCCCTATGACACCCCACAACCACCCCATCAACCCTGCAGGCTGAGGATTGGCCCTGAGGTACACCATCCATGTGTGGAAGCCTGTCTGATCAACACTTGATCCAAACTTTAATGTGTTAGCTGAATCCCCCAACTGATGCTGTAGCTGCAGAGTTATGAATGAGAAGCCCAATCTACAGCAGGATGGAAAATGGCCAGGGGAGCACCCTGTGCAGGCACCCATCCTATCTTTAGCAGCGTGATGTGTCAGGTTGTTATGCACCGGCACAGGTTGACAAACTCAGACATGGTTATAAAGGAAGACAACAGAATCCTTAGGGACTCAGCCTCACAGGCCAGGTACAATCAAGAACAGGAGTCATTAAGTCCTCTCAGAAGCAGAGCGAGAGTCAGGTACCCAAACGGAGCATGGAAGCCAGCTCAGAAGGAAAAAAACAACAACAATGCAATTTGTTGTTTTTCCTGACGTCCGTTTCATTTGGAGCAATGTTATTGTGTTCCCAGACACCAGCGAATAACTTGGTTCTAAGCAAAATATTATCATAAACAATACAATATATTCATATTCCACAAATCCGCCAGGAAAAAAAATCTAAGTCAAACTGGTCTCAAACACTTAAAGACTAATACAGTCTATCTGATACGTGAATAATAATGTGGAGGAAGTTCAGAACAGACAGGACAGACATGGTAAACAAATCAGTTTGAAGGTCTGATTGGTACCTTTTACTCTGTAATCATCCACAGGTATGACAACACCAAAGCATTACTTACACTTGAGGGTATGTGTGTGTGTGTGGGGACGCAGCCATTCATCTTGGAGGACCTGGCAGAGAGCACCCGTCTTGCTAATGGTGTTATTTGTTATTCAGACGCCGGCCAGATGCATTCTCTAATTCGCCATACCCTTCATCTTTGTACACATTAAAGTGGCTGTACACACACACACACACACACACACACACACACACACACACACACACACACACACACACACACACACACACACACACACACACACACACACACACACACACACACACACACACACACACACACACAAACAAAATACATGCTTTATTGTCTGAAACTGAACGGCAGTGATTTGAACAGTGCAGGGAAGCTGTCCTGACCATCATAATCCGCAGACTGAATACTATAGGGTGACCATATTGGGAGATATGTTTTCTTGTCCATTGAAGATAAATACAGGAATGAACACAATGTCTGTGCAGGGTTTTAACTGTGAGCACACAGCTGTGTCCATTCTTATATTGTCAGCCTCTTAAGTGCAGTGAATCAAATTACAGAATTTTGTGACATCACCTTGTGAACCGCGGGGCTGGCAATGCATGAATTGTACCGATAAGAGATTCAGATGCTTTTTGCAGTTTACAAAATGAGAGGAACACCACTCTGCCTTTTTTTCATTAAAGCCTACAATTTAAAAAAAGAGCACTCATTCTAATTCTTTTGTTCTTCTCTCCTTTATTTTTAGCCATTATTATTAATATTATTTAAGATATTTCCAGCTCTGTCAACATTGTGTGATGAAATAACAGGTTTACAGCTTTTTGGGCACCTTTAATCGATCTACGGATGTTGGAGGGTCTGATGCCGTCCTGGTGAAGCCTGAAAGCGTTCAGGATCCTGCGCCTCATCCTCCACTTCAACAATGTTTCCACCTGCACACATCATCTATTGCACGCCTGTCTGTCCTGGAAGAAGGATCCCGCCTATGTTCCTCTTCCTGAGGGTTCTTCCATTTTTTTTTTTTTTTTTACCTGTTAAAGGTTTTTTTTAGGGAGTTTTACCTTGTACGATGTGAGGGTCTAAGGACAGGGGATGTTGTGTTGCTTTTGGACAAACCGTAAAGCCTGTTGGGGTAAATCTGTGATTTGTGATTCTGGGCTATACAAATAAATTGAATTGAAATTGAATAGTCCTTCATCAATTGAAGGTGAAGGGAGGGAATGTGGCCAAGAACTAAACCCTCTAAAATATTCAAATCTGATAAAGCTTCATCGCCACATAAACAATCAATCAAACAATCACCCCCCCTCTCTCCTGATTGATTTTTTTCATTTATAAACCAACTCTGTGCTGTCACCTACAGCGTGTAGATGTCCACTAACCTGAGCCAAAGCTTCGAGAGTACTGTAGGAGGCTTCGATAATTTCTACGTATTTCTAAAGAACTGATTCGTGTGCAACTTCACAAGAATTCTCATCTCATCTTCACAGGAAGCAATCACACCTACATTCAGACACTCTAGAGGTCCATCCATCCATCCATTGTCTATCCCGCTTATTCCCTTTCGGGGTCGCAGGGGTCTGCTGGAGCCTATCCCAGCGCGTTAAGGCGAGAGGCAGGGATACACCCCAGATGGTCGCCAGCCAATCGTGGGGCACACACACCATTCACACACCTTTCACTCTCACACTCACACCTATGGGCAATTTAGAGTTTACCAATTAACCTGAGCATGTTTTTTGTATTGTGGGAGGAAACCGGAGTACCCGGGGAAAACCCACGCAGACACGGGGAGAACATGCAAACTCCACACAGAAAGGCCCCAGACCCAGGCCCAAGGCGGGTCTTGAACCTGCGACCTTCTTGCTGTGAGGCAACAGTGCTACCCACCGCACCACCGTGTCGCCCACTCTAGAGGTCATTGATGATAAATAATTAAGCTGTCATTTGACGGTGTGTGTGTATTTACAGTCATCAGAAAATCACACGCAGAACATGGTGACGGACACACTGCCGCCTGCAGGAACTGAGGACCTCAGCTACCATAAATAAAATGTTGACTGTGTTAGCTTTGGGATATGCATTTATTAGGCTTATTTATTATAAGCATCTGCAGGGCTCATTTCACATTATTATTACTATTTATTTTTCTTTATGTTAGATACTCCCACCGGAGCTTGAGAGGACCTATGAAGATACTCCTTATAACTTCTGTGGAAATATATAAAACTGATTTCATTTTACAGGCTTTAGTGTTTGGACCCAATGCATGACAAAGACAAGGTTTGATCCAAATCTGAGATGGCGCCACGACAACCTTATTTGATTTGATACTGAATTACCCCTCCCCCCACCCTCGTTATGGTAACAGGCCCCTTACCTCTGAAATGAAACACAGAAAAACTAATTACTGCTGCTTCTGCTCTGTCATAATTTCTCCTCCACTCCCCCCAAATTATATTATCGGCTATCTGTGTAGTATATTGAATATAAGGGTTGTCAACATAGTAATTATGATGGGGGCTGATGAATGAACAAGTGCTGATTATCTTCAACAGACTAAATGTAAAGTAAAACTCAGCCCTCAGTAGCTGGCATAGTATCATAGCCATCTCTAGCTCTGCTTTAGTGTTATAAATGCTGTCGCCTAGTGATGTAATATAAATAAATGTAAAATTAATAAATTAACAGACATATAAATGATAGAACTCAATGGTAAACAATACACATAGTAATCAATGGGTTACTTCTGTGGTTTTTCCTGCTGTAATCCATACAAAGAGGTTGAAATAGTTTAAAAATGTTGGGACCATGCCCAAGTCTGCGTGACCTTCTGTCCCCAAGATATGCCACTTCCATGACTGTATCCCCAAAGACAGAAGGTTGTAGAGACACTGGACCACGACTGGCATTTTCAGTGTATCCAAATTATGGCCCCAAGACTCTACGACCTTCCTTTCCACAGAATATAGGCCCGTTTGTCTCCCATTACACGTGAAAGGGGGAAATCAATCCCTGAAAATGTCACTGCATATTGAGGCCACAAAGGTGGCCTCAGAAAAATGATTAGCAGCACCTTTAGGCCATTTGGTGTTGATTGGTACTCTTTCCATAATTTTGGGGTCTATGGGTATCATATATTGTCCAACTATATATGTGTTTTAATGTGTTCTATGGGGCTATGGGATGGATCATGGTTTGGGTTAAATTGTTACTTTAAATGGGAAAAGGGGCCATGCATGACATCATCAAATTCTGTATTTTCTTTTTGTTTTGGGAAACCCCTCTTTCTCTCTCTCTCTCTCTCTCTATATATATATATATATATATATATATATATATATATATATATATATATATATACACACACACATATGTGAATGGCTGTCGAGTGAGATTTTGGAAGCCTTGAACAGCCATAAATCACAGCCAGCGTCCAAGTAATTGTTCAGTCACTGCTATTGATCATCTTGCCATCAATCCTGCTAGACGCAAGATAATGTGGCTATTTTCGGGCTACGAGGCGGTTAAGGCAAGTGACATGCATCGGCTTTCTCTTTTTTTTTTTTTTTTCTCCGAGCCTTCACACTGGACAGAAATGGAAGAAACATGCTCATGCTACTGTCTGTCTATCACCCTGGAGAATACATCAAGCCTTCACAACAAGCATGATGGAGGGTTACCTTGCTCAAGAGCGTAAGTAATTTCAGTCTCTTCATTCCCTTGAAACAGGCCTTTGTGTTCCTGCAGGGAACCTCGATAATCCCTGCTGGACTACTGGCCATTCAGCGGTCTGCTACTGGGTGTCAGCGTGCGACACAGCTTTGACCTGGCTAATAATAACATAAACTGCTTTGTTCGATGATGAATGGCTAATGTCGGGCCGTGTTCTTCAGTCCAGCTTGAAATATCACGTGCTCCTCCAGGCCTGGTGGCATCTCCTCATGAATAAATTAAGACTCTGCATCCTTTGCACAAAGTGTTTTTTCTTGTAACGCGGAGGAGGAGCAGGCTAAAAATTTTATGACTGCTAAATAATTCACTTTTAGTTGAGGAAAAAAAACCCTGCATCATCTTAAAAAATTATAATCTTTTAGAAGCAGAGGATAAGTGGATCATTGATGGCAGATGGCAAATGTCAATTGGCGTTTGCTCTGAGGACCTAGTGTTGGAGGATCCTCTTTATACTAAAACACTGGTTAAAATACAATGACTCCATCCTCTGTGATAGGTATGTCTCCCACTTCTGGGAGGAAATCACATTTTAATGAATTTAAATACCTGCACTTTTCTGGGTTTTATCTTAATATCCAATATAGCACTTCCTTACATGATATGTTTTATATATATAGTTCAAAGTACACCCAAGTAACCCAATGTCATTTACAGTGCTTTGCTGGTAGTCTAAAAAGCATAGGTAATATTTAGCCAGGCTCATTAGTATTCATGAACCCCTCTTCTGATTGGCTGCTTCTTTTCTGACTTATTTGGCTGGTGGATGTCAACCAGGTAACAGCTGTAATGATGTGCGGGGTCAAGGAAGAGCATGTAAGAATATTCAGCCTGCCAGTCACCAACTTTGCTTAAAGTCAAGCAAGCACAAACAAAATGGCAAAGTTTCAAAATCCATCTTGTACGCATTCCAGTTTTTTTTTTGTTTGGTGCTTTTTTATATATATAACCCATTGACCTTACATAGAATAAAGAAAGTCATGAAAGTAGCTGATTGCATCCACATGCATGTGGGACCCTTAAAGGTGAGCACATACTAAGGATGTTAATGATTAACTGTTTAATTGATTAATCACTGTTGAATTTAACCACATTCAAAATGTATTATAATGTATATGTATTAACCAATTAACTAACAGCATATGCTTCATTTAATTTCTCCAGAGTGCTGATTTTCTACCAGCAGATAGCACACTTCACCCATATTTGACTACAATAAGGAAAAGAATTGTCGTAGTGCAGGAAATCAGAGGCCAAACAGAAGCGAGGAAAACGTGATTCAGCCTAAGGTGGTGATTGTTGCACCATACAGTCAATGGACCAGCAGGAAAGGGAAAGATTTTTTGATTTATTATGTTCATTGGCGTGTGTTTGTGGGATGAATCTGTCCCCCCATCAGGGCCAGACTTACCACTGAAGTGTTGTACTTGAGCAGAAACCTTACTCCAGTGGAGATGCTCAGTGGCCTCCATATTAGACTATTATGTCACTGGACAGGTTCTAGGTGTGAACGTGGTCAGGTTTTTCTTATTGAATCCCCCTTGATAAATAAAGTAAAAAAAAAAATGTTAATTTCCTTTTCCCATAAGTCAGGACATCTACCTCTTACTGTTGAAACCTGAGTTTTCCCAGGACAGATGGGATATGTAGTCCCTCCAGCACATAGTGGGCCTACCCTGGGGTCCCAATTAGACTTCTCCAGAGGGAAGCATCAGTATCAGATGCCCGAACCACCCGAACCAAAGAGCAGCAGTTCCACACGAGCTGGCTCCAGATATCTGTGGTTCCCACAATCCATCTCTAAATTATGTCTTAGGGTTTATAACGCAAGCGGAGCTGATCGCTGCCGTTTTCATCGATCCTTGCGTTTCCATTAGGTGAGTAGCAGTGTGTTTTCAGAAGTGAAAAAGACAGGATGCGGCACTCTGCCAAACACTGGAAAGCAGAATGAGCTAGACAGGATGTCGGACAGGAACGCCGCAAACCAACCAGTCAACTTTTAAAACAAAACCCAATGCGCAGACTTGTGCCTACTTGTCCTTTGCACCCCTCTTCTTTTTTACTTCTTATCCATTTTTTCACCTTATTTTTTTCTTTTAGGCTCTAAATCTTAATCTTAAAAAATAAAACTAAATTAAAAGTACTCATCCATGTTAGAAGAACAAAAAACTGAAACTTATGAAGAAATTAACAGCCTTCAAACCTCAAAATACAATTTTTGTATTAGTTCTCTTTATAGAGCAGAGGATTTTGTGATTTTCCCGCAAGTGAATCATATCCACTAGGGCGGCTCACACGGCAGGCTTCATTTCATCACTGTATACAGATTAGTTGTTTTCAATGGAAGAGGCACAATACGTACTACTACTACTTAAATTGTGTGCCTTGTCAATCCTTCAACAAATACATAACCAAGCAAACTGCAATCAAATCTACCAAAATCTTAGGTGGATGACAGTGAGTGAATCAGATTGAATAAAGGTTAATATTGGCTGGTACATACACACCAATGGGACAGTGTGAACACTCTCCCTGGCCAAGTTTGTCTAACTGTGGGAGGAATAATTGAGTTTAAGCATTAGGCTGAGCAGTTGGAGACAGTGTAATATGTAACAGGATAAAGTAGGAGGGAGGGAATATTTTTTCCCCGTGGGCTGAATCTCCAGACTCCCCCGCTCCTTGAGTCACCATTTTGATGAAATTAACAATCCTCTTCACTCATCTTGCCCTCCGTCCTCCGGCTGTTCCTGGCCTAAAGAGATTAGGCCACTTCAGGAACATTATTCAGATTGTTTATCACTCTCGGCTCCAATTGAAATGAAGTAGATTTTGTTACACTGAGGGCTTCTGCAGAGATCCTAATCGCACTTTTTCTCTGCCTTCTTTTCTCTCTTCCGAATAATTATCTCCCATTTCTCCATGTTTATGGTCAATGGTTTATTTGTCTATCTCTGAGAGACAGTTAATATTAATTTGTTGAGCTGCCTCTAGTGTACACTGTAATTTCATATGAACTGTAGAAATATTTTAAAATCATTTTATAAGTAACATATTAATATAATAACTCATACTATAATGCACGTATTATTATAATGCCATAGGCCTGAAGGTGTTTTTAGTAGATTTGAGACTATTTTCTGATAAATAGGTAATCTTAGGTTGCTCATTCAGATGGTGGTTATTTTGACTGGATTGTTACACAGAAAATCCAAGAGCTTGACAGAAATCTGAGAGCAGATGTTTGAGAAGAGTATGGAAGCAGCCCGGGTGCCAGGGTTAAAGCTGGAACGCAGAAAATCTGTGCGCAACACATATATATCTGCACTCGAGCAAAAGCGGAGCAAATCGAAACGCGAGCGGCAGCTATTTTGAGTGCGAAGACTGGTTTCGAGCGAAAGAATGGCAAAAATATGAACGTGAAATCAATACATCACGCTCTCGAAATTTCAAGACCGCACTCTGGAATGAAGATAGGGGAAAGAAAACCTCCATCAACCCCCTTCACACCAAAAATGGATGTATTGAATGAAAGAGTTGTCCACAATTGTATGTGACTCCCCTCGTTAACTGGAGCTCCTTACTATTAAAGTAGGATAATGGAATGAAACTCCAGTGAATAAACAAAAGAATGTCACAGCTTGTTCTACAAAAATCAAAATGACTATATGACACATGTCTTTATCTCAGTGTGATCCATAATTGCACTGCAATCTGCATGTATACATTGTCACTGTTCTCCTCCCTGGTTTATTATCTTCATGCCACGCCTGATTATGAGCACTGATGCCGTGCTTCGAGCTGCATGAATGTAACCCATGCTTTACT
This sequence comes from Eupleurogrammus muticus, assembly GCA_036785175.1. Taxonomy (NCBI): domain Eukaryota; kingdom Metazoa; phylum Chordata; class Actinopteri; order Scombriformes; family Trichiuridae; genus Eupleurogrammus; species Eupleurogrammus muticus. The sequence continues at coordinate 16,335,780 of JAYKQN010000018.1, read as the reverse complement.
TGTCATGAGCAGATATTGCATAATCTTCAGAGTGGTCATTTTAGGATCTAATCACTCAGTCAGGTTGGTGGGCCTCTTTGTACATGCAAATGCATTTCCGTCCATTTCTGTATCTGTGATGTCTAGGTCATTATTTCATATTTCTGTCAGCTTTCTGATAATGTGAGAGTGTGAATGGCTGTCACAGGGGGAGAAAATTACAGTTTGCTTGGATTTGGTAAGGCAGAGTGGACAAATTTATTTTTCCAGTTTAATATTTAATTGTTTTTGTGGTCTATTTAGAAACATTAGCATGTTTTTATTATGGACTGAAAGCACCCAATTAGACCTGTAGCAGCAACGGTCACTCTGAAAAACCTTGTGTCTCCTCCTCTTCTTCCTATGGAAATGCCCATGCGGAAATGTACTGCCCCAGAAAGACAGCAGTTGCCAATTTACTTCCTCTCCTGTTGTGACATCACAACAGGAGTTAACAGGTATTTCTGTTACACCTGAGACCAAAAATATATGCAAAAGCACTGGAAAAGGTCCACTTTAAATGTTCTTTCTGGCACCCTGTGGTGATATTTAACCCACCTGCACATCAGTGCTTCATGTCACGAAAAAGCCAGGGAATGCATGAACAAATTCCATTCATGCAACGGCGATAACACCGGTGGATACTCGCAGCCACTCACAGAGATTAATTTCGTCACATCCATTGTTAATTAGCAGAGATTGGGGAGAAGCCGTGATTATCAAATGAGCTTAGTGTATTTAGCTGGGACTAATCCCCGGCTTCTCTTGTTTATGGGATTTGATGAGGGAGACAGCGGTGAGTCAGCTGGAGAGGTGACAGAACAACTGGATTTACACAGCAAACTAACATGTGGGGCATGAAACTGTGCAGAATACACAGATTAAACCCATCCTGAATGGAATGAAAATAGTCAAGGCAAAGTACATCAGAGCTGTCGGTGGATATTCAGGATATTTTGAGGTTAATTTGTCATGGAAGCGATCACATTCAGAGTGCAACTAATATTAACTTGCAAGTCACCTCTGAAAAAACTGACTTTGAATATAGTATATTATTAAACCTATCCTAACCTATGTGTGAATATATATATATCCTAGTATGAATTATCCATGTATATGGGGTTTTGAAGCCAGATACTGAAATAGATATATAGCGTCGGCAAGGCTCTAGCAGAGTTCACACATGTGGCTCAATTCAGCTAAGATACCAGGAGATAACTGATTTGATAAGGGAAGCACATCTCCAGCAGTAATAATCATCAGTGGTTATTCTCAATCATGATTATCTTTCAAGTGCCGCTTTACGTAATTTCAGATGAAGCCTAGCGAAAGTTCAATAAAGGACGACTATCTTCATGCTGCATTTTCTTTCTCATTCGCTGCCTCTCTCTCTCTTGACTTGACTTTCAGTCAATTGTCTAGTTCTGACTAAAACTTTAAAATCTTCTCTCCCTCTGTCATTTCGTTGTCAGACTGATGCAACCTTCTACCAATCCGTACACTTCCAGTGACCATTATCTTTTTGTCAGATTCATAAAGCAGTGTCTATGCATGGTGCACACAGTTGCAGAATCCATTTTGCTTTTACAAATAAAAGTCCATGTACAGCAAATAATGTTCATGTGGCTTTTGGGCTTGGTTTTTTTATGTGCAGCCTTTTGGGTCTCTAGGGAAAACTGTGGGAAATTGAATGAAATGACATAAGCGGTATTGGGTCCTTGACTGCAAGTTTGAAAATGTGAAGAATCTGGGGGTGTGGAGTTAAAGAGATGAGATGCGAGTATTGCAAGACATCTGTGGGTCCTCATCGCTGCAGGAGGCTGCCAGCGCCAGGCTACATTAGCCATACTAGCATAATAGCTTACACTATCATAGACACACATCATCTGTAGCACGCGTCTCTGTCCTGGAAGAGGGATCCTTCTTCTGTTACTTCTCCATTTTTTCCTTCACATTGTACAAGGAGTTTTTCCTTGTACAATGTGAAGGTCAAGGTCTAAGGACAGGGGATGCTGTGTTGCTTTTGTAGAAACTATAAAGCCCATTGGAGCGAATCTGTGATTTGTGATTTTGGGCTTTATACATAAAATTTACTTGACACTAGAAACTTTCTGTCAACAATTAATGGGGGAGGTGCATTATGTTTAACATGGGAGATAAATGTGTGGGGGAAAACAATGGTATATCTGGTTCTACTCTTCATAATACCTTTGATAATGTTCTCAAACGTGTCCATCTTAAGTCCAATAATTTTATAGGACTGCAAGTCTAACTCGGTGGTGGCTGAATGCACCATTTGGCTGCTGTCTTGTAAATTCAGTGAATGTCCACAACTTTTTTACAAACAAAACAACCCGGCTGTCTGCAGATGGCACTAGTAGAAAACCTGCTGCATGTCCAAAATGCCATTCATATACACTTACTGGCCACTTTATTAGGTATACCATGCCAGTAACGGGTTGGACTACCTTTTGCCTTCAGAACTGCCTCAATTCTTCGTAGCATAGATTTAACAAGGTGCTGGAAGCATTCCTCAGAGAGTTTGGTCCATATTGACATGATGGCTGATCACACAGTTGGCGCAGATTAGTCAGCTGCACATCCATGATGCGACTCTCCCATTCCACCACATCCCAAAGATGCTCTATTGGATTGAGATCTGGTGACTGTGGAGGCCATTTGAGTACAGTGAACTCATTGTCATGTTCAAGAAACCAGTCTGAGATGATTCCAGCTTTATGACATGGCGCATTATCCTGCTGAAAGTAGCCATCAGAAGTTGGGTGCATTTTGGTCATAAAGGGATGGACATGGTCAGCAACAATGCTCAGGTAGGCTGTGGCGTTGCAACGATGCTCAATTGGTACCAAGGGGCCCAAAGAGTGCCAAGAAAATATTCCCCACACCATTACACCACCACCACCAGCCTGAACCGTTGATACAAGGCAGGATGGATCCATGCTTTCATGTTGTTGACGCCAAATTCTGACCCTACCATCCGAATGTCACAGCAGAAATCGAGACTCATCAGACCAGGCAACGTTTTTCCAATCTTCTATTGTCCAATTTTGATGAGTTTGTGCAAATTGTAGCCTCAGTTTCCTGTTCTTAGCTGAAAGGAGTGGCACCCGGCGTGGTCTTCTGCTGCTGTAGTCCATCTCCCTCAAAGTTCGACATACTGTGTGTTCAGAGATGATCTTCTGCCTACCTCGGATGTAACAGGTGGTTATTTGAGTCACTTTTGCCCTTTCTATCAGCTCGAACCTCACTGGATATTTTTTTTTTCTGACCATTCTCTGTAAACCCTAGAGATGGTTTTGCGTGAAAATCCCAGTAGATCAGCAGTTTCTGAAATACTCAGACCAGCCTTTCTGGCACCAACAACCATGACACGTTCAAAGTCAGTCAAATCACCTTTCTTCCCCATACTGATGCTCGGTTTGAACTGCAGGAGATTGTCTTGACCATGTCTACATGCCTAAATGCACTGAGTTGGCTGATTAGAATTTAAGTGTTAACGAGCAGTTGGACAGGTGTACCTAATAAAGTGGCCGGTGAGTGTATATCAACAGCAAAGTAGGCTATTTGATTTAGAGGCTTTTTAAAGGACTAGTTTGGTATTATTTTTCTATTTCTTATTTTTATCATCACAAATAGGAACCCAATGGTCATTTTCAAGCCTTTCAAAACCAGTACAAATAATAAATGGGATACAATACACTATACAGTTTAATGGGAAGGGTACTATTACACAACAAGCCTCCTACCAGTGTTCATTCAGTTTTTCACAAAGTTAAATAGGTTTTTCTACTCAGATTCAAATCTGCCCAGTGCACTTCCATTATATTGAAAATCTGGCCCGAAAGAAATTGCTACAAAGCTCAATACTGGAGGAATCAGGGCAATTATAGCCTCTGTGCTTCAGATATATGCCGGGAAAATGGGAAACTGGGCCAGATCTTCACAATATCAAACTATGCCTTCCTCTCCGGGTTAAAGTGTTGCACAGTGGAAAGGGAAATGAAGCATCACTTCAGTTTGAAGTTCTTAAATATTAATTTTTTCCTACTGTTACTTCAATTGAAGGTACATGAGTTTGTTTTTACATTTCTCTGCTGAAAGTGGAAAATTTCACAAAAAAATATAGAAGCCAGCCATTATTTCACTTACGATATAGATTTGTAAATTTGAAGCCTGCAAAGCAGAAACACTGAGGACGATATTTTTATTCACCAAGAAGGAATTGCGATGTTAATTTATAGATTATTCATTTTATGGAAGCTTATTGAACTTTTTACATTGAAAACTATATTCAACACAAATTATAATAATAATTATTATTATTGTTATTAGTAGTGATAGCAGTGGTTGTTGTAGGGGATCTTTAACTTTTTCCTCAGTGATGTTTTCAAGTATCATTTCTGCAACATGTAATCACCCACACCTCAATCAAACGTGATTGACACGTGCCAGGACATGTGCACCTCATTTATCACGCAGCACACATGCAACCCTTCTGACAGCCCAGATGGGTTCGCAGTGGAGTCATGCTGGTAAACGTACAGTATGTCGCTGTAGACGAGTGCCTGAGTGCTTTTCAGCGCGGTTTATTGAGGGCTGTTCTCCTCCATCTGCTATTGTAGCCCCCAGGGTGTCACCTCGTCACAGTCAAGCTGCTTGATTGGCTGTTTCTCCGTGATGGACAGTCTCGCAGTCGAGCAGGTGGCACCCTGCTGCTCTGGCAAGTTTCCTTGAAATGTGTTTGCCCTGTATATTTAAGTGTGCCATTCAGGCGGTATGTTTACTCCAGGCTCAGCTCATTTCCTTTCTTTGATTAATTCCTTGCAGCAAACATATACATTAACGCTTGAAATACTGGCATGCACATGTCATTTAAATGAAATACTCTCCAACCTACACTTTATAAAATCCCTGCAGCATCTGAAGCCACCCAGTCAAATGCCACTGCTGCAGTTTCATTTCTACTGGTTTAATTGCCCTGACTGGAGAACTTCATCTGGCAATAATTGTTGTTTTCATTTTTTAATAACTTAAACATATATAACAACACATACAAATAACCCTCACTGTAGTCACTCTGTCACTTTTTCACTGGTCACTTTTTCTCTTCACACACACCCTGCACCTTAAGTGTGCATTAGCTATGTATGTGTACATGTGGGTATGTGCGTGGATATGTATGTCCATATATATATATGCAAATATGTGTGTATGTGTATGTATGTAGGTATGTACGTGCATGTATGTATGTATATATGCCTTGCTTATGCATACTTTTTTCTTACTATTTATTAGCATTTTCTCTCCATTCTATGTCGATAATGCATACTGTGTATGCGGATCAACAAATTCTGCGAATTTCTACATTGTGTTGTGTGTTTTTTTTATTTTTATTTTTTTATAGTTTTTTTATCTTCTTCAACTTTATTTTCTTTTCTTTATCTGTAACGCTGCAGTAACACACAAATTTCCCCGTTGTGGGATCAATAAAGTTTTAACTTATCTCTTATCTTATTTATTATGATTGTATTATTATTAGTTTCTTATATACATATAAAAATCATACTTTTTTCTTATAGTTTTGACTTTTCGTATTTTTTTTTTAATTATTTTCATTTTTACAGTAATAGGCATTTCCCAAAGATATATATATATATATATATATATATATATATATATATATATATATATGGCTGCTGCCAGATGCCAGTTCAACCTCTCAGTGTGATGGACACTGGATTGCTTCTATCTGAAAGTGGAAAATACATATATATATTACTTGCCACTATATTACGTGCGAGGCACAACCTCCTTATATGTAATTTGAAACATTAAACCTTTAAATTTATCTTTGAGACTTTATTCTAAGCATTGAATCATACAGGACGGAATAGACAAATGCTCCAGACTTTTGATGCACAAAACTAGACAGATGAAGTGTGGATCCCTGCTGGTTGCGACAACTCTGGATAAATGCTCACTACAATACCTGACTCGCTTCTGATGTACAAAACACAACACTAAATGTCAAAACTTGAAAAAAAAAACAACAAAGAACAAAAAGCACGATTTTTTGTGACACTGCTTTTTGGCGATGTTGTGAAACAGCGGTGCTCTTTCGACACACATAGAGAGATGTAGCAGATTTGAAAGATTTGTCTTCTTTTAAAAAAAAAAAAAAAAAGAAAAAAAAAAACTCCTCAAGCTCAGTTCGGTGGATAATAGCTTTCTAGGGGACGAGTATGAGGAACAGAGGACACTAATGAATTCTTGTATCACATCTGCTGAGGAGCTCTCCACATGCCAGCTATTTACAGGAGGCTTGATGGAGAGCTGCACTATCCTCTCACATTAATTGTGGCTGCTGCCAGATGCCAGTTCAACCTCTCAGTGTGATGGACACTAGATTGCTTTTATCTGAAAGAGGAAAATACAGTCTTTTCTAATGGACACCGCAGTGATCGCTTGTCGCTATCTTCAGACTCCCACAGATTTTTTTTTCATTACTGTATTACTCTCAATTCTTGGATGCCCCACTCTGCCCACCACATCCCATTCTAAACGTTGTTGTTCGCTGAAACACAAACTATGTTTTTACAGGTGTAAAACAAGACAAAATAGTGTGCAGAGTGACTGCTTTCTAGTTTGATCTATGTATTTTCCAGAAATAGGGGATGCACTGCCAAAACACCAAAGGTTCTGGCTTTATGTCTTGACGTCTAAGAAAAGTACTATAAATTCTCTAATGTATTCTCTAATCTCATGTCTCTACCATTGGCTCAAAATAATGCTCAAACATCTAATGGTGTTTTAGTAAGTAAAGGGCTGGGCCTATATAATTTTTTTATGGTATAACAGAAAAAATCTCATTAAAATAAAAAAAAAAATTTTAAAAAGTTTCCCAACACATAAGATGGTGTTAGAATATCTATATAGATAGATTATAAATAACTTTGTCAAATAAGTTGTGATGTAGTAAACATTTAATAGTGCTAAAAGGTGTCCTCTGGTTCATTTTTGGAAAAAAAAAAAAAAAAAAAAAAAAAAGTTTGCATGGCCATTGGAATTATTTGCTTGAAATCAAAATGATGGAAGCATTTTCATTTTCTTTTTTTTTGTGAGGTTTCAAAAGCAATAGAAAATTACCAATTAAGAATTCCAGATAAACAGTTACAAAAGTTATAATTTCTGTATTCTCCTTTGATAAATTATAATATTCTTACATCAATGACAGACATTTGTGTCTCTGCCGAAAAGTTGTAACACCCCACATCCGCTCTAATGCCAGGCACACTTAGACAGATCATTAGCCCTCATTATCTCCCTGATCAGTGAGGAGGAGAAAAGGCGAGAGCTGGCAACAATAAAGGTTGATTAGTTGATGACTCAAATGTTGGAAAATCTGTCGAATAGCTTCGGTAGAGGCTGAAATTGTGAGAGAGAATAAATACTATTATAGGGTAATGATGTTTTTACAGACTGTAGGTGATTGTGGACTGACTTGTGTGACTGATGTAGCTTCGGCTCCATTGATTTGCCATTGTAAACAGGAAACAGAAAATCCAAAGCACCATTGTGCTTGAAGGGTTAATATATATATATATATATATATATATATATATATATATATATATATATATATATATATATATATATATATATATATATACACACACACACACACACACACACACATTAATTACAAGCCTTCTCCAATTTATATTAATCTATCTAAAAAATATTAGATCCTGATGTTACCCCAAATGTTTACCTCAAAGTGTTATGAATTCCTTATTACAAATTTAATTTAATTTAATCCAATCAAGAGACAGACTCCCATGGATGGACTATGGTTGTCTAGTAATATCGCCTGCGTGCATGTGTCAGTATTTTGATTATCAAATGTTGTGTAAATCAACATTTTTATCCAGTTTTGATGTACATCCAAGGATTTTACATCTTGCATTGTAAGATAGTTGCTACGATGTGAAATCTGACAAAAAAGTCATCAGTACCTCACTAAATTGGTTAAAAAAAAAAAAAAAACAAAAAAAACCAAAAGGCATTACGATAAAATATTTCATAAAAATATGAAATAGCATGTGCAACACTATTGTCTTCCCTTTAGAGCCATCAACCTCTCTCTCTCTCTCTCTCTCACCAAGGATGTGGACTACAGCCTCCAGCAGGAAAAGCTGCAGGTCATCAACGTAAAGGTTTTCAAGAGGTCCAGAAGGGATGGCGCGCTTCATCAGCTTTTTCTTTCCTCATACTCCTTATGAAAAAAAAAAATAAATATGTACCAAATAAAGTTGCATATCATTGTTAGCATACCACCACAACCAATTTTGCCTATTTATTTTTTTTTAAATAATATGTTTTTGGAGTCACAAAGTTTTCACCCGCCAGCGGCAAAATTTATTTTAACAAAACAAAACAAGGATCAAATTATATAACAAATGTTATTGTATAGTATTTGACATAAAGTCAAATGTTTGAACCAAAAATGTAATGATAATTTAAGGAGACACAAGGTTATATACTCAGTATATAAGTATATGATGATCTGTATAACATTGCAATAATTACATAAACATAATTCTGATTGATATCTTTCAAACTGTGTGTGTGTGTGTGTGTGTGTGTGTGTGTGTGTGTGTGTGTGTGAGTGGTGTGTGGCCAGGATGGTGTATGAGTGTGTTTGGCCGCAGTGTTATAATCTATCTGACCTGCAGGCTAATGCTTCATAACAATGACAAGCAACCAATTTACACATTGCATCTCCACCAAGAGTGACAGCAAATCAATACACACTCGGAGTGATCATGTGTCAGCCATGTTTGTGTGCGACAGACTGTGATTGAATGTCTCGGGGATTCACTCAAGGAAAAAGACATTTGCCGTTGTATTTCTCGGACTATAACCACTGGATTGTGTCTGTGTGTGTGTGTGTGACCGTGTGCTGAAAGTCAGCTTGAATGAGTGGGAATGCATGTAGCCGATTTCGGTGCTGTGCATCTTTGTGTGTGTAAACACACGTGTGTGTTTCTGGGTCTGTGTCAGTGTGTGTAAGCACCATGTGTAATTACTAACACCACTCAAGCTCTCAGTGTGGACTGCAGGGAAAATACCATTAACCTCTGTTGCTGGGCTTCACAGCTACTGGAGAAGTGGGGGGTGGGGGGTGTCAGGAGATTACTGCTACTGTTGTTAGCCACTGGGAGCTGCCCACTACAACTGCAGTCATGTACCACCGGCCTGCAAGCAGCTCCACTGGAGGTTTGTAAATGTAGCCTCAGTGTGTCAGGAGGGTTGTTTCATCTGCCCAACGAAAATGAGCAAACAAAGAAGATCCCAAGGGTTAAACTACAAGCTGAATCAAGGCTAAAAAAAAAAAAAATAAAAAAAAAAAATGCAGCTACAGAACATAAGTAGGTTGTCATGGTTCTGTCAGATTTTGTGATTTGGGGTTATAGTGTAGCATTTACAGATTTGAGTTTTATTGTTATCATTGATTATCCATTGATTTTTTAGTCAAGTCCGAGTTTGTTTTCATGGAAACATGGACGCCTGCAGCAAACTGATTTGTCTATTTTTAATTCACTGAACTTGTATCAATTCAAACAGTGACAAGTCAATTTATAGGACCAATTTAAATTATCATTATAAATAAATAGATCATTATAATTACTATTATATTATCTCATGATATTTTGCATATATAGCACATCTAGACCAAACTAAATTGGAGACAGTATTCCCCCATGAGTAAGAATATGGTAAATCAATTGTATTTGCTTATTTAAATAATGTATAAACAGTTCAATATGAGTTAAACAGGTGCCCTGTGTGTTCGATACTATGATCTACTAATGAAAGCATTGTATTCTAGGCCTTATGATTGTGCTTATAGCGGTGAAAGACTTGATGTTTCTAGCTTTAATTAGCATTTGAATGATCTTTCCATTGTGCTTTAGCATGTTGGAGGTTGTTGTTTTTCCAGGAGTTCTCTGCCCATCTCGTCACCTGCACCTCATTCCCATCCTAAGTTCAGGCTGTATTTTAGTATTGTGTTCAGTCTTTGTTGGATCCTCCATTCAGCCAAAATAGAAAGATATATCCACCAAATTCTTATTGCCTGTAGTCTTTTGTGTTTCGATTCATCTTTCTTTGCTTTTTCCTGAAAAAGGTGGTTTTCATTGTGGCTACATATTATTAAATTGGTTTACAAATTGAATCTTAGGTCATACAAGTAGTTTTGCCAAGGTAATTGTTGAGAATGTAGAACATGTTTACGTCACTACAGCTCAACAGGGAAAGAAAAAAACAGATATTGCATTAGTGAAACATATAATATATAATGCCTGGGTGTGTATTATATGCCAACAAAAAGTATATTCAGTTTTATTTAAATAATGAGATCCTCCCTAATAGCAGGGGTCAGGTCAGGGAATATGCACACTCTAGTGTGCTTTTCCTTCCTGACATTAGCATCCACCACAACAAATTCAGGATTATCCGACTAGAAACACCCTGCAGACATTAGATCTGCAGCTAATGAGATGGTAACATGAACAGCAAGCACACAAATGCACTAAAACACAGCTGCAATAATGAGTTGAAAAGTCCAAAAGTAGGAAATAAAAGGAATTTTTGAAAGTTGCACATATTTGAAGATAAATGTAAATTTGATAGGATTTGTGAACTGGAGGTTTCTAGTTTCCTCATTACAAATGTGAACTGTATGTTGATTTATCAGATTGGTTTGAAGAAAATTGTGATGTCACAAATAATTCTTTAAACTACATTTTCAATAAGCACAGAGAGACAGTCCCCATTTTCAGTAGATGATTATGAAAATAGCCATCGAGTGTCAAACTCTTAGAAAGCCCGCCTTCATGCTTAAAATCATACCGTTTGCAGATGATTCATATTTGTCTGAAATGTAAAGAAAAGGTCGACATCTGGAGCCTAAATAGAAAAGAGGTTCTGCAAATTGTTTGACACAACCTAAACCCTAATCTGTTCCTCATTCATACAATCATACATAATCATTTAAAAGTAAATGAAAAAAAAAACAAAAGGCATTACGATAAGATATTTCATAAAAATATGAAATAGCATGTGCAACACTATTGTCTTCCCTTTAGAGCCATCAACCTCTCTCTCTCTCTCTCTCTCTCTCTCACCAAGGATGTGGACTACAGCCTCCAGCAGGAAAAGCTGCAGGTCATCAACGAAAAGGTTTTCAAGAGGTCCAGAGGGGATGGCGCGCTTCATCAGCTTTTTCTTTCCTCATACTCCTTATGAAAAAAAAAAAAATATGTACCAAATAAAGTTGCATATCATTGTTAGCATACCACCACAACCAATTTTGCCTATTTTTTAAAAAAAATAATTCAATGCATTAGACATTGTGTGTAGCAGGAAATGTAACCAATGGAAAGTGTTGATAACCAGACAATTGAAAAATATGTTTTTGGAGTCACAAGGTTTTCACCCGCCAGCAGCAAAATTTATTTTAACAAAACAAAACACAACCTAAACCCTAATCTGTTCCTCATTCATACAATCATACATAATCATTTAAAAGTAAATGAAAATTAAATATAACAGGACAGGAAGATGGTAAAGAAAATGAAATATTGATACCAGCTGGTGAGGAAGAAGAATTTGATTTTGAGTGTCATCTTTGATTTGACTGCACCTTTTGGACAGGATATTAACTTCTGTTGCTTAGTAGTATACATTTCCTCTCAGCTCAGATTGAAGATCCAGTGCCTTCTTATCTTAGAGAGCTTGAACAATTAGATATTCCGTCTTCCATGACTGTCTAAGAAGTCTGTCTTGCTCTCAATCACGGGCATATGAATAGCAGTTTGATTTCAGCCTACAGCACTTGGGCATCTCTACACTGGCTGCAAATGAAAGCCAAAAAACATGTGCCCCCAAATCTCCAAGCGTTAACAGCAGACCCCTTGTTGGGCCATTTGCCAAAGAGCAAGAGGCACTGTGCCGAGATGGTTACTTAAATGGTCCAGGGGTCCTTTTTGTATCAGCCAGAACAGGCTCTCCAACACCGCTGGATCAAAGGATCTTTAGAGGGGAGCATAGCTGAGGAACAAGATTGAAATCCAGGCTTTTACCATTCAGAAATAAAAGTGATATTATAACCCATAGTTACCTTTTGTGACTGACAACGGAAAGAAGGATTTCTCTTTTCTTACTCTGGTTCATCATATTATATCAATGCAATGTATTTTTTCTGCTTCTGTAATTCATTTTTTGTATATTGCTTAATTTTTTTTACACATTTGCTTATGTCAGGGCTTCAGAAGCTGCAACTGGGTATATTAAATACTGGACATATTGAAACAATGGCCCAGGAACAAATCACACGCTATTTAAATTTATTGTGCTGCTCTCTTTCCTGCTTGTTTCAGTTATCACCTTTCATAGGGCAGTCAGTCTGACCTTGATAATGCTGTGGCCTTTCTTGCTTACCTGATGATACCAGCTGGTTTCAACATGTCAGGTAGCAGCCTGTTAATTTATTGATCCACTTTCTCTGAGTCTCCTTGTGTCCATAGTTGTCTCCCTTCCTCTGCGGCCAAGGTACTTAGCCCAGCTGATGCCATAATCCATGTACCCCAGCCAGGCTCTCTTCCAACAAAATCTCACTTTCATCCCTATGTCCACACAGGGACTTACCTCTCCTTTGCTGTTCTCTGGAAGATCACCACTCTTTCATGTCATTCATCCGCTCGGCTGAAAACAAGATGCCCCACACACAAAGCCATGAAGCAGCCAGATCACCACAACACAACTTCTCACAGTAAACAACAATGTTGTTTTCTTTCCCCATGCACTTTACCTGCTATTTCTAGTGAGCTAAAACTGTCTAATTATAAGTTGCTAGTGTTATTTTCCCTAAATAATAGCATATGTCAATAAGTTTTTATTCATTTTGTTGCGTTGTTTCCCCATTCATGTGTAATATGTACAATATCAGTGTATAACAAAATGGCATTTGACTCAAATTACCTTTATTATTCTTACTTGTGCTCTGTGCGCATTCCAAAATGGCGGCACGCCCTGTCTTGTTGGACAGCTTTTAATGCAAGGTACCCGTGACAAGCAAAGCTCTCCGCGTTCTCAACATACCAGGCCGGATAGCAAGACCTGCAGGAACCCAGTGGATTACCATTGGACCCAGCAATTAGTGGTGTGAGAAGAAGCAAAAACAAGGCTGCAGATTTAGATTTTTATCAAGATTAAGGAAGCAACCACTTAAGCCTCTCTCCCCAGTTTGTACCTCACCAATGCTAGATTTCTGGCTAATAAAACTGACAATCTACAACTACAACTGGCTGGAAATAGACACATTCGCAACTGTTATGTGTCATGATCGTAACACAGTTATGGTTTCACCTGGGGATCTCCCAAAGCTGCAATACAGCTGACTGCCTCCACATTACACTGTGGTGACAGGAAACACAGCCTCCGATAAGAAGTGAGAGAAACCTGTTGTAACAACAGCACTGAAATAGATGAACACTGTTCTCCTGATCGTGAGTACATCTCGGTTAAATGCCGACCATTTCATCTGCTGAGGGAACTGTCAGTGGTGATTGGCACCGTTGTTTATGTACCTCCTGATGTTAAATCTAGCACAGCTCTCTCTGTGTTGGAAGATGATATGAACAAGGCAAACTTGAAAACAGTACTCCTGAAGTTCTACCAGAGATAAAAAAAAGCCTTCATCATTTTTACACTAACATCAAGCATGCATAAAGAGCCATACTATTTATCAATTACAGCTCTGCATTCAACACAATAATCCTGGACAGTGTGATCATTAAACTATTACTCCTAGACATCCATTCAACCACCTGCTCCTGGATTAAAGACTTTCATTTAAACCTCCCTCGAACCATTAAACTTGACACATGCCTCCTCTCCACCCACACCTTCAGCACCGGATCTCCCCAGGGCTGAGTCCACTTCTATACTCTCTCTACACCCAAGATTCCAGTCCAGCTCAGCAGAACAACATCATTGTGAAATTTGCAGCAACAGGACTGTAATTGGATCACAAAGGGGGAGAACACCAGCAAGAGGAAGGAGATTGTCCTGGACTTCTGGAAAAGCACTTCTGGACCTGCCCCCTGCTATCAATGGGGAATGTGTATAGGTCAACAACTTTAAATTCCTCAGTGTCCCCATTTCAGTGGATCCATCCCACTCTGTCCTGGCCAGAGAAGACCAAAGCCAAACACAAAGGGTGTTGAGGAAGGACAACATGGACAGGAAGCTGCTGATGAACTTCTACCATTCTACTGTCGAGAGCCTGCGGTTATACTGCATCACTGTGTGGCATGCCAGCTGCACTGAGGCAGAAAGGAAGGCTCTGCAGAGGGTGGTGACAACAGTGGAGAAGATCATTGGCTGTCTCATCCCTTCTTTGACAACATAGTTATTGGTCATATTTTTGTTCAAGTATGTTTTTAACAAAAACAAAAAAACTCACCCCTTGTATGACCAATGCTAACAGACTGACGCTAACTGGCTGAATAGGAGAAGTGACTAAAGCTGGTCTTATATCCCAGAAGCCGCAGGCCTGGAACCAATCATCTTGATGAAACCACATGTGCAAACACTCAAATCAATCAATTAAAGGGGCTCACCAGCAGCACATGTGTGACACACAGCCACTGAAAGACTTTAGTCACAAACAGGTGTTCTGTGCATCCCTATAACTAACTATAATAATAATAGCAATCAGAATAAATTTAATTTCTATAGAACTTTTCTTAATCAAGTTACAAAGTGCTTTATAAAAGGGTAATGGTAAAGGTATATATAGGTATTATAATTTGACAAAGGTACAATATAAGTTAAGAAAATTGATAATATTAAATAAACACATAAATAAAAGCATTTTTGTATAATGTTTTAATAATGGGGATTAAGATACAGTTATAGATTAAAGTTTGAGAGGACTCTCTGGGAATGACCAGAAAAATCACTATAAGTCAATTTAAGACAGTTCCCCACTCAAAAGAGGTTACTTATTTGTTTGATATAATTATATAAAAGCAAGAAATCACAGTGTACATGTATAGGTTTGTGTCAAACCATTAATCACAGCAAGCCTTTATGTTGTCAGCAGTACTATAGGTAACCAGGGCAGAGACATAAATATACATTGATGTATTTGTCTTTTCAAAAAAAAAAAATATTTAAGTGGAAACTTGAAGATAACCGCCAGAAACTAAAGAAAAGCTACTTTGTCAAAGATTTTGGATCTCTTAAAATTTTGAGCAGGTGAGCTGAGAGCACAACAACTAAAACAGCAAAGTGGTGGACCCGGTCACCCAAACCAATGACATGAACAGGCATAAAATGAGGCATGGTGTTGATTTAAACTGCAGAATACAGTGATAAAGTTAATACAGAATGCCATTACAGTAATGCATAAACTCCTGAGGCTAAATAAATAATTTCCTTACACAATGCTTTAATTACAAATTCAGCAGATGTCCAGCATTCATTTGGATGCACATCTGTAGCAGAATGAATGCTTAGTGTAAGGCAACGTCCACAACAATGGACTCAAAGAGGCTCATTAGAACCAATGGGAGCTACACTGCTCTTATATTACATTCATTTGAATTTTTGTTGTTAATAAAAACAAATATAAATAATGAAGCTTTAATTTATCCTCAGACAACTGTGCATAATTCTGTGCAATGTTTCCCCCATTTATTATTCATGGGACTTTTGTTTAAAAGCCTGTTTGTGCTTGTACGTGGAGCCCAATCCCACAAGGCAAAAACAGTATAGGTCAGATATTCAGGGTCAACAAAAATAAGCAATTAAAAAATAAAATCAATTAGAAGTAAACTATGACGGGATGGTGACATGGGCTCATAAAAATGGACTTTGCTTTTTTTGACATATACTTTAAAAAGAATAAAATTAAAGTAACCAAGTATATGTGTGTATATATATAATGTGTATATTGTGTCAACCACTACCATCACAATACAGGTTGCAAAGTACAAACCATATTTGAAGTGACCTCTCTTTTTGCAGTGTTTTTCTGCAGTGTGTTCACACCATAAATCATAAACTTTTAACATTGATTTCTAACGGTTTTGAAAAACAGCATATTACGCTCATACGTGTCATGGTCTCCATTCTGTATCCTATAGAGGGTGCTGAAAACACTATATAGATCTATTTTGTCATTTGGGCACGATGAGGACTTGTTGGAACTTGTGTCAGCTCTCATGAACATATGGTTATGAATGAACTAAACTGACTGTAGAAGATGCTGTGCTGTGTTTTCCATTCGCAGTCACAAACAGGAACTGCAGCACTGCTTTATTGAGGCAAGATAATCCACGAGCTGCAGGCCTCAGCTGCCATCGCCAGTCCGCCGGGCTGAAAATAATTACATTTTAAATGGCTGTGCAAACAACAGCCACCACATTAGCGTGTTAATTCAGGCCAATCACTTCTACTGAAAGAAAAAAAAAAGTGGAAATAACAGGCGGAAACGCTGCCTTCATTCTGTCCCCGGTAGACTAATAAATGCACGGTAGTCTTCCATGCCCCGGGTGACCATTTATAACATTTGATTATGCAGATTTAGAAAAAAAAAATAATCATTTTGACTATAGGTCATATGCGAACAAGATGGGGAGCTCGGAGTAGCATGCATTATTCATGATGTTGCAGGATACGGCGGATGCTAAAAGGTTAGAGGTAAGATATGTGAGTGAGATTTACCAAATTCATCCTTTTCTTTATCACACAAAAGCTTCTTGGACTGGGAGTACCTGGGGCACAAGATACAGCACACAGTGTGTAATGAAGAAAATGGTTAAAAAAAAAGAGTAACCCAGATAAATAAATTGCTGTGCCCTCTCCACATTGTATCCCTGTTTGAACAAGAACATTTAAATTCATCCCTCCTTTTATGTTAGGAGGATTTATTGTCTGTAGTGGCAAATGATAAGAGATAATTTGTTTAATAATAAACAATAATCTTGTGATATCTACCTATGCTGTCTGTTAGCAAAAAAAAAAAAAAAAATCTTTAAATTTTCATGTTGAGAGCTTAGTCTTTGACAAGTAAAAGACTTGAATTAGGTATTTAATAGCGGATATCAGAAAGCATGTGGTCAACTAAGCTCTATTGTCTTCACTTATTGTGCCATGTAATCAGAGCACAAAGGGAAGCCATTGTCTGTGTGTGTGTGTGTGTGTGTGTGTGTGCACGCGCGTGTGTGTATAGGGCGTAATAGAAGAGCCTCAGATCAGAGATAAATTACTTCATTAAAGTGTGAGTCTCAGAAAGCTGGGATGAGCCACATCTCCTCTCTCTGTGCCACCGCAGATTATGAACTCCATAAATCAATACATTTCTGTAAAAGGATAATGTTCCCCTGCCCACTGCACACCCAACCTCCAACAGCGGGCCAGACACGGCTAAAGACTTTGTCTGTGTTTCTAGAATTTGGGGAATCCTCCAACTGGATCCTTCATGACCCACAACTTTTAATATGCCACTTTAGGTTTTAGGGTAGGTAGATCTGTTGTCATCCAGCAAGAAAAGTGGCAGGTTTAAATCCTTTGGCTGGGACCTTCCTGTGTGGAGTTTGCAAGTTTTCCTCATGTCTGCATGGGTTAGTTGGCCATAGCTTTGAGTGTGTGAGTGAATGGTGTGTGTCTGGGGTGTGTCTCTGCATCTCGCCTGTAATGTGCAGGGATTGGCTCAAGCGAACCCCCACAACCCTAATGAAGAATAAGTGGGTCTACAAAATGACTGCCTAAGTTTTATTATTTTTTTTCTGTTTGTCCACATTATCATCTGTTTGTAAAGTCTTTTTTTTGCACCGGATGGTGCTCAAACTAAATGATGTGTTGTCCTACATAAAGGCACAAAGCTGGACTTTAATGCATGTCACACTGATAAGTTTGGCATGATGTGCAGAACTATTATGAAAGTTTACCACTCACAACTGTTGAGTGTAAACACAATTTTACTAATTCCTTCTGGTGTTTTAGTAGATTCTCAGCACAATAAATATCTAATGAAAATCAGAAGACAGTCTTGTGAATTTTTCAACTTTGAATTGCAATCATATTCAAACCTCGAATAAAACCCAGAAAAATGAAGATATCGGACCTTTACATTTTATATCCTGGTTAGGATGTATCTCTTCTTTAAATCTGCATCTCTTATGTTTAATTGCTTGATTTATCATTTATCCTGCACCTGACTTGCTGGAAGTCACATAAAACCCTACTCCTGTAGAGCTTTCATTGCGATCTGTTTTTTATGTATTTCGATCTATTTTAATGTCTTATCCTGCTCAGATATGAGCTGTGATTGTTCTGTTGTGCTTTTGTGATGCACCATGGGGTTTATTTGTATTTAAAAGAGTGCTTCACAAATAAAATCCATTATTATAAAAGAGAGGGACAAGCTGTGACGCATCAGTGCCAGGGAAATGAGCAAGGAAATCCTGCCTTCAAACTAAGGGTCTGCACAACACCATGAAGGACTTATTTTATGCCACTGCCATGGTGCCACTGCTGGACAAATATTGGAATCCACCAGAGGTTTTTATAGTATGCCTTTTATGTCCCATGCGACAAGGCCAGGTGTCGTGTAGAATTTTAGGACAACCACAAAGTTTTATTGACATGGGGCTTCCCACAAAATGCCTGACTGATTTTTCACATCACTACATTCCTCGGGCCAAGAAAGTTTGAAAACTGTTTAAATTTACTCAGGGGAGAGTAAAAAGTGCAAGGATCTCTATATGCTCACATAGCGCAAGCATAGCTGGACTCATCCCAATGAGAAATAAGGAGTCGCTAACAGCATTCTTTGATGAGAAATCCAATCCAGGTACTTTGCCCTTGAGGCAATTTGAGTGGCAAAATTTTGAGGTTCTTGCACCTTTAATTGCATAAAAAGATAGAACTGTATTTATTTTGGTTATTAGATTGTTAGACTGTAAACTTATAGCATGACTACCATTTTTAACAAATACTTTTATTGTTTAATATAAAACACTTTGAATTGCCTTGTTGTTGGACTGCGCTAAGTAGTTGCTTGGGTGGTTCTAGAAATTATTTCAGTAAACACAGAATATTATGTTTGGATTTCATATCACATGCCATGAAGACTCCTGTTACTTCCACTGCAGCAAGCTCAGCCCCGAGATAACATTGATATTGTGATATCATCACAGCTATTATTGTTCCACCCTCAATCTAGCTGATCTAGTGTAGGTTGCAGTTTCTTGTCTTACTCCAAGAGATGAGGTTAGATGCATGATGCACTGCAAAAAAAGAGGAAAATTCTGTGTATTTAGTACAATTAGTGCAAATTCTGCATAATTCTCTTGAAGATATTATGATTCTACTCAATATTGAACTAATTGTACCAAAGCCAATATATTTTCACTACATTTTTTGCAGTGTGAGTAGAAAACACCCTATTTTTCCTTTTGAAGAAAACGTATGTATCACCAATGATGATACAGTAAACAACAATTACCCCCAAAAAGGTTTATAAAATTGGTTACATACATAGATACATACATACTACAATAGTATAGTATAGAGCCACTCTGTTATGACTGGTCTATTTATCTTTTACATTAAATTGTACACAGGAATGTAAGACATTAGTAATGTTGGGTAATTAAAGTAGATAATGGATAGTGGAGACAAAAATGGTAAAGTAATGACATTCTGACGTGTGCAGTGTGCACGCTTGCATGCCTGCATGTCCTATACTATGTAATGAAAAAGAATGAAGAGAACGACGCAAGTTCAGAAAAACTATAGATCATGCACTTTACATCAATTTGCTTTGTCGGCTTGTTGTTTGCAGAATCTAAATTGACTCTGCAAAAAAAAATCAATGATCAGGCCTTAAAAAAATAGCACATATCCCCCGAGATCTGACTTCAGAATATATTTTGGCAAAGGCAAATTAATTTAGTAACGCTGCACTTCAGACCCTAAAATCCCTACGTAGGAGCCAATCTCGGAGCCTGCTCTCCCCCTGAACTGCATTCCTTCAGGCCTCCGGCACGAGGCGAGCACTTCAGCCGTAGCTATCCGCTGATCGAACACAAACTTGTGTGTAATTGTATAGAGCTCCTCTCTCGACCTTCTCTGTCAAGAGAGAAATAGGGGCCATCATTCATCCTTGCCATTACCAGCCTGCCCGCCGTGAATAATGCAATTTGTATCCTCTATGGAGTGCATCCAGAACAACAGGCACTCCAATAAACAAACGGCGGATCGTGGTAGAAATCCACTTACTGGGGCAGCCTGACAAACGCCACGGCCATTAGAAGCCCACTCAGGTCCCATCATTTCAGCCCAATAGATCCCAACCTTATCTGTTTTAGAGGAGGCTTATGATAATGACCCTGCCAGCTTCGTTTGTTGCTGGATCACACACACATAAACCTGGCAACCGACCGTGGGACAACACTCACAAAGAGTCGGGCAACGAGCTGTACAGTGGAGATTTGTGGTACCTGAATGTAGAGGTAAAGGTCAGTCTTTGACCTTTTATCGACACTAACAGCAGCTGTGTGTGTGTGTGTGTGTGTGTGTGTGTGTGTGTGCAGTGACCTGATGAATAAGAACAAGGAGAATATAAAAGGGACAAAGCATATAATGGGACTGCACAAGGTAACAAAAACATAACTTTTAATTAACTTTATATGTACGTTTATAGATTTGCTTTCATGTGATTGATTTTCTCACCTCCATCTCTGTGTTCCCATTTGCTTGTGTCCATATCATTTTGGTTTTATTTTGTTTGAACCCATTTTCCTTTTTTTTTTGTCCTGTTTTTTTATCTGCTTGATTTTAAAAAATTAGAATAATTGTCAACGTGGTGGCAGTAGTAAAACTGAAGGGAGATTTTTATTTCTTTTGAATGACTTTTTCCTCGCCTATTCTTCTGTCCCTTGCACGCTGCAGTCCTTATCAAAGCTCCCACATTGAATAATAAGCATAACTTAAATTTCAACACAGAATATTTTACTGCTAAGCGATAGTCTAACATCTGTCTACTGGAGAGAAATAAAGCACGCTGCGGAAAAACACAGCTTGATAACCAGAATTGGATTTTTTTTCACATCATTAATTCAGTTTGATATCTACACTTGTCGTGTAAATCAGATATGATAATATAGTATTGGCAATTTTAGTATTTAGTAGTTGATTTGGATAATTTACTATGTGAATTATTTATTTATCTATTAATTGTAGATTTCTATAAGCTGATTCCTAAGACTGAGATGTATGAATGCCACTTTTATTTAGAAGGGCTTATACCTCAGGAGGATAGCGATGCAATTCATAGGCTCAAAATACCTCTGGTTTTATTGTAGCCTTTGGTACATTTAAGACCACAAAGAAGAAGTAGCCAGGCTAGATGATCTAAAATTAGATCATCACCCATAGGGCAGTTAGTGTCTCCATCAGTGGTCCACCACAACACGTAATCTTCTCCATTAATGGCTGGATTTTCACAGCATGCACATGTAAGCGATAATTCACAATAATAGTTTCCATGTAGTCATGACACAGATGCTACAACCTGGAGGATAGTATCAGAATTAGTTATATACAAATTGTGAGATTCTTTTGTTTTGCTTGACAATGCTCGAGTAGGTTGCTAACATTAGCTCGCCAAAAAAAATGTCCCGACTTTCACTTATATGTCTGAAAAAGTGGGTGTGGATCATCTAAGAGTGGAGGGTTGCTACTGACCCACATAACTAAGTCAAGGAAGTACTATTGAACTGTAAAGTGGCTCAATCCATCTAAGATGTGCATGTCATGGATACATTAAAAAAATGTTTGTCAGAGAACTATTATTAGTTTATCAATCATTTATTTATTTAATGTAAGGATTGATTAGCTGATTGTTGAGCCATCAGTATTTTTGTGACAAATCAAGCTACAAATATCACTTTGCCTAAGATAGTTACGATATAAATGTGGACATCTTTCTGTTCTGTACGTTCCAACCTCTCTTTTAGTAGCTCAACATTGAGAGAAACTAGGAGTTACCTAACCCAATGCTATAAAAACTCAAGTTAACACCGTAATAGAAACATTATTACTTTCTTTCTTCTTTTTTAAACATTATGGTGAATCAATTCTGCTGCACAGATACATGCATACATTATCTATAACATCAGCTTTGTCAGTTTCCACACTTTCCATACTTTATTGGAGAAAACCTCATAATTGTGGTGATTATGAGCTAAAATCTCCAGTTGTGCAGATTATTGTATTATATATTTCTGTTATTTCAAAGCAGATTTACTGAGGCCTACAGAGGTCATCTTTATAACAGGGAGTTTTTTTTTTATTCTTAGTCTACACTGTCTGGTCTTGACCTTATGACTTTGAGATTAATGGGTGAAAATAGCCCCTCAACATAAGAGGGTTAAACATCCATTACTATCCTCTACCTCAATTCCTGCTACTTGTGATGGAAGGCAACACCCACTGTAGCTACAGGAATAACAGGAGTGCCGACGCCTTTCACACTCCCCGATGACAACTCTATGGCTCCGCGAACTACAAATGTTTGTTCCATCCATCACTTTTATTTGTATTTTGGGGTGTGATGAACATTGCGGCAGCCAGGGCTTTGCACTTTATAGCCTTTGCTTATATTTGCCAAAATGTGCATCCAGCTCTCACAGCCGGCATCCTGCCTACAGCATGTGAAAATGGGGGCACGTTAGCTACCGTGGCACAGGCCAAACAGGCAGCTCGTCAAACAGCCGTGTCGGTCACAGACCTGAGATGACACGTATGTGAATGAAATGTTCTATTTTTGGAGACTCGCCGTAAAACATCCGGCGGATGATGAATTAGTGTTTGTATTCACGGTGTCAAACGATTTGTCTCGTGGGTCCGGGTCCACTAATGACCACTTGAGGCTGTATTTATCATACTATTCTATAAATCCACAGCCCCATTCCTTTTTTTTTAAGGCTCTGCTATGGTTAGGAAGTGCTCGTGTGCCGCGCGTGCGTCTGTGTGTTTCTGCAGCGTCGGCTCGCGTGATTATTGGCGCCGGGCCGTTTCTTTGTTTGCTCCCGCTCTGTTTCGAACCATTTTCAGACAGCCTCTCCACGCTCCGCCTGCCACAACGAGATAATCCTGCTGACTCCCATAAAATGGCAGCGTCTGTCATCTATAGTAATCTGCGGGAGCTGGCCGGGGAACAGTCAACAGGAGGCAATGGTAATGGTGGCGAGGGAGAAGGGGGGGGGCTTATTCCCAATGCGATAGCCAATTAGAGGGGGTATTATCTTCTCATGTGGAGAGGCTTTCAGTCCCCCTGACCGCCCTCTGGCAGGAGGCTGAGCAGGGCCGCAGGACCCGGGGAAACGGGGGAGACACTTGCCGCCGCATGACACCGCCAGGACAGGAAGTGGAAGTAAAGGCATTATTTCTCCTCCATCGAGCGCAACATGATAGCTCTTAAAGCGAGCTAAAGCGTAGCCCCCAAGGACGGGGATCTTCGGCGTGGCCTCATTGCCTCGGTATTTTAAATTCACATCAACACTTCATAGCCCCGAGCCGGATGGAATTTCTTCGCCCCTTATCAGATTGATTTTGCACTTAGCGGACTCAAATAAATCACCGCGCGTGGGCGTTTGCGTACGTGCATGCAGCTCTACCATGAATTCATGGATCTTTTTTTGTTTTGCGTGATGTATTTCTCTGCCTTCCAGTTGCCAAAAGGTAAATGACATCATCAAATATTATGGAGTGTGCTTGCAGAAAAAAAATAGGAAGTCATGATTAGAGAGAACTGGCTCCTTCAAAGGCCCCAGAAGCTCATGCTCGAATCAGCGTCTTTCTACAAGTTATAAGGTCCGACATGATCACAGTGCTATCTGTTCCGGTTAGACTGATTATGGGTGTATGCTATGAGAGATTTCATTATGGTGCATTATGTCTATGCACCAGAGCTGAAATTTTACCCAGTTAAGCCCACAGGCCACAGGCGAAGTCTATGATGTTCATTTTCTACTCAAAATAAAAAAAAAAAAGGATTGTTTCTCATCTTTTTTTTTTTTGCATAATTACTTGACAGTAGACAATGTAGAAAAAAAACCTTAAAGATCATTGACTTCCTCCCAAGAACATGGCAATAATAAACTCACAAGCAGAGGTCATTGATTTTCAACCCTGATTTTGGTTAATTTAATCTAGTTTTTATTAAAACAAAATTCAATTAAAAAATATGAGATTAAAAATGTTATGTAAAAAAAACAAGATAAAAAGTATTATGCTATTTTATTAGACATCAGGAAAAAAAACACAAGAAATGAAAAGGGAAAAAAGAAAACAAAAAGAATAAACTAACCATGATCAAGAAAAAACACTGAAATAAGCAAAATGATCTGCCAATGGAATAAGATTTGAATAATTATACCAAAAAAATAAATATTCTGACATTTTTTTGCAGTGTAAAATTCATTCTGCTGTCTAATGCAGAGGGTTTTCACCTGGTTGTGATAGGTTTAATTGACGTTGTTTTGCAAGGGCTTTTGTGTAAAGGATGTTCATTTATATGTAAAAGTTTCACACTCGGCACACATCATGCTATCTCTTCCTTCTTTATTTTTGAACTTGCCACTTCATATAACCCCTCCCCTCCTCCAGTGTATTGAGCGTTCCCCTCTCTCCTTATTCGCTGAGGTCACTGCTCAACCTCTATCCTTTTGGCTTTGTCCATTCTAAAACTTTCACTTCAGACCATCCTTACGCGGGTCAGTTTAAAAGCTTTTACAGCGTCGGCCGCTCTTATCACACGTCACTCTGCCTTCCTGCTTCCCTTGCATTCCTCTTAGTAGTCCGGAGCAGTCTGCCCTCCGTGTGTAAACGTGGCCTCCAACAACTCGTCTTTATGTGTGCGCGTGCACGGATGGCGGTGAGATGGGTTTCTGGACTTTGGCGCTATCTCTGCGAAACAGGCACAGGCAGGCCTTCAAGTTTCCCCCCCCAAAAAAAAATCCTCTCCCGACTTCACCTTCTGAGCCGATAATGCGCGAGAGGAAGGCCCGACAGGAGCTTCGATTTGATTTGTCAGTTATTTCTAATTATAAATACTAGTGGGAGAGTCAGACGAATGTGTGAGCCATTAGCGGCCCTGTGACAGATTCCGCGGGAAGGCTAATTGTACCGCGGCTCTGTGCGGCTGATGTACTGATGTGTTATGTAACTACATTATTGGAATTAGGAAAGAAAGTTCCTTCTGCCTTCTAAAGTATCCCGCCCGCTGCCCTTTAAAAAAAAATGTTCCTTTATTACATCTCTCTCCAGCTTAAAATTGGACTATTTAAAAAGAAAAAAAATCGCTCTACATTCAGAGGGGGGCGTGAATGTTCTTGAGTGATTGATGCGAAAGAAACGATTGTTGTTGAGGTTTTCGCCTCATGCAAACTGGAATAGTCTAAAGAAAGATGGAAGGCTAACATATTCCGTCCCTTTTGAGACATTCTATCCGTTACAGAGAATGCATGTTGAAATTACAATGCTCATGTCGGATCTAATGTATTTGGCGTGCGTGTGATTGAGGCGGGTAGCAGCTGGCCTCGGTTTTTCTCCATCTGACACGTCTCCCCAACGCCACCCTGTCGGGACTGAACTGCTGCTGCTTTCAGCAGATGTTTGTTTTCCCAAAGATGCAGCGGTTTTACAAAAAAGAAAAAAAAAAAAAACTGTCAGTTCCCATCAGGATCTCCCACTTGCAAGATTTAAGGTTTCTATTGCAGCGATCACCTGTAGCTTGACCCCGATTTGAAGCAGCTGGCCCTGCAGTAGAACGTACTTGTGTTTACTCTTGGAATTTGTGGTATTTGCATCTCTTTGTTAATCCAGGCTGAGCGTTGTGCCCCCCTGTGGGTTTTCTGAACTGATGGAACAACTGAGCTCGGAGTGTGATGGAATTGAGACGGAAGATGAGTGCCGAGTGCTAAACAAAAAGTTGGTAAACTCGATTAGCTATAACCTCCATTCGCAGCTTGTCCTTATGTAAACAAGTGTCTACACAATTTCAGCTCAAGGAACATTTGTTTATCTATGTCTCATTAGCAAGCTTTCATGGATTTGAGTTTACAAAATTTATGGAGAATCTGTACTATAAACATTAGGAAAATTTAAATGAAGGGGTGGTGACTCCAGTCTAAGTGAAAATGTCTTGTATTTGGAAGAATTAGTCCAGTACTATAATTATCCTATTTGATTCTGCAAAGCAAATAAATTAGGTAATTCAATTTAAAATTTGAGTCCCTAAAGAACAAAATATTTTCACTTGTTAAGATGACATGAACATAGGCCAGAGGCAGAAAGACACTGGAGAATCTTGATTGGCCCTTAGATATGATAAGTAAACAAAAGATAAACTGCTGTGCATATTGGAATAAATGTGTTTTTCACCCTAAAATCCTGGGAAGGTGATTGTGTATTTTATGTATTCCTTCCAACCAACATGTTTCCCCACCTACACCTGCCTCTGGAACTGGATGGAAACAGACGGACCAGCATGACTGTGATGACCGCCTATCTGATGTGCTCTGAAACCGATAAGTAAAGGGAATGCTGTTAAGCTGCTTGCCCTGCGTGTGCACGTGTGGGGTTGACATCAGGGGTGAATAGGCTGGTGATTGCTGTCTGCTGGCCACGGTGTTTGCTGGTTAGGACGGGAGGAGTAGGGGCAGAGCATGGCCACTGGTACAATTACAACATGCACTTAGTTTTCTGGTGATTTAGTACACATTTTGGATCAGTAATTACAACTTGAAGAAAGTTATTTTTTTTCTTAATGGCCAAGTCGGAAGAGTCTGTGGTGCAATACAAAATGGTATCATCTGCATACAAATGGTTGTGACCGTTAGAGTGAAAAGAAGAGGACCTGAGAAACACACTTAGTGATATGTGAATTAATACTGGAAAGGTTTAAACTGCCATTGCAATAATTCTAGAACTAGGGGCAAGTAGCAGAATTAAGTTTAAAATTTTAATGATATCATTTACAAACAAAGTTATAGCAGCAATAGTATGATGTTGTGACTTGATCCCTGACAGGAGTGGCTTAAGTACTGAATTAGACACAAGAAATCCATTGAGCTGTATGTTAATGAATGGTTCCAGATTTTTCACCTGCTAGGTAATTTGGAAATGGTTCGGTAGTTGTTTGGGTAACATCTATTACAGCCTTTGTGTTGGCGGATGACATGGTAGATTTTCCATATGGGGGTGACTGTGCCAAGTAAAATTGAGAGATTGAATATATAGGTTAATTGTTCAGCAATCAAGACGGCAGATAGTGTGAAGGGAAAAAAAAGGATCCAATTTATCTTCATTAATTGATTTTTTTGTAGGATCAGTTATGAAAGAGAATCGTCGTAGGGGGATGGGCTGAAAAAGTTTGATCAACCATAACCTCTTTAATCAAACAATAATAAAATTTGACCTAGGTAGGAATAGTATCGACATGATTATTGATAGAAATATTGATGCCTTTAATGTCTTTGAAAAAGGGTGCGAGTGACTAAGTAAACATCATAGTCGGATTAATTCTTCTATACCAGAGAAGTACATTTGTTAACGATCTTTCTGAATTAGGCCCAGTCAGGCAGTGTTGTACTGTGTCTTGCAAGAGACCAAAAATTTTGAATAGCTCCAATAACTCAGTGGTAGGACTTGTTCTACTTTTTATCCAAGACTTTCTAAAGATGGAATGCCTATATTAAACAGAAAATAATATTTTTCGAACAATTCAACCTCAGGAATTCTAGAGGTCTGATGGAGTTCCGGAGATCTCCTCCAACAAGTTTGATGAGGTATTAATCCAATCAGAATCTCCCAGAATAATGGCTTCAGAGTTGTAATGCTGAGACATAAGTGCGAGGCAGCCAAAGGGCCTGGGATCAGCTGCTAGAGGCCTATAAACACCAGCTACAATGACAGAGTTATAGGCCCCTGTATTAATCTTAAGGGCAATAAACCTGAATGGCCTAGAAATGCCACAAAGAATAGAGACAGAAGACAGTAAATGGTGTAGATGGCCACACTAACACCACATTGAGTACTGTCTATCCTAAAATCATTATTGTCACTTATGAAAATATCATAGCATTTACAGAATTCTTAAACCAAGTTTCCATAAGCGGGGAGTATGAGAGCAGGAAGGTCCTCATCCAATGAGAAGAATTTCTGCTAGAATTGCTGCTAGTTTTTCAGAAGCCACTCCCCCCCCTTCTCACCGGCTCATGAGGGCGGAGCCACAGCTCTCTGTGTTGCTCAGGAGCCGGCGACTGGACTTTCGGGTACAAAAACACACACTCACCACATGCCACGGATTGCATTGATTTGAGTTTATTGTTACGTGTATATTCGTGAAGTGCTTAGTGACATGGTCGGGAACCGGGTGCGGACACCGCGATCGCAACGTGCCACGTCACCCGTTCACATTACCTCCCCCATCCTATTCAAACTGAACTTAAATACTTTTATATTAATATGATTATATGTATAACTAACATTGAAATGTATTTTATATTTAATATACTTGCCTACACATAACATTCTACAGCCTTTAGAAAGTAAAGCTAAGCATTGGACATTAGATCGAAATTGACAGAACCATGTGTATGCATGCCTTTAAAAAAAGCAATCAAATTAAACTGACCGCACGTTTTGGGATTGTGCTCACAGTTTTAGTTATGAATATACAGTTTATATATATTTGGTTCCCCGCCTTCAGCAGATTTGATGATTATTTGGAGTGTGTATGAAACAACCCACATGTCTCTTTAGCCCTCAGGGTTAGTACATTTTGGCTTGATGCAGTCTGCACTAATATTTGCCAACATTATATCAATAAGCAATGGATTGTAATGATTTGAAACAATCAACTGTGGAAGACAAAACAAGTCATCGGCTTGCTCTCAGACTCCTACTCTCCACTCAATATAGCAGCACCTTGCAGTTCCCTCCCCCTGAACATAACACGGGTGCTCTGAGCTTGATTAATCAAGTATTAAATAAGAATTATTTAAGCTAATGGTCCATTAGTACACAGTGCTTACTCTCTCTCTATTCTTTCAACAGATGAATAGAAAAGAACTCTGTCCGGGGAAGAGAAAAAAAAAAAACTAACAAAAAAAGTTGTTTTCTCTGGACCATCTCTTAAACGCATTATTCAATTTAAATCAATACAAATTTAATGGACAAGAAGGAGAAGAAAAAGTCTGTACCAAAGCAACTCAAGTGAGAAGATGATTAAAAGGGGATTATGAGAGATACTTAAATTGTAGGTAGATGTGTTTGTTTTGACCATTACACAGTTTTACTTCTAAAATCAATAATAGTATCGTCAATGAAAATAAAACATTTAAAAGTGATCCAGTGAGCTGTGAACTGCAAACTAATATAAACTCCACATAAACAAACTACATTCAAACAACTCATTAAATTAACAGCAAATAGTGAATCATACTAGGTTGTCAACAGCAGTAATTATGAACTTCTCTCACTATGACAGGCTCTTTCTTACACTACACAAACATATAAAACATATAAAGCATTTTTCTCTCAGAAAATTGTTGAACTCCATTTGAGTGAGCACTTTCCCTTTTCCCAAGGTAATTTATCCACCTAACATGTGTGGCATATTAAACAGCATCATTTTACAGGTCTTTACAGATGTGCATTTTTTAGGGGGCTCAGAAAAAAAACATTTGCGTCATGCAGTGTGACACATGGATTTCACATAGAGTTGATCAGGTTGTTGATTGTTGGTTAATTCCACTTCAATGGCTTTGTGCAATTGCTGGACATCGGCAGGAATTGGAACCCAGTGTTGTGCACACTGATCCAGAGCATACCAAACATGCTCAGTGGGTGATATGTTTCTACCCAGCTCCACTTTCTCCAGTCTTCCTCAGCCCACCAGAAGGTTCCTAGGGTTCTCCCAGGACAGACAGAGGTGCCATTTTGACCACCAGCTCCTAACAGCCACTACAATGAAGGCTTTGAAAATGGCCCACTTAGATTCCATGTCCCCAACATGACCAGGTTATAGAGGCAAGAGTTCATGACCTCCAGGACCAGATAACTACCCCTGCCATCTGATCCAACCTACCACCTCTGTTCACCAGAGTATGTGGCCACATATCTGCTGATACAACTACCAATTTGCTCATCAATCTTTGGCCGAAGGTGTACAGGTACAGTTATGAACCACCCTACAATCAAACATGGTGTTTGTTATGGCAAATTCATGACTAGCACAAAGTCCAAAAGGTCTGATTGCCATTTTGGTGGAGGTGATAAAAGATGCTTGCTGCAAATCAAAGGTCAGTTGGGAAAAGTTGATGTTATATTGATAAAAATTTGAATATTGTTATAGTTTATGTGAATGGTGAATGGTAGACAGTGACACAACCCAAATGACCATTGGGACAACAGTGTTTTAAATAAAATGGAAAATGAAATCATTTTAAATTCAGATGCATTTTTATCACCTCCTTTTGTTCAAATATTGCTACTCCCACCCTTGATACCACATTCCTTAAATAAAATAAGTTTTTTGATGTGAATAATGGATGTAAAATGGGGAACTTTCTATGCTATCATCAATTGAAAAAGTTTTCTTTATATATGCCAAACATTTTGTCACTTCTAGAGTTCCTTTGTTATGCATCTGTTTTAACTGATTATGTTGACTCTTCCCTGACCATCACGAGGAGGACCATGGAGAGAAAGTAAGCAGTGCGTCAGACTGCTACTAATGGACCCTTAGGTTAAATAATTCCCATTTAATACTTGATTAATCAAGCTCAGAGCATTCTGTGTTGTGGTCTGGTAAAGGCGTGCGCTCGGTGCTTCTAAACGGAGTTGAGGAGAGCAAGAAATGAGCCAAGGACTTCTCTGTCTTCCGTGGTTAATAGTTTCAAGCCATTACAATCCGTCGCTTATTGATTTAATGTTGGCAAACATTAGTGCAGTCTGCATCAAGCCAAAAGGAACTGAGCCTGAGCACTAAAGAGACACGCAGGATTGTTTCATCACATTCTTCAAATACTGCGCAAATCTACTGAACAACACCAGGTGCCAAATATATGAGACTCTATGTATATTCATAACTAAAACTGTGTTTGCACAAAGCCATACATATAAATGAGATAAATCTCAGTCATTATGGAACTGGGAACACATGTATGAGTCTTAATTCCATTCCTGCAATTAGCCATGAGAAGTTCAAGACACCCTGAACACAGAATTATTATGATTATACGTTGCATGTTTGCAAATACGTATTGGTCTGCATGAACTACATTTTGTAGAGAGGATGTACCATCATCTGCGTATCTTGTGACTGCACAGACTTGTATGTCTATTTTTAGAGAATCATTGTCAATCGAGAGCAAGGAGCAAAATGATCATTGAACATCATCAGTTGCACCTGCACTCACTTAAAAAAAACATAAAAAATGAATAAAATAATACCAGGAATGTGGTGAGAAAGTATGACTAGGTCATGATCCAAAAAATAAATAAAATAAGGTAAAAAATAAATAAAAAAAACAACTCTGCTACAGCATGTTTATATCTGCTCATGGACTTACAGGCCAATATTATTATAGCCATAGATTTCTATCTCTGACATGTTCAGGTAAAAGGCCTTATGTGTAACATTTGCCTAGAAGATTAAGCTAGTAATTCAAGCTGCTTTGAATTGACTTTTTACCACTTGAGGGCAACCATTTAATACATTATACACTACAATTTAATGCATTAATAATTATAACTTTGTGTGTATGTGTCTGCAAAAGACTTATTACCTGACACTTCATTTTGCCTCAATTGAATTATTCTTAAGGATTCAGCAGCTCACATACATATGCATTATCTCACAATATTAATATTACAATATTAAGTCTGGGGAACATAGGTAATATCATTATGCTTAATCAGGCCTCTGTTCAGCTGCTTCCAATCTGTTATTGTCTTCTCCTCTCTGATGCACTTTCTTCTTATAATGAAAAAAAAGTTGCAAACAGAAAACTCAAAATTCTTCAATCCTTATTAACTGATTGATGAGGTAATTTGGTTGTATTGTATTTTGTTAATTATTAAACAAAATACAATACAACCAAATTGATAGTTTTGTATAATTTATGAGACTGAATCAGAAGATGTTCTATAATTTCCTTTCATTTTTAAAGGTGCTGCCCCATTTCTGCATTAAAGAAAGGAATTCCTATCTTTAATGATTAATTAAATATTAATTTCTTCTAAAAAGCCAATTTAATCGGAGTCACCCACAGGTGATTATATTTTACCTACAGGGGGGCGAAGGCATGCAGCGATTTAAAGGTGAGCAGGATTTTGTAGGCCATGTTATGTGTAACTCATTTTTAATTTCTGTTCTAAGTGCCAAACAGGGACTGAGGATGGAAACTATCTTAAAAGCTGTAATCTGGTACTATGCCTATTCAGTTAGAGCAATTCAATGTATTATGTGTGTGGTCCCTGGAAAAAAAAAATACACCAATATCCAAACATCTACTCTAGCCGGTTTCAGGGGTACAGCGAAAATGATTTTTCAAAGTAATTCAAGCGTTTCCCAAAAGGACTATGTATATATTCAAACTACAAAAAGCCCAATCATTTCCCAAGATACATATTTGTATCTTGGGAGATTCTGTCCTCTACCTGTACTTCTAAATAATTTTCACATTATTTTGTCGTTTGGAATGTTCCTAGGTATCAATCTTTGAGAGCTTTATGTCTGTGTGTGTGGGGTTTTTTTATAGGCTGGAGGCCACACACACACACACACACACACACACACACACACACACACACAGCACTAGCAGAAATATAATAGTTTAAATCTTCCTGCAGGGTTCTCCAGGGCTTTGGGTGTGTTTAT
Source organism: Eupleurogrammus muticus (assembly GCA_036785175.1). Lineage (NCBI taxonomy): Eukaryota > Metazoa > Chordata > Actinopteri > Scombriformes > Trichiuridae > Eupleurogrammus > Eupleurogrammus muticus. The sequence continues at coordinate 16,302,710 of JAYKQN010000018.1, read as the reverse complement.
TTGTACTTTATATAATAACTGTAGTTAAACAATCACAAAACAGTGATTTTGACTGCAGCTCCAATGAGTGTATTATACATATAATGGAGGTCTGGTGTCAGATGGTAAAACAGTGAAAGGGACACTTGTTCCAGTTCCTTTTTTTGGCTTTTATGCTTTTGACAGCAACTACTATGAGTCCTTTAGCTTAAAATCATCTAAATTATCAATTTCCAATTGTTAATCCTAATCAGCAGCTCATTCTGCTTTTTTTTTTTTTTTTTTTACCCCTAATCATTATCTTAAATTGAGAGCAGGCCAACTACTCCCCGATAAAAATCCAGAACAGATGCTTTGTATGCATTTTTCATAGGATGTATATTCATTTTCACCCCCTTTATCAGAACTCTGATCTGGTTTTAATATACTACTGTAATATCATAGAAACAAGACAAGATTACAATCAGATGTTTGTTGATCATTGTAGTCTGAGTATATATGGAAGCTTATCTCTGTACTTCATATTCCCAGTCATATTGATTTTTCATTTTTTAAAATTTTGTTTATACCAATAATATCATCACATGTTTCTCTGTCAGGTGAAGACGGACAATGACAAGAATCAGCCTTTTCTGGAGGGAGGGAAAAGAGGGCCAACATGACAGGAATGCTAATGTGGCCTCTGGTGCACAAATTCTGTGTGATAATAACAGCAGCATCTGGTAGCGCAGCACAATTCACACAGAGTTCTGTTCACCCGTCCCACTCTCAATGGTACACTTGACATTTTTTGCAAACATGGGTTCTCATAATCAGCTTTGTCTGCTAGCTGGGCGCACCCCCCCCCACTCACACACACACATACACACACACACACACTACACACCACTGTAACACCGTGTCTAACCCGTAAGTATTTTACCAGTGTTGCAGCAGTATTAAACAATGACCTTTTATGAAATTGCTTCTGTTAATTTGTGCACACATGACTAATTTGAGGCAACAAATGACATATTAGGTGATGAATTTCTAACTACCGGAAGCTAAAATTGTCATTAGCCTGCAAACATATTATTAACATTTTTTTTTTTTTTTTTTAACTAAAAATCTAACATTAGCTATTTCTGCAGCCACAATCCATGTTGTCACAGTTCTGCAAGATGTAAGTGCATCACAGAAACACTGTTTGGTCGTTTGGCAAATGGACATGCAAACAGGGACAGGCTGAGGTTAAGAGATGGAGCAACTGTCCACTTATTGCTCCTGATGGACCCCCATGAGCTGGTGGCACCTTGTATTAGGGATGGAATTTTTGTATAAAAATCAATACTTGAAATGTGTTTCCTAAATAATATTAATTTTAATTAATTCCAATATATTGAAATAATAATAATAATAATGATGTGCCACATACACTTTCCGTTACCTCTATTTAGGAAGTCTACTATCTCAATCTACTTGTGATCTGACTTAGATTGAGACTTGCACGGGTCTTTCGTGCATGTGCTGATCTCCTCATCCAGCTCCATAAGATATGAATCACATTATCTGGGTGTGTCCGATTTTTGACCAAATTATCCTGTTCAGTGCTAATGTCACCTTCTTACTACAGGAGCTTAGATGACCAATAACAGCCTTTCTAATGTGCTGGTGACTCACTGCCCACGTTCAAATTCTAAAGTTCAGAGTCACAGCCACCACCATCAGCATTTGAATGGGTAAATCACTTGTAGTGTGAAGCGCTATGCGTGGTCAAAGAGTCGAGAAAAGTGCCATACAAATTCAGTCCATTTACCATTTAACACTAACCTCCCTCCATAATTAAAGAGCCCCGGCACAGTTGTCTGGAAGGTGGAGGCGAGGGGGGAGCGTGCGGAGCGGGACGAGGTAATGCACAATTGGAAGTGACAGTAACATTTTCTGCGGCACATTCAAACACACTGCAGCTGGTTAAATAAACATCTGGTTGTGTCCCGACCAGTGTGGCTCAACGGAGCTCCTCGTCGGGCCATTTTAATGGAGACCATGGAACATTACACATGCAGACACACACACACACCAGGGGCAGCGCTCAGTTAATTTAAAAGGCTCCCGGTAAGCACACACACACATCTTCGCAGGACAAGGAAACTCTGTTGCATCCACTCACGCATACGTTGTGCAGTAAAACTTGTGAATGGGAACTGTACCGTGGCAGAATGATTATGTGTCGCGCATGAACAGACACACACATATTCTAAATCATTCAGCGTGACACAAAACACGACAATCAAATAATATAAACGGTATACAGCTAAATCTTATTCCTCTGTACCATAGACATGGTTGTAGTGGATGAGATAATTCTTCTTTACCATAAATGCCCAGCGCTTTTCTCCTAGTGGAACATAAAGGCCTTCCTTCTACTTAGCCATTAAATGCCATGGATAATAATATAATAATAATGATATATTATACTTTATTAATATCTTATTCTGGTAATTTTGGAAACTATTGTGTTTTTTGAGACTCCAGCTGTGTCTGAAACCAGAATTTACCCACTTGTGTAGCAATATTGAGGAATCCACTATCAAGAACATTCAAAAACCCTAGTAGGCTTTCAAGAGGGAGGTGAACATAGATCGTTTTTTACTTCTGGACATATTTTGCAGTGTGCAACCAAACCACACTACACTATCCCAGACATCACGGGAAGGGGCAAACAGTGGTGTCATAGTATGTCTGGATTGTACCTTCTACTATGTAAGCTAACTTTTTACATAGAAGCCTCTACACAAACTGACAAACTAACACACCCTGCACATAGTGGCAGTGTATAATAAGCTGTCTGACTGGAATGCCGTGTCAAATAAAATACTCTACTGTTGGCCATGCCTCTTGATGAAACCATAGAATTTACATTTAAATAAACTGGCGCACTTTATAATCTTGTCCAAAAATGAGTTTCTCCTCCTTGAAAGACCAGCAGCTTGAAACAGGCAGCGACATTATACTTTTTTTTTTTTCTTTTTTTGAAGCTAAGAAATTATTCTAGAAGAACAGAACATTGTTAAATGGCACAAATTCTTTTATTAATAATATATAAAAAAAAAAATCAACGCCAGTGCTATACATTAAATGATAAAACCACTGTTCTTTTACAGTAAATTATTAAAGTGCAGTCCCATTCCCATTGTAGGTGAAGTTTAAGTCAAGACATACGTTCTAAACTCAACACTTGCTTTGCTTTTAGGTGATTGTAATTTCTTGCTTTTTTTTTCTGTCCTCCAGCACCCCCCGTGACCTGCAAGTCAACATTGGTCTGCCATCAGCTAGGATGTTCCAATCACTTAAATGCATCTGCGAGGAGACGCGGAGCGGGGAGTAGGAAAAAAAAAAGAGATTTTCATGGAAGCTTGGCGAGAGGAAACGCAGGTGTATCCATGCGGAATTCCTTTAAGGGGAATCTAGAAAAATCCTTCAGTGATTATCCGTTACTTTAGTGGTCACTGTAGGGAAATGTATGGGAATGGAAGTGGAGCAGGCTATGTGGAAATCACATTAATGAATTAACATCCTGCAGTAATGCACTGGGGGCGGGGATAGCAGCACAAATTGGCATTCTAACATTAATATATATATATATTTCATGAAGTAAAAATGATTATGTATAATCAAAACTGTCTGCTGTACTTTTTTTGCCCTTAAACCTTTTCTACTTATCTCGGCTTTTCCTTTCAAGTGCATCTCCGGCTCATTTGGGTAAAATAGGAGTCCCATTATTGTTCCGACAGAGCCACACAGTCAGCGTATACATGTTTAGGCTGTATAACATCCAGCCTCAGCCTGAAGAGGACAGATTTACTACACCTGCAGCCGTACAGTATAGATTTCATTTAGAGCATTTATAGCTGTTTTACAGCTGCTTCCTGTCTATAATGTTCTTTCAGCAATAAACTGATTTTATCTGCCCGTTGGTGTTATTTCCTATCAGTCACAGTCCATGATGCTGGCCATACATTTATAATTAGTATTAGTGCACAAACAGTGCACAATACATCATTTATAAATAATGAATGTACAACAAATGTAGAAACAAATAACACGAAGGCAAAAAAAAGGTTCATTGCATAGCAGGATTGTTCAGGAATTTTTTTCTTTCGGTGTTATCATGCAATATTGTCAAGAAAAACAATGTCCCCATTACACTGCAAGAACAGTTTTCATTGCAATTGAAGATTTGAAGACAGTGTAAATGAGTTTGATTTGCTCTTGCCATATGCAGCATATGTTTTAACAGTAGAAAGATCCCACATGTCTATCTACTAACAACTAACTAAAAAGTTTCCACATGAGACAGAGGACACTATGGGGACAGAGATCTGTCTTTGTGCACCTGCTGGTTTAGTGTCTCTTGAAGGAGTCCGATAACGTGAAATTGAATAACCTGTAAAAAAAAAAAATAAGCCAGGCCACGATAAAGTTTGACGACATACTTAGGAAAACAATGAAGTTGTATACAGTGTGGATATTTACTTGAATACAGGGTGTGAATGATCGGCTTCTCTTTATTGGACTCATCGCTGGGTTTACTGAGCAGAGTCAGTCTGTTGATTCACTGCAACGAATGACTATTCTGACACTTGACCGATCTATAGATTATTGAAACAATTAATCGATTAGTTTTTAGTTCATATAATGGTGTAAAACCCAAAGCTTAAAGTGGACCAACTCCACCACGATAATCAAAGATCATTAGTTTCCTATTGCAGAAGACTAAATAAACCAGAAAATAATCAGATTTACTAGAGCTTAGACATGTTCTTCTTAAAAAAAAAAATACTGTTGTAATTACTGTTTTAATTGTTGCAGTCATATGGATGCCAGTACACTAGGATGACACCTGTAACCGTGGTAACAGTTAATCGCAATGACCGCTATAGCCTCAGAAATTCTTTGGAGACATGCACATTTTATTATTTCATCACTAATCGTTTCCGTGAAAAGATTAAACCAAACAGACCAGGATTGCCACTGTACCACAGCGGCTATGCTGCGATTGATTGTGATTGTGATTATTGGTCACATGCGTAATCCCAGAGGAAGACAAGCTCCCCCACACCAGAACACGGTCAGCATGCACTCTTCATGAAGCAGCCGGTACTGTGCTCATCTCCTGTGTCATCGGCTGCCTGGAGGCTTCCTAAGCTTAGTCGGATCATTAGTCAACATGCTTAACTGTTTGGAGTTTGGGTTTGAAACAGTCAGCCAGCAGATGGCGATGTGGTGACGCAGAGAGCCGCCACAGTGGCAACAGGGTTACTAAAAGAAATGCTTGGAATCACTGAGTCCGGTTCCAGTGTTCACTCCCACTCTGCTGTGACTCATGCACTAAACTCTTTGAAAACACTTGTTTACAAGGACGGTCAGTAGATGTATGTTTTTTAATGGTTCTAGCAACACATTTTCTTTAATCATTATGTACTTCAAATAAAGGGTTTGCGCTTCATCCCTACATTCAGTTTGGTATCATTAATGGACACGGTCGCACAAATTCTGATAATGAAATCTGTGACCTGTAGCTTCAGAAGAGGGTGGACTGAAGTGAAACAATTCAATTATTATGATGATTGTAATCAGACAATTAGAGGGAGGGACGCTGTCTGTCCCCCCCCCCCCCTCAGGTCCTCCTCTGAACCGAAACCTGTGCTTGACTTCGGTCACGCTTGCCCGCGGATGTCTGGGAGTGTTTTCTCCTCCGTTGGGTGCCCGCTGAGAAATACACAGCAGATTGATACAGAGCCACTGAATGAGCACAAATCATCCAGCCACAGAGGGCAGCACACAGGGGGGAACTGCAGGACACGTCGCATCATGGCGGCATCGAGGGACACAATGTGGATTTCAACTCATTTTCTCAGGGGCTGCATGCCCACTGACAGGTATCGCACTACACGGTATAAATGGGCCTTTTTTCCTCTCTTGTCTCCTACTGAACTCTTCAACTCTCAGAAAAGTCATTTTCTTCAGCTCTTCTTTTATTTATTATTATTATTATAATAGACTGCATCTGTGTACCTCTCTACTTTCCTCATTCACAGTGATTTACACTACAAGTGTAAATCGACTCATTCATACACTGATGGTGAGAACAACTTGGGGTTAAGTCAAGTTGCCCAAAGACACGTTGACATGTGTACTGCAGGAGCCACGGATCTGATTGGTAGATGACAGCTCTAGCTCTCCGTGTTGCCAAATTGGTGATTTTGTCTTATATTTAGTGAGTCTTCAGACCTCTATAGCAACTCTTCTCCAAAAAAAAGTTTTCTAGTGTTTTCTGATGTGAAACATATTTTGTAAAAAAAAAAGCCCTATAGCATCTATTATAATTACATGCATATGGACAGTATTGCAAAGTAAGGTGTTAAACAAATTAACAGCAAATCACCATCTCCAATTCCTCATAAGGAAAAATGGTGGAAAAATGACAATATTTTTATGCATTTCTTATTTGTAGTGAAGACACAATGATTGGAGTTTCCCACCCTCAGAAGATCGATCACAGTCCCATGAGGCCGCAGTTTATCTGTAGCTGGTGCTTCCTAATGAGAAAAGCTACTACTGGCTAAAATCATTTGTAGGATTTGGAAACTCCCAAGTACCACGGTCACAGAGAAGGTCAGACTTACTGTAAGTACAGAGGGAGCAGACACAAGATGAGTGTCCTTTACTTTTATCTTTTTACTGACTTACCTCCTGGTTTCTCAGAAGCACTGGAATATGAGACTCATCCCGGATCAATGATCCAGATCATACCCTTGAACGTGCTGTGCACATTCCAGCCTACGCTGGAAGTTGTAGCTCGGCACTGTCAGACAGCGAGCGCTCATACGTTGTTTTCAAATTAGACGTGACAGCCCTCAATACCCTCTCGCTCTCTGCGTCTACTTGTTAAACTTCGCCACGCGACCATGGCAACCGCAGAAACTACAGTGAATAAAAATGCGTCTGGGAAATGATAATTGGTCTCCAGGTTTCCTGAATGATACACCTCTTCAGAACAGACAGGCTAATGATGAGAAATGGTATTGGAGCTGCAACAGCTTCCAAGTCTGATTAGCTGCTCCGAGGCAATAAACTATGTTCATGATAGTAGTTATGAAGATGCATTTCCTCAATTTCAAGCCAGGGCCCACTTTATTTATTTAGCAGCGAGATGTAAGTAGATAGTCAAGAGGTCACGAGCCGCGGCAGCAGCCGCTCGCTGTCTGGATCACCTTTAACTGGGCAATCTTTTACTCATCAGATTCAGCAGCTTTCCTGTTCAGGAAACTGTGAAGAGCAGCTTGTGGTGGGAGTCTCCAAGTTGAAGCTGATTATGACTGCTCTTCTATACGTAAGCAAGTGTAATATTGCACCTCCTGTCACTCAAGACATTGACGTTGCGTTTCATGAGCTCTAGTCCTCATATGTTTTTTTGAGACATCTGGTGAATATCGAATGGCACCCTGTTCAAAAAAGGTGTAGATGTATATAGAGATTTTTCATAAAGATTTTGTGATCAAACCTCAGCATATGATGATAGCTGGTACCTTAAAGTCTTTTGCAGTGTCACATCAATGCAACATTACTACCTTTTTTCTTTTTTCTGAGAAGAATGAGCCTCCTGTCTCCATTCTGAAACTGCCCTCCTTACGTGTCAGTGGCTCAATTTAATTGGCTGCCACAACCACCGGAGCAGAAAAAAAATGGAGTCAATCATATTGATCCAGTGCTCATGGTGTCGTAATAGAGGTTTAGGACAGTGCACGGTGAAATAAAATGATGAATATGATTATCAGAGAGGACGAAACCAAGCACATCCGACTCTGAGAACCCCAACATAATCCGCCATGTTCATTTACATCATATTACAGTATCCTGGCCTGGTGTCCAACAACAACACTCAAAGTTGGAACAGTGTGTTAGGAGATTATGACTCGCACTTTGATTACCACCAGTGACAACTCTTTTAATGATGAGGCCTCAAAGGACCCTCGTTAAAAACTGAAACAATAAGCAGCAACAGTCAGCATCTACTGGTAAATCTACAGTCCCAACGGCTCACCATGTGTGATGCGTTACAGATGCACCCATTGCTCATATTCCCTTTTGTATTTATTGTACTGAAGAGTGGGTCATCCTCAGCTGCAATATTATAGCCCATTAAAAATAAAAAAAAATCTATGCATCTTTCATGTTGGCATGGCTGTAAAATGCATCTGCTAGAGGGCAATTCAGAGTCAAAAGGTTTCTAGCAACAACAACCACGGAAAAGGGGGGGGTCATAAAAATGTACCTCTTAAAAAGAGTTGAGTTGAGTAAAGTACAGCATAAGCACGTTTATAATTTCTCATCAAGTTGCACAACCTCTTAAAGTTCCATTTTTTTATGTATTTGTTGTGTCTTACTGACCCCACAATTACTGAAGACATCTCTGTTTTGTGCATCAGTGTAATCTTATTAATCTTATTAAAACGTACACAAATATGGACATAAGATCAAACATCATCAATAAAATGTGAAGAAACGAAGATTTTATTTTCGCAGAAAAATACCGCTTCTTCCTCAAAAAATGATAATATATCACTATACACTGAGACATCAGGAATAATGATGGTGGTGCCAGGCTGAAATCTGCTGTAATTTTCACTGTAGGCCTGTCAGTATGACACTTCACTAGGTTTTATAAGTACCAACATGATGAGTACCAATAATTTCACAAATAAGTTTGATAACTTAATTATTACTTTTAAATTTTAGTTTAGCTTAAAAAACTAAAATGCTATATAATATTAAGCATTACCTAGCTTTTGATTTTTTATTATTAAGTGATTCGCATGTGTCAGTGTCTTCGTCATTAATTTAGCAAGCTCACAAATTACCACCAAAGTCACTATATGACTAAATGTTATAATTCAACAGTTTTGAAGAAATGAAATATTAACTATAAATAGTAACTTTACAGCATCAGACCGCTGCTGCTGTGATAATTTATCCGTTAATGGTATCAGATGTTGATGGAAACACCTGTCCTGTCCTTCAATTACATGTTAATTGACTTGACAGTACAGTTAATTGTAAGTTTAATAACAACCATTTAATGTGGATGTACTACATATTCTCCATGTATAAGTACACTTCTTCTTGCTCTATTTATATTTACATATCTAGAGTGTAAACACATTCTAATGAATAACATCCACTTCATATGCAATGGAAGGATTTACCTGAAGAACATGGCTGTGCCCCCACTTTCTTTGTCTAAGAATAAGCAACAGCAGCTGGAATATATTATGTTGTCACTGCAGTTAGCTTTCTATTGCATCACTAAATAAGTTTGAGACATGACATATTCACCATTATTATTTACCTGTTCTTCTCCATAAGTTTAATCATAATTATTGTTATGCACACAATAGACAGCATTTAAATTTGACAATGTCTTGGAGACATGTGTGGGGGTATTTTTTACTTTATACCTACACTAGACTTCTGTCCTTTAGGAGTTTTAAAAGAGCAATAGTGCTTAATATTTTACATCTGTATTACAGAATTTGTCGTCCTTCAGAGATTTGAATGTGAAATCTTATATTTCCAGTCAGCATTAAAGACAAAAGCAGTGCAAATACAAGTGGAATATATTACATTTATAAACCGAAACACTGAGCCACCCTGTAGCATATTTGATGAAGCTGGTGCAGGTCAACCTTTATGAGGTTGAATGAGGAGGTCATTGTCTCTTCAGAGGAAGAGAAGGCAAAGCAAAAAAGCTGCAATAAAAATCATGGCTATGAAAGCCATGGATGTTAGCTTGTAGTTTCAAACTAATAAATTAAAATCAAATTATACTATATAGATTCAGTTTTTCAATGGAATTCTTCAAATATATATAAAAAAAATCTAATTCAGTTCCATGTAGCACATATTTCTGCTCATAGATTTCCTTTAACAAAACAGTACAATACAAATGTAACCTCTGTCATCACTTCTGACACTATTAATGTGTAGTGGTGCGTTTATGTGCAGAGGACAGTATTTAAATTTTTTCTCATTGATTTGGTGTTTTTTTTTTTTTTTTAATTTATGTCCACCCAGATAATTACACAGTATACATGCAGTATCAGTCAGTGACATTTGTTATTTTTTCCCCAGTCATTAGCAGACCTTTGACTACTGTATTTTCACGGCCATAAGGCGCACCGTACTAAAAGGCGCAGTCTCAGTTATGTGTGTCATTACTGTATTTAACACACACAATAGGCACCTAACTATAGGGTGCAGGTTTTATATAAAGATATATATACAGTGATCCCTCGCCACTTCGCGGTTCACTTATCGCGGATTCCCTATTTCGCGGATTTTCATAATGCATTTTTTTTTTTTTTTGGTGCATTGTGTTCTGCATTCTGATTCGCTAAAAACTCACTTTCGCTTCTTGTATCAAAACATGTTACGAATTGTGCTATCATTTTGTCGTCTCGTTTGCAAAGAAGAAAAAAGAGCGACAACAGCTGCCTATCACTATGTTCTTCTCCCGAACAAACACACCTGCACCGCGGGCTTCAGAAGAAGAGAACACTGCAGAGCGCAGTCAGGATGCAGCGGCCCAGTCTGAAGAGCAGTGAAACGGCCTACACGCGAGTCACTGTATTTGTATACATGTAATAGTTGCTAATTGTAAAAAAAAAATAAAGTTTTCTATTTCGCGGATTTCACTTATCGCGGGTCATTTTCGGAACGTAACCCCCGCGATAAACGAGGGATTACTGTATATATAAATAGATATATGTTATATATTTTCAATCATCAATAGGCACGGGCATGGTAAAACACACAGATAAAACAAGCACACAAGTGTGCGTATTTAGAAACAAAGCGGGGTAATGTCATCAATCAAACCATCAAAGTCCTCATCCTCTGTTTCTGATTCCAACAGCAGCTAAATCTCCATCAAACAGTGCTGCAGTTCCGTATGGTGTGGCTCTGCGAAAATTATGCATTAAAATCCGCTGGAAGTTGCCGGCTACCGTAGTCCTGGTCCGGATGGAAAAATCGCACTGTTTTATGAAACGAAAGCACAGAGACAGAAATGTTCAATTTTCATCTACTGATCGAGTCTTTCCTCCAACTCGGGCCACCAGCCTTATGTCTGCAGAAACTCAGCTGCGTCTTTCATTAATCTTAAATTCTCTCACGGCTCGATTTCCATGTTCTTCCGCGTAGCTGACCGCCTTCAGTTTAAACTGTGCTTTATAAGCGTGTCTCTTTGCAACTTTCAGGGTTGTTAAAACAACCATGTTCTGCATAACGCACATCCCCGTTCTTTTATGTGCACCTTATAATCGTGAAAATACAGTAATCGCCGCAAGAAAAAAGCATCCTTATTCAACAAACAGCAGGATAAAGATTTCATAACTTAGGAAAAATGAGGTTATATAAAGAAGCCATGTGTTAATATTGCTCAAGCATAAGTCAACCATTGTTGTGTCAGACTGAATAAAATAGCATTTAAAGCCACGTGTCTCTAGAAACTTTTCTTTTCTATTTACGCACAGACTTGAAAAAGCCACATCAGGCCAGATGAGCCTTCTCACGCTGTTGAGCGAGCAACGAACAAAAGCCATTAATCGAAGTTTCACCCGAGATTAAACTGTCTCTCTGCGTCTCCACGCCGCGGCCTCACAGTTATAAAACATTTATATGCGCGAGAGAAAGTGTAAAACATAATTACAGGGAGAGAAGCAACGGCAGTAAAAGAGTGCGGCCCCTCACAGAGGACTTTTCCAATTAATTGACTTTAATGCGGCATAATGTGGTGTTTTCTTCTCCCACTCTTCATAATGGCTGCCACCTGACTGCTGTACAGTCAATTAAAACATAATACAAATTGACTTAAGCAGCCGGCACTCAGTGATTAGGTTTCCTCAAGACAATTAGATTTGCGAGAGAAAGCAGAGAACGGTAATTCATGAATTTTTTTTTTCTCCATTTCCTGCTGTCACATTAATTTCCTTATATTTAATGGCATGTCACTTGTTGCGGCGAGTCGCTTACAGATGTTCATAATCGTCTAGGTGTCTTGATTGTCCTACGTGCATATGCACGAGAGGAGCTATTGTGTCTCTGCGGCTGCAAATGTGAAACGTCTCCGGCTGTGTGTCTCCACAACTGATGGGTGTAATAACCCCCGCGCTCATGTGCACGTCGCCACACAAATCTGCTCGGCTGGAATTTTGTCTGTATTATCCGTTAGGCATTGATTGAGTGTGGCAGTAAAAAAAAAAAAAGGAAAAAAAAAAAAAAGGCACTGAGAAAGACACAGGGATGTGGGATGATTGCCGGGTGGCTTCGCAGTGAGCCGAGGTAATTTCCCTCGCCGCCAACTCAACTCCGTCGTTTGTCAGCCGCCACTTGCGCCGCTGGCAGCTATTGTGCCAACAGCAGTCAATCACGGGGCTTATGAATCCGCAGCCGCAGTCAATCGCCCCCGCTTATGAATCCGAACAGCAGTCAATCGCTCATTGTGGGGGGAAATCCATTGACACATCTGGTTGTTCCAGCTGGTCACATGAATACCTAGCGGCGGGACATCCCGCAGGCAGCCAGTGATTAATCCCAAAACAAACAGCTTGCAGAAAAATGATGGCTGCGTTTGAGAAAATATTCCCTTTAAACCCAACTGTTCACACATTGACCAAATTTTGACGCTGTCCAAAAATCCCTTAACAACAAGTATCTTCACCAAATGTTGAACCACAGATCTATTTGCAATGTATAAATAAGATTGTTTCAGAATACTGAGAGAGTGTATTTATTACTTTAAACAACATTTTTTGTTAAGAAAAACAACATTTACTATCACAGGATATGTCCTACTTTATCTAAAATCTACGCCTCAAACAGCCATTATAAAAGTGTTGCTGGGGAGTTTATTATATAATCATTTATAATCACTACAAGCACTGTCCTAACTCGTATATCAAAACAAAATCCTAAAATGATTATGTAATTATAATCAATTCAAATAAACTATTATCTAATTCAAACTATAAACCAATAATTCATGTAACAAACCATAAAATACAAACCAAAGAAATTCTTGTTGCCCCCCGGGCAGTGTTTGCTCAGCTTGTTCCTGCTGATAACTCTAGATCAATCCTTCAACTAATTAAGGATCATTAAAGTCAAGCGGGATCTATAAATGTTTATTGTCAAAATGTGTTTAAGATGTGTTGGATAAAAAAGAAAAAAAATGCCCATAACTATGATCTATGATCTAGTTTAACCTATGAACTATAAATTAATTCAAGGTTAATGTCCATTTACAAACAAATTGCTAATGCTATTGTTTTCTCAGCTTGTGCATCTTGATAATTTTAGATCGAGATGTTCAATAATTAAAATCCCTTATCCAGTTTTTGACAGGTTTGTACAAACAACCTCATCACTGATGCATGTGCACACAGGACATTGATTAGGTTAAATGAAGAATGAAAATTATGGCAAATGTCTGATAACCAAAGTACATGAATCACTTTAACCAAGTTACATTATTTTACCTGAAAAGTTACACATCGGGCCTTTAAATGCCTTCCATATTGCCTACGTTGCATTTACATTTGTCTTGATGTCGTTAATGTTTTATATAAAGTACTTTGAATTGTCTTGGACCTTGTCTTAGAGGTAAGATGGCTACAACCACAGAAAAAACATGACTATTAGAATGGATGGGTGACCCACCATCCTGTGAGCAGGCTCTGTCCCTGCAGTGTCCAACAGTTTTTGAGTATGGTTAAAGATGTAGAAATGGAGGTGCTGATTGGGAAAGTGGTGCGTTCCAGGACCTGGGAAGCAGCAGCCTTCCCCACCTGTTACCTCCGTTCAGGCCTCCTGTCCCGCAGCCTGCCTCTGGAGGATAACATTGGTCTGGCCAGCTCCCTGCTGCAGCGGTTTGAGGTTAAATAGATTCCGCATATCCACTCTTTTATCATAACTGTCTGCCATTCTGTCAGAGCGGACCGCAAATGCAATTCCCCTAACCCCGGGGTAGACCTACCAAGGCATCTGTTACACTTAATAAAGTGCTGACCTGAATTTAACTCCACACTCTGCTGCTTATGTGGTCATAGAGACCGGGGATCCGGGGAGAGGGGGCTTCATTTTGTTTATGAGGGCTGTCTCAAATGTTTGCAAATTCATATGAAAGTACACAGGCTTGGATATGAAATATGGTTTTAACTACATTTTGTGTAGCAGTGTTACACAGATGCTGAATTAGAGGCGCGTTTGACCCAAGATTCAAATTAAACCCTATAAAGGCAAACAATATATCATAAGGAAATTAAGCTGTCATATTTTCCACTTGTCGCCAGGTGGTCTCATTTGTGTGGAGACAAAATCATCAAAACCTACTGACCTTTCTGGTGTTAATGAGAAAGAAAAAAAAAAACCCTGCTCGGAATGGACCATATGCAGCTGGATAGTGCAGAACACAAGACATAAAACTATGAGACCTGTTTGGCTCGACTGTCTCGATACTCCGTGTGTGTGTGTGTGTGTGTATGTGTGTGTGTGTGTGTGTGTGTGTGTGTGTGTATGTGTGTTCCATCTTTTCATAAGCACGAGTTGCTTTTTCTCATAGGTAAAGCTCAGGCGTAACAAAATTCACTTTTAAGCCAAAGACATGATGACAGTCAATGATCAATGTATACTGAAGCAAACCGGAGTCCCACCCTTAATAGACACACACCAATACCAAACACCCCCCGGGGAATCCTATTGGCCGAACGCCTTGGAACCACAGGAAGTACATACACTTAAACACAGGTCAGCAACTAATGCACAAATTTACATGTTCATGTTTAAATCCTCTGGTCCGGTAGAGCAACCATCCTGCATGTTTTAGAAATCTCCACACTCGTTCACACCAGATTTAAATTACTAACAAGCCTGTAACAAGCTTCAGGTACTTGATAACAAGTTGATAATTAGAGCGAGGTGTGTTGGAGTGGGGAAACGTGCACGTCGGTAGCTCTCCACGAGCAAGGTTGGTGACCCCTGCTCTAAACACATTTATGTTGATGTCCCAACTCAACAGACCTTAATTCTAACTGTTTTACTAATTAGGAACAATGTAGGTGTAATGTAATGTGCAAACTGCTCCATGCAAATCCTGTTAATAAAGTGAAATTATCACAAACAAAGTGCCGCCTGTTATTATTAAAGTTGTGAATAAACGTTAAATTGCCTTTAATGAAGTGACACAGCAAACTGTCAAGTTTGTGCAAATGAGTAGCCGGGTTAACAAAAAGGCAAGATGATAAGACAAATGTACAAAGCCACAGAGACTTAACCGTTTACTCCATCCTCCACCACATCCTGACTCTGCTGCAAAGTATCCACCTCCACTTTAGCTCCTCTTTAGGCATCCTGATGACAACCGGTATCTAATCCACTTTAATGTGTTTTTGTGTAATTTCTAACGTCTTGTGTCTAATTGTAATTCGCTCATTCACCAACGACCCCACCAACAACCTTCCACGACCTGTTTACCACTGCTAGCTTTTATTATATACAGTCTACATATCATGAAACACTCCAAATATAAGCATGTAAGCAGGTTTGTGTTTTAGGAATATACGCATATCCAGACCATTTCATTGATGGAGGGTACAATAAAGTCCCCTGTGGCCCCACTGAAATTTTCCACCTATGACTAAGACAATATTATCTGGTGCAAGTTGACAGCTGTTCCATTTAAAGAATGACTCTACTTTTCCCTGCAATTCTATGAAGTTTCTGGAATCTGCCTAGTCTGAGCTAGCAAGTCTCAAGTCTGACCTTGGTTAACATGGTAATGAGAAAGGTTTTCTATCCTACAACAAAACAGTGATGCGGGCCTGTGCCAGAATACAGAAAAGATGCTAATAGGATGATTGGCTTTGGATTTATAGTCTTGAACCCAGAGGCCAATTCGTAGCCCAGCTGGTGTTGAGATGGAGATGTTTTGTAGTGTAATACTAAATATGTTTCAAAGTATCTTTATTGTCCCCTTGGGGAAAAGTTTTATAGTTGAGGACATTTGAACTTATACGTGGACTTTCATTCTTGGTCTTTAGGAAGCTGTAGCTCTACTAAAATGATCTCATGCTCAGTGGTCCGAGATGTGACCTTTTATCCCAGAGTATTTTAGTACACATAGTTCAAATTTTTCATTCAAAACCTGTAAAAGGGAAGATTTAAGGCGTCACTAAGGTCGAATCTAAAGACTGTGACTGTGTGGCTGTGCGGTGTATAATTAAAGTCAAAAGGCTTATTTTAATTCATAAAATCCCCATTCATATTAATAATTAAATCAGCTGCAGTTTCACAGCTTTTATGGTTCATAGAGGGACAATAATTGTGGGGTCCATGGTGTTTATTCAGCATATTTCTGGTCATCACTGACAATGGTTTGCACGTCCTCTGTGCTACGGCTGACGATTAGCTTTAAGCCTGATCCCAGCATTTACCCTTCACGTGCTCTTGTCCTGCAAAGAAAGGTGTAGAGAAACCTGCTGAGGAGAAGGAGAATGAGGGCAAAGAGCTTCCACTCCCTCGTGTAGATTTACTGATCTGTCTCCACTTTATGTGGTCGAAATGGAAAAGAGAATTGGGCTATGTTTACAGCACCATAAACCTTTCTTTTAAACCCAAGGACTTGGCTACCCTGAAACTGTAGCATAGAACCCATAAAACAGAGCCTAACGCCGTCTTTTAAATCTGATGAAACATTTATCGATTCTTTTTTAGATCTTGCTTTATTTGCTCCTCGTCTCCCACCTCTGGGTTAATAGAAGGGAATCGGAAGAAAGCAGAGATACTGAGGTCGGTGAAGGTTTGCATGCCAAAAGCGTGGAACAAGAAATCTAAAAAAAAAAAAAGAAATGGTGCTACTGGCAGGAAGCAAGGCTGAGTTTGATGGCTTTATTTTGCTTAACATCTTTTTACACTCTAGCATTTAGGGTTTACACAGATATGGGATGTTATGTAAGTATCTACATGGATCAGATTAAAAAAAAAAAATGATTTAGTGGTATTCACCAGAACAGACTTGACAGAAAATGGGATATCAGATTAATAACTATGTTTTAATTAGTATATAATTATAAGAGTTAATGTTGTCTGACTGTCCATACACACCAAAAAAGGATTTCTTTTTTTATCATGTACATCTCAGTATCTCGTATCTGTCAATAAAAACAACAGAATAGAAAAACTGAAAACATACATTGAGTTCAGAGTTTTCCTCTTGAAACAGGTTTTAGAAAGTTCATCATATTCAAGAATCAAATGAGAAGAACTCAAAGTGAAGGAAATTGAATCGTATGTGAAATGGCAATCAGAAAATAAACTTTGAGCACACAGATTTTTTTTGATGAATATCAATAAGTTGTTTTAGAATAATTTTACTAGTTTATAAAGTAGTAAGTACAAGTTATTTAAACCTCAAAAGTGACAGAATTGCTGTATTATAAAAAGAGAACATTTTGTGATAAACATTTTTTTAACATCTATGTGTATCCGCAATGGCCCTGAAGTTCAGATCACAATGATAAATCAGAGAACACAACGCTAAGGAGAAAACACAACAGCATTAAGCAAACAGGAAAAGGTAGGGCCCCTCAGGCGACATGAATCATCACTAATTGGATGGAGGAAAGGTTAGAGCGGAGGGTTAGTCCTGAGCCAGCGCACAAACCCAGTATGAACTGAGCTGTATATTTCTGCCTATAGGCCACTAATGGGCTTCTTTGCCATGACCATATTACTCAGATAATGTCACTGTCCAGTTTTCACTATTGTTTGCTAGTTTCTGATGTGATTATGATGCCAATGTAGCCATGACATGCAAATTATTGTATTATCAATTATCTGTAAATTATCATGCATGGCTTTATGACATGCACGATGGACACTTCAAATTATGTCTGCCCACTGATTTGTGTTTTCTTTTTTGTTGTTTTTGTGTTTTCTTTTTTGCCATTATGTTTTCTGATTTGTTGTGTTTTCTCTTACATTGTTGTTTTTCCCGTTTTGCTGGTAATAATAACTTTATTTATTAAATCACTTTTCATACATAGTGCAAATTGCTTTACATGTTAACAATCATATTCCCAAAGTCCAAAGTCCCAACCCCAGCACACACACACACACACACACACACACACACACACACTTCCCCTTTACAGACAAACACCCACAGCCACCCACCCACCTACAGACCCCCAAAATGTTTCATTTTTTTCTTCTTTTTCCATGAATTTATGCGATTTTTGATACAAGAGTTAAACTATCGGGTACCAAGTGTTTAGGGTTACACCACATGGCAGTTTTGGCATTGTCCTTTATATACTGTACGTATATATAAGTGTGTGTGATTATGAGAGTTATAATCTCCTTTCTGTGTCTGTGTTGGTTTTCTTCCTCCCCCCACAGTCCAAAGACATGCTTAGGTTCTTTATCGACCATTGGTATGAGTGCGTGAGTGAATGGTGTGTGAAAATAAATGAACATCAGATTATGATAGACACACATCATTTGTTAGTAGGATCAATTCCTTGTTATTCTTGGGTATAACTCATGACATAAAAATAGATTATAGAATACCATGAAATAGAGGCATCTATGAAGAATCTGATGCTTGGTGTGATAATCTCATCATTATACCCCAGTTTGTGTCACCATGATGCATCTCTCATTCGCTGCCTCTTCCTATTTTTTGCAATTCTGCATGCACCGCATGCTGCCTATCACCCCCCTCTTATTCTGTCTAAATAGAAGAGGATACAAAATAGAGCCATCGGACAGGGTTTGTTATGAGCATGAGAGAGGCTGGATAGGGCTGTTAATTTCTGAATTTCTGAATGAGGTTTACTGCCTCAGACAATTTACATCCCCAGGTCTTCTTACCCTCGTTCAGATTTTATTGTCACATCTTCACAGATGTATATTTCACGCTGCAGACACTAATGGTAGAGCTGTGGCTGGAGTCCCCACAGCGAGCTGATGGGCAACTGCTGTTATCTTCTAATAGACCATTTGACTCATTTCCAAAAAACATCTATACGACAAATACAATATAAATCATTTCCTTAAAATGTGTGATTAGCAAATAAACACGTGTTATTCTCCCCATCACCTCTTGTTAAGCCTTTCACTTGGCACCATCCAACAACAACAATGAATATTCAGTTTCCCCAGCAGACTGACGGCCTCTTTCATTAAGTCTGAGTCATGTAATTTAGGTTTTAGTACCCAAGCCTGTCAAAGCGTAGGCAATTTTCTTGCTTGAGTCCCAGAGAAGGGACATGATGGAAGCAGTGGGAACCAATGGGATTTTGTGTGAATGGTGTTTTTTCCATGTCACATTGGGCCTCATGTAGCAACAGTCTCTTAAATTGCTTATATATTTTCTCTTAACTTGTGTGTTACGGCCCCCTAATTACCAAGTATTTAACCGGTAAATATATGCTAATAGTACTATATAGCAATAAATGGGTGAATACCGTGAAATTACAGCTGAAATACTAGGTCTAAGAATAGTGGAAGAATGGTAAAATCTCTTTCTTCTTGGTAATATCATGGAAATACGAGGAGAACAGGCATGGCTTTCTTTTACAGTATAGCTTCAGCTTACGTACTTTGTAAGTTGTCAGGTTTTACAAAGTCATAATTTAGAACTTACATGCTACAAGTTTGTATTCATTGTGTCAGAAAGTGAATAATATGCATTACCATTTATTTACTGGGTAAATTTATTAATCCAATGGTCATTACCCATTGTTATACATTCACTAGGTAAAAATATCTAGTGTTGAACACTTAATTTCTCTTAGTTTCTCTATGTTACTTACTATGATTGGCACTTATCCAGCAACATTTTATAATTACCATGTATTTAGTGGGGAAACACTGCGTATTTCAGATATAGTTTCTACTTATTACCTGTATTGTATTAGCAATGGTATTTACATATGACTGCATATATATCTTCTAGGTAAATACCTAGTATTTTAGCTGTAGTTTCACTGCATTTACCCATTCATTGCCATTGGTAATTACCAAATGATATACATATATTTACCACTGAAATACCCAGTGATTAGGTAACTGTAAAAGGAAGTTTTACCAGAAGAATAAAGAAGTGAACTCTTTTTGTACAAAACATTCTTGACATCAATATAAGTTCTCACTGATGAATCCCACTCAATCATGAATTGGAGGCCAATTGTTTGTTATTGACTTATAGAGTTATGCTCCCTAAACTCTATAAGGGCAGGTGATGTGCCGTGTGCAACTGCTATGACACATGGCTAAGAATTAATTGATAGATACCACCAAAATAAAGGGCTCAGAAAACTTTAGCAAAGTGATGTGTATGTTTGTTTGTTTTTTTGCTGGTCTGTCGTGTCTTTAATTTAAAAACTGAAAAAAACAATTACATTAAAATAGAATGATATAAACCAAACAAATCAAAGATGTGATTTTCTAGAACGTCAATAGGTGTTAGAGGAAAAATAAAAACACAGCAAGGCAGAAACATTAATGAAGCTGTTCATGCAGTGCAGAATAACTCAGTAACTGAACATGAAAGAAAATAGTGTTCACAGCCTCATCAGCTGCTGAAGGAGGAATTTGCATGTTCATGATGAAGATCTGCTATATAAATGCCATAAAATTAGCATCATCCATAGTCTTAACTGGGATCAATGGACCAAATATTTATATAGTGCAAAAATCCAATAATCCACTTATTATAACTCTAAGACGTAATCTAAATTCATTAAGGGATGGAAAAAAAAATCCAAACTTAGATGGCCCTGCGTAAAGGAATTTACCCTGTTCATCTGTTCAGCATACTGCATACCTCACTACCTTTTTAAGGTCATGCTACTGCATCTCAACAGGATTCAGGTCAGGAATTTGACTTGGCTGGACATTCTACTTCAGGATATTTGGTAGACAGTGGAATCCATTTTCCCATTGATAGGAGCAAGTCTTCCAGGTCCTGAAGGAGCTAAACAGTCCCAGACCCTCACACTACCACCACCATATTTGACTGTTGGTATGAGGTTCTTTTTCAGAAATGCAGCATTACTTTTTCACCAGATGTAATGGGACACAGACCTTCCAAAATATTCATCTCTTGTCTTGTCAGACCAGAGTATTTTCCTCAAAGGTTTTGGGGATCATCAAGATGTGTATTAGCAAAACAGAGATGAGCGTTAATCTTTTTGTTACCAATCAGTGGTTTTCATCTTGGAACTCTGCCATGCAGACATTTTTGCCTTTTTTTATTGCCCCGCAATGGAGGCTTGCAGTTCTTTGGATGTGGTTTTTGTTGGGGTCTTTTTCTGACCTCTTAGATGAGTCATTGCAGCGCTCTTGGGTAATTTTGGTTGGCTGGCTTTACCTAAGAAGGTTGTCACTCTTCCATTTTTTTTTCCACCATTTGTGGATAATGACTCTCACTGTGGTTCATGGTTTTAGAAATGGCTTGATAACATTTTTATACTGATAGTTCCCGATTACTTACTTTCTCCTTTATGTATGAATGTCTTTAGATCTCGACATAATGTTTAGCTTTTAATAATCGTTTGGTTTTCTCTTACCTAATGTGAATCATAGACATAAAAGAGTATTTAAAAATTAGGAACAAAATCATGGATAATAGCAAAAATAGGAGGAAATTCGCTCCTTAGTTATTTTTGGGAGGAAGAGTCATTCTCATTCAGCTCAGGCTGGAGATGTTGTGATCGAGACACTCACTTGCCTGAGTGTACTTCAGTGGACAATCCAGAGATGCTCTTTTCTATGTAGAACACGGCTACATATGTCTGTGTCGATTGTCTATGGCTTAGCTTTTGTTTAGGCTGTAACGAAGACTGCTTTGACTGCATTGATATCTTGGACTAGATAAATTTGTAGCAATACAAGAGTGGAAAGCAGGATATATAAATGTATTTTGTTTTTTTTTCGTTGTATATAGTGTATATTTCCATTCTTCTTAACCCAAGGATAGAAAGTTCATCAACAAAACTACTCAGTTGCTGTGAATCCTCCAGATAAATACCTGCTCTATTCAAACATAGACTCAATCAGACAATAAATAGACTTTGTACCAGGGGGCTGTCAGAGTAAAACCCCTTTAAAGTCTGGAGTAATTGATTCGGTCATTTGCTTTGTGCAGATGGGACAAGGCCAAAACTATTGTGTGCTGTAACCCTAAACACTTAGTACCAGACAGTTTCTCTTAAAAAGTTTTTTAAAAAATAAAAACAAATGCTATCAACTCGTTTTTTTTCTTCTAAGTTTATGAATCATATTAAATTCATCATTATTTTTTCGTTTCACCATTTGACATTTTGTGTCAAAAATTTGCACAAAATCATGATTTTTGGAAAAAAACAAAATAATACATGAATGGACTTTTAAATGACAAGAAACCAACTATTTTCAGAAACCAGATGAATGCTTTTAAAACTGTATTTTAAAACAATTTCTCATCTTGCCAACTATTGATTGCCACTGACCCACATACAGCTCTTTCAGGCCTGGATGAGTTCAGGGTTCTAGTACATGTGCGAAAGAAGTTTTTACCTCGGCCATGCCGGTTTACCTCCTGTTTCCCTCTTGAAAAGGTTGAATTGCACAATTACTTTGTATTTATTTGAATACATATTTCTGAGCATCAACAAAACTAACCTTTGACAGCTGTTTTTTTTCCAATGAGGATATCTTTTTTTTTAGCATAGTGTGAAATAATACCCAGTTTACGCCCAAATTGGAAGGAATCCTAATTGCTGGGGGCCTTTGTTAAATTTGTATAAGAAATGAAGGACATCATACTTGTGTGTCAGGTATAATCTTTGTTAATATTATATGGCTGTGACCTGTACTGGGTGAGTTTAAGAGGCTAAAAAATTGCTGCTAAGCTCCAAATGAGAATACAAAGGTCAAGTCGGAATATAGTTGAACAAATGTTTTGCTCTCTGGTGCACTCTGTTCTATTGTCACACGAAGCAATGTACACACCAGCTGAGCAACAGACACTCAGCAGATATTATATGTTGATATTGGTCATAAATGTTTCTGAAACTAAACTGATCTCTGTACATTTTGGTTGTCTTCATATTTTCATGGCACCACTGCTCAAGCTGTAAAAGGCCACATTTTTCCTCGATGGCGTTGATTGCCGGGGGGTTAATCGGTTTTAGTGGGTGTTCTCCATTTATGAGGCAGTGCCTTGACGTTGATTCATGATAATAAAGGTCCCACGAACATGCGATCCATCTACAGGGTTCGAATTCCCCGTTATGGAAGAAGCGTCCATAAATTATCTAAACTCACTTATCCTGTGTGGGAGATGTGAGCTTATCCCAGCGTTCACTGGGTGAGGAAGGCGGGCGCATCCTGGACAAATGGTGCAAATCATAGGGAGAGAGTAATGACAATACTAAAGAAGATCTGTGAGAAACCCGGAAAATTTTAAACAGCCATGATGGTGCTTTCAATCTCTAAGCCTTGGCCGTGGTCCCATCAGGACACACAGCTTCTGGTTTGAAGGCAAAGATATTCTGGTGATCCACACTGGAAAATCTAATTAAAAGTCTTGAAAGATGCTTATCTTACACAGACCTGAGACTAACCTGTCATACAGTAAGAGACCTGTACAGTGCTTTTTGTTTTGCGATTATCTTCATTGTCACCTACGTGTATTTTTTTTTTCACTCTAATGCATGCAAATGTGACAGCAATTCAAAATGAAGTAATATAATTTGTTCCAGAAAGGTTTATTGGGACATTAATTATTGTGTGCTGTATAAAATAAAGCTGTGTATATTGGGATGTTATTGTGATCACTCCCATAATAGACTCTAATGACACTGGGTATATTTTGGCATGGGGCTGTGAATGTGAAACTTAATTAACACACATGGAAATATCAAGAGAGGACGTGTGTGCATTGGACATAAACTCAAGATGACGTGCACTCCATGTGTTCATAGAACGTATACAAGCAGACTAATTGCTGAATAATCAACAACACACACACACAAACAACAGTTTTTCCTTTATGTTTTAAAGTCTGTGCAAAGATCTACAGGAGGAAACCAAGACATGTAAATGTAGGTAATTTCTATGGAGAATTGTGGTCGCCAGTGGATGAGTGATCAGTTCGTGACCCCATAACCTTCAGAACCACAATCACACCAACATTTCTACTTTTACTCACTACAAAGGCAAGAGTCAAGAGCCTAAATAGAAAAAAAAACACAAAGGTTTTGCCTCATCTGAAGTTTATATGAGACTTTAGTAGTCAAATAAAGTTTGTCAAATAAACAAGTGTGGATGATATGGGGAGCTACGTCACTCCCCTTGGAACCATAGCTTGATTATTGGAAACATTTTGGATAATAAAAGTACACATGTCAAAACAACATATCTTGTTTAGTCATTTGTAGATATTTTAATTGAACAAAAAAAATGTAGTTCAGGCACAGACAAGAATTACTGCATGGAACATAAAAAAACATATTGGAAGTATATTTGAATTATGTCGTGTACTTATCTAGCTCCATTTAGAGAGAGACTGTTGTGTCAACTACATTTTACAAAGTGATAATAAACATTGACGATGGAGTCATTCTCCATCTGCTGATGAAGAGTATGTGATCGAAGGTCCAGGAACAGCAACTAAATGGACCCTGAGATGAGATTGTTTAGTGTAGTGAACTTGATAATTAGATACAATAAATAAATTGTATTACACTATATTTTTATTGTAACTAAAACTATTGTATGGTATTTTGTGTTGATATTTGTTTTGCTTGTTTTATGTGCCTTGTAAACTTGATTTATATTCTGGGCATTTTATGATATTTCCTCTCGTGTCACCTTTAAATTTATATCCTTGCCCTACTGGTGGGGCTCTATATATAGCAAAAGTGGCCTCATAATACACAACTGTTGAAGGGAATGAACAATATTTAAACATCATATTGTTAATCTTATACTTGCCCTGTTTTTTACATCCTTTATCTTTGCGACGTCATTGAATTCTGTTCGGCCAATTAAGAATGTGAAAGGTTGGTACTGTCTCAGCTTGCAAAATGTCATTCTGTTGTCTGTTTGTTCAAATTAGCTTCTTAAATGTCATTATGGCTGTTTGCTTTCTCCATACTGCTTCAAATAAAATGTACCCTCAGAGAGTGAAAAGAAAAAAGTTTTTTTGTTTCTTCTTCTCCTTCAAGTAGAGACCTTATACAAGTATCATCCTTCTTAGGATAAAACCATTAAGCCGTCACCCACCACAGTCGCATGCAACATATACATGTACAAACGTACACACATTACTGCTTCTTACTTCATTTTCAGAATAAATATTGCTTGTATGTTCCACCTTTTAAAATCAGATTTTCAATAAGCTCAGAAAAAGTTGTTTGGCCAACTTTCAGCAGATAGAGTAAACGTGGAAACAGCCTTCTAGTGTCAAACCCTTTTATCCACAGTATTACTTCAACATTCAACTTTAGTTCATAGAATATATGGATTCATTAATTCAATATTTTAAGGATTTATCATTTTTAATTTATGAAAACTGTTCATGATATTCTAATGCTATGACATGCATCTGTATGTATTCACAATTAATTTAACTAATAGTACGTTCCATATGATTTAAAAAAAATAATAATAATAAACTGCGAAAACAAATACCTTTAAGAAACACCCAACTATTGCAGCACCAGTGGCAACAACAGGAAAAAATATGCATATACTAGTAATCACAGCAAAGCATGGAAATCAGAGCATATCCTTTTCTGGTTTGTAGCATAATGAACTATGACAAATGATTTATGTCCGGTGTTTATTTTACTATGGGAGGTAATTTGTTACACAGCAAACGCACAGACATCCTCTTTTGTAATTGAATCACATGAAATAATAAATATCCCACTACGTTTTCTCTAACTGTTTATCTTTGTTCCCCATTAATTTGTTTGCGGCGAGAAATTAATTATTCCATACATTATGCCTTTGATTAAAACTGGGTGATAATTTCACAAGACATTTCACTCAGGAAGTTTTTGAATTGTGACACAGCGGATGGAACTTTTTATATATAATTACACATATATGATTGGATTGGAGCTGCAAAAAAAGCGTGCTGATATTCGCTCTGCAGTTCTAGCTACTTTTTGAGAAACAGTAGGTTCAAGGTTTTTATTTGTCGTTACAGCCATATACACAGTATATAGTGAGACGAGACAGCGTTCCACCGAGAGCAATTGGTGATAAAAAAGAAAATAAAAAGTGCCTAAATGCACTGAACAGATTAAACACACAGTGTCTATACACAAACATACCTGCATACATACTTTATCTTACATACACACACACACACACACACACACACGCACACACACACTCACACACACACTCACACACACACTCACTCACTCACGCCCTCATCCTCACCCACCCATACATTATACATACATTATACATACATCCTCCACCCACACACTCAATTGTGTTGTAAGACATGAGTTAAAAACACAGTAAACAAACCCAAACAAAAGTGACTTTTTTGCAAACCCAGTAAACAAAAGTGACTTTTTTTGCAGAGCACTGTGGCTAGTGGTGTGGTTACACAGATTGCACAGACTGTCCTAATAAATATGATATTTCCCAGATTGCACAGACTGTCCTAATAAATATGAGGTAGATAGTGCTAGATAATGAAAGGTGATAACAAATATATATGATATGTAATATGATAAAAAGTGCATAAGGTGCAGTGTGCTGGTTGGACTGGTATGTAGACTACAGTCCAATAGACTACAGTCCAGTATTAGTTTGATGCACCAGTTTACAGCTTCAGGAACTGCAAGCCTGAAATGTTTTATGTCAACACAGTCTCTCACACACACACACACACACACACACACACAATTATTCCGTGCAGTATAATTAAAACATTTTATCAGACAAACTGGCTTCAACATTTTTGTGACAGCATCATTCATATGCAGTATAGCTTACTGTATTACCACAGATCTGGGAACTAGCCATCACTGCATTTAAATTACAAACATATAACATGTCAAATCCAGGTCATGCGAGGTGCAGTATTCCTATTGGGCTGCTTGAGGATTTCAAAACACAATGACATGGCAGCTTATTTTTCTGTGAATTTGTTATATTGCAGTTTCCCAAGATATGAACATTCATAGATATGAACAGATGACAGATGTCCCTAAATGTTCATAAAATGCTTTGCACACATCCGACTAGTTCTCCTTTCTGCTGCAAGTTAGTTTTTTGTTTGACTGTGGGATGAAGCCGGAGAACTCAGACACAGAGTGATGATGCACAGTCCACACAGAAGAGTCCCAGGCCATGGATTCAGACCTTTGACCTTCTTGCTGTGACCCACTGCTCTACATTGTCAATGTAGATCAGTTTCTTTATAAACTTTTGTTTGGGGAGCCTAAAAGATAAAAATAAACACTCTAATAAACACAAAAATAGTTAAAACACCCTTAATTTTCAGGGAAACCATAGCCAGACATCACACTCAACGGTTTAGTGATTAACCTCAGCCTTTAGCATAAATATACAGGCCCAAACCTCCCCACATACCACCTGCTGTTTGAATCACATTGTCTGATCATGCGTGAATGCAGCCTATGATTTTTAAATACATTTGCATGTATTCAGTGATTACAAACATGTAGTATAATATAACTATCAAATTTCATTTCATTACATTTCAACTTATTCATCTCAGGACTTCTTAATAAGAATATCATGAAGGCTTTGGGATTTTCCTTATCTGCAACCCTTAATCCTCAAATTGATAAATAATTAAATAAATTAAAAAAAAGTCACTTTATGTGTAACAAATATAATATATATATATATATATATATATATATATATATAATACTATATAATATATGAGTTTCACTTACTCAAATGAAATTCATTGAACTTTTTCATGATATTATAATTATTTGAGATGAACTTGTACTTATTGAATATTTGACAGACAATGTCAAGGATCTGAGTACTTCTTCAACCACTGGCTTCCTTCATTTTAAGCAAGGAGTAAGGCATGAATTTACTGAATGTTCTCTTATTTTAGATTGGCAACTGCAAAAGTGGAGCAGCCAACCTGACACTTGAGCTGTCAAAGCGACCAAGGTGCTATCAGAATGCATTGCACAGCATCCAGTCTATGCAGACAATGAACAGGAGGTGTTGACACCGTGGAAGAAGTGGATCTGCACCTTGACATTGAAGCTGCTGCTGCTGAATGCTCAGATGTGTTAGAGACCCTGTTCACTGAAACCTGCTGATTGATTACTTATCAATGTGTTTCAAGGCACTGCTGACATGTTCCACTATTAAACCAGGACCTCCATTATTTCCCTGATCTTATCCAAGCACTGCTAGTGCCTAGACGAAACCATAAAAAGTGTAGTAAACCTTTGCGTTGCAACTTGCCAAATACTTGGATATTTTATAACCGTATTGGTGGGGGGAAAAGGAATCCAGACACCAATAGGTTTCCTGCTGAATATATTTGCTGTTGTAATTCAGTAATTATATTAATATAATTACTGTGAGACAGGGTTAGATGTGTACAGAGGTACATTCTCAGAGGACCATGGATTCTGAAAAGATTTCATAGAAATCTAAGTGTTCAACATTTTGTCTTTGTTGTGGTTCAAAGGGCTAGTCATGTGTAAATCTTGGCTTGAATGGTGCTAGAATGATTCTCTCACAATGAGGATCATCCTCTGGTGGCCATGATTACCAGGATTTTTCAGATTGGCTGGATTCTTCAAAGGTTCAAAGGATCAGCCCGAGTTTATTAGTAGCTAATTCCCAGTGTAATTCAAAGCAAGTAATTCTTTTGGAAACCTTTTAAACTTTTCAAAAAACACTCATCTTCTCTTTGTTTTTTGCAGATATGGATTGGAACATATTACATCAGCACATTGAGCGGCGTTATAAAAGCTTTACATGCAGTTGTCACTCTGTAACCGATTTAACAGAATTGGATTAGACTCCTCTGTTGATAGTATGAGATCTTATCAGCTGCTGTACAACATCACTCTGTGAGCTCTTCTGTGATTACTTTAACGCTATCAAAGCCCTGCTCCTTTTGAACACAGTCTTAATTAGTACAACTTTAATTAAGGACTGTTTTTTTCAGCACTGACTGACTGTTTATGTGTGGACGTCCACTTCGCTTCATGACTGTAAATTTCAAAGCGAGGACATCAGCGTTGGGAGACCCCTGCAGAGCATGGCGGGCTGCCTGCTGGAAATGATTATATGCACTCATGATTGACAGCGTGTGCAGCAGCTTGAGCTATCTTTTCGGTCAGATGACTGTGAACACGAGTCGGGATTGGCTGTCAAGGATTCCAGAAAGGCCTGTGATGGTTGCTTCACATATTTGCTGGAGGGGCAAAAAATCTCATTAAAAATGACAGAGATTATTAAAGAGTTTTCAACATGCACTGTGATACTAAACATCATTAATCTGTAGCCTGTCTCCTCCCCATCAGCAGTCAGGATAAGCAAACACCATGGGACTAGAGAACACTTTTCTTTTTTTAATGTGGATCAATAAGGAAAATTGCAGAACTGACTGTATTTTTTTTCTCTTTTTTCAGAGTAATGCCAAAAGTTTTGGAGAACAGCAGAGGCATAGAGAAAAAAACATATATACATTATTATGAGAAGACAGGGTTACATGTGGATAGAGGTCCACCCCAGAGGACCATAGATATTGAGAATGGTTAATGGAATGGTAATCACACTATTCAACATTTGAGCTGGGTGGTGCTGGAAGTAATTCTGCACATTAAGGGTCATCCTCTGGTGGCCATGATTTACCATTTGTCAGATTGGCTAGATTCTTGCCTTTTACAACTCCATATTTTAATAAGTGGATCAGTTCATTCTTGGTTTGGCTCTGTACACGATCCCAACAATAACACCAAAATGCATTTATACGGACATGCAGTCTGCATTTGTAAGGAGTTTTCTGTGATGAATGCAGGTCGGAAGTGTTCCAAAACAAATGAAATGTTGGTGCTTAGTAAACTTTCTGTCATGCTATAATCTCATTATATTAACCAATCATGACAATATAGTGGTATATCACATTTGATAAGCAGACGTTGTCAGTCATTCACAGTGCTATGATTATGTTCTCTTATCCATGTTGTACTTTTGGCAATAAAAAATAAATAAATAAATAAATCAGGACCAAATAAGTCTCACATACTGCCTGAGCTCAGGAATTAAAGCCTTAATCTTTTTGCTTTAAGGAAACTGATAATTACATGACACACACTCACACACTCACACACACAAGCACACAAACTATGAAAAGCCTGTAAGTTTCTCACACCTAACTGAACTTGACTTTCTGTGACTTTCTTGTGCACAGTGATGCTCATGCAGCAGTTCTTGACGTCTTTCTCTCTGCCCATCAGTTCACCTTATCGGGTGCCTTTCTTTTTTTGTTCTATCCCCCTGGTTGCCAGGAGGGACGTCTTTATTAAAATTGATGGCAGTGTTTGCTCAGGGGTGGGTGGGACTCCGTCTTGTGGAACTGAATGGTTATTCCCGGCCGCTGTTGACTTATAGCCGGCTGCCTTGGTAATTAGGCTGGGTAATGGCCTGCTGTGAGAGACCGGGGTGCTATCACAGCGAGATACTGCAGCAGCACGTCACAGCGTACAGGTGTCAGCAGCAGAGACAATAGCAGAGGTCAGAACACGTGTAGACGGCAGTGTTATGAAGGAGGGTGCAGCTCCATGCAACAACTGCTGGGTGGTACTGCAGCTCAGCAAAGGAGTGTGAAGCTAAGTGAACTGTATGTGTGTGTGTGTGTGTGTGTGTGTTGACGGCAGTTTGGCTGCATTTGTCCAGGCATAGTGAACCAGCCAGGATTTTATTATTGTTATTTTTAAAATATTTCTAAAGAATAATTGAGGATGATTACAGTTGTGATTTTTCCCATTCTGTATATTTAATGTACGAGAACCTTCCATTTAAATCGTTATCGCTTTTAAACAATTTACTCCATTAATGCTACTGTAATTATTAAGAAATATATTTAGTTATTTATTTTTATTATATTATTGGATTATCATTTTTGATGCACTGAATTGCAAGTAAAGATATGGCTAATTTTACAGCTGGGTGGTGGAATCTATACATTGCAATATCATTTATTTGTGTTTATTCTAAAACTGCAATACTCTGATAGACTAAAATTTAAATGTAGTGGAGTTGAAAAATAAAGCAGCATGACATTAAATTATTAAATGAAGTACATGTAATAATAATTGTATAACATGTATTCATTTTTTATGTTTATATATAATAGACTACAGTATTTGTTTCACCTTTCATATATAAATGTAGATCAAAGAGCTTTAGAGTAACCATGAAATAGACATTAAAACTAAAACAACTTGTTAATGTTTAACATTACTGTCACAGCCTCAGCTCTGACTCTGTGAGTTTGTGTGTTTTTTCCCTGTCTGTTCTCTCCCTGGTGTTTGCTCCTCCCTTCCTTGTTTTTAAGTAGAGGCGGGCCACCTTTGTGTTCCACTTCCGCCTCGTCTTCCCATTTAACCAGATACACAGGCTCATCTGAGGGTAGTGGGACCCAGGTGAGCCACGCACAATTCCTGACAGCCTATAACCCCTCTTCTGGTGGACTCCAACACTGGTGAGAGCTTCATCTCCTCTCAATCCACTTCATCCCAAACTCTGAGCCACGGAGATTTAACACTCTGGACGGCAGACTCCTTGCCCACATCCCTGATCACCTCTGGCAACCACCGGGAGTTGATGCAATTCCTGGTGATTTCTTCACCTCATACCCCTGTGGTCCCAGGCCTACCCTGGTTAAAATTACACAAACCACACATTGACTGGTGAAAGGAGCGGTGATCGGCTGAAGTGTCACCAGCCACACCAACTGCCTCCAGTCAATGCTGTCTCCCCAGACTTCAGACCTTTCCAACATCCCTGAAATTTACTACAACCTCAAAGCCGTTTTCTCCAAACAGCGTGCCCTTTCCCTGCCACCATCTTGCCCCTACGACTGCAGCATTGACCACCTGCCCAAGGCCTCTCTCCCGACCAGGTCCACTCTACAATCTGTTGTGACTGGAGAGGGAGGCCATGGAGAAATACATCCAGGTGTCATTGGCCACTGGAATCATCCGTCCCTCCTCGTCATTTGTTGGGGCCGGTTTCTTTTTAGTGGAGAAAAAGATAAGTCTCTCCACCCATATATAGATTACCAAAGCCTCAGTGCCATAACATTAAAAAACAAATATCCGCTGCCATTATTAGACTTCGTCTTCTCTTCCCTTCACCAGGCCGCAGTGTTCTCCAAGTTGGACCTCCGCAATGCCTACCATCTGGTACAGATCTAAGAGGGCGACTAGAGGAAGATGGCGTTCAACATCCCCCTTGGCCACTTCAAATACAGGATCATGCCGTTCAGTCTTAAAAACGCCCCAGAAGTGTTCCAGGCACTGTTAACAATGTGCTCCAGGCTGAACAGATTTGTCTTTTTTTATTTAAAAGGCAACATGGTGTACTCCTAGGACCCGGCCTAACATTGCCAGCAAGGCAGTTTTATTCTGAAGGTAACTATTGTTCACCAGTTCTCGAAGGCTGTTCACTTCGTCCCCCTGACAGTAACCGCTCCCCGGCTCCAGCCTACCTTTCTGGGCAGAAGGTGTGGCTCTCGACTAAGGACCTGCCCCTGCAGGTTGACTCCAAAAAAGTGTTCCCCGGTATATACTCCCCTTCCCTGTAGACAAGGTCATTTGTCCCACAGCTGTCCACCTCAAGCTGCCCACCTTCCCCAAGGTTGTTGCTTCAGTGTTGGTAATGTATGGCTACCTTGATCTTTCCCGTACCAGTTTCTTATCGCTCTGCACCAATTCTATCTGCTCCACTGGACTTGGCCTTGCCTCTGCCTCTGTCGCCTTCTGCATTCTGGTTCTGCTCTGTTCCTCCTGTACCAGACCCGGCACTATGTCTCCTGTTGTCTACTCCCTGCCCCCCAGGGTTAATTGTTTTATAATTTATAAAGCGGTTTCCACCTAATTCTACTTTACAAATGCTTTGTAATGGCTTCAAAGTAATTCGAATTTAAAACATGTTTGAAAAAAAATAATATGGCTTCATGCCATGTGCTGTAATAAGTCTTGAATTTTCCTGGAGAAAAAAAAAGTGATTCATTTAACATTAATATTCATTTCCAGTCTTTCACAAACAAATATGCACTCAGCGACATAGTGAACTTGACATAATTAGTTTGGGGTGACTCACTGGCTGTGTGTCAGAGAAGGCACAAATCTCTCCAAAATAGAGACAAAAACAAAAGATTCCTTCATATAATAGAGTGAATCATCATTTTGATGAACAATGTTTTGTTGAGTAAAAATCCAATAAGAGCTTGGCAAGTGTGTGACACTTTGTGATTCTTTCAATGTCATCTCGCCACTGCCAAAAAAGCTAAACCTGCCATTATGTGTGAACTGCTCCATAAACTCTGAGGCCTTTGTCTCTAGCAGGCAAACAACATGTATTATACTGTTGAAACTGCTGAGAGAACATATATTGTGCCAGTAATCAATAGCTCTAAATTTCACCACATCCATATCATGTCAAGTAATGCTACAGAATATTATTCATTTACAGTAGATCCTGTCCACAACAAAATGCCAAAGTAATAGCAGCATACTATCTTCTCCTTTTTTAGGTTAGCAGTTATTTTAATTATTGATTCATTTAAGTTTAGGCTGCAGCAGTCCCCTCACTCTGATTATCATCTTATATTTGTTCTTAGTTACTATTGTTTCTATTTCTTATGTCAAGATTCAGGGTCGTACATTCAGGACAGTATATATTCCCAGGATCCTATGTGCATTCATTCTTCATCCTTTATTGACTTCATGAGTCATAAGAAAGCCTTTTGTTTAACTGTTCATCATAGCATATATAGCAAATATTGTGCTGATGCATTCGGTAGCTGAGACATTCTACTATAAAAACAAATGCGAACCAATGAGTCCGTGGGTCACCAAAGTCAGTATGATCCATCATCTGGGGACCATGAATGAATGAAAAGAAATCTTTCAGGCCTCCAACCACTAGTGGAGATATTTCAATATGGACCAAACACGGGTCTGCAGTATTTGAGGTAAGCGCACTACCCCTACACACCACAGCAAACCTATATGATTTTAAGTTTCAATGATAATATATTAATGATGTTTTGACTATCCTTCTGAAAAAAATCACCAAAAAGTATAGAAATATCCAAACATATTAACAAAAAAAGGAAACCCCCAATTGTGCTATGAGCAACCTATATTGAAAACTTGAGGTTGATCCGACAAAGAGATATTCGAACCACAAGTACACAAACTGACAAACGTGTACTGTTTTATAAATAGATAGCTTGTATTGGCTGCTGTATATGTGGCTTTTATGGGGTTTGTGGTTGGTGCAGAACATTCACTATAATAAGACACCAGAGGCAGTATACAGGACTATATTTTGATATGGACATAACCCCACTTAGCTTGAACTCATGGCTGAATACTGCTCTCATCAAAAGAGTGTCAGCCTGGTGCTAATGTCTAATTGGTTTACTGTGGGCTTTAGGTCACAATAATTGACCTCACACCAAGTCACTCTCACAAAGCGGCGACTTCCAGCTTCATTAGTTCTCCCTCAGAAGCACAAAGGGGACAACTTTTCCTGACCTAGAACAGAATTGGCTGCTTGATTCATACAAATTGATGTTTGGCTCACTGTCTGTTTCATGGCCCCTCACTTGCCCGCATCACTTTGATCATATTTCAAAGCAGCACGCCTATTGCATGAAGGGATGAGTCAACTCTTTCACACAGCCACCGGGAATCAGCAAAGCAGGGGGGCACATGGAGGGGACTGTGGAAAGCTGAAGGCTGGTGACTCTACCTGTCTACTGCCAGCAACATTGCACTCATCAGAGAGCAGATGCCAATTATTGTGCAGCAATAGCTGCAGTAGTCTGATTGAGCCCCAGAGTGACAAATACACGCATGTCTCAAACATGTATTGCTGCTGCACAGCTGCCGAGGGCTGCTGTGTGGTGTGGCAACTTTATGGAGGTTTTATGTTTTTATATAATAACTAACGATAGACAGGCTGACATGCATGTGGGTGCGTAAAAATGCACTTTATCTAATTAGAAGCATTAAAAGGATTTTATTCTGAGATATTAGAATAACAGCAGTGGCAATCATATTTTATATATAATAATAATAATATATCATATTGCTGAACTCCACAGTGGTTTAAAGTGTTATCTTTCCACAAGTAATTGAAGTAGAAACTTGTACTTCAGGATGTATTAGTAGACTGTGTCATAGGGAACTACATGTTATATTACAGCCGAGCGTCAGCCTGAATATCAGGCTGCAACACATGTCTGTTTAAGCAGAAAACAGCATGTCAGGAAATTCACTAAAACTGTAGTGGAGAGTCACAATTGCACAGGCTTGTCAAGTGGCAATTTTGGTTCACTTTTATTCTTGTTTTGGCTTATTGACAAAATGAGTCTATGAGCATGAATTCTGTGTCATGAGGATGCACACATTTTGAACTGCTTTGTGGTTCCCACTTTCTTTTGTTTGTATGTTGTCGGTTTGCCAAGGACTGTTTGATGATTATTGCACTGAACCCAGCGAAGGACTCAAAATGCAGGTTTCAGGAAGCAATGAGATATTTAAAGTCTTTTTATACTCACAAAAAAATAATAAAACTCAAAACCCCCAAAACTCATTGATTCCAAACTGCAGGCTGTCTTAAGACAAGACTGGCAGCGAAGCACACAGACTAAATACTCCAGGGGGAGGGGAGACAACGAGACACACATGCCACACATTAGGTAATCACACAGGTGGACAGGAGGCAAAAACACCTGCAATGAGACGAAGGGTCAAAAAAAAGAAACAGGAAAAAAAAGACAAGAAACATAAGGAAGGACAAAGTAGAAATGAACAATGATGACAATGATGACTTGTAACATTCACTTCAACCAATTATCTGTAGTTTGTTGGCCACAGGAGCAGACAGGACCATGTTGTTTATATATTTCCAATTTTAGAGAAATGTGGTTTTCAGACTTTTTCCACATCAAAGATCCCCAAACTTAAATTAAACTACAGCATCCCATCTAACATCATTTTTGCCTTTAGGTTTTTCTACAGAAAGTAGATGCAACGTAGCCAAAATACTCCTGTCATTATGTTACTTGTAGATGGATTTATACTAAAAAATAATGTATTCACCTTTTTGCACAAAACCATATTGAGAATGAGGGAAAATATTAAAAGATAGTATTTATTAGGATGATAAATTTATTATGAAATGAAGGCCAAAGAGAATAGGTGAGCGTTTAGCAGAGACTTAAAGACTTTTAAAGTTATGGAAAAATTCCAAGAAAGTCTCTCTCAACTCTACAACTTTTGATAAGATGTGGCATCTATTTTTACTGTATGTGTCAAGAATGTCCTAACAGCAATAGTAATGCTTCACCCATATTCTTTCCTGTCAACATAACTTCATGTTTCATTTTTCATAATGTCAGGTACTTTCAATATATCACTGTATGTATTGTTTCCGAGACGCTTTTCTCTGTCTTTCTCATGTTTATTTTTACATTGCAAGTGTTTGGTTTATTTATTTATTTTATTTATTGTTGTACCTATTTAAAGTTGTATCTAACTGTATCTCAATGCGCCTACTCTCCTGTTTTATAAATTGAAAATTCATGAATAAAATGAAAAAAGACCTTTAAGCTCTGGGTACATTTAATCTATAAAGGTAAGCTAATCTACTGGGAGCAGCTACCTCAAAGGCTCATTTGCTTAGATTTAAAACATCAAGGAAGATCAGTTACCTAGCACACAGACAATAACTTGTCTGTATAACCAGGGCCATCAAACTTAGGTCCTGGAGGGCTGTGTGGGTGCAGGTTTTTGCTCCAACCAGGCAGTAACACACCTGACTCTAGTAATCAGCAAGAGCTCTAATGGTTGATTAGTAGAATCAGGTGTGTTACTGCCTGGTTGGAACAAAAACCTGCACCCACTCGGCCCTCCAGGACCTGAGTTTGACACATGTGACGTAGACTGAGAAGTTATGAATGCACACATAACCATAAGAAAGAATATACTTCTGGAAAATGGAGTCCACGGTAGCATATAACAAAGGGGGCCCAAAACAGAGCCTTGGGGTACCCCATAAGTAAAAGGGGCCTTAACCAAGGAGTAATCCTCCAGGATGAAGAGAAATTTCTTTAAATCAAGTAGGATTGAAATCAGTTTAAGGCAGCATCTTAATGCTTGCACACTGTTATAGGCAAGAAAAAATCCCATGATCCACAGTGTTGAAAGTGGTGGTTAGATCTTAAACACCAGAACAATGATAGACTCCCCAAAATCAGTACTAAGGAAAACATCACTAGGAACTTTTACAAGAATGGTTGCAATGCTCTAATACGATTTAAAATCAGACAAAAACTTTTCATAATAATTACTATCAATTAAAAAGGATTTCAACTGAGTAGAAATGACTTCTTGTAATATTTTAGACTCTGCAAGGCAGTTTGGAGATTAAGTTTAAAAAGAGAGAGAACAGCGGAGTCAAGAATTAGCTTCTTGAGAGGCTTTTTAGAGACAGCACTACAGAATGTTTAAAGGTGACTGGGACACACCCTGAAATAAGACACAAGTATTTATATGTATTTATCAAAGTAGAAATATATGAGCCAACTCAATCAAAAACCTCTTTTAGATGGAAGGAACACTATCTGAAGGGCAGTTTGTAGGCAGCAGGTGGTGAAATGTGGCACATAGTGAAAAAAAAGTAACAGGCTCAAATTGGTCAAATACAGCTGGGCACATCGGGGGGAGTAGTCAAGGCAAAGACCTTAGAGCAGCAACCTTATCAGCAAAGAATTTAAGAAAATTTCCACTAGGAGTGAGCTTTGGGACAAGCTGTGCCTCGGGTTAACTGGCAAATCAAAAACAATAAATAGAACCTGAGGCATATGAATGTTTTTCACTAAAAGACAAAGCTCAGAAAGCCCCCAGGTTTTGCAGTGTTTACAGCTGTTTGATACTTCAGACAGTCCTGCAGAATGCCAAAGAGGACATGCAGTCTGTCCTTTATCTTTGCTCTCAGCTCGCCTACATGAGTGTCTGAGAGTGTGAGCAGAGTAAAGCAGCCATGGCTCGAAAGTGCCCTTACTGTGTATTTTTGCATGTAGAGGATTGAAGAGGGTAGCAACCTCAATGGCACTATGAGCAGTCCATCCATCGGTTGGCGAAAAAAGCACAGGATAATTACAAACAGTGGAAAACAATTATGGAGTATTTGAGTGTTTAGTTGCACAGAGGCAGCGGGTAGGACATGTGAAATTATAAAATCACTGATGGGAATTTCACGAACATGTAGACCATTGGACAGCACAAGGTTCAAAGTGGCAAACGTTGCTTTCTGCACTTCTTCCCCATCGTGAACATGGATATACCACCAAGGCCATTGTGCGTTATGTGGTTGGTGCAACCCATGGTAGGAATTTTCTTATATGAATTGTTTTTGTGTAATCTCCTCATTGAAAACAACCAAAAAATAATAATAATAACTGTTTAGTATCTAATAGAATGTATACAATCACCCCTTACATTTGACAAGCCAGTTATGAATACACAAATTTGTACTTGTTCACTGTGGGTCTTGTTGTGATTTAAAAGCATAGTAACAATTATTTTAATTATTCATGACTCTACTTTATTTGTTTAACCTTTATTTAACCAGGAAAAGGTCTCATTGAGATTAAAAATGCATTTTACAAGAGCCTCTTGGCTTAGACATGCAGCAGCACAATCAACAGTGAGGCACACATAATAATGCTCAATAATAATAACAGAAAGACATAACTTTATAAATATAATACAAAAAACACTATCTACACTATATATATATATATATATATATATATATATATATATATATATATATATATATATATATATTTCTGAGCATGTGAGAGGTACTGTACATGCTCATGGAGACTTTTTTTTCATTGAATAAGTAAATAAAAAAACATTGGAACTCAGTTGTCAAGGAGAAGAGGCACACACTAATTCTGGGTTATGTGCCTACATTTTCATCTGTTCAAGTTGTTTTTTTTCCGCTGTCACCAATAGTATATATGTTAAACATATTTTGCTGTTATTCCAGTACCCTCGTGCTTACAATTCTGCCACTATGACTATTCATAGTAATAATCATAATAAATAAATACTTTTCTTCCAATTCCGTGGGGAAGTTGGACTCACCATTGGGAGCATGTCGGGCCATTCTGTCCCTGCTTTAGGTGAAATCTTTTCCAAGACCTGCAGCGACTTTAATGACATTCATGAGGCTTACCTCCACTTTGCTGACAGCTAACGGGCCTGTCAGCCAATCACAGAGGCCATTCCGCTGGAAATCACTTTGAATTCTCCTTTGCAATGGAAATTAGACTTTGAGCAGAACGGAAAGTCACCTACCTCCATAAAAAGAAAAAAAAATGCTTTCAGGGGGAAATAGGAGCTATCATCAAATCAGTGTTTGCTTCATCCCTTCAAGGTTTTTTTTTTCCTTTTTTTTTTTTTACGAGAGTGTGAAATTGTTGATGACAAATCCTGTTTCTTTGTGTGGTGGTAAGAAAAGGCTTGCTCTTTGCAATCGCACTTCTGCAGTTAGTGGGGGCAAAGAGCTGGGAGGGGCAGCGGTGGGAAAAGGTACTAGCCAAAGGATTTACAGTTCAGTAAAAGACAGGCTGCTTCAAAAGCGAAGCAGTGCCTTTGTCAGAGAGTAATTTCATTTCATGAATAAGCGCTTGACTGCTTACAGTGACAGCCTAGTCCTCATCCTGTCTGCCCTGGCATCGCTCCTCTCCACCAACAATGACAGAATGTCATTCCTGCTTCCAAAAAGCACAGACCAGGAGGACGGAGGCTTATGTGCAACAACACTAAAGTCTGTGCCACCCTGACGGATGTTGAAAATAAAATGTGGGGAAAGGAGATCATTTTGACACAGAGGCATGGAGGAAGTTTGTGGAGGTTAGGGTTCACTGTAGGGCATCAAATGGGGCCTTGTGATCAAGAAAAAAAAACTTGAACAGCTCGGCTCACATGCAAGTAAGGTTAAAACACACACAGCACAGAAGCTTTACTTCAGAGAAACATCAGGATATTTACTTTTAGAGGTGAATATCATACTTTTTACTCTGCTCCACTTGTATTACCACTATTTCAGGTTTATATCACCAAAAGATAAACACAAATTGTTAGTTATATGGGATCGTTGGTGTCTCTGAGGCCCCAAGCAGCTGCTTGATTTACACTGCGGAACATATGATCAGTTTATAATGCTTTATGATATAGTTAAATTGTCTTTACAGGTACTGGATTCAATATTAAAAAGAAAAAAAAAGTATAAATAATAGAACATCATGAAATTGCTCCTATTGTACATCTTTTGATATATTTTTCTTGAACATAAGTATTTTTTATGTGCAGGAATATTTTATAGTGCAGTACAATATTACAATATCTTCACTTTGGTAGATGATCTGAATACTTCTTTTTACCACCTATATCTACCACCTATAACTCTGAAGTGGAGACTCTGATCAATGAATGGAAGCCAAAAGTTATGAATAATGGGTAAATGAAGGAAAGTAGTCTCATTCATCACGCTTTTACAAAGCTTCTCTACCCAATGTTCCTTTTTTCCATAAAAGTATTTTCTACTTTCTATTGTCAAACTGATATACATGAGTGTGTATGAGTTACTACATCA
Organism: Eupleurogrammus muticus; assembly: GCA_036785175.1. NCBI lineage: Eukaryota > Metazoa > Chordata > Actinopteri > Scombriformes > Trichiuridae > Eupleurogrammus > Eupleurogrammus muticus. Next base: position 16,261,691 of record JAYKQN010000018.1, on the reverse strand, counting down.
AGCTTATAAATTTCACACAGTCCTGAACATATACACACCAGTTCCATTTTTCAAGTAAATAATCTCCTGCTGGCCAAACAGTGCTGGCTTTTGTGTTTGCAGAGGCAATAACAGCAGTTTGTGTGGAATAACTATGACAACCTAGTAATAGGCAAATCTCAGTGTACGTTACACTATTCATTATTAAAGGGGTCTTATTTTGCTGTTTTTACTGCTTAACATCTTCTATTAAAGATATAGAAGAAGACCAAGACACTAATACACTACATCATATAGCATACATATATAACATAGCACTGTCTACTCTTGTGTAAAAATCCTATGATGTTGGAATATACAAAGAACTATGATAATCTAACGCTAACCTAACTTACAGATGCTGTTAGTGCAGCAGCTTCACCTGAACACAGTTGCATCATAGTTATGTCTTATTAATATATTTAATATTAATAATTCTTTACCTCATCTACTATTACTCTGTATATACCCTGTCTTAGCCAGAAATCACAAACAACTTATTGGGAAAAAAATCAGGTTTGCAGAGTCAGCTCCCCATTTTATCTCACTTATATATAAAGCTTTATGATGTTTTTTTTTTTTTCATTTTTTTCACTGTTTTGGTCTGTCTAAATTGACTTACACTCATTGCTTATATGGCATGCTGCAAAATACTTTGTCCTTTGTATTGAAGTGCTATAGATATAAAAGTTATTATAATAATATTACCAATATAGAATTTCTGTGTGCCCTTGACTATCTGGCAGAAAGAAACTCTTATCATGCACCTGCCTAGCAAAGTCCTCTCATCTTAAACAGACAGATAGATAAACTGTTCCAATATGACGACACTCTGACCTACATCCACTGTGGCAGATGACCAGAACTGACCAAAAGTAACATTTGGTCCATTACTTTTAAACCCATCTTGAAAATTTCCTTCTTAAATCTGGGTAGATTTTATGATCTTTTTTTTTTTTTTAAGTGGTACTCAGAACCACTAATGTTGATTTAACACTTTGAGTTTCCTTTGGTCCACTATTAGCGTAGCCATTGTGTGCTGTACGACATATTACAGTTATTTCTCCCAGACTGTCCTGAGCAAATGTACAATTGGTGATGAAAACAGACATGTTAATGTACAAAAGCATTGGGGCTGGAGCTAAGAGGGACACAGTGTAAAATGTTTCAGGGCTGGATCTAACTAGGAGTGACAGGAACCTGTTTTTAAAGAGGCGGGAGGGCTGATGCATTATGTATAAGAGCCCTGTGTTCCACTAGTCACGCCGCTCCACTTTGCAGCATGCACAACTATAACTCCTCTACTACCACTACTACCAACCCAATAAACATATTTCCTCAGTCCCTTTTCTGTGCTATAGTGATGCTAATGTGAGCGGAGTTACATTTTTATATGAATATCTGTTTTAAATTATAATTCTTTAAATAGAAGACCTGCATGAGTGCAGTTGCCCACATGTATTAGTTTGATCATATTCAATAATGAAAAAAAGAAAATCCAAATTGCCTTCTCACTTTTACTGCTCATATGTTTTTAGACGGTGACACTTTTGTTTTTTTGATACTTTGATAATTGTCAGAGATCAAACTTGGACTTGTATAAGACAACAACCTCTAACTAAATTCATTTTTTGCTTACAGCAGACAGCGGAAGCCTCGGTAGCACAGCTTCATGCAGCGTTGCTTGGATTAACGATGAGTTGTGGGTGTATTATCATTATTTCAAAATCCATCATTTCATTTCTCTGTGTCACAGCATTGTTCTCACCGGGTCCCTCTGGCCATTTCATTTTTCCCCATTGTTGGCAGGATCCGTCTTTTCACACATGTTAAGCATGTTGGATGGGGGAAGTGAGTCTTTGGCCACACTGAAGGCTCTAAGTGCAGACAAGGTGCAAAGCAGGGAATAGGAACTTTCATTCGTCATTTCCGTGAGAAATAACACAGGTGACATGTGTGGTACACACTAGATGATGACCTGGGGGTGGACTACTTCAGGAAAGCTGTATGAAAAGATTTTAAATAACTACTCTGTTGTGCACAAGGAATCACCTTCCCAGCTAAAGAATCCGCAGAGACCAAAGTCCTGACAAAGAAACAGACAGTAAAAACTAAAATGTGCAGAGTTGAGCCTACCACCCAGACACAACCTACATGCCCACCAGCACCTCCACCTGCCCAAGACAAGCAGGTACAATGGGAATCATTCGAAACTCAGCAGGACCTGAAGAATCAGCTGTTACTTGGGAGGTCTCTCACTTGACTAGTAACCCTAGATGCAGACAGAAATCAGTAGCCTCTCTCTGGTGGCTGCAGATTCTACCGTATGACCCACAACCAGCTAGCGGGGTCTGTACTGAAACGTACACCTCGTTGAACACCTGGAACATCTGGGGTCACTTCAAATGGGATCCCCAGGGTAAGCTAGTCTGTGGGCAAGCAGGTCACACTTACTGTTTTGCTGCCACAATTACTGTGGGGGTTGTAGGTTGGGGGAACCAATAGGGGAGAAGCAGCGTCCCTGTGCCTGCAATCATAAAAATGGTATACCTTCGTTCCACCTGCCAGTGTCTTAGGGGAATCAAAAAGACCTTTGTGTCGGCGAAGGATTTTCTCACAACACAGCTTCTTGTTCCCTGTGTGGCATTCCAAGATGGCAATTCAAAACTAATCAAGTGTAATCCCCTCTCATTCTTCACATCATTCGCCTGCTGTTCCCTAACAATGTCTCATTTACACAAATGCTCTTATCAAATAACTGAAAGGAAACGCCACCCAGCACTTTGAATCCCGGTAGAAGCCGGGGCATCTATGGGCAGGATGACAACATGACAGAGTGTCGGCGCTCCAAAATGTGTCTATTGCCAGTTAGATAATGGGTTATTTTGGGGCATCGAGATGAATCTTCCACATCATTACGTTGTGTTATGGGGGGGCCTTCTGCGGAGTGGCTAGCAGGGGGGAAGGCACCGATGCTGAGATGAGGAATGTGACGAGAGCCCAAGCTGTGACATTTTAGTATAGAGTGCAGAATGTGACCGCTGACTACACACATAAAATACTATCAACATAGAATGCAAAAATAGCTTTTTTATAGGTACGCTGACAGCAGTAAGGGTTATTCTCTTATAGTTTACTATGGTATTGTAATTGTGTGACACCATGTGTTTTATCTCTTTGAAGAGGGGGAGAAGGGATGTTGATGACTCCCTGTGGCTTTAATTAGAGTTTAAGTGGTTTCATTGCACATCTCTAAGGGCTCCCATTGCTTCTTAATTTGATTGCATAGTGCAGTACCATAGATATATAATTTAGCAAAAAAAAAAAAAAAGAATACAGAAACACAATTAAAACACAACAGGGTATTATTATGTATGGGTTTAAATAAAGAGGTATTTAATGAAGGATGACCCACATATTTCATCAGAAGAGAAAAGTAGCTGTAAGGTTTGCAAGATAGGTTTTGTGTATGTTTGGTCATATAATGCCTCACTTATACACCATGCACTCAGTAGCTGGGTTAGATTCATATAGTGCAGGGTGGCATATGACAACAGGTCATAACCCAGTAGAGCCCTGGAGATTTGGAGATTGTGTTCATGATCAGAAGAACACATTGGCTAACGAATAGTGCAACAGGACTCACTTACTATTTGAATGTGGCATTTTTGAATTTTAGAATAGCTAGCAATGATTTTATATTGCAACCAAAACCCTTACAGAGTAGTTTCAAAACTTTATTTCATTCACTCTGGAGTGAATCAGGGGATACATTGGTAGAACAAATCAAGCAAATACAAACCAAAAGCATTGCAAAAAGCCACAAGAGCACATTGACCTATCACCCATTGATCAGATGGGCTGGAGCAAAAACGCAATATAAAGAACACACTTTGTGAATAGTCATGATTTACTCTTGTTATTAGCGACTTAAGGCCAGACACCACTCCACAATTGGTATTTTAGTTTTCTTTTTTTTTAATAATTGCTACAAATACTTTTACTTAATCACTTCAGCCCATGAACCACAGTTAGCATACATTTTATGCTTTAAAGGCCATTTATTCAAAATGACATTTAACCTTTTGACTATTTACGCCTATTCATTTTTTCTCAGACTCAAAAGGAGGAACATCAACAGAATTTTACATGATATAGGACTTATATTCAGACTTTTTACTTAATGAAGGCTTTTATGAATACCTTGAGTATTTTAGATTGATCCAACATTTAAACATTAATTATGGATACAATATGTGCAATGGCAAATTCATTCATAAAAGTCTAATTAATGTGTTTGTTATAATAACAAAACATATAGAGACTATAGTATAATAGATTTTGTAAAAAAAAAAAAATGATTCAAATGGATATGCAAATTATGGCACATTAAATTAGCTTCTACTGTATACCTGTGACCTGAAAAGTGATTTTAATAAAAGTCTGTTAGCTTGTTTGTCCAAGATGGATGCCAGGGTGGATTTACAACACAAGTCACAGGATTTATTGTCAAAATATCAAGAATCTCCCAGATACAGCCTGAGTCCCCTCTACAATTTCTAACTGGTGACACAAATTGACACCCCTCCCTTTTCACAACAGATAGCCACAAGTGATTATTCCCATGCTACTGCCCTGATTTCCCCTCTGGTTCTGTGCCTTGACGTGGCTGGAGTCTCGTTGGCCACTGATGATTCAGACGCCTTGCGTCCACAGCTGGCTACCACAAGTCGTGCGGCACCCTCACTGGGAAGTGAACATTATGCATGGTCTTTGCATGTGAATAACCCTGATGCTGACTTTCACTGCTCACTTTACTGCCTGTGGGTTCTAGAGATCTGCTGTTCTCCCAATGCCTCTTCTCAGATAAACCTCCACAGGGTTTATGCCACAACATTTACTCTTGTAGTTATTTGTCTGTCACAGAAATCACACAGAAATGTTAAACAGTTATGATTGTACTGCTGTCTGGTGTCCAATCTAAACCTGGTCCTTTCACTTACACCATCTGATTTTAAGAAGTGTATCAAAGTTTCACATTTTGTATTTTAAATATCCCCAAATCAGGCTGGATGAACAAAGCCATGTGTTAATACCATAAAAAAGAAAGAAAAAACCTAAGCACTTTAGTGAACAAGCCTTCCTTCATGAATTATTTCATTTTAAACAGAGTCACATTTTAGTTATTGATAATGTTCATTTTGCTTGGAAATATTCTTATTAAAGCTATAGTGGACAAACCTACTAATTTTCATTGGTTTAGAGTGATGGGTTGCATTACGGCCTTGTTCACCTCTGAGCTAGCGAGCCTTTATATTTAATTGCCTCATATAGTTGACTGGCTCATATTCATCCTTTCCCCCCCCCCCCCCCATTATTGTACATTTGTTATTTAAAATTTGTACTATGTAGCTAAAAATGTCATCTGCGACAATTGGCTTCCCACAACTATGGTGGATAAGTCGTGGAATATAGCATCAATGTCCCATTAGTCAATATACTGTACATTTGTGCTAATAAAAGACTTATAAGACACCTACAGTAACAGACATGCATGAGAAACAAGCCCACTCCCATGGTGCTCCTGGTTTGCACATGGTCAAGTACAGTTGGTGAGTCCATAAATCATTGTTTGCGTATCGGGATATGTGACATTTTGATGCTCTTTAGGAGGAAGCGGTCAGCTGAGAGGAGCAGAGGAACGCGGCCCGAGAAGTGTCCAGGAGCTTTGAGATATCGACGATAAAGAGGCATCTTGACAGAGGGACTGAGACATCTTGCACTGGCTCACTCAGAGTCACACACACACACACACTCCCAGACTCCTGTCAACACTCCACACAGGCGATCAATGCAGTCAGTGTTCGGGGGGATCATCAATAAGAGTCCCTCTGTGTTTGGATGAGATTTGGCATGTCCGGGGGGTTTGATCAGCCAGACTGCACCGCTGCACCGTGTCAGAGGATGATGCAGCCAGAGCAAATGCTTCCTGTTAACGACGACTGCTCTGCAACCTGTTACAACATGATCCCCGCTATGTGACAGCTTGAACCTGAGCACCGCGCAGATGGCTGCTATCAGAAGAGCACACGTCAATACACCATTTTTTTTTTTTTTGACATTTAAAATCATGAAACCTTGTTAATAGGGTTATGTATTCAGCAGCAGGGAATGGAAATATCACAAGGCCACACTATTTACACTTTTGTAGATAAATGTTTGGAGACTAGTAAGAACAGTGTAAATTTGTAGACATATTCCTCTTAAAATCTAAATCTCTTTTAGATTGGTGGCCAAGATTCGGATCCGTATCACATCCAGGTCATTAGACCTTTTAAAAGCAGACGCAAAACATTTTTCTTGTAAAAAAAGGAATAAATTATGAATGAATTCCTTTAATATTTCAGTAGCAGTATGCACAGTGTGCAATACCTATGATAAATCTGCATACCACAACTTTCATTAAAAAGGAGCATACACACTTACTCTGGTATAATTACACAGCAGACGTCTTTAAAGGACTTTGATTCTGTGCACAGACCACTTCGACATTTTTCTTTCATTTGCACCTCAAAGACAATTGACACTATAAAATGTTCTTATTGTAAAATATAATTTAACCTGGTATTATTCCTAGATCTGCTCAACTTTTCCAGGAGTTCTAATCAGACAGAATAAGCTACTGATCTGCATTACTATTCCTTCTGTAATATCCATTTGTGTTTTTCACATTTAGTTATTAATGCTTTAACTGGTAGTTCCCTATATGGGAAAAATGTGCTTGCTTTTCCATTTATTAATTAAAGTGTGTACTCTTATTTTCTCATTTATTAATTTTATGTTCTAGTAATGATTGATTTTGCAATAGTTGTCTTGAGCTGGTTTGGTATTGTTTAAAAGCTAGCTGGAGCCACTTGCATAACCCTATATATAACCCTAACACTAACAAAACAATTACTGTGCATATTCAGCCGAAACTTTAATGCGTTTGTCTTTGGCGAGTTCTACACCCTTCCACCAAGTTTCACAAAAATTGGCCCAATCGCTTTTCCATAACTATAGTCACAGATAAGCAAACACAAACAACATTGGAAACAATATCTCCTTGCAAAGGTTATATAGTGATTCTAGCAACTGACTCAATTCTTTAATGAGTCAGCTGCTCAGGTCGACTTTCATTCAATAATTCCGCTTTCTGAATCAGTCTGGTATCTGTGGCATTTGGGTCCACCTGCTCCGCTCTTTGTAACGGGTTTTATTTGATCGAAGTGACAGCAGAAAACATGAATTTGAAAGCCTAAACACTGGCATTACCAACAAAATGAAATAGGGTTGAATGGCAGAAAGTAATCAAAGCAGTGAACGCTGATAGCTCTGAGCCGCAGACCTTAGAGGTGATTTTAAAGAAAAAAAACTATAATATTTTTGTTCCCTGGTCAATACACTTAAATTTTGATATAATATTGATCAGCTAATGGTACAGCATAAAGCCCAGAGATTATTAAACATTATGAAACACCCATACCCAGAAAAGCCTTACAATTGTATAGAATAGAATAAAGTTGATATTGTCATTGCAACACAATACATAGTATAGAAAACAAACACACACACACACACACACACACAGCTTGCAAAATTGAACCTGTACAACATTTCAAAGCATATTTTCCAGCTGCAAATTGTTGGTGGAGGAAAAACCCTACAAATAGCTTTGGCTGTGTGGCTCCTTTTCACGATCAATCACTACGGCTATTGATAAATGTGCTCTGTTCAAAGCAACAAACATTAAAAATGACGAAAATAATTTATATTTGTTAAAGGTCACATGATATATTTGCTTTTCAATAAAACTAAACTTCAGTGTAGTTTTAGCAGTGCTATCGCAAGCCCCTTGCAGGAGCTCCAGAAAGCACAGGCCATTTTCAGGTCTCATAAATATTCACAAGCCTGGATTCTGATTGGCTGACTTTTACTTTGATCATTGGAAAAAGTGTGTGTGAAGGGGTATGCAGGTTTGGCAGGTGGTCTGTGCTCGGAACCTCTACGTGCAGGGGGTGCTAGTGCGTGATCCCCAAAAATTGTAAATCCAGGCTGTATGCATTTCTTCACTTTTCAGAGTTGTCGAGAGAGAGAGAGAGAGAGAGAGAGAGAGAGAGAGAGAGAGAGAGAGAGAGAGAGAGAGAGAGAGAGAGAGAGAGAGAGAGAGACACTAGGAATGTAATGGATTGAACATCTCACATAGGTAAATAGTTAATATGAACAGGAGGAAGAAAACCTTCTGTTGTTGCCTGTTTTCCTTCCACGCCTGTAATGCCTGTACCATTTGCCCTGCCCTGTTCCCCGACTTCTTACCATTCCATCGGCTCTTTTGAGCTCATCTTATGTCTCCAGTTCATCACCTCATTACCCTCACCTGTGTTTCTTCGTCCGTCTCTGCACCTGCAACCCATTCCCCCGTAATGTTAAATTAATATGTAATTCACTCCAATGTTTTCTGTTGAGTTTCTGCCCACTGTTTCCACCTGCTCCAATTAGCATGACTTAACTTTCCTTAAATCTGTCTTTAATGGCAGGCTATTTGTTTATGAAAAACACCAAGATCTTTAACTTATTCCAGTGCATGGCCAGTATGCTCACAGCCTGATCCGACTGCTTGAGGTTGGTGTATGACTTGAATATCAAGACCCTATAATATTGTGTTCTGGTTGCAAACTCCACATTTCACCCATTATTCACATGGGTGTGAGACTTTAATGAAAGCCACAGGTTTCAGGCCAAAAACTAGTACCTAAATTATGCCTAACCTGATCCGATTTGTATGAACTCGATTCTATTTTACACATTTCAATGGAAGCTATTTGCACAATGTGCAAATCACACCTGATCCTAGAGAGCCACTGTGGGTGCAGGTTTTAGTTCCAACCACGCAGTAACACACCTGATTCTACTAATGCAGGTCATTACCAAGAGCCCTCGTGGTTGATTAGAAGAATCAGGTGCTACTGCTTGATTGGAACAAAATCCTGCATCCACATTGCTCTCCAGGACCAGGGTTACAGAACCCTGTGTTAGACATTAAGAGGAACTGTGAAGATTTCAATTCATCCATCTATCTTTTAAAGTGTTTCACAACAAACAAGAATATGCAAATTACAAAAAAAAGAGGGAAAAAATCACATAGTTACACACATGCCTCCATAAGATTTGGCAGTTGCTCGGCCTCCAGTTAGTTGGAGTCACACAGAGGATCACTGATGAAATCCAGCCAAGCAGATGGAAATGAGGGACATATACACAGGACGTTTGTTTCCTCTCAGGAAGCAAACCGCTGTGTGTATGATATGAAACTTGGAATGGTTTGTCTTTGACGCTGTGACTAACAGTAATATCTTCATTTGGATCCAATTCCATTTCCTTTAAATGTCTGACCCCGGAGCTCGGTAGCCAGGAGCTTGGCCATAATGATGTAGCCTCATGCGGAGGGGGGGTCCGATGGAAGCAAAGACCCCGGACAGCCCATTAATGTTTTGACCACTGAACCACAGAGACCTCAAATGTGCTGCCGCCAAACTACCTGCACAGCTTTGTCTTGCCAGCGCTTTCTCTGGAAAGATATCACTCTGGATTTATAAAGTGAATCGATGTGCAATGATATGACAGAAATAAGTGGTGATCCATCATGTGTTTATACATGTGGGCAGGACTTTTATAGTGTGCTTCCATTTATTTTGCCTCCATTGTATGTTTCTGTGATGTCATTGTGTGCAAATGCCTTTTTTATTCTCTTAAGGTGGCATATTGGTGGTCTCCATTACTCACTTTCTTTATTTTTTTTTTTTAATACATATATTTAGTTCATTCCAGAGAACATCTGGCTAACATCTGGCTTCTTAGGAAGAACCTATTGTCTGTGCTGTCACAATATAGCCCTTTTTTTCAATCCAATAATTTTCTTTGTAAATAAGCCTAAAGATTATATCAACTAAATTAGATTGAAGGCACTGGCTAAAACTGGCTAAAACTGATTAGTAAAGGTGATCTGATGTTTTAATGGGAATGCTAAAGCTGGAAGCAACACTGACATATTGTCACTTTTTGCATCCAGTCTGCAGCTATAGAAAATACTAACTGATCACTATCAATGGGACAGTAAATTATATGTAAAACCATGTAAATCGGATGATGTTTATTATATCAAGATGACTTCCTGTTGCCAGTCGGAGGCGTTCACTCTCATGTATTTGAAATTTGAGGCATTATTGAACAAAGTTCATCACAATTACAACCTCCCATGTCCCTACTGTATGACATTGGGTATGTTTTATATGATTGGCTATAAGCTATGTACCGACACATTTGGTAGAGATTCACCCAGTAAACGGCTTTGGGCTTTCATAAACCACGCCTCCAATATGAACAAATGAAGGAACAGTTCTGAAACCAAATCTTAAGATGAGGTCTGGTGTTATCCGGGTTAATACCATATATATACAAGTCCATTTAGGATCATACTCCATGGTCCTGATCCTGATCAATGGGATTCTCTGATCCACAAGGGTGTTACCTTAACTTTTGTAAATCAGCCTTCATCTGGGCAGGCCACAGAGATTGAATCCTTTCTATTTTGAGTTCTAAACACAGGAAAAAATGTTAAATTTGCACATACTGTAGCCTATTCCCTAATCTCAATTCTTTTAAGAGCCCAGAAATGAAAAAGGCTCCAAAAATAAGAAAAACTGTCAGTAAATTGTCCAGTGCAGCACTTGTGAATGAATGAATGCAACGAACACTGCTGCCATTTGTGGGCGCTAGTTGTACTTTTTAGTTCTGTTACCTCAGCTATCTCACACACCAGTATAATTACTGAGGCCTGCTATAGATAACATTAGTTCACATCAGCATAAAAAGATGATGAATTCCACAAATACCAGTTTGGATAATTATACATCTCTACAACATATGGGTTTTTTCTCCATGGCAACTGCAACTCTTTTGCAGATGTTGGCAATTTTTACATTTGTCTTTGTGGCTTAATAAAGCATTACTGTGATGTTTTGACAGCAGAGTTCTAGCTTCTGTCTGTCCATATGAGGGCATGAGGAGAAGCCATGGTGTTCACAGATAGAGCAATATGTGTTTCAGCTGCGAGGCCCATTAGTAAGCCTTTAATTTCTTGCTGCAGAGCTCAGTCTGATCCAAGGAGCCCTGAGGAGCTATAAAACGTTGATTTATTTCCCATCTCCTACAGCTCTGAACATTGGGCCTGGCGCGGAGCTAATGATGTACTGCCGGAGCTATTTAAACCAGTGTTTGAACACTGGTTTAAATATGGAAAAAGGAGAAAGAAATTAGCATCAGTTTTGCCACTGAGATTCCAGCCTGCCTCCGCATCCCAGACACATTGACTTGCACATTTTCCAGCCCTATTTTTAAAGAGCAAAGAGGAAAAAAAAAGGTTTAGTTTGGAAGTGAACATTTAACAAATTAAAATAATGGCTTTAAGGCTGTCTTAATGTTTTTATCAGTTTAGAAAAGTGAAACAGGATTTTAGCTCTAATCAAATAATAAAAGAAAAACATGGTGCAGTCGGCTTGTGGGAAAAAAAAAAAAAACATTTTCCTATTAAGATTAAATATCTTCTGAAGGCATTTGCAATTATTTCATTCAATATATCGAACATCACTTTTCTTCAGTATTCCTTGTTCCTTCCTTAGTTTCTTGAACACCATGAGCATTTGTGAAATAGATATAGTCTATTTTTAAATGAAGACATAGTGATTTTATCCTTTTCTAAACATTTTCACAAAGTTGGAATAAGCTGCCGTATGCTAAAATGCACAAATGAGGTCATCTTGTTACTGGAATTGACAACCTCAATGTTAGATATTAGGTTTGGGTAAAATATGTTTGATTAAAATAGTATTATAGGCAGAGATCCTTAGTACGAAGAATGAAACTTCTATTCTATCCATTTTCATGCAGATATGGCCAAGCACCCAGCATCCATTGCTTCAGAAAGGGACCCCTGTGGGTTGTGGAATAGAGGGTGAGGTAGAAAGACAAACACCCTAGGATGGATTGCAAAACAGTCTGTGGTTCAAATGTGTCAAAGTTGGACCGAACACCTTATCTTGGAATGTGGTAACTAACGATACCCATGATCGGTAGGTCAAGGGAATCGTGCACACCAAAGATAGTGTGTCTGCACGCTTCCAGATAGATAATGAGGAGGGATGCGGGGGTGAATCCATTCTGCATGAAAGTTCAATAGTAAGAGAATCCAACAGGAAAAAAAAAAAATCTAAAATTTCAAGGGTCATTATTATTCCCAAATGAAATTGAAATCTGACAATTTTAATTCTTTCATCTGTATTTGCATTACTGAATTTGATAATTATGCATGTGGAAAAAGCTGTTTTAATACTGAATTAGGCCACATTAATTCAACTTACACTCTCATCTCATATTCTGACGGTGTGTGTGTGTGTGTGTAATATGCACGTTGCAATTAATATTATATATATATATATATATATATATTAATTTGTGTTTGAGTGTTTGGGATTAAAAACTGTGCAGTTTTATTTATGCTTAATTGTATATGTATATTAATAATTTAATGATAACTTAACCAAAATTATGTCATACTGCCGCATCTTCCAGACCAACAGCCCACATCCAAAATATCAAAAATAAACAGATTTGAGAAGCTGAAACCATAGAATTTGGACATTTTCTTATTTAGGATGACTCAAGCAGATTGACTGTCAACATAGTTGGAGTTAGTTAATTAATGTAGTAGTTGGTAACTAATTGATTAATTGATTAATACGGTTTACCTATCAGTATCAGACTTGTCAGGACTCAAATACAATCTTGAGTTGTAAAATATCACAGCCTAGGATGGGAATGTAACAAGTGAGAGGACTCAAATGCGTTACAGACACCACAGACTTGCAGCCTAAATGAGAAGGGCTTTAACCGAGGACTCCTACATGTGTTGTTTGACAGCCAAAGCCGCAAAATGTCAGTGAGAGAGAGAGAAGACAAAAGAGGCGACACTGGAGGCGAAGTGATCCCAGTGGTCACAGGCAAAATCAATTTGATTTATCTGACAAACAAATCATAACAAAATTTCACATGACACTTTTCATATAGAGCAGTTCTCGACCACACTCTTAACTAAATTATACAGACAGCCAACATTCCACAGGAGAGGGAGGAGGAGGATGGGATGGAGGAACCAGATAGTGGCAGAAACAAAGTGGCGATGAGGCTCTTCCAGGGCCGTGGGCAGTCGGCCGGCCTCACCCAACCGATCTACTTGGTAAGATTAACAGTAGGCTTTGTGTGAGTGTGTGTGTGTGTGTGTGTGTGTGTGTGTGTGTGTGTTGTAAGACTCTAACTTAATGTGACCGCAACCAGGAGAATGCCTTGTCCAAGGTGCCAAGTCTTTTATTTATCACTGGCTATTTGGACAGAAATGTGGGCTTTGCTCTTCCTGGATGTCAGGTATGGTATTGAATGGCCATGACACAAGCCTGATGTGCACAGTGACTAAATCCAAGGGTGTGTGTCTCCAAAATGGACAGACCACCAGAAATAAGAGGCCCTGCCACCCTTCGCCTTGCCTGTCACATTTTCTGCTCACAGGAGGCGGGAGCCCTGTCCTCCACCGACATGACAGGTCAGGAGAACCTCAGGATCCCTCTCTTTCCAAGGTACAGGATGGATGCATGGTTTCTTTTGTCTGTTCAAAGGAACTTGATGTGGAGGATACACCCGCTGTTCGGTATGTTTATGGCTTTGCCATTCAATAGCTCTGTTAATGGCCCCTGGCCAGGGGTCAGGAGGAATTTGATGGTGGCGGAGATCTCAGCCACTGCAAAAGGCCAAAGTGAAGATGGCCTTTCATATTTAATTAGGATTTTATTTCAAATGTGTAAGAAATTGAGATATGTCCCATAATAAAGGATGCCCTACCAAGTTTCATAATGGAGATGAGGACAAAGAGGAGCATGGATGTGTGAGGACATGGCTCCAGATCTGATTGCAGAACCTCCACATTACCTGGTCTTTTTTACTAAAGGAAAAGGGCTGTCAGAAAAGTTAATGTGCTACTGCTAAGGCAGGATGGCTGGAGGGAGGTGGGTCATGCAAGCCCACCTTCACCAATAATCAGAAAAGCCATGTGTTGCCATAAAAAAAGCATTTCTTGTTTTCAGGCCAAAAAACAATCACACGTCTGCCATCAGACGTAGCATTGCCGACAATATGGAGACCGCAGACAAATTGAATGTCCTCGAATTGGATGTCGCCCAATCGAAACAAACGAGGCTCCATTTCGCCACCAGCCCACGTGGCTCCTCCGATTGTGCCGGCCCCTCCGGTGCCGTCCCCGAGCTCTGCCAAGAGGAAGGGAGCCAGAAAGAGGGGGCCGAGACCAGCTCTGACTCTGAAGCGCATCGGGACACAAAGACTTACTCCAGAGCCTAGAATGTGTAAATATAGACATCTGCTACGAAGACCTTATTGTGAGAAGCCTTGATGGAAACACTCATTGTGTGTCTTGTGTGTTTCCTCCTTGAAAGACACCAAAGATCTGAATATATTTTAAAGTCAATATAATCAATCAAATATCTGATAATTATGTATCTGTTTAGAATGTATCTGATATAATTTTCTTCTTATATGAATCTGATTACCAGACCGCAGACACTGGCAGGTGTGCTGCACATTTTAGGATATTTTAGTACTTCCTGAAATCAACTTCCTAAAACAATATTGAAGCTGCACCACACACACACACACATAGATATTTAATATACTCAGAGAGGCACACAGACAGAGGCCTTCTTTTATTAATGCAGTTGCTGTAAAGATGTGTACCGCTGCTCTGCGCGACCTGACTGCATGATTAAGATTCATGGAGGTGGGAAACAGGGGTGGAGAGTAAATTACCATGCCCGTTCTCCCACTGCTCAAATATTACACTGTTCTGTAAAGTAGGCAGGTAAGCAGGGAAAACACCTTCCTGAGAAGATGAACTGGTCTTTTCCATGGATAAGAATCCATTGGTTATTTTAAATGTCACTTTGGTTAAGGCATGAAAGAACATGCTGAGCAGGCAGAGCATTTCCAAACAAGGCTGTAATACATCCTGTATGTTCTTCATATGTCACATTAGGTTGAATATGATGTAATATGGCTGACAGTACCAACTACTAGATTATGCTATATTATGTTGATTTAGATTAAGATATGTTGGAATCAGTAAATGGCAAAGAGGAAAAAAAAAAACAACTCAAACTCTAAGCTATTTTTAAATCAGGCAAAGATCTGCAATTAAAGAGATTAGCAATTAAAGCAGACAACCAAGGCTAAAAAGGGCATAAACAAGCTGGCAGAGGTCAGAAAACCAGGGCAGGAAAAGAGGCGAAATGACCGGAATGCTTTAACTAAGGCACAGTAGAGCATTTTCACAGCAGACTCATTGACATGTCAAAGCAGGAAAAGCACACTGTTCTAGTCTATGAGCGTTCGCCAAACTTCCTTGGATGCTGGAATGGAAATGAGCCGTCATTGTTATCAGCTCCACTTGTGCTTTTCTCTGCTCTGAACAAGTCAAAATGTCTGCTGTTGAAACAGTCCATGGTCTCTGTCAAGGTGGAAATGGGTAGATATTAATACTCGGTGGATAATTGGGAAATGAGGATCAGGTGACTGAACAGTCGGAAGAAGCTGCCCCGAGTAAGTGAGCAGCAAGCAAGCAAAAAAAAAAAGTTAAGACCTGCTGATGCCACGAAGCAACTTCAGAAATAATAGTTTAAAACCGCATGAGTCACCCCTACAGTCATTTAATTTCCCACCTCCAAATTGCAAAATCAATCTACTGTGTATTTTATAAGCAGAGTGTTAGGGTTTTCAAAATGCATGGCCTGTTCTTCACCTGAAGCTCATTAATTTGTCCTGGTAATTCCACGAGAACGAGCTGGTTACATTTGACAAAATTGCATAAGTGAAAACTTTGATAATGACGCGATCTAAATGAATCAGTCGGGTTAATTAAGTAGGAATTCGTACGGGCAAAATAAGTTTGGGTTACCTTCTCACATGCAGTCACAGACTTTTGATGAAGTGGGGGGATTTTAGAAACCTGATGTTTGACCGAATCACCAATATAGTTTTCCTGCATATAGGGTGGAGGTTTAAAAGCAGTAATTTGGGACGTGAGACTGTCTTTGGCTTCCCTAGTTTGACACATATTTGAAATTGACACAGAATACGTGGTCAGAGTTTAATTACAACCCATAAGCTATGTTCAGTCCAATTATATATGATGGTAGGTTTGCTAGTTCAATGGTTCTCTATGTTGGATCCCAGGACCTTGAAAGGGGTTCCAAACCAAAAGGGGGATTTTATTATTAATAAAAATCTATCTGCAACACAAGGATGAATTGCAGATTCTGTAATAGAAATAGTTTTATTGCTGTTATTTTTCCAATTTATTGGCTATAGTATATGTATATGTATATATAATACACCATCTGCATTTCTATAAGCTTCAGTTTCATTCTGCAGTTTTATCTGGGACCTTGCTGGAAAATAAAAGATGGATTTCTGGCACAAAATGAGGTTAGAAAATCGACTAAATGCACAAACTTAGGCTTTTTGGTCCTAATCTTTCTATCTGACGTTACTCCCCCTCCACGTTGTTGCCAACCAATGTTTTTTGTGAAGCGAACTCAAACTATGTTATTACGACACAATTCATATCATTACAGCAGCCTGTTCCAAAAATTCAATACCAAACTAACAATTTGAATGCACGTCTTCAGTAAAGTTGCTTCTTTTTTCTCACCTGTTTTCAAAGCGCTGAAGTTTGTCTACTTTCTAGTAGAAAATTAGAACTTAGACTGCTTACTATGTGCAACTTTCTGAAAAAAAAAGTAGTATGTGTCTGTGATAAGGTCTGCATAAGCCTTCAGAACCACTTTAAACTGACATGGGAAAGAGCCGGTCTGCAGAAAACTGATAGCGTGATGAAAGAGACTATTTGTGCTTACAATAGAATAAAATACCACCCGTCTGAAACAAATGTGACCCTCTTAGATACTGTATGTTGCTCATCACCTGGAGAAAACACTTTGATGCTGTTGATTATTAACAAAATAGTTGTTTAAAGATGCTGAAGACGAGCCCGTCCTTTGTTGTTACCCAATGCCCTTTTTTTTTGTTTCTTTCGTCCTGGAATAATTCGTTAACATTCCAGACATTGACCAGAGGTGATAACCGCTCCTAACCTGGCATTGAAATTCCCCTCAGCCTGCATTTCCTGGGAGATTTATCCCCTTGTTCATGCTGTATTTACAGAGGCAGCAGCAGGCTATCAGGCAGTAAACCACTGCGAGCAATCAAGACCACAGTTAAGTCTGTCGCAGCATTAAATCTAGATACAGAGCCTTAAGGGAGCGAACACCTGACTGAATGCATTTTCAAAAAAAAAAAAAAAGAAAATGCTTGAAAACGTTCTCAAGCTGGCATTTTCCACAATCCCACTCCGTAAGGTCCACATTTTCAATAAATACAAAAATTCTGAGCACTATAAACAAATGAAAGAACAAAAGAGCAATCTTCTCTGCAGCCTTTGTCGGCCATAACAGACAAAAAGAGAATAAATTTCCAATTTCTTTTACATTATGCCTGAGACAGAAGGGCCACTTCTTTCACGCCTTTCTTCTATTCACCCACTATAAAATGCGGAAAATCTCCTGCGCCGGTTGAATCAGAGCAGAGCCCCGGATAATTCCTAAAAACGTCAGAAATCAGCAGTGATGGACAAATCTTCAGGCAAAGCTACGGTTTTCAACAGCGCTGGTGCTGCAATGGAGGATACGCATCATCGCAGGATTGTAGGAATTGACCTTGACTTGACCTTACAGCTGCACCGTGTGACATCATACTTATCTCCGCAGAGCCCCGGGGAGAAACGGAACCCCACGCACACATCAAATTAAGCTTATTACTACCAACATAAGACTCCAA
Source organism: Eupleurogrammus muticus (assembly GCA_036785175.1). Classification (NCBI taxonomy): domain Eukaryota; kingdom Metazoa; phylum Chordata; class Actinopteri; order Scombriformes; family Trichiuridae; genus Eupleurogrammus; species Eupleurogrammus muticus. The sequence goes on along the minus strand of JAYKQN010000018.1, from coordinate 16,243,625 downwards.
TAAGACTGTAAATCCTGTGGACATTATTGAAATCATCTAATATTACCCCATGAACTTTTAAAGGAGGCATATTTAGCTATTTTCCCAGTTTACTGGCCCAAAACCCCTAGCTAGACCTGTAGGAGCAATGCAGCCTGCGTCACACAGTGTAACACTGCTTGCATTGTATTATCGCCAATTGTTTTTTTTTTTTCAGTCTGCACGTCTACTAGATTCGATTTGAGTCAAAAATTAAAAGCAGGTTTGCCATTCTCAATTTTTTTTTTTCCCTCATCCACCTACAAACAGAAGAATTTCAGAGAAAACACTAGCAGCTACTAGTTAACAATCTCACAGGTAGTCTGTATAACTTTTTTTTTTAAAAAAACATCATGAGGTCATTATGAGTTACTTCACTACATGTCATTAGTAGTACAAAAATACACAAAAACATGCAAGATATTTCCTATTATTAGATTTGTAATATGGCTGACTATCAATTGCGGAAATTAAAATTGAAATCCCTAGTCCGTATCTGCATCTATTGACATTCTCTATTCACTCTGTGATATAAATAAAAAATAAAGTCTCATTATGGAACAGGAGTCGATTGCTATTCAGTCAGGTTACTGCTTTTATTCACTTTGAAAGTCTGACAGTGGCAGCCAGAAAAGTTTTTTTTTTCTCTCCTTTCTACCGGAGAATGATTTGTTGAATGGGCTTCATTGAAAAGCAGGCAACTGAGCTTTTCTTTAACTTGCATCATGCTGTTGCAGACCAATCAGTTGTCGGGACCTCTATGGGGTGTCTCCATACCAGGGCTGTTGTAGCTTTGATATGTACAGTAGTACAATTTTTGTAAGTGCATATCAGCTATGGAGCTGCTGGACCCTAACTCAGACACATGAGCTGTTACCTCCACCAACTGTTCATCACCATCATGAAACCTGTTGCAGGAACGGTTTGTCCTCATCTGTACTCCGTGGTGCATGTACATGCATTCCTGTGCATGCAAAATATATGGAAAACAGGAAGCTGAATGTAAATGCAGTGTCCTATTGTGCTAGTGGTCAAAAACTCTGCAGGGTACCTTCAACTCACAGCTGCTGCTCGGTGCAAAATCCTCACTCCTGTATTCAAATCATTACCATCTACAGCCAACACAAGGCTTTGTGGATAGTTTGTGGATATTTTTCTTTTTAGTCCTTGTGCCTTCAAGGACAGTGTGTTCTTGCGGAGCCGCAGTGAAAGGGTTGGTATCACAAAGAGGATTTTGGAAGATATGCATTTGATTTGAGTCAGACTGTTGAAGGCTCAGGCCCTGAAAAAAAAAAAAAAATCATATTTTTTTTGCACAAAATAGTTGTAGATTTAGCCCACTTTTCCATTGCCTCTAATGTTAACAGATATTAAATTATTGATTAAACTTAGAAAAACTGAACCTGTCCTCTGATCTATTTGTGCACTGTTCTCTTGCAGGAATGTAATAAAGGTGCTGACTCAATTCGCTGGATTGATACAAATTGCCTTATTTATTAACTTGATTAATTGAGTCCTTGATGCATTAACGGAACACTCCCATCATGTTGGAAATCATTTGTGTGTTGCGTGACACGCAGCCAGACTGCTTAACTTGAAGGGCCATTTGGTAAGGCAAGTTATGGTATTCGCCATACCTTGACTATAGTAGACAGATTTTTAATTACAATTAAGGTTTTTAGAATTAAATTATTTTTAATACAACTAATGCAGGGAAACATGATATATCATCACAGATCTGTCCAGAGTCTGAGTTGTGCATCACTGCATTTATTTGTTTAGTTTGTGTTTGCCTTATTATTTGAGCATATTGGAAATAAAACAGAGGTTTGGCATTCAAATGACTGTTTGTCATTATTCCAGTAATTATAAAACAGACACTTGCCTAAAGCATTTTTGTCACACATTAAGTATTAATGTTGTAATGGAAGTGTTAATACCCCTTTAAAGAACATCCATCCATCCATTTTCTATCCCGCTTATTCCCTTTCGGGGTCGCAGGGGTCTGCTGGAGCCTATCCCAGCGCATTTATGGCGAGAGGCAGGGATACACCCCAGATGGTCGCCAGCCAATCGTGGGGCACACACACCATTCACACACCATTCACACACACACTCACACCTATGGGCAATTTAGAGTTTACCAATTAACCTGAGCATGTTTTGTATTGTGGGAGGAAGCCGGAGTACCCGGTGAAAACCCACGCAGACACGGGGAGAACATGCAAACTCCACACAGAAAGGTCCCAGACCCAGGCCCCAAAGCGGTCTTGAACCTGCGACCTTCTTGCTGTGAGGCAACAGTGCTACCCACTGCTCCACCGTGTCGCCCCCTTTAAAGAACATTTAAAATGTAAAGATGTGCAATTCACACCGGATTGATGCATTTTAAATTTACAATTTAGCAGTTTTCTAACCCCAACCCCCAGACTCCCCTAAGGACCTTATACCTTGCCCTAAAGCAAAATCATATCCCTGCTGAGGCCGGTATCAGTCATCAGATTTTTGCTCACTCATTCATTTAGAAAAAAAACCCTCTCTCTCACACACACACACTTTCTGTCCAGTGATTTTCAGGAGCTTCCAGAGACAAATAAAAGAGCACCTGAGAGTCACACTGCTCTGATCCTCCTGATTTTGCATGCAGCTGCAGCTATTACAAGTTGGTGTGTGTATATGGCAGCTTTGCAGCAACAGTGCTCAGGGGTTGGGAACATTGACACCTTGACACTAGAACATACAATATCTAGAAACAATTCTGTGTACAATTAACACCCTTGAAAAAAGCCAAAACACACATGACATACTTGTGATTTCACTAAAAAAACATCTCAATCTCAATAGTTTGACATCTTGTCTGTCAAGCTTCTCGCTGCGGCTCTAGAGGGAACAGCTCGTTTTGTGTCTGAGGCATAAATATTAATGAACGTCTCCCGTCATTGGCTGGTTGGAAGGGCAGTGACATCGTGAAATGACAGAAGTGCAAACAAGCCATTTTAATGCAAAAAGATCTGAATCAGACTGGGTGTTTTTCAATATTTATAGAACACCTAGACCTCTATAGCTAAAAAAGAAGAAATTAAATTTCCATGATGGGGGTCCTTTAAGAGCTTAAAGTTTTCTCTGCAGTGGTCACACAAAGGTATTTGATTCTGATCTTCTCAGGCGGCTGATATTTACAACCACTGAGTCTATTTCTTTGAAAGTTGGGCTGCTCTTCAAAGTTTATAATGGGCTATTGAGTGTTGGCCCGAATCCAAGCAGAGAGGCCTTGGCAAAAAACATGACATTTGCTAAAAAAACGCAGGATTCATTTTACAGGGCTGATGAATACAAGAAAAAAAAAAAAAAAAAAAAAAAAAAAAAAAAGACAGATCAGCTTCACAGCCAAGGAAAACATTTCCAAGAAAGGCTACTGACATTAAAGAAGGATCAATTTATACCCAAGAAAAGGACTTGAAATATTTTGATCACATGACCAGTAATATTACCTCCTAGGAAAAATATAAAAGTATGTTTGAATATACATCATACTATAATTACACACTCACACATTCCTAAAAGTAGCTTGGAATGGGTCAGAAATTATTTTATCTGGCAGTTAACATTTATGAGACATGAGCTCCTTATGCTCTGTGACAATGGTATTTGGCAATAGGACAGGTTCACTCCATTTTTTCTTTTGCTCATAAAAAAACACATTACACAAGAATCAAACTCCTGCAGGTTAAGCTGACTTATAAACTCACCAACAATTTAATGCCTGAGTCACACTGTGTGAGCAGTGAGTGTGTTTCATGGGACAACTTAGTTTTTTCCCCAATTAGACATGTTTTAGTGTGTAGTTGGATGTTTAACCCTTTAATTGCTTTCATAACTCATTCATTGTCAATTTGTTTTAACACAGAAATTTATTAGGGAAAAAAAACTATTGTCCAAGTGAAAACAACACATTTCAAGTAATGTCAATGAGATACTATATAAGGAAATAAGAATTGTTTGCATAATTATTCAAGTCAGTATTTTGTAGATGCACCTTTGGTTGCAATCACAGCAGTGAGCCTGTGTGGATAAGTCTCAATCAGTCTTGTACATCTGCCCATAGCAATTCTGCTCTCTTCTTCTTTGCAAAACCACTCAATCTGTCACGGTGCATGGGTAGCAGCCATGAATGGCCCTTTTCAAGTCCAGCCACGAATTCTCTATAGGACTAAGGTCTGGGCTTAGACTTGGCCACTCAAGAACATGTATCTGGTTCTCATTCACGTGTGTCTTTTGCAGTATGCTTTAGATCATCTTGCTGGAAAAAATAAATCTTCCCTGGGAGTTCTCTTGCAGACTGAATAAGATTGTCCTTCAGGATTTCAGTGTAGTTTACAGCATTCGTTCTGTTCTCTATCTTTACAAGCCTTCCAGGTCTGGCTGCTGAGAAACACCCCCACATCATGAAGCTACAACCACCATGCTTCAGTGGAGATACTGTGTTTTTCGTGTGACCCATGTGCAGTGTTCATTTTCCAAACATGACATCTTGTCTATTGGCCAAAAAGCTCAATTTTGATCTCATCAGACCAAACATCCTTCTTCCACTTGACCATGGAGTCTTCCATGTGCTTTTTTGGCAAACTCTAGTTAAAATCCAATATGAATTTTCCTTAATGGTGCCTTTGTCATTGCCACTCTCCCATAAAGCTTTGCCCTGTGAAGAACCTTGGCAGCAGATGCTGTCCATCTCAGCAGCTAGAGCTCCTTCAGAGTAGTGATAGGGGTGTTTGTGGCTTCTCCCACTCCCACGTGCACAGTCCCTCAGTTTATGAGGGCAGCCTGATCTATGGCAGAAGTGCCATATTCCTTCTTGATAACGGATTTCATGTAACTCTTTCTTTTCTGTATCTATCCCCTGAATTTTACTTCTCAACAACCCTTTCCCTGAGTGGCTTGGACTGTTCTTCCATGTGCATGGTGTAATGGTGGCCAGGTATACTGGTCCACCAGGCTGGACCCTTCAGACACAGCTGTTTTATACCTAAACCACGTGTAAACACGCCCACACCACTCAGGTGATCTTCATTTCACTAATTATGAGACTATTGGCAACACTTTGATGGACCTCTATTGAATTAAATCATTACATTTATGCAATAATTATGCCAACAATTATATTTATTTATTTATATTATATATATATATATTTTATTGCATTAACCATACTTTGTAGAAATTTGTTTTCACGTTGAAATTAAAGAGGTTTTTCCAATAAATGTCTGTGTTAAAAAAAGCCAAATTATTGACCATGACTGATTTATGAAAGCAGTAAAAGGGTAAAAATTCCAATAATATTTATGACAGTCACTGTACATTAGAGATATATAAAATAATGTATTTTTATTCACTAATTGTGACTTTGTTTTCCCTATTTTTGAAAAAATATCAATATTGACATATAAAACCCAATTAAATTCAATAAAATAAACAAAGGAAACCTGAACTGACTATAAGCAAAACTAACTGCCAATGAAATAAGACAACTCAAGACAATTCTAATCAATATTGAATTCATTTTTTGCGGGGCTATTTATTCTGATGTTTTTTTGGTCCAGGCTTTTTCTAAAATGTAATGAATTACGGTAGAGTACGCACAAAAGTTCTATTTCAGCTGACAGAGTGTTTGCATTTAGTTGCTTTACACATCTGGTCTGCTGGAGACATTAATTTTTAGGAGCACATATTTATTTCACTTACAGTGGGGAAACTGAACTGAAGAGAATAACTAAAAGGAACCAAGAGCATAAAACACAGCAGTGAGGTGATGAGGGAACGAGGTGCAGGTGGAAGGCGAAGCACAGGTGAAGGGAATGAGGTCGTGAACCAGAGAGACTGAAGAAAACAAACACACTGGGAGAAGGCAGGGCCAGCGAGGTGAACGCAGGGCAGGTGTGGAGGCAAAATTAGGCTGGAACAGAGGAGGAAAAAACACAAGCAAATAGAGAACGGGAAGAAAAGGAAAATCCACTCAGCCCAACTGACAGACATGACACCTTTTAGTTCAAAGTGCAGAGTCTTTAAACGGAGTGCTCAACACCAGCAAGCCCAGAGGCTCTTTTCATATTTAGTTTCAATTTTCACCAAACGTGGAAGCTGTGTAGACCTAGTCAGTAGACAGGTGCACAGGAGAGGCAAAAAGAAAGCTGTACAGGAAAAAAAAAGATAGAGAAAGTGGGAAACTCAGGCAAACTGTCAATCACTACTAAAAGATTGAATAATTTAATATCATGACAAAATTTGGTCTGAGGACCAACATTCTGTGATATTAAAATAATCAATCTTTTGCTAGTGATTGACAGTGTGCTGGGAGTCTTTACCTTCTTTTAATCCCATTTTCATAAAACATAAAACACAGCCACACCCCCTATTGCTGTTGAACTTGGATTTTTTATTTGGGAAGATGATACATTTTGTCAAACAATATATTACCAATGTCAACAAACGTGATGATAGAATACTGAATAAATTACGACTACAAGCTGATAAATATCAAGTTCAAAGTTCAGTAAAAATACACAAAGGGGAACAGGGACGTAAAGGTGGAGATAGTAAAGCTCGAGCCGCCTGTGCTCAAATGATTAACCCTTCGCGGAACACTTCCAAGAACAGGAAACAGCCCCGGCTCGTGCCTCTGATGTAATCACTCGCCGTTCGTGGTTACATTCAAGTGAAGACAGCCACACACACACACATGCACGCACGCACACTCACACACACACACATACACGACAAAGTGTTAAAAGCACACGGATGATTACATGAGAGGCTCAGGAGTGGGTCTCGCTCTCGACAGATTGCTGAAAAAAGGTCTCCTTCCCCCGGACTGACACGCGTAGACAGAGCCAGAGATGATGGAGTAGAGATGTTGTTGCAGGGCAGCTTCCTCCTACTAGAAACCAGCTGCTCGGGGTTAAAGGTCAGGACCGGGCAGGTGGAGCCGCGGCGAGACCGCCGTGACAGCGGCTAACCTGTAAAACACAAGCAGAGCAGACATCGGGCATCAATCACCTGCCGAAACCCCCGGGGGCGCCTTCGCCGTTCTAGGATTCGGGATCCTCAAAACGAGCGGGAGGCTGGACCCAGGGAGCCCTGCCAGCACACTTGTTATTCCCTTTCATTTGTTAATAATTAATTGGTGAGAAACCAATTTGTTCTTTTTTGTTCTAAAAAGTGTCACAGGTTGTGGGAAGTAATTTATGATTGGTGGTCAATGGCTGAGTTTTAATTAAGTCCAGGCCAGAGTTCACGGTGCTGGAGATGGAAGTGGTTCATTAATCACCAACTAGCAGACTCACCCCCCGGTACATGAAAGGCCAAAGCACATTACTTTTATCTGAATCGCAGTTAATAGTCGGCCAACAGGAAACATATAAGTGAATTAAGAACCTGCGAAGAAGACGATCAGGTCGGCGTTTGATGAACAGACATGGGTTTAACCTGATCAAAATATGGATTCATGATCAATGCGGGGATTAACAGTAATCCGCTCATTTATTTCTACACAGAATTTCATGTGTTGGAAACGACAGTATTAAGCTTCTGAGAGATGATTTTCCCAATGTATATGATAATAATAATCATGTGCTTAACGAATGACCATGTGTAGAAATAAATTAATTTGTTCTCCTGCAATAGAAGAAAAGAGAAAAAAGAAAACCTGCTATATTTGGTTAGTGATAAGCCATATATTAACATAATGCATCTACAGGCTAGTAATAATAATTTGCCAGTGTCTCTCAGGGTCTTTAAATATGTGTAAAATACAAAGTGAAACATGTCACATTTAATGAAAAATATTCCTTCATATCACAGAGTCAATATTTTGATTCTGTGAATATAATGAGACATAAAGAGGAACAAACACACACACACACACACACACACACACACACACATATATATATATATATATATATATACTATTACTCATCGACTTCAAATGACCTTAAAACCACTTTTTTACTTGTGCTTTTGGCCTTTAATTTTTCTTCTATTTACGAGTTTTATAGTATAAAGTGCTGAGGTGGTTAAACAGTGTCTGGGAACCTGCAGCCTCTATAAGAGTTAAAGTGGAGCGCTGCTAAACACATGAATGATTACTTACAGCGGATAATAGGGTCATGGCTAAACAGCTACAGAGATCTATCACACTATCAACCTCCAAACCTTTGTGTGATACTTTTTTTTTTACATGATCATTTTCTGTTCTGCTCCTCCAGCCTACAGTATATAACCTCCAATCAGATGCTCCCAGATAATCACTGAGTGAAGCTCCAGCAGCCTGCAGCAGCTTCTCATCTGTTATCACCACTGCTGAGGGCTGCGACTGAGACACTGGTCATACACGCACACACACACACACACACACACACACACACACACACACACACAAACACACACACACACACACACATCATCCGCTTCCAGAGGAACACATTTAATTTCTTTTCATATTATATAAGTTGATTTGATGTAGCAGTTATTTTCATATTCATTTAATTTTATTTAGATACCCTGGCAATGCTGGTGAAGATGATTCATTTGAATGGACCTGAGTGAGAAGGAAAAATATATTTGTGTTTCCCAAAGTTTCCTGATGGACTGCTGGACTTCCAGAAGTCTCAGTGAGAGAGAAGTTTGAATTATATTGGGTGTGCCAAGCCAGAGAGTAAAGCTGAGTTAATGAGCATATTTATGCCAAAAAAATCTCAAACATAGAGAAATAAAATAAATATTACTCAAAACAGATAATACTGAAGAAATGGTGCTGTAGTTCCCATACCAACATATTCTCATCTTTAGTATATATAATGTTACTAGATGTACACCATTATATATGCCTTTATTTCCCTCCTCTACAATTATCACTGATAGGAAGAAATGTTTCTGCACTTTCACTTTTTGTAATGGAGCCAATTAAAAAAAAACATTATATCTCATAAAGAGGATTAAAACAGAGCCTCACTGATGAACTTAACATGACACAAACAGACAGCAACAACAAAAGCACCCAACCATTATCATTTAACCATTGAAACAAACAAAAATGGTCATTCCCTTATCTACACCATTTAAGTGCATTTTTTGTACATTTGGTTAGATGTTGAGCATGTCGTCACCATTAAAAATGATGCTGACTTAGCTGTGATCATTAGCGTTTACTGCTTTTGGACATTACTCTGGACACCGACAGCAGCAATGCGGTCGGCCTTCTCACACACTCAATCTGAAAATAAAAAAAAAAAAACATTTCCCCACCTCCCATCCCTACAGGAACTCTCCCTCCGTTGTCTGATTGGCTGAGGACTGTCAGGAAATGTCCCGCCCCTCAGACAGCTGGGGTTAGTCAGAGAAAACAAAGTACAAGCCTTCCTGTCATTAGTTTCTAAGCTCTATTACTATAACTTCCACTCCTGTAGTGACATCAGAAAAAGCTAAATTTCTGGTAATTTATACACAACATACAAACCATTTGCCATGAACAAATGTAGTTCTTTAACTTTTACCTGTTTTGATTATTATAATTATTTTAATTATCTGAGTAGGAGCCCAAAGAAGACTCTAATTATTGCAAAAAAAATAAAACGTGACAACCTTCCTGCAAACAGACACACATCAGGTTGTAAGATGGTGTTCAGGTAAAGAAAGTTCACACAACAGAGTCTCTTTCTGCTATAGAAGGATATCCGTCCTTTTTTGTGACGTTACTTTTTTTTTTTTTTTTTTTTTGCTGCCATGGCGTTTTCCAGAGATGAAGCCGAGAGACGGGGCCTGTAACCTGCACTTACGTGTGTCCACATCAATCAATGTTTGACCGATCGTGTGCACCGCATGAGCCGGGCACTGCTGAACTGTAACACAGGCAGCTCAGGAAGTTAGAGAAGTTGATTAAACTAGTATTGTGGTATTGTTTTATGACCACTAACATAGTAATATAATAATCTATTGCACACAGGAAAACAAAATTAAATAACAAAAACAAGCCATTTTAGGACTCTCGGGTTTTATCAGAAGATTTATGGATGTTTGTTTGTGATAGAAAGTGGAAAGGAATGTCATAAGTCACTCCAAAAAAATGTTTATTATGTCTTCATGTAGAGATTTGAGTCATGAGGAGGAGTAAGAAATTCGAAGTTGCATTAATTGGGCACCAAGGGTACACAGGCAAATTCACTAACAACTTAAACACCCACCTCCTCTTTTACATACAAATGCACTTTTTTGTTGCATGTTATTACCACTGGCATAAGAGGGAAACAAAGTGTTTCAACTTGTTCCCAGTGCCCTCTATTGGTGTAAAGTCTCCGTAGTGTAACTGATGTCTTGCTGTATGTGTGTATGGATTAGCAGCTCTATGCAAAAGATTTAGGCACATTCTTATCCATAATGCAGTAACATCAGGGAGGCGTCTTATGTATCGTGTATGTAAATGTATTTCTGCAGCTCGAACACAGAGCCGGAGTCATAAAGAAACTATCTTCAGCAAAAAGAGACGAAGAAGAGTCCTGCAACAGATGGTTCGGCTCCCACAGAGTCCCGATATCAACATTCAGTTCTAGAAAAGATGGAAAGCAACTAAGATGCCTAAATCCACAGAATAACTGAAGCAACTTCCCTGAGATGCAGAAAACAACTGACCTTCTTACCTTTTCAATACAGATAATGTTTACTCACTATTTTATAACCATTTATGCACTCGTTATAGCTGTGGGGAAAAAACAAACTGTGCTGCTCCTGTCACAGCATAGTATCTCATTTATTGAATTTATTTGATGATTAAAAAATATATATATATATATACCATGCATTGCAGTCATTACATACATTAAAATCAAAGAGGATAAAAAAAACACAATAAAGCCCAAAGGCTTATTTCCATCGTGACCCTCATGTCGTGTACTCTGCTCTTACATGTGATCACATGAGTGGGGTCCTCGGACCACCCTGTAGCGTCATGTCACCCGCATGAGCTAATGAAAAGAATGAATCTTCTTTTTATTCCGTTTACCAGCAAACCCACGACTCTGTGTTGCATTTCACTCGACAAGCCTGAAGTCGTTTACCTCATGACAGGATGGACGTCACACGAAAGTTACATTATAATATTGATAATAAAAAAAAAAAAACGACAATGATAAAAGAACGTCATATTTATAGGGATATGATTCTGGTCACATCTTTTATATCCATGTTTTTATAACAATGTTTTTTTCTCTTTTATAACAGCAACAAACATTTATAGTTTACCTACTGTTTTTTTTTTTGTTTTTTGTTTTACCACTATAGCCCTGCAGCCAAGTACTTTAAAAAATCTCTGTACAAACACATGCACCAAATATTGATTTTCTTTTATTTTTTCTTCTGTTTACTAAACTTTAGATTGTGTGCTTCACAGCCTAAGTATTACCTAATATATGAATGGATGCTTTAGACCACGGATGTCAAACATGTGGAATAACATTATTAGTTGAAATTTGACATTTTTCTTATGTCCTCCTGTTTCCTGTTTGTTGAAGATTAAATAAGTGTTTACATATTGGTGATTTACATAAAAAGGAAGAGGAATTTGTAGGTGTTATTTATAATTCATTTTTACTGGCCCAGTACACGTGATTAAATCACACTGTCCATGAACTGAATTGAGTTTGACTCCCTTGCTTAAGACACATAAACAATGTGTGCTATCATAAAACCCAAGGTCTAAATTGCTCTATAATTGTCTGTAGTGTCATAGTTATTATTGTTGCAGAGTAAATTAGAAACAGATAATTTTGCTTTAGTCTTCATTTCTGCAGCTAATTATCAGTTGTACTTTAAATGTATGTGTTAGTTACACTCAAAGACTCAAAAGTACACGCACAATGACAGGATAGGATGCTGAAAAAACTGCAATCCATTGATTAATCTATTGGTCAATTGGCAGAATATTAATTAGCTACTTTTTAGAAATCTTTAAATTTAATATTGTTGTTGATAATTCATCCATTTATTCCTCACGAGGGTAACGGGAGTCAATCCCAACGTCCTTTGGGCAAGAGGCAGAGATGAATCCCAGGCAGGCTGCCAGTCTACCATGGGGCACACACACCATTTACTCACACACTCAGACCTTGGGGCATTTTTTGAGTCTTCAATTAACCTAAGCATATTTTCGGCTGTGGGAGGAAGCCGGAGAACCTGGAGAAAACCCATGCAGACACAGGGAAGAAATGCAACCCTCTACACAGAACAGTCCCAACTCAAGTCCTTGAACCCTCAGCCTTCTTGCTATGAGGCAACAGCGCTACCCACTGCGCCATTAATTTGTTAATAATTGGTTTTCTGTGTCAATCATGAGGATGAATCAAATATCTTTGGGTTTTTGGACAGTAAGTCATGACACAAGCAGACATTTGAAGATATAATTTTGTACTCTGGGGAACATTATGGATATTTTTCACTATTTTCTTACAGTCGATGGACTAAATCATTAACCAAGGACAAATCAAGACAATAATTTGTCTGGTAAAATGCAAGATGTGACAAGGGGTCTCAGCTAGATTTAGCTGTATTTTGAGCCACTGCTCTAGAAGACATAATAGTTATCTATTATTTTTTATTGAGCTTTGTGTGGGTACACTTCAAACCCCATGATTTTTGGTGTGCAGAAGCCCTGTGATTGGGGCAACTTGTCCTTTGGATAAATGTGTGATCGGAGAAAATGGTCAGGAAGATTTAGCGAATGAAAACAGACCGTGAAAGTGAGAGGGATCAGAGACTAACGCAGCCAAGGCAAACATGAGGAACGGGAAATGCAGGGAGTGGGAAAGAGGATATAGCGAGCTGTAGGGAAAGAAAGAGTGATGAGAGGACTATGAAGTTTGACAGGAGAATGAACAGGACTACACTGCAGAGCCCGTCCATGAAAAGACCCCAGGCAACCGTCAAATTGGTGATTTTGTGCCCATCTGCACAATGTTCCCATCCTTACCGACTGGAAGCATGCCAGTTCAGGAAGGAGAGAGTAGGTGGACAAAGCAGATTTATGTCAAGGTAGATCTGTGTGTGCATGTGTGTGTGTGTGTGTCGGGGGCTGTGTGTATAGACAGAGAGATGTAAAGATAGCTCTTTGGAGAGATCAAACGCCATGGGGTGACTGCGTCTGCTTGGCTCACAAAGTCAGAGACGGCCACATCAAAGCTCTGCCCCCCTGCTCACATCCGGAAGACCACACACACACACACACACACACACACACACACACACACACACACACACATACACACTCACACACACACGGCTGTACTCATTCCTCAGTCCACAACTCTGACATCAACCTTCACCGCTAGTAGCTCTTTGTGTGTGGTGGTGAAGGTTGATGTACTTTACCTTGGTTTGGAAGGATAATGATGATTTATTTGAAGTGACTTTAATGGTTATTGGACGTTTGACACTCGACACACTGATTACTGGCATCTGGGAACACAGGACATCTCAACATCAAAGTTGAACAAAGCAAGAAATCAGCAAACGGTTGGATGGCAGGTCAGGAATCGGTTTAGCCCCACTTATCTAAACCTAAAATCTTGATTCAGTGTGTGTCATTATGAGGTGCTAGAAGAGTGTGAGTAGGGTTGTTATTTTTCAAGTAAGCTTGTGTTATGTTGTTTTCATGGATTTCTTTCCTAAAACACTCACTATTTAAGTAGTCTACTGACTCCTTTGAATGTTGATTGCCTCATCTTGCAGATTAGTAAAGGAAACTATTACTTTGCATATGCTAATGTGCAAATACAATAGTTCAAAAGCAGGTTGAAGCAGGATGTTGATCTCTGATCTCCTAAAAACCCCAATTAGATTTAGTTCTTTAATACCTTATTACAATAATTTGCAGTTAGCTGTACATAATTTTGAGAAGAAAGAGTTGCACACAAAACCTAGTGTATGGTTGTTCACACTGAGTTTTAAAAAGCAGTCACATCATAATTTAAAATGTTTCTCAATTCCACCCAGTTAAAATTAGTTCTCAAGTCTTACAATAGGCTACATCACACAAACATCAAAATGTCCAATACTAAACAAGATTGTGATCTACACCTGAGTTGGGTAGTTTTAGTAGTTTATCCAGAGTGCTGAGAGATTTAGAGGTTTCAATCTAGTCAGGATCAATACAGACTCATTGGGTGGGTCAGTGCTGTCCTGCCCCATTTCCAGAGCACGGAGTCCAGATGCAGGAAGCTAATAGCTCGTATCAATCACAGACAAAACCGCTTCCATGGCACCCCCATTGATTGTCAGTCAGCAGCAGGATAAACGGCATCTCTGCAATGCTGTGGAGACCAAGCCAAAAGGGTCCGTGTGGTGGAAGAGTGAAATGTCCAGAGGTCCTCGCAAGACTGAAAGCTTTATTGCATAGTGCAGGTCCTCAATCAATCACATTGAGTATATCAAAGAACTATTACAGGAGGCTGTACAGAAAACACGACTTTACAACAGAAGTGACTAAATCATGGTTACAAATGCACAGGTCGCGGACTATACAACAGGCTTTGATTGTTTCAGTCGATTGACTACAAATCATTTCCACTTTGCTTGGATGTTAACATCTAACACACATGTGTGTAGACTTTTAAATTCACCAATATCAAGGTTCCTTTTAACTATAAAAAGTGTAACTGTCAGGTTAGATATATACAAACACTACTTGGTTATATTATGGGGAAGATCATGGTTAAAAAAATACCCACTTTAGATCAAGGGACCCTTTATCATTATGGTTACAATAACAACCATATGGCTATATGGTTATTCCCTCACCCTGCTATATTCACTATGTGGGTTTTGCCTACCAATTTCTTCCCTCCTTCACTTTTCAGTTTCTTAGAACTCAATAAGTCAGTAAAACATTTTAGCATGAACTTTCCCAAATTGGACCTTGGAATCAACCACTGTACATGGGGAATCTTGACTCCCTGACCAGATCCCAGGTGGTGAAGGTAAGTGAACACACTTATTTCCCCATTGTCCTTAACAATGGAGCGCCCCAGGACTCTGTTCTGAACCCCCTGATGTTCCTCCCATACAGAGTTGACTGTGCAGCCACCATCATCAAGTTTTCTGACAGCTCATCTGTAGTTGTCCTGATCACAGATGACAATGAAAAAGCTTAGCTGAAGGAAATCAATGACATGACTTACAATTATTAGGAGCACATTAGGCCTCTACTGGAAAATAAAACTCTTTTGACCTGTTAAAGTATTCAGTCACTTTTTGCTAATCTTAGATATGTATAGAAAGATGTGTGTAGTGCATGCTGGGAGCTGAGCAGACAGGGTGTTGAGTTGTGTTTTGCAGTATAGGGAATGTGTAGCATTAAAAAAAAAATGATAGGGTATAAAAGGTCACGAGGAAGTATTTAAACTCTCCTGCTCTAACTTTGGGCTAATCATTCCTCCACAGCTGTGAGTCTGAGGAGTCGGCGCTCTCACATCACCGTTGTCATAGTGCGTTGTCTCCCACTTTTGCGGTGACAGAGCTTCACCCACCCAGCCAGTAATCCCCCTGCAGCAAAGTTTGGAGTAAGCTGACGGCATGGAAAAAAAGATAAATAAGGATTTTCATTTTTTACCCTGTAATGAAAAATTGCATTCCTCTCCCTGCTACATTTATCTCTAATACAGTTTCAGATATCCACATGCTGTCATTTACCACAATGCACAACAACTTTCCACCTTGGGCTTTTTTTAAGAGTCCAAAACAATTCTAACTTATTGGAAATAATTATTCCTTATTTCCAAACAGGCAACATCTGCAAAGCTTCACAACACACGTTTCACCAAGCGCCAAGCTGAGTTAGTAACACATCTTGAGGCACGAAAAAAACTTCTCCCACTTAGAGAAGAGAGATTGAGGACGTCAGTGACAAATGTCTTGCATTAACTTTGTTGTTTATTTTTCCCCCAGAAGATGTGAAATAACCCTATTAAATCAAGTAGTCACTCGGCCATTAATCGCAATGCAGCTGACTAGTCCCTCAAAGCTAATGGGGTTTAGAATTTGCATGAGGCGAGTTTACCCACAAAGCTTCGTCTAAGAGGATTGCTGTTCAGACAGAGAGCTTATTGTCACACTTGTTCATAGACATGGATTAACGATACTAGGCCCAAAGAACCCTACTAACTGTGGCAGCAACTCACAAGTTCCCCCTTGCTGGCTCAGATATCTGTTTCAGAAGGACGGAGACCCAGAAGCATTGCAAAAATGCATCAAATGTGTTTAATATGTACAAATCCTTGTCAAGTGGCAAGTTGTTAAGCGACCATACGAATCGTTCCCTCAAACACATCATGTTTGTTTTTACATCTATGTTGAAACGAGTCCCTAGGACTTACCTTACCCTTTGCTAAATATCTATTTCCCTTTGATTTTTTTTTTGTCATAATATGATCACAGCTCTTCTGAATTCCTGCTCTGTGTTGTCAACTTAGCTTTTTACATCATTTGAATAAGCCTCTTTCAATGTGAGTGTGTCTGCTGTGTTTCATAGTGTCTAAAGCAGCTTTAGAGGCTAAATATAACTGCATTAACGCTTTAATATTTATCAGTTGGGGGGTTGGGGGTGCTAGATATGTGGCTTATATCAAAATTCAGCAGGAAAACAGCAAAAAATGAAAATATACAAGTTTGGCACAAGTTATGACAGTTTGATCAACACAGGCGTGAATGCACAGAGCATCATCAGGACAATACAAATCCTTCAATATCTCTCCAAAAAAAAAAAAAAGAAAAACAAACAAATACAGACAAAATAGTCCTGAAACAACTCTATCGCCTCTACCACTGTCAACATTGTGTTACTGATTTACTGTTTGCATTACATGAGCACTGGCTCTCACTTGCAAGATTGCTGCTCGAGAGCAACAACTTCAGAATTGCAGTTTATTCCCTTGAGTAGAGTGAGCTGTTAGAGATGTGTAACATCGGAGTGAAGAAATCTTTTATGGAAAAAAAAAAATGCCAATAGAGGTGTTTTTTGGGTAAATGTAATGTCTTATCAATGGATGAATAGATCACTGCATCCATCCATCCATGCATCTGTCTGTGAGATAGAAGCAGACATTTTTTTTAGCATTGTTAGCATAATTAGTGCCAAGAGTGTCACTAGGTGCATTTCCAACGACCATCTATTTTAATTTCTGTTGACCTTTAAGGTTAGTGAATGTGACAGAAGCACAACCGGTTGTAGGATATGCATCTTGGATCAATAGTATGGTGGTTCCTGTTGAAGTCTTCAGAGAAAGATTTATAATAATAAACATAATCACCAGTCAATCAATGTCACTGACGTATCCCGAAGCCTGCGGTTTTGTCACTGGTATTGCAAATTTCCTACTCGCATGTCACTCATTCATGACTGTTCCAGAATCAACATACAGATATTTTATGACATATTTACAATCCCTATGTGACAACATACAATTACTGTACAAAACAGAGTTTTTTTCCCTTATGTTTATTTCACGTCTCTTGTAAAGCACTTTGAGTTGTGATTTTGGATGGAAGGTGTGATACAAATAGAGTGTGTTGTTATTATTTTATAAAAGACGAGTGATAAAAAAGGGGGGGCTGCGAGTAAAAATATAGAGCAACAGTGGCCGAGGGAGCTACAGCGTGAATGAGGAGAGAGAGAACGAGCGCTACGGTAGTGAGAAAGCTCCTGAATGAGAGAAATTAAACTTATTTTCTGGTTATCACAGCCGTTAGCGCAATTTAACACGCCCACACCGCCGCACCACCCTGCAGGGAGGTGCCGCATTGACTGATCCTTGGTGGATACAGCCTCAAACATCATTATCTTTTAACAGTGATCTGTAACGGTTTTGTACTGTGAATAGATGCTGATGCGGCATCAGATCAGAACACACTTGTATGTGTCATTCTGAAGGGCATGGACTGTTAACGTACTCCTAAAGGATTTATTCATAATGAAAGGTCTCTTAATTCAAATCATAAAATTTCAATAATTAAATAAGGAAATACAAAAAATGCACAAATTTTACAAATTATTACTTAATCAGATGATAATACACATTTCAACTCTGATCAGTTTCATTAGATCGTTTAACGTAGGCCCTTGTAAATATTAAATATTCATTAGAATCATACATTTGATTGACATCACACTGCATTTTTGATTCTCCCAGTGTTATTGCTGCTTAAAGTTTTATTTCACAGACGTTAGAGAAATTTACTAAAATTGCCTCACTGGTACATGTGATTTTTATTGACAGCAAATGTCAGACCTTTTGAACCATTGACCAGTTTTTTGCTATAATACTGTAGATACTTTATGTTTAATGGGAGTCTGATTCCCTATACTCCAGTCATGTCTTTCACAATAAAGACCCAGGATTAAAGAGTCTTCAGGAAATGTCTATTTTTTGACTGTCAAAAAATGAAGTAGCACAATTGAAATGTAGTGATTGTGAAAGAACACAGGTTATTACTTTAACCCTTACAGTGGAGATGACCTTATTTTTCCTCTGTTGTGGCTTATAGAAAAAGGGTATTGGGTATAGTTTCAGCATATAGAGCTGACATGCATATTGAGAGATCTCACTTCCCAAATGACTCTGTAAACAAGATGTGAGGGCAGTGCCAGCAACATAATTTGTATAGAAATAAGTGTCAGTGTGCCGTTATTGCATTATTGAGAGTGCCATAAAGAGCCAGGCTATTGATTTGAGAGCAGAAGAGGCTCCCGAGTTATTTCTGTCATCGTCACCCTCATTAAACTGATGTATGGCACTTGCTTTTCTCCTTTCTGCCTCTGCTGCTTCTGTTCTCTGTCGCTCTTTCACTCACTTTTTTTATGGACTCTGTCTGGGGAGGGAAACAAAAGTGAGGAACAGCCCTTTCGACTGAAAGTCTTTTGTAATTTTCTGTAGCTTAAATTTGTGGTCACCTATATCAAACAGCTTACTGTTAACACGTTGTGAAGTGACAAGACTTGAATTACAGATCCACTGTGTCCATGGTTTTCTGGCTTCAAATTCGTTGTCGCTACGCAATGCATCCTGGTAGTGCCACAGTGCGTTTCGAGAGATGAGGTGTCTTGTTGGCCTGTCTACATTAACGGTACAGAAAACTGAGGTCTAGTCTACCTTATGTAAATTAGGTGAATGTAGTCCTAGTGTTTAAACTTAAAAAAAAAGGCTGCTTTGAAGTTAATTCAAGTATTTATTTACAATATCAATGATATCATGCTAATGTTTGGCACATACAAGCATAGTCACCATATTTGTTTTGCAAGTTAGTATGCCAAAATGTGATAATTAGCATTAAACACAATACACTGTTTTTTTTTTGGACATCTAAGTATTGAATTTTATGCCAATACATCTTGCTTCAGTGCGATGCAACACTCACACCTACTGCTAGTGCCAGAGGAAGAGTCAAAGGATCATAGGAGTCAGTAAAGACCAACTAAACGTGCTGACAATCCATCCAATAATTATTGATGTTCCACTCTAGACAAGAATCACCCACATTGATCCCTACTGAAGCATGGCTCAAAATTATAGCAGAATTTCTTGATATAAGGTTTGTCTATGATAAAAACACATTCTGGTCTACACATTTCACATGGCAGATGGCTCCTACAGTTCTATTTAAAAAAAAAATGTGTTTAGTCCGCCTTGCATCTCTTTTCTGCTCTTCTCATCTCCTCTAGTCTTGTTTTAAAGTTAACCACCAGTCTGGTCAGGGTGGTATTTATTTTGCTGTGCAACACTTTAACGTTTGCAGCTGCTCATCTAACTCCAGCTGAAAAACTTGACCTTGTTTGGGGAGAGCACTGAAGAGAATTTTGGTTCCAAATTACTTCAATTCCTGATGTGCTGTGTATGATTGTGTGGGTTGGAAACATGAGTTTAATACACTGAACGATTGTTGACTTTAACTGAGTTGCTGTGTCTTTGCCATTACTTCCTGAGTGTGATTTTGGCTGAAATTGATTGAAAATCGTTCAGTGGCTTCATGCAATTTATTTGTATCCATGGGTCCATGCAGGCAATGTCCTCTGCCCTAATTCTATAACTGACTTGGTTGGGTGAAACCTGAGTTGGCACTTCAAGCACTGAGGCAATCCATGTTGCCCAGAAGCAATCTGAGATCACAAAGTCAGTTTTGATGCATATTCTATCAAGTTACCTGTTTTTGAGTAAAAGGTGCTATAAGACTGGCAAAATGTATATGTATGCAAAGACAACAAGCAGGGACAAATTGTGGGAGCGATAGTAGCATGGAGAACATGTTAACAACAACAATCCACAAGGATGTGAATTATATACAGTGTTTAAATATACATTTTACCGTTATTAGATTGTGTTGAGTGAATTCCCCTGTAATGTAGTCATGCAACAGCTCTAGCTCTCTGCTGCTTGTATTATTGGACCATGCAAAACATGTGTATAAACACAAGTAAGGAATCAGCAGGAGAGGTTTGGGCTCTCTAAAAATAAGATATAAGATAAGATAAGATTAGATAAGACTTCAGGCGAAAAGATCAAGATCCCACAACGGGAATGGCTGCACAAAGGAGATGGCAGAGTAACATTGTGGTAATCATAGTTCAGTCTGATTAAACCTTGTAAATTCACATGAGTCCTTTCTTAACTTACGTTAATTGTCCAGTCTGAGCAAACTTTAAAAATGGTGCAAGTATAGGTCAATTCTCTGGCACCCACCCAGCCAATCAGCATTGTAGCTTCTGTTGTGTCAATCAGAGACTGCAGTTTGTACATAAAAAATTGTAAATGAACCAAAGACAGGTGGCCAGATTGTCCAACAGCTTGACCTTAACTTTTTTTTAAGCTATAAATCTTAAGATTGCAGTGTACCCTTTAATTATTCCACCTGTCTTTAACATTCTCTTTCAGCAGCACAGACTTGTCAGAATACAGCTGAATTCAAAGGTGACAGCCTCTTACTGATGATCAGTTTTCAGAGTGCTGATTTTCAGAGCAGCCAGGAAACACATTTGATTCCTGATGGGTTCAGGATATTTTCGTCATCCAAATTACTCCTGCCACTAGATCTGTGGTTGGTGGTGCTGGGTAATGTAGGCCAGGTTAAATGAAGAAGAATTTTACTTCATGCTAGTTTGAGTCTACCCATTTGTTTTGCCTCCCTGTGCCTTGTGTTTTTGGGTTCATTTCATTTCCTGCTGTGACTTTTGATTGGATTGAAATAGACAGGTCCATTTAGAGACATTACTTTTGAGTTTTGATAATAGCAATGGGTTTATAACTAAATAAACTCTACCTCAGTAAGGAGGCCTGAAGAAATTGTCTAATGAGGGGATAGGATAGAGACTTACTGAATGACTTAGAATGGAACAATATTAGTCTCTACAACTTAACAAAAAATAATGTGATAAAGGAAATAAAGACAAGAAAATCTAATTTAACTGGGTTAACTCAGTACAGAACTTATATGTGGACATTACATTGGACATTGGATCATACATTAATGTTGATGGTATATTTGTTGGGGGCAACATCCCATAAACTGTCAAAAAAATAGATTGGTTCCAGAACTTCCTTTTGTTGGATGTAGATGGGGATGTAGAGACTGGTTGTGTTCTTTGCCCGATATGGTTGACAAGTTGACATATCACAGCAATGGGACAAAATGGCCAATATGGTGTCTTTAAATGTCTATGTATGTGACTTCTCTTTTGTCTTTGAATATGGCAAGAATCACTATCACACTTAAAATAGGTAAGAGTAATTATTTGTCTGATTCATTTATTTTCTAAAATTAAATGTAAATTTTAATTGTCATTGTAACACAAAGCAATACTACATATACTGGATAAACAAAAAATGATGTAGTATAGAAAGAAACACATAAGTGTTAATATGGAATGATCTTCACCTAATTGCCCTAAACCTAATGACATATGCTCTACAGCAGTGGTTTTCATGTTGAAAATCTACTAGGAATAAGTAAATAAATAAATCCTCACACCAGAAATTGACTCTCAAGCCAGTTGTTAACTAGAAGGGTTACCTTCAGTTCAGTTCTGAATGTTAAATCTATATCATTTTCTCATAATCTTCAAGATGCTTCTCCTTCAAAGCCCTCGGTAGCCTGCCCCCCTCCTTATCTGACTCACCTCCTCCTCTCCATCGCCATAACCAAACCCTCCAATCCTCATCCACTATCCCCACCAACTCCCTCCTCCAAGCCTTTCAGAGACTTATCTTCACTCCCTATACTGAAATCCTGATTCAAATGCACATTTTCTCCTAAGCCTATGATTTCACCTACCTTTACCAACTACCTCTAACTATGCCCCCCTCCCAAAATGTTGCCCCTTGTAACCCTCCTTGTGTTCAAACTGTCTAAGTCTATAATTGTTATTATTATCAAAAATAAAGTTGCTCTGAGAACACATAATTTGGCCTCTATATTGTGTATGGGGATGGATGCAGGCTAAAAATATGTTTGAAATTTTCAAGGTGGGTCATAAGTTGGAAAAGGTTGGGACCTGCTATTCTACAGTAATATATAAGCTGTCCATTTTCAGTGTATTTACACTGAATTAAGTGTATTCAATTAAGTCTAAATGTTACATTTAATATGATTCCTCTGGGTTCACTTCTTAAGGTCTGGGTCAATTACAGAAATATGCAATATTATTTATGAAAATTCTACCCAACACTTCTGTATATATATTTCCTTAACTTGTTTTGAGATATCGTTCGGTCTCCAAGGTAACTTTGGTTGTTTGCTGGTTATTTTATTTGCTTTAAAATTTCTCTAACCATGACACTGATATGGATGCTGACAGACAGCTCAAAGAAAAATGGTTCCAAGTATAAGAGTGTGCACTGGCCTATACAGTATTCAGTCAGGCAGTGTAGCCAATTCTCTGCCAGGGTTATGGATGGTATATGGACATTCTTCATTTAAATAATGAATAGGAAAGATAGCATCAGGTCAATCATATTAATTAGCCAATAAGGATGTCTTTACAACTGGCTCTGACCTGTTTCGTAAAACAAATATAACTATCAAACTAAAATGATAGCTAGTGCAATTTTTCTTTAACATGTGTCATACATACCATGGATGGTAATCATCAAATTTAAAAGGTGATGTTGACAATGAATGGAAATTGACTTGCCACTTTAAGCTAACTACTTTCTGACCATAATCATAATTGATTTGACTGGTCTAATTTCAAGCCTGGTGAGTTTCCATTGGGTTCAGAAAGTGTCTCTATTACATTTGTTAATACGTCAATATACAGTATATAGTACCAACTTGCAATGTCCAATAGACCAGGCCAGAGATTCCTATGTCGCTGTATTCTATTTTTTAGTGCAATTTGCAAATAACTGACTAGCATTATATATGTCTCAAATAGAGCTTAAATCCATTGTATGTAGAATGGAGTGGTAGTGTCATGGTCTTAAACAAACATAGTTTCAATAATTAGATAAAACTCTGCCCTTCAACCATTAGCAGTTATTTCTTCAGGCTGAGAGCGAAAACACGATTTGTCTTGTTTCAATTTTACCTAGCACGGCTCATCAGGATGTTAAGAGAAACAATTTTACAGTAGAGTTATATAGTTTCATAATCTGTAGCTTGAGGACCAGTCTGTCTGATGTTCTATAACATTCTGGAGACTTTAAACCACTATAAATGTGCTGCAATACCCATATTTCTTCAATATAGCTAGTTAACAGAGACTCTAAGGGGGAAAACCATCAATACTGCAGCAATAGCTTGTGATCAACTGTGGCATTTAAACTATCCTAATGGCACAGGAAGATCTATTGAAAGGAGCCCCTTTACTCTGGAGTCAATGAAAATCTTTTCTTTTGTGTTTTACTTTAATTTCAATATCGATGCATTTTCATCCTGCCTCCTTCCTCCATTCTCCTGTCACACTTGTGCTTTCTGACGCAGAATTCCTTTCTCTCACAAATTCATCGGGTCTGGTGAATCACCTTTCTGCCCACATTCTCTAAACCAATGGAGTATGAAATATCCTTATTCACTCTCTTTAGGAGACTTAGATGGGAAAGATTGAAGCCTGTCTCTGTGTGCATTAAGTATGAAACTAGAACCAGGAGGCAATTTGTCTATAGCTTAGTAGACTAGACTGCAAACCAGAGGAAATGGCTACGCTCTACCCAAAGTCTGCAAATACTACGACTAACTCTGCTAAAACTCACAAATTAATAAAGAAACAATTTCCTAGGCCTTCTGGAGTGTGCATGTGTGTGTGTGAATAATATTGTCCACACCATGCAATGTGTAGTGGAAATGCATAAGAAACATCTGCATGTGTAGAAGGAAAATAGGTGTTGAAGCTGGGAGGTTGAAATCAGGCTTGATTTTTATAGATGAGAGTATGCGCTACTGCAAGGGTGTCAAACATGTGCCCCACGGGCCGGAAACAGCCCACTAAAGGGTCCAATCTGGCCCACTGGACAATTGTATAAGGTGTGACAAAAATGATCATGTTGTTAAAGTGTCGCAAAGGACCAGTTCCTATTTCTTCAAACAAATCTAAAGTCAGTGAACATCTTTCACGGATAAAATATTTGCAATTTTTGATTTGTAAATGTTTTTCAAGGCAGGAGTTGACTTTGCCTGCTTCTTTGAAAAAGGAAATATTGTTCAGTGAATGAATGTCTTGAATTTAAATGCAAACGTAGACTGACTGAATATGGAATAACTGAGATGTCACATTTAGTTTGTTGAAATTATACTTTCAAAAAGTGTGAGTGTAAAGTGTAAAGTTCTTCATTTTTTCAAATGAAGGTTATTTAATCCAGTAAATAACCATAATATATTTATTGACATAAAAAGGTGGAGAGAAGTAGGTTTATTTTTACACTTGAGATCAAACTGTGCTGAATGTGGCCCATGAACTAAATTGAGTTTGATACCCCTGTGCTACTGTAATGAGTAGTGTAGAGAAATGTTATGCAACCTCAAACTTTTGATACAAAGTGTCTTTCTTTTCATTTTTTAATGTACTGTACATTCAGGTAACAAGATAGAAAAGTAAGTTTTAGAAGTGCAACAGTCTCCTGACTCCAGCTCCATGCATTACCTAGAACACAGGCTCTCAGCAAAAAATCTCCCAAAAAAGTTCATTTTCCCCAATGTTTACAGTTAAATAATGCGACAGTACTGTCATCCAGCTGTCCAGATGTTCCAAGTCATCATCCACCTGCTGGTTTTATATCACCACCAGTGTCTAGACGCTAGACCTTCCTCACTGAATCACCGATTGGCCTATTCGTCTCCATCTGTTCATTTTGTTTTGCTAGTGAGGAAGGTGACACCCAGTCTTAAAAGAAAATTGACTGAGCATTGATGGGGGCTGTTTTTTTATGGTTATGTTTGCAACTGCTTAAAATTGATTTTAGGGGAAATGCTATAAAATATCTCCCACATTCAAAGGTGTATCAGTGCAAGTAGAAGTTTGTTTACAGTTCTATATCTGGTGCTAAATGATAAAACGATAGGCCAGGTACATTGCAGTAGAATTGAGCTGTTTCTGGCGACAAAAGAATGTGTAATAGGGCTGACGCCAAGTTGTTCATTTGGATCTTACAGGAACTTGTTGACGATGCCAGGCTTGTGACGGCTCTGCTGTGGGAATAAAGTCAGTCGATTCAGATAAAGTCAAATAGTGAGCAGTAATAGTTTAGCCTCCAGTGGGAACATGGATATTTATTCTCTATCTATCTCACACACACAAGCAGACACACACAGTGTGCGTTATAGTGAATATTCCTGCGATATCTGTTAAAACAAAGATTTTGGTCTATTTCGTCAAACCAATGCTATTAGTATAGCCTCAAATCACAAATTAGCATGGAAAATTAATGGATCTATACTTTCCTTAAGGAAAAATAAATAAATAAATGTTTGTGCAATATGTTATGGTACTAAATTAGTTGTTGATTTTTCAGATGAAATATTCAACACTATAGGCTAACTGTAAATATAGATCAAATCAGTCCTATAAATGAATAGAAATAGAATAAAAGCTCAGTGATTACACTTTTAACTGTCTTTATGTCTTTTAAAGTGATTAAACAGCACCCTTCCCAGGTGGGGATTCTACAATTATTATTATATTTTAAATTATTTTTATTTTTTTTTAGTTCAGAGACAGTGGAGCGAGCTTGAACGTCAACCAATTGCTGAGCCCCAACAAAGGCCGGTCGCCATGGGACCATTGATTCAGCCTGCTGTTATGAATAGAATACTTTGTTCCAGAGGATTTCCATTTTTCCTACCCCTGGAGGAAAATTGGTGACGATCAATACTTTATGCAAGCGGAGACAACTTCTTGTATTGAACATCAATTGAGGAAAAAAAAAACAAAAAAAAAAAACACACATTGTTATTCAACTTCTTCAGCCATGAGTAACATGTGACTAAAACAAGTTAGGTGCTGCAGTGACAAATTTGTAAAACATGCAGGAATGTAGAAGAGACATAGAATTTAATTTCTTTAGATTCTCCTTTACAAAATAAAATGTAATACATTTAAAGAGGAATTCATTACCCAACCTAAATTCTAATAGCATCCAAGGTTGCCACACTGTTAGATATTGCAGTATGAGAAAAAAATATCATTATACTCGTATCCGACCTCACTATTAACACCAACATTTTCTAATGAATCAACACTGGAGAATAATCAGTGTCATCCATGACTGCTTCAGTTCATGACACTGCTGTGTATAACGGTGAAAAGATATAATCTTGGAAAAAAAATCATTAGAAATCATTAACTGAGGCAGATATTGTAAGCAGATGGATAAACTTGACACTCATTGCCAATGTTTGGCACTGACTTTTACAGCACTTTTCATAGAGCCAGTGAACATTTGCAGGAAACTGAGCAGGAGCTCATTGTGGCATCACATTTCTCTACCCTTTTGAGAGACTTTATGCTTATGGCCTTGTTGTGAAAAATGGGAAGAGGGGTATGAGCGGATGGGTGTAAAAAAGTGGCTTTTATTAAGTAAAATATTAATGAAACTGGGGCCAAAATAAACCCCAGGAAAGCATAGAAAAGCTAATTTAAAATTGAAGAATTGTGGACTAAAAAAAAAAAATCCTCCAGCCTCACAGAAAGCTGCCGCCTACTCTCCCTCATATTACTAATAGACCAGTGACTGGAACTCGCCATCTGCTCAGGTTACCATAGGGTGAGCTCAGCTGATTTAAAGCTTTCAAAGAATGTATTTAACAGAATAAACATTAATATGATGCTACTGATGGTAACCACGCAGTCCAAAAGCATAAATGCATCACATCTAACAGTGTGACCTTTTCTCTCAGCTCACGGAGCCCAGTCAAGCGCTGCTTACAGAACTGAAGGGTACACACATGCTGACACTATCATTGACTGGCACCACAATACACACCCATTAGAAAGCAACTCATCCTTATTAATTAACCCACCGCGTGTGCCATAGACTCCTGAACAACACAGACAGGTGCTAGAAGGCGTGTGACACTCAGTTTTTTTGTTGGGCTGAATTTTCAGCTTTCTCTTTATAAAAGCAAAGCAACAAAAAATAACCAAAGTGAGATATTTTTCTTTAATCGTTGTTATGCCTCAACAAATGTGTTTTTTTCTTCTAGGGAAGTTTTTTTTTTTTTTTTTAATTTTAGCTGTACTGCTTGGTCTGCTAAGCTATGGCAGATTGTTCTGTGATGTGAGGTTTGTTAATAATGCATTGTGTATGTATTGTGTTCATAGTTTTACAACATCCCCAGTAAACTTGACACCGTGACAATAGTGCTTGTTTAATGTGTTTTGTAGAACATGACTGATGACAGATTAATGAATATTGAACAGAAATGAATGATTTATCAGGCAAACAAAAACACTGTTAATGTTGGATAAGGTGCAGAGGAGCAACATTTTTACTAGCCTCTTGGGGCCAATTTGATGAACTATGGACTGTGAATTTGCTGATGAGCAGCTCTGTTCTGTCACATTAAGAAAATGTCCTCTCTGACCAGTTTTTTACATGAGGAATATGAGACTTTATGGGACAGTCGTAAATTGTGCACCCACTGTCCATGTTGTATTACCATATTTATGTGACATACCTACATAATGTCCATACTGACATGCTGTGTTTGGTCTGTGCTAAAGTAGGACTTTTCTGCTGGGGCTTGTTGTCATATTGGTAAATTGTCCCATTGCAATTATCTTAACCACCAGAGGGTGCAAGTAAAAAAAGTGGAATACTAGTGATTTGGTGTCACGTCCTGTCTCAGGAGAGAGTAGCGCATTGTGAACTGAACTGGACACCAATCATTTCATCATTTTTGACTATTTAACATGTCATATTAACTTGACATGTCCTGTTTTAAGAACAAAAGAAGAAAAGCAGTAGCCTGGAGCAACACGTCTCAGTCATTTTGGGGTTAACTGTCACATGTCTGTGTCAATGCTTGTTTGTAGCTTAATTCAATCTGGAATTTTGAGTTTAAGAAAGATAAAACAGGTGTTTGAAGCTGTTGTTTATTAGCTGCAAAATCCAGTATGACATATTACTCCGTATAGTGAGACAATTTACCCCATGATGGGAAAAAATGTTGCAGTGTGAGAAGTAATTTGATTGGCTGCTGCTGTCGTATGCTACATTTGACCAGTAATTCCTGTGGACAGAGTTTCGCTATTCGCTATATATATGGATTTCAGAATAACAAAGTCATGCGTCTGTTCTTACTTGCAAATGAAAAGTGTGTGGAAATACATCCATGCAAAGATCTGTAAATATGTATACAAATCCGCATATGCGTATAAATCTGTGGATGGAAACAAAGGCCTGTAAATGTAAACACAGATCTGTGAATGCATTGAATGATCTGTAAATGTGTACACACATCTGTGGATGCTTACAAAAGATCTATAAATACGCGTACAGATATACATATCTAATGCATACAAAGATCAGTGAATGCCTACACATGGATGCTCAATTATTCTAACTTGACAAATAGCTTTTAATGTGAGAAAACTGGTTTTGCATCATTTTGTATGTTTGTTGACTGCAAAGATGGGCAACATGGTTGAATACTTTAAGAAAAAAGTGATATGTGACTAAAGGGATGATAGAAGTATGGCTCTACCACTACTGCATAGCTAATGGTACTTTTTAGATTTTCCTCATCAAACTCAGCAAATACAACATCTAGCAACTTCCAAAGTCTGTTTAAATGATCTGTATTGATACAGCTTGTATTAAAAAAAAAAAACACCTATTATTATAACTGAGAATCATGGCGATCAAAATGCTTTTTCATGGTTTGCAAGGGATCTTGATTTCACTTACTTGTAAACCCTATCAAAGAACTAAAAGTTCTAAGACATAAAAAAATAATGAATAGAAAAACACTGATGCTGTGTTCTAATTTACATACTTCTGCATTTACACTCATGTTTTAAGTATGTTCATTCACCATACAGTGAGTAAAATGTACTGAGTTCACAATGCACACTTACTTGGTGAACTCGTGAGTGTAGATTGTAGTGTTGGAGCAAAACCTACTTAACTAGATATCTACCAAACTGATACCTCTGTAAATGTCTTGCAAATACACTTAATGTAACACCAAACAACTCCCAACAACAGTATAATACAATGCTCGATTTGATTGGCTGTCAAGGTGATCAGGGCTCTGATGGTTGGCAAACGTTGGATATAGTATATGTTACGTTAGTGATTGTGTCCTAGACGGCAGTAGTGATTGTGTCGTAGATCATCTTACCACAGCGTCCAGTCTCATTTTCTTGCTGAAACCGCAATGATGATGACGAGGATGGTGAGGACGATGGCTCCGGCCACCAGGAGGTAGCACTTTCTCTTCCTCAGCTGCCTCTGTTGGGAGAAAGGATTCAGTGAGTGGGTGGAGAAGCATTAAACCGTTCCCATTGGACACGCTGGCTGTTAATCATCTATGTTTGCCCCCTAGACAACCCTTTGACAGTAGTTTAACCAGTGATTCATCAGTTCATGGAAGCTGGAAGTATGCTTCACAACACCTTTCATTTGCAAGAACTAAAAGAACCTAAAAATTCATTTTGTAAAGTAAAAATACAAATCTTGTCTGGGGGAGGATGTAAATGATTTAAGATCATGCTGACAAATGCAGATAAAATAGTGCAAAGGGATGACTGCTGAAAGACTCCAGCGGTGGGCTGCAACTCTCTTCATCAAAGTGCTTGTACAGTTGCCACACACTCTGCTGCACATTGTTTTTTGTCTATCAAGGCTGGAGAGGAAGAAGATAGGGGGGGGGGTTGAGGGGAGGCAACAAATTGGCAAGTCATTTTCCCCTCCAGAACTTAATTATTCAGCCAATGTAGGGCTATCAATTATTTTACTTCTTAAGTGCTCGTGTCAATGCTTAATTTAGGTCGGGGTTTATCACCTCCCCGCGCGGCTTTTATTCCACTTCGAGGGAAAAGCACTTGTTATTCTGCCACCTTTTCAAAGAGCATCTGCAGTGGTCAGATGATGTTCAAAAACTCAGTATGTGAGGAGAAATTCAGCCTCTATGGCGTTTACAAATGGAAGTGCGTGTTCAACAGCACAGCAATGCATTTTGTATTCCAAAATGCATTGCATATACTGTATATGTTTTACAATTCATTCCGTGTTATTTGCTTTTTTACATTAGGGGCATGTGGGGAATCAAAGGCATCAATGATGTCACTGTGGCTCAATACAGTTGTGCTTTATGGCACACAATTTTATTTTTCAAAATAGTGAGTAAAATACAAAGGTCTGTGTGAATAAATTGGCACACATACATCATAATTGTGTTTGGAGTGATGAGATGTGTCTCTCCACTGTCCCTCTCTCTGTGGGGTAGTGCAATTTTAGGACTGTTGCTATGGAAACAACATGTGAGCATGATTGACACATGCCAATGTTTATACGTTGTGCCCGTTAAATTCTGCCTAGCGACCGATGCTGCCAGCTGACCATGAAAACTGATCCCTGACCACATGACCTTAAAAATAAATGGAAACCTACTTACTGCTAGTTAGTAAGTTTCCTACTAACTTAAAAGTGTTTTTAGTAAAAAAAAAAGTAAAAAAAAAAATAAAAAACAACTTGTTGCCTTGGTTTGGACACATTGAAGTATATATATTTTCAGTTTATACATATTGTGTTTGTTTCTTTTTGCATTTTTAACATGGTTGTGTTGTGTGCATGTTTTTTTGTCAAACATTAATTAATACAAGGTGGTTTTTGGTGCCCTTTGTTTAATTATGAGCTATTATTACAAAACATGCTCAATTGATTTTGTAGTTGAATTAAGTAGTGAAAGTCCTGATTTCATTTATACCTTTTCATTCATGTGGTTTTCATGGGCTTTCTGAAGCATGTAAATGTGACGCCAGTCCAGGCTTTTTACGCCTGTTTTTCACATGTGCTGTGTTTATCAAGCGAATGTCGCAGCCTGTGTAGCATTTAAGCGTCTGAGTCTCCCTCCACATTGGATATGCGTTTTAAGTGAGGACCGTGGAGGAAATGGGAGGGAGCGTGTTGATTAAATATTCCGCTGGATTTACTGAGGCCATACAATTTACGACTGTTTTTTTTTTTTTTTTATGTGAATAATTTTCTGTTTCTAAAAGAGTGGGGTCAAATAAAGTCACACAAGGAAGTTTTTAAAATCATTAACAACACAACACTGCCTCCACCTGTTCCCCCATCTTTGATTTGTCTTATTACCATTTCCTCTCTGTTCACTATGAATATGTCCTAAAGTCTTAATAATTTGATATACATAATACCTACCCTACAGTTTAATTTAGGTTCAGAAAGGATTTATCTTTTAATTCATAGCTCTTGAAAGCTTTGTCCACCACTAGTTTCTGTTTTATTGCTTGTGGCATGATTTAGATTTTAAATGCTTCATTTTTTTTTCTTCTCCAGATAGCACATGCACTTTATTCATTCATGTCAATTACTGGCTATGTTTGGAAAAAGAAAAATTGACTGTCAAGCAAAAGTATGAAAGCAAATAGAGTGAAGAGCGGGGGGCGTGTGTGTGTGTGTGTGTGTGTGTGTGTTGGGGGGGTTAGACAATATTTATATATTTTTATCCTTGCTCCTTCTCTCCTCAGGCGGTGACGATGTGTTCGAGCACAGAATCTATGTTGTTTTGAAATGCTTTTTCTCACGTTTTTTTTTTTTTTCTTTTTTTTCTTCTTCCCTAGCCTGTTTTCTGCTACAAAGGCAGCGAGAAGCAGCGGCGTTAGACCAGAGCCGAGGCTGGAGTCTTTAAATCCTGACGCGCTTCAAAGCGCGGAGAGAGCAATTCATCTTCTTATCTGAGACTCAAAACAGGCTTTCTGTGCGGAAGAGAGAGAGAGCGAGAGAGAGGGAGAGAGCGAGAGAGAGGGAGAGAGAGAGAAAAAAAATGCTGTCGAGTAATTTTCCGTTTAAACGTTCCACTCCACAACAATTTGCATAAGCAGCCCTGCGTCTGTGATAAGAAGATTGGTAATTTTCAAAGGCTCTGTGGGGATTGAGAATTAAAAGCCTTTCTCCGCTATCTCCCCTCTTGCAGCTGGCCACCACAGATTCCCCAGCTTCTCTCACGCATTTCCTCCTAAACTACGCCTTATAAACTTTTCTCTACCATCCTCTCCTCCTCTCTGCTCACTCTAACAGTGCAGAGTCGCTCCTGCTCTCTATATACTGTACCCCCCCCCCAACAGCATCCCCCTCTTCCTCTTCTATTTCTTCCACTTGCTCATTCCAGCACTGCTTTTTTTTTCTTTACCTTTTGGTTGGGGATGGGGGGGGGGGGTTGAGAACAAGAAAATAAATAAGGTACAGGGGAACAAAAAAGGGCTTAGTATAACAAAGGGGGTGTTGCAGTATTTTTAAACCAGATTTTTCCGGATGGCAGGAGCAGGCTGAGAGAGGCGGGACGGAGACAGCGGGAGGATAGAAGAGGGGATGCTCTTATCACCAGTGACTTAATCTGCCACAGAATGTGTCCAGTTCCAGCACTTCAAGGCCTATGGGTGCTACAGTCTCTCAGGGAGAAGACTTCCTCGTACCCTTGTGCAGGTAATTGAATATGAGGAGAATGGTTCATATTTGAGCTGAGATGCCATCAATTTGAGGTCTCAGTAATTAAAGCGATCTTTAAAAAATGAAAAAAAAAGTTAAGTAATACTTTCTTCAGCAGCATTACCTCTGTCTACTGGAATAACAAATCCATGCATACTTGTTTCAGACATATTCAGAAAGATCCAAGAATGATCTGCGGGTAATGTGCAGGCTAAAGTTTCGACAGAGAACAAAATTTCAGTTAAACCTTTTTTCTGAAAGTCAATGCTTGTACTTTTGCTCTATACTAATCAGAATCTGTGCAGACCAATTTATGCGTTTTCCTTTGGCTGTCAGTCTGCTCCCACTGCAACCCAGACCTGCACTAAGCAGGAGTCCTTTTTTCCCCTTTTACACATCCCGTGGTCCTCCTGTGGGATCCCGCAACGTTTCACCAGCTGAGATATTTAATCCCTTCAACGTGTTCCAGGTCTGCCCCCGGGTTGTCTCCCGGTTGGATCGGAGGCATCCAGGGACACATCCTGATTATACACCTGAATCACCTCGAATGCCTCCTTTCAGCAAGCTGAGCTGAGTTTCATCCCCGTGTCCTTGAGGGTGAACCCAGAACTACTGTGAGAGAAATGGTATTTGCCTGTTTGTACAGTAACTATGATCTTATCATTCACCACCCAGAATTTATGACCATAGGTGAGGATGGAAACAAGAAGACAACGTTACAACAAAGCTATTGCTGCATCAATCTCCATTTCAACTTGACTTGTGAGCAATACCCCTGATGCTTTGAATCCTTGAGCTGGAGCAACAGCTCTCTTCCAACCTATAGGGAACAATCCATCTTTTCCTGACAGAGAATGCACGCCTCAGCCTTGGAGGTTCTAACCCTCATCCTCAACCGTTTTACACTTGGCTGCCGACCGAACTCAATGTGCAGCGGAGGTCACAGGGCTGACAAAGACGGCAGAACATCATCAGCAAAAAAAAACGGAGATGCAACCCTGGGGTCACTGGAATGGGATGATCTGGTCCTTCAACACCCTTCAAAATTCTGTCCGTTATAATCACGGATACAAAAAGGTAACAACAGGCAACCTGTTGTAGCTATGGAGCTCAACACTTTGGAATGAGTGAACTGGAAGTTCAGACAGCTTTTGAATGACCACAAAACGTACACAAGACTTTCAGTAATTGTGTAGAAGTAAATACTCTGCAATAGAGAATCTGAGATTGAGCAGGAGCTCCCTCCTTTTGTAAATGCAGCTACAAAACCTATCTATCATTTGCTTATAGAGACTGTGTCCAAGTCCCCTGAGAAATACAATAAATGAGCCACAACATTCTAAACTTCTTCAGAACCTTTCCCTTCAAAAATAAGGGTGTCCCACGTTACTACTTTTTTTTTTCAGTGGTTGAACTTTACCCTCTGTATCTTCTTGTTGGCAGTAACATAGCAGATATTTAGAATATTTTTTGTTAAGTATGTAGTAGTATAGATTTACTGCACATGTTCTAAAAATGTATAAAGCAACTATTCCTAAATGTACAAAGCCTTATTCTTAAATGTGATACTTAAACAAATAGATGCAAAGAAAGGAAGAAAAAAAAAACTCCTGAGAAGCTTCTTGTTCAGTTACTCAAGGCTCAGTTTTAAGTTGCATGTCTCTAATTTCACCATAGTGGCCTTACCAACACATTAAAGCATATAGATGCAAATAGATGCACTTGTAATGAATGTTCTCCAGGTTGTAGTTACCAAGCAGCATTTAGGAGAAATGTTAGCTTCTTTCAGTGCCTAAAAGGTACAGAGTGTAAGTTCTAGTGGCAATTAGCTGCATTTAGCAGAACAGACTTGACAGAAAAGGAATATATTATACATAGGTATGTTTAATTAGCACATTGTTCAATCAAAATATTAATGATTGTGTTGTTATTATTTAAATTGATCTGTTTTAGTATGTATGACGCCTGTCATGTTTCCAGGTATCCCAGAGTGGACAGACCAATTAATGGATTCAGAGATGACCTTGGAGCACTCAGGTCCTTAGCCACTAGATGCCACTATAATCTGCACACTATACCTTTAAAGATACTCTACATTGCTGTTAGAATTGCCATTCTTTGCCTCCTATCCAGGCATATTCTGTCCTTTTTCAAGACAAGCCACACACTCACAAGAGTTCCTACACAGGTCCTTCAGCAATGTTGGTCAAGGTCAACAAGGAGAGGGAATGGAGAGAAAAGAGGAAATAGAGAAACAGAGAGCATGAATTGCTTGTTCCACCCTTCATTTTTCAGTATTTCTGAAGCCGGCTGAAATGTTCAAAAACCTTTTTTTCCCTCCCAGGCAGAATGCAGAAAAACAGAATTATAAGATGATAGGAATGCCATACCAACTGGCTATCTATCTCATCTCTACCTCCTTTACATGGGAGACAAATCTGTCTCAGGGAGAAAAACTACTTACCTTGTGTGACATGAGAAATATCCTCATAATACAACAATAATGCAATGCAATGATAATGGCCATAATATTATTCTCCCTTTATCACATCTGGTCGAGAAAATTGGAAGTCCATAAAATAAATAATGTTTACAGCGGAACTGCCTCACTTGTAATCGGCTTATATGCAATTTACATAAAACTCAGAGTCCCATGCAGTCACCCTGATTATGATATTTAAGAGGAGCAACAAATAAACACAGACTTCATGGCCAATCCTGGAATCCTGGGAAGCAGCGATGTGACAAGTGTTGTCAACAATGGAATGAAACACTCAGCATTTTTGGATATTGAATAAAAATAGCTTACACTTTTATTAATAAGCAGCATATCAGCCAGACCTAATGCCCACCTCTGACATGATGGACGGACCTCTGTTATCAGCAACATTAAGAATGTACTCTGCAGTCTAAGCACTTATATTAGAATATGTGACTTATCATAATTTATAGAAATGGTAGGAACCTTATCACATATACAAGTCCTCATTATCACTGTAATCAAGGTAGAACATTAGTCAGAGTGACAATGGAATGAACTCCAAGACATTTAAGCCAACGCGTGCAGAAGAAGACTGAAGACTGAGATTTAGTAGAAAGCTCCTAAGAAGACTACATTTTTTTTTTCAAATGTACAGTTAATGCTTTGGTTAAGTCAACATAAACCAGGCAAACCGCATTTGTTCAGTGCTGGAGTTTGGTAGTACTTCATTTATCAATCCAGAGTTTATGACACAGTGCACGTATTTACTTCCAACCATAAAGTCTAAAGCCTTTCTGTTTGTTTAGCAACAAGCAGCATCTCCAAGTTGTCAATAGAGTCTGCACACTAGAG
Organism: Eupleurogrammus muticus; assembly: GCA_036785175.1. Taxonomy (NCBI): domain Eukaryota; kingdom Metazoa; phylum Chordata; class Actinopteri; order Scombriformes; family Trichiuridae; genus Eupleurogrammus; species Eupleurogrammus muticus. Next base: position 16,207,079 of record JAYKQN010000018.1, on the reverse strand, counting down.
CCTGTCAATATTTTCATCACATTTGAGTCCCCTCTTTTTCAACTCTAGGGCTAATAATGCATAGACGTGACATCTACATATGCAGATGACACCCAATAATAAGACACCTTATATTTGAATAAAAAACATATCTGTCAAAGAATGTCTAAAGTGATTATAATACACCCCCCATCTCTTATCTAGGTGTCTTACCTAATGATCTTAGGAAATGTAAGTGTTTTTAAAGCCTTGAATGGTCTAGCTCCTGCCTTTTATCTGTAATCTAACTCTCTGTGAGCCTGAACGCTGCCTGAAATCTTCCAGCAGGGTTCTGTTAATGGATCCTCAATCTTGACTTGTCACTAAGGGAACTGGGCCTTTGCTGTTCATGCCTCCCAGCTTCATGCTTCGACACCTCAGGTTGGCAAACTTCTTTTATATTTTGAATTGATGAAAATGACCTATACAGAATGGTTAGTCTAACGCCGGAACAGTTAAGAAGAATGATTTTTAAAAATGATTTTTATGTTGCAAACAGCAACAAACAATAAACAAAGTTGTATCTTATAATGACAAAATAATTTAATCAATTTCAACAGTGGTGGCCACGAGGTGGCAGGTGGCAGTTTTTGCCAAAAAACAACCAAAACCCAAATGGTGGGCAAAATAAATGTGCAAAATTGAAAAATATATGGCATGTTGTGATGTTGCGTGTTGTAAGACAAGTTATACCATCACTAAGTAAGTTATTTATGTTTTTCAGTAGCATCAAGTCCATTTGAGGTGGGGAAAGATGGCACAGTATGGACCATCATTCAGCAGGGTGAACACCTGGGGAGGCAGCAGTCCCAAAAACACCCCATGGTACTTGCAAAGCGAAACACAGAGGACGCGTTGAGTGCCCTTCTGTGCTGGCTGGACAAAAAAACTGCAGCACATCAGGGACTTTCCAGTGGCTGAGGTGTGTCACACTCAGGACAGCTCGTGGGACATGTTGGTTTGCAGAGGTGAAAGCCATCATTGCCCTCCTTTATGTTAGGTGGGTTTGTACAGTTACAAAAAAAAATTCAAGATGGAGAGCTTGTGGAATGGAGGATGGTCTTTTTCAGTGAGACAGTGCCCAGAAGCCGCTACAGAGAAAACATGCGCTTCCTGCTGTTTGATGACAGCAGGAAGCTCGTCCATGACAAATTTGCCCTAATGTCAGACGTTTGCCGCAGATTTTTCACAAACTGCATAGCCTGCTTTAAGCCTGTATTATGGGGGATGACCAGCTGTTTCCCACCAAATCTCAGTGCCGTCTCAGACAATATATAGCGAACAAATCAGATAAATTCAGCATCAAGTTTTGAGTAGCTACAAATGTTGACAGAAAACACTTTCTAAATGGCTTCCCATACTTGGGAAAAGGATTCAGAAAGAGCTGTTCAATAACAGAGACCTCACCTTTTATAATGCCAGCAAGGTATAATAATGCTTTGATGATGGCACCACTCTACACAGTGAGGGGTGCAACTTAGAGATCACCGTGCCCAGGAAACAACAGCAGCCACAACCTAGGAGGCAGTGCCAAATAAGCACTCACTTAAAAAAAATAAAACACTGATCACCAGTGAGTGATGCTTTTAAGCAGTGTGTAGAACGTGCACAGCGAGGGTGGAGAGCTTCTGCCTCACCTGTAGCTGTAGTTGGATTAAAAGTTTAAAGCCTACTTTATACCTTTATACCTGTAGCCTTATGTGCACCTTCAAAAAATCCTAACCACACCTCAAGCGCTGGGATTGGTCCGCTCGGCCGTAACTAAGTAAGTGGTTGTACATGCCACCTCCACAAAAGTCTTCTCTGTCGCCTGCATTTGAAGATGTGCAAAAAAAGCTTTTGCTATATTGATGAACTCCAAACACACACACTCCATCCTGGATGCCATTATTTACTGTGTCGAGAAAGCAGGAATTTGGCACGTTCCATCTGGGTTTCCATTCATCTCCCTTTTAAAATTCAATAAACTTAATAATAAAAGAGGTTTACTCCATTATTTCAGTCTTTATCTCATTTATTCTGCAATGTGGTTATTAAATACATTATATAAGTATATGATGAAATCCAAACTAGTTTAGACAATATTTTAGCACTGTATAGCAAAATGATTCAATTACGTTGGAATCAATACACAATATAATTACTTCATAAATAAAATTGCATGGGAGAATGATATGGTTGGTTTCCACTGCTGTTGAGCATTAGCCTTGAGCACAAACTCTCAAGGTGTGGTGTGTACAATCTCAATGGACTCAATAATTACTATGTAATAATAAACAACTAGTTGGCTTTACAGTCCCTAAAAGTATTAGTGTGTGTGTGTGTGTGTGGGAGTCAAACTGAGGTGGTGTAACCTGGCCTTGTACTGCTGCTCTCACAAAGAGTCTCTCTGCTTTGGCTTTCAACCCTGCAGACATTTACTTTAGATTTGCAAGAATCAAACTCAGGGTTTGAGGTATAAATTGGCTCCTTTTTTGAGGTTGAGTTCCACCCATACTGCATCCCAATTTATACAAGCAAAAGAAATTCCATATGAATCCAGACCAGCCAGAACATAGAGCGGTAAAACTATGTCACGTATGATACCAAACACAATCTTTTTATCCAGGTTGCTTGAAACTTTACTGGTGAGCAATAATTCGCTGTCGTGTTATTTTCAGTTTGTCTTCAAAGTTTATTGCTCAGCTCTGATTTCTTCTCCCATGCTGCACTTTTCCAAAGATCACCTGTCAATCAAACAACATGACTGCCTCTGTGACGACCCTTTTATTCTTGGGCTTTGATTTGGGACGTTTTGTTAATCACGTCTTTTTAGATGACACAAATGATCAGCTCTTACTCAAATTCAAAGTGCAAAAAATTGTAACCTGTAGAGGAGTTATACCAGGCATAATGAAAAAAAAGCTAATGTAAATGCTCATAAACGGACTTCATTCTCACTGGTGGTCTACAGCATTCTGGAATAGAATAAAGACATTTCTCTGTATGACAGCTGAAGGTTAAGCAATGAGAAGCTTCACCTCCATCTCAAAATAATTTACATCACATACCTAATGATTAATTCACCTATGTCATGATAATTTGCCAAAGAAAAAAAACAAATTTAGTGATAAGACTGTTAATTATTGTTTTCATGCATTTTTAAATTTGAAAATTGTAAAGTTCATAACAAGCCTCAGTTAACCTGGTAATGCCTGGCTAATACCTGGAACGATCATTACCATGCCATAGAATGTTACGCTTCCTCATTACTCCAGCAAATCGAAGGGACCTTGGTTACGGTTTGGTGACAAATTCACATTTGTGCTGCAGCAAGATTTAACCTTGATGAGAATTAATTCTAGAACAGGACATATTTGTCTTGGTTTCTTTCTTTTATCCCCTTTCTTTTTTGTTGTGTCCTACTCTTCGAGATTGTTGCATTCTCCACACGAATTGAAAGGAGTATTAAAATCAACCTATTGGTGCACTGCCGGCCAATCAGAAACAAGTATTCACCCAGACCACTATGCAAACGTTATTAATATTGATTAGAATAATCTGATTCATGCATGAGAAAACAGACATCTGATGAGGGACAGAGCCGTAGACATGTCACTGACATCCACCTGGGTACCTTCAAACATGGTTATTTCCACTCCGTATCCTTTGAAGTAGCAAAAAGAATCTGGCGGGACTGAGGAAAGAGAGATTGAGTGAGTCTCTGCAGTCTGTCTGAGTTCAACCTGCCTAGTGCTGTGATCAGTCGGAGCTTTAAAACTGTGATCAGGTTATTCCTTTTTTTGTTGTTATTTGTCAAGGGGGCAACAATTTGTATGTGTCGTGGGTGTGAGTCCACTCATTCATCCATTTCATTCATCCATGTACACATTTACAAGCCACCCGCTCTGTTTTTTTTGTTGTTTTTTGTCTTCTTTTTCCCCCTCCCTCTTCTTTTGTTCCTTCTATGATCACAACAGCCGGCACTCTATATTATCATCAATTTAGCCGGAGGAAAACTGTGTTACATTGATTTTTTGAGACTCAGAAGGATGTAGTTGCTCACTGGGAGATCAATTTTCAGCTCTGAAGATTGATGGACCTTTAAGTCTTCACAATGACATCAACATGGAACCCTGCCTCTCACCCCCCCCAATCAAATCAATGACTTCAGTTCTTGCATGGCTTTTTATGTTTTCCTACGTCTGAAACGACTACAGCTTTTGTTCGCTGAATTGCTCGAACATCTGTGTTTTATTGGTAATTATAAACCATCTTGTGCGGCAATCAACACTCAGGGTTCATCTTGGTCCACTGAACACAGATGAGGTGATAAAACATCACTGCAACTAGAGAAACTTGCGGCGGGGAGAGTAATCTGCTTCTGGATAATGGATTATAGATTCAATTTATTTTCAATGTAAAGTGAGTAGACAAGGCGGGCCACGAGAAGAAAATGACATCCGCTCTTAATTGACCATCGGTGGGGATGCTCAGTGGTGCGTGCAGACCGGCTTCAAGGAGCGTTCAAGGCTACGCCGGCATGTAGATGTGTCGCAACCTGCTCTATCTCTTTTGTTTTAAGCTCCCCACTCCCCTCTGCTGTGTTGAATTTTTGTGTGATCACAATAGTGCCATTAGCTTCACGCTACATTCACTTCATAATGGGTAAATATGAGCTACAGACTGGCGAAAATTGTTCACGTCGATCCCGAGTGGAAATTAAACTTGGAGAAATTTGATGCCCCCAAAACCTGAGAACAATCGGATCTCAGGTGTGAATACATCCTTATGCAATTAGGTTTTAGATTGGCTGTGAGTTGAATCAATATAGGACTCAGCTTTGTTTTTTTTGTTGTTTAAAAAATGGGCAAGAGGAGAAAAGCAGGTCTGCAGCGTCAGACAGCCAATCAAAATATGGCAAATTTGGAATCAAGTATGGCTTCGTTTGTTCAGCTTTTCTTTTTTTTTGCCACAAGCCTTTTGTTGATGAACTGTTTGCCGTGCTTCGCTGCTGCTGGAGAAAAAGAACAAAACAAAAAATAAGTGACTGTGTCCACGGACGAAGAATAACTGCCACCCTGAAATGAACTGGCAGCTTTGTAGGCAAGCATTGTTCAAACCCACAGAACTTTATTGTTCATTTTAGTGGCTATAACAAGTATGTTGAGCGGATTTTTGCAGTGACAAAAAAAAACAGTATGAAAATGTGAAAATGTGAAAATGGTCAATTTGCTGCATACATTTTAAGTGTTGGAAACTGCATCATGTTATAAAATGATAATATGATCCGGATGGAATGTTGAAATGCCACTGTGAACAGATGAGCTCTCAATTGAGGAGATGTAGATGGTGCAATTGTCACTTGACAGGTACAGTACATACCTAAAGCAGTTGACTTGTCAGCTGAAATGGAAGCAATAATACCGTAGGATGAGTGTGTGTGTGTGGGCTTTAAGCTGTGACTATCAGTTGATATGTAAACGCTGCCAGCAACACACATGAAATTGGGTGCGTGACAGCTGAAAGTAGTTGAATTGCCAGGTAAAGAGTAAACATCTCCTGAGGTGTCAATTGATGAGCAGGCTGTGAAAGCAGGTGAGGTGAAAACGACACTTGAAGCCGCACAACGCGACGAAAAGTAACCAATTTCTTAATTATCAGGTAAAATCCACATGACATTTTCATTTGAAGTGGAAGAGATTCAAGTTTCAGCTGAAGCACGGCAATGAAAAGGAGTGTGAGTTGAAGAGCGAGCAACTGAAAGCTGTTGAAATGTCAGTTGAAAAGGAAGGGATGGAAGCAAATGTTGGTTGGCGTGTAACCGTGGGATCCAGCTAATCGGGTGGATGCGAACCGGTGAAGACAAATGTTTGCACTGTAAGCAATTGACGTTTCCGCTGGTTTCAATCAAGCTCGGTAGCCTCACCAGTATTGGAACAAGCAGATACGATTTCATTTAAAATGTGCAGCATTAAATGAGACAATGAAAGTAAGCCTGCTTGTGATGAAAATTGCTTGTGAGTATAGTATATTTAAGGAAATTGCCTGTGAAATGTTGTGGGAGAGTTTTCGGTTGAAGTTGAAGCACTTAAGGAGCTGAAGTGTCAGTTGAAGTGTCACTAAGAGCAGATGAACTCCAAGTTGAAGAGTAAGAGTTGACAGCAGCAGAACTGTCACTTAGCCGAGCCGTTGGGTTAAATGAAGGCATTGAAGATAATTTGACAGTGTGCACTTAAAGCAGTGACTATTAGTTTCTATATAAGGACTGACAGAAATAGAAATGTATTTCTATACTGTGTATTATGCACCATGCAGTCTGTCAAGTCTGCCGCCGTTTCTGTAACATCAGTTGATGTGCAGAGCACAGGGATCCTTTTCATGTGAACATGGTACAGAGTGTGCAGGATCTGGACTTGGGTTTTAATTTTTTTCTTATTCATCCATCAGTCTTTCCTTTTTGTCATCTTTCCTCTTCCATTCAGCCTCTCTGCCGCAGCAAAGGCAACGGCGGCGGCGGCGGCGGGCCCGTCTGGATTGGCGGAGAGCTAAATTGCTTCGTGTGAGCTTGGTCACGGCTCAGCTCTCCTTGAGATAATGAAATGACAATTAATGGGAAAGCTGTTCCCATTCGCTCGTTTGTTCGCTCGCTGGTGGAGCAGCAGCAGCAGCAGCCGTGTGGGAGCGCTGACGGAAACGACTGCGGCCGTGACAGACTCTGGAAACTGCCCAGCAGTCGTTTTCGCTTCCAATTGCCATCTGTATGGCGTCGGTACCCTACGTACATATAGCAGATTGAAACCGGGGTTGATGTGCGTGGCGGCAAGCTGAAGTTAATTCCAGAATCGCAGAACTTTTGAAATGTATTTTTTTTTTGTTCTACCTTTCACTGACACTGAAAAAGACAGATATCACTAATAGTCTTAATGTCAGACATCACTAAAATATATGTTAGCAATTGTTACAGGTAAAGAGTTTGGAAGCAGCTCTGAAGCTATGAAAAAGGGTATAAAAGGTATATCCTTTATTAACCCAGTGACACTTAAGTCAATACATTATTTACCATAGCCAGGGGCCTACATAGCACTGAGCCACACGGCCTACTGAGATAGTCCCTGACAGAATGGCGGAAGGCACATATATTTCCTTGAAAAGAAAGAGCGAAAGCAGACCCTCGGGCATCTCATAAAATGTCTCGCCAATATGTGCTGTGAAGTGGAAATTCAAGGCACCCGGAAAAACCACAGAGTGAGAGAGAGAGGGAAAAAAACCTGAAAAAAAACAAAAACAAAAACAATTTCTAATTCATTTTTGGCTGCAGTTGTTGTCCATCAATGAATTCCCCTCTCTGTCTAAGTCAATACACTCATAGTAGAAAATTGCAAGTTTATAACCATTATCTGTGTAACACTTGCTCATGCAATTGGAATTATATATGTGGTTTTGTGTTTTATAAGACTCCAGGCAAGCATTTTTTTATGTTCTTCCTGTCTCTAAATACAATTAGTTTAACTAAAGGCGAAAAGCTAGTAAAGTATGACATGAAATTACATCATCTTTGTTATTATGCTAGTGGGGGATGTGATGAAGCTGTGTAATCTAGTTAGCAAAGTCCCTGTTTGCATGGCTGATCAAGCTAAGCTCCTTGTGACTGCATTACAATGCACAACCTCAGTCAAGTGCACAAAATAAAACAGAACAAAATAGGTTCAGTGTGCGGCGCCGGCGTGCGGTGTAAGGTTCAGCGTACCTGGTATTGGTTGGCCTTTGCAAGCTCCTGATTGGCGGAGTCCACGTTGGACGATGCAGTCTGGATGTAATCCTCGATACTGTCTGAAGACAGAAAGGGCAGATTTGTTGAGTGGTTGGAATGCAACACAATATTACCCATGACTGTTTCCTGTACACGATTCTAAAAAAATTATAAATAAATTTGTAGATGAGACTAATTATACGCCTATTCAGGGGGGACAATACAGGCTAGTATGGGAGCGAGAAGGTTATTTTTGATTTCAGAAAAGCTAGGAACCATGCACAAACCTCACTGACATCTACAGAGTACATCTACTCAGGAGAGTGAGCATCAAGCTTCAAGATCCGGGGCGTCCACATTTTGGACAACTTCGCCTAGATTATGAACTCCTCCACGCTCAATCGTCTTGATGAGCACACTCACAAACTGGGTCTCAGTGTAGTCTGGCGATTGCTCTGCAGCTGACTATAAAGCACTCCAGCAGGTTGTGAAAACAGACCACCGGGCCCCAATTGCTCACCATTTATCACAAATCCCGCCGGGATAGGGCGAGGAGCATTATCGAGGATGCATGCCACCAAAACTATGGATTTTTTTACTCTTGGTAGTAGAGTATGAAGACGGTATGTGACCCTGATGAGCTGCACATCAGAAAGGTAAGCACGAGCAAGCTGAAGCTTCTGGTTTGCTCAATCTAATATTTATTAGGCACATCTATTTTAACCTGCATATATCAGGAACATGAGGTAAAATAATTATAGAAAATAAATTAGGATTTCATCGGATTGTACAAACAATGACCTAAAATCATTGTTTGTGTTATAGAGTGATATCTAAGTTAGATTTGCTTATTTTTAGCTTACTTACACCAAATTCTACTGACAGATCAATGCTTTATCAATAAACACACCAAATGATAACATAGGTTATCTAATATACCTTTCATACATAATCGCTCCAGACCAAACCGATGAATTGCATTTGTAGGGATTTTTTTTAATAAAAAAAAAACCCACTGCAGAACATAAGGAAGCATCAGTGATTGGTGTTTTTTTCTTTCTATTCTGTATCCCAACTTACTGAGTATATGCACGGTTAAACTTTTGTCTGTATTGTTACACCAAACAGCCTTGACAGCACATTATGTGACAGCCCACCAGCCTTTGCCATTACCAAGCACTACCGGTCTAATAGTTAACACTGTTAAAACAGCGGGGCTTTGTTTGAAGGCTGCCAATACCCAGAAGTTAATAGGATGAAACAGAGTGTGTTTAATGAACTGGATGCCTCAAAATATTTGGTATCGCCACATAATTACCCACATGTATTTACAACTGGCCGATACCAGTGAGAGTGCTATTGATTGTTGTTGAAGTTGTGAGAGTTAAAAAAAAGGCTACAACCTGTTCAGAGATGTAAGGAAAGATTTATTTTTCATGTCGTGATGGCTGCTAATAATTACTGCTCGGCTTGAGCTCATTGAGAATTAACTTTTGAACTTAGCAACAGCAGGAAGTTGCTTGGATAAATTGTGTTGATTGGCTACATGCACTCGCTCCTTTCAGGGAGTTAAAGAACACAAAGTAATGTCTGTTTGGACTCGACAGCTAAAAATCAGGCCCCTATTTATTAAGTGTCTCAAAGTAGGAAATCACTCCAAACAGGGGCAATGCTCTAGATGCAAATTTGGTCCAACTATTAAAGTAGGAGGAAATGCATATTACTCCTGCCTTAGGCAATATATAGTAGAGCTACAGCCATGTTTTACCCTGTTAAGAGTTGCTGGGAGATAGTGATCCTGTAGACTTCTGTGTGCACATTCATTGGAAGATATGATTTACAGATCACCTTGGAATGACTGTATTAAGTAACAAAACCATTCACTTATAATTAAAAAAAAATGTTGTCTTCCAAAGAACAAAGACCTCCTAACCTTGTGTCAACAGATGAAATGTAGCCTTGATCCAGTTTTGGGTCACAACCAGAAATTATTGCAATAATAAAGTTACTAATGACCTCAAAACTGCATTTCACACACATCGTTTCACCCGTTAATCTTAAATGCACAAAAATAGCTCAATAAATTTATGGCTGTAGCATAGAAGGAATTGAATTATATATGAAAAAATACTAAAAAATATCTTGAATTATGGCTGGATGATAAATTATCTTTCTTTATTAATAACCTTGTAAAGAGTGTTCAATGTGAGAAATGTCTTCACTCCACACAGCAAGAAAAAAGATCCTATTGAGTCAGATTTCTTGCTGTCTAATTCTGGTGACATCTTGTACATGTGAGACATCTATTCATAGGCCTGTTCCTGTCATTAGAACATGGGAAGAAACTTCATCACATTAATGCAAATTTGAACTTTGGACTTTGGACTACAGAAAAAGATAAAAAAGAACGATACAGAGAATGGGTCATATTGCTTTGTGGCTGGGCTAATTGATTAATAAAGTTACACCATTGGTTGCCTGAAATCACATGTCCATCCATTTAAAAAAAAGGAAATAATTTACAGTATCATGGTATTTGAGTGGAGGGGTCTATAATCCAGTCTTGAGCTGCCAAGTGACATAGATGCCATTAACCATTCTTAGTCAAATCTTTAGTAGTTTTAAGAACTCAGGCATACTTCTAGGCCACTTTTTGGATAGACATTACATTCTAAATGCTAATAAATTTAAGATCTGCAGTTTATTATAATGTCTATTTGAAACAAGAACCCAGCAAAGTCACAGAATATTTTAATCACCCTAAAAAAAAAAGAAATAAAAGAAACAACAAAAACAAATGTCTTCTTTTGATATACGTGAATGCATGTTGACACGGCTTTTGTGTGGTTGAGTCTGCCTGCTGAACAAATATTGTTGATTGTGCGTCTCGACTCACATGCTTTAACACAGTGTGTCCTTAGCCAGCATGAATGGGCCATAAATCCTTCCTTCTTGAGCCTATTCATTTTTTTTGTATTACCAGCTGCTTTTGCTATAAATGCCTCTGTGCAACAATCACACATTATTTTTATCCACCAATACGCAAAGAAAGCATTGCTCAAAAGATAGAAGAATGGGGGGAAAAAAGCCAAAGGCAATTTCTTTTTTAATGGGAAGAGATCTATTATTGCATGACTCTGTAATGATCAGATTGGACTTCTGCTGTGTGTAATGTTACAAAGTCTGTCTTCCAAGGCCAAAGCACTATCAACAGCCTTTCAAATGCAAATAACAAAATGGGTGCGAAACCCTTTGCAGTTAGTGCATTTTACAGTCAAACATGAAGCACTACAATGACATGTAGCAGAATCCACAAACGGAAACCTAACACCAATTTGGCAAAGGAAATGACATTCCGAACGTGTTGGGAGTTCTAATTCATGCTGTTATAGTTCCCTGGATCTTATGCTCAGTGCTCTCCCGAGCCTGAATGTTGAGACGCTTAATAATTCTCTGCCGCCAGGGGTCTCTCAATCAACAACAACAACGGAGGGAGTTCGATGATGTTGTGAAGTAGTGTGGGATCATGGGAGTTGTTGTGTTCATTGTTCAGCTTCTCTTGGTTAGGATTCCTTCAGTGTTCATCTTTCTGGAGGTTTTTACAATCTCTTTACCTTTAAATAAATTGTTAAATGGCAATTTGTGTGACTTGTAATAGTGAATGATTACTTATATATTCTCAATATATTTTTCACAGGACTACATACTTTTCCATTGTTTGATTGGTGGCAAGGGGGGAGCAGCGGGTAGCGGTGTCGCCTCATCAGCAAGAAGGTTCAAGGACTTGAGTTGTGACTTTTTCTCTGTGAAAGTTGCATGTTCTCCCTGTGGAGATTTTTTTTCCCAGTTCTTCCACGTTTTCCCACTGTCCAAAAACATGCTTAGGTTAATTAGAGTCTCGAAATCGCCTGTAGGTATGAGTGTGTGAGTGGATGGTGTGTGTGCCCCACGATAGGCTGGGGATCTGTCTGGTGTGTATCCCTGCCTCTCGCCTGCAATAGGATTGGTACCAGCAGAGCCTCATGGAACCTAGTAAGGAATAAATGAGTATAGAAATTGAATGGATGGACGACTGGAAAATAACCAACAGTTGCACAAAGACAATTTAGAATTCATGGTTTGGTGTTAGTATGTTTGCTTGTTTTGTTTTGAATTATGTGTTGAACAGATCATAAATAAAATAATAAAAAATACAGACTGATAATACAAAGCAAATTTCTTTTTTGTATATTTTTATATTATAGATAAAATGACAAAATGCGTTTTTGACATTGTGTGCTGGAGTCACTCAATAATGATTCTTAGCGTCAGTGGTAAGGTGCAGATGCTTGTGTTTCCTGCTGCTTGTAAAAAAAAAAAGCAAAAAAGCAAAAAAAGCCTTCAGGCATGTTGCAGTTGTGGGTTAGAAGTGATCTCACAGCAGGTGTTTGACTTGTAAGGACTGATGGAGAACACCTGCTGCAGGGGGATGTTGACTTGTCTCGCTGCAGGCACGGCATGCTGAAAAGTTTATACCGGCAAGGTTTTGTTATGTGTCAAATGCTGCACGTTTAAATAATGAAAGAAAAACTACTTACTAGATTCCAGTCTTCCATTTAGAATATCAAAAAAAGAAGAAGAAGAAAAAAGCTCCACTCCAGCCAGTTTTACTTCCTGTTTAATTATTACCCTTCTCAAACAAAGAATGGGGATGTGATTATAATATATGGACATACTCTATTACCATGGCAACCAGATTGATATTCTACTATGCTGGCAGTGTGTTGGAATGGTCCTGATATTATAGTCTAGCCTGTCCAGTTAATACAGCATTAGATATAAAGGTTATGTCAGTAACAGAGATGTTTGAAATCCATCAAGTGGAATCAGTTGACAGCTTCTTCATTGTTGGAGAATCTATCCTTAGCAATGACATTGTGCTTTATTTCATAGCAAATGTCCACCCCCCTCTGCAAACAGGACCAGTTCTACAAGGGGTCTGAGGCTTTCTTTGTCAGGTGAAATTTGAATAATGCAGCAGTGCAACGTGTGTAAAGGGGCTGTGGTGATTATTAAATATTGCTGCCAGGACCGAGCCCATCACAGTGAAACTGGTAACGACGATGAACAAATTTTAAAAAATGTTATTGTTATTATAGTGATTATATCATGTAATATGATATAACACCATAGTAAACTATAATTTCTATTATTTAACATATATATGTATATAACAAAAATATATATAATCCTTATAAAGAGATAATTATAGACTTAGTTCTAGTTGGTAATTATTGTTACACAACACTGTTTAGTTTCACGGCTGAAATTGGAAAAAAAGGCTGATGACCAAGTGCTGACCCAACAACTCCTAAGTTTGTGTGTGTGTGTGTGTGCGTGTGTGCGTGTGTGTGTGTGTGTGTGTGTGTGTGTGTGTGTGTGTGTGTGTGGACACAGTGCACTTGTCAGAAGCTGCAGAGTTATTTATTTATCTGCCCTGCTGACTTCAGATGCTGCAGAGGTTTAATGAACTGGAGAAGGAGTGTTTCATACGGCATTAAGCTGCTGTGGACAACAGATACTCAGAGGATTCACCGCATTCATGTGTAGATCAATGCAATTCGATGACTGTCCTGCTATGACCACATTAAATGTGCCTGTTTTGAAAGTGTTTAATTTAAATGACTAATTATTTTTTTTTAACTGGCAGTGAATGGGTATCTGATCCATTCAAGCCTCTGCCACAGGAGGTTCACACAATGCTGATTAAGCCTATCAGCACTGGTAAAGCTCTCTGTGTTTCACAGTGGACTGAGTTTTTTTTTTGATTCTGTGTCTGTGGCGATACTCCCTGGTGGCGAGATGAACCATTATAAGATTTATTGGCAGAGATTTGCACAGACTACTGCTAAATTTAATGTGAATACAAATAAATAAATAAATAATAATGATTATTATTATTATAATTTGTATTAAAACAAAATTTCCCCTGTGTGTTTAGAGCAAATGCATGAAATTCTCATAATTTTTTTTGGCATTGCATGATGCTGATAAACTAAATTGCACCACTTTTACAGCCACAACAGCAGCAGTGGTTCTCAAGCGTTTTTCTGTCATTTCCCACTTCAGAGGAAGAACAAAAAGGTTCATGCCCCACCACTCCAGCATAATTGTTGAATTTGTTAAAATAACATGTTGTGACAGTGTTTTTTTTTTTTTTCAAATAATAGAATAAAGAAAATTGCAATTGCTTTCAACAAACCACTTTGCTCTATCAGACAAAACCAAATAAAATGGGCTATTACTTTGTTACTGCAATACAAAATAAAGTTCCACCTGCACAATGTCAAACAGAATATGTGCCAAAAAGAAACTTCTTGTGGCTGCATTTAACCATTTTGCATGAAGTATCTTTCCAAGATAACGATAATGTGTAACCTTTGCAAAACAAAATAAGATTTGTGAAGATGTGTGAGCCATTAAGTTGTATCAGCTTTCCATGGCACTTCTTTTCTGTGTGTGTGAATGTGTGTGGGTACCACTCACTCTCAGGCAATATGTTGCAATGAGCTTTTTTTTATTTTGACAGTTTAACTAATGCTTTTTGTAATAGCGCCCACAGATAAAGAAGTGTGTTTGTGTAATTGCTTCCTCACTGCCACGGTCAGCAGAGGGAGACAAAAGTCCCACGCTGCGGCTTTAAGAAATAATCCGTCGTTACAGTACATCCGCAGCACATAATAAGTTTAAAATGCAGGCGTCTGAAACTTTATCAGTATGTGATACTCACATAAACAAAGGGATTTTATGAGGGTGACTAAGACTGCAGCGCTCTACTTTCATCATGCGACAGCGTTCCATTTAACAACATATGATAGTTCATGATAGTAGTTGAGGACAGCGTAGTAAAATGCAATGAGACAGAATTAATGCACATCACTCACTGCTCTAAATGTTAACAATCCTAATTTAGAAGAGTGTATGGGAGAAAGAGAGGAAAAGGGGAAAAGGAAAACAGGTATTCCATTCTTGTAAAACGGGAGTAGACCAGTCTGAGTCAGCCGAACTCTAAAGGGTATTTAAAGGGCATCTACATTAGCCTGATTGAAGGCAGCAGACAAAAGGACACTCAACAACAGAAAGGCAGCAATTAGCACAAGTTATTGCTTCCAATTCCTTCCAGAAAACCTCATGAAACACACATACACGCACGCACACACATTGCTTCACACAGATTTGCAACATAAAGCTGGAATGTGCATAAAGCATTTTGCAGAGGGACTATTCATCTACAGTATCGGTTAAAACCAGCTCTTTTCTGTTGTCTCCCTGCTTTATGGCTTGCGCCCTAAATTTCGCCTTTGACGCGAACACAAACTATGATCTGACCTTCATGGGACAGCAGATAATCCATTTTCATGTATAATTTCTACTGAAAACAGACTGATAGAATTAACTGAAAGCTCACTTTAGAAACATGATAATGTGAATAACATCAGTACTTTCAACACAGGTTAAGGGTTTCAGGGAAAAAAAAAAACTGATTGCCAAAGCTATAATGGTGATTAGCATTAACATAGTAAATGACATAAATGGCAGCATAAATGGACTGCTAATACATGTTGAATGTTGGCATTGTTCCAACACACAGAATGGCTTTAAAGGTCACAATGCGAGTTATAGTGCAGTCATGCATTAGTTCAATTCTAAATTGTTAAATTTGTCAAACAAAAAAAGGGGGAAAAAAAACACTGTTTAATTTCAAAACATTATCAGAATGTAATATCAGGATCAAGTGCTATTGTATTGTACTGCTACATGTTCCTTTATCACCATGAACACACACATGGTGGATTCTCATGCATTGCATTATTACTGTGACTGCACACTTTTAATAATGGTTGTATGTTTTTATTGGTCTATCTATTATCTGTTACCTGCTAAGGGTCTACAAATGTAAATTAGTAGTCATACCGGCTCCAGCATATTTCCATTTGTATTTATACTAATGTACATTAATATGCTCTGTCCCTCTAAAACACATTAAATAAATTAAAACTGCAGCGTATTGTGTCTCAATCCCACACATATGCTTTTTTGATGCAGGAACATGCACAGGCACCAATTGTGGAATAATCCCCTGCTAAAAATACAAATAGTTGAGAGGTAAAGAAAAAAAAATGGTGGTGAAAGCATGAACATGGATAGGGCATGCTACATAACCATGAGAAATCTATTCACTTTACATGCTAATTTCAGCTACTTTAAGGATTATTTTGCATCTGCCTGAAAACTACAGTAATTATAACAGCCATTATTGGGTAAAAAAAAAAAAACTCTGCACAAACAGGAGTAAAAAATACACAAACAAGTAGACAAAGTATGTTGGAAATCAGCTTATGTTTGGCTTCTTTATTAACACTCATTCACTAGCTGGCATGTAATTGGACAAATCCAATCTAGGCTATATGCATAATTACATATGATAAGTAACACTATTACAAACATCAATTCAAACATTTTGTTTACAATATCAAGACTATAAAGAAATGCTATAATGATCATGCCTGGCATCAAACTGACTCAGTTATATATTTATGCATGTATGACACATTATAGACGTAGCATTTCTGCATCTAACCTGAAGTTAAAGACACACTGTGTAGGTTCTGACTTTGCAAATTGCAAACTGAATACCCCAAGCATGTTGATCCTGTGTTGGCCATGAAAAAAGAAACTTGCGATTTGTCAATTTTGGGCTACTGTGGAAACATGGTTGTTCAAAAAAAATGGAGTAAGTAAGATGAGAAATGCATATTACATTACTGCTGTTGCACGCCTAAACTTAGAATGCAGTATTTAAGGTGACACATCCACATAGCTGCCAACACTCACACATTGGCTGTGGGGAAGATGCGTTTGAATGACTTCACACACTCTCACCCCCCTTTTCCTCCCCTAGATTTCTCACACAGAAATGTGTGTCCATCAAGGGATTCCTTTTTTTGTTGGACAAGGGAAAAAAAAAAGTAGTTCCAGATCCCAGTTTCTGTCAGAAAGCGCATGCCAGATGCTTAGAGTGGAGTTGACTTAAAATTTTTTAATCAAACTAAATTGATTGAAAAAGTTCAATTCAATTTGATTAAAAGGTGATATGTAAGGGCAAGTATTAGCTTAAATAGTATTTATTCAATGTTATGCCAAACACACATTCAATGTTTTTACCTGCCTTTTTTCAACACAAATGTTGTAGACCACTGATCATCCATTGAGATTGTTTTCCCTTTACATATCACCCAGTATGATTCTCAACATTTATTTGTTCCATGTTCCCCTTGGACTGTGTTGCCATATTGACAGTTGTCATCAGATGTCATCAGAATTTCGATAGATATTGTGACGCACTATAGATGGCATATCCTTAAGTTCATGCATGAATTTGTACCAAGCCTTTTCTCATTTAATGAGAAGAGAGGCCTGGGTAAGGTTGCTCTAGTTTTTTTTTTTTTTTTTTTTGGGGGGGGGGGGGGGGGTTAGGCTAAAGCTCTGTAAAGGGAATTAAATTGATCTATGTCTTCATTAATCCAAAGATCCTGGATTAGGCCAAAACCAGTGAACTTCATGCAAGGTGTCATGCTGATATCGTATGATGAAGGTTATATTTTTGTTAACCTGATTTGTTTCATTGGCGACAGGTTGAGAAATTCATATTTCTAATGCTGTAATGCTGTTTATTTCAATTTCTTCTTATTAACATGTAAATACCCTGCATTCTACACTCTCTGTCTCTTTCAACACACAGAAAAAAAAGCTTTATCATGCCACATTGATATTAGAATCAATTAGAATTAAATTGATATCAATCATTTTTTTAATAATTATTTACTCCTTTGGGTTGATGACTATATCAAAAACAAATGGACCCCAGGAGCATACTGGATACTAAGCCCAGAATCCAGTAGATCTTGCAACAGCAGACTATTTCAATGCATCCCCTGCAGGACCTGGCCTGTTACAGAGACTTGTCAACATTGAAAAGCTGGTTCTAGTGCGGCACCTCTCTGGAGTGCAGAGAGTGTTTTCCGTGGTAGGACTAATAAAGACCAGGAACATATTGGTCCCGGATGGAACCCTGTCATCAATAATGGCAATAAAAATGGTTGGCCTGCAGCCCTGCTTTGAGTGGGAGTCCTCCCATGGCAAACCTCAGGGCCTCAGAGAAGGCCAAAAGCCAGTAGAACTAGACACACTGTGTCAGATTTTTGAATTTGTGCTTCGAACAGGACATCAGTAGTACTGTTTACAGTAAGGTTGAGACCATGTGAGTTAACAGACCATATGGGAACAGCATAAAGCTCAGCAACACTGACAAATGTTTTAGGGATATGGAGCCATTTTATGATGGCAACATTGGCCCTGTGCACACCTGCTATTTATGTGTGTCCTGACTGATCTGATCACAAGTGTCAGCTCTAAGTGTGTCTGTGCACACCTGCCACTTGACAACAACCTTGATTGATAGCGTTAACCCGGACACCATAGGCCTATCTGTGGCACCAAGGCAGGAACCAAGGCAGGAACAAATAAACATGAAATTAAGTCATAAAACAGAATATATGTATTTTACAGACACTTCATTTATAGATAATGAATAATAGTAGATGGCAACTGTGTGTCTTTTGACAATCTAGGGTACCTCCTGCTCCTAATGACCAGTACCCATGAGTTTGTTTAGTCGTTTCATGGTATTTGTTGACAAGAAGAATTTACATCAGCTTTACCCTTGAAAGGGATCATTGGGAAATCTAAAGGTAAGGAGGTTAAATCAGACTCTCAGACATTTTTTTTGGCTAAGCGAGCCAAAAAACTCAGAAATGACTATCCTCCAGCTTCAACTTCAAGGGTTTTTTAGCAGAGACTGTGGCTGAAGACAATACCCTCAATTTGCCTCATGAGATCTTTCACTTCAGAACTGATCCACAATCACATTACAACAACAGTTTTATTTTATGTCTTTTTTTCGACTATGGAGCCAGACATAGCCGCCCCAGCAGCAACATCTCTATATCTAAGTTTCATTCTTTTTGCCAAGTCTAAATCACTGCAGGGAGCAGAACAGCTATCACGCTGTCTTAAATTGATTTTCTCTAACAGATCACTGTTTGTGTGAATCCGGAACATTTCGCTTATCAAATAATCCAGCAGTGGGGTGCAGGTTAAAAAGTTTGTATTGCCCAGTTGAATTATGCAGCGTGAGCTGTTAATGATCAAGCATGTTACATTTTAAAAGAATGGGCGAAAAGGTTATCCCTGCTAATTTAATTGGGGTAAATAATGTATAATAGACACACAATAACTTACCTATGGCGTCTCCTTGCTCATGGACCATGCTGGCCAGGTCCTTCATGATTTGACTGACGTCCAGCATGTCTCTCTGTGGAGAAAACAGACAGTCAATGCTCACGTCAGACCAGCACTGAGAGCACATTAAAAGGTACTGGGGATTTGAAATTGTCAATTTGTCATTAAACCTTGTGTTCATTGTGTTGGCGCTCTTGCCATCAGCTTTTAAAAATGTCAATAGCAGTTAATTACTCCCATGTTTATTTATTTAAAGTTAATTATCTTCATTTCCAGGTTTAGTCGTGGGCAGTAATCAGCAGGATGACATCATTTCCCTGTGCTTCCTTTTACAAATCACAGTTTAAACATAAATTAAAACAAAACCTTATGGTTTTGGTTAAAATGACCATTTCTACACATGGTAACACATAATTAAGGGTAAAAAAATGTTTTGTTAATCCCATCCCTGCTCAACTTTCCTCAGATGCAGACTTTGTGTGGCTTTATTTAAGTTATTCCTTTTTCTTGTTTGCATATTTATGGTTTAATTCTGCAGTATGGGTCTATGGTGCAATCCAGTTCAGATGTGGCCACTGGAGTTGATTGCGACCACTCTATGTGTGCTGTGGTGTGTTTTTGGAAATGGTCCAGAAGCATCTCTCTGCTCTAATAAAAATACATGCCTGGGCATTTTTTTTTTTTTTTATCGAAGCTACACAGAGCATAAAGTATCTGGCCAATTTTCAACATAAAATATCATGTTCCACCTATACTTACCCATTGCAGAATCACACAACTCATCAAATCTATAAGTCAACATGAGACAGGCAACTTTTCTTTATCTTTATACATCCACAGTTGTGAGATTTACTAACATGTGGTTAGTGTCAATGATTTTTATGTGTTGATAGATTTCTTTGATCATCTTTAGATGCTATGCACAATACATCAAAGACAAATTTAAGTAATTTAAGCACACCAGCAATTGTAGTTGCCGGAGTTTATGTCATTTGCTCTAAAAAAAAAAAAAAAAAACCTAAATGATACATGACAGTAGACAAAAAAAAAAAAAAAGTTTTCAAGTGCTTCCTGTCATATGATGATATGATGATTTCCTGCCCCTTCCTCCAGAGAACATGGCAATAGATATTTTTAAAAAAAAAAGTTTAATGGCCATTTGTGGAAGCAGCAATTATAGTTGTCACTCATTAAAATGATATTGTGGTTCAACTGATATAATTATAGGAATCAAATCTTTTTTAAGTTGTAATTAAGCCTCCTCTCAAAAAAAGACTGCACTTGACGCAGGTATTCTTGCCAACTTTAGACATGTATCCAACCTTCCCTTTCTCTCAAAGATTCTGGAAAAAGCACTCATCAAGCAGTTGTGTGACTTCCTACACAACAAGGGTTTATATGAAGGTTTCCAGTCAGGATTTAGAATGCATCATAATACGGAGACAGCACTGGTGAAGGTTTCAAATGACAAACCCACTGTGTCAGGTAAAGGATTTAGTTCCATTCTTGTTCTGTTAGATCTAAGTGCTGCATTTGACGCTATTGACCATCAGATCTTATTACAGAGACTAGAGCATCTTACTATCATAAAAGGAACTGCAGTAAACTGGTTTCAGTTCTATCTGTTCATGTTAATTTTTGTTGTTGTTGATGTTATTTTTCCTCTATCTGTACAAAAGTTACACATGGAGTTCTGCAAGGCTCTGTGTTTGGACCAATACTTTTCACCCTTCATAAGCTCCCATTAGGTACAATTATTAGGAAACCCTAACCCTAATAATTTCCACTGTTAATGCAGATGTTACACAACTGTACTTGTACCTGTGATTAAGCCAAATGAAGCTCTTAACGGTCATGCTCAAGGATCTCATCACCCATTGAGAACACTGTGCTCCCAAAATGCAGGCCTATTACAGTGAGAGGTAATTTTGGTCTATACAAATAACTTGACTTGACTCGACTTGAGTTTGGGCTTCAATGGGTTAATTCACTTTTTTTTAATTTAATTTTTTTGAAAAAATTGTGTCCTTGGCCAGACTAATCATAATAATAGTAAAAAAAAAGAAAAGCACATCAAGTTTTTTTTTTTTTTTTCTCTCTGTCAGGGCACAGAGGAACTTAGTGTAGCTATGGTTGACCGCAGCTAATTCTCCACAGTCTCTGAGCTTTGAATCTGCTCTCAACGTTTCAGCTCAAAGCAATATGAGAGCTTATAAACCTCTGTCTATCTCTCTCTCGCAGGTCCCCCCTTTTCCTCCATTATGGCTCCATGCAGCCACAGCTGCATTTGTGTAGCCTAACCCACTGGGCCATCCATCACAGGTGGCGGAGGCTGCTGTGGAAACTGGCAGTCATCCTGGCACTTGGCAAAAAAATGTCTGAATGGAGCTGAAATGGCCTCTGGCAAAAACCTTGTGATGCAAAAGACTGTTTTTTTTTTATTTTTTTTATTTTGCATTTATCTTTGGACAACCCTGTCTATCATGCTGTAATAGAATAACAAATGCATTTTACCTGGCAAAGCAGTGGGCAATCAGGGTTCATTTCATCATAATGACAGAACAGTGTGTAACCAATTTAGCAAATAGTGTGTGAAGGTTAATATGCAGAGTTGAGGGAGAGCGACGCACAAGGGGAAGGCAGAGATGTGATGGGTTGGGACCCCTGCCTGAGGCCTGAGTGGGTGGCTAGGCTTCGGGCCAACTCTGTGCCCTTTTCCATATTTCATGGGCTTTAAATTCTGCTCATGGCCAATCTAGCACCCGCTGGATACTGACGCTGGGCATGGAACCAGGAACAGAGATTTTTCTATTATGCTTCCAACAACAGGTTTATTACTAGAGGTCTGGTTGCTTTTCAGTTCCTGTGTGAACCGGATCAGGTGCAAGAAAAGTAGACTAAAGTCCATGATTGCTTTCACACCTGTAGTATTGATCACTTGCTCTAGAGAAGAATCAATGTTTTTTTGTTGATTGGGTGCTCATTCCATAGAAACTGACAGGTAAAGTCTAATTCATGACGAGATGGAACCATTTCAGGATGAAATCCAAAAGAGAAAATTGCAGCGTATGTTGGCTTGTTTGTAGAGGATCTGAAGCAATTGTCTGCAGGTCCCAAAAGAAGCACAATGAAGAGGAGATACCGGAATGAGAGAAAAAAATGCAGAATTTACTATCACTGATATTGTATCGGGGCAGAGATCTTTTGATATCGACTCGTGAAAAAAAAGGATATTTAAAAAGAATGTTGCAGGAGTACACAGGAAGGATGTGTACTACCTGTACTGTACCTGGATGTACCCATATATGGGCAAAAACTGGCAAACCCAGGTTATGCCCAATGGGAACTGTGAACAAACCTACTTGGCACCTGTGCAGACCAAACCTAACCTTTATGGGCCTCACATGGACATATTGGCCTGGACTGCATCAATCAGGATGTCTTGTGTCAGATGAATGTAGAAATCACCACTACTGTCTATACATAATCTATACAGAATCATTTTTTTTAACCTCCTCTTTATACTAATATTTCCCAGATACTAACATTTATACCTATACTGCCTATACTAAGATTGGATTTGGTTGGCCCTGCTGCACCTTCTTGGAACAATTTTACAATGTCCACCGAGACTCAGCACAATAACTGTTTTAATGGTGTTCTATCAGTTGTTTTTGCTCATTTTTTTATGACTTTTAAATTGCTGTTGTGCTTCTGACATCATTGCAAATGAGGGCTTGCCCCTCAAGGATTCCTAGAGATTTAGAAAGGTTAAATGACATAAAACGAATGAGGAAAAACTCCTTCCCACAAGGCCGGGAGTTCTGTTGAACTTTCTTGACACATTCATCAATTCTCTCCTTGTCTGCGCCTTGTTTTTCATCAGTCAGAAAAAAAGGCAATAAAAAGGACATCATTTTGTGACTGATTGACCCTGAATCTGGTCCACTTCCAGAGATCAGTGCTCCACAGCTGACCATGACCTGCACCTCCTGAGGACGGTAGTGTTTAAAAAAAACACCCCAAAACTTTCTCTATAGGGATCGATAAAGAGCCTCAGAACTTTTTGTCGCATTCCACAAAACCTTTAGGATGGCAGCTGATTCGTCGAGTTAAAGCTCACCTCTGACGGCTACTGTCTGGCCCACTGCTGTTATTGCATGTGACTGATCCAAAGAACATGCTAGAACAAAAGCAAGAAGGCTTTTAAAGGGTCCATGTATATTTTCACGAGTCTAAAACGCCAGGCTGCGATACAGCCATCTGTTCCATCTGACACCGGGACCACTGCGAAGACAGCGAAAAACACAATTAAACTTGAGGCCTGAGATAAAGTGAAGAAAAAAGAAAAGTCACAGAAACCAGAAACAATCCTGCGGGCAGCATCTGATCATGCCCGCCTCAGTCGCATTTCTTTAGTCGGATCTGTCTGATACCGGCTGATATGAACACTCGTGGTAGAGATTGCAACTCGATTCCAAAGATTGGCAACCTGCAGGTTTTTCCTGATAGAGGATGAGTTAAAAAAAAAGGGAGGGGAAAAAAAGATTCTTCTTTGCTGTTACTTTCATTGCTCGTGTTGTTTCTTCCAACCATTCACACTGATTCAATCAGCAGGATTACTTTATTCCGCTTATGTCTTGAAAACTGTAGTTTTTTTTGCTCTATTTGCTCGTCCCAGTACGAGAGCTTATGAGATACCAGCAACAATGGAGGTGGTTTACAATCCGGTATAAGACAGCAAGGATTAGAGAAAGTGATGCATGAAGCACGCGATTCTTCTAGCAAGGGCGTCCATCCAAAGATCTCAGGTCACTGCAGATTGCAGCAGCACACACACACTAATATGTCTTTCAGTCTTGCGGTGCAGAGCGGCTGTGCAATAGTCGGTGTCCGCTGGCGCCTGCAGAGGGGAGTGTGGCACAGCAAAGCGCTTTCCATCAGGCTCTTTAAAGTTAAAATGGCTCCCAGTAATAAGAGCTAATTACATATGCAAGACAGCTGGGAGGGAGGGAAAGCGTAGATAGACGGCACAGAGATTTAAGGCGTTTTCACACGTTGTCCGCTTGGAGAAGTTTCTTCTGAATTGAGAGCACGGCAGCACATTCCCAAACCAAACCGACAACTGCTCTGAACTCTGAATGTAACCTGAATGTGATCAACCCTAACAGACAGCACTTGCTGCCCCCACATACATCAAACACGAGTGACAGCAGTTGTGTGACAACTTATAAATTTGTATCCACCATCTCTGCACTGTGACCCTTTTTTTTTCTTTCCTTTTTTGAAAAAAATACACAGTTCACATTCGTGTCTATGGCTTTTACACACACATACACACACACACACACAAAAGGATATCTAAGATGCTTACTATGACGTCTAAAAACTGGCTGAGTAACATTAAAATTCTTTTTTTTTTTGCGTAGAAAATAGCAGCATTCTGCAACTATAGTCGCTGATGGGCTTAAATGGTTTAAATCATTCTTGGGGATTTTAGCAGAGCAGACCTCAGCCTAAAACTCCCAAAATATATACAACACATAAATTGCCCCACCAGGGATGCTAACACACTGGATCACTGATATACTGTTTTAAAGGGCTCATATTGCTGTTTTGGGACTCTCCTTGACAACTGCATAAATCATCTCATCCCAATTTAGTGGCAGAAGTTAAAATCAGCAAAGCCTGTAGTGAGGAGCGCAGAGATTGAGTCAAAGCTGGAGTTACAGGCCTGTGTGTGTCTTTGAGGCTGCAGCCACAGACCTGGACAATCTGAATGACACTATGACATCCTATGTCAGACTTTTTAAGTACATTTTAAAAATGTTTAAATTATTTTATCCCCTATGTTATCCTTACCCCAACAAAATATAATGAATGATTTAAATATGACCAGCGAATAGTAGATGCATTTAGTTTAGAATGTTCTTTCCAATAGCCTCATCCTACTGAATGATAGTTCATAACCACATTCATATACATGGACTGAACATACTGCATTTGCTGCATAATCCAAGAAAATATTTACCTTTGTTAAATAAGTTTTCCAGGCATGAAGCTCGGCATATGTGCTACAAAGGACCCTTAATATTCAGCTAAAAATTCAATCTGGAAACAACACCAGCCACCAGCATCACATCACCACATGCGTCATCGAAAAAAAACAAAACAAAAAAAAACAAAGCAGAAAAGCAGAATAGGCGACTGTATCATGTCACTGCAACATGGATTCTTCTTATGAGGATGGGAATAACCTCACATATTTGTGAAAACTTTACTTTTTGAACTGTTTTGGAAGGAAGAAAGTCTGCATCTCAGTCACATCAACAGCAATCATAAAACTCAAGGAAGACCATTCAAGGAGAAGGTTTTTTGTCATGTTTTTGAGAATATACTGTAGGTGTGAAAGCTATGGTTGCTTAGTGTGGACTGAACAGACGGCAATGATGGGTAAAAGCTGTTCCCCAAATACTAATGTGAACCCTGGTTGGATAAGGATTCAAAATCTGATATGAAGATGTAATCTAACACATATACAGGCCCTAAAAAATAGCATATTGTGATAAAGTTCATTCTTTTCCATAATGTAATGATAAAAATTAAACTTTCATATAGTTTAGAATTATTACACACCAACTGAAATGTTTCAGGTCTTTTATTGTTTTAATACTGACGATTTTGGCATACAGCTCATGAAAACCCAAAATTCTTATCTCAAGAAATAGCATATCATGAAAATGAGTAAACTCTAAACACCTGCAAAAGATTCTGAGGCTTTTAAAAACTCCCAGCCCGATTCATTACTTAAAACCACAATCATAAGACACAGAAATAAATTTCTGAACGAAAAGGCTGTTCCCAGAGTGCTGTATCAAGGCACCTCAGTGGGAAGGAAAAAGTATGGCAGAAAACACTGCACAACGAGAAGAGGTAACCTGAGGAAGATTGTGGAGAAGGGCCGATTCCAGACTTTGGGGAACCTGTGGAATCAGTGGACTGTATATAGAAGCATCCAAAGCCACTGTGCACAGGCGTGTGCAGAAAATGGGCTACAGGTGCTGCATTCCCCAGGTCAAGCCACTTTTGAACCAGACACAGAAGTAAAAGCACCTGACCTGGGCTACAGAGAAGCAGCACTGGACTGTTGCTCAGTGGTCCAAAGTACTATTTTCAGATGAAAGCAAAGTTAGCATGTCATTCGGAAATCAAGGCGCCAGAGTCTGGAGGAAGACTGGGGAAGTCCAGTGTCAAATACACAGCGTCAGTGATGGTCTGGGTTGCCATGTCAGCTGCTGGTGTTGGTCCACTGTGTTTTATCAAGGGCAGGGTCAATGCAGCTAACAATCGGAAATTTTGTAGCACTTCATGCTTCCTTCTGCTGAAAGGCTTTATGGAGATGAAGATTTCATTTTTCAGCACGACCTGGCACCTGCTCACAGTGCCAAAACCACTGGTAAATGGTTTACTGACCATAGTATTACTGTGCTCAATTGGCCTGCCAACTCTCCTGACCTGAACCCCATATAGAATCTGTGGGATATTGGGAAGAGAAAGTTGAGAGACGCCAGACCCAAGACTGTGGATGAGCTTAAGGCCTATTGAAGCATCCTGGGCCTCCATAACACCTCAGCAGTGCAACAGACTGATTGCCTCCATGCCACGCCGCATTGAGGCAGTCATTTCTGCAAAAGGATTCCCAGTATTGAGTGCATATCTGAACATAATTATTTGAAGGTTGACTCCTTTTTTTGCAATAAAAACACTTTTCTTTTATTGGTCAGATGAAATTTGCTAAATTTTTGAGAAAGGGATTTTTGTTTTTTCTTTACTTTTTTTGCCAAAATCATCAATATTAAAACAATAAAAGGCTTGAACTACTTCAGTTGTGTGTAATCAATCTAAAGTATATGAAAGTCTAATGTTTATCAGCACATTACAGAAAATAATGAACTTTATCACAATATGCTAATTTTTTGAGAAGGACCTGTAATTTCAATGTTAAAACTGATAAACTAATTGCTGTCTGGGGATCTATATTGGCTTTGCTTAAATAATAGCTCACAGCCACATGTTGAAAATAAAAGAACTTTGAAACAATGAAGAAACATGTTTATTTTGAAATTTGTGAAGTAAACTTTAAACTAGTTCATGTTGAAAATGAACTTTTAAGTCCAATAATGGACACGGTGACTATGGGACTGCGCTTCATCACCTTGACACCCCAGGGAGTTACACCAGGATCCTATCTGTAGACTTTAGCTCTGGGTTCAATGCCATCAATCCATAAAACCCTCCGCCTGTCAGTGGATCTACAACTTCCTCACTGACAGGACGCAGCAGGTGAGACCTTCTTAGTTCCATTTAGCGATTTGTTGACCACCTCTTTTCATAGGAGATGTTAAAGCTTAAGAATTGATGGGAGGTACCTACTTAAGTATAAAATGTGAAAATGGTTTGAGCTTATTTCAAATACAGACCCTAATTCTGGCATTTAACAAAATCCTCATTCAATTAAAAAAAATGTCTTTGAGTTGAGGGAACAGTAGGTGGTAAAACTGTAATTAATTTATGGGTTAACTACGGGGGGCTGACTAGGCATTAAGCTCTTCAGCAACAATGGGCCTGGTAAATGCGGGAAAGAGGATGCACGGTATAGGATAAAACACAGTTTTAACACAGTACTAACAATAAATGTCATAATAAATTAACAAATAATCAGCTTTAAACTCCTTATACAGCAAAGCCCTGAAATTATATACATATGGGCAAGCATGTTAACAAACATGATACTGAACAAAACATTGAATTAAACAACTCATTGTAGAAATAGGTATAACTAAGAACCACTTTAAAACAAACACATCATAGCGGATCATGATCTAGTGAACACTCTAAATGATTCACTGACACACACCTGTCCAGCTTCAATACTTCTTGTAATTTGTTCTGTACAACTTGTGCGAAATAAGCCAGGAGCTAATTTGCCGAGCTCAGGTATCGATCTGCGGAGTTTCAAGGATTATAAATCCCTGTGAGTGCGTTTGATGACGGATGGATGTGGGTTTTAAAAGAGAAGTGAGGTAGGCGGGCAGTATAAACAAAAGGAGGCTGTGTATCTGCCTTCTATCGTGAAGAGGGAACCATCTCTCATCCAGGTAAAGTGCACAGTGATGGCTTTTAAAACCAGCACCTTTAATAAAACTGCGGTTAACTGTATACAGACAGAAAGAAACAACTTCTTCCAACAAAGAAAGAAAGAAAAATAAACACAGAATTTTTGCAACCTTAACCCATTTATGCCCAAGATTTATATTTCAAAACTTTTCATGCATATAATTATATCAGTTGGATCACTAACAACCATGTTGTTCATCTATTTTTATTTTGTATTCTGCTTTGAAGAAAGTAGCATTTTAATGACTGACATCTTTAGTTGTTCATGCTTCTAATGACTTAAATGCTTGAAAAAAACATCATGTTTCTCCTGTTACATGAAGGTGATTATTTTTCTCCCAAAATTAATACTCAGTCTTGGTGGTAATAAAATTGCTATTATAGTAGTATATAGTTATTATAGCAACATGCAAAAAAAAGCAGAACAGTTTTGATGTACAGTACTAACTGTGAGAAGTGTAGCACGCAGGTGATGATAACAGTCGAACAAGTGTCCGTGTTGTGTTTGGAGTTGCTGTGCATCTCAGTCTGGTTTAGGCAGCACATCGACAGCCTGTCATGTCAATTGTGACTCGGGCCACATTCGGTGACGTATCTGCTCCCCGCAGACGCATTAGTCATAATTTCGCTGTCAACGGCACTTGTCATTTCTGTTCCTGCTGCATACTGGTAAATCCATAAGCCCGCAAGGGGGGGGGAAATGGAAGAGGAGGGGGAGCTATTTCCTTTCCATGTGCCGAGCAGCTCAGTGCATCTCGGTGCTCCCAATCAACCCCGAATATAGATTCATCTGCAGCCTTGGATGAACCCAAGTCTTAAGCTCGTGCAAAGTAACCCTTTCATGTAAAAGACACCTTATCAAAGTAAATCATGCACAGTTAAGTACTAATCTATTCACTGTAGATACGGATACACACCCTTTATTCTGATCCTCTCAACACAGGTAGGTGCTGTGTCAGTACAAACGACTCCACCGTCTCCTTAGCGACAGCAAATGAAGACTTCAACCCGTCTTCATCACCTCCGTCTATACTGCATATGATCCCCACTGGCATAATAGGTTTTAAAGTAGCCATAACACACCGGCACAAGAAGGATTTCTTTTGATATCCCTTTTCCTGGAGACCTGGTGGATTTGGTATTTAATCAAAAACCTCAAAAACTGATGTGTTAATAAGGTTTAAATAGAAGTCAACAAACTTCATTAACCTGGTTGTGTGACCACCTCAGGTGGAGACAGGAACTCTAGGGAACATGTCAATCCCTATCTTTTTTTTGTTTAATTTGTCAGGTGAAAACCAGTCACTGTTCAAAACCAATACTGTGGGACCAAATTCACAAATGGCTTGTCTGGTCATGCTGCTATACCTGTGCAAATAACCCCAAAATATCCTAAAATTGCCATTCACAAAGTAATCGCAAAAGGGTGAAATAACGTGCCAACTGCCTCGCCATCATTATGGTGTCTGATGTGCGTCCTCGTTGGTTGTGGGTATTTAAATTAGGTAAAATAGGCAGAAATCTTTCCATTTCTATGCAAATGAGCCCAAATGCAAAAAAAAACATCTCATTCACAAAGACCAGCGCTAATAGAGATGACGGTAATTATGTGATATCTCTTCATCCACACAGGCTGCTTTATTACAAACAATCCCACTATGTAAACCTGGAATCTGGGTAGATGTTTAGCAGAACAACAGTAATTCCCATCAGATCCCAACCAATTCCAGAGTTAATGGAGTTATGCTACTGACATGGCATCAAACACAACAGCTTTGATGTTTCAGAACAACAGCATTGTGAGATTCAGACATTAATCTGATATTTCAGATGTAGCTGTATCAGTAGATCATGTTATTAACTACTACTTATTAGACAGATTTCATTATGAACCAATCTAGTATTTACTAGTATTATTAGCTAGTAATCTCTCTAGAACCTTTTCAAAATTTCCCTCAAGGTTTTTTTCCCCCTTTCTTTTATTTATTATTTATTTTTGTTTTGAGTAAGCCTTCAGGTTTTTCTGGGGCCTTGTAACACAAGGAATTATTAATGGGTGAGTCAGCTACAGTGTCATTGGCTTTAGCTCAAGATTTCAGGCATCACTAGGGTGGCACCCTTTTAACCATTATGGTTTGTCTGACCAATCAGATCATAGGAAAATAAGGAAATAACAACAAAAAAGAGTTATCATTCTGACAGAATCCTTACATGGATCCAACATCCTGAGTAAACAAAGACAGCAGCAATATATCCAGATTCCATCACTGCAGCCCGGGATAAGATGAGGTGACAACAATTTTAGTGAGAACATTTGCAAACAGATTTGCTATTTATGATAAACAACCTCCGGCACCCTGATGAAGACAAGATAAGTGAACTCCAGATGCGCCTTCTGTTGCGTGTTCTGTGCTATTTCACATTGTTACCATCCACAGAAAATCAATTCAGCTTGGCAGCTGGAAGCCAGGCTAATCAGCAAACATGCGTCAGTTTGGGTGAGTATTCGTTGATGGGTGTTCACAGGCAATTACCAGGATTTCATTATTCATTATTTAAAATTCATGTATTCAAATAAAGATTGGATAGTCTTACCCTCACGTTTCTATTTGATCTATTTTCAAATATATTTATACACATATGAATGAAGGAAAAGTTTTGTTTTTCAGATTTGAAACGTGGACACAATGGGTACAGGAAGGCTCCATGTTAGTGGCCGAGTTAATAAATTATATAAAAAACACCAGATTGTCATCTTGGGGAAATGATAACAAGACATTTTTTCTTATGGCAAGATATGGATGATCAAAGTGGGTTTGGACAAAGGACAAATACAGTTTATCTGCTCACTCCCCTGGCCGCTCACGCTGATGTGTGTGCTTAATGCTGATACGAGTCTCTCTCCACCTCCACCGCCCCCCCCTGAGCCCAAAGGCGTCGGGCAACAGGACACAGTGTCACTGCTGTAGCGGGAAAAAAAAAAGTTAAGCAGATTTGCTCACACACTCACTGGTGAAACAAAGGGGGGGGACTCTCCCACAACAACTGCATGAGAAACGTCTCTCTCTCTCTCTCTCTCTCTCTCTCCCTATTTGTATTTCCCTCACTGAATAAACGGTTTATAAATGTAAAATCATGTTTCCTCTCTGGCAGCGGCCCAAAGACCTAACGCCCCTGAATGCGCCGCCAGCAGCGGGGCTGAAGGGCGGCGAGACAGACGGAGGTTACGGGCTGCCGAGGCTCAACCTGTGATTTTCCAAAATAACGGGGACGGGAGGCGGCGGATGACATTCACTCACTCCCCCCATCGCTGAGCGGATCACTTTACTGCGGCCCATGCGTCGTCAATCCGTCCATCAACTCACTTTGATTTGTAGCCCCCCCCCTCATCAGTTGGAAAGGTGTTTTTCCTCCTTTTTCTCAGATATTTCTTTGCCTATGGAGGACAAGAATTTCAACCAAGTTCCAACCAAATGACATGAGTGGTTGAAGCCTCCAGTTCACATATGTTGTCTATGAATTAATGACTATCTAATATGTTTGATTTCAACATTTTGCAGCTTGCCAGGAACGTTCCATCATTATAGAAATAAGAAAAAAAAAACATGTAATTGGAGTAGCAGCATGTTCCTTTTAAAACATATTTGCTGTTGCAAATCAGCTGCATGTGAACATCATTCTGAGGAGATAGAATTGCATTCTCCTCAGGGCACAACTTTACACATAGGAGGATAATTCATGAGCTTACATTACAGAACATTAATTCAGCTGGCACTTGTGCACTCAACCTTACCCGTTTACACAGTTGAGTCAATGAAAAAAGATGAGTTTTGTATGTCAATGTCCATGTGTCCATTAAGCTACGACTTTCAAATGTTAACACTATCGTTTGGGTAGAATAAATGGCAAATAGAAAACAATTTTCCTTTTTCCAAATGTTTGAACTCTTCAGGTTTTCAAGGTGTTTCTGAAAGGTCTCGCCACCGCACAGAAATTGTTTGGATTATCCGGTTGTGATAAGGTCCTCTAATTTTGCTATGCTTGGCATTGTTGGACAGTAATGTGCAGCAACAGCACAAAAGAAACTATTAAATGTTTTCACTTTTCCAGTGTGAATACACTACAATATAAAAAATCACACATAATTACATTGCATGAATTTGGGAGACATATCTAATATAATCCATGGTCCCCAGACAACGAGGACTTAAAGACCTGCACACACAGCTGTTTTCAGTTTTTCTTATTGGTTACAGCTCTGCTCAGGTTGGATCTGTGCAGTGGTGGAAAGTAACTACTGAAGGTACATTTAGTCAAGTACTGTATTTGAGTACACATTTGAGGTATGTGCACTTGCTTCTGTCCATGTGTTGCTGCTTTATACATCACGTTATCCGTCTACTCCACTACATTTCACCAAGAAATATTGCACTTTCTACTCCACTACATTTATCTGACAGCTTTAGCTACTTTTCAGATGGAGAGTTGACACAATAGATAATAAAAAACACTTTCATAATACAACACATAGTTGTAGCTGTCAAACAGCAGTGTTGGTCGGTTCACATTTTTCAGGTCTTTGCGTTGTTAACACCTCCACAAAATCAGGATTTATTTTCCCCTCCAAACTTCTCACATGGTTGCATTTCAATACAGGTTGAAACAAATTCAATATTTCACCAAAAATCAAAGATTAGATTACAAGTGTAAAAACTGAAAACAAATGCGGGATCACAACTTTGTATTACTTCCTCTTTATATAAATCATCTCACAAACCCTCACATTTATCTGCAGACCCTTGGGCAGGGGCCAACCCCCTTGGGCACCATAGGACTAGCTAAATTTATATAAAAGAGTTCCACTTCCAGCAGCTACAACAGCAACATGCTATTCACTGATGCTTCATATTAATAATATAACGATGCCATATAGAATCAGATATCAGTTATTGCAGAATATGTACTTTTACTTGAATACATTGTACTGATAATACTTTTGTACTTTTACTTAAGTAGAAATTTTATAACATTAAATTTCTATATTGATGTCAATATATGAAACATAATTCCTTCTTGAATATTGAGCTGTATTAGACTTTTTTCACAGATTTTTCTCAGTCAAAGAAGCAAAAGCACAGGTGAAGTGAGAACTTTAACAATGGCCGAGTTACAGTGAAGTGTACAAAGGGCTGTACCGGTGAACAGACCCTAGTACCAGGGTCAGCATTTGACTGAATTTAATGGGTTTCAGTCATCTTTGATGTTAGTTATTACTGTGCTCTACTGGCTTTAATATGATAAAATATCTGCTGTGGAAAGAAAGGTTTATGTTGACGTCGTTCATGTTTGCTCACTTGTCAACACCTGAACTGAGCCATTGTTAGTGTTATTAAAAACTGTGCACGTCCTACTGTGACAAGTGTGAATGTCTGCCATAGAACCTGAACTCATTCTGTGATGTGCAACAACATTATCTGGAGGGTATGCTTAAACAATTGCATGCTGTATCAATCAATCAATCAATCTTCATTTGTCACATGTGATCACACTATTGATCACTATTAAATGGATTTCCATTCATTTTTCACATTCATTGTCGCCTGAGGATGCATTCCAATAACTATGGGGGTTCCCCTGAATCCCCCTTTTAGTTCCATGAATTTAAAATTTGCAAATTACTGTGAAATGGTTTGACACCTATTTTGGATTGATTACAGTTCATGGTCAGTGTGAACTTTTGTGACCTCTGGACATGTACAGTAGGTCCATCAGGAGGTCAACATTTTTATTTGTCCAACAATGTATAGACCAGACCATATAACATCACCAAGCACCAATCACCATGGAGGTACAACCCCCTTTCAGGAAAAAGAATCACCATTACTTAGGAAAATGCAGAAAAGTTGTTATGTAGCTGGTTGTAAATAAGTAAACACATTAATCCAGAAGACTCCATCCTATCGCTACATGGTGACTTTATCAAATATTATATGGCCGCTTTGTTGGGAAAATGATCCACTCAGACGGAGGGGGCTGAAGTTCTGACCGATTAACCAACATTTATCAAGAAGAATGAATGTTTAGGTAGGATTACAGGTTAAGGTAGCAAAACACACACATCCCATTAATGTGATAAATGACCTATTATTAATGTACTTAGACTTATTATATAACATTATTATAATATATTCTTGCTTCAAATGTGGTTTTCAATGTAATATCTCCAGGTGTATAGAGACCAATTTACAGCAACCATCACTCCAGTGTTCTAATGGTAAATTATGTTTGCTAAACGCATTGAAAGCTAATGATTGATTAAAAAAGCCGTGTGCAATTATGTAAGCACAGGTAAAAACAATTTAGCTGGTTAGATAGATTCTTAGATGAAGGGAAAATGTATAAAACATTTCTAACCATGTTAATGTCTTCACTTTATTTTCTGTTCATTTTCAACTCATTTGATCAATAAAAGGGTGACCTTTCATATATATATATATATATATATATATATATATATATATATATATATATATATATATATATATATATATCTGGGGCGATACAGTGCTGTAGTGGGTAGCACTGTTGAAGAGAGTTTTAGGGTTTGGTCCTTGGGCTGGGACCTCCCTGTGTGGAGTTTGCATGTTGTCTCTGTTTCTGCGTGGGTTCCCCCTTTGGCTTCCTCCCAGAGTCCAAAAACATAGGTTAATTGGAGAGTCTAAATTATACTAAAGGTATGAAACTGTGAATGAATGGTGTGTGTCCTGCTATATGCTGGGACCTGTCTGGGGGGTATATCCCTACCTCTCACCTGTAATTGGATTGGCTCCAGAAAACTCCCACCACCCTAGTGAGGAATAAGCGGGTATAAAAAAAGAGGATGAAGCCCAATCACCTTTCAGATAAATATTATTGGAGAAATATTGGATCGATTGTCATCAGATCATCTCGACACATACATGATGAATGATGAGTTGTAATAGCTTTAATGATATAATGACTTTTCCTCCAGTACCTCTATTAGCTAAACATTTTAAGCTGTCCTGTGTTTCCCACACTGACCATTGTGTGGCGCTGTGCCATGCAATGAAATCGTAGTGCCACAAATTGAATCCGCCTTGCCATCCTCGCTCATATGCACAAACGAGCGAGTAAGCAAGCGACCACAACAGCTGCGCACACATGTTGAACGCACAATGCTTTCAATCAAACACAGCTCAGTGACATCTCCCTTCCCAGTTGAACGGAGCACCACACAATGACATGTTGTGTGTGGGAAACACCAAAGTCCAATACTTTGGCTAATAATACCTGCAAAATGAATAGCATCCCAATCAGCCTCAATTCTTCTTTGTGGTTAGATTAGTTCTAATGGGAAAATGTAGGGCGGTAGCACACTCAACTAAGATAGTGAGCACAGTGGATGTTATAAAGTCATTGATACACTATTGTGCAACATCACATGGCTGCTAGTATAGTTATAGACTCTTAGTCTAAAGTTTTTCAATTTGCTAAAACTTTCAGTCCCGGGCTCTCTCTTGAGTATTGAGCAGAATAGAAAGTGCGCACAACTTTATAGTTTATTTAGCAGTCAATCAGGCAGGGTAGGGGAAGGTCATTTTTTTCTAATTTCATGTCACTTTATTGTAATTTAATTAAAATTTAATTAAATCTCAGACCACTCAATGTTTTTGCATTGCAAGGAAAATGTAAGTGTTCTTGAATTAAAAACAGTTAATTAACTCTGAGTTATCTTTTATTGAAACACTTTTACCTCTACTTCAAATATATTTCAGCAAAGGGCCAGAGCTTGTTGGCAGAATATTTTAATACTATTTGCACGATTGCATCACCGTGTGTTTGAACGAGCGTTAGGTCTTTCAGCCATCGTTTGAAACTGTGTATAATTAACAGGCGTTAGCACTGAAACGTCCCATTCCCTACACTTCTGTCATGGCAGCATGCATGTGTAGCCTTAACACGTTGTTGCATTGGGACAATTGTCTGTATTTCTCCAAATTGCAGGTATGGCTTGTTAGTGCTCTGTAGCTATACCTGAAATTAGCATTTGTCACCAAGGTCATCGCAGAGAGGTATTGTTTTGGACATTTTTTGTAATCTATTATTAGGAGAAAAAAAAAAAAACACAACCCTACCACAAAATTTTCACAATTATTTCAGTGATTTTGTGTGTGATACTGGCTTCTCCTGGTTAAATAGACTGGTAATACTTTCCTGGTGATTTAGCCAGGCACCATTCTGATAGTTTTGGGAAATAAGCCACACACCATTTGTGCTTCTACTTGTTCATGTTAGATAGAAGACCTTGGTGAAGGTATGCATGTCTGGTTACACATGCATAGTGTAGGCTATTTTGGTATCCTCTCACATGTTCGCTATGGCCTGACTGTGTCTTCCTTTTTAATGATGTTCACTCTGTGTATCATTGCATGTGATTCTATCTTTTTTTCTAACGCAAACGGCAAGAGAACATTTATGAGTAGCAACCTGATGCCTGTATTAATGAACTCAAGTGTATAATTGAGTTTGAATGGAATATCAGCATTTGTATTGCACAGAAGACTGATATAGCTATTATCTTGAAGGAGCCAGCCAGCAGTACTTGATATGTCATCATATTATTAACTTCAGTGTGTAAAGAGAGCGAAATCAATATGGTTTTGATTGTCAGGGTTAATAATAAAATGTGTATGCTAATAAACCACTTCCTCACAGATCCTTTTCTGCTGAGGGTGTGTAAAAGTGGTCTTGTTTGTCTACTGGAACTATTTATCTTCTGGTGTTTCCCACTATACCTGTCTCCGGTGAAGGGTAAACTCTGTGGATAGATTGTCCTGAGGCTACATTGGTAGGGCAGACACGCTTTGCTGTGTTCTCCCCCCCGCTCTCTTTCCATTGGGCCAGGTGTTGTATTCAGATTCCCCTTGAAAGCTGTCCTCTGTTATGCCCTAAGCTTTTTTTTTTCCATGAATTCATTTTTGATGAAATGATCCCCCGGTGCAAAAGCATATAAAGTGTAGCTGGGAGGTAACAGCCTAAAAATGGGGATATGAATGTGGGAAAGATGCTGCGGAGGATGGACACTAATATTTTGACTTCTATCTCTCGTCTGAACATGTGGAATAATAGAACTATTCTCAAGGACGATATGTTCCAAAAAAATTCAATTATCGGTTCCTGGGGGGCCCTGGGCTGCCATGACCCTGGTTTTAAAACATGCTATCAGGATACAATTATTTTTGTTCATTTCAAAGCAGTCAACTCAGCTCTTTCAAAACTATTTATAGGAACCCTTCATTATTCTTGGACTATAGCATATAGCGCCACAAATAAAGCTGAGCAACAACTTTACAGTTTTTACATGAAAACACCAATATAATAATTTAATGACCAAATGACATATTTATGCGTTTCATTGATCTGCTAAACTTTTATTTACACAGAAACAATGATTATAAACATTTGTCTGGACCTAACGTTAATTCTTCAGGATAGAGGACAGTGGCCAGTTATGTGGATTATTAGAAAGACAAAATGTCTTCTTCTCCTTCTCCTCTCATTATTATTATTGTTATTATTATTATTATTATTATTCTTATAAGAGCTATAGTGAACATAATTAGCCTGCTATTCACCTCAGGTCACATGGTTCCAAGACAAAACCACAATCTGACATGCTACTGCAATTTTTTATATAAAAACAGGTTTTTAAATTAGTCTACAATTTGATCAAAATAAGAACACTTGTGTTAAATATTTAGGATTGACCCATTTCATCTAAATGGGTAGCGGTTTTCCCTCTGAAGTCAAATTCGAGAGATGCCTTTCTTACACTTGTAAGGCCGCTGCAGGTTCTTCACTCTATGGTGCTCAGTTGTTTGCAATTTGCAATGTCAAGACTGGATTACATCTTAATGTCCATACTGTTACTATAACAGATTCTATGAGTCTGGTAGTTGGTTACTGATTGTAATCACACATTGATATGTTTTTACCTTTCTTCTTTAATATTTTCCAGATTATACTCAGGCATAGATGTTGGTATAAAAATATGGTGGGGTACACATTTTAATTTAAATGGCTATTATTATCCAGCAAATATTGATACAAGAATTCTACATTAATTTTCTATCCTACTTCAGTGAACCAAAACAATCTAGGTTTGCTTAAAAAAAAGGCTAACTACACTACCTCTGGATATAGAGACTGAACTTGGCGAAGATTTAAGGAAAAAAAAAAACATGTAGGCAGGATTGCGGCTTTGCAAACCTCACAGAGAACAGAGATCACATCACACTCTACTATGACTGGCTGTAGCCGGGAAGAGTTCACATATAAACCTCCGAGAAAGGTACAATTAACCCGAGAACCATGTCAACCCTTCCCCGGACTGAGCGAGAGAGGGGCTGGTAATGATGACAGACACTATGGGCTTCCCTGGTCCTCTGGGAGGTGGGCAGCGGAGGAAAGGCAAGGCGTGGACTCACCACAAACACTGCTGATTTAGTGGTCCGCAGGGACGAGGGGAGGTGTTTGGAGGTGAGGAGGTTGGAAAGCACATCGTCAGATACTATCACTCTCCCCAAAGGAACAATGTCGAGCCCCTCAGCACCTGCCTGAGCGCTGGCTATGACATTTATCCATACTGGATGACTAAAGCCATCAGACGACCCCGACTGAACACTAATCATCCGACTGGCCCATTTCAGCAGCTGTGCTGAAATGAAGCTGTCATCCATGCTGCAGTTCTCGCTCTGCGTGTCACTCTGCGGGTACAGATTGATGTGCTTCCCTTTTTTTTTTTTACCCCATTCAGCATGTCTCCTGCGGTGGAAATAGCTGATTCGAAACGTTGATAAGGTTCAGATGGCACTGAAACGGCACAGAGATGCATCTTCATTATGCCGCAAAGTGCTCTGAAAACATTATCATTAGTCTTCGAAAACCGCTGGATGTAAAACTCAAAAGTCCAAAGCCGGACTGCCAACAACGTTAGAAGCGTGTCATTTTAAAAGCAGACTGCTGCGCCATGTGTCGGGATCTTGTCTGCTTTGATTCAACCATATGGTTCTGAGACGGCTGATGGATAATTTACAATCTGTATCCTAAAAAAAGTTCAGGAGATTTAGGACTAATAATACACCCCAGACACGTGTTGTTCTGACAGCAAACATCAACTAAACGTCCATGAAGGGGAGGAGGATCTCCACAAAAATCAAAACATACTGGGTCCCAATGTGGGAACAATAATTAAAGTGACAGAACCATTTTAAGACCAACGTGTATCAGTCCACACCAATGTAAAAAAAAGGCTGCCATCTAGGCTGAATTATACCCATATGGTATCACTGTCCAGTATTGTTCAATACAAGAGATTCACAAAAAGTGCACAAATTATGCAAAGCTGACGGAGAGAAAACTAGATCAGTCAGTGCCAACACATGCAGGTTACATTACCAACCAGATCTGTGAATTGTCCTTACTGGCTATAAAAATAACCCTTTTGTTAGCTTTTCATAGCATGGCTGACACTAAAGAAGGGTTAGTTGTTTGCCTGATTGTTTTGGTAAAATCAAAAATGATATAATTCCCTGAGATACAGCAGAGAGAGAGAGAGAGACTGATACATAAATTTCCATTTATGTCAATAGAAAATGATGCATTTGCTGTTGAAAAAAAAAGGTTGAAATGTAAGATTAGCTGGATGTGGCATTTCTCTGGCTGGCTGGCATCGGTAATAACGCTGCCAGCAGGGAGCAGCCCAGGGGGCCTCCTCCTCCTGCTGCGCTGCCTCTACTCACATCTCTAGTTCCTTTTCTCTGGGCGGTTACAGGATGAAACAAAGCATTTTGAACATCAAAACATGTGATTTCACCCTGGTGACGCACCCAGACAGACTGCCTGTATGGTAACTGATCAACTGGAGAAGCGGTAACACAGCTAGAAGGGGATGAAATACATCATGTCTGGGTGCTATTTAGCCTCCACCCTGTAGCTGCACTTAGAATCATTATAAATGTACAACATAAATATAGCAGCTAAAGCAACAAAAGATGATATATCTCTTCTCTTTTTTAACCATGAGTCAACACTACATTGATTACCCCATAACCATGTGGTTATTAATGCAATCATGATGACAGAGGTCCCTTAACCTTAAGGACGTAGTATTTTATCCACCACACCATTGTCACATCAAAACACCTCAGTTATTTTTAAAAAGCACAGGGCAAATAATTTGTGTGTGTGTGTGTTGATGTGATGAAAACTACTAGAACTGGACTCTGTAACAGACTCTCCATCACAAGTCTGATCTGGATCGACGTCCTGTCAGGTCTACTATTTAGGAAATGACAACACAGGATCGCACAAAAGTGTTCCTTCCTCCACACGGGCTTGAAAAGTGAAGTCTAGAAACATTATGATTCCAAACACACTTCACCCAGGTAAAGGAACAAACAAGTCTATATAAGCACCTTAGTAATTGGGTTGCATTCAATATCCTGCAGCAGCATGGGGCGACTGTGACAACATACTAATAAGCTTTTGGGGGTGGAATGAGAAGACTGAGTCGGAGTTTCTAGTAACTAACTTGACATGTGTGTTTGCCTCCTGGGAAGCAATGTTTGAAGACAACACGGCTAGTTTGTTTTTCCTTTACTTTTAGGGGAGCGCGTATTGAATTCAAGTTTGTCTATTCCAGATGGCTGACATCTTTAAAAAAAAGGTACATGGCCAGTGCTTGCTGATTTTCCTGAGGCTAAGGGCTACATCTACACACAGGTTCTCATTTCTCATCTGACACAAGGTGCAGGCGGCTTAGTAAATGTGTCGGGTAAACAGGCTCATAAGCGTGAGGTTGCTGGTTCGGGTTTTGTACGGTGCCTGGGAAAACATGGGTGGGGAAACGGCAAATGTTTGGCTTCTGCAGAGGGACAGCTTGTAAGCATGGTAGCATGGTAAATGGAACTTGTTATTCACAGCGTGAAAACAATGTCTTCTGTCTCATGATGCTGTTGCACAGCTAAACAAATGTAACCCACAGGGCAGAGGCTACGAGGGGGCAATGGCTTTGTGTAAAGACGCTGTTATTTGAGGATGTAGCTGGTGTTATATTTTCTTCATCTTGTTTTCAAAAAAAAAAAGCCATGTGAAAAGACCACTGCCAACAATGTGACTTCTGTCTCCCGTGGCACCCAGCCCTGCTTCCGTTGATTCCTGCTGAATATGTAAATCTGTATAAAACATCTCACAAATAAATTATATAGTTTTAATAAAGTATAGTTTAAAAAAAAAAAAAAAACATAGTCTGCAATTTAAATTGAAACAGCTGGTTCCTGCATTTTTTTTTGTTTGGGGAATACATGTGGTGTGAATATTTCTCGCAGCAGTGTGTGTGTGCGTGTGTGCATGTGTGTGTGTGTGTGTGTGTGTTTTGGGACACAGAAAGAAGGTCTTTTTCAATTGATCTGGGTCTTGTCATTGGATTTGTCCACAATAAAAATATAAGATGATAAGATAAAGATAAAGGCTACCGTCTTCTAACAATCTAACATTATTATGGTCATTTGTATGTTCCACAGTTGGATAATATGTTCATAATAAATAATATGTTCATAGTAAGTTGAAGGCTATTGTGACTCGAACATTTGAATATGTTTCACAGTTGGATATCTGCTTTGCCTTAAGCAAATACAACCAGCATCACTAGTTTCAGTTTGTGTTATTTGTAGTATTGTATTGTTCTTCGTTTATGAAAGTTTAGAGGCAAATTCATTAAGCAATTGCATAGTAGTGTGTTATTGTCATTTATTTTCACAGTTGGACACCTGCTTTGCTATATCGCCCGCATCACAAGTTTCCTTTAGTGGTTCTCAGTGTTGTATTGTTCTTTATTTTTATAATGTTAAGTAGGATAATTGCCGAGATGAGTGTGAATCTGCTGGAGTAGCTGTGGAATACAAAAGTATTGTCCTTTATTCTACCCACAGCAGCACCATAACATTGTCATGATTAACCTTGCATTTCTAGTTAACCTGCAGAATATTTCACAAAAAAATGTTGCCACCAAATATAAAACGCGTCTTATGCATGCATGTGTGCCAGGGTGCTCATTGTCTTGTACCGTGGTCATTATTGTTCTAACCTGAATCTATTACAGGCGAAACCTACTGTGACAAGTGCTGAGTCCTCTTAGGAGTTCCAAGTGTTGAACAACAGTCTGTTCCTCATTACGCCCTAAAGGAAGGTCCCCCGGTCTCCAGCGACACCTGAGGAGCTGCTCACTGGCGTCCAACAGGGAAATGGCTGTCCTGTTCAACCATAGCAGTGTGCATGCCAGCCATTAAACTGCATCTCCATATGTGATGGGACCTCCCTCCTCCGCTCTATATGCAAATAAACACCGACATCATTTACGTTGGGTCTGAGCGACTCGGATTGCAGCGCGTCCTCAATGGACCCTTTTGCACGGCCTGTTCGGGGCGAGATTACGGCAGCGTTACGCTGTTTCGCCGTTCTGTGTAAAAGGTATGAAGGTGGAATGCGGGGAGTTATTCAACAATTACGCTGGGTCTTATTATACCGGTCGTAATGGCAGATCAACAGTGTTACAGCATCTTTGCAAATGCCAGCACTCCAGAACAGGTGTGTGACATTTTGATAACATGCTGTGCACACAACCTGCTTCCTTTTAGTTTATCCTCTAATGATTCATACTTTTTTTCCCATATAAGCACAGTTAACGTGCTTTACTAGTAATGTTATACATTCATGCAAGTCATTCCTGTGGATTAAACCCATCAGGCAGAGTAAAAAGTGGTTTCATAGGTGGATGGAATGAGCAGCGGATAACAAATCAGAAAAAAAATATCTACTGATTTAGCTAATGTGACAGTAAGTAAGTCGCACCAGAAGCAGACACTGTTGCATCACAGATGACACTGCTCACGTCTTGGAACCAGACAACTTTTCATGCTGGGAGGCACCAACGTGAATAAAATGATAAATGTACACAGAAGGGATTTTTTTTTTATTTTCATGGTCAGCAATGGCATAAACATCACTCATAAAGCACTTGATTATTACTATTACATGGTATTCGATATGAATTCCTTTAACCTATTCAAAACAAATGATATTATTCCTCACATCGCAACACATCTATGGCTTAATGTGCTATTAATAGTATAGTTATACCTTCACATCACCCTATCCAGCACTCTGTGATCACCCGGCTGTTAAAAGGCTTGCTTGTAAAAGTCATTATTGGGCTTTGGGTGATGGTTTTGCATGTAGTCCTCACCGAGGCCATTTATGTTGAAAACAGTGTGGAAGTGTTTCACTGGAATTTGAGTTGCATTCAGAGAGTTGGAGCTAGTATGGTACCTGTAGGCCCATGACTACTGCTGGCATCAAGTTCTATGGCATAGTAAGATTGAGTTCTCACGTGTAAAGTGGGAGCAGGGGGGCCACTTGAAGTGTGGTCACACTAGGGCACCTCACTGTGTTAATCCGGATGATGGTTTCAAACACCGAGATAACATGAAACACGCTGAGGTATAAAAAGTGGAGAGATGTCGGTGTTCTTACCTCAATCTGCAGCAGGGCCTCTTCTCTCTGGCGAAGCACCTCCACGTCCTCCTCACTGATCTCAGACAGGAAAGCCTGAGCTCCTCCCTCGGAGACGACTACTTCTCCAAACAGTGGACCCTCTTCCACCTGCTCAGTAGACGGGGTCTGGGGACTCTGGGGATGAGATCAGATTCCAATTGTAATAAATACAGAGAGAACGGTATTCACAATCCCACCTCTGTGGCTGCCAGATACCTCCACTCCTGTAATAATCTGCATAACCTGACATTTTATAACTT
Organism: Eupleurogrammus muticus; assembly: GCA_036785175.1. Classification (NCBI taxonomy): domain Eukaryota; kingdom Metazoa; phylum Chordata; class Actinopteri; order Scombriformes; family Trichiuridae; genus Eupleurogrammus; species Eupleurogrammus muticus. The sequence continues at coordinate 16,162,919 of JAYKQN010000018.1, read as the reverse complement.
GATACAGCATAGTTCAGCAGAAAGTTTAATAAATCTATGATTCATAGTTGGATGCCTGCTTGCTTTAAGAATATATATATAAAACCAGCTTCACAAGTTTCCTTTACTGGTTTTTTATTTTGTATTTTTTGTTTTTGAAATTTGCAAAGCGATTGCCTAATATTTTATTGAAGACGTTTATAAAAGACGTCAAAATGTTCTATTCATTTTTTGACTTTTTAAAATAAGCAGAAATAAAAGTCCCCTCGTGGCCAATATAGCATACTAGGCCCAGTACCGATATTCATATGTGCGTGTGTATAATGATAATCATGTCATCTAGCACGGCTATTGTGCTTTCAATATGTTGTTATAACAAAAATAACACAGGAATAAAATATATCTCAAGCTTAATTGTTGATTTGGGATGTTATTGGATTTGTCAACAATAACTAAATAGAGTATTTAGCAATACTGCAGTATTGGCATCTTAACAGAATAGAAGACTGCAGCCAAAAGTGCAATAACAGTTATATGTTTAACTTTTATACTCAATGTCGTATGACTAGGAACCAGCAGTTTGATTTGATTAAAAGAACAATTTACAATAAAAAATTAAATGAAAACTGTATATTGGCTTAACGGCTGGTTGCAGTCAGTTTCTCTCTTCCACATAGATTCAATTTCACAACCTGATTATGTAGTGTTTAGTGTGTAATGCAATATTAAAGAATCCCTTATGAGCAAATAGGTTGCCACATTTTACAGCAAAAAATAATAATATAAAAACACACATTACTTACAGTTTCCTTCACACATATATTAAGGAGTGCGAAAGGACTTTGCTTGAAACACAAATGTGTTTCTGATGTTGTTTTTTCAACTTTAAAAGCCAAACCACCAAAACTCTGCGACACACAGCGGTGGAAGGTTTGATTAGCATTGGGTGAACTCGTTCAAGGACTCAAACAAGTGTCGGAGACAAGCGTTACGGCTGTTCGCTGTGCACGGCAAAATATGGTCGACAAAAGGGAGGAAATGGAAGAAACATTTTGTCAGATCCTTTTTTTTTTGTTTGTCTGACTGCACAGCTAATTCAGAGCAGAGGGGTCAGGTCTGGGTCAGAGCACACGTACCAGCCGAGGCTGAGTCAGTCTCCTCTGTCTATGGGCCACAATCTGACTCACCAGCAATCTCTGCATCATCATGCTTACTCCTCCACACACACACACGCACACACACCTACAGCATTCAGAATACATTAGTGCGTTACACAGATGGGGACGACTCTCAAGGCAACTGTTCCTGACACCTCATTGCATGGGTTCACACTCCGCTGAAAGAGTTTCCCTGTTTCCTCCTGTCGATTCCGGTCGACCCCGATGACGTGAACCCCGAGTCGTGGGCGAGAAACAGTCAATAACATTTGCATTGACCCGCCAAATGCTTGTCGCAATGCATATGCATGGCACTGCAGATGTCCAGACGCTGCTCATCATTTGTTATTTCCCCCCCGACTGTAAAAGCCTTCCACTAAATTCCACAGCAGAAAATGTATGTGTAGCCGCTGCTGCAGCTTCGACTAGATTTTTGCAATTTCACTGTCCTGCTCTTCCGTGATGATTAGTGAACTTGCTGCGGATGCATTAGGAGGACTCGCAATTATATAATGTTGCCTTCCCTCCAGCTCACCACCTCTAAAGCCCTTTACCGCTAATGCTTGCCGTATAAAAGTCCTTGATAATTTTCCTTCAGAGGGTTATAAAACCTCAACACATACCACTGTCTGCAAAAAAAAAGATGGATTTTTGGAGGCTATTTGAGAGCAAAGTGATGCTTCATTGAAGTGTTACTGCCGGATAAAGTTGTAAATGATTTGCTTGTTCAAACAGCCTCAAAGTATTGTTGAGTGAAGTGTTGTTCTGAACTCACTTTCTCCTTAGTGATTATACAATATTGTTATTGTTCATAGAACAATTATGTTAGGAAACACTTATGTTGTCACAGCTTCATTTGCTGCTCAGTAGCAGAGATTTACAGTGAAGTGTGAGCACAAACTGGGGTCAGCGTTGAGTCAGCTGTGTACTATCGTATCATTCTGCCCACTGTACTGAAGCGGTTCAAAGATTATCACCAAATCCCAAAATATATCACTACTTTTATTTTGAAAGAAAAAAAAATACACAATAACTGTTATTGTACTGTGACAATATCAGAGCATTAAAGAAAGAGTGGTTTGAACTTTTGTTTTTGAAGGTTTCACAGTGATTATTAAGAGGGGTCGGCACTCCGCAATCTTGTCAGACAACAACCAAAGACGTGTTCTTTAACAACAAAGGAAAGGGAAATAGGAGGAAAAAAATTGCAAACAAAACAGAAACTAATTAAGATAAACATTCATTCATGGAGAAACATGAACTCAACAACAACTACAACAAAGAAGTGGAAGTGACACCAGGACAAATACTGTTGATTTGCTAGTCTTCATTTGTTTGTAAATCCTATGATACTTAATAACAATACTGATGTTGAATAATGAATTCATAAAGATATTCCTATATAAAACAACAGGTAAGAAACTTTTGTTCTGTGGCCATTCAACACAGATTTGAGGTTCCTTGCACATGCTTAGCCATACAAAGAAATGCAGACATAGAGTTTACAAGTCTCTTGTTTCTACAATCTATGCTCATCATTTTGCAAAGCGATGGCGATGCAGGCAATTATTATACTAAAAAATGGAGTACTCTACCGATTTTAACAGAAGGGCTTTGCAATAGCATTGTTAGATTGATAACATACAGTAATTTGTTCAACTTCACTGCCACCTCTGAACAGGCTGTAATTTATTCTGATTTACCAGATATGCTGCGTACTTGTATTTACTGCAATCACCCTCTTTTCTTTTCTATCAGTGATCAATATTAACAATTCAATGTCCTGTATGAATACAGATTGACTTTCATTTATTCAATACATTTACTGATCACCATGTTTTCCTTCATAAAAGTAACCACTTCAGATTGAGACACAAAGAAACAAGGAAATCCCCCCCCAAAAAAAAAAAAGTGCAAAGGAGTTGTGGACTTGATGAATGGAGTTCACTTAATGTAACAGAGTGGAAAAGACCAGACAAAGCTTTAAATAGGCCTATGTGAGGATGCAATTGAGCGGAGAACTGCCATCTCATCATCCTCCTCTTTCATGAAAGACAGGGAAACAAAGAGTGGATTTTCAGCTCCCATATCAGCTCACCTTGGTCTTGTCTTTCTGTGCGGGAGGAAGCAAGGCCTTTGAGCGCTCTGCAATTTTCTGAAACAGAGCAAACGAACAACAAAAGGGTCAAGGGGAGTTTTTGTTTCTTATTTAAGAGGTCAAGTGTTCAATTTTGCCCATACGTGCAACAATTAACTCTTCAGATATGTACAATTATCTGTCAGTGCAGAAGCTGCGTTTATCGGTGGAAAAAATCCTTTACATCAATGTTTCACGTGTGGTTACCTTCTGCAGATCCCCATAGCGCTGCACAGAGTCTGAGAGTTCAGTCTTTAGTCTGGTCAGGCGCAGACGGTCTTGCTGTGCAATGAAACAAGATTAGCTTTAATCAGCGCAAATGTTGTTTAATCCACTGTTTGTTCTTCAAAATGACAGCAAATGAAGGGAGGAAGGGGAGCATAAAATACCCGTGAAGAGCCGCCGATTATATCAGAAAGCTGTTTGATGAGTTGGCTTGTGCTGGTGATGACTTTGTTGGTTTGCTGCTGTGTGGAGTGTCTGGGGGAAGGAGATGAGAAGAATCACACACACACACAGAGCAATAAACTATGAGAAGTTTTTTTTAGTTTTTTAAATTATGAGATGTTCCTAATACAGTCCCATATTTAAACACGGCACATAATCAGAAAGGGTTCCTTAAAAAGCTGTCAGGATTTCCCTGAAGTTGTGATGTAACAAATGTGCAGCTGTCCCTTCACAGCCATCGGAATCAGCCAATCTGAAGAAGGGCTCATGAATATTAATTAAAGATCTTAATGATCTGTTCTTTCTAGAGCTGAAGAGAAAAAAGAAGATGAGAAAGGATATGTAAAACTATATTAAAACTATATTGATATGATTTTTGGTTCTTAAAGCCATAAATATATCCCATTAGTGTTATCACAACTTCAAATAAAACCCAGGGGAAGTGAACACTATGGCACCTTTAATGTTTACTACATATTATAAATTAAAATAAATAAATAAATAAAATAATAAAATAATAATCATTTTCAAGTCAAGGATGACAAGTCATTGGTGCTAACATATAGGTTAAAAAAACTGTCCTTTGGTACACAGTTTGGTACAGCAAATACATGTTTAAATTATGCTATATAAAAAAAAAAAATATTACAACACAATGCCACAAGTTCACTCTGCTTTCTGGCTGCAGAAATTGCCACCAGAGCTGCTGTTGCCCATGAACTGAATGTTAATTTCGCGAAAAAAGCCATATTCAATATTGTTTCCAAGAATTTGGCAGCACATGCACATCCACAGACGATGTTTGACAAAGCCAGCCTAGGACCGCCACATCCATCATCTTCACCTACAAAAAAATCTGAGTCCAGCTGCCAGGACAGCTGATGCACCAGTTGGTTTACAAAACAAAGAATTTCTGCACAGACTGGCAGAAAATGTCTTGGGAGGCTAATCTTTATTGCTTGCCGTCCGCACCAGGGTTTTGACCCAACTGCAGATCACTGGAATCGACTTGAGTGGACAAATGTACACCTTTGATGGCGTCTGCAATTTGAATCCCAGGTTCTTGACTGGTTTTTGTGTTCAAGTTTCTTTAAAAACACATTGCCTAAAACTATATATAACTGTATACAGATCCACTTGTGAAGAGTGGGAGTATAATATTATTATTGTTATTATTATTATTATTATTGTGAGTTTGTGCACTTGTAATTAAAATGTCAATGGTGAACACTACATAATGTTACTGTGAAGATTATTTTCCCCACCAAAACCTCTCTGGGATAGTGTTTCTTGTACATTTGTCCTTATTTACGTTGTTTTCACCTCTTTTTGTGAAGCAATTTATGCTGCCTGTATTTTATGTAAAGCACTTTGACTTTCAATTGCCTGTGTGTTATACTATCCAGTCAGTCAGTCAGTCATTTTCTATACCCGCTCATTCCTCACTAGGGTCCCAGGGTCTGCTGTCACCAATAAACCAAAGAACTTTAAATATACTTTAGTTGTAATATGTATATTTTTGGTTTCTAAATGTACGAGTACATTTATACTATTTGTAATCATGTGCTACTATAATGTTTTATAACTGAGTCAATCCTAACAATTAAATTTTGTCGCTATTTCACCCCTAAACACTGTGTTAGTTGACAGACATTCTGGAAAACATAGTTAAACTACTCAATTGCAAGTGTCATAAACCACTTAATAACCTAACCACCGTAACAAACTCATGCAGGATTCTCCGGGCCAGGCAGCGCTGTCTACGTACGGCTGAGATTATGTTTGACCCGCAGACTGGCTGAGTATTAACAGGAGTCTGATAGAGGTGAACAGTGTAACGCAGACAAATCCTCTCTTTTCCTAGATGTTTTTACTGGGAAGCTTCACCAGGGCGAAAGGTTGGAGTTGCAGCCATACATATATATATATATATATACACACACACATACATAACTCTCTGGCACGTCCACTGGAAGTCTAGGTTAAGAAAGTTATCTATATCTATGCATTCTATGCATTCGGGTCATCCTGGACTTATGAACCGCTACTCCAGCCAGCCTCACTAGGCCCCCTCTCCTCTGCGAAAGGCCAACTTCCATCCTTCAGGCTTCGAAGGTATAACCGGCTGGTCCATAGAGATACACAAGCCACACAAACACACCCCTACCCCTACGTGCCCTAATCAAATATTGATCAACAGGTGCTGTGGAAGGCGGCGGGGGGAAGCAGACTGACTATAGTGCAATAGGGCTAGTAGGGAGCAGTTTTGTGCCTGTTGTGAAGAGCAAGCCAAAGTGTCACTGTTGTAAAATACCTAAAAAACACTGTCCATAATATATGTGCAGAAGAAGGTTAAAGAGAGTTGAAGAGTCAGGGAGGCAGACAGGGTAGAAGTTAATTTTGCTGAAAGAAATAAATGTTTTACTGTAAGAACATAATTAAATTGGACTGCAGCCAGTGCCTCTGCCTGATAACGGTGTCTTCTATTGGAAGAAGTTTTACACTTATTATTTAAATTACTTTAAATGAATGTGTGTGCTGCTGTGAGGAGATAGTAAATCTGTGTATTATTGAGATCCGATAGTCCCCTTTGATAATATAAATTGAATATGACAAAAAATGTAATACATAACAGTAATAGTTTATAGTCACTACATTGAAAAAGCTCAATTTATTTGCATGTCTAACTTGTCGTGGGTTAATACTATACGTATTGTACAAGAGATTTGGTTATGGTCCATTACATTATGTGTGATTAAGAATAAATTCTGACATGCCGGCATCAGCCAGAATATATGCTTACACACAAACACACACACACACACTCACACGACACAAAGATTAACAGGGCCTAAACCTCAGCCTGATGCGTCATCATTTAGCTGTAAAGTAGTGACAGACGTGTGAAGGATTATTTTGAAATCACAGCCAGCTAATGCTCCATCATGTTACCCACCAACATTACCAGCAGCAGTACAGAGTGTGTGTGTGTGTGTGTGTGTGTGTGTGTGTGTGTGTGTGTGTGTGTGTGTGCGTGTGTGTGTGTGTGTGTGTGTGTGTGCACAGCTTGGTGTTCTGTATTAGGGAAGTGAAAATATGACAAGACAAACTCAGCAGGTGATACGAATGTGCAGCTGTGATGCACGACATGAAACATATGGAGGGTTTCATTTCTGGAGAACTTCTCTCAGATATTCAAAACATTAGACAACGTTCTCACCTGGAAGAAAGATAAAATAAATATGCTGTTGGTCAACAAATAGCAAGTGGCTTTTTTTGCAGTAAAAATGTTAGCATCCTATCAAAAAGCACTTAGTGAAGAGATCAGGTCGATCGTAGAGTCAACAAAATACCTTGAAGTGGGCGATGCCGCCTGTCATCATTGTTTTTAGCCATGCAAGCAGCACAGTTAGGAGTTACCAGCGGGTAACCCCAGAGGTTGAACTCGACATCGTTGATCCTTCGAGTCTTCCTCTAGTGCCACAGTGAAGCTGACCTTGAGAAATAAATCTGATACAGGTATCCATAATAATTAAATGGTGATGACTTTGGTGCCTTATCCAGTGAAACATCACCAAGTAGATGGGGTCACACAACTCCTGGATTATGTATCTGAATTTCTTTAGCGACCCCTGACTTTTACTCATGAATTAATGCATGTGGTGTACATTGAAAACATGAATGTAATACAGACTGTCATATCCCCCTTCAGCAATAATTGTAACTTTAATACTTTGACGTTTCTATTCTTGTCAACAGGTAAAGTTTTGTGTCCAAATACATTTACCTTCTTAAATAGGCTTTAAAAGGGAGTACAGTCAGTTTGCCTAACAAACGATTGTGCACTTTAAGCATGAACAAGTTGTCGCCTAATTAATTATAAATTATCTGGTTTAGATTGGAACAAAGATCTGAAGCCAAACAATCGTTTATAAAGTATGATGAACTGCAGTGGTCCACAGAAGCTTACTATTTTTTTTAGTCCTTAATTTAGAATTTGATCCCGTGGTTCTGCAAGAATGGTCAGTAGGCCAAACTAATACAATTCATCCTGTGGGACGATAAGGGCACTGTCACACCAAGACATTTAAATCTATCCATCCATTGTCTATCCCGCTTATTCCCTTTCGGGGTCGCAGGGGTCTGCTGGAGCCTATCCCAGCGCGTTAAGGCGAGAGGCAGGGATACACCCCAGATGGTCGCCAGCCAATCGTGGGGCACACACACCATTCACACACCATTCACTCTCACACTCACACCTATGGGCAATTTAGAGTTTACCAATTAACCTGAGCATGTTTTTTGTATTGTGGGAGGAAACCGGAGTACCCGGTGAAAACCCACGCAGACACGGGGAGAACATGCAAACTCCACACAGAAAGGCCCCAGACCCAGGCCCAAGGCGGTCTTGAACCTGCGACCTTCTTGCTGTGAGGCAACAGTGCTACCCACCGCACCACCGTGTCGCCCCCTTTAAATCTAAAATAAGTTAATTTTAACAGAATCTCAATGAACCTTGATATGCAAATTTGTAAAGATTCTGACAGTGTTGACCTAGCAGGGTCCAAAATTGAAGATGTTGTAAGTGCGGCACACTCCAACCCTGCACTGCTGAATGAAAAGCAATTTTCTTAGAGAACATGAATGAATGCAGCTGCACCATTTCCACCAAAACCTGGCACTAGGAAGCGGTTTTCCAGATAAATTCTCATGGAGAACAGTGATAGCGTCTGATATAACACGTTTAATGACAATCTAACCAACACTCCCTGTCCTTTCAGCTGAAAAATGCAATTAAATATAAATATGTGCGAGCTGAGGATCAGCACAAATTCTGTTAACCTACGTGACTGGAAGGATTTTAGCGAGTCAATCAACAGCCATTTTTTTTTTATATATAATATTTGCCACGAAGTTGAATTAAGTGTAGGGAATCCTTCTAAACCTGCAGCCCAATGTCCAAAAATACGATGTGAGTCAGTGGAAGCCCCGCCCACCGCGGTTACCAAACAATCAGATCACACCCACAGCTGAGGACCCCCGAGAAGACCTCCGCGGTATCACTGCACGATGATACATCTGCTTGCTGCACTCCTCTCCCACAACACACTCGAGAGCCAGGCGGCCAGAAACAGCATGCAAAAGATTGGAATTGCTCACACTGTGAATTTCAATCAGTCACCTCCGTTGTGTGTTTCTCCCGCCTGTTTGTTTGGTATTCCTTCGAGGTCTGGCTGGCTGTGGCAAAGAACTGAGGAGTCTGGTAGCAGCTGGCTGCAAGGGGAGGGGCGGGGTGCTGTTGTCTGACAGCAATCATAGTTTTAGGTGCTTTACGGGATAGAGCGGCACTGTACTGGGCTCTGATAGGGATTAAATCAGCAAACCGGAGATGCCTTGCACCGCTGACATGTCACCGGCTCAGACGACAGCACAGGACATTTGTCAAACTCTGCGTCCACTTCGGTCCTCCCTCATGCGTTCAACTGAAGAATTGATGTGGGCTCAGATGTGTTTTTTGGCAAGAACCCATAAACGATCAGTTAGTGATCCCAGTAATTGATTGGTGATAGAGGTTTCAAGGTGTGTGTGTGTGTGTGTGTGTGTGTGTGTGTGTGTGTGTGTGAGTTCAGTGGTTTCACCTCCTGTTCCCAGTAGATGGTAATATTCAAAATGACAGTAACTGCTGAGCCATAACCAGGAAGGTTGGCACTCTGAAATCAAGTAAAATAACTCACAAAGGCCAATTGATTGCACTCTGCTTTATATTCTCAGTGTGGTGCGCTGTATTGAGAATATAAAATTATATAACTTAAATGGAAGAAGTCTCTGCCTGTCTGTCCTTCGCTTTTCCCAACAACCATTCATCCGTTCAATTTCACACTTAGCGGGTGTTTGGCCGAAGAGACGAGGAAGTGCTGTGGCAAGTGTAAAGTTTTGAGGCTGAGCGGTTCCCAAGAAAGCTGCGAGCAGAAAATACTGGAGGCCAAGCAATCAGCCTGTTCCGACCTGTAAGGCACATTTTGAAGCATGTACCACTCGAATGGTTAATGTGCTGTGAGGACCTGTTGATGTGCCATGTGGCAGCACTCTAGCTATGGCAATGAAAAACGTTTTTGCATCAGTTTCAATATATACTGAAAGCGGTGGGAAAGATCATGGGTACATGTACAGGCATGAAAACTGAGATGATGAGATGCATGCAAATGCCACTGCAAGTCACAAAAAGTTAAGAAAATGTCCTAAATCACTTCAGTTATTACCTAATGCAATATATTTACTGAGTGATTGTTCAAACACGGACATTAAGCGCTACATTGTGCCATTATTGGATCCCAAAATGGAATAAAAAAAAGGTGCAATGATTCACCTTTGAAGGTGTGATTCGCAAATATGCATAAAGACACCTCTCAGTGATGATGATGATGCAGAATGATGATTTATAAGTGTGACATGTTTTAGTCTCACTTAGCATAGTGTTGTGTGTCAATTCTACAGGGAATTATAGATAAATGAATGAGGGAATAGTTAAAAAAAAGAGGAATTAAACTGCTATTTACCTCTGAAATAAACTAAATGAATGGAGGACAATATGTCATGATTCTGTTACTGTCGTGTTCCTGTTTTATTTTATTATGTTTTCTCAGCAAGTTCAGCCTTTGTCCCTTTGTACGCCTGTAAACCTTCTTGTTAGTTGTTTTCTCTTGGTCAATACATTTCTTCATCCTGTACAGGTAGTGAAGGAAACATACCATATAGCATACTATTGTGGCTTTTTTTTTAGCAGGAACATTGCAGTCAGAACTGAGGCTATTTTTAGCCTGTGGGTCCTGCAGGACGGAAGCAACATAAACTTCCTCAGAATTCCAGCCTGATAGAGCAGGATCAGATCTACATCAAGGAGCCTGTTCATATACCATCTTCTTAAATGCCTCATCCACATCTCAAAGCACATATTTTCCGATAAAAATACATCCCAGGTTGACCCTTTTTGCAAGTAGCATCCACCTTAAGCTGGCGTTGATTACAGCACCAAGATATTTATACTGCAGCACACGCTCAACATGCCTGACACACTCACTATGCAAGTATCAAGCTTCTGTTCCAGAAAGCACGCTTGACATTTTACATTTACAATTATAGGTATGTTTTTTGGGTGCTTAGCTGAAGAGACTCCTACTGAGTGCAGCACGGTAGTAGAGTTCAATTAAAAGATCAACAACTAAACACTGAAAACACTGAAATTATCCCCATATACAAACACCACACACACACACACACACACACACACAACACAGCTGCCATTTTAAATCCATCTGACATTTAAATGTGCAGATATAGACCTACTGTACTGTTGGTTTATATTCTCACGTGGCTGCATGAGAGCGCAGCATTAACGTGGGTTTTGAGAGGCAGATTGATGCACTCCTGTTGTGTAAGATCGGAGGAGGAGGACAACGAGGCAGAGCAGCGCATCCGCACAAAGCCGGCTGTGACATTTCTACCTGTTTCCTGTGTGGGCCCGGCCAAGTTCTTGCGATGACTGTTGATTTCACCCCATGCTAATTTTGCAATGGGCATCGATTTGGAGGGAGGTGAAGGCAGAGCACAGTACAGGAAGATGTAGGTTTTAGTGCAGTAAATGGCTTTAGCTGGGTGTGTTCATTCCTGTTTTCATAGAATCTTCTGTTTAGAATAGAATAGAATAGAATAGATAAACTTTATTGATCCCACAACGGGGAAATTTGTGTGTTACTGCAGCGTTACAGATAAAGAAAAAGTAAAATAAAGTTGAAGAAGATAAAAAAAACTATAAAAAAATAAAAAACACACAACACAATGTACAAATTCGCAGAATTTGTTAATCCGCATACACAGTATGCATTATCGACAGAATGGAGAGAAAATGCTAATAAATAGTAAGAAAAAGAAAAAGTATGCATAAGCAAAGCATATATACATACATACATGGACGTACATACCTACATACATACACATACACACATATTTGCATATATATATATGGACATACATATCCACGCACATACCCACATGTACACATACATAGCTAATGCACACTTAAGGTGCAGGGTGTGTTTGAAGAGAAAAAAGTGACCAGTGAAAAAGTGACAGTGACTACAGTGAGGTTTATGTTTATGTTATGTTATAGAGTCTTATTGCTGTCGGGATGAATGATCTGCGAAAGCGCTCCTTCTTGCAGCGAGGGTGTTTAAGTCTCTGGCTGAAGGAGCTGCTAAGCGCACCCACTACCCCATGCAGAGGGTGATGGGGGTTGTCCATGATGGATGTCAGCTTTGCCAACATCCTCCTCTCTCCCACCACCACCACCGACTCCAGAGGACATCCCAGTACAGAGCTAGACTTCCGTACCAGTTTGTCAATTTTCCTCCTGTCCCCGTCTGAGCATCCGCCCCCCCAGCAGACTACTGCGTAGAACAGGGCAGATGCTACGACGGAGTCGTAGAAGGTCTTCAACAGAGGTCTTCAATAACAGTTTCTGTTATTTAATACTTCACTATCCTTATGGTCAGTCTGAGGTTAAAAGTAGATATGAATCTGCTTGCAAAAAGAGAAGACATTGATAGTTATGTGTGTTTCATTTATTTGACAAACAAAGTTATCTTTAACAAAGAAGCATTGGGTCTATCAGCACTAGACAAGTTGCCTCAACCGATGACTATCTGCGGTCTGTCCATCTACTATCTTCTACACCAGGCTACGCTGCTTCTATTCTTCTGTTTGCTTACTACAGGTGAGTGGCTTTAGGCGCAGACCCGCCTGCTGCTCTGGAAGGTAAATGCATAAACCGAACCGTGACAGTCGAACGAACGATTCCAATGGTTTTCATAAATATAGATAGATGGACAGACCAATCACATCGAAATGATAAAGTCACATCTAATTTAGCTCAAATGTGAACGATAGGTAGAAGATGAAAGGAAATGTTGTTTTCATCTATTGGTGCCAGTAAACCACTGCTTTGAACCCCCTGGAACCACCTCAAGGATGCCTGCATTAAGCCTATGGTGGATACATCAAATTCCTTGGTATGTTATTAACGCCATCAATGGTCACCAGATACTTATGATTACGTATAATGTAACTTTCATAAAAAAATAACAATAGAGAAGTTGTTAAACTACCAGCTATACACACAAAGTGTTTTACATAAGATCACCATAGAACAACCTTCACATAAGCAAAGCAGAAATACTATAAAGTGAAACTGCTTTATTATATTATGAATGATACTGCAATTAAAATTATTAAATAAAAAAGCTGCATCCTATCACAGCTGCACAAAACGTGTAACAAACGAAAGTCAAATCAGCAAAGTTATATTTTTTTTTGGGGTTATAACAACCAACAACAGTAATGAGAAGTTGTGATCTTCCCACACAGGTTTCTCAAACACATATTGAAAATGTCATAGAACAGATGCACGGAATTCATAATAACAAATGCAAAACCCAACACAGCTATACCCCTAACTCACATATGGCATTTTATTGAAGTTGTGAGGTCACTAACATATATTCGGTGGCTTAAAAAACCACAAACTCATCTCAACTAGTTTTGAAATCCCCTCTGACAACCGTATCTCTGTTCCTCTAGAAACATCTGGTCTTTTGCTCTGATTGGCTGACTTGATCACAACTTTACTCTGATGGCCCCACTCAAGATTTTCATGTGCAAATTTAAAATGCCATAAATATGAGGATGGTATTCATAATAAAGAATATAAAGTCCAACAGATTTAGACTCTGAAATCAGATATGGAAAGACAGTCTTCTACTATTTTCGAGGTAGAAAAAAACATTTGACACATTATTTTGTATGAATGTTCTGTACTTGTAACCAAAATTGGTTGTATAAACAAATTGTGAAAACCAAATATTAATTTGAGGGTTAAAGAGTCATCTCTTTATTTCTAGAGGAGGATTAATTAATTTATTTGGCTGTGTAAAGTTCTGGCTGCAGAACAACAACGCCAACCACCAAATGTTGGTTAGAAATATGTTTATTTGCTCAGTTCCAACAATGTTTAAGCATCGAACTGTGTGAATCCAAAAGCTGCAGCAGACAAATGCTGCAGGATCATCCACTTCTACTACTTCCCAACATGGAGAGAACGTTCATGTCTAATTAGGCAACAGGAAAATATACTCGAGTTTAGTCTTTCTCCATTTCCTTGATAGTTTTCTCCATGATCCATTTTTCAGAAATAAAACGCATGCTTATAAAATACAGTTTTTTATGAATAATAAACTTCACACCTCATCAGCTTTGTGTGTGTGTTGCTTTAATAGGAATGTGAGCTGATATTTCTTACAGCACACACACACACACATGAAAAATAAATCGCATTTGGTTTGTTTACTGTGACTTTCATCTGCCAGATGACACAACGGCTTGTTCCTCAAAAGAAACACACAGTGAAATAAATAATAGCTGATGGGCTACACATGGAAGATTAGGACCGGAATTAATCATAGACAGAATAAAGCATGAAGTTTATGGATCAATAGAAATCCTGGAATGAAAGAAGAATTAGAGAATTCTTTTAGAACATATTTGCATATCAGTCAATTAACTCTACCCCCCAAAAGACGTCTTTGTTACGGGCAAACACAATCATTTAACTTCAACAAAGCCAATAAAGCTTGAACAATATTCATTAAAAGTTCAATTAGTGGCTGTTTAGTTCACCTATATTTCAGGCTGAGCATGATTACTTATTCCATGTTCACATCATACATGACTGATGGTAGAAATGGGGAAGATTCCCCATGTTTACAACTTTTCACAGGACCGCATGCCAGATGCTTCCCATTTAATACGTTGTCACATTACATCAGTGCAATGCAGTGAATTGTACATTTAAATCTGACTAATCTTAGGTCATTTGTAAGCAGTTGTTTATTTCAAGTTTCATCCAACTCAACAAGCTCAATCTAACAAATTATAATAATTTCAGAACTTCACAGACTCTCAATTATATCTTGGTCAGTAATTGTTGTTGTTGAAATACTTTGGCTCATGAATTTTTAAATTCTAGCAATAGCAAGGAAGTGAAAAAATAAGAAGACACTTAATATATATTTTCTTGAAAAGCACTGAAACAACCTATTTTGTTATTTATTATTTTTTTTTTAAGAGTGACTTCACTTTCAAACAACTATGAAATTCGATCATTGCAAGAGCGAGTGGAGACCAATAACAAAACTAAAAATGTTGAGGCGTCACATGACAATTTCAGTTCCTTTTCACTGTAGTTTATTATGTAATGCCGCATGCTGTCTTCCTGCAGTGATGCCCTCAGTCAGGTGGGGGCGCTCTCTCCTCCAAACACAGTCCCATGTCCTCTGGTGTTCCAGCTAGAACCACGGTGCAATGCCTTAATGCTCTAACAAAGACAATGACACTCAGAGGGTGCCGGCCATTAATCCACTTACACTTTTCTTTTTCCCTTTTTTTTTTTTTGCCATGTGCATTTCCACGATTACAGGGGGCGGGTCAAATTCTATTAACCGTGAGATTTTAGTTTTTTTGTCTCAAGACGTGCGGCATGCAGATGGTTACTGTTCTAACCATGGGCACGAAACAACGCTTTTGTTTGACAAATCTCAGAAGGGTCTGGATTCTTGCTGGGAAACTCATGTGCGACACCCAGCCATGTGCGAGATTAGTGCAGCGTATGCATATATATCGCTTTTTTTTCTGTGTGACTGGATGGAGATTCAATGTCTGTCGTCCTCCATATGGTGCCACAGTCAGTGATGAAGGGGACAAGGCAAGAGGAGAGCTGGTGTGAGTGGGTGTGTGTGGCTGGGTGGGAGTCTCTGATGCTGAGTATATCCTAAAATAAGCTATTGATCGGTGTAAATAGATAAGAGCGCCCTATTGGGTAATCAGTATATGGGCAAATTCTTTGCTGGCAAGTTAACATCAAGTTATTTAACACCAACTGATGCAATGAGTAGCTTCTTGTTTCTTAAACAACCATGTGAGAGTGGATGTGGAAAAGATGTCAGTCTGTGAGGGAAGGGTCAAATCATTGGCTTGCATCAAGCAGAGAAAACATCTAAGAAGATTGCAGAAACAAGTCAAATTGGTCAGCTGACAACTCGAATATGCTGAATCACCAGGTTATTCCATTAACAGATTTGTTTTTCCTTCTTCTATGGCACGGGCTCAGATTGTGGTACAGTGGTTCAGGGAGCATGAGATAGAAATGTAGAACTGTGGACTGGCCAATAAGCATGCACAGAAGGTTTGACTCTCCCCACCTTCAATACAAGACCTTTGTGAAATAATATTGCAACACTCAGATGAAAATCAGAATAAAGCTCGGGACATTGCAGTTGGTATTGAACAAATACCACAGTGAACACATACCATAATCAAAGCTGAGGATAGTCCAACAAAATATGAGTGTGTGACCTACTTTCAGGTGATGACTTTTTTTTTTTTGGTCAGGCAGTGTATATTTATGTTATATTCATTTCATTGCTTGTGAGGTGGTCTGACCCCAGACTCGCCATCTGTTCCATCTACTTCTCAAACTCTCACCTAACTCACGCCCTTGGTGGAGGTTATAGGACTGCATTAATGAACCAGATTAGCATATAGGACCGGGAATGTACTGTGCGTTAAGCAGTTTGACAGTCCCAATGTTAGTTATTTCGGGTGTCCGTCATCACGTTCATTATTTGCATAATCGGACTGGCAGTTAGGAGTGTTCTGTTGCTTGAATGACCATAGTTAATTTGTGACCTTGGAAACAGCAGGTAAGTTATAACCCAGTATTACCACAAGGTCCATTTATTAGCTGCTGTGCAATACTGAGTTTTCCAGTGATATAATCATCAGTGTCATTAGATGTTGATTCAGCCTTAAAGCAAACATAGATGACAAGTTTTTTGAGCGCAATCTGTAACACCTATAATACCTTCTCATAAGCATCATGTGATCTAAATGAAAGCTCCAGAGCGGCTTCTAAAATTACACTTCTGGTGTGACTTTTCCTAATCATAAATACTTCTCGTTTTTTTAAAACATCAAAATAGGCTTCCTTTATTGGCAATTTAAATAAATAAAAAGATCAATAAAATACAAATTCCACTGCCTGAGCAGGGCTCAGCATATGAAAGAGTTAATAAAGCATTGCATCAGTACGGCATTGTAGCCGCTCGTCACTCAGCAAGGTTATTGCACTGAATAAATATATTGCATAGTGATAAATAGATTTCACATAATATATATTGCCTTGGCATAGACGTAGTTTATGAGCCACAGGTTGATAGGCAGGGTGAGAGGAGTCCTTTACAGGCATGGGGGCTGTACACATCTTCCAGGGCCAGCAGATGTGTTCTGGTGATCTTCTGGGCCGCGTTGATGACTCTCCGCAGAGCCTTCGTCTCGTCAGCCACCGAACTGTTCCCATACCATATGTCAGGACACTCTTGACTCTGCAGCATTGGGCTAGAAGGACACTAGCAGCTGGTGCGGCGGCCGACTTTCCTGAGTGTTCTCGGGGATTGAAGCCACTGTTGGGAGTTTGTGTTGGTTGTCGGTTTGAGGTCCTCTGAGACGCGGGTGCACAGGAACCTGGAGTTGGAGAATGTCGACACTTTCTCCGTTTATGTGCAGCGGGGTTGAACACAAGGCTTCTTCACTGCTTCTTCATCCACGATGTTCTATCAGTGATTCACCGTTTAACCTCAAATTTCTTTCCAAAGCTGTCATGCATAAAGTATATCAATTGTAAAGTAGGAGATGATTTCATCTGATTCTTAAAAAAAAAGTTAATATTGTTCAGTGACTTCACTTGATATGCAACAGTAGATTGACTGAATTTCCTATTAATAGAATTGTATTGCTTTCATGTCATATGTCCTTCTTTGCAAATCAAAGCTTAAATAAATGTGTAAATGTTTATAATGCATTTTCTTACATAAAATAAAGACGAAACATTTGTAGATGTTATTTACATAATGGTCTGTAAAATTTGCTTTTTCTAGGGCTGCAAGTTGATGACGTCAATTCACAGGAAGCACTTGGAAATTTATTTTTGTTTTTGCTTAAACCTTTCAATAAGTTGTCTCTTTTTAGGTCATTAAAAAAAAGAAAAAAAAAGTATGCATAACACACAAGATTTCTTATTTCAAGTAGATAATGACAATCAGAGACTTTGACAACCATAGTTGCCAGTGGGCTTAAATGGGTGAAGTATCAATGTGTTTTCTGTTAGGCCTTGTTCAGACTGCAGGTAAATCCAATTTGTTCTTTTATTCTATAACATATCTATTTGCTTCTCAAATCGGATCTGAGAGTGTTCACACTGTTTCCAGACATCGCCGACTGATCTGCATGAGTCGCTGTGGTAACGACGTAGGTGTCAGTACGTTGCTTGGTGACACCGCTTTCCAAAAGAAAATCCGATCCTGTGAGAAATCTCCTGATAAATTGTTTTGTTCCGGTAGCTGCCTTCCAGCTTTGCCTCCTGTACACAAGCCTCCGCCCACAGCGCAGACAGACAAGTCGTCTCCTGTCTGTCCGTCCTCCACCACCACATGTAAAGTTCATTGAGGTTGTGAAAGTCCGCTGCTGTCCCGCCGCTTTGATGGATTTCCAGCACTCTGGATGTGACGCTGTCATTTTGAGTCGTGTTGCGACAAAAAAAGGCATTCTGAAATCCTGCTTGAGCCTCCAGAATGATTTGATTTGGATCAGAATCAAACATAAAAATTTTAAATAAAAACACACAAAATGATAGACTCATTATTAACACAAGTTAGTAAACCTCTCAATGGTGTTCAATGTTCAAGAAAGAGGAGAAAGATGTGATGCTTATCAGGTTCTGCCTTATCATTTTTATGTTATATTACAATACATAAAATTAAATTACATTAAAATAAATAGATAAAAGAATATATCCTTTCTTAACCCCTAAGCATTGAATTCTTAAACAGCAACCTGTTGTGAGACTCCAGTGATGATGTGTTGTTGCAATAGTAATCCTGCAATTTCATTTTTTTTTTGGCTGTCCAGACATTCGAAATTCAATCTGGATCTGCCAAAAACAAGTTTGGGCAGGCAATCTGAACGGGGGCCTTGTGTCTCCTCGAACCTCAGTGATCAGCCATGATCTCTGTCACGTAGTCTGCAAAGTGTAACGCATCGCATCCCTGAAGCTGCGTACGGGGCCATCTGGGCCTCTTTTCATTAAAAGTGGCCACTTTCGTACTAACCTAGCTCACAGGTACTCGCTTTGTTCAAACACCACTTTGATCAATAGAACACAAGGAAAATAACAGCTCTGTCAATAGACATCCACGAGGAAAATGACAGGTCGGTCAATAAACACTCATCAAGAAAGCTTTCAGTGTGCTACTTTCTAAACACTGTATATGTTTGAGAGATGATTATTTTTGTATGTGCTATTTGACTGTTAAATTTGTTTAATGCTCCTTATGTCAGTGTAAACAAAAGGCTCAAAAACACACAACATGTTGGGTCAAAAGAACTATTCACCGTCAAGCAGAATAATATGTTTTATTATTATATTTTTATGATGGATGCGTATCAGAATTAAAAGATATTAAGGTCTGTCTTTAGGCATCGACAGGAAACTGCAGCAACATGGAAACCTATTGTTCAAAAACAATGAGCTCTGAAATTCACCATGAAATTTGCCTCCTGACTGTTCTGAAAACAATCTTTCAAAACTTGAGAGCTGTTGCATGCAAAGCATCAGACTGGATGTAATTTGCATCAGTCGGGAGGCTCTCGGATGTGTTGTTTGTATCCAGGCCTCAATGCTGCTGAAATGGGGAATTTAAAAATAAAAGCAGCCAAGCATTTTCAGTAAGTTTCCAAGGCGATCATAAAAAGAAGACGAAGGGGAAAATAAATATTCGATAGAATTGATGACATGCCAGCTAACACAGTGGGATGTAATGCATTTTAAACAGATGCAATCATTTTAGATTGGCCACTTTGTCATCAGCTTTGAATCTGGTAATTGCTGGCAGCTCAACTAAAAAAGGAATAATCAATATAAAAGAAGGCGATGAAACAAAGAGAAAATAAGCACATTGCTGAGATAAGTGCAACCCTTACACTGAACTGGACAACTAAAAGTGTATTTAGAGGTGTGTGTGTGTGTGTGTGTGTGTGTGTGTGTGTGTGTGTGTGTGTGTGTGTGTTACTCACAGATTCTGCCGTAGCTCTGCTGTATCTCTAGATGTTCCCAGTGATTGAAGATTCTTCTCTAGTGTGACAACTGCAAAAACAGTGGAACAAAAACATTACGGGTGTCTCCCTCTCTCGCCCGCACACACACACACACACACACACACATGCTGGGATCACTGTATGCATGATCCCAGCATGTGTGTGTGCATAATGCAAGTCTGCAGCCAATTAACTATATTTACCTTTAATTTAAATTCTATCATAAATATATTGTAATATACTGTACATGTACATGTCATACAGAGATCTAAAATGTATTACTAGACTAGCCTAAGCTAAACCTGAACACCACTTAGTAGTGGACTGAACATCCTAACCTCAAATTTAGATGTAAAGCTGTTTTTAGTGCTAAAGTGGTAAAGTCAAGATATAATGCTAAACTTACTGTAGCTAGATTTTTAACCTAATATCAATTAAAGTTTAAACCCTGGGCTCAACATCAGAAAGCTCAATTCAGAACAGAACTCTAATCTAATCTAAAAAAAATCCAAACAAAATTAAACTTATTAAATTATTAAAAAACATAATACACTTTCACCCATAAACCCATATCCAAATAGTCCAGAGTCCTGGCCAGAAATGTGTTGGTGAAAAAGTCTAAAACAAGCATGCTGAGAGTACACACATGCATGCACACATACATAGAATTCAAAATGTGTACTTGCTTGCGCAGTAAGGCAGCACTTGACATACGACGTATGTGTTCTCATTGACATAATAGCGTCCCGTTTATGCGTGCGTTCATGTGTGATGATGCTGCGCCGCGGTAATTACACAACACGCTGGGTCTTCACGTCATTCATGTGTTTTTTTTTTGCAATCACATGCATGAACACGCCCGTGAAGATAATTGATCATTTTTATCACAAACTCACGTGCAGGAATGACGTAGGCATGCTATATCACACACAACGAGGAGCTGCACATGGCGTGCGCACGTCTGTCTGTGTTCACAGTTTCTGATGTTGCGAAGTATCAGAAACTGCAAACCCACGTATGGGTGAACGCTTAACAACATTTGTCAAACCGTGGCAGACGAACGGCTCACGATGTAGGTGTGTAACCCATCTTTTTGTGCGTAACAACATGCATCACAAAATTGATTAAGGGAATCATGCATGCACATACTCGTTAATGTGTGTGTCTCCGAATAATTTGATGGACCCCCCCCCCAACACATGTACACACATACACACACAGGTTATTTTACCGTTGGCATTGATCTGGAAGATATTGGAGGAGGTCTCCTGAAACACATCTTGCAGTTCTGAGGGGCTGACCTGTGTGGCTTTGGAGAAAACATGATATCAGCAAATGCTTCTCAGTCCAGTGGAGCATGACACAGAGTGGAACACACACACACACACACACACACACACACACACACACACACACACACACACACACACACACACACACACAGTGATAGCATCTAAAGACTGAAAGAAAAAACAATCATCAATATACCATTGTTTTGTAGTATAGTGTCTGACTATGTGTTTGCTCTCCTGTTTGCCCATCACACTTGTTATCTCAACTCTCATGGAGTTTTATGCCATGATCAGAGCAAATGCTGTTTTCAGATTGGATGGCAGGTGTCTTATTAAACAAAAAAAGGAAAAAAAATAATGAAAAAAGAAAAAAAGAAAAAAAAAAAGCACCCCTCCTCTTTAATTAGCTCTTATTTCCTGATTGCCCCAGTGGAGAGCAGCATTATTATTAGCAGGAGGCATCATCATTACTGCCTTGGTAAACTATGAATACAGATTGTGTTTCTGTATGATTCCTCCTCATTCAGAAACTGTCACAGATAGTGAGGAGCAACCAGCAACATCCACTATCAGAAACTGATAGTGTATGCCGTGCACATGTTCTCCTGCAGCCTGTGATCATCTGTCACTGCCTACAACTCAGCCTGTCAATTTCCAGAGCTGCCCTGTCTAGTTTTAAATCACACAATAGTTCATGAGGCTTGACTTATTTATTTATTAGCTAGCATTTAAGAGCGAGTGGAGAAGTTATTCCTGACAGTGGTGCTTTTGCGCTGCAAAAAACAGTGCTGGTATTTTTGTTTTTAATCGAATACTATGAATCAAACATGGTGTGTGCACTTTCCCTTTGGGAATGTGAGGTAACCTGAATAATTTTGTAAAAGAACAACATCGACATGTCTGTTACTTAAAGCAATCATTCAGCTAATTACTGATAAAACACAGTGAATTAATGTTAAAGCATGTTTTAGTTTAGATAATGAAGAATTGTAAATAAATGCCACCCAATGCATACCAGTCAGATTAGTGCTGTGGCTGTCGGGTGATCACTTTTTAGTTCAGCCTGAAATATGGCTACAATTACTGGATGTGCTGCCGTGCAGGTTTATACAAACATTTGTTGTCCACAGGCAATGAATCCAAATCCAGTTTTAGGATCAGGATCTGATATTTCATCTGCTGCCATTATAAAGGTGATGTTGGGGTTGTTTAGTTTTTTAGTAAATCTTTACTATCAAACGTGATTATTATTGAATCAGAATTACATCCTAACGACCCCTCTGACTTTTCTTCAGGTGTGTCGAGGAAATCAAAATTTGTATATGCTCCAACCAACTGATCATAGCAAAAATGGTTAATATATATTAATAATTGTGGTCAAATTGTGGTCATTTTGGAAAGTATTCTTAAGATATGAAGATAATCTACAGGTGTGATTGACAAGTAGCTCACCTGCTATATGTTTCAGTAACTTGACAACTATACCTTCCGTGTTAGCATAACTTAGTTAAAGTACCCAATGTCAGCCCAAGTATGCAGCATGCAATGTTCCCGAGGTAGTGGGCGTGAAGGGCAACAACCAACGCTCCTTATCTGAAAGCTCCCGGTTCCAAAGAAAACAGATGGCGCCGACCATAAATTGCTTCGATGCAAACCAACGGGGCGACATCACGCCTCGCTAAGTCCGTCTCTGCAGACACTCTGAATGAGGACGTTTTTACAGATCGTCTCAACATAATATTTTACATTATCTGAAAGGTGCGTCAACAAATAATAATCCAACAAAAACAATAAAGTAAGGAACTAGGAAAGATTAGTAGCTAATAACTAAGGAATATTCGTGAATTGTATTTTAATTGCATGAGTTATTTGTATAGTGTATCTTACTTGTTGCTGCTTTACATTAATGATAAACATAGACATATTTAATTCAATCTAATTTTCATGTTGATCTACATTACTTTTCTTATTTCAATAGCATCATCTGTAATCCGTGTGGAAACAAAATAGTAGTCCCGCTAACACAATTCAAAATACAACATGGAAACCAGATATGAAATAAGCAAAATAAAACTACACAGCAACTATTGTTTTATCAAAATGTTAAATAGTCAGGAAGTTAGTAGCACGTGAAATGTTAACTGCACATTGGCATCACTGTTGTTACAAGTTAATAATGATTAATGTGCACTGTAGTTGTGATTAGCAGTTTACTGTTGTAGAAGAATAATGAATGAATAAAAGCTGGAACCTGAGAAGCTGGAATCTGGGAATTTCCTTTCTAAATATGGTTAATTATAAAAATAGTTAATCGATTAATTGACTCCTCATTGCAGCTTTAATTAATCTTGCAGAAAAAGTCTATAATAAGTCTTATACCATTTATACTTTGCATTGCATTACAATATTTCCACCTGTGAGTGAGATATTAAAAGAAAAAAAAAGGAAAGTTGAAATAGCTTTCTACAAATGCATTGACTGGTCCCAAATGGGTTTGGATGTTTTATCTACACCTGACCGGTGACTTGCAAACAAAGAGCTGTATTAAAGTTTTGTTCACAATCAAGTTTCAAGTAAATTAAGTTTCTATTAATTCACTTTTTGGCAG
Source organism: Eupleurogrammus muticus (assembly GCA_036785175.1). Classification (NCBI taxonomy): domain Eukaryota; kingdom Metazoa; phylum Chordata; class Actinopteri; order Scombriformes; family Trichiuridae; genus Eupleurogrammus; species Eupleurogrammus muticus. The sequence goes on along the minus strand of JAYKQN010000018.1, from coordinate 16,139,042 downwards.
GTGAGGTCTGTGGTAGAGGCAGCCCGTAATTTAAGCAAAAAAATACAAAAGCGAAACTGCTGCCTTTAAATTGTCTGATGCTACCGTTGCCTCTGTGTGTGTGTGTGTGTGTGTGCCACATGTCTTTTGTTCTGTTTAAACAATCAAGAAATGTTGAGCACATTAGGCCGAACTGACAAAGGGTGTACTAAAGAATAAATGTAGAGAGTTTAAGTAACTGCCACATCCACGTTATATTAATTAGTGATGAGAGATAGAAGCAGAATTGGCATGTACAGTAATTATATTGGAATAGCACGGTTTGTTATTAGAATGAATAGATGTGGAAATTGAATGAGCATCAAAGGCTGCAGGAGCCTCTAATGTGGAATCTAACTGCAGTGATGATGATAGACTGGATGGAGAAAATGGCATGGCACTAAGCCACAGGCTGGCAGAAAGAGTGGTGAGTCTGCCGCATAAGTTATGAAGCCCGGGCCATTTTGCTTGTTCAAAAGCACATGTCATAGCAAATGACAGGGAGGGTTAATGGCCTGGAGCCATTACAGCAGACTGGGATCGACATCACGACCTGTATAAGCTGCGCACGCAAGCCATCCGGCCTTTTGTCAAATACCTGCAAATGGCTGCAATTAGCCATTTTATTTTTTTCATGACATTGTCAAAAGAGGATAGGCCTATGGATAAAAAAATGTGGGAGTGATGGAGGCGAGAGGGGATTTAAATATTCACATATTGACGTGAAACAAATAGAAAGACGGGCAGGGGTGACGCCACAGACAAATGCCGTAGACTTTATAAAAAAAATAATTGATATAGTCACCTTGAATTTGTGGACTGGATTTTCAAGCATCATGCTTGGGATTTTTACTATCACTATCTTCCTTTTGGAGCTAAAAAGTGAGTTCAAATAAGGTCTGTTTATACAACAGGTGAGTTGTATAAAAATACAGTTTTCATGAACAGGTTATAATTAACACCAAACACCACCAAATGTTTTTTTTTTCCTTTACCAGGCTGTACATGTTTATTTTTACTGCAGATTTGGGCATATTACACTCCTGTAGATTTTTGGATTTTGTACATGGTTCATATTTCAACCTCATCAAGTGTTGCCACTTTGTCAACCTACACAGAACCTCTTTTTGACACTGGGTACCCTTTATCTCAATTTGTTTTAAACATCCAAAAAAAATACAAGGAGACCAAGGAAGTCTGTATAAGTTGACAAAAATCCACATTTAGAAGTGGTAGGTTGGGTGAATAGACAACTTAAATGCAAAACCCTTTCCCCTTTGGCTTCATTTTTCCACCATAGAGGTTGTCACTTGGCTCTAACACAACAACAACCTCCAAATATCATGTGTACCAAGGTACCTAGAGCCATGACTGATGTGGCGCATCAGCACAGAAAACTAAAGAAGCAATTGAACCAGGTAATCTAGGTAGACCAGTTACCAACCATGTGTATCATTCTGACACTATGCTATATAAATATACTGTCTGTCACAGATCCATGTTAAGTCTCTTTATAAAAAGCTTTGGAGTACTGGGGTAGGAAGTGTAGGCAGCAGGCTGTAAGTCCCAGGACCAAGGTCAATATGGTATTCATAGAAGAAAAAAAATGCCCAGAATTTCTGGTAAGTTTCCAGAGTCACAGAAGTCACCAGCTGAGGTGTCATGTATGAGATGCTGAGATGCCAAGGTTTCAATCTGGAATTCTACTTTCATTTTTGCTGGGGTCAGATTGTCAAGGAGACATAGGCATTCTCTCTGCCCTTTGAGTAATATACACATGTGTTTGTCTATAATTGCCTATGATTCCATGTAAATATGAAACATGTCTGTTATTATGCTGTATCAATATAGACAAGCTAAGTGCCTCAGTTAATATTTTGACTACTACGACTACTTCTACCACTACTACTACTACTACTAATAATAAAAATAATATGCTTCTGTCCAGATTTTTAATGAGCATGTCTCTCTTCAGCCACAAGTGTTTCACGAGTAACAAATGATTGCGAGGACTTCAGCATCTACAGCCACGTGGCTCCAACACAACACGGAGCTGGACAGTAAAACAGATGTTTCCGTGACAGGAAGAAGAACTGATTGCATGGGTTGAGAGACCTCCACTGTACATCACAAGTCATTAACTACTCTCTGAGCTCTACTGACAAATTTTCCAGGTAATAACATGATTGCCTGCAGTCAGTTGAGCAGCATGACAAGATTGTGATATGTCTGAAAATGGGTATTGTTTTTCAACTAGAAAACCTCAAGTGCATTTTTAATGTTATCTCAGCACACATACACAGACACATGCACACACGCTTTTCAGCACAATTTGTCCACCTTTCATTTACTGTGATTAATGGATGGATGGATAGAACCGGTTAGGCGTCCCACTTGGTTTTGCTTCCAATTTTATACCTTTATGGTTTTGAGCCTGAAATGTGACAAAAGGTCAAAAAGTTCAAGGGGACCAAGTATTTTTAAAAGTACTACGCATTGTACATGCTTATACTATACATATGGATACATATGGATGGCAAAGCCTGATGAGGATGAACTCCTCTGGGATGAGATTAGAGTGGAGACTAAGAGCCAGGTCTTCTGGAAGAATAGTCCAAAATTCCTGTGAATACACTCCTAAACCTTGTGGACAGGCTTCCCAGATGAGTTGATGTCACCTGAATTCATATGCGAGTCAAGCGAGGTGAGCCAATACCTTTGGAAATACAGTAAAAACTTCAGGTGAAGAAGTTAATTTCCCTCTCTCTGCCTCCCCCTCCCCGTCATAACGTAATTAAATGAAACATTGTATTGATGGCCATTGTCAAAGTAAAACTCATTGTATAAAGATAGTACTGACAGTAGCTGCTGACACAGCAGAAACGCAGCTTGTGTTAACGCCACAGGCAATGACAGGCAAATGCAGTTCAGGGACGCACAAACACAGCTGAGGGACATGTGGACTTGGCATCCATTACTTTATCTGTTGGCCCCACCAGTGGTCCAGTGGTCCAGTGTGCATCTTGGCCACATGATGTCTTCCTCTTGTCACCTCCAGTGACACTGTGAGGTTAAAAGCACCTCGGCCGGATGGTGCATTCAGATATACAGAAAGAAAAACAAGAAGCAGTAGTAGGTCAATAATCTTCAATTGAAAAACACCACAAGTGCAACTGGGTCGCATTGAAATTCATCATAAACACAGTGAATCTAAGCAGACTCCCAGCCACCATTCACCTCTGCCACTTTCTCTTTGTGAATAACAGAAGCACGCTGACATCTGCGGGCGACATAAGGCTCGTGAGACAACTCGACTCTACTGCTGATGATATTTAAGTTGTGGAAGAGGATGAAAGAAACAAAGGGTCAACTCGCTGACTGCCACCTAGGCAGCCTGTCACTGTTATAGTGTGTAGGAGCTTTCTTGCCAAAAAAAAAAAGGGTGTCGGGGTCTCCTTAGGAATCATTGGTCATGTCATGCTGTCATAATACAGGTAGTGCTTTTAAAGTGATTTGCTGTATTACCGGTAAGCCTCATAGCTGCACCAATTCCTAACAGGCCACAACATGCGCTGAATGCCCTGATTGCCAAGCACAAGAAATGGATGCAGACACTCTCTGAACCGTGGGTATCACAACAAGCATCCTGACTGTGACAATAGCCATCCATTGGTTCGCTGTAGACCTGAGCTTCCTTCATCAATGGGGCAGTGTAGACTTGGTAAGGCCAACTACGGTGGAGTTATGATCCTAAAATATAGAATCAGGGCAGATGGCGCACCAGCCATAAAGTCTACTTAGTCGTCAAATTGCAGTGATCCAATAAAACTGGATTTTTAAGATAAAACTAATACATACTGTAATGAAAGTTCACACAAATCCCTTGTAGCTAAATTTAGGGGCTAACTTGCCAATTTTTTTTGTTCCAATTATGCTCATCTCTAATTTCGAAAAGCCTGGAAATTTACATATTGTTTTAAACAAACTAATAATAATTCATGATTCTAAACCAGAAGAGTTTTGATTCTGACAAATACCTTGATACAACAAATGTTTCAACCACTTTGTGTTTAATCCTTCGTAGACAAAACCTACCTTGCCTGGAGGGAGACAGATCTAATTTCTTTTGAAGACCTGTATCTACAGTAGATTGATGATTTGCATCGTTCCGAGAAATTTTAACAGCCACCTCCACAAATTTCGTTTAATACTAATTACTATATTCAAGCCGGGATTCATAAATTTGAAACCCTTCCAGGGAAGAGTACATTTTTAGATATCTGAAAGAACCCTCCAAACGCTAGGGACCTGATCTCTGAGATTTTATGTTTTCCTGATGGTTGCACTTTTATGAATATTATGGAGACTTATAAGAGGAGGTGGGTCAGAGTTGGTTAAGAGAAGATGACTGAAGTCCTACTCTATTAGGGAGTAACTATTCAAAATCTGGGTTGTAAAAATGTTTGTCTCACCACTGTGTGACAGATGTCGTGTGACAGAGAGGGAAATTTGAAATTTTCTGGTTCTGCCTTCCACTCACTGGATATTGGCTGAAAGTATTCGACCGGTACCAAAAGCCAATTAGAAGCCGGACTTGCCTCTTTTGCTACTCACAATCTACTCTATGCTTTCTACAAGAAACAGTCCTTGATGCTGGCAATGATTGTTGCCAAAAGGCTCATTTTGAGGGAAAGGAAACCACCCTCTTCCTCTTCCTTCCAGAGATAGATGGATGACATGATTTCAGTCATACAGATGAAAAGACTGAGGCCCTTGAGAACCAATTTAATTAAATTTTCTCATTTATCAGACATTTCTTGCTTACCTAGGCAAGGCCATGGGATCGTGAATAACTCATTTAGCTAATTTCTCACGTCTAAGCTTGACCAAATAGTTTCTTATGCCATTTTTTCCTGCAATTGACTTATTGCTGTAAACTATGTGCTTAGTTCATGCTATTGTCATACAATACTTTTCATGGGTTTAGGGGAGAGGGTGTGAATTTCCTACATTAGAGCCCACAAAATATAATCTGCAATAACAATTTCATGCCCATTTCTCAATCTCCCTGGAAAGTTGAGGAATCTATAGAGGGTTTTTTTTACAATTTATGTTTGGGCAATGGTTTGTATCATTTCAGCAGCTTTTTATCTTTTCATACTTGAAACTCTTTTTTTTTTCCCCTCACACATTAACATGTCGACATTTTAACATGCTCATATCAGCATGTGACTTCAAAGCCGTGCTGATATGCACTGCCTTCACAAATTGTGTCCCTGTGGTTTAAGGAGTGTGTCTGATACAGTCATAATTTTGATTTTGTCCTCTGCTATATCCCTGCAGACAGAAGCATTTTTTGGAATAGAAAAATGATATGATAAAATATTTTCAAAAAGTTTACTCGTCTAGGCCAAGCATTTCTTTAAGATCAATGTTTATATTTTGTATTTTTGGCATATTTAGTACAATCAAGTTCGCTCTCTTCTCATTCTTCTCTATGAAATGAAAACCCTTTCTTGTGGTATATATGAATGAAAAATGAAAAAAGAACAATATACAATCTAATAGATATGTATTTGACACTATACTCATTCGGGTCATGGGGGTCTGCTAGAGCCAATCCTAATGCATTACAGGCAGGAGGCAGAGATACACCCCTCCCTGTGGGAGGAAGCCGGATATATACAGATATAAATATATAAATATATATACAACGGTAGTATGGACTGTAGGATATTGTAAAAAATGTTGGAAAAAAAAAATGTTGTATTAGTGCAAATTCAAAATCAGTATATATTGGATTGGTTCTACAAAAAAAAGCAAGCAGAAAAGAGGAAGCTGGGAGACTGTCATTAGTCAGTGGTTGAGTGAAGCGTTTAGAGACTGATTTGTGAATCGCGGCTACATGTTAATAAGACGTCTGGATCCTTCTGATAAGTATAACCTTCACTTAGCGCTGGCAGACACCACTGGGTTAGGAGAAGTGACTTGGTAATGAAAATGCAGAAAGAAGCAAAAGTGTGTGAATGCTATTTGTTTGACTTCATATTTTTAGTTTTGAGAACATTTTACCATTTTCAGTATTTGTTGCACATTTGTAGCTGTAAGTGTAATAGCAAGTGTCTAAAGTGTAATTAGAAAAAAAAAAAAAAGAGCTACGAAGCAGAATATCCTTTTGCATATTTCCAACTGAGTATGATAAACCCCCGTGAACTGATTAAAGATAATGATCAGTTTGGCGCTGTGGTTAATTTTCTGATGCTCTTTTTTTTTTGTTAAAGTGCTGAATAATCAATGCAAAGTGCCTGATTTCTCCTACTGTAATGAGCGTCCTGAACATGCCGGGGATGAATTACCATCATGGCCTTGTAGAGGAGCCTGTCGATAGCACAAATGTGCTATCTGCAACATGTTCAATTATACTCTCAGATCAGAGAGGAACTTAATCAAGAGCTCCCATCTCATCATGCCTGAGGTCAGTGGCTGTCTCTCCTCAGTCAGGAGGGACACGTTTTGCTCCCAAAAATCGGCGATTTAGAGACCGAGCAGCTCGTTGAGAGAATGAGAACCTTTCCTGCTCCCAACAGCTGGTGCTGCAGGTGGACCCAACAAGTTTGATATTAGTCCTCAGTAGGATTCAGCCAATGTACTAATAAATACCCAGCCAAAGGCAATCCAAGTGGATCTGTAAAATAAAGTTTCCTCCAGCAGACCTGTGAACAGCTGCGGTACAAGAGATCATCAGTTTACCTCATGGTTAAAATGATAAATGCACTTTTTGACAAAGACTAAACTAAACCTGGGGCAATAAGGTGTCTCTCTCTCTTAAAACATCTTTTATTGAATAGCTTTTTTATGATTTTACTGTAGATTTTGAACGGTCCTTTATTTTCTTAATTTCAATTTAGTTAATTGCTGTTCTGTTTTATCCTATCCTGTTTTCATTCCTTCCCATTCACAACAGAATCTGTCGGTATTGCAATGATATTTATTTGCTGTTTTTTATATATATGGATGTTTAAAGATAAAGTTGAAAAGTCTATATGAATATTAGATGACAGGATGACAATTACATATTTAAGTAACAGGTTTAGAAGTTGTGTCATATTCTTCTATGCTATAACTGAAGCTGTGTACCGAGCACAAATTCACACATGAACATACATCAAGTATTGAAGTTCATACATCAGTGATGCTGGAAACTGGACAAATGGGGTTATTTTAAGCAGATGACTGCAACGGGCTTGAAGGACCTAGAGAGCAGAGTGAGCAATTGCAAGAATCCATAAAAGATTTACATAACCCCCACGCCTCCAACACACACACACACACAGATATATACTGTACAGCATCGCCCCCACAGGTAGCAGTCTGGAGGTGTTTCGCCCTGTTTTCTATCATGTCTGTCACAGCCAGAACGTGTGAGGGGAAAAAAGAAAAGTAATCATCATGAAAAGCTTTGTTCTGGTCTGACTGAACACTGTCCTGCAATGTGATTGAATATTTCTAGCTTCTTTGATGAGAGCTCCTCATAATTTCCCCTCATTCTTCTGCTCAGTGGGAGACAGGCGATTGAAAACAAAGTGATGAAAGGTTTACAAAGATAACAAATTCTTCTGGATTAAATTTGTGTTTTTATTTATGTGTTGAGTTGATAAAACATAAGTCATAAGTTATTGTTAGCAGAAAACGAATGCAATTATCAATGACCTATAGAACAATAAAAAAATATATATATTTTTTTGTTACATCACATTAATCCTTATGGATCATAAACGTTCAACAATTCCACCTGTTCAAGGCTGAGTTCACATCATATCATTACCTACCAGCCTTGTCATTTATTAGACTTTATTAGAATTTAAACAACATATATTACAACTGCACTCAATGGTAACCGTGTGTTACCACAACAGACTCAAAAGATAAAAATATATTCCAACAAAGGATGTTTTTTTTATGTTTATAGATTCCCTGCACCTCCTTGAGAGTCCTATGTGATTAAGAGAATGTCCGTCACTGCCAGTAAAACAGTTGCCAAACTACCTGAGGCTACTTCACAATGTGTTTCAGAATGACCTTTCACCTTGAGGTATCTACATAGGTAGATATCCAAATTGTTATCCAGAGTAGGTACAATGGTAGCACAGAGTTACGGCATACAAAATTATACAGACTTGTACAGAATCAAGGATTTATACAGGGAAACTTAATTACAGGGGTCTCATCACAGAGATAAAGACATGCATTGGCCCTCTTCACAGCACACTGGATTTCTTGTAACTTAAGAGGAGGTTACTTATTTAAAGCTCTTATAGCTGTAGGAACAAAGCGCTTATTAAAACAGACCAGGCTGCACATCTATTAAATGTACAGCCAGAGGGAAGGGGGGGTACAGATGAAGTGGGTGGTCTGGGTCATCTGTGATTGTGAGTGATTTGCGGAGCAGGGATGAGGTGACACAATCGGATAAGTTGTAGGTGGGAATAAGTTTTCTGCCCACATGAGTTATCTTTGAAAGTTTATTCTAAACGGAGACTGTAAGTATTGTAAAATATGCAGCAATCTATTGTAAAAAATAATATACAGTAACATACAACTGTATTTAATACAGTACATAATTGCAAAGTTTTACAGTGTGTGCTAAACATGTGATATGGAGAGTTGATACTCAGTTACTGCAGCAATAGGTGCTTGGCTGTTCCATCCACATATAGACAAGGTGCATAGGCCAAAGTCAACAATAGTGATATGATGGTGATTCAGGGCCAGACTCAATCAATGGCGTCTCGATTGGTCCATTAATCCATGCCTGGCTGATTACTACTCTGGCTACTTACTGCCCATCAGCGGTGCATGGAGGTTGGCGGGGCGAGGGCTCATCGCGGCCTTGTCACACCCCGTCCAGCCCCTTGCCTCATTCTGATTCCGATATGCAGAGTGCTACGTCTCCAGAGGCGTAATCACAGGGAGCCAACGATGTGGACACATCCATAGAGCAGGTCGAACACCTGGCACCGTGCGGGACTGATGGGACATGTGGGAGGGATGGGAAGCTTTTGTGAAGCCATAATTACAGCTGTCATTGTTTTTACTGTCCCCAAACCAGTGTTTAATTCTTGGATTTGCCCATCGACAGAAAACTGAATCTATTACTTTTATGAATCATTTATAATTTCAAGCAAAAATCTAAGCGGAATAATGTTTCACATTCTCAGGTTCCAGTGACTCATGGCAGGGTTTTCTGTTTCTCTTTGTCATAATGTAAAAGTTAACTTTCTTTAGGGTTTGGACCTTTGGACAGTCAAATATAAGAAGCTTGATGTTGATGTCTTGACAGTTCATAGATGAAACATTTCAACCAAAGAAATAATCGACTGATTCACTGTTAATAAACACAAATGCCTAATGGTTAGTTCAATCTCTCCATACATGTATCTCATATCTATTGGAAGCCCAGCAATGGCATAGCCAGTGGCTCAACAGGAGCAATATAAAATTAAGAGATTACATCTTGTAGTAACAGTGTGATATAAGTACTAAGACTGTAACACGGGACCATTGTTGGTTTCCAGTTTCCTTTCCAACAGTTTTAAATATTGCAATAATAACCACAAGTAGTTATAATAGCCATAACAAAAGTCCACAAAGTAGCAGTTTTAACCCACTCTAATGTCTTTCCTAAATCATAACACATTGCCAAAAGCTAAATTGGTATTGTATAAACAAAACTTACACCTTTACTTTATTTTCACAGCACAGTTCACTATGGTACACAGAAAGCTAGATAATTTGAAGTCACTTTGAACTGAAACAAACTACTGTACTGTACTTGTTGGATGACGGTATTTGTACTTTTACTCAAGAAAAAAAAATCTGAGTACACTGAGTCGCCACTAAACGTGAAGTAGCGTGCTGCTGCAACCTTTCATTCTCACATACAGCATTTATTGTAAAGGTATGGCATGTCAGTACATGTTGATAGTGAAGACTTGTTGACGTGTTGTCCTGTCACGGTGAATGCAACGCCTCGCGCTAAAAGTGACACGCTGCCTCTCACGCAGGGCGGAGGGCTGAGAGCTTTTGCCGGGAGAGGGAGGAGAGAGATTAGCCTAAATGACAGCTCTATTAGAGACTTAACCTGGGCTTTGATCATTTCCTGAGCTCGCCTTTAGATCAGCCCGAGCAACAGATGGCAAATCTGACAGGCTCCTGCTCTAAACCGCCGCCCCCACGAACCACACACACACACACACACACACACACACACACACACACACACACACAAACTCTCTCTCTCTACCCTCACGATCACCAGCATCACCACCACCACTCATATCCCTCATAATGTACCCGGGCTTCACTGTGATCAAAGACCCCTTTTTTGATGACTGAGGCTCCCATCTGTCTGCCGACAATAGAGAAGACACGGAGAGAGAGAACCCGACTGCCAGACAGAGCAAAAAGAAGTGTTTTAGTGGCACACACAAGTACAGTAGGAATCCAGGAGTCTGGAGGGTACTGTATGTAATGTTTGTTTCTTGTTTTTTTCTCTTTTCCTCCATCATGTGTATTTGACTCACAGCATATAATGGCGTCCTCAGCGTGATTGAACACACGTTCTATATACACGCCTATAAATGCTCAATACCAGGCACACAGATAAGTCCATATTCGTTTACCGCTGACTAAGCCAAATTGGCAACATCCAACAGAGAGGAAAAAAAAAAAAGTGCCCGAGGCCTTATTCATGGAACTCAACAGCAGCAGTAATTTTCCACTCTACTATAGTCATTGGAGCTTTTTCATAAATTGACTGAGGTTGTGATTGCCTGAACCGTGCAGCTGCACGTCCTCTTGGCAGTTGCTTTAGTGACTGGAAAGAAAAGCAAAGTGCCGTTCGACTTGTACACGGTGAACAGCCACACTGATTATCCATGTGAGCTGTGAGTGAGAGTGAGGAACAAATATAGGATGGGGGAGAAAAAAAACATGTAACTTTACAAACAGGGAAAATACAACTGCCACAAAGAAAGATTTTACTAATGCTCTTTTAAAAAGAAAACATCTCGCGCCCCCTGCACGATTATAAGGAGTATTTATCTATAAAATTGTTGGGAGTACCTCTGCATAACACTGTATCCTTATTAATGTGTAAGAGAACAAAAAAGAATCAATATGGATCAACTTACAACAAAGAATAGATTTATTTACTGTAACAGAACAGATTTAAAGTGCATCTGAAATTCAAAAAAAATAAATCTTTAATTAAAGTATGAACATTTGACTAACCATGTAAAACCATATGATACTAAAAAATAAAACGACATAAAATCGTCTTATCAGCGTGATTGTGGTGTAATGTCTTTAATTACTTTGTCTTCAACATTTTAGACACAGTAACACACCAGTCTTTCACAGTGAACCAAGTGTTACATACACGTCGTCATATTTCCTCGTCTTAGCTTCGTTTGTCTCCTTATCTCCGTCTCTCTCCGCCTGTCTTCTCATCCCTGTTAAATATGTTTTCATCGCGTCACTTGAGGGACTGCTACACTTTGTCTAAACTTCTTACTCTACCCCTATACCACAGAACGTATGCTCCCTGTGAACACTCTGAGAAAGAGAGCGGCTACTGCCCCCTAAAGTAGTGGAGCTGCAATTGCACTTTATTCTAGGACGATAAAAAAATAAAAAATTAATCAAAAAAAATTTTTTTTTTTTTTTTACGTTCCCCCCTTGATGGAGCCTCACTTCACTTGCTAAGTCTACTGTATACGTGTTGATTTTAAATCAAATCATTTTACCGCAGTCATGTAGTTATCTGAGGGTGCGTTGTCACCAGACGGTATTGGCTCAACTCGCAACAACTTTGCTTCGCCTGCTACGTTTCGTTTACAAAAATCAGGCACCCGCTACTAGTTTTGCCATCACTGCCTTCAGGGTTCCAAACGAGCCGAGCGATTACTTCACTGCTGGCTACTGATTGCCCTCGCAGGTTGAGTCATGATGAGTGCGACATCTGAGCCTGACAACCTTTAAATACCAGCGCCGTTGTTCAGTCAAAAATGCTGATTGACTATTGGATTAGCAGGGAAGGAATATCGTGCTGGAAGATGCTGCGTTTCCATGTCAGAGACAGATAGGTACATCACTGCATTTTTGACGACCCCGTCAATATAAATTCTTGATGGAAACACAACGCATCTGAAACAAAAACCAAGTCCTTCCCATGCCAAGTGTTGATGAGTCCAGCTGGTACAGTCTATGAAAACAAGGCTTGATGACCATAAGGAGTCATCAGTGTTTATAGTATTGTTACATAAGTGAAACATGTCTATTTCTACCACTGGAATTAAATAACGTGTGCAAATTCCAAATTACTATTTAAGATACGTACCATGGACATGAAAGACAGAGCCATGAAAAATTGAGATTGATGAAAGTTTTATTTCATCTAAGGGCTTACATTTTACATATGGCATCTTGCATAATATATGGACTTTCCGAAACACTGCTCTCGTTCCTTTTCTTTACATGTATGGCTCTAAATGAGATGCAGTAGTTTATTGTAGCATCACCTTTTCAAACAATCTGTGCTGCATTTGGTGAATCGTCAGAAGTCTTTTAAAGCAAACATTTTAAATTTATCATTTTTAGTTGCACGAATGGCTTTTTGTCCTGTCCACAACACGAAATGTTCATTGTCCTCACCATCTATTCAGCTCTATCACTGCTGAGTTGCTCTCTGTCTCTCTCACACACAGAAACACACACACACACACACACACACACACACACACACACACACACACACGCACCTCCAGTTTAGCTTAGAACATGTTTTGCCTCAGGGGCTCTGTCTTGCTCCTAACCCATTACAAGGCTAATGAAAGCAGTGAAAGGATCAAATCAAATGAAGCCCATATTCACAGTCCTTAACCCTTATAGCAACCTGTGACCTTCGCATGAACACACATTCACTCACAGACATACATATGGATGATTGATAGACATAGTTATACAATTTAAAAAAAAGAAAAACTGTCACAGCCTCTTAAATGCGTATCTGTATTTTGTACTCGTTACATGTACTGTTGATTGCTTGAATTATTCATTCTTTATGAATAATAAATGTGTTGTGATCTCCGGAACACCTGACCCTGATTACCTGTTTATAAGTAGGAAAGTGGGTGACTGCTGAAATTTTGTGCAGGATTCCATAAAGCTACAATGTAGACATGCAAATGACAATAATAACACATATGTTGGCATGAGTGATGATGCCTTTCTTACATTCTTGGTAGGCGATGATATGAAACTGAAAAAGTTCAGTACGAAGTCTTTACTTGTTTCCCTCTTACTCTTCAATGGATGAATTTTTAATTTCATTTAGCTGTCCTGCTTGTTTTTGTCAGTCTTGATCGATAAAGTCTGTGATATAAATCACAACATCTCTACATTTCCACACACACACACACACACACGCACACACCATATAGACTCAATGCTTAAGCTGTTCCGCGACTAATGCTAATCTGTTACGCTGGATGGCCATGTTGGTTCAGATTGAATTATCACCAATAACCTTGGTGATCCGAGACCCAGCACTGCCATGAGGTTTGTGAAATACTAGATTAGACAAATAAATCACCATGATATGTTGGCCACACACTCACAAAATCTGTGATATATCTCGAAATATATTTATAGGATTGACATGTGATTTGTTACGATCATCCATGGTTCCAAAATGATGAATTCTAATGACTTTGGTGATTTAGCCACAATGGGAAGTTGACTTCTTGGATATTTGCTTCTTTATCTTGACAATTGAAATGGTTTGACTACACAGCAACATTGGCTTTTCATTAGGCATCATCAAACATTGATTTATGATCAAATACCTGCACAAGCAATGACATTGACATCGGCCTATTATTGTATTATTGTGTTCCTTTAGTAATAACTGAAAGACTTTCTACTTTGCTAATATCTTGCTTTCCTGTGCAAATATCTTGCACATATATTTGGAATTGCTGTTGAAGTACCTACATTTATAATTATTACCAGGAGTGTTGGTCACTATGCCATTTTTTTTTTCAAAATTCAAAGAGAACATCTGTACAGTATAGCTAATATTTTGATCAGATTTTCTGATAACTCCAACCCTGTGTGATATGATAATCATGCTAATGTATTGAGCGCAATGTAACTTTATTGGTCTCAAATTCTTTAATGCTGCCATGAAACACATTTTCAATGAAATCATAAAGAAGTCATATGTTGGTCTTTACCTACTGGTTGGTAGCCCTGCCTCGTAGGGCCTCCGAATGGGTTACGACTGCCAAAGGAGCCGCCGTCGATGGACCCGTAAGACATTCTGCCTGATGGTGGATGGCGTGTCTGGCGCAGGCGCCTGGGGAAGGAACAATAACAAGAGTAAAACAGGGAAACACAATTTATTTCCACTTTGTCCTGCAAATCCAAAAATAAAAAATATATAAATATAAAGCACTCAAAGTGACTGGCAGTACTTGAAAACATGATTTTGTATAATGTCATTGTAGATTTAGGCCCGGTGAAGGAGGGCAGGTAATGGAGGTTTTTAGAATCCCCTGAACCCAACCAACGCTGACTCAAAAGACATCCCTTGGGACAATTCACCAATTTTCATTTTTTTTTCCTACAGTAAAACACTTTTTTTCCACAGACTCAGACTTCTTTCATTCATTTTTTGATCAAGAAACTGGACACAGGGAGCCCAGGGATAGGCAGTCAACTTGTAGCCGCTGTAGCGGGAAAAGACGGAAGCACCCAGAGACACTAGAAAAAAAATAAAACAATTCAAGTTGATTTTCTGCTTGAAAATGTCTGTCCTTGACAAAAGATTTGTCAGTTTTTTTTCTTTTTTTTGCCTGAAAATATTCAAGTATCATGAATCGATTTAGGAAAAATGTTGTACCTAAAAGTAGAAACTCCTGGACTGTTGAAAGATCAGAGAATTTGGTAAAACAGGAATGCTGCTAGGGAAAGAGTTACGGCTGTTTTGTGTGGGGTCTTCATCTTTACTGTTGGATTTCTGCTTTTGATAAGTACCATGATGAGAGCAACTATTGTCTTATTTGCAGGGTCATTCAGCTGTTACCTGATTGGCCTCAGCCATCTGACACTGAAATAGTCAGCCAATCAGAATAGAGGCTTGTAAATATTCATAAGACAGGGCAAATACAAGAGCAGCAGCAAGAGACTTGAGAGAGCACTATACATTAAATGCTCTGTGTTACATTTTTGCACTTCAGACCACAGGTTGATCACGTTAAAGGTGTCAAAACTACAACTAAAACCCAGGGGGAAAATGGTATTTTAAAAAGTAAACTATACAACTGTACTACTTATTACCCAATATACAACATGTTTTAATGTGGAACCCCCAGGGACAAAAAACAAAAAAAAAGCACATTGATGCATCATGTGCTTTTTTATGATTTTGACCCATACCCACTTACATGAGGAGAGGTGATGTGGACACAGACACAGACTCATCTGAACGCTCCTGAAAAGGTCAAATCATGATGTGAACATGTGTTTCACCTGCGGCAGACACACACACACACACACAAATAGAGGAAATCTCTCTAACCGTTTCAGCATCTCTGTCAAAGGTCAGAATTTGATACGAGTCAAGTGGTCAACACTCAAGACAAAGACAAGTGTTCAGACAAGCAGGAGAATGAGATTACGCCGCAGAGTCATCGCTGCGGTGAAACCATTGAATCCAGGCTATCGGACCGCCATTACAGCAATGGAGCGGGGACCAGAGGAGCAGCCGGAGATTCAGTGTCCGTACGCCACAGCGAGACAGATTCACTGGGCCATGCGAACGTTTAATGCGATTAATTTTTATAGAGAAGGGAGATTAATTACTTTTGGCAGTCTGTAAACAATCTTCAGTCCATTTGATTTCAAACCCAGTGACTGCATCCCTCTGAAGTGTGGCCACGCGCCGCCTCTGTCTGCTTATGGGATGCACACTCATGGATGCACATTCAAGTCTGCGCACAACGCACACACGCATCTGGATAACCTCGCACGATATGCGAAAATATAAGTCCCCACTTAGTCATTCATACGAAATCAAAATTGACCTCTGTCCCTAGTGATGGGGATTGGAGCCTATCCTCTTCTCTTGGTGCAGTTTTAAATAGAGGGAAAGTATATGCACCTAAATTACCACATGCAGAATTCGGCTCAATTTCCACAGTTCTGTGTTTAAAAAGATCTATTTGTGATACATTTTCTTTTCGTCTCGGCATGTAGGAGCTAGGAATTTTATCAATTTTCACAATTTATCATTGGAAATACATGTGCAGTATATTTGCATTTATAAAGAACCAACTAATGATGAAATATGATGCATCATATTGCATCATATTCAGACTAATACAGTGGTTCTCAAATTGGATTTTAGGGAGCTTGAAAGGGTTCCCAGAAAAAAAAATGTTTTGCCTATTTCCTGTGTAGGTCTCTACATGCAAGTCCTGATGAGGATATATATATATATATATCCATCCATCCATCCATCCATTGTCTATCCCGCTTATTCCCTTTCGGGGTCGCAGGGGTCTGCTGGAGCCTATCCCAGCGCGTTAAGGCGAGAGGCAGGGGGATACACCCCAGATGGTCGCCAGCCAATCGTGGGGCACACACACCATTCACACACCATTCACTCACACACTCACACCTATGGGCAATTTAGAGTTTACCAATTAACCTGAGCATGTTTTTTGTATTGTGGGAGGAAACCGGAGTACCCGGTGAAAACCCACGCAGACACGGGGAGAACATGCAAACTCCACACAGAAAGGCCCCAGACCCAGGCCCAAGGCGGGTCTTGAACCTGCGACCTTCTTGCTGTGAGGCAACAGTGCTACCCACCGCACCACCGTGTCGCCCTATATATATATATATATATATATATATATATTTATATGTATGTATGTGTGTGTTTTTAAGATGTAGCACATACAAATGCACAACAAACATCCATCCATCCATTTTCTATCCCGCTTATTCCTTTTCAGGGTCGCAGGGGTCTGCTGGAGCCTATCCCAGCGCATTTATGGCGAGAGGCAGGGGATACACCCCAGATGGTCGCCAGCCAATCGTGGGGCACACACACCATTCACTCACACACACACTCACACCTACGGGCAATTTAGAGTTGCCAATTAACCTGAGCATGTTTTGTATTGTGGGAGGAAGCCGGAGTACCCGGTGAGAACCCACGCAGACACGGGGAGAACATGCAAACTCCACACAGAAAGGTCCCAGACCCAGGCCCAAGGAGGTCTTGAACCTGCGACCTTCTTGCTGTGAGGCATCAGCGCTACCCACTTCTCCACCATGCCGCCCCCACAACAAACATGTCAGCACTTTATATTTTCAATATCTCATCCCTGCTTAGACCTGTACAGAGAAAATAGTGCTTTGCACTGCTAAACAGAGTAGAAGTAAGGCGGAGTGGTGAACACCCCTGTGTGACACCGCAGGACACAGAAGGATGGTAAATACAGGCCTGGCAGGCCAGAATGACTGGATCCACACTTACTCACCACCCCCACTGGTTTTCATTCAGTCCCCCACTCCTTTCACAGCTGTCATTATCAGCAACACAAGGCTTAGCTTAGCCAGCGCAGGCAACTGAGCAGAAATAAGCCTACACCCTGGACACAAATACTGCATTTATCACAAACAAGCAAGGGCCAACTTGTGGGCCTGCCTGTGACCATGTGTGCATGTGCTTGTGTGTGTGTGTGTGAAAGGGTTTTTTTTTTTTTTAATCAACATTTTAAGACTATAAAATTTTTGAGTCCTGAAAGTGATGGATACAATTGCTGCTATGTAATATAACAATTTTATCCAAACAAATCCATTTCAAATCTTGTTCAGATTATGCCTTTTATTACATTTTTGTACAGTGAATTACCTTTAAATTGCATAACCTCTTATTATTATGGATATCAATATTAAAAGGTGATGCATTATACTAATTAAAAAAAAATCTCTTTGGAGTTCTCTCCCAAATTTGACCTGCCAGCAATGTCCACTTTTAAATCCTGTCAGATTTTCATAGAAATGCTTTTTACACTATTCAGTTTGTTGTATTTACCATTTTCTCATGTTTTCTGACCGGTAACTTTCAATCATCCAATCTTTAAATGCAGCCAATGTCTGTTTGTTGTACTCTTCAATTTTTTTCAATCCAGTTGTTTCAAATCAGCTCACCTTAACTTTTTTTATATGACCAGCATAGTCCCCCAAAATCTGCGTCCTTAGGAACTGTTCTGTTCTGTTCTTCTTAACAATAGGCTGTTCTTCAGAAACAGCACACCACAGACCAATCACACTGCAACAGTACAGTGTAATGAACTACAATAATCAAATCCCATTTCCGTATAATTAGCAGAAATAGAAATTGTGTTTTGGTGGTTTTAATGTGGATTCCTACAGAGGACTGAGCAATCACAGCCTAATTACAGTTGAGAAAAAAATGAAATAAAGACAGTTGGCACAGTTGATAAGTGTCTCTGATTTATTTCAGTTTCTGAGAAAGCCTTAAACCTATCCTTGGATAGAAAATGGATGGGCTCATGTTGTGTCAAGATGTTGAAGTTTTAATGCCATAATTAACAGCATCCTATGAACTTCTTCAACCTTCCACTTTCTAAAACCTTTTTTTTTGTTTTTTTTTCTTTTTGGTAGTTACACAATTATAAGGAGAGAAAATCTCCAACCCACCTAAATTACCATAAATCTCCAGAAAGCATCCACAAAGGTGGCCATTCTGCACCCAGTAACACAAGAGCAGTGTTCAGTGTGACGGATTACCTATTTCAAGTAGGTTTCACTGTGCTGTGAGTCAATTTATCACAGTAAAGCTGGCCAGAGTTTCCTGAAATCCAAATCACACATGAGGTGATCAATACCACTCATATATCTATCTAGTCAGACCAGCTGGAGGCAGCTGTCCAAAGGTAACGCATCCAGAACCCCGAAAGCTCAATAATTAACACTTTATTTATTTATTTAAACCTATAAACGAAGCCAGGTGAGCTGATTCCAACACTTTCTTGTTTTTTTTTGTTTTTTGTTTTTTTTTTGTGCTCAAGCTCACCAGATACTAGATGTAACACCACTCGACATATCGTATAGAGGTGATCTAAATGTGGTTGGTGACAGAATTTGAACTGTTGTTGTTGTTTCACAGGAGTAGGAGTAGGAGGAAATAAATGCAGGGGAACAGTTAGGTTCTATATTTTATGCAGGGTGAGGCACTACACTGCTAATTTATGACATTAAATTTAAAAAAAAAAGCCATTGCAGACCTTAGCTTATTTTTAGATGAAGTACATGCCAGTTTATACACACTGACAGCATGACACAATTACATTTCAAAACAGAACAGTTAGCCTTTTTCTTTTTTATTTATTTATTTTGACTGTAGCCACATTACTACACATGGCTTGGAATCAAGTCATTGAGACATGATGACCATTTCCATTGTGAGGGTTTGACCGATTTTGACCAATCTGCTCAACTCTGACATCCAAGACATCCTCATCCCACAACTCCGATGGAAGCTCCCTGACTAATTATCTCACACACAATTAGATTAAGTGACTCTATCGGGTCAATGGATATATATGTGTTAGACGTGATTCATTTACCAACCCAGAAATGTCTATTAGAATAATTCCGTAGCCACATTGTGCAGTAATGGTTCTCATTTAACCCTAATGTTTATCTATGGCCTCGGGCAGACTGGACAGCTCTGTAACTGCAGTTTGGAGAAAGAGAAATAGACACATTTAGACATATTTTGTTAAGATAAAGAAAGCACAAATCAAAGAAAAGCAGAACAAGCCACAAATTAAACAAACCCTGTATGTGCTTTAGAGAGGGCTGTATTTTAAGACTTCTAATTCCACTTTTTAGTTGTGCAATTGACAGATAGCACAGAAATAAATCTGTGTTATGAGGTCTGCTGTAATGACATAAAAATAGATGAATCACAGAGAGAGCTGGTGAACAAACTGAAAAATTCACAAAAGTTAAATAGACCTTTGTAAAGAGTTACACTTTGAAACTAATGGCCCTAACCAGTATTAATTAAATAGCATCTACAAATGTCATTTAAATGTTCAGATGCAAGATTTGACAGAGGCATCTAGTAGAAATATAAGTTTTTATTGAATCAATAATATAACATGTTTGTGTTTTTATTCATTTAGATTCATTTGTTTTAGTCTCATATCTTTTCACTGGCTTGTTGAGGCTTTTTATAGCGGGTCGTCCACACAGGCGTTTGCAATCTCACCACTACATGCTGCCATAAACTATACACTGTATCTTTAAAAAAAATTCTTAAACTTCACTGATTGGTGAGTATCTGCATTATTAGTAGGGGTTAAGTAGATTTTATAAATCTAGAAACAAAACGAATAATACCAAACATTTGTTTGTTTTGGTTGTGCAGCTCAGCAGACAAAGCTTTGTTAACAGCAAAGGCAAATTAAATATTGGCATCACGTTACTAGCTTGTGTTTTACTGCAGGATCACATGGTTTCATTTGTGCAAGTAAATCATGTGTTGTTATTTGAGTTTCCTCACCCCAAACAGCAGTGAACAGTGTTGTACAATCACACAACACGCAATTCTCCCCCGAAACATTTTGGATTTACTGCACTTCCTGGGCAGACAACTGCAGACCATAAAGTGGAACCCCCAGATCAAAATAAACCTGGATTCTGCTGTGGTTTAGTTAAGTTTGCTGGAATAAATAAATCCTGGTTCGGCAGGTCTGGCCACAAGACAACAAGCAAATACTTTGTTTTGTAAATGGAGTTTCAGGTAGAATCACAGCCACTATGCAAACATTGAAATGCCACACTAACCATAACCAAACATAACCAGCCATAACCTGTTGGAGCTTCTACATCCCTCCTCCTGCTGCCTCATCTCCCACCCATTTCTGTGTATTTCCTTCTAGATTTATGACCTGTGCCTGTCTTACTGGATTGTGTTTTTGCCCAACACCTCTGTACCTCTGCCTGATTGCTTTAAGTTTTGGTTTTGATCTCTCAACTGACTGCACTCTTCTACTGGGAAGACTCAGTAAATGGTCATCTTTTTTATCCGGAAAGTTCATTATTTATGGAAGCAGCTGAGTGGCATGTTTGACATGTGGCTCCAGCATGACTGGTTGAGAAGCAGAAGTTAAATAAATCAAAGTTTTAATCCCAAAAGTAATAAATAAATAACAGTGAAGTAAATAGTAAATAGGCACTCATGTGCAATATCAATTTCAAAGGTGATAACAGGTCAGTATTTTATTTAGCTTGTAGCCATCAAGCATGCAAAATCGTTTTATGCATTCTGGTAAATACAAAATTCACTGTATCTGTCAATGTCCACTACTATTATACTATGTATTAAAAAAAAAGTCTACGAATAAACCAGTGTTATAAAGCTAACGCATATGAGGCCTTTAAACTACCCTGAATACAGCTTGATTCCAAACAGCTAGATATATGCCTGTTTGTAATTTGAGATTAAAGTAAAAGGATGCTGTGCTGATACCACAAGAAGAACCCGGTTATTGCTGGTTTGATTGCAAGCTTTGTCGTGTGCATACTCAGGGACACACACATGCAGCCACATGGCAGATTGGTATAACAGGATCAAAGGAAAGGATGGGAAATCAAAAAAAAATATGGTGTGTTTCGAGGCTCTCCTCTCAATAGTAACCTCTTCAGAAAAGAAAGATGAACTCAAAGCCAATGTCTCTCTATATTTATCTTTCTCTCTCTCTCTCTCTTTAGATGGGAAGTGGCTCTGCCTCATCCCCTCTCTTTATTGTCACCTCTTCAGCTGACACAGCCGAACTTAAGGATTGCTCATGTGCGTTTACTAAAGCCTCCTCCCTCCTCCCCGGTCGGATCTCAGGCTGCTCCATCAGTGCTGCCTTCCTTTGAAAACAACCTTCAGCCCAGCGAGGAAGACAGGGGGGAAAAAAACACCTCAAACACCTCTGGGCAGTGAAATTGCCTTGTCACACAAAAAAGAGTCATTATTGAGATAAATCACCTCATTCTATACCATAACTAAACTCTGCCTCAGCTTACCTTCCTCTGGCACCGACCATCCAGGCTGAGCCATCATGGGCAGCCTCCAGACTGGAGCCCTGTCTGCCCCAGAGGATTTAACACTGCCTCTGTTGGTTTGGTTCGACAGCCTGATCTACATGAAACACTCTCATCGACGAGATGAAGCCCCAAGCTGAAACATTGACTCTTAAAACGATACAGTAGGCTGCAGAAGTTTGTGTCTACTGTATATGTACAGTAACCAGAGACTTTTCAAAGGTGCTCAAATCTGTCAGAGCCAAACGTGTATAAGATTAAAAAATGTAAAAGATTCCTATCCAAGCACATGAAAAAACTCTGATTTGCTCACTGGCTATAATACCAAAAAAGAACAAGAAGAAGAAACTTCCTTAGTCTTTTTGTCTGTCGATACATTACAGCTGTTTTCTATGACTTTTCAAACATGTGATGCACAGATACCAGATTAAGGGTTTACATGCATGAAATAAAACCGACTATTGGGGGAAAAGGTAGATGTGTTTACCCTTATAATCCGATAACAGCTTTTATCTGATAAAGCACATCAGATTATGCTGTTTAGATGACCATTACATAGGCAATCTAACTCCATAATCTGATAATGATTGGTTAATTGTGTGCATGTAAAATGACTCATTATCATGCAGTTGTGCACACAGACACAATCCGGATTTTCTGAGATGATCCACTGATCAACTGTGACTGATTGAATCTTTACTAGGTAAAATACTTTTTTTTGGTAAATCATCAAATGAGCATGCTCAATAATTGTCAATGGCAGTAAAATTTCCAACTGGAAATCGCCACAATCGAAGAATTTGCATCTGGAGGGTACAGTAAATTCACACAGAGCTCTCACAACCAATTCCTGAACATAAAAGTGTCCAAAACGGGAAGAAGGTATCAGCTATTAACACACTCTACCTTAAACACAATTATAGTTCAACAATAAGTAGTTTGCCAAATCCACAATATTTCCCTAATTTGAACCAATGAGAACTAAACTGAAGTGGGTGTAAAAAAAAATCACTGAATGTAATTCAAGTTTTTTGTAGACAGGCACATAGATGTTCTTGATGAGGATAATTAGTTTATTAGTTGGATTAATTAACCCAGGTAACAACATTTTATCAAAAATGTGCGTCATTGTGTACTAGCAGCACAGCCATTACTCGCTGCTGTGGCCATTTACTTCAGCCATTATGCACCTATAAACCCAAGACATCCTCCTATTTCTGATGACTCTAAAAAGACATGAACTCGTCACTTGCCAGCGACAGCCTGATCAAATGTGACTGGTCACTACAACATGGACTATGAACAGAAACTGGAACTGCAGCTGGTGACTTTCCTACAGATTCATGCATTTTGATTTACACATATCTGTTTTTAAAACGGTCATCATAACTTTGAATGTTATACCTATACTGTTGTTGACTTTGTGAGGATGGGAACCTGCAATTCTAGAGCTCAAACAGTTTATAAAGCTGCTAGTTACTAGTGCAACAGCGATGATGAATGAAGCCTGAGTGGCTTCCCATCTGCTATCCCCTTTAAAGTGTAACACAAGCAGCAACATTGGCGAACCAGAGCCTCTTTCTCACACTGTTTCCAGTAAATTACTGGAAGCCAAGTCCAGGCAACATTAGGGATTTTTGACTATTCACACATGCACCTCTGTTCCAGAACATTCCTGAATTCTTCTGCTTGTTCATACGTGGCAATGCTACTAATCGGTGGAGTGTGTAATCAATCAGAAAAAAAACAGGAGTCTAGTATGGGCTTGATATGTCACACTTTTGATAATTCACACATGTAATATATCACATGGATGTAACTCTTTAAGTGGCCTTCCCATTAATGTCACAGCTTGCATCCAAACATTATCCCTGGAAAATTTCCTGTAATGTTACTAGGTTTGGAGCTGTGAGCAGATTTCCCCATAAATGACCAAAAGTACAGTTGCTAGTCATTAAAATGCTATTTTCTACAAAGAAAAAAATGATAGTTTGAGATGCAATTGATATATTTGTATGCATAAAATGTTTGAAAATGTATTTTGCTTCAATGGGTAACAGAATTGAGCATTTATAGGAAACAGAATCTGACTGCCTGTGGTGATTGCGAACCCATTTTCTCCTGATTAGATGTTATTTACCTTATTTTCTCTTAACCAGATGTTACAAGTCATTTAGTAGCCAAACAGATGCGGTAATGAGCTAAACACGAACATAGCAGCTGATGCCAGGAAGCTCCCGAAGCGAACCTCAAAGGTCAACCTTCACACTACCTTCACACATTCTAGAGATGTGACGAGATGTCAGATGAATCTCACAGATTTGGACTGTGGTGTCACATTTAAAAGATTCAAAACACAGCAAGGCAATGATGGGACATTTCATAAAAACGCTAACTGATTATGCTCTATTTTATGATTCTTCTGTGAAACGCATGTAAGCCCTGTTATTTATTTATTTATTTATTTTCATTCAACTCAATTGGACCGCTAACTCCACTAACTTAAGATAATGGATTGTCCGTTCAAACAATAATGGCTTTAATAGGCATCACTTGGAAAAGAAAAACTACTCAATCTTACCTCGGGAGAGTGGTCTATGTGATTACAGAGCTAATGTACTTGCAGGTTTCAGGCTCATGATAAACTGAAGCTGACAGACTCTTTTGCATATGTCTGGTGACGACGCCCCCACTTTGTTTGTAGGTGTTGGCTGGGAAAGGGGTTGGGAGGATCACCTCAAACATAACTGATGGCATTCAGAGTGGCATATTCCACTAGTTTGAGATGTCATTTTTTAATCAATAAACGTTTAAAGTTTTTAAATGGTTTATCTGTGTGCGGCCTCCCTTTTTGTTGCCAGCTTTGAGTCAGGCGCTAATAGCATAAACACCCAATGCATTTGCAGTTGTATTTAAAATATAAAAATACAAAATATCATTACACACTTGCAAACATAACCATTTCCCCATGGTGAACTGCTTATTAATGCTGAGTCAAATTCACATTGCAGTAATCGCTGATGTTTTTTAACAGCTAATGTATCGCCACTTCAAGTCTCTGACTTGTCAGAACACGTCAGTGTGTTTCTCAGTGATCATAAACAACGTAAGGCCTGCATCTCTGAAGCCTATTGGACCCTTACTTTATCTCCTTCATACTGCAGTAGGCTTCATGTAACCAAGTCATGAAGAAAAGATTTCAACATGCATGAGATGAAAAAGTATGCTGAAACATAAAAGACAAAATGTAAAAATAATATAAGGCAATATTGAAATAAATAACGAAATAAAAAGTTACAGAGAAAATAAAATATAAAGTAACAGTCCACTGAAGGAAATTACTGAAATAAATATTTTGTTTATTGAAATAGAGACACGACTTCAGCCTTGATTTAAAAGAACTGAGTTCCAGAAATGTAGAGCATTTAAACTGAATGCTGCTTCTCATGTTTAGTATTAACTCTGGGAACAGAATGAAACAACTGCCCCAATTGAATTGAGAGGTCTGGACGCTTCATGCAAGGCAGCAGAAGATCAGATATGTATTTTGGCCCATTTTCTGACGACCAGAAGCCAGCACCTCATAACTGGCGTGACATGATCCACTCACTCAGTTGAAGCGAGGACTGAGGCAGCCAGCGTTCTGGCTCGGTTTTGTATTCACACAAACATGATCTTGTGATCTATGATGGGCTTTTTTTTTTCCTCTTTTTTTCCCTCTCTTCATCAAGTAGCATGTGTGGATTGACTGGGATGAAGTAAACGTTTGTATGGGCGGTTTTTGGTGGAACACAAAGGACGTGTTATCTGTGTTTGTTCTCTGTCACAGATTTGGCCTTTGGAAGGCAAACACCCGCCGTGGTCTGGCCTCAGCACATAAAAGTGTGTGAGGAGAGAGGCGGAACACACTCATGCTTCATCATAGCGCACACATTTTCAAGGGTAGCTCCAATGGGGCCTTGTTACCACCAATATATTAATTGCATATGGATTGACACCCGGGTGCCAATTTCTGTACACTATAGGGCATCAACATCAAACTAATTCACTCATAAACCACCACATCTTTTTTATTGCGCACATTCTGACACTGTATCTCTGGAATGTCAATTCGGCGGAAAACACCCGACATGTGGGCAGGATGAAATGCTGTTAGGCTCACACAGCGGCGTCTGCTGTTTAGTCGGCTGTCTAGACACGGAGAAGAAAGAGACAGAGAGTACAGCACGATGACAGTTAAGGGACCGGAAGGGGCTGAGGCCAGGGTATGTGTGCTCTTACCAATCACGCCAAAGCTCTCGCCGCTCTAATTGGAACAACCTCCTTAATTGGGTTCGGAAACCATGGAGACGGCTGCTCCGTCTGGAAGCTAATAAGCTGAAAGAGGCACCTTCAGCGGAGGACATAATGCTAAGTGAGGGGAGGGTGGGGGGGCTCAGTTTTGCGGTGACTGAGATGTCTGGGGCTATGTGGAATGACTGGAGCGGATGCGACTGATGGGGAAACGTTCTATCAGTGCCAAAAAACTTATTTCCTGAAGCCGCAGCTAGTCAATGAGAAGTATAAAAAAAACAGGCCGGAGAATATATCAATCGAGAAGTTTCGCCAATGCTCCGGTTAGAGGTTCTGAGTTCAACCACCAGCACCACAGTTTTCAGAGCATGCACTGTGGGGAGACGGGTCCTTTTGTCCTGTGAATCAATTCGGTGAATCAATTCAGGTTCATCTGCTGTCATAAAGTTCAGTCTTAAAAATGGTCTGATATTTAGCATATTGATTGGAAGGAGACATTAGTTTCCAGATACTAGGTTTTTGGGGGGAATAAATAATGCAGAATATTGTGCAGGCTTTGAGTGGAAAAAATGTATTATTCGGTGTCAGGCGTTCGTCAATAAGGTTTACTGTTTGTCCCAGAAAAATTAGATGTTTAAATCCAAGATTTTATCATCTGTGCTGTACTAACACTTATTTCCCGGCTTAAAGAGGGAGTATGTTATAGGATGTGTTTAAATGATAAACAGCTAACTGGACCAGGCAGGATGGTCCCTGTCAGCACTTCCGTTCTACCCCTTCCTTCTCTTTGATAAAACTGCTATTTTCCAAATACAGTATACTTGCAAAGACAGTAGTGAGCTATAAATCTAGAATGTATTCGACATTTGTTCAGATTCCAGAAAGTAAGGTGTCGTTACTTTCTGTGATACTTTGCAGGACACAAGGCATGTGGAGACTGTACACAGTTGGTACAGTACGGCCCTTTATTCCAAAACCGCAATAGTTCAAGACTGGCTCCCCACTCCTACATAATTCTGCTCAATTTTTATTTTCCTTTTATACTCTATCTGGGTTTTTGGTATATTTGCACATTTTCTCTGGACAAATATTGGTTCAATCATTGGACAGAAAAAATTAAAGGCTACTATTGGATTAAAATCAATGAGTCCTTGTTGTCCCTGAAAACAAATGTCTATTGCCCAGGTGCTACGACAATAGTATGCAAAAGAAGGAAAAAAATTACTAGGGCATTCAAAACAGCGGACTATTGTTTTCAGGATAAGAGGCCCTCTGGACTAATGGGGTTGGTCCAGTTTTTTTTTTAACTACCATGGTTTCGGAATAATGGACTATTTGATCAGTGGCCTGACACTGGTCATCTAGGCTAAATAGCAAGCGTTAAGTTAGTTTCAATATTAAACAACAACAACTCTTCCACTAAGGTCATACTTTTTACATAGGTGCTTCACCTTGGCTTCATCCAGCACCAACCACTGCATCTACTACACACGCAACAATGCAGTGGACACCAATTTATAAGGAAAAAAATATGTATCCCTCCTAAATAAAGCAGGTGATGGAAAAGTAAAATATACAATTTCGGTCCCATTACTAAGACAGTGATAGATTCAAGAATTATAATTTGTATCATGTAAGCAAAATGTTTCTTCTTTGCATGTAAGTGTTTCACTCACAGTAACGGAAAATGAAATATAAATCTTACAAAGAAAATGGATGAAAAGGAAATGCCATCTGCATACCATGAATATATGCCAGTTTGTCACTAATTACATGTATGGGGCTGTGAAAGCCTCATGTCAGAGACAGGAAAACAAACTGATGTCTGTAGAGAAGATGGATGGTGGTTGTATGGATGCTTATTTACTGTTATTATCAGAATCAATCATCAATTTCTATCATTTTTATGCTACAGTATGAGAATTGGCCACCTGATCCAAACAAATGTGTGTGTGTGTGTGTGTGTGTGTGTGTGTGTGCATCTCATAGCATAATTTTGCTTTGGCGTCATCAACACCACAAAATGCTACGAGAGACAGTAGAACCAGAGGTAAATTTCCAATGAGTGGCACACAGATCATTCCACAGATCATTCAGCTGAAATGGCCAGCTGTCTGCACAGCCAGCTGCTGCTGCTGCAGCCTGCAGCGTCTCCAACAACTGCAGATACGTTCCAAGTAAGAATTACACATTGGCCACGTATTGGGATGTAAATGATTATGTTCTTGCCTAATATAAAATATTAAAACTTTAAGATAAAGCAGAACTTTTATCTCCCCCCTTCTGGCTGGGAGGAAAAAAAACACACACTATAACTACTTTGGTTTCTATACTACTACTTATAATGATGAATGAATACAATATTAGTAAACTTTATTTGTATAGCACAGTTCATACAGTAATTCTGCTCACAATGCTTTACAATAGAAAGGGAATAACCATTACAAGCAAAATAACTACCAATTACTTTCCCTTTGAACTATCACTTAACAGAATAATAAAATACCTAAAGACAAACATTTTTCAGAAAGGGGATCGTGTGATAAAATCGTATCAATTGAGGATCTGTGGTCAAAATTGTAACAGTTGAGGGGTGAAAAAGTTTAAAAACCACTGGGTTATCATTACACAGATTCGTGAGCAGCTGCGTTTGACAGAAATCAGGTGCGTCTTTATTAGCGAGGCGCCTGTCTGGGCACAACACGCACAGTTTCAGCCAGATAATTATCAATAACACTTTACAGAGAGGTGAGCTTATTTGTCCTGGAGCAAGACAAGCGCACTTTACTGAAAGGTGACCTTGAGTCAGAGGGCTAATGTGCTATGCAGCTTTCATTTGTTTGAAAGGACCAGAAAGGTTGTCCTCTCTGCACTTATTTGATTGGATTGTCAATGGCAGCATAAGAGTTTTCTGCCACACGTCGCTGCCTCGCATGCATACGAATGTGGAACCAGAGCAGGTGATGGTCCTAAGGGGAAACTGTTCATTATTCTACAAACTCCCCTCACTAATCTGTGCTTAAGAACTGTTCTGGTGTCTTTTTTTTCCCCTCAGCTGCTCTCTCGCTCCCAATTTGGCTGTGGCCTTTCTTTAAATGACAGCGGAGTGTGCAGAGAGACTTTATCTGGCCTCCTTTTCATCTGACCTTTGAAAAAAAAAGTAGCTTTTATGTTACCTCAGGGTTGTGTAATGCGCACCCACATATGTACAGTAATATCTCAAGTCAGGCTATTCAGAAGCTATCACAGCTCAGTGTATTTTTAGAACTATGGACCTTGAAAGTGAAAAAAGAGCAACTAAGAAAATGACCAAAAGGCACATGTTGGATAATAGTTGCGGTCGAGGTAAATATCACAATTTCTATGGCAGGGGGGCATGTTTTTGGTTCAGCAGAAGCACGAAGAAATCAGACAGAGGATGGTAGGCTGTGCTACAATAACCGCTAAAGGACAAGCTTGCTCTTCAAAAGCCAAAGTGCAACCTTAAGTGAAATCCAAGCTGTATTGTAATTTTTTTTTAAACATCTGAAATAAATAAATTACCAAAACTGACCAGCACTGTTAATACAAGACACCATTATTAATTTGAGAAAACAATGTAGGTTTGAAGGGTCTTTAATGAAGAGATAAGGAGACTAAAATTAAAGTAAAACAGTGTTAGTTTCCATGGATATAAATATGAACAAATAAATGCTGATGCCAGATTGTGTCTGCTGGATGTGCAAATAAGCAACATGCCCAACAAAACAACTTTGTAATGTGATAATGTGTACAGTAACAACAAATCCTATCCTCCTAATTTGTAAGACTTTCTCTAAAAACCGTAATATCCTGAAATGTGCACTTTACTCATACATTACTGAGGCCATTGAGATTTTATAATAAAAGTACTCCCCATGACAACTTAGCTGAGGTTGAGGTGTGAGCTCATTGGTTAGTGTAAGAATGTTTGGTGACATTAGCACATTCAATACCATAAATATAAGACAATATTTGTTTATTGAAATGTGTCTGTGAAAATAATAAAGCTGTGTTCATACAGTAACATAATTGGTCAACTATTGGTGGATAAATATTTAATCTCTTTAAAGAAGGGGAACTGTGGCACTAGAATAAAGTTGAATTCTGTTTCTTGTCATGTCAGAGGAACAGTTTATACCTACAATTTTTAGTTTGGCTGCTTTATTGTCCCATGACATTACTACAGCAGCTGTACATCCTGCAGCTATGGGTCACAGCAGTTTCAAAGCTGGGGCTTTACAATGGAGTCAATTCCAGATTTTTAGCCATTTACAATGTATCGACAGTCATCACCAGATTCACATTGGTGGGAGGAAACCCTTTTTTTTAATTATACAAGTGAAGGGGGTACAGCTAATGAAGGTGGGGGGGGTACCGCCCCCTGGTGCCCCCTTGTGAAGCAAACTCTAAGGAGGGGCGTGCAGCAAGTAGCTGCATGGTGGGTCTGTCATGCACATTAAAGCGTAGGCTAAAAAACATCTCACCTTTAGTCATTGCTATCTGTCAGACAAGATACAGGCTACCTTGGAGATGAAAATTTTAGACTGGAGACCTAATGTTACTGTGAATGCTTTGCTCTATAGACAAGTTTCTGACCCTGTTGCCTTAGCAAAGCTGGCGACATCATCAGTGGAATGCCAATAGGTCTTCTCGGGCTGTGCAGACAGGACTCTGGTGATGCAGCCCAGTTGGTAATGGGCTCCCTGTTTTGGAGAGGAGCGGAGCAGCCCGAGGACTTGGCCCCAGATAAGGAGGAGTAATGATCTTTGGCCCAATGAGTGAGCCATGCTGTGGCCGCTTCCACTCTAGCGGTCCCATTCTGCCTGTGAACAAATGCACTGCATGAAGTTTTCTCTCCAGTCGAGGATGTTTTCTGGAAGTCCCACTGAGAGCGTCTGAAGCTCAGTGTCTGGGATGTGCTGAGAAGCTCCCTGGGGAACAGAGCGCTGTTCTGGGCTCTGGCATTTTGAAAATGCCGTTCGTCATGTGCGGTTCGTGGGTGGGGGCTGGGGGGCGGGGATGGGAGGGTTCTTCCTGGCTCCGGCTACAGGAACACAGCAGATGGCCAACTGGACATCCACATCGTGGCCTTCTGGTGCCTTCCTCATGCCACATATGCTTCACCCTGCGGCTACGACTTCCTGGAGATTGCTTTCTCACTGTCTCACACAGCCATCACCATGACTACACAATGCCGATTGTGGTGAACAGACCTCACTTTGCCTGAACACACACACACACACGCCAGCATTGATACTCTCTCAAAGCTCAAAATAACCACATGAAAGGCATTTCAAAGGCTTTTTTATCAACATTCCGGTGATGGTGGATGGTGGGTAATCACCCTAATAGTCCAATTTCACATGTTGAAATTATTGTTGCTCAATAAGATGCGTCTCAGTCAAGCCAAACAAAGGCTGACTCTTGAGCGAATGGATTTCTTTCTCTAGTGATGACAAGAAAAAAAAAAGACAGCACACTTGGAAAAAGGCTTTGAAAAAAACATTTTTTCCCCAACTGAAACACTAATCAATGTTTTAAAATAAGGGTATGCAACCCTGGTTCTAAAGTGCCACTGTGGCTGCAGGTTTTTGTTCCTAGTTACTAGTTACACACATGATTCTACTAATCAACCAGCGGAGTCCCTGCTAAGGACCTTCATTAGTACAATCAGATGTGTAACTGCAGGGTTGGAACAAAAGCCTGCACCCACAGTGGTAGTCTTAGGAGTTGCCTACCCCTGTTTCAAAAGAACAAAGAGTCAAATAATTAAGTTTAATGTGACACGTGTAATAGAGCAACCTACAGAGAATTAACACTCGGGTCCCCTCAGCTTCATGGAGCCTAACATGTTTCAGCTCTTTGTTTTATAGGCTGCAATTTTACTATATGGTTAAGTCTTAATGCTCTTGACTACCGTTTCTAGTAGCAGCAGGCAGCTATTCTCAGTGAGAAGGCTGAAAATAATGGAAATACCTGTCCAGCACCAAACAGCAGAGGGTGACAGGCAAACACAACTGATCACCTTATTTACAGTATTTATGTCTGAATCTGGCATAAAATTTTCTCTTGTAGGTTTGATCACCTCGTCTGGATGAGACACAATAGGCAACTCCCTCCTCATCATTATATCCAATTTTCAATAGTTATGTTTGTAGTTAGTCTCATTGCATCCATTTCCAACATGTCCATATTATATGCAGCATTCTTATTTTCAGATATTGGCTTCATTCTCAATGTGTTCAGTGTATCTAGGGTTCACAGTTTAACAAATAATGTTTAAAAAGTAATGCATTTTCACAACTATGATTAGGTTCCTACAGTTTAATATAGAGATAAAAATAATACTGATGCTCTAATCTGAGGCCCCAAACCCCCAGGAGATCTAGAGATCTCATATAATCTGTTGTTATTACTGTGTGTTTCAAACTCTAATTATTTCAGCAAATATTCAGGTACAATTTCTGCAAAATGCAGAATGCAAATGCTAATTTCTCAAAGAATCACCAACTTTTTTAATGCAAGTTTTCAGCAACAAACAAGTTGCATAAGTCAATGCCAACAGCATCAGGGGCAAAACCTGTTAAATTATTTAGCATGTTGAGACACGCAGAACTTAGAAATACAAAGCTGTCAGCACATACACATGA
Source organism: Eupleurogrammus muticus (assembly GCA_036785175.1). Taxonomy (NCBI): domain Eukaryota; kingdom Metazoa; phylum Chordata; class Actinopteri; order Scombriformes; family Trichiuridae; genus Eupleurogrammus; species Eupleurogrammus muticus. The sequence continues at coordinate 16,105,854 of JAYKQN010000018.1, read as the reverse complement.
TATTAGAATATTAGCTTCAGCACAGAGCAAGTCTAGTGTCCACAGTGTCACACCAGACATTGCACAAACTGCTGCAGGAAGAAGTTTTCATGTCTTCATCATTAGATTTTGGTCAGACACAATAACAACAGATTATATGAAATCCCTGAATGAATAATTACAAAGAAACAACACAGTCACAGCAGCTCATTATCTGCATTCTGTTGTTCTATCACTCCATTCTCTCAGGAGAGTAAACCATGGCATCTCTATGCCCTTGCCATTAGTGTGTGGTACAAACAAAGTTGTGAGGCAGAACCAGGAACTAATTTCATTAGCGGCTGCCATTTGTGACTGATTACAGGCTGTTCTCGGTTGCTGGGAAGAAGGTCCAAAGTTCTAGAAGGTTAATAACCAGTAACAATCAATTATTTAACCAATCTGATATGATCAATGGGGTTTCCAATCTGGGCAGACAGCAAGATGAGTAGCAGAATACGACAATAACCTCCTTCCAGTAGCGATGTGCTGCGGCTGGACCGTTCCTGAATGCTCAACTGTTTTGGATCAGTGTGATGAAGAAAACGTATGCTATGTTTGTCGGCTTCCCAACTGAAATATAGAAAATTAAATAATTATCTTGAAAAAAAAAGAAAAAAAGAGTGTAAAGTACCATCAGCCATCAGTGGGCTTTCCCTATATTGCAGTGCATCTCCGATCCACATCAGGCTTGATTTTTCTAATGATCTCTAAACCTCTGTCCGGGCCATTATTCACACATCACAGAGCCCGGCCTTGTTATCGCTGATCGCAAAGCTTCTTGTCTTCCTGAATCCACAAATTAAATCCAAGAAAAAAAAGGGAATCTCCGCCCGTCCTTATGAGAGGGCCTTGCTTGCCATCCAGCATTCAAGTCACTTACTTTTGCTATTAGCTAAGCCACAATCCAATTTCAACTACTCATCTTCAACATCATTTTCTGACAGGAAATACAGTTGTGTAACAAATAATGTACTGACAATTTTGCTGAATCACAGATGATACAGAAAACACCAAAGCTTATTAAAATGTAATTGAAGGCGGCCTAACACATTTCACAAGAATCTTTTTTTTTTTTTGATTATGTAAATGTGAAATCTGGTGAGAATGCATTTACCTCACATTTCATCCACAATCCTTTGTGTCCCTACACCCCCTTCACAGCTTTATATGTTCATTAGGATAATCAATTCCTATTTTCCCAGGGTCAGTTGATTTGAAGTATGTATAAAAATATATGTGCCTGCTAAACTACACGCCTGGTGAATGCCACTGCACGGAAATGTAGCTACTTACTAAATTAACTGTTTTGTTGACTGGCAGATCAGTGCAGTGTCAGCAGTAATCCACATGCTTGTACCAGGCCATTGTGGAAAAGGAGCTGAGGCTATAGGTTCATTTTTATTTTTCCAGTAGACTTATGTCATCATCATCTAGGCTATCAACAACATATGTAGCTTTCTAACAATAGGATTACTAACTATTGAAAATTGGTATGGTGATATGTCATCTGCCCCTACCCCTTTTCTGTGTCTATGTCCATGACATAAGCAAACCATATGATATGGGTGCGCGTTAAGACATTTTTACATTTGATGAGGTTTGGACATGAACACTTACATACTTGCCCTTCCCCTCTACAAAAGCTACTACTATGGAACTTGCATATGTATGAATATTTTATCATCTGAATGCATGAATTCTTGAGTCATTGGTGAATGAGTTCAGGCCTCCACCTTTACAACATTAACACGAGACGTGTCTACATGTTTACAGGATATCTAAGAAAATGTACTTATTGCGGTAGTTCGACAAAAACATGACTTTTAAAGTGAAAAACATGGGCTTGTGTGAAATCAAACATGCAAAGTCAGACTAACACACTCGGATAATGTGGTTGAAATGGTGGTGACATGCATGTGCTTAAAGATCCATGTCAAGCTCCAACCTAGAATAGTTTGTAAAAGATAAACAGAATACCTCAAAACAATGATGTACATATTTATAAGTTGGGTTGCCAACTTCATATTGTCAAGAAGTAATGGTGCAATACTAAGAAGAAGTATATATCAGCACTTTAAGTAGAAGAAAGGACATGATTATATCAATAAATTTCCCACACATGTGTACTGGAAAAAGGACAGTAGACTGAGTAGATGGCCTAATCGGGCTATTACCCTTGCTTAACTTCACTGTGCATGTGAACATGCTGAGTGTGAGCATCTCAGAAATCTGGAAGGAGCTCAGAGCGGAGCCACTACTCCTTTGTGTAGGAGGGAGCCAGCTGAGGTGGTTCAACAACAGGAGGGATCCCAGAGGGCTCCTTAGGGAGGGATGCCAGGTACATCTAACATATAAGAGACCCCAGGGCAGCCCCAGAACACACTGGATGGATTGTTTATCTCATCTGGGAACACCTCAAAATCCCCCCCAGAAGGAGCTAGAGGGTGTTGCTCAGGAGAAACATGCCTGGGCAGCTTTAGCTTGCTCACGCTGCTGCAGCTGCAGGCTGGTGTCAGATACACGGCGGGAAAACGGATGGATGGGCTGTAACATTTGACAGAGGTTATCAATCCATTTAATCTTTATTTGCCATTCCTCTGGGTCATGGTAGCAGCAGACTATATTTGGTAGCCCAGACATCCCTTTCCCTGGCCGCCCATGATCGCAAGACGCTCCCAGGGTCAGCAGAAATACAATATTTAATCTCCACTGTCCGCCCACTTGGACGTGACCATAAAAATAATGAGAGGAGTTCAGGAAGCGTTTTGCCCAATTTGGCTCCTTTTGGTACAACGGAGGTGCAATTTAATTTAAGCTCCATCTGGATGTTTGACCTCCTTTAGGGAAAACCCAACTACCCTGTGAAAAAAACTCATTTGTATATTTCATGTGGGAAATTAGCTTAGGCTAAAAAAACAACAACATGTATATAGTCCACTGAACCTGCAACTATTGCTCTATTCTTGTCCCTTTAAATAATAATAATGAAAATAAATAAATGAATGTTTAGATCTAAAAAGACTAGCAACTTATAAGCTTTGTCTTCCAACTTAGCTCATAATCACTGGTACATCATCCACATTACTCCAGATGTTGCTCTAAACTGCATCCCAACCATTGTACCCACATTTGCCTCAAGACCCTGACTCACCATACTAGAGTTTTGGAAATGTGCAGAAGCTTATTCCATTACGTATCGTTCTAAATACCAGTACCAGTAAAAAAAAAACCTGAATAGATTCTCAATATTATCATTAACAAAATATACAGCACCTTTCTGCCTCCAGATGTGTAAAAATTACTTGCATGCATGGTATTTGAACCAAATTTCAAGGTAATACACACATACATGTAAAAGTATTGTTTTTATGAATAGAAAATGTGATTTTCCCAGATTCCCAACACTAAAATTGACTTTTGTGCATTTTCATTACAGCTCTCAGTGGAGAAGAGTGTGCTCATTCACTGACTTAGCCGGTCCTAACAGATGGAATAATCTTTTCTCTTGATCCCCACTTAGTTTTTTCCACACACAGTATTTCAGAACATTCCTGATTAATTACGACATTACTTGGGGCAATCGAAGCCATGCAACATAATTAAGAATGAATTCGGCACAGTAGGGGAATACACAGTGTAGCTATGTACGCAACGTTTAATTGTTCCCCATTTGATGGCCGGTGGGTAGTAGACATTTTCAAAGTGTCATCACCGCTTAAACTAACAATGCAACAGCAACAGAAACATGAGCACTGCAAATGTTTGCCCAAGGATAATAATGCATTTGTATAAATAGCACAGGAGATTCTGAATGGGAGACTATATACAAACACCATTCACAAATTTGCGGTTGTGGATCTGGTGTGGTGCTGACACAGCTGAATGTGTGAGTGTGTCACAGTGGAGAATTAAATACTATACGACAGACCAACGACTACAAGCAGTCACATCAGTTCACTATCAGGTGTGATGTACTCACCTAAATTGATGTGACAGCATGAATACTCCGTAACTGTTGTGGTCAGAAGAATTTCAAGGACCCAAAAAAAAAACTAAAGTAGAAATTAAAAATTAACATTAACAGTTGACCGACAGACCTTTTCACAGCATCCATATGAACTTGAATTAGTAAGTGAAAACAGGTGTGAGCTAATTAAGGTTCCTTTCCATTTGGGTCGAACAGAGAATCTGTTGTAGTAAATGCAACAGAACCTTAATTAGTATCATTGATAACACCTGAGTGTACCCGACTCAAGTCAATATGGCCACTGAGGGAAAAAAGGTGGGGAGGCCCTAACATCAGATCACTGTCTGCCTGAGAAGTTTAACTATTGTCTTCACAGTTACCGGTATACAATGCAAGGATCATGACTAAGTGTGTGATTTTAACTGTGTAATGTATGGTATAGTATGTGTTCCATCTCAAAGGTACTTTAATGGAAACAATGCACGGGGTGCAAGATATTTATTTATTAATAAGTAGCCACAGCTTCAGAATGTAATGGTAGTTGTTCTGCATGTTCTTCCAAGGCAGATATGTCCATGAATGTTTTTTTTTTTTTTTTTTTGTAACTTTTGGTTGGTTTCCTCCAGCCAATTTTGAAACAGCTTGGTTTGTTATAAGCATCATTCATGGCGGTAGATTCTCATAATTAGGAATAATTATGATAAAGGGCTTTAGCATGTGCTATATACAAACAAAAAAATGTTTCACATATGAAGTACCATCACAATGAAATTGCAATGACAATTAAATGCAATTTTAAAATATTCGATCATCCCATATCATAGCTATACTAATATCATCAAAATTTCACCATGTTATGAGTATTTTTGTTTATGTCGCTCTCTCACTTTAATATGAAAAAAAAGCTGAAAGAGGTTCACAACAGCGCTGAGGGTGAACCATCAATGGAGAGCCACCAAACCATACACCATTGAATTGGTGTATGGTGGAAATTCTTGGCATTACAACCAACAATTCTCACATTGCTATTATTGTAGTTTTAACCTGTTTTAAACTATTCTAAGGTAATAAGCTGGGGAAGTTCTCCCAGCAAGCTGCCAATACCGAAGTTACTGACTTTAAATGGCTTTTCTCATGCATGATCAACCAAACAGTACTAGAGAAAGCTTATATTTTTCATAGCAATGTCCACAGGTTTCTACTTTTGTTTTTTTGTTAATATATATAATATATAAAATCACAAAATAACCATAACCCACAGACCATAATAAAATCTATTGTGTGTTATGAATAATAAATGATAAGATGAAAGAATTAGGGCTGAATAGAGGAATCTGTTGTCCAGATCGGCTCGATGAGTCATGCAGAGAACACCCACCACTCAACATCCTGTTACATACACTCTCCCCTAACACACCACAGTGTTCATTCATTTTAGATATGCCAACGAATATTAATAGATCTGTATTAATAAACTTCACATCCTTCCACTTTTCTAACTTCGCTAACTTAAAATAGAAATACATGGCACGATTGATAACGCATAACAGCACACCTACACACAAAAGAAAGGGCCTTAGTATACATTAGGTTTTTGTATGATTGCTTTATGCATCCTTTTACCTAATTTCTATTCAAATTTCATTAAACAACAAGGCCAGTTCATGCAGACAACACCAGGGAGCATTCATTTCTACACTCCACTTGCTTTTGGTGAGCTATTCAAAATGTCAAATGCTGCTTCCCTGGTCACACCACAAGTGTCCCGACAGTCATCCTTGCTGCTGCCCACTATAACACCATCAGTCTCACATTTGAACCATGAGAGTTTGATCAGGTTTCCCCACACAGGAATAAAAAGGTGTTTATTCTGATAATAGTTCTGGAACAAAATCCAAAAAGCATCTTACACTGGACAGCAAGGTTATACCAGAGCATGATACAAAACATTAATTTAGCCAATGGTGCTGAGGAATCACAGCGTCAGTAGGCAAAAACCTAGTGTATTGTGCAACTACACTCATCTCAGTTTATTCATCCACCTCAATGTCGATTTCCATTCCCAGCTCAGTTTTGTAGTTTTTGGTGACAATTTTCAACACAAGGTCACAACTAAGTTTGTAAGTTTGTCATGTTGTTATCTGCAACGCTGCAACGCAGATAACAGGGTGACAACTGATGACAGCCAAAAAAGAAGTGCAATGATTAAACTGACAAGATTTGATTCAAGGTTCTTCCAGACTGATGATTTGAATCACAGATATTTAGGGGAAGTCCTGGTATACAGTAATACAAGTTGAACATATCATTTTATTGATCACTGTTTTTAAAGTTTTAAAGATGTTTTGCTTAGGTTCTGCACTCAAAAATACAAACACTTTAAGCTTTGTTTTCACCATTGCTATTAAATCGTCTCATCTGCTTGTTTTTTTTTTTTAAATCTTAGATTTTATTTTAATATGAACATTGAACAGGTTCCCTTTTCTGTCTCTGCTCTGTTCAAATTGATGAATTTGTTCACAATATAAGGTTTGTGTCGGTGTGTTCTGTCACCATTAAGCCTTGCACATCCATTTGGAGCCAGCACTGAAATGATTTAATCTATGTCTATCAAGACATATTTTGAGAATTGATAATATTAAGGTGTGGGTCATCATTTCTATATATGAACATTCAACAGCCAACTATTTTATGGCAGCAGGCGTCAACTACTAACTGTAGTACTGTCATACAAATTTCAAGTATGCATGTATTGTATATATGTATTATAATTGAAAACTCCAGAAAAACTACTTAATGCATTTTGCGGCATGATTATTTTCTCAACTTCTCAACTTTCGCAACTTTTTTATAACCTTTTTTTATCACATATTTAAAGAATTAGTCAGGTTTTCATTTGAATGTAACACTAAGTTTAAACAAAATTCACAAAAAAATGATATATGAGAATGTAAGTGAATGTGTTTTTATCCTACATCCACTTTGTGCATATTAAGACGTAAGACTTCTGTAAAGTGCACTATTAAAGATGAAGATGGTGTATCACAATAATGCAATTAATAGAGAAACATTTATTTGCTTTTCATTGCACTTTGCCACATTTTGCTTCTATCAATACACCATCTGAGTGTAAAAGATGTTTTTGCGATATATAACCTTTTTTTTGGATATCCATCATTTCCAGTTATGATTTTTGGGCGCAATTTGATGAAAAATAATAATAAATAATTAATAAGTGCATATAAAAAGGGTTAATGGAAAACATACCTACTACTGAGATGGGTTATTTATCAATATTTGTAGCAGGATAAGAGTTAATAATCTGTGTTTTTTTTTAATAATAATAATGTTTGTTTAATTTTTGTTTCCACCTTTGACAATCTCATGCCAGTCTGAACAGCCAGTAGAAATCCATAATTTATGTCTCTCTTCTGTCATGTTTGCATTCATTTGAATGCATAAGATACTCATTGGGAGGCATGTTACCTCTGAATGAGTATAGGTGGAAACCATCACCCATGTTGGGCCTCCAGCTAAAAGGCTTGATTATAAAAGTCAGACATTAAAGGAGGAAGTGATTATACACCCTCCTCCTCCGCTCCATAAGAGCTCTGCCTATTCCCAACAACATGTCACCCATCACTTCTCACACACAACCTCAGGAACAACATGTTCACAACAAGGAGGACTGGCACATCTCTGCCTCCTTGTTGTCTAGCAGCGGAGAGGCATCCCTGTTGGCCTCCCATCCCCCTCATCCCTGCCTCTCCCCTCTCCTCCTCCTCCTCCTCCTTTTCCTCGTCCTCCTCCTCCCCCGACTCTCTCTGAGGCTGCAGCATGCGTCAGTAAAGGCAGAAAAACACAGGGTGAAAAGGAGGGATTCCTCCCGCTTTACCTTTCAACGTAGGGAGTGATGTGGTCTGTGATTCAGCTGAGATGTTGCTGCTCCTCAGCATCGGCTAACAACATCATATGACCACACCACCTGCTCCCGCTGCCTGATCATGTGACAAGATTAGGCCCCGGCAAAGATCCCTGGGATTTGTAGTTGAGAGGATAGTCATGATGGATCTGGATTGTAGAGGGAAAAATGTGTATTAGATCTCGTTAGAATTAAAACCATTATTTTTAGATACATTTTTGTATTAATGTGAATTAGGGTAAATAGTATATGAATGTAAAATATATTGTGACCAGAAAATTATGGATATTTATGCGATCTGATCCTATGATATAGCAAATATTTAGCAAAAGAAGGCCTTAGAGGAAAGTCTGGATAAAACTAAAAAGAAAGAAAGAAGTATATTGGTTAGTATATTATTCATTTATGTTAAATGTATATGTCCTCTTAATTGGCTGACATGCTTGTGACTTTATTTTTTTAATCAAGGTAGATCATAACACTTGACACATCTGTTTTTGATGACTGACAGCAGTTGCCTGCTAAAGAGAACCTTCTTATTTTACTGCGCAATGTTAAAACATAGAAACTGATTAATTCACATTAAAGGGATCCTGAGCTCTACACTTGAAAAAAGAAAAAAAATGCTGCAAAACTACCCTGCAAGAAGGTAGATAAAACATGATAATGCCCTCAAAGGTGACCCAATGTGCAAGACAACATGATAAATTGCCCTCTAGGGCACGGATCCAGTGCACAAAATATGATGAATCACACTCCGGGGTGCCCTTACAGTGGGCAAAATGTGATAGAGTACCCTCTCACCAAACATCATGGCTTTCTGTGGATTGGTTCCCTACTGCATACAGCAGCTGTATGGGTTTAACATTAGAATATGTAACAATTAGTGCTGAGGATAAAGACCCTGAAGGCCATGTTCACTCTTTAAAGCTGCCAGATACAGCAGGACCTATTTCATCACTTTTCAATTACAATTTTATATTTTATATGTATTTTTACTTAAGACAACACTGTTTACAGGCCCTGTTGGTGAGTTGAAGAATAAAGACAATGTTATCCAACCAGATGTTTATTGTTGATTTGAACCTGAGCCCGAATTGACTTGAGCCTGGTTGACAAAGCAGTCAGTCGTAAAATGAGCTGAACAGACCATCACATTCTCAGCGAAATCCTCTGGGATTAAAATATAAAACATAAAAATAAACATAAGCCACCAGTCCCTTATATTATTATATCCTTGGGGAGGCTGCGCAATGTAAGTGGTTCCTGACATTCTTCTATTTGCCAGCGTCTCCTTGACATTGCGCTGGTAGATTGTTAATTTTAGCAATCACTAAATGAACGTCTTTTGTTTGGAAAACTGAAAAAGTAGGTGTGACAGTGGAGGCGGTAGTTGGCTCATCCTAACATGAAGCTAACTCTGGTTCTTAATGCTAGTAGTGAGGCAAGCACAAGCAAAAGAGAATGTTGCCTAAGAGATTTTGTCATTTTAAAGTTGTTTCAAATGTACCAAAAACTGAAACTGAGGTTAGTTAAAGTTAGCTGTTTTTTATACATGAATCAAGCCATCAACCTGAAGCCAGTAAATACACTTTGGTGACACTGACATGTTAGATTTTTGATCTAAAAATGACTTATGTCTTCTGGATTTCAGCTGTAGAGCTACACCTGACTTCATTGTATATGTAGGGGAGCATTGTGCGGCCCTGTCACTGACTCAGATAGATGCCGTTTTCCTGCAGAGCGAACACCGAAGTATCGGCTTGTGGCGACTTTTATACATATTACTGTGTGGGTTGAGGGTGCTGGTGGATTTAAAAGCTCATCATCGTTAAGTCATGACCTTTATATATAAAGGTAGAATCTAATTGAGACACAGTCTCCTTCTCAAGAGAGATTGGTCTGAATGTTGTGGCACTGAATCACTGTGTCATGTATTTGGCAACAAATTTAGTGGCAGTTATTTTGGTGAAGGTTACACAGTTACTACTATTTTTTTGCACATATTAATAATACAATAATAAATATAGTAGTTTTCATGCAAATTCAGCTACTAAGCCACTAAGGCCCTTTTGGAAGAAGGCCTCATCACTGGGCACAGGCTGAAGCTGGAGCTTAAGACCAACAGAGAGCCCAGCTGGGCAGCAGGTCCAGGCCAAATTTGGCCATTCTCACAACAGATCTGGGCCACACCCTTTTGGCTTCCTGGTGGTCTCCATTGCGGGGCTGCGCTTGGCCGACAGGAGACATGGAGAGAAATGCTTCGATAGATTCTGCATTGGTCCCCTGTTTTACCCGCAGCACTCAGTGCTTTACAGTGGAAAATTGACATAAAATGAAAGAAAATAATATGCACTGTAAATAGTAACGCAGTGTGGAGGGTGCTGCTTTGCTTCAGTGATACTGGATCTGACGCCAACAGAGGTGGCCACTGGAAAAGCCTTCTCTTTTGCTTGATTTTATTATAATACAGAATATGATGTTCAGGTATGGTAATGTTACACATTTGTTTCTATCATGTGGAGTGTGTATCCATGTACATGTGTTCAATAATTCCTGCTGAATAAATCTTCTCACATGCAGACCAAAACTACTCAAGTCCATGTTTCATCCACACAGAATGCACAACTCTAATTTTGTATAAAGCGTGATCATTTAGATTTGTTTTGTTCCTTTTTAGAGGAGCCTGTGCCAGAACTGTTGGAGCGCACACTAAACCATTTGCCACGGCATCAGCCAAACGCGTCGATTACAGCGACCGAGAGCTACTTAACTGTGTAAGACTCGAGAATACAGTGAGTCCTGACTGAGTAGGAGCATGAAACAAATATTAAACCGCGCTGCTGCCTCTGCTCAATTTAAACTAGATTGGGTGGGTTGAGGAGGAGGAAAAAGTCTTAGTTTTTTTCTTCAGTATTTCATTTAGTCTAGAGATTGTGAATATTATATAGCCAGCCTGCATGCTATAATATATATCCATCCATCCATCCATTGTCTATCCCGCTTATTCCCTTTCGGGGTCGCAGGGGTCTGCTGGAGCCTATCCCAGCGCGTTAAGGCGAGAGGCAGGGATACACCCCAGATGGTCGCCAGCCAATCGTGGGGCACACACACCATTCACACACCATTCACTCTCACACTCACACCTATGGGCAATTTAGAGTTTACCAATTAACCTGAGCATGTTTTTTGTATTATGGGAGGAAACCGGAGTACCCGGTGAAAACCCACGCAGACACGGGGAGAACATGCAAACTCCACACAGAAAGGCCCCAGACCCAGGCCCAAGGCGGTCTTGAACCTGCGACCTTCTTGCTGTGAGGCAACAGTGCTACCCACCGCACCACCGTGTCGCCCTAATATATATCTATATATATATATATATATGTATACATTAAATAGTGTTTTCTTGTTGCTTCCTGCCAGTGTGGCTTTTGTTTTGAAAGGATTTTAGGGGAAGCCTCATGTTTAATTCAGGTTTTTACGCCCGTATTAAAATTCCCCTCATCTCCGTGTGGCTCTGTGTTGTGCAGTTGACCTCTGCTCCCGCATGCTGCGGCTCTTTTAAAGGCGAACCGGGATCTCTCCAGGGGGAAGCGGCGTCCACAGAGACATCTGCCTTGCTGACATCAAAGTAACCTTCACACCCTCACACTGTCAAATCAGTACAGTGCATACGGCATGAAAAAAAAAAAAAAAAATAGCGAGACTGTCGCCAGCTGTCCTGTCCGGAGTGAGACTGATGTATCTGGTAATCGAGCTGTTGATGACATCTTTGGATCTCAGCCAGCCAGTCAGTGATATCTGTGTTGACGGAGGATCGTCCTGTCTGCACTCTTCACATTAATTGTGTCAAACAAGCAGCCCCGCACCCCCTTCAAAAAAAAAGAAAAGAAAACATAATTTGTAATTCAGAAATTTTTTTGACGCCTTGTGACGGAGGGTGCTGACATACCGAATGCATTAGAGAATTTCTGATGTCTCCTACAGGGGAAGTGATGAAAAACATAGGGGTTTCGAATAATTTCCCCCTCACATTTATCAGGAGGTTTCTTTAACTAACAAACAATTTTGATTTCATTACAGGTAAAGTGATATTTAGTGTTCAGCTGGTCCAATTGAAATTCATGAAAAACTTGAAAAATTTGTCTATAAACTTAATAATTAAACATACAATAATTAAACAATCAGTTCCAAACAATCAAAATAAAAATTGTGCAAATTAATGATAAGTAATAATACAAACAAATACCAAAAGAGCAATTCTAATTGTGTATTACATTTATCTTAAGGAAATGTAAAATAAAACATCTCTCACTTCCGAGTTTACTTAAACATACTGTTAGCTGTCATGAAAGAAGAAGTGCAAAAAAAAAATAAACTTGCAAGAGTGGCCTTTAAGAGTCTGTGATGTGAATTTCATCCCACAATGCACCCTGAAGCATTTAACAGTCTCTTGACAATTGTGCCGTTCTTAAGGTGCGTTCATGCACAGACGCCATAAAGGTTTACGGTACGCTTGAATAGTTTTTTATAAGTAACAAAATAATATAGGGCTTATGTGCACATGATATTATCTGATACAAATGCACCTTTCTGTGTCTAGACGTTTCATTCCCTAGATATTCGATTTTATCTCTCCATGTTTTTATAGGAATCAGCACTTGAGATTTCTGCCTCCCCCCCTTATAATGAAAGGGAATTTCATTCGCGGCACTCACCACATCGAAAAAAATGGCATCAACAATAACATTTCTTTCTGTCACTTTAGATAATCTGCAGACGTCACCGCGACAAGTTCTCAGTGAAACTTTCTACTGAAGAAATATTTCTTAGGAAATCACTAAATCCTCGCCTCAGATGCAGAAAAGAAACAGCTAGTAGCTCCTGATTTGACGAAGCAATTTGAATTTCCCCATGAGAACCGCTGAGTAAAATTAAAAAGCTCCACAGGTAGGGCTGTCACTCAGCCTTAAAATAATCATCAAAACATGTACAACAGAGAAGTGCAGCCCTCAAACAAACTGTACAATTATTCCGATATAAGCAGAACAGTCTGGAAAAAATCATGGCAGCATATGCCAAATGCAAACTGCATGAGCGGAGAGCAGCGGCGGCGGGGAGTGGCGGCACAGACGAGAACAGACGGACATTTAACAGGACAGATGCTGCAAACATCATCGCCACGGTTCAGCTCAGCACAGGATGTCCACGGAGGAGGACCAAAGCTGTTCCTGAAGCAAACGACTGTTCAAATATGAATTCAGAAAAGAACAAATAATGTATTTTAGAATGAACAAAAAACAAAACAAAAATTGCTTCCCCTTTGAAGTTATTTGTACTGGGAAGCCTTTGAGGGAAACACAGCTGAAGTAAACTAAAAAGTGCTTTAGTAGTCTCCTTTGAAAAGACCCCCAAAACTGGTATTTTTGCATGTTTTTGACCTGCAAATCCTGTTTTACATATCGTGGATTTTCAAAAGCATGCATTTGTACTGTTTTGTGTTTTTTGCACAAACATCACTGCGGTGACATATGAAGAAATGAGCCTTTTTTCTTCCTGCAAAATATGTTTAAATATTATTCATTTGCCTAATCTGATTTGTGTGTGTGTGTGTGTGTGTGTAAGGGGTAACTGCTGCCTTGATTAATTCGCTGGCAGAATGTTTTCCAATCCAGGAAAATGTGACATTCTTATTCTGCACAACTTCGCCTCACGTTCACTAGAGAGCCCCTTACAAAAGAGGCTGTTAGATGATTCTGCATTTGGCCTGCCAGGGGGGTTGTTTTGTTAATTTATAAAAATAACTAAGTACTATTTTCTGTTCTAAATTCAGTGTTAAAAAAATAATTTATTACTTAATGGTTTGCTAATGTATACACACAAATGTGAAAATGAGGACCAAAACCAGCCCTTATTTATATATCACTGCAACTAAATTTTCACCATCTTTCACACCTTTACTGAAAAAAAAATAATTGTTCAGTTTAATTCTAATAAATACAGTTGCTTAAACTTGTCAACATCTACAACCTGAATTCCTAATGTGTCTTAGCTGAAGAGCACATCAGTGAACAATTGGTATCATGTCCAAACATCAAGCAGCCATCAGAAAGTACTTCCTAAAGTACTACTAAGAAATAAAATACTAACACTTGGTGTATATGTTTATTTAAATGTTGGATATTGTTCACTTTTCTCTGTATTTGAAGTTCTGATATCACTAACAAGATACTGATCTGTGGTTTCAATATATTTCTCGGAATCAATGTGTCAATGCAGAGTTATAGGCAATTAAAAAAAAAAAATATTGGCACACACTTGTGATAAATAACCTAAAATGATTGAAGCATGTTGCCCCAAAAACTACCATGATGATTGATGTATCTCTAGCTTCATGTTAGCAGGACAACAGGACAATAACTGTGGTATGACAGGACTATTATATCAAATTTAAAAATTGATGCTGTCCTTGTGACTTAATCTTGATGATACATTTATCCAATTAAATAAAGGGGAATGAGAATGAATGAGTTGCCTTAAAGTAAGTAGAAAAAATGCTTCCAATTAGCTGCTGCTACAAAAACACAATTGAGGCTGTTCTTTTTTGTTCCTTTTGCTTATGCAAACATCCTGGGTGTGTGATCCTAATTGTGTTGCAATAAAGGCAAACCCAAAACACTAAAAAAAAAGTCCTAAGTCCTAAAAAGATAAATACACATTTCGAAACAGTGAACATACGCTACCTGCCTTGGATACCTTTAGAGTCATGATGCTGATCTCCGTCCTATGTGAGTGAGCGTGTGTGTGTGAGTGTGTGTGTGTGTGTGAGTGAGCGTGTGTGTGTGTGTGTGTGTGTGTTTGTGAGGGTCCACCAGACAACCACTGGGCCAGTGAGGGGCGGCGAGTTGCTGCCCCTGTTCCTCCCCTGTAGCCAAGTCCTGCTTTGTCTGTGTTTGGGAAACAGCGATGAGACAGGAAGAGAAACAGCATGAAACTGCCTCCAGATTGAATTATGCATGCTTCCATCTGCTGACAGAGGACAAGTCTGTCAGACCTCCTCATTGTCACCACACACACACACACACACACACACAGTTACATACACAGCCCACATAGACCTATAGTTCATTGGCCGGACTGTGCCTATAACAAACACAATCCCTCAGGTTAACTGTGATATTCACTTCAGGCTGCTGCATTATCGTTCATCCTCACAGAATTGGCTCATTCAAGAGCAAACACAAAGTATGCATCGGTCTTCCCAACAGTGCTGTTTGATCTCCAATGTCCACATACAGCGGAATATATGTACTTCTATGTCACATCAGATACATCAAAGCTGACAGTCGCTGTTATTTTAGGCATTACTTTCCTTTTTTTATACGAAGGTTAATGAGCCAGGCTTGTCATTGTGTGTCTTTTGGTTCAATTCCAGGATGAATCAAGGGAAGCGAAGTTAAAGGGGCCCTATTATGAGGAAAAACACATGTTTCAGTGCTTGTGTAAAAATACTACTCACACAACATAAGACATTTAAAAAAGTCTCCTGTTGTATAAAACATCTCGGTAACATCTCTGTCATATTAAACTGGGAAAATAGCAAAATAGGGCCCTTTTAACGGATAGAGGTTAACCTTGCATTATTCCCACCACTAGTATCATTGGACAGAGCATGGTTTCCATCTCCCTGTATTTACATATTTACTACAAAGAGCAGTCTTATTACTGTCTTGTGATACTTGATTTGTAGTTGATTCTAGTTGTAGTGTACAGGATTTAAGTATCTTCCACAGTGCACAGTCAAGAAGTGAGCAATGATATATTCAGGGTTGTCAAGTAGACACCTTCATACTTCTATGATTCACACAACACTTAGAAAATTCTATATAGGAATGTGGCCACTGAAGAAGAACCCGCATGGCACCCATATGGGCAGCTCAAACTTACAATATGGCATAGGTTCCACCCATGAACATATTCATTCATGTGGAAACATCTGATAGCTTCTGCGAAGCTATCAAGCTTCACAACTATCTGAAATTGCAGTCGATGCACCTTTTTATAATCACCTTTAATAAGTATGACATTTGAACTGCCGTGTCACCAGGGCTACAAAATTAGCACATGGCTAAGCACAACACAGTTCAATCAATATCAATGTGTAGCATGCCATTGATTTAGCTGTTTCCCACAGACAGCAAAACCGCCATCTTTGTTTTACACACACACACGAAAAGTGAAGATTAGCCAATCAGGCGAGAGGCTCATAAATAACAATGAGGCAGACCAATAAAAGCGTTCTGTTCTTCCTGGAGCTACAGAGTTCATATGCTGTACTTTAAATTGCAAATATATCATGCTAGGTGTATTAAAATAAATCCTAACTATACTAATTAACTATATATATATATATATAAATATAATATATATTTATTCATATATATATGAATAAATAGATTCTTTCAGATACGTATTAATATTTTCAATAGGCAAATTTATTCTGAACTACCTTAGAAAAGCACCATATTGTTATTTGCCCATGTGTGATACCCACATTTGGAATTCAGAGGTAAAACATATTGTGTGCATTCTAAAAAAAAGTGTGCTTGTCTACAGAAAAAGAAACTGAATAAATGAATACACGTGCTGTTTGAAAAGCCTGATATCATGCCAATCCCTCTGTACATGATCCTAGTTATTTACAGTCTGGCTCTTGGCTGCTTTTCATGTGTCTGTTACAGCAGCTCATGCACGGCCCGCTCTGTGACTGCGTGCTGCAGACAGCCGGGGCCCGAAATGGCTGTGTGCTCCGGTTCTCCCGCCCATATGGTAGCAAGCGGAGAAATCACTCACAGAGTAATCATCATGGAGACACCTGGAGAACTGGAGAGAGGGAGCGGGGACTGGAAATGTAAACCTGGTGCTAAGTGAACCACTCAGTCAGCTTAATAAGGAGCTGAATTATCTTCTGAATGAAAGATGCACTCGCCGTCTCCCTCACTCTGCAGAATGACAGCTATAAAGTAAAAAAAAAAGAAGGTTCCACAGTGTTGATTATAGTGCTGCATCAAACCCGAGCAATGTCATTTGATGGACCGAGCACATTTCCTACTCCATTTAATGACATCTGTCGGTATAGTACAGTGCTTTAATGTGAATGCAGGCACAGTCAGTTTGTGGCCGTCATGAAAATGTCCGTGCCCTTATTTGAGCACATGTACTTTTCACGCAACATTTCCCATCAGCATAACTATCACCTGAACACATAATGGTGAACACACTGTGCTATATAAAACTTGCTGACATAATACCGTAAACATGTTTCCCAAGTTATCGCCACAGCTCTCCGAAGGTGCTCCAGGAGATCTCTCACTAAATAAAAAGTGACAGTAGCGACTTCACAGAGGAGGCACACGGAGACTAGGAGATCCACAACCTGACTGCACATATTTCCTCTCAGGAAAAGGAGTCTAAATATCAAAGGATTCAAAGTGTCCAACTCTGCCATTCCTGGGATTACAGAGTAGAACCGAACATTGAGAGCGGAAGCAGAGATGTTCAGGTTAATTAAGGTGGACCGATGAAGGTGGTCTGTGGGAATATGAGAGTTATTCAATCTCTAGTCTGAAATTGGTTATGACCCACCGCCTGTCTCATAAAGTGTAGCATGAGCAGCACGTTTTTTTTGTGAAGCAGCGACAGCAGGAAGTGATCCACATGGGTTTCTATACAGAAGATGTTCAAGTACTGTTTCGAACATAGGCCACCCACGGCTTTGAAGCATCAGAGCTTAATAAAGATGTCTGTAGTTAAACATGTATTGTCGGAAAAAAAAAAATAGACCTGTGAGATGTGCCATTGCTGGGACACAGATAAAATGCTATTTCAGAGAGCCGCATTGATTAGCATTGGGACCTAGAAGTGACACAAGACTCGCGATCTAGACACAATGTCAGGATTCTGTCTGACAGTCTACAGTCTGGATGTTAAAGTGCTGTCTGAAGTAGTTCCTTAAAAAGCAGCATGAATTACTTGCTGACCTTGACTTAATATGACCTTGGGACTTGAACCAGGGACCTTTGTATCCCTGGAGAAGACGTCGTACTGTCTACACCAATGAGGAGAACACGCAGTGCTTCTCAATTCGGAGGTCCCATAGTTAAAAGGCTGCGTTTAAAGACCAAATACTTCACAGGGACTCGACAAGGCTTTCCTATTTTGAAAGGGTCCTTCCAATGTGCCTTTTTTTACTCTCAATTTCTTTCAATTTCAAAGATGCAACGAACGGATCCTTCAGATGGATCCTCCGGGATAGCCGAGTATCCCAGCATTTCTCACAAACTGGGAGGACTGATGGAGATTTTGAGACAGGCTAAAAGCTAAAGTAATTTTCCCTGTTTGACTTATAATATGTCATTTACTTTGCTAAGTTTGGGATCTGCAGCTATTTAGTTACTCTGAGGGCATAAATATCTGAACAGAGAGCAAACAAAACATGTTGGTAATTTGTCAGGCCTACAATTAGTATAGATACACTGGATGGAGAAACAGACAGTCACTAAATAATAGCAACAATGTAAGCTGACATCACAGAGACACAGGACTATGATTTATATAGCATGAGAATAATGAAAAGTGTGAATCACTGTGAATTGGATGAAGCTCAAAAGCCATGTTTTTCTTCATAAATTGCCTAAGTCCTAGTATATCCAGTGGGAGATTTGTTGGGGTGACTATGGGTATTTCCCCCCTTTATAATACTATATCCCTGCCTCTG
The DNA here is from genome assembly GCA_036785175.1 of Eupleurogrammus muticus. Classification (NCBI taxonomy): domain Eukaryota; kingdom Metazoa; phylum Chordata; class Actinopteri; order Scombriformes; family Trichiuridae; genus Eupleurogrammus; species Eupleurogrammus muticus. Next base: position 16,087,164 of record JAYKQN010000018.1, on the reverse strand, counting down.
TGGAGTTATTTTCACTCCTTGTGGGGGGTTAAAATGTTTCCCCATCACTGCGATTTATTCTGCCTCACCCAAAGACTACATAAAATATTAAAATACAAGTTGGCTATTTAAAAAGAAAAAAAAAGAAAATGAACCAGGCCTTCCGCAAAAAAATACATCAAGAAAGTCACCTCTATGGTGAGAAAACGCTGGTCAACTGTATTAGGTGCTGTGAACACTGTACATACACTAAATAATTGTCAGTGATGGGATTCATGCTTTAGGTTATTCTTATAAATTACCAGCAGGAATCATAGCTCGCAGACTCAGAGTGAAACCTATTGAGCTACTACTTCATGTAGACTAATTGATCTTGAAAAATTAATGTAAGGATAATTGTCTCATTTGAATTAAGAGTGTTCTATGTTTATTCTGGTGACAGTGGCAGCTTGTTGTTATCTCCGTTATGTTGTTAATTAATCATGGCAATTTGACAGTGTTCCATAAGACACAATGCATTCATTGCAGCTAATTTCAATATGAATGTGTCACAAGGTCAGGTCTCCTCAGTGTGTTTCAAATCAAATGGTTTTACCTGCACATATTTTAGACTATTTGGGGTTTACAGTATGAAATTCATATAGTTAATAATGAGCAACAGTGAGCTGAAATATTATAGGATGCAATCCCTATACAGTTCAGACAAATGATATAGAGGAAATGCTATTACTCAGTCTATGTGACACAAAGGAAATAGTAAAACATGAGTTCCTTTTTTTGTGCACATCACCTAAAGTATGAATCTTACTGACTATAAATGCAGTGCATGAATATATTTTCATTACAGATCTCTGTAGTGTCCTTCAGGTATAGTAGATGCATCCCTGATACCAGTCCTCACTGTGCTGGGTCTGAAGTGGGTAAAGACCTTCAAGTCTGTCTGGCTGTGCAAATTCATCGAGCAAGGACACGACAGGTTATTCCCTTTCTAGTATTTACTCTCATAGACTGACTCTCTCGCCATATGCTACAAAGATATCACTGTCATACAAGGTTATTGGAAAAATTGCATCTGTCAAAGACAGTGGAGCCCTGAGATCCTCTATTTACCCTGACAAGCCTCCGCTACTCGAGCTACCTTTAGTTTTCTGGCCTGTGGCATTCTCAATTGTCTATTGCATTAGGCCAGTCCTTGGGTACTACCCTGATTAACATCGGGAAACAGTGACAATGTCCCTTATTTATAATAAACAATTGAATATACACCAATTCCATGTTTACCCTTGTGGTGCCATGCAGCATACAACTAGGATTTACAGGTCAGCCACAGGTTTTCTTTCAGCCACTCTCCATGCCAGAGTACACAGAGATAGTTGCATCTTGCGCATCTTGGACAGGGTTCTTGAGGGGTTTTTTGTAGCTTTTTGTGTAAGTCTCTCCCATTGGCATATAAGTAGTTCAAGGTTTTTCAAGAGTCAAGAGTGTAACGTCAATGCCATTGACATCAACATGTCTTCCAACAACTCATATTTTGTCCACAGTTTGAATGACACAGGCTTATAATGTTGGTGTTTGATGATAGAGCTGCAATAATCCAGTCCACACTAATATTATCTGTCAGTTATGTCCCTTTTGGAAGATTACATGCAACCTTATTTATTTTTTTGTTAGCCATTGCTTCATTTGTAGACTGTTTTGTGACAGCCACCGCATTTAATTTGATGGTAGTTTTGAAAGGCTGGAATACATCTCTGTGTATTATTATCTGGTTGAAGTCATAAAAGTGTTTATTTTAGGTTCACTAAATTTAGGCAGCTTTTTTTTTCTCTGTCTCAGACAAATTACATTACTGGCCTGTACCTTTTCAAATCAAAACAGAAACTACCAGGCTGTTGGATTCCCTGTGGTTGTAACTTGTCTGTTTACTACGTCCATTAATCCATTAAGAAGCACAAGGCAAATTTGCACGATGTCATGTGTGAGAGCCAGAGACTAATTCCATCACACTTGATGAATCTCCTGCAGATCCACAGATATTATTTACCATAGGTACCCATTTGACTTTGTCATGAAATGTCCGGCATGCTGCACAGGGAGGGGAGGGGCTAAGGCACAAATGAAGGTTTCAGCTCGTCTCCTTTGGGAAGGAATTTGGACTCATTTGGAGGACTTTGGATTCGATCTCTTTTCATATATCTCATGAGGGTATGATTCAATGTTGTAATGAGAACAGTGAATGTCCTAACATTATGCCTCCTCTCTCCCCCCCTGCATCTCCTCTGTCTGAAGTATGATGATACTCCTCCATCTGCTCCTTTCATTCTGTTCCCTTTATTAGAGAGTTGCCAGTGGAGAGGTGGGGAGAAAACAGGGACGGAACAAAGGACAGTGCATTTTAAATAGGATGGTCTGTGCACTGAGCCAGCAGGACGGCCTGTCATCACTTGTGTTTGAGGAGGAGGTGAAGGTCAGATAGGAGTCGCAGGCTGCCTCCTGTCCAGCTCGGACACCAGGGATAACGAGGGAGAGACGACTCCATTACCGCCCTCCCCACCCCCACCCACCATCCTCTCAAGGACTCCTCTGGTCTGTAGCATGACAGCAGGCAGCAGTAAATCGATACAAAAAACACAGGAATCCTGGTGAGACGAATGGACTGCGAACAAGGACGCAAAGTGGGAAATAGATTTTTAAGTCACTCTGCGAAGCATTTGCAAGGGGCATTTTAAAGCAGGAGGACAGTGGGAGAGGATCGCTGCTCATTCTCAAGAAAAAAAAAAAAAGTAAATGCTGGATGTTTATTACAAGGCCGTGAGACTTCAAACAAGCAACTCTGGACAGATGGGTTTTAGCAGTTTCACTTCAGCAGCAGTTACATTCTGAATCCCTCTTCTTTAAGGAGACAGGTTTATGAAAGCGTATGGCCAGCATGTCTGATTTTTTTTTTTTTTTTTTTTTGTAGACAAACCACAGTGGCTCCGGGCTGATGGGAGACATTCTGTTCTCATGCTGTAATTAATTGAGGAAATATTGATATTTATTCTCAAAGTTTTTTTTTTTTCATTTGTTTATTGTATTCATCATTGTATTTAGAATATTCCTAACAAATTGATCTCAGCGGTTTATTAATTACATTACACCTATAACACCACAACAGTGTGGGAAGAAATGTGTCCAAAGAGTACAAACATGCAGAAAAATAAGAAGTATTCAACTTTTCAATTTGGTAAAAGAGCAGGTGTTTTAAACTTTTGTTCTAATGTAAGAGCAGGTTTAAGTGCAAAGGAATGTGTTCAAACTAGGTGAGTGGTTCAGGTAATGCACTTACATTAACAAGCTACAGCTCCTTACACTAGCACTAGAGTTTTATGGGGGGGGGGGTTGGTTTGCTTCACTGTAAAATCCAACCATCAGCTTTAGAAAAGTGTCTCACGGAATCATGGTAAGAAAAATGATTAATGTTTTTCAGTTGCGTTAGGAGAAAAGTTTATTTTGTGTGAATCTGGATCTGAGAAGCAGCAAAAAACTCAATGTTATCTTCTTTAGTTTAGAGTCTTTACTGAGCCTGTGATAAGTTTTGAAAACATCCCAAAATGAATATTTAGGATGATAATTTTGTTTGCATTTGAAGAAAATGCTTGAATTTAGTTTTGAATGATTTATATGTTCACCAGCTAATCCCTAACCTCCCTGTCTGCTGTTTCTGCTGACCAGGTGGTGTAAAGTGGGTTTCTGTGAGCTTTTTTTTTTTTTTTTTTTTGCTGAAAACATCTGCCTGCTGCTGATAGAAGCAATGTTGACAAGGGCAGTGAGACACAATCTAAACAGTAACATAGTGGGTAGTAAAATAAAACAGCTGAAAGAAAAAAATGCTAGTTATATCATATGTTTGTCACTAGTTAATTACTAGCATATGATTATTGGTTAATGCAACCTTAAATGTTGCTGGTGTCCTGAGGCTGGAATTGACCTGCACCAGAAACATTTAATGGTCTTCTTTTTCATGAAGCTAGTGACAGGCAGATAAACATTTGAAAAGGTTAAATATGCAATTCATGTTAAATAAAACTAATTGAACAAATCGATTTGTGTAAACAAAACCTTTGCCCAGTGCCCTCATTGGAAAAAACAAAAACAAAACCTGGATGTGGAAAATGTTGGAAGGAGACAAAGGGACTGAGATGACAACAGTGAACCCGACTTCACCCTCTTAATGTTTAAATCCTAATGTTTAACTCAGAAGAGTACCCTTTAGATAGAAGTAAAACAGCCGGCACCATTTGACTTATTTATTATTAGCAAGCTTGTCATGCGTGAAATAAAGCTCATAAAGTTTTCATATTTGTACATTTGACAAAAGTTGGGAAATAAGGAGGCTGTTCATTATTGATAAAGACGGTTTCCTATTTAAAAAAGATCCAGAGCATCAAATGCCACTACATTAAGTCACACACAGACAAAAGCATTTATGCACACATGCGTGCACACCTTTCTGCCCCGAAATCACCCACGAGTGAAACACCACCACAGCCTAGCACACACATACACACACACACACACACACACACACACACACACACACACACACTCACACACATACACACACAGCTATGCACGTGCTCGGACACTCACACACTAACCCTACCCTGAACTTCTCCTTTCCATGGACCTCATCCATTATCACACACCTACAGCTACAGAATCCTAGTTAGTAGTGCTGTTATCAGACTTCTGTCTGCTCTAAGCTATCTGTAGAGGATGGTCAGACCTCCAAGTGTTGGTTAATCCAGACTCACCCTCTCTCTCTCTCTCTCTCTCTCTTTCACACACACACAGACACACACATACACACAAGGATCCCTTAAGCTGCTAAATCATAGTGTCACTGCTGGCAGCACTACCACTGCAGATTAAAGCCTTTGCATTTTTAAAATTCTTTTAATTAATGTCAGCTAATTTCCTCCTGTCCAGTTTCTCAATGGTGTCAGCATTCTTTAAGAAAATTACAAAGTACTAGCCCAGTCTCCTTGATATATATATATATATATATATATATATATATATATATATATATATATATATATATATATATGTATGTGTGTGTGTGTGCATGTCAAGTTACTAAAGTTAACTGAAAAAGACTTTTCTATGCAATTTCCATCAAGGTTGAATAAAGTGAAACACACACAACAAGAGTCAAGACCAGGTCAGAGATGTTTCCTCTCACATCGGGCAATTTTTTTACTAGGAAACATCTGCTCTGCCAAATTCCCTACTGCTCTCTGATTGGCTCAGGTAGAAGAAGAAGGGCAGTTGCTCCGTGGGTTGATCTAAACTCGCTTGGACAACTCCAAGAAGACTTAAAGGCACAGTGAGTAAGATTAAATGGCATTTAGCAGCATCTAATAAAGCAGACTTGGCATCTATGGGTCTCCCTCATGAAGGCTGCCATGTTGCATTGCCATGCTTCTCAGTAGCCCAAACAAGTTTAACCAAAAAATGGCTCTATAAATGGTGCACAGCAGCTCATGGATTCTCCGACATGGTTGGGTACTCAGTCAGTTGCGAAAACCAACCTCACCACTAGGTGGCCTAAAATCTACACACTGTAGCTTGTTTTGTTTTTATTATTATTATTTTTTAATTGCTTCCTTTTTCTGCTCCTGCTGCCTGACCTTTACAGGTTTCTGATAATAATTTATCATAATTAGCAGCCTCAAAACAAGGATTACAAGGGACCTAGCCGGTCAATTCCATTAGGTTCCGATATACATTGGTAAGTGGTGCCATCTAGTGGCCCTAGTAGTTCTGATGTGGAGAAGTAACGAAGTTCAAATGGCATAAATATAAAGTCACTTAGAGGAGGCGGGTTGGGAGGATGGTTAGGTAGTTAGTTGGATGCCAAAAAGTTCCATATAAGGACAAAAGGAGATGATTCTTCACTTCCCGCTTACTTAATGACAGGGCATGTAACGAGCGAACATTTTAACCAAATCCATGATATAGTGACACAGTGGGTAGCACTGTTGCCTCAAAGCACAAAGGTCACAGGTTGGGAACCTTTCTATGTGGAGTTTGCATGCCTTTTCCTGCATCTGCATTTGGGCTTTCCGAGTAATGCCCATAGTCCAAAAACTAGATTAATTAAAAGCTCAAATTGTCCATAAGTATGAGAATGTGAGTGAATGGTGTGAGTGCCCCATGATAGGCTGGTGATCTATCTGGGGTGTATTCCTGCCTCTTGTCCTAAGTATGGTGGAATTTGTTCCTGAGCAAGCAATAGGCTGATATAGAAAACGAGAGATCTGTAATATTCATTATAGGTGCACCACTGCAACTAAGAGAGACAGAATGGTGGGACAGAATCCTGGAAATCGGTTATATCATTTTATAATAGGGTAACTGATGAATTTCTTGATAAAAAAGGTATTTGGTCCCTTACAAATAAGCCAGATTTCTGGCTCACAGAGACCTGTAACTTCTTCTTTAAGTGGCTCCTCAAGGTTAAAAATGAGAACATGAACACACTACACCACCAGGGACTCCTGCAGGGACAGACCTGTCCCCCTGCTTAAGCCAGTACAAGTCCAGGTCTAACTAAATTTGCTAGAGAGCATTTGGATGATCCGGAAAGGATTGGGAGAATGTCATGTGGTCAAACAAAGCCAACATGTCATGTTTGGAGGAGAAAAATGGTGAGTTACAACCAAACATCCCAGAAGATACCTAGGATACCTACTGTGAAACATGGGGGTGAACGTATATATATATACAGTGTGGAAAATAAGTATTTGAACAGTGGACATGCACCTACGATGAAAATTTCAGACCCCTCCATGATTTCTAAGTGGGAGAAATAGCAAAATAGCAGTTCAAATACTTATTTTCCCCACTGTATATATATATATATATATATATATATATATATATATATATATATATATATATATATTCTGTTTATTTTCTTCTTTTCCCCTTTCTTTCTCCTGCCAAATATTTGCCACATTTCAGTGTCTGACACTTATATACACTTATATACACACTGTATGACTACACGTTTGTGGGCTATGGTGTGTGTGTGCTGCTCTGGAGGCCAGTATTGAGCGCCACCTCAGCTCCTCTATGGCCTTGATGAAATATAAAGCAGGAGTGTTTTCCCCGAATCAGCATGCTGGTAATTGCATGCGACAGAAATGGATTTGCTGTCATTCCTAGGCTTTACAAAGATTGGCCGACTCTTTCTTTCTGTTCTCACAACATGTGTTTTGATTTCCAGCATCGCAAAAAGTGATAAATCAGCGGACACTTTTATCAGCCGTTGACTGGGACGGGACGGGATGGATCGTGGCTGAACAATTCAACCAGAAAAACAACTTTACTTCTGATAAGGGAAAAATAATTATTAAAAAAAAACAATGAAATAAAATTTTAAAAAGGTAACTGTGCTGCTTTGGATCAATATGATTCTACCAGAACAACTTTTTCATTTATGCCATCATAAAACAACATTTTATATCCAAGTTTTATTTCACATGTTTGTGTGAAGACAAAGAATGGAGGAAATGAATCGGAAAGTTTGAGGGAGGAAAATGTGCGAATGGTCACTGCTCGCATGTACAGTATTCTGCCAGCCAACTAATTTCATGCTACTCGCATACACACACTTGCCCTTGCTTGACTGGTCCTTTTAGAGGTTCAGCTACTGAACCGTGACTTATTGGAGCTTCCAGAGCAGCTGGGCTGGCTCGGATTGGTTTGTCAGAGTGGAGGAAGCCATCAGGCTCTCTGATGATCTCAAGCTTCGTTTTCTGCCACTGATAGATTTTTTTTTTAAAAAGCACACATAATGCAATAAGGATGATCACAGATAATTTCATTATGACTCATACTTTCCAACAACCTTGATCAAGCCATGACTGCCGACTTGCATAGCTCCGCCTCATTAGCTGCAGATACAAATCAGGGGTGAGAATAGTATTTAAAGATGCACTAATCAATATTTTTTACATCAACAATAAATCAAATGACTATGTGTCATTCATAAGTGATGGAAGCACAGTGATTTCCCCTGAACTCATTTAGTTCCATTCATTTATTACGTATGATATTGTAACTTTGCACCTGTTTCACACCATGATGCTTGTTTTAAAAAAATATGGTATATAAATATACATATTCCAGGTAATCACTTGTATGAAAATTATACAGGTACATCCAGTACAAAAAACACTTAGTGCCCAGAACCAGACTAAAAGGATAGATTACACCAGGCAGACTGTAGTTTTGGGGCTCTATTCAATGAAATCCTTACAATATCCACGAATTGGAAGTATCAACTCTAGCTAGAGAGTAAGAGTGTTGTGAAAAAGAAAAAAAATTGCCAGAATCTGGACATGTGTGATGTAATCTGTGTCATCTGCAGGTCTGATGGATCATATCCACATTTAAACTCATTCTGGATGGTGCCATTTATTCTTTCACAGGTTTTTGTTTGTCTCATTTATTTATTTATTTATGTATGTATGTATGTTTGTATGTATGTATGTATGTATGTATGTATTTATTTATTTATTTATTATAAGAAGTACAAAGTACTGATAAGTGAAACTTCGACTAAATTGAGGTACAAAGTATTCTTTCTTACATGCCATGTTGGCTCAGCCCAAATCAATATTATTACAAACACTATAAAAATAAAGTCTCAACCAGTCACATTTACTAGTAAGCAAGCAAAAATGCTATAGAACAAAATCAGGATTCAGCAGGCTGCCTTGTAGAATCAGCAGCCTACTCACTAAAACACACTCAAATACACAGTGATGCCTCTGAATCTCAGGATTATTCACACCAACAGCATCAATCTAAAACAAACAATAATCAATAGCTCAATCACACACTTAAAGCTGCTCATCATATGAAGACAAACTCCGTCCTCTTTTTTTTTCTTTATAAAACGTGTGCACAGTTGCTTTTGATTTTTGATTTGATTTCTTCTGTTAATTGATGCACTGTTAGACAGTTAAATGTGAGAAAACTCTATTCCATTCTGGTTCCCTGATTTTTGTCTCTTGGAGAAAATAAAATCCAATTCTCGCTACGTAAACATGTGCAGACAGAATGGCAGGTCTAACAGAAAGTATCAGATTCTCCAGCAACTAACTGTTTTAAGAGAAATTCAAAATTAGCACAAGACTCTTTTAAGCTTGTTTTGGAAATGTGCTCTCCTTTAAATTCAATTACATTTAGTCATTTCAGGTCCTTTCATGAGATCTATTAAGTCTGTGTAAGAGTTTGTGTGTGTTGCATTAGCTATAATGTTTGCTATTCAAAACACTTCATATTTTTTTTTAGGACTGTCTTAAACTATCAAAACTGCTGTAAAGCATAAAACACCATTTGACCCAAGGTGTGACTCTGCATTCACGCAGGAGTGGACATGGCTGAGTGAATGTGATGGCTCCGTAATAACTGCTTTTAGGAAGGCTGCAACATTACATGGACATAAAAAGGGATTTTTTTTTTTAGCGTGTCGGCTTTCTGCCGCCAGCCTCATTAAGACGGAAACATCAAACACTCCACTGGGAGATAATCCCAGCCAGTTTTCAGCGCTCTGGCTTTCAGCAATAATCAAAGAATACAGGTAGATGTAGAATAAATTAATCTTTCAGATTAGTGGGAGTGCATCAAAATGAAGGGAGAGGATTCAGGGAAACAAAACACTTCACAACAACGAGGAGAGTAAAGGAGAGAGAAGATAGAGGAGTTGGGACTGAGAGCAGGGGAAGCAAAAAAAGCAAGTAGGAGATGACGTGAGAAGACGCAAGAGGACATGAGGACAGAGAAGAAGAGTGGAAAGAGGAGGAAAGGTAAGGAGAGAGAAGGAGAGAGGAAAAGACCATGAGCACATGAGAAGAAATGACAGGAAATAATGAGCAGAGAGGAGAAAGCAAAAAAGGGATAGGAGAGAAGAGGAGAGGAAAGGGTTTCCTGCTGCCTCCTGCCTGGTAAGGACGTCGAGATCGATACCACAGCAATCCATACTTCAATACACAACTCAATATGCTAAACTCATTTGCCATCAGTAGCTATTAAAGCGTATTGATTACATGATGTTTTATGCAGTCATGAGGTTTCCATGCGCCCTCTCTGCACTTAAGCTGCCTCGTGTTTGTTCAAGTGAACAAAACCTGGTGACATCAGAGTCCCCAAAGTCTCTGCATTCTGTTTTCTTTTGTTGGAAACAGATCAATTACAGTAGCACCAAGACATCCTATACTGTGCTGTACTGAAAAAAAAAAAAAAAAAAGTAAAGAAAGAACAAATAAGTGGGGCAGAGTGGTGGTAAAGGAGTTAACATCCCTCCCCATGTCTCTCTAATCTAATATAGGGATTAATTAAAAATAAATAAAGAATAAAACACACACACACACACACACTCATAGCATAGGCATCAAATATGTTTTTATGTGACATGAAAACTGTCTTAGCCCACCACGTTATCATATAATATCAACTACTGCCAATTAATATCAAAGCAAAAAAGTAGCACAAAAAAAGAAAAAAAAAACAGTATTACGCTACCACACACACACACACACTCACACTCACACACACTCTCCACAATCTGCATCAGTATATTAATAGCTTGGTTATCTATTGATGGCATCAACTTTTTCAGAAGGCCTGATTAGAAGAGAAATGTTCAAGTTGTTTTAAATCGAATTGAGTAATTGAGTAAACTTCACTTTTTTCACCCTTGTTTAACTTTTATTGTCCTTATGTCCATCAGGTTTGACTGTTGGTTTAATAGGTGATGTACCGTGTTAACCAGAGGTAATTGGGAAGCGCAAAACATTTCACACTCGACCAGCCAGCTGAGCAAGTCAGTTGAGGCAGCCCACGTCATGTTGACACGGCCTTCATGACAAAATCCGTCAATAACGGATAATAACTTATTTAAGCTTTGTTCATACTTCTGGCATTAATTTAGATCCCTACGCTGTAGGCTCACGCAGACATCCAACAAATCCCAACTATTTGTTGCATCAACGTGAACCGCACGGTCTGCGAGTGGTGCAGCTCTGCTGCGGTGGTCGTACAAGCCACCAATGCAAACGGCTTCACCTCTGCAAACAGGTTCTCTGTCGCCTGCGTTTCAACATTTCCAAAACAAAGCATTTCCTCTCCAAAGCTCCAAAAATGCCACTATGGAGAAGAAGCAAGAGTTGGGCAGAGCAATGCATTCCCTCAATGCTGAACTCTGAACGCTCGATGCCTGCATCACGTCAACGGTGTAGCGATGACACATGCGCTCTAGCAGTCTATCATTTCTGAGCTGCCTGTTTAAAAGGATTTTTTTCTCTGTCTATCTCTCTGCTCTAGTGCTCTTCCAGCTGATAACGCAACCCTCCACCTCGCCATCACCACCTCACCTGTCCACTTTACCTCGGCTCTTTATTTCTCTGACCAGTGTCTGTAATCTATCTGCAGAGCAGCAGGGATAAAGCCCCCCCCCCCCAGAAATCACCAATGTCCAAGCTCCTTAGAAAACGTATAATTCACATTTCAATGTAATGTAATAAACATAATTTTCAATTCAACATCTCTCCTTGGTTGAAATATTATTACTGAGGAAACGGGATGTTAGGGGCAGTGTTAGGTCCAACTTTAGCCTACCTTAAAGCACTAGTGCACCACTTCTGTCTCCCTCTGCTGGCAGTGAAAACTAATTACACAGAATCAAACCAAAAAAAATGCTACAGCTGTTGCTTTTTTATGGTGGATTAATTATTCATAGTGACACATCACCCCGAGTAATAACTTTATTTCACTGTCAGAATTGTGGTTAGCAGACTTTGGTCTAGCATGAAATACAGAAAGATTTACCTGCTGTTGACAGGCTTGATCAGCATTTTTTAACTCATTTGGCAAGGACTTAAGTGAATCAGGATTTAATTTATGTAAATGGTCCACACTGTAACTTTAAAAGAGGGGAAAGTTGAGATTTCTATGTACTTTTTGTTATAATACTTGTGTGTCATTATATATTAATAGAACAACACACTATAATGAAATCATAAAGAAATTACCAAACTCTATAATAAATTAGGGGTACAGGAGCAAATTTACCTCCAACTAAATATTCTAAACTTCCGACCAGTGGGATTGATTGGCCCACATAGCCGTCTATCAACAGCCAAATCAGAATCAATCCACCTGATTGGTCAGCCAAGCCACCTATCAATAGGCTAAGCGGCTGCATATAATCAATGCCAAGTAGGCAAATTACTGTAATTAGTAAGGAGCATGGACCCAAAACAGCCACCAGCATAACCCAGTGGTTAAAGGTAAAATTAATAGGCACTGGTGAAAAAAAAAATCAGAATTACATATATAGATGCAGAGGAAGCTAGACGCGACTCAGCAGTGGGCTGCTGATGAGTGTCAGATCAGGGTTAAAGTTGTGTGGAGTGAACATAGCTTAAGGCGCAGCCCAAAAAAGCATGTTCCAGGCTTAAAGTGGTTTTGTGGAGCTATAAAAGCGTCACCTTTGAGTCTGCGGTGGATTTTTTTTTCCAATTCATAAATAAAGAACCAGAGAAGGTGACTTCCAAGCTGTGCAACACTTTATTGGCATCAATGAAGTGCGGACCGCCTGCAGGTAAAAATCTCTCATCTCCTCAAAATTACAGACTCATATAGACTTTCATATGCAAGTTAAAACATTGCCCTTTGCTTCCTCTTAATATGACCTAAACACATCCTCATATGTGAAAAAAATATGTTTATCACAGGAAATCACAGTCTTTCTCTTCAAGGGAAATGCCTTCAACCTCACTAGAGCATTGTTTGTGTGCTTGTCTGTGATCAGAGACACTGGTGATTTACACACAAAGCCCAACTTGAACATTTGTTATTTGTGTTTGGCAGAATCCTCATGTTTGTCTGATGCTGTATAATGTCACGAAATGCTGTAAAACACGTCATGAAATATACTTTCTTTTTTTCTATACTTTCTTATACTTCAAATTTTCAAATCATAAATTACTACAGAGACCAAAGAGGTCACTGGTGGTGAAAAGATAAAACTTTTTTGTGGATGACAGTCTCAGAATTAAATGTCCTGCAGGTTGTACATCAAAACTTAAGTAATTAACCAAGCAAACTGGATATCAATTGTGATCCTTGCTGATATTTTAAATTATGCTCAGAGTTGTCTTTACATAACAGAGAAAACCTTACGATCCCTTCTATAATTATTAAAGGACACCACAACAAAATTGGTTACCAGTGTTAAAAAAACGCTCTCTACCTCGTTAAAGAGTTAGAAGCTATGAACATGCAAATACACATCAGTTTCAATTCTCAATCAAGGCGTCATGTTTCCACATCACACTTGGTCATTGATTGTTGTTGTTTTGAAATTAGTTGTGATGGCACAAATCATTCTTGTAATGCTATACTAAATATACTAAATATTATATACTAAAGAACCCGGAAAAAAAACAAAGAAATAATAAATAAAAGGTGTTTGATGAGTGGAGCAGACACATGTACAATGTTGTTTGAAATTGACCCGTGATCATAGAGTGAAGCAGCTTAATGCTTCCTCTGATTAGAACCTTACCCCAATTAAGAAAATATAGTACAGGTGTTCTCATGACATTTCCACTAGTCAAGTATTTATTTAATCAAGAAAGGATTGAATGATTATTATCCAAATGTTCTCATTGACTGGCAGCCAGGAATACTGTGCAGTAGATTAGTTGAACAGTTGGTGTTTAGCTTAGCAGCACTTTGCTATAGACTGGATTCTTCTGTTCTCTTCTTATTGCTATAAATTTTCATAATCATCATCATCATGCAATTTTGAAGGGACAGGTGCATCCTTATCTCATTTGGCAGTAACGAGTCATACCAGGTACCCTGCCAATCTTACATGTCCCTACTGCTAATTAATGCCCAGTTTGAGGAAGACACTCTGCATTTGGCTTTTGCCAGCGTGTCAGTATCACTGAAAGAGGTGTGTGTGTGTGTGTGTGATTCCTGTATGATATCTGTACCTGTTTCACCCCCCTGGCTGGTCCTGGCCGTCACCTTCTTGCTCTTCCAACTTTCTCTGTTTCTATTGGCAGCTTTGACTTCACATGTAGCTGTCCTGTAAACCCGTGTTGGACCATGATCTGCCTATGTGTTCGTATCCTGTCAAACTGAATGGTGACAGATGTGGGAAGCATTGCTCTGGAAGAACCTGTAGCTAGTCTAGCCCTGGCAAAACATCCATTTCGAAAAGTCCAAGGTGTTATTTCAGTATTTCATTATTTAGGATTTTAAATTATTAAAATGTCTACATTATCACATTCCAATTTTACATTGTGTGAACATGGCAGGTTATAATTTCACTCTATAATTTTACTCTTTGTATAAACTGGAACTATTTAATTGCCAGACACAATTAATTCCTGGAGCCACAAAACTTCCTTTAAAGGCCTAAAATGTAACTTTTCCATGTTAAAAGGTCTAAAAAAAGACAAGACTTGTGTTGACTATGTTGTTGAGTTGTGTGATTTTATCATACAAAAATTTGGATCGCTTTCAAATCTAGAGAAGTTCCTAATTCAATAGAATCTATGGGCAGTACATGACAGCCTTTCACTGTTTTCCTGCATCAGTGTTGTAGTTGTCTGTCTAAGATGTCACTGAATAGACTTTTCCTCCAGATTTAAGCCAAAACACATTTGTTTACATTGTAGATGTTTTTAAAACAATGTTTAGCCATGATAATGTTTTTTTGTCATCAGATGATTATTGGTCTGTTTAGAGGAGACATCTGCAGATATTTTGGCCCCTGGTAAAAAAAAAAAAAATTACACATCTGGGGCCATCAGTTGTGTAATGCACCTTCAGTTAAGATTTGTGTTGATCAAAAGGTATTTGATTAAGAATTGCAAATGATTCAGCTCCTGAATAACGAACACTAAAGGGATCCTAAATGGCTACAGAGCAATAAGGACCACTTCTATGATCCCAGGCTAATTCCTAATATCATCACCATCCATATGTTATTGCTTTGACTGCAATAGTGGCACAAAATTACAAATTATGTATTAAGTTGTCATTAACTATTTTCATAATTGTTTAATTGATCTGAGCCATTTTTAAGAGGAAAGTGTCCCAAAATCTCTGGTTCCAGCTTCTCAAATGTGATAATTTAATCTTATTTCTATGATATTAAAACAATGATTGACATTTTACACCGTTTATGGATCAAACAACGAATCACTTTAGCATTTTAATAATCAATAGATTCATTAGTTGCAGCCCTTGTCATTTCCATTTGTGTATTTAAACAAGAAAAACATAATTTAAATGTTTTTTTTTTCAAAGATTGAATAGATAGATCATCTAGTTAATCACCTGCTGGCACTAGCTTCATCTTTAGCGTACAGTCACCAGAGTGCCATCGTCTTATCTAAGTTTGGACAAGTGTTTTTTTTCAAATGTGAACCTAGTCTTAGTCACAGTTGTGAAGTCTCAGCCTGTCACTATGTCACTGCAGCTTGTGAACTGCACAGCTGAAGAATGTTATTAAAAGATTGTGAAAAAACGAAAAGATCAGACCGTGTGCTCGGTGACATGACAGATGGAATCAAGCATTTTCTCTAGCTGTAGGGGAGCAGTATCTAACTGGGCGAAAGAGCACATATGTCGTTTGGGAGTGCATGTGTGTGATGTTAGTGCGTATGTGTACAGAAGCTTGTATTTATTAGCATGTGTGTGTGTGTGTGTGTGTATATGGGTCATTTTACAGCGTGTTATCTCTGAGAGTATGTTACCTCCTCCAGGCATCCTGATTTGAACATATGAAGCACATGTTTCCAGGGCCGTGACCTCCAACGCTGGGGGAAATCATTCAACTTTCAGTCTGCTCCTCCCGATCTGCAGTGAGGAAAATATCAAAAGGAGTCAGCTGACTGACAAAACAGCCTCAACTCCCTAGTTGGGCTTTGGATTCTCTGTGTATAAATCTTTGTATATAGTGTATTAGCTCTTTTTATGCCAATGGGGAAGTGAAGAGTTTGGATTAGGGTTAGCAGTCCCTCGAAAGGCCACTTGAGGCAGACTCCACAAGTAAGCAAATCCCCATAGACAAGGGAATCCTGGTCCTGGAAAGGCCGGGGCTGGTGTAGGATTTTGTTTCAACCAAGATCTTATTTAACACTACAACACCACCCACCCATCTTTTTTTTATTTTTTTTATTTTTTTTATTTTGGTCAATGTCTTGAGTGTCCAAAAAAGCACTATATATGTTCAATGTATTGTTATTACTACATTGGTAAATGGTCAAATGTCTGTTCTGTTAACAACACTTCTGGCCCAGTTTAGTAGAAGAGTTGGTAAACTTATTATATTAAAAATTATTATATTAAAAGTCACATACAAATATTCACACCTCTCTGACTAATGAGGGGCTGGAGTGAGAGGGTGAAAAAGCCAAAAAAAAAAGGAAAAACAGGTTCCGGAAACATTTTCACGCTAGCTCCTAGCAACTTCTAATTAAGCAACGCAATGCTCAGCTGGCTGTACGATCATGAGTAGAGAAAACTTGTGTTACACGCACACTATGTGTGCAATTTAATACACATAAATGGAAGAGAGGCATGCACTACACCATCAGGACCAAGCATATAATCAGAGGTCTGGCGGAGAGCAGGCACCTTGATATGACAGCGCATTCCTTTCCATCTCAGGAGACCTTGAAAAGCACCTAGGAAAATCACCATCCATTCAAAAGTGGTGCTGCAACATCCAGGCTGGAAGCAGATGCTAATAAAATAAATAAATAAATAAAATTATTAAAAAAAAAAAAAGTATCAGTAATAAGAAGAGACAAAGCACTCAAGGACATAAACAACTCACTAACATGACCCAGGAGGCTTTCTGAGCAGCGTGTAGCATTATGCAGGGATTGGCCGAGATCAATCCCTTTGGTCTGATGCGATTATGCAAATATCATACACAGGAATGTTATTGCATATTAAATCTTCATAAAGCGTTGCATTGAAAACGTATTAACTCATTGACTTGTTTATTTGGGTTATTATTTCATAAAATAACTTTTTTTTAAATGAACGGCCACAAAGGGCAGCTTGCACCTTGCTATGCCATCATAACAACGATTATTCAAAATAAAGATATTGGAAAGCTTACATAGATCTTGCTTACACAAGGGCTCCGAATAGCCCAAATTTTAGTGTGGTTTGCGGTAATTTGATTAATTGTGACTAGGGATGTGGGAATGTAAGGAATTAAAGCATGAATGCGTGCAGCTGGCAATATTTAATGTTTATCTTTTAGTCAACAAATTCCATTAAAAGACCAGCCACCAATGAATTAATGCTAAGTATGGCTGCAACTAATATTCTATCAATTTTTGGAACAATAAATTAGTTGTTTGCTTCATCAAACAACAAAAAAAGACATTTTTTGTCCAGACCAACAGTCCATGACCCAAAGTTTAATTGTTTATCAGTTTACTATCACAGAAGACTGAAGAGACCAGAAAATTATCAGATTGAGCAGCTGGAACCAGAAAAAGTCGACATTTTCCTCTTGATAGAAATGACTCAAATCCATTCTGTTTCAATTAATGTAATAGTTGGTAATTAATCCATTGATTGACTTATCCTGACTTTATTCACTATTTGGTTTCTATGTGCTTAGAGCGTTCTTAGGTTTTGAGTCACCTGGATTCACAAGATGACAAGATTACATCTTGTGTGATACTGTAGTCATGTGATTATGTTTCAACAGAGTAGATGGTGATAGACAGATGGCTCATCCAATCATAGTTTTTCAGGGTAACATTTATTGAAAGAAAATTTGTAGATGCTTTGGGAAATTACTGAGCCTTTTTTTAAGTGAAGCTGAAGGAAAAGCCTAACCAGCAAAGATGAATGGAGGCAGGCTTATTCAACGAATTAAAATAAAATTTAAAAAAAAGACCACAGAGGACACGAACATCCTTCTTTCAATGGACAAAGCATGAGGCCATTAAAGAGGCCCTTCAGCCCACTGAATAATCAGTCCAGGCGGAGCTGTATTTAATCAGGTGAGACTTAGTCTCGCAGTTATAAATAGGTGAAGGCAAAATGTTATCTCCATCTATAAACATCTGTGGTACATTTCCATTTTTCTGAGTAAAATCCTTTATCAAACTAATTCTAAATCAACTTAATATTTAAGCATATATAATATAATTATATATTGTTATATACATTATAAATACATCAGGAAGAGTATAAATATTGAACTAGTAGTAAAGAACAGAGAAAGCAAGCAGTTAAATAGAGAGATAAAGCGGAATTGCATTGAAAAAAAAAGTAAGTGGTCCCACTGCTTTAATCACTATTATTTTGTTCAATTATTAATTGAGGTTAAAGACACACCCAATGAGACACAAGAAACCAGCAAAAAAATCAACAGGAAATCAAAGAGGATAAAAAGGAATAACTGAAGTATGCAGCAATGCAGGCAAACAGAAATGTGCAGCAGGAACCGAAATTTAACATTTTTTTTCATTAATTTTGTCCAGTAAGACTTGAATAAGCTATCATTTTGTTTCAGCATGATTCCTTTATTTTGTAGCATTGAGATTTTTCTAAGAGAGTATTTTTTGGCATAATAAAGTATTCTGTGTAACTTTGATATTACAATCTAAATAGAAAAACATGATTTTCTAAAGGGAAAAGTGTATTTAGTTTTGCCATAATAAAACCAAAGTAAGCCATCAAAGTTTTTTTTTTTTTTTTTTTTTTTTCTTATATATTGTAAATATTACACTTGCTTTCTATTTCATTGTTTCATTATGTGTTAGGAGCCACATTTCTAATTCTTTGAAACATTTAAGGCACAAAGGCCAATGTATTCATGATGTGTTATAATGAATGCATGTAAATAATCAGTTTTGTCTGAAAAAAGAAAAAAAAAAACCTCTGCACTACCAAACAACAATCATGGTTTGATGGAATGATATGGAAAAAAAGACACTTTGGGCTTTAGAAGTTTAGCTTTGTAATATTTTCAAAGCCGCTGTCACTCGCTGCACATGCAACACAAACACCAGAGAATAGTGGCTTGGGACCAATTTTCTGGCCATTTTCTTCTTCCCAAACTTTGACTAACAACACAGTGAATATCTTCTGCTTTCATCTCGCTTGATGTTATCATATTGATGGAATTATTAACCTTTACAGTCACCTACGAAACACCACGTTCTGTCCATTGTTGGGGAAGGCGGTGGCGGCGGCGGTGGTGGCCGCCATCCTCGCTGTTGTATCTACAGTGTGTAGCGGCCTGCCCTTGTTCAGTCCATGAGAGCTGATACGCGCCATCACAATCTTTCACACACACACACATGCACACACACACACTGTGGTACAATCGCATTATTCACCGTATGCTCCATAAGCGGACACATATTCACATTGCTTTCATCCATTTTCTTCCTGTGAAGAAACATGGCTGAGGGGAGAGATGCGAGTGTAGATGATTTCTCCGGCTTGGAAGCCACGCCCCCCCCCGGTCAGTTAGCACCCCGGCCGCCAGTAGCTTTGGACCGGAGCCAGATCAGAGCCCCTGCTCGGCAAGACCTGAATGCATCCAGGCGCTGGGGAGCAATGTATCGCTTGAAAATAAGCCTCACACAAGAGTCTGGCTTTTTTTCCCTTTTTTTCTTAAATAGAAGTGCGGTTAAACACACAAGGGGAATGTGGCTGCATTTTAATTTAAGGTTTGGACAAATTTATCATATATTAGGTAGGGACAAAAGCTAATTTATGAATATCTACTGAGAAGAGACGGAATCCTCACAAGGAGAGAGGGCTGCCTCCCCCACCTCCCGAGTCCTTTAGATAAAAGCAGCTAAAAAGGTCACACTCAAATTGGGGGTTTAATGTCCCTGACAGTGTTATCCGGCGCGAGCTGTACAAATCCAAATGACACGGAGGCTGCATCGAGAGATTAGATAGCAGCCGGAGTTCATGCAAAAACAAACAATTTAGGCAAAACAAGCATTGGGAAAAAAAAAAAAAAAACATGGCGCTTACACGGGTACACAAGAGGATGATGGGCCACTATGGCGCGAAAACAGCGGTTTCTCTGTATAAAGTTCACACGCATGTTTAGAATCCCTGGGGGAACAAATGTCAAGTTTTGACCGGTGGCACATGTCAGAGATGACAAGAACGACTCCAGAGAGCTACACGCGTGTCCAGGTAGGCTGGAAGCTGCAAGCTTTTCAGTGTCTTCCTGCCTAAAACGCTGCACTGAAACGGCTGGTGGGCAGATAGTCTGTGGCCTTATTAAATATTTAATTGCACATTTAGAGTCTTTTGGCCACGTGCTGAATTAGTCATGTCTAATAACAGTGTGCAATACAGATGACTGCAGTCTCTGGAGCACTAGAGCAGGCCCGCTTGTCCACATCACATCATAAAGAGAGAGAGAAGCACAAAGTGGCCTTTTTTTTCTCCCGTAATCACAAACGGTCGAACATAAAGGTGTGAAGTGTCATTGCTGCCTCATTTAAAGGAAATATGAAAAAAAAGACGCAGTCACAAAAGAAAATCAATATCAATTTTGATATATGTGTATGTCCATCAGAGAGACACCTCTAGGATGTGGTCGCCTATTGTAGCCTCGCACAAAAGCAGGAGGGGAACGCGGGAGGTTCTCTGAATGAAACAAACAACGAATCCAATGCTGTCTCAGCTACATAATGTTGCCTCTCTAACAAGAACACAGATATACTTACTATCTATCTGAGTGTGCATTTCAGCCAAAGCACAGTTTTCATGTGATTCCAACATTTAGCGTCCATGCAGGACATCGGACACACTTTATGTAGTGAAGTAATATTTGGAAGTGGATTTTCTTCATGTGTGCTGTAGCAATTAGTCAATTAATCGATTAGTCGCCAACTATTATATCAATAGGCAACTATTTTGATAATCAGTTAATCAAATTGAGTCATTTTTAAGAATAAAATGTCCCAATTGTGTGGTTCCAGCGTCTCTATCAAATTGTGAACTGTTGGTCTGGACAAAAAAAATAATTTCTTTAGTTTTGGATATTTTACACCGTTTTATGAACCAAACCCAATGAAATGGGTTAGGCCTAGGGTTAGGGTAGTTAGGACAGTAGGTGGCGATAGCACTCCTAACAGAGGGCCTATGAAATCACAAGGCTAGAGAGCTCCTCAAGTCTCCATGGATACAACTTACTATTTACTGATGCACGCATCAACAAAACACTGCAGTACGTTTCCCATTTCACATAAATTATGTCCAAAGATGAGAGTTGATCAGACAGTCGCAGGAGATTGACTTGGAAGAGGTATCTCTGAAAAGCATTTTAAAAATAAGATCAAGTGGGAGGAGAAGACAATATTTATTCTGGATGATGTAGTGCAATAAAGTACTAGTCTTGAAGATGGCATCAGAGAAGAAGAAGAAGAAGAAGAAGAAGACAAAGAAACCAAGAGACCATAACATTGTACAATTTAAGGTGGTATCATGTTGTTTATGGGTTAGTGATATGTGACGTAACTGAGTAGAAGACTGCTGCCAATGAATGATCGAATATTCGTTCTCTGCGATAGAGTGGCGATGGTGAGCAATAGATTTGCAGTGAAGATGGAAGCTTGCTTCATGATGTCTGCGTTCTAGAGTATTTACTGAAGGAGGAAAGGCAGCCAGCAGCTGACAAATCTTAGCTCTACATGATCGCTGTTACCCTGACACGTTTCCTTTTTTGCACTACTTTGCTGTGTGTATCCACCAATTTATTTTAATGCGCTTTGAAGTACTGCATTAGAAGAGTTTGAGATAAATAGAAAATTTGGAAAAAAAAAAATCCTCAATTTTGCAAAAAAAAAAAAAGATTTAATGCACTAAATGAGAAATGGAAATACCGATACCATTTTTTAAGGTGGTTTATTTTTTTTATATCAGCATTTATAGTATCAACACATACTATACTAAGTTTTGATACTGCTAACATATATTAAATGTTTTTGTTTTAAAGTACAACAATTCAACTTAGTATAGTTATACAGAGTTCTCTGAAGTGAGCCCTAGAGAGCACAGGTTGAGTTTTTTTTTTTTGGTCTGTCTCATAAATATTCACGAGCCTCTCTGATTGGCTAATTTTTGCATGTATTAAAAAAAGGGGTATGACAGTGGGGTGCGGGTGCACCATGCTGGGAACCTTTTTTTTTTTCTTTTTCGTTTTAAGTTATGATTTATTCATTTATCTATTTGAAGTGCTGGAAACCTCTACAGGTTAAGGAAGCTACAACGTGATATCAAAAATTCAAGGAAACACAAACTCAACTGTGAAACAGCAAAGTTTCTGAATTCCGGCTGTGTGCATTTCAACATTTTTCTAAGTCTTTGATACAGGACACCATTTATTATATAACCCCCAGACCTTACTAAGTTTAAAAATAAAAGGTGGAGTGGCTATTTGCATGCCATGTGACCTATAAGCAGATTATCAGCTATCTGCTTTGTCTGTTGGTATCTTTTTATTCACATAAAAAAAGCTTTTTTTTTGCCTTTGTCTCTGAATAGCAGGAAATATGCTCAACACTTCACATGAAATAATTATTACAATTTGCTCTTTTAAATTCTGAAGATCTCTCCTATTTTTCTCTGATAGACGATGATGTCTTTTGTCTCCAAACTCTCAACCTCCACTTCTTTTTCTTCACCCCTGTTGATTACAGCTGAGCATAATGTGGCCTTTAACGCCACCTTCTAACCAAACAAAGCCTTGCGTGATTGCAAGATGTTGATTCCTCCCAAACCAGTTGATCGAAAAGCTAATTCCTTTGCCAAATTCCAAAGGTTTGCTCAAAATCATCTTGACAAGAAAATAAAAAACACAAGAGTTAAAATTCCCTAACCTCACAAAGGCTGAGCGATATTAAAAATAAGCCCATTAATTACAAATGTGTTCATATTGGTTGAAATCGACAATTTTTGATGATTTACTTTTCAAATATGTAAGGACATTAAATTCCTAATGACCTACTTTTATTACAAAAATGTTGAGGCGGCCAGAAGAAAAAAAACGTTAAACATAACCACCTTATATTGAACTTAATTTGGCGTTTGTCTGTTAAATGACTGGCTGTGGGAATATAATGCATTTTTACCTTACACAAAAAAGTGAAAGAATGAAACTATCAATATTATATTGAACAGTGTTATTATTGTATTAATGATGTGGTTATTGGTGATATACTGTATATTGATATTGCTTTATGGGCCAGGCCTAATGTTAACAATGCCCCATCTGTAGTTGATTCTCCTAATGCCCATAGTATTTTCTAACCTTAAATGTGTCATAGTTAATATGCATAATAGGCTTTCTGCAAAAAAAATGTTAGTTACAACATGGGCGTGTAACTGTTCTATACGAAGTGTTACATTAAATGTGATGAATAGTAGCAACTAAAGCCACCAATATGTTAGTCGGTGGGTTTTGAGAAACGTTACAGTACTATTCCTGCGGTTATGCAGATTTGTTTTTTTTTTTTGGGAGGGAATTTTATGAATGGGCCACCTCACCTATAAACGCTGCAGAAAATCCTGCATGGATATTACATGGATACATTATTCTTACAACGATGAGCATTCCGAGGTGCTGTCACTGAATAAAATTCATCTTTTTCTCAGCATCAATATCAATTTTGTCTCCGGCTGCTTCTAAGACGATGCTTAGATTTGGGATTTAAAGACAGTTTAGGGGTGAATCAGAGAAGTTTCTTATACAACTAGTGACTATTTGTAAAGGCTAGTGAAGCAAGACAAGAGGGGAAGGTGACCGGACTACTAAGAGGGGTCGGAATGGAATTCAGATAAAAGCTGCCTATCAAGTCAGTGGAGCCAGCCCCTGTAGATACAGTATAGATATAAAGCCGGGTCAATCTGCCGGGTATCTGCTCTTTGCTCAGTTGAGAAAACTCAAAGACAGCTTAAAGGTAGGTCAGAGTGAGGGAACGTCTTTCATATGGCTCAGTAGATTTATGACAGTGCAGCCTGAATACTAGGGGCCTCTACAGCTTTGGCACATTTAATTACATGTATTGATTATGGTGTATCGTCTAATCAATTGGTATTAATTAAGCTGTGCACAATCTATCAGGAGTGAACCCACTACTTTTGAGGCCCTGCATGAATTTGATCTTATGGGTTAAAAAAAGAACCCAAAAAAACACACACACACCACGTAAAAACACTTGAAACCCATTCAAGCCACAAACGTGAAGTGAATCCAGTGAAGTAAGAGACCATGTTTAACCACAGACTTAAAAGCATTACCGTGCCCCCACAATGAGGTCATAAAAATCATGTCATAACATGAAGCATGTTGGCAATTATGCCAGTGTGCCCACAAATTACGGCTTTGTTTTCCCTGAAATAGAAAAGAGAAATAGGAAGACTGGCAGGATATGCATCACTACTACTTCAAATTTTAATATATATATATATATATATATATATATATATATATATATATATATATATATATGTATGTTTTTTAATGCTCTTTCATTAGCTCAGCTGCTAACAGAGCTGCTTTCCCCTCATTCACATCCTGGAGCTCTTGGTCTCTAGCTGAGCATAATTCCAACACAAAGGGGCTCGGAAAATGCACTCTCAGCCTCCTGCAAATGCAATTCAAGATGAGGCTGCGTAAGACTTTGATTGTGCCAGGAATTTGATTGCTTCATGGGCGCAGGGCGAGGGGAGAAGGGCTTGTTGGCAAGAATTCGCAGGTTACGGCGTGGTACATTCCGCAGCTGGAAGAGAAAATTACCATAAAATATGTTTTCAAACATGATCAGACAATTTTAAAGAAAAGGGTTCGGAGGCGTCAACACTTCAGTAATCCGGTTCAAACCCGACATGAAATATTCAGAAGTGTTTAACAGCCTGCTCATACATACAACTGACAGCGCTGTCTACAGTACTGTGAGTGGTCTTGAGATTTGTGTGTGTGTGTGTTTGTGTGTGTGTGTGATTGTGCATGCAGGTGTGTGTGTGTCCTCCTGTGTGCTTGTACATGCCGGTTTGATATGATGGAAGTAGAGACGATGACATTGAAGGAGGGAAGTAGAGGAAAGTCGTATTTGTTTGTGCTCTTCCCTCTAAAAGCCTTTCGATCTCTCTTGGTTTCACATAAGGAGGGTTTCTCGGCTGTGTGGCTGTGCCCGCTGGTGAGGCTAATTCTGAGTGTGTGTGTGTGTGTGTGTGTGTGTGAGTGAGAATAAACAGAGATCTGCTCAAAGAGAGCGAGTGAGCGGACAGATACATAAACGACTACGGCGACTGTTTACCCATGATAATTCCAGGTCAGGGGGCTGCAGTGACCACTAACTAACTCATGTCTGAGATGCAACTCATTCTTGTCCAGGAGCATCAAATATCACTGTTATGCCTCTCTGCGTCTGTGGAAGAAATGCACACACACACACACACACACACACGCACACACACACACATAAGATGTGGTTAGTTTTAGGGATGAAAATCAATAAGTTACAAAAAAGGCATAAATATCTACACTATTTTACATTAATATACAAGATATGAAAAAGTATAAATAAAATATGATGCCTCATTTATTCAATATTCATCCAGCCTATTGTTGCATTTTAATTCAAAACATTTTGTCACTTAACAATACGTATTTTTATTTATTTATTTTTTTTAACAGCAGGTGCAGCTATCTCCTGCCTTCCAAACCATATACAAATGAAAACTGTAAATATCGTATCCCCTAAACACTGAGATATGCCCACGCTACAAAAATGAAATCTTCAAAACTAAAAATGTGTTGTATTTGGTGTCAGTCCAACATTGACTAGAGTTATTGTATTCCATTGCCAGATAAATTATCTTATTATCATCAATATTTTATCCCTTGAGTCCTGACAGAAGCTCGCTGACTTCACATTTCTGTGAAGAAACAGGAACTGGTCCGTTTTTTGTCACATTTTGTTCAGTCATCCGGTGGGCCAGAATCGAACATGTTAGTGGGCCAGTTCTGGCCCCCGGGCCGCATGTTTGACATCTCTCGGTTAAAATGTCAAACACATGGTTTACTGCTCTCCTGCTGTTTGTGCAGCTTTTCATGTTTTTGGAGCAACACCCACCAAACCTGCCACCTCCAAACACAGATTTGCCACCTTATACTGCTTATATAGACATCATTACATCGATAATTAGGGTAATCGATTAATTAATTTTAGTCATTTTTAAGAAGAAGATGTCCAAATGTTCTGGTTCTAGCTTCTCAGGTCTCCTTATTTTCTATTCCATTTTTGTCACACTTTGTACAGTCACCAGGTGGGCCAGATTGGACCCGTTACTGGGCCAATTCTGGCCTCTGAGCATGTTTAACATTTGTGGGTTAAAATGTGAAACATATGATCTGGAACACTGGTCTCCTTTTGTTTGTGCAGAATTGCATTTTGCAGCAAAGCTGTTCAACCTTCCACCAGAACTGCCGCCTCCAAACACACAGATTTGATTTCTTAACATTTTATTTTCTTTCCCACATTTTGGGAATTTCATAGAAGACTGTCAAGCATGTTCAATAATAAAACTAAGCGGGCACCCAATGTATTGAAGAGTGATGCCTAAAAATTCAAATTTTGACATGATGGGAATTAATGTCTGTGAATTAAAACACCTTTGCTGTGTCTCAACCTAATATACTGTATGCTTCAGATTTTCATCATGGTTTTTTAATTGTCTTAGGACTTTAGTCCACTGGACATACCTTCCTTGCTTCATCTTCCAACATTATTGCTGCTTGTGCTACTACGTAACATCCGCTGTCCTCTGTTATGTAGTTATATAGGTTCTGCTACATCACTAAGATGGCAGTGGTTGAAGGGTGCAAAGTGTTTAATGATACCAGAGCAATAGGTGACTTGGGTCACAGCATTGGACTGGGAGCCAATATTGAGCGTGTCACCAAAATAGCTAATACAAAAAAAGAAGCTCCTGAGCTGCTTTGACTCTCCCTTCGCTTATAAGTCATTGTTTGGGCAGTGGTGCGTCTGTGTGTGTGCGTGTGTGTGTTTGATAGAGACAGAGGGTTTCATTAGGCATTCATAAAAAATATGATTGAAAGTAACCTCAGTGTGATCGTTCCAGTGAATGAAAAACAAACCCTGAAGCCTAAAGTCTCTGCAGCACTATA
Organism: Eupleurogrammus muticus; assembly: GCA_036785175.1. Classification (NCBI taxonomy): domain Eukaryota; kingdom Metazoa; phylum Chordata; class Actinopteri; order Scombriformes; family Trichiuridae; genus Eupleurogrammus; species Eupleurogrammus muticus. Next base: position 16,059,902 of record JAYKQN010000018.1, on the reverse strand, counting down.
TTAGTTATTGCCTAATTATTATTTCTTGATTGTAGTTGATTAATTTAAACTATGATAAATAGATCGGGGGAAAAACACATCTGAAACCCTCATCTCTCAAAACCAGTCCAGCAAATGCAATGGTGTAAGTAATGGGAATAACGGCGTTAAAGTAAATGCAGCGTTACCTTTTGTCAGTAAAGGGTAACCTGACCAATAGCTTTTTCTAGCGTTACAGTGTCGGTGCTGGCCCACCACCTGTGTCAAACACCTGGAAACAGGTCAGAGGAGCGGAAAGCTGCGAATTACTTACCGGAGGAAAAGGTAGAGTTACGTTACGAAGCTTTAGCCGGTTTAGCTGCTTTTTTCTTCACGCTAACAATGGCCACTGTGGCCATAACCAACGCGTAAAATATCAAACTACGTAGGAAATTTGTTCACGAGTACTGCGTCTATACCACAAACCTCCAGGAAACCCCAATATAGGTTTGTCCTTAAAATAATAATAATAACAAAAATAATAGTTACGCAATAGTACCTTTTCTTGGTGAACACTTACTTCTGGAGAAGTAACTAGTGACTAAAGCTAATTATTTTTCCAAAGTAACGCGTGTTTTCAGTCGCTTTGCCTACAACAATGATTAAAATCCAGCTGCTGCTGCGCACTAGCTAAATTAATGCTAATGCTAATGCTACTAGCTTCATCGTGATGTTTTTTTTAATGTGCGTCAACAGTTTAGAACTTCTGTATGTGTACGTAGGAATGCCCATAGAGCTAGAAAGACAGAGTTTAGATTTAACTATTTAACTTTTTGTTTGTTTCTTTTGTCACTGGCCGTATTTCTAAGTGAAGAAACATAAAGGTATGTTGAGAAACCAAAGTGACGCACGCACGTCTAGTGGCTCAGAAGATGAAACCCCACAATGACTAAGAAAGGATAACTGCTGTATGAGTTTATGTAAAAATCTTGCATACTCATTTGAGGTTTTACATGATATAGTTTCAAATTAGGACAATTAGGACATCGTGCTCAACGCTGTAATATATAATAATAATAATAATAATGTTCGCTTGCATATTCATGCGTGTAATGTCCTGGGGAGAGGAACGGCTCATGTATCAGGGCTGCTGCGGCGGAGCTCTCCGTGGTGCTGATCCTGCTGCTGACCTACTCTGCTGCACAGAAGCAGAGAGTTCCAGCAAATTACCATCACCTGTTGCTCAGAATGTGTAATCCCTCATGTGTGTTTTTTTTCTCCTGGTTGCTGTATCTTGAGGAAAGGCTGGACTATTTGGCCTAAATTTAAATCCTGTATCTAATGTAATATTTTTGATTTAAACCTTGATTTGGTTCAGTTATTTCTGTAAAGAGACCTTTGTAAACAAATGAGTTGTTCTAGAATAAAAATATATATTAGAGCTACAATAATTAATCCGTTTATTGCAGAGTTGCTGAATATTACATAAATTACTTTTGTAATAGTATTTTGATTATTGATTAAACAATTTCAGTCCTCTTTAGTGCATATTTCAAATTGCAGTAGGGACCCTCAAGTGTATTTTTATGAAGTAGTAGAATAAAATGACATGGAAGGTATAGAAACCCAATCTACACTATTGCTGCATCCTTCCACTGATAGGATCCTTCCAATCATGCCAGTCTGTCACTGCTGGAGTGGAAAGTGTCTCGGTGGATTCACGCCATTTGAGCTTGATGAGCCAATCATGGACCAGCGTGATCCTGCCGGTGAGTGGACAAATCCATCCTACAAATACCATTTTAATTTGAAGTCATTCCAAATATCTCCAATCCCATCATTCTTGCTCCGATGCTTTGTGTATTTGAAAATACTTTATTACTTTGTAAAGAGATTTTCTTACTCCTTGCCCTGAATTTTCCACTCACACCATATGGCAGCATATCATGTAAAGCTGATAACCAACTCTTATGAGAGACAGTAATTTCACTCCTGTTTAAGGTGAGATTCAAATCACAGGACATTTTTTACATTCCATCTATTACAATATAGTGTAATGGCTTTATCCTGTGACCAATATTACAAAAAAAAGTTCTATAAACCTATGCTGGACATCAGCAGTAAAACTATCAAGAGGTTAGTTTATTAGAAGTTGATAAAAGGAGGTAGTGTGTTTGACTGAGATCAAGGCTAGATTAACCATAGCTGCCTGTATATATATATATATATATATATATATATAAATTCCCTTCTCACCCTTCCACGGGTGGTCTCATCCACTTTCCAAGCTCGGGTCTTCTACCAGAGGCCAGGGAGCTTGAGGGTTCTCCGCAGTATCCTTGCTGTTCCAAGGACTGCACTTTTCTGAACTGAGATGTCTGATGTTTTTCCAGGGATCTGTTGTAGCCACTCCTCCAGTTTGGGGGTCACTGCCCCGAGTGCTACGATCACCACGGGCACCACTGTCGCCTTCACCTTCCAAGCCTTCTCCAGCTCTTCTCTGAGCCCTCCATATATATATATATATATATATATATATATATATATATATATATATATGTATGTGTGTATACATGTGTATATATGCATAGAATCAGTTGATGAAATTAATGAAAACAGCTTTAATTTGGTACAGGAAAATGTCTAGTAGACAGGAAGCAGCAATGGGAGGTGATATTGAGTTTGTAAAGTCAGATGAGTTATTTCTGTTTTTCAGGCCTTGGGACGTTATTTCCATCTGTTTGTTTTTTATTTTTTTTATTTATTTTTCAACAGACATTGTTGTCCGACTGGCAGGTAGAACACCTCAAGGCTCAGGCCGCCATGAAACTCTCTCGGTTGAGTCAGCGATGCAAAAGATGAAGAACAGCGCAAGAAAATATATGAGTCAGGAGTCTCCCAAGGTGTGTTTTTTGCAAAAAACATCTGTTCAACTTCAAATAATATTATGTGCAGTCCCTTGGACAAATTGGAGCCATAATTGGAGTTATTTTTATGGTGTGTTTTTCTCTGGTTAGGCCAAATAATAAAGATGGAATTCAAAGTGATCTACTTTGCAAAAATGCTGAAAATAAAAAAAAAAAATGTCATCTGAGAAAAGAAGGTGAAATATTTTCAGCTAATGGTGTCATTAAAATATCAAGTAGTGTGTTTCTCTGTTGAGGATTTAATATTGAAATATCAGTAAAATAATTCTTTAAAATGGAAAATTTTCCATGGGGAATCAATAGCATTTCTCACTTTACAGCTCTATTGTATTGAATATTGAAGATTGAATATTCTCAAATAAAATCACTTTTAATAAATTACCAATAAACAATTGTAACACATTGAAACTTTGGGCTTTTGTTTCCAGTTTCATTAAACACCATCTTTCATATTCACTTTAGACTACATGACTTTATGTATTTAAAGGTCCCATGTCATGCAAATACACATACACTCACATATATGTGTATTTGCCTCTTCCGTGGGTACACATACACTCACATATATGTGTATTTGCCTCTTCCGTGGGTACTTTTTGACATCATGGAGGAGCTCCCTCTGCCTGTAGAGGGTCCCAGCAAGACCCACATTTATTAAGGCTTCCAAGTGCCAAACAGCCAATCAGAGATTGTGAATATTTATGAGACAGACTAATAATGACTTTAAGAGAACTCGGTAAAACTACACTGAGTTAAAGAGTAATACTTTTAACAGCAATTACAATTTGTTATGCAAACATAATAAAAAGTGATTCTCTGTTATCAGTGGGCATTTCAGTGGAACCTCAGTACAAACTTTGCTGACTTTGCTAAAAACATGTGAACCAGCAAACTTTAAAGCAAGATACCCATAATCTGTGACATTTCAGAAAATGCACAGAAAAACTCGCCATAAAATTACATAAATTTAAATAAACTTGTTGTGATAACGTAAGACCTTCATTCTAATGAAATTAAACCATAAGGCATGAGAAACCACCAGGTGTCCCAGGGGTCCTATGTTTAGTGTATGACCATTATTTTTGATAATCTAATATGTTCGTATTTGTTTGGGTAGAGTACTTAAAACATGTATATATGGATTTACTATAGAAACATTTATATGGACTTTAACTCACTTACTTTACTGTCAAAATGTCTTAAATCTTTATGTTGTCCTTGTCCTATCTTGTAGTGACTTTGTATGAAAATCTAGATTTAATAATCTTTAAAATTCCAGTATAATCTAATATGTACATTCTTAAATTAAAAAAAAAAAATCATATTAAATTTACTTACATACAGCAACCGTGGGAGAAGTTACTATGGGATTGAAGACATATGGGATATATATATATATATATATATATATATATATATATATATATATATATATATATATATATATATATATATATATATATATATTACTTATCAAACTTATCAAACACTTAAGCTTTTGTGAAGTAAATTAAACAATTCATGTTTCTTCTCACCCTAATTGATGTCAATTTAGTGTAGTTGAAATATCTAGTTTAGGAAAAAAAGTAAATTATTCTGAAGAATATCAGAACATGCCATATGTAACTTGTGTGTGAAATTGAGGAGTTTAATCTCCTCTCCTGATGATACTGAGGAAGTGACCTCACAGCTCGGCCCTGTGTGGGTTCATGCAGCCGTGCACTTCGCTGCATCATCACATGCATCATCTTGTTAGTGGGTTGTAAGTGTGAGAAGTAGGAGAAACTGGCTAATATTGTCTCCCCTACATTGTGACGCTGTTCTTTCTTAATATGTCCTCTTCGTGTGGAAAATGTAGGCGGTGCCACAGACCTGACATAACATCCAATTGAAGCTGTTTGACTCCAGAAGAGGGGGCTGATGGGTGAGTTTCTCTAGTAAGAGGAGAGGAGAGGAACCCCTTCAGCTTTGAACGCAGTAAAGGCAGAATCCGGCAGGAAATTGGGCGATTTTGCCTTCAAAATAAAAGCGTTCCCAAGGGAGGAATCCTTTATTTACTGTCTGTTAAAATAGTAAGTTGTCATTAGCTCCATGATGTGCAACAGAGAGAAATTCTTGACCAAATTAAGTCACACATTACAACATGTCATAAAATGCAAATATTTAGAAAGAACAGCTGTGACATTTTGAACATTTATCTACCATAGCTTATAAAATGGGCCGATGCCTAATATGAGTTTCATACAAGTGCACATTTATGAATTCATTTATCATTTAGGTCCAATGTGAGAATGAAAATAAAAAGAAATAAATATCACAGCAGCTATGTTGATCTAATTTCATTTATTGTAGCGTGGGGCTCAGATGTGTTTTTGACTAATCTCAGTTTTAGGTTAACATCTGGGTTTTTGGTTTATCCTCCTTTTTTCATAGTATCTGTTAGTGTGTCTTTTCATTGTCTCCTTCTTATTATTATGTATTTGTGTTGTTTGTTAAGTTCTTTTCTTTTCTCGTGTCTGGGTGCTGAAGCATCAGCTGATGTGGATCCTTATAATAAATACATTTTAATAAAAAGATGCATAGACTAACACAATAGCTCCCTTTAATTTTAGATATGTTGTTGAATGCATTACTTATCCTCCCATATGCAATCTACACTTGTTTCAACATTTACAATATTAACCTTGTTTTGCAAATATAAGAAATGTAAATGTGGAAAAAAGTGAAAAAAATGGAAATTCTCTCCCATTTAATAGTATTCTCCCAGTATAGTATAGTATTTTTTGATAAATGGGATCTTAGATGCATGATTCCCCTTCCTTGCTGTAATCAAGAAATCCCCCCTCCCTCCAATTATTTTGAAGGATTCGGCTGGAAGTCATTTCGGTGTAATTCGACTCTCTTGACAGTAGCGCGAGCCCCGGGCTTCCAAATATCCGGCTGTTGCTCCGCGCGGACACACAGACAGACGCGGACGCTCCGGAGCCCCGAGCTGGGGACGCGATGCGCGCCAGACTCTCTGTGATCCGCCGCATCCGCTGAAAGCCTCGCTTCACCTGGATCACGGGGACGATGGCAGATTCGGAGAGAAACTTTTTCAGACAAATCGCGTAATTTCTGGAATAACATTTTTTCTTCTTCTTTGAAACAATAAAAAAAGAAGGATTTGTTTTTTTCTTCTTCCTTTCACACATTAAAGAGGAGCGCAGGACGTCTTGATTATTGGAGCAATGTGAGCGAACACAATCGGGATTTCTGTTTTTACGCACTGGGAACGCAGTCGGAACTAACGGACATTCAGAAGTTCCCCCTTTCATCTTTCTGTTAATATCATCATATTTATTTATTTGTTTTTTGTTTTGCTCAGCAGTTTATTATAATGCGTTTTCTGGACTTATCCTAGGACTTATCCTTCCTCTGGCTTTTTTGGAATTGGTGAATGCCCCGTGACGCTTTGGACACGAACAGCATGCATCAAAGGGACTAGTAACTTACTCAAGGTAAATTCTCATGTCATAATTTCTTTTTGTCTTTTTGTTTTTACCTTTTGACTGCCCAAGTTCACTGTGCCTCTATTGCGTTCTGGTTTGGTGAGAGACGCGTGCCGCTTATGTGGATGTGTTTGGGCGGTTTGGGTGCGAACCCACAACAACAAAACCAAATATAACAAACTTAGAATAATCTATCTATCTGTAGACTTGATGTGGTTACTGTGCTTAAGTTCGGGGGAGTAGAGCACCGCACTGTATTGTCATGTCTCACACACCCAAAGCGGTTTGTGCTCAGGGAGACGCACCGCTGGTGGACGCTGTCTGCGTTCCTCAGGCAGCCGAGGGAGGACGGAGGATGAGAGGCGCATTTGTCTGGGGGATTCAGTGTCGCCGAACTTCATTCAAAAAAAACAAAAAAAAACTGTAATTTAGTCAGCCTTTTGCAGCTTAAATACCTGCGTAAGACGCCCCGGAATGACTAAGGGGAAACTCTTTAAATCAGCCTAAATAAAACGAGAATGCCTTACATTTATACATTGCATTATAACTTGAACGCATTGTTCAATTTCAGTCAAAATTCAATTTAGAAAATACCAGTTTATAGGCAACTCGTTAGATGCCTTCACAGATTGGGGTGCACTCCTGCAGCCACAGCAAGCAAGGCTTTACTTAAAGGCAAGATTTTCGTACGGGAGTTTTCCATCGAAGATCTGAACACAACTGGTGGTGCATGACTGATCAGAGATAGTTATACGTGTTTAGCCATAGGCACGGACTTATCTCTATGTTCTGGTTGTGGTGATGGTTTTAAAGTGTGGAAAAAGAAACAGCTGGGGAAATCTCGTTGTCTTCATTTGGATACCACCTTATGGGAACTTTAAAGTTGAAAATAATGGTATTTAAAAAAAAAAAAGAAAAAAAAAACTGCATTCATTTTTTCCCCACACTTTTTACCTACTGAGGAACAAAAAGGAAACCATTCCCAGTGGTGTTTATCAGAAAAAAAAAAAAAAAAACAACATGCACAGAGCTGATTTCTTTGCAGTGGAGTAGGTAGATGAATATTTTGATTCTATTTCTGTGGCGCATTTTCAGCCAGCCTGGTATCACTCGCTGATGGTCAGCAGTCTTAATCGCCACAAAAAAATGGGTTGTGTCATTCACTGTCCCCCTTCTGGTGCAAGGAGCCTCCCTCATCTCTCCTTGTGCTGCAGTGAGACTCAATAATGTCCAATCTGTGGCACATGTGCACATAGGAATGAAGGAAATGAGACAGGCAGCTGATGAAAACTTTCAAAACAGTATTTTCATTGGATCTCCTGTTGTTTTAAGAACATGCTCAGACATGAATTCTTTTATCCTTTTGTCGAGTTTCTTTTTACAATATGATACACTCAACAATTCTCAGTAATGAGTGTCTTAGTTTTTTTTAAGTTCCTGTATAATACTAGTGGGGGCGCTCTAAAAACACATAAACCCCTCCCTTTGACAAGCCAGTTTATGTTTCCATTAGATTATGTGCTGAACTGATCAGGATTTTGTTTTAGTTAATTTATGACAGCAATTACTATTAGAAAAAGCCTGTTTATGCTGTAGATTTCCACAAAGAAGTGTGATATCTCAACAGGTGATTCACATTCAGCTCCTAGCTAAAAAGTCGTGCAGAAGCCTTTATTGTTGTTGCCATTTAGAAACATGTGCCCTTTAGTATAGGAAGGTTTATAATGAGGTATCTGCTTGTTTACCAGCCAGGTTGACTGATTACTAATGTTGAAGGTTAACACAAACATTTCTGTATAAATTGCATAAAATCGCTCAGAAGAAAGACAATCTCTGCTTTTTTGACAGTTCAATGCTGTATATGTATTTATATGGACACATTAGGCATTAAAAGGCCACTTTATATTATAAGTGCCAAATTATATTATAGGTCCCATTGCCCTACATAGTGTCCTTCTGCTATCCATTAACCCTTTTCACCTTTTCCACTATTGAAGCTTCTCACATTTAGGGGAGTATGTTAATCCACTTTTATTAGGTTTTTCACCTTCAACCATAGAAACTCTGTGCCCTGTGTCACTGTCGCACTCACGGTTGGTTTGTATTCCCCATAGTGTCACTGTCGTGGCCTTAAGGTTTGAACTTAATTTTGACCTCTAGTCGATATATGTTGAAAACAAGGTACTCTCGACACCAATTTCCACAACACCTCTCCTCCACCTTCCGATCGTCTATTCTCATCCTTCCTCAAACTCACTGCATCACAACTGATCTTTCGTACTCACTGTCACGAAAACATTAACTGACCCCCCACACCAAAAAAATGTTCTCACAGCATGACTTAACCCTACAATCCCCAAACAACTTCCAACCTATCTTCAATCCTCCCATGTTTGAAAAATGAGAGCCACAACCTCCCTCAGCATAACCAGAAAGCACCCACTCCTGTCTGGGTAGATTCTTACCCTCTCCTGGTTAAAATCAAATCTGTCCAAAAGAATGTGAACCATCCCCCATTGCCACTTTCCCTTACGGTGTCCTCCAGAGCCCATTCCTTGGTCCCCTGCTTTTCACCACCTATTTTCTGCCCTTTGGCCTGATCTTCGCCAACACAGCAATCATTTCAATTGCTATGCTAGCAACACTCACCTCTTCCTTTTTCCACCAAATCCATCCCTGCTGCCACCCACACCACCCTCACCACCAGCCTAACAGCCATCCAAACCCTACAATTTTTACCTTAACCATTAATGGTTCTGTTGTCCCCCCTTTCACTTATGTCTACAACCATTGCATCATATTTGACCCCCACCATCTCATTCTTCCTCTCACCTCACCACACAACCTGGCTCCCCCTTACCTCCCTAACCTTCTCCCACTGCAAAACCTCTAACTGTAACCGTTGTTCTGCTGATGCTAACCTATTACCACCTATCAGGACTAAAGAAGGTTGACAGAGAATTTGCAGCAGCTGCCACCTTCACCTCCACAGCCATATCCACAATCACAATGCCAGCACTCTTTAATCCTGTAAAGAACTCAGCCTGTATATATATATATATATATATATATATATATATATATATATATATATATATATATATATATATATATATATATATATATATATATATATAGGATATATGGATATCCTCCACCAACACTGCCTTCATTTCTATTGCATTGTGTCAACGTGCCAATGATATCTATGTAATATCTGAGAATATGATGAAGAGAAACATATGACTTGTCTGCTCTGTGATGATACTTGCATATTTAGCACAACAGCAGGTTTCTGGGTCTAAACCCCTGATCCCTTGAACCCCACCCCACAGCCCCAGGTACGGATGTAAGCAGGCAACTGTTTCATCCACTAGAAAGAGAGAAGATAACAGACATCGACTCAACAGCGGTGCCCTGACAGGCACGGTTGGCTCGAAGTCACAGGGATGAGACAAGCAACACAACATAGGCCTTTTTTCAGAGGCATTCAAGCATATATATATATTTTTTAACCTAGATGTCCTCCTTTGTTTCTGCATCTTGCATCCTCCCGCTGCTTCGGAAAATACCCACATCGCTGACTCACCCGCCTTCCCTCCATCTTCTCATCCTCTGATCACTCCCTTACTAACAAAGCCACAGTGTCCAAGGCTGTGTGCTATCAGGGAACCTCATATCTGTATTTGTGACATCAGAGGGAGGAAGAGGAGACAGTGAGGGCCGGGAAACAGAGGAAGTCATTGAAAGAGGGGAGATGAATAGATGGGTGACAAGGAGACAGTCAGCGGGACGATAGAAGATGGATTAAAGGCGAGATAGAGCGAGGGGCTGTAGACACAGGGCTGTGTGACATAGACAGACAGTGCTATTCTGTTGCCTCTGAGCTGCACAGATTCGTGTGTGACACCCACCATGCTTCGGTGTAAACACACAGCAATCAGTCAACCTAGACAGGCTAGACACACACACAACCTTCCGAAACACAGACGCTTTAAAGGTGAAACATGGCCATATCCCATGGCCTGAAAGTTCCTAATGGTGTCTTAACAGTACTGTGGGGAGAATATCTCTACTTGGAGGAACTTAGAGGTTGACCAGACCCTGCAAAACCATTGGCTCCCCTAATTAGGAACTAAAAGAGGAGCTTGGGAAGGATGGTTAATGAGGCTCGGCCAACGTGTGACAGGAACTTAGGCTGACAACCATGTAACAGTCAAAAAGCTCCACGACAAAGAGACTCAATGGCTTGATGCATACCTCAGCCTCCATGCTCAGTTCTTAACTGCTGACTATTGTCTAAACTTTTTTGGCTAATCATATCTAGTACGTAGGAAAAGTTTTACAACTTGTCAAAGTTGTGTTTTAATCTACTACACAATTTCTTACCTTGAATTAACGTTTTTTTTTCTTTTTTTTGTGGCATTTGGAAACAACATCAAACCCCAATCCTTGTTTTTGTGGCTGTCATGCTATTGAATATCATTTTTGACATCTTCAGCTCAAATATGGTTGAAGACAACTTCTTTTTTATCCTAATAGAATTTTTGCTATGAATCTCGAATATGATGTTTGCCTTTTTAAAAGTTTATTTTGGTTCTCAGCCTGATAGTTGTGGCTTTGGATGCTGCACAACCTCCTGAAGAAAGGAGTTCAAACAGTCCATGCACCTGCTGCTGTACACGTCCCCGATTGTGGCATGTTACATGTTCGCCAGCTAATCGCTAACTTTTGTGCAGGGCAGTGTATTTATCAGAGCTGCTGCAGCTGCAGCTGGAAACAGGTCATAGTGAATGTGAAGAAACTGAAACTAAAGAGTCTTTGGCCCATAAAACTAAAATAATAAAATGAAAAATGCTAAAAATCTCAGTAGAATTAAGAGTTCTGTGGGTTAGCCACTATGGATTACACATTTTACATGGTGTAGTCAATTAGTCAAGGTATTATAATTTTCTTTTTTCTAAAGTGATAATTTAAAAGTCTAATGCATCATTCTCAAGAGTTGTTTTTTTTTTTTTTTAATGAATTGGTTTTGGAACACACTGACGAACAATGTTGTCCTGCCAATATTGTCCCGACAAACAATGTTGACAGCTTGGACGATGTTAATGTGGGTCTCTTTTAAATGCATTATGGATCATTTTGGGGAACTCATTGGACAAAGTTGAATTATGGTCTCTGCAAGAACCGCGTTTGCTTTTCCTGGACACGTTACAATAACGTGACAGGAAATGTCAGGACTGAGTTGGGGGAAATATGCAACAAGGTTCCCAAGGCATACTAATTGTTGCTGTTGCACATGCACTGAATTGTTATGTCTTTTCTACCATCAAGGGATGTCATCCATTGTGATTACTGCCAGGGTGAATGCTGCTATTTGCAAGGAAGTTAGAGAATATTCATTCACACAGATAATAAAATAGATTTTACCTCCCTTTATTCCCCTGCTCATTCATGAAGAAAATTATAGCAGAATTAAAGAACTGACAGCGTGTGATCACTTAATCATTCATGTTGCTAAGGTACAAAAGCAGAACAAAGTGACACACAGTGTCATTTTTTTTGGAGACAAATGTCTGTGTGAGCAACCAAACATGAACTGAGCTTAATGCTTGATGATTGACAAAGATGTTTATATGCATCACAATACAATATACAATAAACACTTTTGATTATGATGGATACATGACTGGCATCAATGTACAGGTGACTTACACCTACAGTATAAACAAGACCGGTAAATACAAAACGATAGTTAATACATGATATTTTTTCAGGATTTACCTAGTTTGAAATATCACATGATTCTGGACACAACACAGGACTACTGCAGGGATCTGTACTTGGCCCTCTTTAATTCTCAATAGATATCAATGACATTGGTCATAGTACAGATGACACTATTAGAAATTAGAGGCACTTTTTACGTTTTTGAAAGAGTCTAGTCTTTTTGAAGAAAGAAAGTAAATCTCGGGAAATCATGAACAGGCAGCTTGTATAATAATAAAAAAGTAACACTCAATCTCAAGGCTGTTAAATTTAGGTTCTTTACTCAACTAATAAACTACTAACTTACTTTTTTTTTTTTTTTTTTAATATATATTAGATAAAAACACTGCTTTTCAATTTGCTGTATTCCTTTTTGAGCCTGGGGATTTCATACTGGTGGCAAATTTATGACACATCACTGTGATTTGTGTGCCATGGTTGGATGCTCATGTCTTTTTATGCAGAGATCAATTCTCACTGCCTGGCATTTATTTATAAGGCCATTCTGGGGTTGTCTCATCTTACGTACGAGTCTTTATGGCTCCAGTCTGTAGACTCAAGCATGGTTTAAGCCTTTAAGTTAAAAAAAAAACTCAAATTTCCTTTTTTGAGATTTGAAGTGAACTGGGTTAAACCACATTTCAACAATTCATGTTGTTAACTTGGCATGGTCTCAGTTTTAAATGGGATGTGGAATTATATAATGATAGAATATTTCCCATGGAATATTGCCTGGTTCAAGGCCTTACTCCCTTTAAACATTTAACTAGTTCTGAAAATAATCCCACTTTCAGCCTTGTATGTGACTCTCAGTATTGCCGGCCAAAAATACACATTCGCCATAAATACAGGAGCACTTTTAGACAACTTTCTATAATAGTCAAAACAATTATATCTGAGAAATGTTAGTCTTTTATCAGAAGGACAATGTGTGGAAAACTGTCAGTTTTCACATATTTGATACAGTTTTAGTAATTACATATAGATAAATGCTAAATGATGTAGTTTTTGCAACCTTTCCCTTTCTACCTCCTCATTCCATCCTTATATTATTCCTTCCCTCGTTCCACATTACTTTCCATCCTTCATCCTTTTATGTATCCTTCATTTGTCTCCCTTCTCCTTCTTTCCTTTTACCCATCCTTACCTCCTTGCTTCTCCACATTTTCCCTCCCCCCTTTCTTCATTTTTACTTCTATGCTTCCCCCTCCTTCATTCTTTAGTCCTCCAGGGTGGACTAAATTAATACATAGGTTTCAGGAGGACACGTATCAGTAAAAGTATCTTGTTTTTGAAGCCTTTTCTAGTGATAGCTCTGTAGAGGTTGCAGTATGATGGGATCTGAGCTGCATCACGTCCTCAATTAACAGGATTTTCTTGCCTGGCGCCTTTGTGTTAGAGAGTGTGTGAAAGAAGCACAGGAAACACCTTCACACTTGGTCTGTCTCTCTGGAAACCTCCAATGACAAAAAAACCCCATCTCGCAGCCACATGTTAAATCATGTGAACTGCATAAAAGAACAGTTCTGTACCAACAGGGAAAGGACCAAGAACAAAGTAATTGTACATTATAGTGTATTTAGTAGAACCTCCAGAACACTTGTTTTTTAAAAATTTTCTTGTTCAATTAATGAATCGAACCTCTCACAAATGTAATCCTATAGATGTAGTTTCTGTATCTCATACAATTTGTGACCTTACTAAAGCTGAAGCAGATCACACCAATCTTAACATGGCTAATGTTATCACTGGTATTAGTTGTATTGTTTTTAAACCCTAGTAATTATAATATTTTGTGATTTTGTAAAGTTTTTAAGGTATATTTAATCGTTTTAGATGACATTACTGTTCAAATATTAATTTATTTTACTGTTTGCCAAAATATTTTTGTATTTTTATATCAAAATCAGATCAAAATTTAATCAAACTGTTTTTCCTGTAAAGAACATTTCATATGACACCCATCATTTTGCTCAGAGCAACTCCAACCGACAGTATCATCACCTCCACCTGTCAATTAAGACAAATAACACTCTCCGATAGAAGTACCTTGACCATTTCAGTGGTTTTGTTCTACTTGTGTATCCTGATATATCAGAAAGATGCATGACACAGATGTCAGATACTCTTGAAATGCTTTTCCAGGTGGGTTTTAAACATGAGAATTATTAATGATTGTTCTTGTGACCCCGCTGTGAATTATAGAAGGCAAAAGTTCAATTAAAGAAAAAAAAATTGTAGTTCAAACATCAGTTCACTGTAGGGTCTCTGCTCCCATGCAGCTCTGTTACATGTTTCCATCTTAAATCAATGACACTACATTTCATTTTTTATATATTTATTTGGATATAGCAACAAACCCCTGCAGTATTCCTATCATGAATTCACTGAATGTAATGTGACATTATCCCTAGCAACAAGGTCAACCCACTTTCTCTCCAGAGTTCTCCCAGTTCCTTAGTAAAAGTTGGTCTCAGAAGCTTTGTGAAAAGGTTTTAAAAAGAAAGTCTTAGTGGGGAACTTTCAGTGCAGTTCAGGAGGCCTCTTAATTTTAGGATGAAATGTCAAAATGTTCTGTGAGTATGGGCCTGGAATCCTAATAATCTGACCTATCTATTTTCTATCCTTTTCTCCCATAATGCCTCTTAGAGCAAGTATAGTACTACTCTTATACAGAATAATGCATTTCAAATTAGCCTATTTGTTCTGCAGAAATACATATAGTAGCAGTGCTCCTCTTCATCTTGACAGCTCTGTTTTTCAGGTGTTTTGGGTGAGTTATTTCTCCAGTTGCTTTCTGCATGAATACCAATTCAAAATGTCAGTCTTTGATTTGTGTTTTGTTTCTTTACCCCAAAAATAAGATTCTTAGATAAGGAGAATCTTTAAAGCACCTACTGCAGGCCCAGAGCTACAGGTGTCACTTTTAAGTTCTTTTTTTTTTCCATGTTCAAAGGAAGCAAACCTGAAATCAAAGTTCCCCCTACACAACCGTGGCAGCTATCTCACACTGACCTGCCATGACGCTGATGAAATGCCAGAATAATTAGTCACATGTGCATAGTTGGCATGTAGGCATGTTCATGTTACCCCCACCCCCACACACATACTGTACATAAACACCCTGTTCGAGGAACCACAGATGGTCCACTTTACTTCCTCCGCGGCTTTCTCATCGGTGTCGTGACCGCCGCCTCCTTCACAAAGAAATATAAATCGTGCTGTTATTTCTTGCACTTTTTAACAACTCCTGGCATTTCACTAATTATGCCATTAAATTCCCTCGCATCCAAGTACCAATTTTGTTCCATACATCATCTCAGCTGTAGCGGGTTGCAAATGGCGATGGTTTCCCAGTTCAGGCCACATCAGTGAAACAGACACATATAGTTTCACAGTGCAGAGGGGGGGAATTATCTCCTCTTTATTCTTTGTGATAAGACAGAGGCAAATCTTTGATCTGGAGTGCCTCGATAATCATCCGTAGCTGAGCTCTGATTTCCATCTCTATTCCACTCTCCCCTGGAAGCTCCATACGCAGTCATCAACACTGGAACTAATCAGGGTTATTACCACTCTCCCCAGCGAACGGCACACTTCTCCAGATGTGGGATCAGCTCCACTGCTGTTGCTCTCCCTGTTGATGCTTTACAGCATATTGATATATTAATTTGTTGCTCTATGATGCTGAGAGGGAGCATTTAGGGAGCAACTGGGTAAGAATATAGACTGTTTTTTTGTTCTATCGCAGACATGTAGCAGGTGTGGTTTCACCTGGTCATGTTTGGATGTTACCTTTGATATTCAAGTAGTCCATCCATCCATCCATTGTCTATCCCGCTTATTCCCTTTCGGGGTCGCAGGGGTCTGCTGGAGCCTATCCCAGCGCGTTAAGGCGAGAGGCAGGGATACACCCCAGATGGTCGCCAGCCAATCGTGGGGCACACACACCATTCACACACCATTCACTCTCACACTCACACCTATGGGCAATTTAGAGTTTACCAATTAACCTGAGCATGTTTTTTGTATTGTGGGAGGAAACCGGAGTACCCGGGGAAAACCCACGCAGACACGGGGAGAACATGCAAACTCCACACAGAAAGGCCCCAGACCCAGGCCCAAGGCGGGTCTTGAACCTGCGACCTTCTTGCTGTGAGGCAACAGTGCTACCCACCGCACCACCGTGTCGCCCATTCAAGTAGTCAATTTGAGTAATTTTTGAAAAGAAAATGTCCAGATTCTCTGGTTCCATCTTCTCATTTTCTGGTTTCTTTAGACTTCTATAATAGTAAACGGATGATGTTTGGGTTGTGGACTGTGGACAAAAATAAAGTCATTTTAGGTTGCATCTTTGTTTTTGGCTCTTGGTGCTTTCACATAATATTTACACAATGAGATGTTTTATCATCAGTGCTGCAGTGAATATGATTATTACTAATTCAATAAAAACAGTCTGATGAATTCTGGAAATGACGTCACTGTGACATTGCATTTACAACAATGCAGCCTTTAAAACCAGAGGACGACTGCATATCCTAAAATGATTTATTCTTATTTTAATATATTTATATTTTGCCCAGACCTTTTTTCTTTCTTTTTAACAGCTTTGGAGATTTTGAACTTTTGCTGTTATAAGAAAATCTTTCTAACAAAGCTTCATATATCCAGAACACATCTGCTGGCCATTTGTCTTCCATTAGATCAAACGTCTTCATTCAACTTTTTGTCTCCTCCCCCGCCCAAAAAAAGTGAAACATGTGTTCGTGAAGTGCTGACTATCAGCTGTGTTGTACAACAGCTCTGCTAGAGTGAAGCATTTATTTGTGTCCCCTCCATGTTCCACCTCATTACGTCGACACTGTTGTTTTTCTCCACTTAGAGGACATTGCAGCTGGATACTGAGCTCGGCGTATTTTGTCTACTTGAGCACTTGTTAATTTGCCGTTATGCTCCTTCATGTGGAGCTAATGGCAGATGAGGAAGGAAGAATTAAGGAAACAACCGGGTGCCTTCAGAGAAAAAAAAAAAAAGAAAGAAAGAAAGGATCGACCACTGTTATTTCATTTAGTTGCAAACAACTTTCATCTGAATCTGAAAAACCTCTCGTGGTAAATATCTCATCTTCCTTCCTCTCTCCCCTCCTGTCTTCTTGAATCTATTCTCCCCTTTGTCTCACTCTCTCCTCCTCTCTTCATCCTGCTTCCTCTTTTCCTTTTGAATCTATTCTGCTGGATCCAGCTCACACTCACTTTCATCATCTCTCCTCCAGCCCCCCACCCCGTCCTCTTATGTGATCTCTTCACAAATTTGATTTCTAAGCTCAAACAGTTTAACTCCACTCTCTTGTCCTTTCCTGCCCTTTTATCTTCTTCCAACTCCCCTCTTCTTCTCCTCTCTCCTGCTCCTCTCTTCTTGTCTGTGATGGATGGTGTAGGTCAGTCTGCAGCCTCTGACAGTGATAGCCTCTGTCGCTGCTCACAGTCTGCGGCTGTTAGTATTATCGCTCCCTCCCCCCTCCTCCCTCCTCCCCAGCCTTATCGGCAGTCTTCTTCAGGTCATTGACTCTGCAGGAGAAGCGGGAAAAGAGGGTCTCTATTTTTTTTTTATTTTTTTTCTTTTTTGCTACTGATTCACTTCAGTCCCTGAAGCAACAGGAGGCTCAAAAACAGATGGAAGATTCAGCCAGGGGTTGTGGCAGGGGTCAGTTTAGGATCAGAGGTTTTGAGGTAAATTCCACTGTTTTGTACATTTTCTTTTTCTTTTTTGCCATTCATCACATTTCAACATCACATTTGTTGGAGAAGTATGTGACTAAACAATGAACTTGATGAAAGACAACTCATTTTGATTTAGCAGCTCCTCAACTGTCACATAAACAGTCTCCATATTTCTGGAGTCAATCAAACTCTATAGTGAGGACTGAATATACGCAAAATGCACCATGGACTCTTTTAAAAACAGTTTTTTCAATCCAATGCCAAAATATAAAAAATAAAAAAAAAACATTAATAGAAATAGATTTGTTTTCAAGTCAGTGCCTTTGTTTAAGAAAAATAGGCTACAAAAATAAAAATACCCTTAAAAGAAAAGAAAAGTGCTTGGAATCGGGCGGCTACTGTATTTTTGCTATAACATTGCATTACAACCGAGTACTTTATGTTTTAACTAGCTGAAATAAAAAAGGATATGCTGTAAAATAAAAAAATAGAGAAAAAAAAATCTTGTAGTTGTAGCACAGTGTGTGAACATTTCCACAGTGCTGCAGCAGTCAGTCTTGGGAATGGAGCACTTTGCAGCATCATTCCCTTCCAATTGCTTACAAACCCCCAAAAGTGGGAAAAAAAACAGAAAAAAAGCACAACAACCACATCACTATCTGTAATCATGAACAAAGGACATCGATAATTGATTGTAAGCTTTCTTTTTAGTGAAAACAACCATATAAAGATTTTTGTGCTGTCCGCATTTTCCTTTTTTTTAGGTTTATTTTCATTTGAAAGCTGCAGAATAAGCTGATAAGACAACACTGACACATTAATAAATACCTTAATAAGTCTCTTCTCAGCTCTAATTCATATTTTTAATCTTAAACAACAAATGTGTCTTTAGTTTGTTTGTTACAAGATTTAAATGTAGGCCAAAAAAAGTTGGATCAGCGATTATACATTCCACATTCAGCAACAGGTAATGGACATTTTTCTGCTTCTGTGTGCAGAAAGGAGTAGTTTAGCAGCAGGATCAGCACCATGGAGAGCGACACACAACCAGCACAAACACACATATACATATGTGTGTGTGCTGGCTGTGTGTAGCCCTGTTCTCTTTGTTCATTGATACATAGAAAATAAATGTTCATTTTAAAGGGATCAATGTCATCAGTGGCCATAAATGAAGCAAGAAAACAGAACAAAGGAAAAACACGGCTGTGTTTCTAAATGTTTAACATTTGGTGTTCTGAAGACAGCTCTCGTGAGCCCTTTGCCAAGAAAAGCCCTCCAGTACACAGCGAGCAAACGTCTCTGGCAGAAAATAGAAGATTTGGGTAGTTAGCCTGAGCACTGGCTGAGCAGACAGCGAAAAACAGTGCCAGCTGCAGAAACTCAAACTTCATCAACGTTTAAAAAAAAAAAGTAATCAGTTCTCAGCGCAGAGATAAAGCTTTCAGAGGTTCCAGAAAAGGGCAGATGGTAGGGGAGCGAATTAAAGGCCAACGACAAACAATCACTTCCAACACATTTTTTTCTTTTCCTAAAACACCGGGGGGGTTGGGGGACAAGACACACTTGACTTGTTCTTTGCCCCGTTGTCAGTTTTTCGTCCGCCACCCTCTGTTTGACCCTGAGCCGAAGCAAAACAAACAGCTCCTGATTGGCAGCCCGACGGAAGACAGCCGGAGCATAAACTTTGGCTGCTGCCTGGGGAGCTGAGAGACCTGACATTAGCCGAGGTTGACAAAAGGGTTCAGGAGCTTTAGAGGGCTGGCAAAAACAAAGGTGCTTCCCATTAGCACTTCTCACCTGTAAAATGCAAGGCGTAGATATAGCTGAGCAGAGGGCCTGTGACAGGAACGATAGACCTGAGGCTCGCTAGAACTCTAAATCAAATACTTCAGACTTGACTTGCGCTTGCACATTGGCTCATCAACATCTCTCTGTCAAGCATGCCCTTGATTGCATTTGCAAACATTAGCATTTGTTTGTAGCTGTATCTGTGTCGTCTTACAAATACACTGAACTGCTTATACTGAAAAAGAATAAACAGTGGAAATGAAATGTTTTTTTGTTTGTAAGAACGGAAAGTTTTAAAGAAGCAGCGTAGAGATGAAAAAGATTGTGAAGACAAATGTGTTGTGACTAAAGGAAGGAAGAGAAGGGGGCTGCCATAGGCTCCATGTACAGTGATGAAGCAGACCTGTCAGTGTGTGTAATCAGCCAGCACACTGTGGCCGAGCCACCAGGGACACACACACTCATTCTGTCTGTCAAAGTAACACGGCGGGCAAACACACACACACACACACACACACACACACACACACACACACACACACAAACACACAAACAGAAAAATTCCGATTTTTTCTTAAAATTCTGAGATTAAAGTCAGACTTTTGACCTTTTGAGCACTGTCGTTAAGGCTGGTTAGATTTCGGGAAACTTTGTGTTTTGGGTAAAATAATCAGTAAAATGTGATTAAAAAAAAAATCTATCTATCCACCACTCAACCCACCAAATGAGGTCAATCGGCACCTTACATAGAGAATACTGACGGTAAAAGGACTGGGAATACATATGCATAGTGAAAACAAAGGATGAAAGCAATAAAAGAAGAATAAAATAAAACAGGTGAATTTTTTTTTAAAAAAGCTTAACAAAATAATTTAAAGGATCAATAAATTTTGCATTTGAATCGGCAGAACGAATATATTATTTTAATTTTTTTCAGGCATATTCTAGGTATTTAGGGAACAGTAACATACATCTTTCTGACACTGTGTCATCTTTTGCACCTGCAGGCTGAAACACGTGGCTACTGACATTCAGAAAAAGCAGCGCTGGGCGACAGAAATGTTCTTTCCGCCCATAGATAACATCCGCATAATCCAATAAAGGGAGGAAAACTGCTTGACCGGACTGGAGTGGTGAAAAGTATGAGCGTGGATAAAAATGATTTCTCATGCTCGTTAACAACTGAAGTGACTCAAGAATTTTTGCAAGACGGGATAGTTTTGAGTTTGGATGTTAATTGTTTAACTTAAGATTTGCTGCCACTTTTATGGCGAGCAATATCTTAGGCAGTCTTCCAAGATGTAGGAATGACGCCAGAAGTAATGGTCAGATTGAAAAAAAAAATCTAAGCTATATATTCAGAAACTAGCTGTGCTGAAGATTTCAGAGCAAATGGTTCCAGTTTGTCATCGCCCATAGATTTTTGTGCATCAATACTGCATAGAGCTGCAGCTACTAACCTACTAGAAACAGGAGATTCCATGTCTATCAGTTATCTGCGATAGGCCATTAACTACACAGGCAGAGGGAGGGACTACAGGTACTGTTAGAGAGATAGTTTTGATTTTTTTTTTACAAGAATTTACTGGGGTTATAAGAGGAATTAGTGCAGGAGTGCAGACAATAGTCTGGCAGCAGCAGTGCACTGTATAAAGGCAAAGCCGGTGCTATGGGTCTGAGCCAGAGCCCACGCTTTGTTTCTGGAAAAAAATAAAGTTACAAGGTCAGCAGAAAAAAAATAAATAAATAAAAAAACAGGTGTGGAGCTATATTTAGTTGAGTGTATTTTTATAAAAGGTGCATGCTGATCTAAATTATTGGATAATTTGAAGCCAATCAAGGAGAAGGTGCCTATAGTGATAGTGATCGGAAGATGTGAATAGATAATGAATTAAGGACCACTTAGGAAATTTTTTTTCCTGAGCTTTCATTCCCAAAGTCATCTTGAGAAAACAGACAATTGTAGTACGGTAGGTATGGAACTGTGATTTAGCAGCAAACTCCATCCACTGATAAAGACCATTGCAGCTGAAAAAAAAAGTCACCTCAAGTTCAGCTTTTTATTTATTTATTTTTGTTTTGTTTTTCTATTATTTTCAAAGTCAAGATTAAACATTAATGCTAATGTATGATGAACTATCGCCAGGGGAGATATGCAGGGAAATGTAGAAAATAATAGAGAACGGATACGCCACAAAGTTAATTACAACAATTCGTCATGAAATAAATCCTGGAATGCATCAAAACCTTACATCAACATCTCCACCGCAGAGCAGCAAGCAGACCTTTTCTTTTACTTTTTAGACCATTTTTATAGATTATTGTCTTGTGCTCTCTGTCTGTCTTAATAATTACATGCCGAGTTGTGATAACTAAGCGCGCCGCCGTCTTAGAGGAAAAAAAAATCCTATCTTCGTTAGTACAGGATTGGTTAAATAAGTCAGGCAGAGTTATGGGCATATGGCTGCAGTGAAGTGAAATGCTCACGAGGTGTGTGTGAGTTGTTTATGTATATGTGGCCGATAGCTCCATATGGAAAGAGAGGATATCATAAATCCATTACTCACTGGGGGGAGGAAGGTGCTGTGTGGGCTCTGTGGCCGCTCCCCCCGGGGAATAATTGTAGAGGAACCACAGTAATAGTGGCTGACATTGGGTAATTGTGCCCTAAAGGCACGTCGTTTTCTTTTTTTTTTTTTTTTTTTTTTTTTTTTCACTTCAGTGCTGAGGAATCACAGCAACACCCCACAGGCGTTTAAAAAGTGAATGCAGCGTTGACGACGACTGCGGCAAGATAGATAGAGAAGGGAAGAGGAGGAGAGATGGCAAAAATAGGAAAAAAAGAAGATACTGACAATCTTGTGTTATGTCAAGTTTACAGTGGAACGGAGCTGCGCGCTGGGGGGAAACATCCATGTCAGCCTCCCAGTGGTAAATTGCTGGTATGGACATGGGGCTGTTTGTGTTCTGATGTTTGCCTTTCGGCGTCATGAACTGTGCAGACGTGTCAATACACTAAAAGGGTGTAATCTCTACTGGGGACAGGGTGGGTTCACTTTTTCGAAATCCATTACACTTTTTCAGGTTCACGGCTCAGTTCGAATGCTGAAACATCTCCGAGTAGCCCATCTGTCAAACATCCAAATGTGAGAAGCATCCAGTTTCACAGCAATATTGGTTCTGTGATGGACCACAATGGGTGTTTGGACCTTTTGCCCTGGGTATTGCCTCTCAGGCTAACCCTCTGATTGTCTATACCAGGGGAGTCAAACTCAATTTAGTTCATGGGACATATACAGCACAATTAATCTAAAGTGAGCCAAACCACTAAAAATAAACCTATAATAACAACATCTATAAATTTCTCCCCCACTATAGTTTATGTAAAGAAATATGTATAATACTTACTTAATTCAGGTTATCACATAAATATTTGACCTTTAATTACCATACATGAGAAAGAAAATGCAATTGAGCAATATGATATTTCCATATTTAGTCAGTTTACTGTTACATTGCAATTCATAACATTTACGCACTGAACAATATTTACTTTTTAAGCAGCAGCTGAACTTATCTCCTGCTTTTTTGCATATTGGACCCTTAAGCAGACTGGTTCGGGTCCCTGGGCTGCATGTTTGATACCCCTGGTTTATACATACAAGACAGAAAGATACTGCTCTCCATAAATAAATCAGTGTAAATAAAGTGGATTAGGTATATAGGGATAAGGTTTCCATGGTCATATTTTTCTTATAAAATCTCAAAGGATAGAAATATATAAATATTTTTATTGTAAATGTTTTGATTCATCTGTTAAATAGAACGTCAGTTCCACATAACATGACTGTTGCTGTCCATGGTGCTGAGACAAGAGCGCCCCTAGTGGCAGAAAATCCCCTGTTATTAATTAATTGGTATTTTATCGCATGTTAAGTGTTGTAGAAATATCATGACATAATGGTTCTTATGTTCTGTTCATATCTATAAGTACAAAGATAAACTAAAGTAAATCAAACACACACACTCGCTCACACACACACACAGACACACACACAGATCAACTCCATCCAAGTCTTTTTTTTTTCTCTTTGGTGTGAATGTGAGTCGCTTGCAATCTTCAGTCCACAGGTGCCAGCCATAAATTTCCCCCCATTGATTTGTAGTATATATGGATTTTTCCACCCGCCCTAAAGCCCCAGACTAAAATAAGCTTTGTTTGGCGGCTTATGCACTTGTAAATCTGCCTGTGACATTTTGATAGCTGGTGACACACTGGGGGGAGAGCAAATATCATTAGAATGGGACAGGATTAAAATCTGTCACTCAAAGAGTCCATTATCGACATAACCAGGGTAAGATGCTTGGAGCCAGCGCCCGATAGGAAGCTCGCACGGAGGAGCAAGGGGAGGAGGAAGAAGGGAGGGGATGAAGACTTTTTTGGGAAAAAGAGTCGAAGAAGCTCAGGGGGCGGGGGGGTGGCTGTGAGCCTGTCAGTCAGGACGTCCCCGGTAAACATAGTGGTAAATATTTCAGCCGTCATGGCCGAGTGTAGGCAGCTGGTCCCCTTTGCATGGCAATGAGAGGAAAGTAGGAGAGTGTGTCTCAATGGAGCCCTTCAACCCTGGGAAACCTCCACAGACACAGTCACACACACCCACACACACAGACACACACACACCCACACACACACACACCAGCTGAGTGACGATCACCGGACAGAGCTGGTCTGTCCTGCCTCGTTGGCTCCTCTCTTTATTCCCAGGGCCGGACTCAACAGCAGCTACTTACCAAAATGCTAAATTGACAGAATTGTTTTCAATAGAGATTCAATCCAGCTGTGGTGTGTAAGCCTGACATATGAAGTTAATATGTTATAACTGTTATAATGTTAATTAAAGGCAACAAACAGATAGTTTACGCCTCTTGTTTGGTGGGTTCAAGGACATCCAAGTATCAACTTTAAATGATGGGAATATCCTTAAAGGTCTAATATTTTACACTTCTGTTGTTTTTGAAGTTTTGACATTACTAGCAAAACTATTAGATAAAATATTTGTATCACTACCGTAGTGTAGAAGTACCAAAAATGTAGTTTTGCATCTCCTCTCTCAAGCTTCACTTTGGAGTTAGAGAAAGAACCCGAACATCTTTCTCATTGGCTAATTAGAACTCCTGTGAATAAGAGGCAGGCACTGTATATTTGTGACATCACAACTTCAATTCAAGTTCTGATGACTCCTTTCAAGGCACACTTTCCGAATTCATCCTATGTGCATTTCTTTGTGGATTGAGTGTTTGGAAACACTGGGCGAAATTTATAAAACCTGTTCATAAAATCACATTTGTAGATTCTTGCAATTCAAAGGCAAAACTTTTAACTTAAAAAAAAAAACGTTTGTTTATTGATGTATGTGAGATTGAGGTGAATGAAGGCAACTGCAACTGGTATGTTAAAGGGGTTGTTTGTTATTTTAGACATTTCCAACTCCATTTCCCACATTCCTGGCATGTGTCTTAAACATGGAGGCCGTAATTTCATCGATCGCTCCAGTATTGACCTCTAGTAATCACTCCGGCCAGATTTTCAATATAAGGGAAGTGCACACATCAGATTTTCAGGAGTTCTTTCTCAAACAGGAAGCACAACGGGAAGCTCACGGTTTAATCTTACTTGTTGTCAATATCTTGTCCTGCAAATTATAGATGTCTTGCGCACCGATTATTGAAACCAGAGCTAAATTTGTTCTGGAGCTGTTTTTAAGACCACACTGCAGCTCTCGTAAACCTTTAGCACTCTGTCGCACATAGAATCACAGCGCTCATTTTCAAACCTTTCTTAATAAGAGGTAAAGAGTAGAAGCTTACTAATACACATCAAGCTTATTCACAAAGGTAAATAGGTTTCTCTGCTAAGATTCAAAACTCTCCTGTGCACTTTCATTATATTGAAAATCTGAAGGCAAACCGCTATCAAGCTCAATGCTGAAGGAATCGCTTAAATTATGGTCTAGACTTTTCAGATATATGCCAGGAATGTGGTAAGCGGGGCTAGATGTCAAAAACATCAAATTATCCATTTAAGGCAGATAGAATATATTGTAGTTGCACAGCAAATGAAACATGCTTACATGTAGGAGAGTGTCAAGGGCATTGGGAACTGCTTGCACTAAAGACATTCATAGCAATTAGGCCTTGTTGTTTCCGGTTTAAGAGCTTGGTTACTGCTTCACAGGGTGACGACATGTCTCGAGACCACATCGACAATGATCAAAGCAGCTCTGCTACCCCGGCTCCTTGTTTGTTTGCTTTTTTTCCCGTGCTTGGCCCCACAGTAATAGCCTGACTTCAGAGCCTGTGTCATTGTGTTCGAACACAACAGGTCAGTGTTGTTCCTGTGTTGAACACATAAAGATGGTTCTCTGTGGATCTGTGGGGCGTGACAGGTCCGCCTCACCCACAGGCCTCCCAGGAGCAGTGATGTGTGTGTGTGTGTGTGTGTGTGTGTGTGTGTGTGTGTGTGTGTCTGTGTGTGTGTGTGTGTGTGCTTGTGTGTCATATAATATGATTGAAATAACAAATCTAAGGTTTCATTTTAACAGTATACATTCCATTTAATGGAGGTAGATATTTGATTAGTTTGTGAAAATGACCAGGCTCTGGTTAACTTCGTTTTTTTAAGGTCATTTAAGGTTTATATATATATATATATATATATATATATATATATATATATATATATATATATATATATATATATATATATATATATATATATATATATATATATATATATACCATCTTAACAAAAAAAGGATGTGAGTGTCCGTTTGATTGCAATATGACTAAGCCTGTTTCATCTGTCTGTTTATATTTGGAACACAGGTTATGGTAGTAAAGTTAGTTATGATAATTATTATTCATGTTTGTATTTTAGGTTCATATAATTAACTGCAGTTGCAAATTCATTTTTTTTTCTGATTAAATCTTCCAAGCCAGATCAAATTTGCACCTTAACCACTATAGGCCGCCAGGATCCCCTTGTTTCATTTATTCAATTAGATTTTTCCATCACAAAATGTGAAGTGTTGCCCAGTGGGGACGTGTCTGAAAGCTGTCGCATGACCTATTTGACTTATGTGGTAAACCGTATGAATGAACAAGTAACAAACAAAATGAGGCAAGATTTTACAATGAAAATGATAAGTGTGCATGTGTGTGTGTGTTTGTGTGTGTGTGTGTGTGTGGCTCCTGAACAAGCGCAGTCACAAAAACCTGACTGTGAGCCTGTCTACCAGCTGATCGTGTTTCCTCCATCATCTACCAGCGAATTACTACAAATCATCCCCCAACCCAAAATAGACGAGAGCTGTTGAAAAAGCCCAGGAACACAACCTGTGAAATCAGATTTTCAGTGCCTGAAATAGTCTGAAGAGTGTCTGCTTGCACAACACGGTTCTGTTCTCACGAGTTTCTGTCATACAGCTATGAGTGTTTCCACGTGTACTTGGTGTGAAGACGCAGACAAAGACACGGTCTGCTGATTCTACGCTTGTGTTTCTCACGCTGTCACTGACATTTGCTTTTGCTTTTCCACAGAATGAGGTTAGATGCACTGTAAATTGTGTGATGAAGGCCCATAATTATACTTTATTGTGGACTGACGCCCTTGTTCACCAGGAAGAAAGTGTGTTGCTCTCTGGCCACAGCATCTTACTCATTGCTCCCTGGCCATAATGTGCTGCTTCCTGGCCACAGCCCTTTACTCAATGGCCACTGTGCATTGGTTCCCAATCACTGCGTGTTGCTAACAGCCAGAGCTCATTGCTCCCTAGCCACAGCGAGTTGCTAACTGGCCACTGTGTGTTGTTCCCTAGTCACAGTGGCCACAGCTTGTTGAGCCTAACCATCGTTTATTTTACATGGCTGGTAGAGATAGTGTGAGGTTTAGAGGTCCATAGCTTTCAGATGGATAAATACCACACATTTTTGCAGGTAACAAGACAGCATGTGTCTTTGCTATGTGGGCAAGGATGCACGTGTACAACAACGGAGAGGTATGGTGAAAAACACCAACATCTTTTGATCTCATTATGTGAAGCGTACCCGAGGAAAAAGTCATTTGCTGTAATTTTGCACTGCTGTGAGCACATGTGCAAGCAACAGGACGCTAACTACAAATTTAACGGCCACCGGTGTCACTAATAAAAAGAAATTTGTCAAAGTTACATAGAAAACCTTTGAGACCTCTCTTTTTTTCTGACTTTGTCGCTCCTGTGTAAGCCTTGAAGAAGCTTTGTTTATGAGCAGATTAGTTCATCCATGTTAATAGGAATAATGTATAAGACACGTTCATTTCATTGTGTCTTTTTGAATTGAATTATTTTGAGTTTTCCAACTACTACAAAGGGTGTGACCAAATAAAAATTCAATATTTTCAGTAAATAGATGTGAGTGCGCATTAACTCGCTTCATGTTCTTCAGCATTGAGCATACCTTGTGCTGCTTCAGTCAAGTCAGCATATGTGTGCCTAAGGTGCAAAAATATCTACATAGTCATTAGTTCACTCATTATACTCTTGCTGGAAATTGCAGGGCAGTCTAATAATAAATGTGTGAGTCTTAACATGTGAAGTCCTACCCAGGGATCCTTCTATAGACTGTAAGCTTTCAATGGCATGTGGGACCAGATGTTATTTAGTGCGGATGCCTTATTTACTTTGTCAATGTGTCTAACTAAGTGACAACTTATCCTATAGATTAAATGTTGTTTAGTTGGATTCTTTCTAATGAGTTGTTTCAGAGCAGGAATTATATCCTTCTGTTTCACTCTGACTACATTTTCAGACATAATGTTGATATTAGACAGTTCTTCTTCTTCTTCAAAAAAAACATCCCCTGATAGCAGTGTTATATGTACAAATGGCATTGCATTATAGTCGCATGAGGATTGTGGTAATGGCAGATAAGCAATGAAAACACTTAAGCATAGGAAGGGTTTCTCCAGAGTTCACCACCTTTAATTGAATACTTCATTTCCAGACCTTTTTTTTCCATTTTTTTTTTGTTTTTTAATATCATATAGAAAGCAAACTATCTTATGAATAGAGCTAAGGTACTGCTGAGCTGTCGCTGGGATTATAGAGGCGTCTTTGTCAGACTGCGAGGTCATATGCGTATAATATGTTGCTACATCATCCTGTAAGGCCGCTTTCACAAATGGCCATTATACTGAGTCATTGCTGCCTTTTGTGTGTGTGTGTGTGTGTGTGTGTGTGTGTGTGTGTGTGTTTGTGTGTTACCCGCAAATAAATCCTGCGACCTATTGTAGGGCTTGTTACAGTTACACACTCTTTCCTTTCCAAACAGTACAAAGGAGACATTGAACGACTCCACCCCTACGAGTTATCCACACCTTCTCTTGCAAGTGCGATGTCATGTAAGGAATGACATCTTGGAAAATGTAGAAGCTTGTGTTTATTGATGCTACATGAAGATGTAATGATGCTGCTTGTATGTGCGAATGCCTAACTCCATTGTGTGATGCCAAGTACTTTGCTTGGATGTTGAGCGCTGCTGATATTTTTTGGGTGCTGAGGCCAAATGCTGCATTTTTGTTCTATGTTTGAAGCTTTGTAGAGAAAGAAAGTCCATTTACTGCACACTTGAACCGCCCTTTTCTGTAGAATCTCCCGCTGAGCTCACAGGGTCTGAATCTCTCGCTTCGACATTTACATTTACACAGAGAGAAAACACATGCAACAAACACATACTGTACACTTACACGACTTTGCTCTGACAATGAGCCACTTCAGCCATGAGATGTGATTTGGTGTTTGTATAACATTTTCCTTTTTCGATTTACAACCCACGTGACTTCAACCAGGAGATGCAGTTAAGTCAGCCATCTCGTCTTATAATCCCCCCCCTTTTTCTTCCTCACACCCACACACTTTTGCAACCCCTACATATGCACACGCACCCACACACTCATGCTGTATAGCCATTTTGCAGGATTCCCAATTGTGGTGATGTTTAACAGCTTCAATAGTATTGCCTGTAGGAGAATCAGTGTCAATTATACTATATTATAACATCATGTTCATATTTGTTTGTTTGTTCTCTCTTTTTTTTCCTCTGCTATATCAAAGTACAACAATTTACCATACTTACTGTCAGGCATGTCATTGGTATCGTAATCCTAGTTATAGCAAGGTTATGACTGGATTTACATATTAATCATTTCAATCAGATTTCATCCTTTATCTCGAATTTAGGATTAATAATTCATGAGAATGACTTAATAGATTTATCACTTTTCCCTTTTCCGGGGCGCTGCCACTAAAGTGTTAGATTTAATGACTTAAATCCAAATTATAATGATCAATTAATAATTATTAGACATTTTTTTTCATATAACAAACATGACCAGAATAACAATGTGAGCCCTACTATATATGTATATGTGTTTGCATACATATTGAGTGTGTTTGCACTGCAGTAATTAATAATATGCGTTTGGCACAAACAAGGCTCACTGTGCAATGCTGCTCCCATCCTTAATGACGGTGTAATGGATAGAATCATTTTCAGGCTGCTCCTCAACTCGACAGCACTTAACCTGTAGCTGATCAGGAATTTGCTCTTCATTGATGTGGAAGCAGCAGTGAAAAAGACGCATTCCCTATGATGACAATGTCCAGTTGGTTGTAAAGATGAATGGTTTGCAGATGAATAAGCTCAGATGTATAGAAACAGCAAACTTCGCTAAAAAAAATGTCTCAAAAAGCATAGAAAGATTAGTGCTCAGCTGAAGTGGAGCTTTTTTCTCTTTTTTTTCATTGTTCAATAAATTATAAAACTAAAATACCAACTGCAGTAGCTGACAGGGTTCTGACGGGCAGCCAGAGCTCCTGTTAATTTCTGCCAAATCATTTTAGGTGACTGCCCATTGGAGCATTTCCAACAATTATATGGGCATGAAATCCTCCTTGATTGAATCCCCAGCACAAACAATGAGTGACTGCTACAAAATAACAGTTGTTTCGAATAAAATCTAAAAGCTACACAATTCGCTCTGTAGTCACAACTCGATCGTTTCAGCCGCTGTGGTCAGTTTGTTTTTTTTGTTTATGATTACACTAACAAAGGCACAACTGAAAATGACAGAACTTTATAACTAGTTCCCACAAATGTCTGATGAATGGGCCCATCGCTTTCTAAAACAGCTTCAGTATTCTTGTTTTGGTTTTATTTCAACAAAATAATCATTAATAAGCAACATATTGGTCTTCTGTTGACTAGATCATCTGTTCTCAAAGTGGGGTGTGGGGACCCCCAGGGCTCACTGAGCAGCTTCCAGGGGGTCCCCAGTAAAATAAGAGGATTATTTATTTTAACCCCATCCATATGTAACACTCTCTGTAATATCTGAAAGAAAAATTCTAACGAGATAGGGACAACAATCTTATCGGATCTGTGGTCTAGTTTCTGTCAGTTTCCAGGTCTCTGATGAGGAAAAAGTGTGAGATCCACCGGACTAGATGTTTTTCATGGTGTCTGAAGAAAGATCTGAATTTAACCTGTTACTTCTTACAGCCCTTTTAATGAGCACTTCTTGTCACTTTTGATACCAAGTGTGAACTTTATTCACATGAATTTCATTTTTTTATGTCAATATTAATGTCCAAGATTTTCCTGTATGCCACTTTTTCCAATGGTTGGTACCATTGTTTAAAATAATAATAATAGTAATTATTATTATTATTATTATTATTATTAGTAGTAGTAGTAGTAGTAGTAGTAGTATTAGGTTAACATGATTTAGTCTAATCCTGGTATCATGTTTGTTTATATTTTATATTATTTTCTTTATTTCTGTGTAATATACATTAATGAAGTGTCAGGCAAGACATGTGGCCATCTTCCACCTTATAAACTAAGCGTATAATTGTTTTATCTGTTTGCTCATTCAGCGAGCTCATGCTGGCTTCACCTGGGAGTTTAGTAAAATATGCAGCAATGAGTCAGTTTTACATTGCTTCTAATTTTTGTGATTAAGTAGTTATGCGTAAATCTTCACTTTCTAAATAGGTTAAGTTTGAATTTATAGCTGATGACTGAATGCCAAAGAATGACTCAGCACATTATATTTCTCCAGTCATTTATTCAAAGTTTGCCTGTAGCTTGTCACCTATACATCGCCAGTCATGCGGTTTAATTATATAGAAAGGTGTGAGAAATAGGGTAGGATTTTTTTCTCTGGCGTTTGATGCAGAAGCTCCAATAATGCAAAATATCCCAGAGCTTTATAACCAAAACTCGCAATGAGAACAGATACTAAATGTAAATGTAGGCAGATTTAATATAATAGACTGTGGGATCATGATGGTTTGAAATACCCATCTGTCCAGAGCTCTAACATAAATCAAACCTTAATTCTTCAAATAATATGCTGTCTTCCTCCATTGGATACATATTTTTTGACATTAGCTGATGCAAACACATTTAATCCACATTTTAGTAGACTTCCAAAGGTTTGTATAAAATGCTATTTTACAGTTGGCTGGAAATGACATTTGAAAGCACTTAGTCGCATATGATGTCCTCTTTCAGGTTTAATCCCCTTCCTTTTGTGCAAACACATAGCTTTTCTGATTAACTCATTTTCATCTGAATGTGATCTGGCTTGATTCGATTTGCTATCCAGAGCAATTGCCTCTCATATTAATGTGATTACGTCGTAGAACAAAGAGGCCATTTTACTGTGACTTATAGTGCTAGTGGGGAAAAAAAAGGACCATCACATTTTCATCAGTAACATCCCTACTAAGAGATATGGGTATTAGGAAAGAGTGATAACACACACACACACACACCCAGAGGCACATGCATCAGGACTGTAATCTTTGTTCTGCTGGTTTCTCCTGGCTGTGAGTATCAAAAGTGAAGAAAAAAAAAGCCACAGATCTGTTTGTCATTATCCTTCCATTAATGCAGTTGTAAAAACCCCCTTGTGCCATTTGCTCTGAATGTGGAAACACTGTAATCTGGGGTTAGGCATGTCATAAATTCTCATCTCGGTGAAATCCAATTAAGGTCATATTTAACTCCAGATCCACTTCCAACACAGGCGTCGTCTTTTTGTCTGTGGAGTAATGGCTCTCTGCGTTTGTTGTTTCTTCTTTCTTTTCTTTTTTTTTATGTTTTCAAACTCCAAGGTTGAGCAGTGTGGAGCTTGAGTCACTTAGCTACAATATACTGTACAGTCTGTACAGTAAACCTAATAATAGACATGTTCAATTACACTTGTGGCGCTTTAGTGGCTCAAGTGTTCCAGCACTGTAAACAATGCTGACGTCTGTTTGCTGTCTCTGCCCGGCGCTGGGGGCTCTGACTGATACATACTGACAGCGGTGCAATTTTTCTGCCGCACGGCAGCGCGGCATGAGGGACGCCGTGTCAGCCTGTCGGCGGGCTCGTCCAGTACAACACTCAGAACAAGCTAGACGAATGAATCATTCAGTTCGCTGGTGTGACAGAGTTCTCCCCTGTTGATCCCATTTGCCAGGACAATGCCATAGTTAGGTCGGGACAGTGGGAGAAGAAATAAAAGTCTTAACATAAGTACAAGTACTATTACGTGAAGCATTTTCTATGTTATTTTGAACTATTATAGGGCCCGACCCCTATAACCTAGGGTTGTGATGATGAATGTGAGGAGAACGTTCTGATTCACAAATCTTGTTTTTACTTTTCGGACTTAGTCTGATATTTATATTTTTGGTAAAATGTTGTCTCTTTTGATTTATTGAAATGAAACCATATGAGAAGTTTAGAGGGAAAACAATAAACTAATCTTTTTGGTTGAGCTGTTAATAACTAAACAGTTGACCAATCTACAAAGCTGCTATATTATAAAACTAAGACATAAGTTTGAAACCATTAGTTTTATCCTTAACTGTGTAATGTATTGTACAAGCTTATATTATATTATCCAGTGGTTTAAATCTGCTTCTGGCCAGTAACTAAAGCTGTCAGACAAATGGATAAGTGGAAAAGGAAGTACTGTACTTCCCTCTATAATGTAGTAAAGTAGAAGTATAAAATAGCATCAAATAGAAATAGCTGAGTAAATACAGATCCTTGAGTATTGCACTCAAGTGTTGCACTCAGGGTTATGTAAATTAAACTTAAATACAGTGTAGCTGTACAAAGCATATCATGATATAAAATCTGTAAAACATGTAATTTAATTGATTCATTAATAATTCGAATTTGCATTTTTTTTCTGTAGAACTGGAGCATCTGTGGCTAACAGTTAGCCCAGTCAGTTGGAGAATCGACAACTTGGTTCCCAGCTCCTCCTGTCCACACTTTAATCTGTTCTCGGGCAAGATGCGTAACCCCAAATTGCTGCCAGTGGCTGTGCTACTGGTGTATGAATGCGGTCAGTGATTAGATACCCCCGATAAGTGGTCGGCATCTGCATGACAGCCCTTTATTGATCAGCACTCTAAAAAGGTGGTACATAATTGTAGTAAATTTGCCATTTAGCTGTCTAGAAGACTGCTCTGTCTATGTGTCCAATCACTTTACATGTAGATGAATAAGCAATAGAAGCATCTTTCTCTCTGACCCCTGCCAAACAGTCCTATAGGCCTCAATGTCCAAAACTCTGCATCAGGAACCAACCACCACTGCCTCTGAGCAAGTGCTATTTTGCATATATATCAGGCCTCTTTGTTATTATCTGTGAGACTGCCAACACACATCTCTGGTATCTCCACCTCAAGCTTCTGTCAGTGCGAGGAGGCTTCGATTTCTATCATGAATCTAAAAGCGAGTCAGTGGAAGAGTGCATATCAGCACCAAAAATGCTGCATATAGACACTTAGATTTTTTTTTTTTTGCAAACCCTTTTCTTAATAATCTTCTTAAAAAGCTTCACTGACCTTAATAAACCTCGTCTTATTAAAACATTTCTTCATGGGCCTTTAAGATTTTAGTAATCCCCGCTATAACTTTAGAATATACACTGCAATGACATGATTGCTCAGGGAAAGTTTTATGAATATTAAACCCTCATTTTACAAGACTCCTAATAAAGAGTAAAAAAATTAACCTGCCCGTTCACTTTTGCAGACATTCCTTAAGTGATGGTGTTATTTTATTCTTTTATTGTCCAATACATTTATACTCATACATTTATCTCTCTAGAGGCATCATATAGTTGGCTTTTTGCTGGTGCAGTGCTACATTTGGCACATCACCGGTGAGTAACTGATTCATGGTTTACATGCAGTACACATTTGCATTGCTGCCCTCTGTAGAAAATCACCTCACCTCCACTGTCCACTAATGGTCACAAACTCCACAGGGCACCATGCATCAAAATGCTTTTATTCCATAGGCTATAATGACCTCTTAGCTTGTCATTGAGTACATTCTCACGTATGACTCACTCATATGATAGTAGTATTCTATACAACTTTTTTTTATAATATTTTCACCAAAAAGCTTTAAATCCAACCCAAATTTGGGGAAAAAACCCTTGAGTCTTTTAGGCGTCAGGTTTTAGGTGGTTTACGAGCAATTCTAGACATTCTAGATATTTTGACTTTATATAGATACAGACCCACACACATACCAATGTCTGTAAAGCCTACCATGCTCTATTTCTACAGTTTTATGGGAATTTAGAGAAAATATGGGAACAAAATTAATCTTAATTACTTTATTCCAAGTCTAATCAATTAAACATTTCCCACTGTCACTGTAAGACTCCCCATTGAGCGCTGTGGGAGCTGTAATGAAACGCATATCTGAATAATGGTTGAGCAGCTTAGTGTGTGTGTGTGTGTCTGTGTGTGTGTGTGCGTGTGCATGTGTGCGCCACGTCTCCCCTCTGCTTATTAGAAAAGGCTTTGACATTTACCACGGTAAACACATTCATCAGCACAGACAGATGATTATCTGTTTAATTTTGGAGCCTTGCATGACATCTCAGGTTTTGTTGTTGCTGTCATCAGGGCGCAGCTGTACAGAATCAGCAGCAGTTTGTCAGTAAAGACCTCCAGCTTGTTCCTCCATTAACCCTCCTCAATCAGGAAAAAAAAAGGTTTGTAGCACATATTGGATCGACGCTGACTGTCATACAAGAGCAAATTTAGTGTGTAAACTGCACTATGAGGACCGTTATTAGTATATTTCACAACCAATAGACAAAAGCTGATATGAAGGGAAACGCTACAAACGTTTCAGAGCCTTTGGAAACAATAGGTTAAACATAGTTGCTACTTAAACATAGATTGATGGTTCATAAGAAGTATTAGTATTACAAGTCTTTCGTTTTTCATATATTGGAAAAACTCTGCCTCTATGCAGCTTGCAGATGCCTTTCGGATGTTGACCCCCATTGTCTTGAAACAACAGAATGAAACTCATTTCGCTATCAATCAAAATGAGACGCAGCCTCAGACAGATCATCCAATCATCATGCAAAAGTTGAGCGTCCAGGCTCGCCAAGGCCACGCCCGACAACCACAGAACCCGAGAGATGCTCAGTGTCAGATAGGTAGGAAAAAAAACAATGAGCATCGAGTTTCACTGCAGTGGAACAACAGCAATGCCCTGATGCTGAATGAATCAATGAGAAGAAAATCCTGTCAGTGACCTGTGAAAAGTAACTAACTAGTGGAACATGTTATTTAGTCAATCAAATTTATATTTGACCGTTTTTTTTTACATTTTAGGAGAAGCTGTGCTTCCCTCTGAGCCTTAGAGCAAATTGCCGCTGCTTGAAAAACACGTCAACCCCCGTCATTACCTCTCTTCCCTCTGAACTGAAAAGCCTCCAAAAGCATCAGCGGCGGCGCTGACAGCTCCAACCAATGTCCCTGACAAATTACTTTTCATGTGAACGAATTTGATGACGCAGAGGAGCAATTTTGCACCGCTTGTGCTTCACAAAAGAGGGAATCTGCCCGCATCTGGCAGCCCCCGTGGCTCCGTGCCGTGTACTTGTACTGTACTACGTGTACCTTGTACCGCACTACTCTGCTAATCAGCCTGTAATCCCCGTTGCCGATGTGAGAAGTGATGCCCCCGTGTGAGACTCTATCATTTTCTCATCAGTGCTCCCTTTGTCTCTGTCTCTATCGCCCCTCTCCCGCTACATCTCTGTCTGGAAGACTGTTGCTTCCCTGTGATTGGGCCATTGTCCCCGTTTGCTCACGGGGACCAGGGCCTGTTGGGCGTGTTTACATGGATCCGTGCTTCTAGACGGCTGGCTAATGCAACACCTTTGTTCTTTTAATTGCTTGCTGTTCCAGCCACAGGCTGGAATAATAAGAAAAAAAAAAGAATGAAAGGAATACATAATTCTACGGCAACAGAAGATTCAAATTTTCAGTGGGTAAAGAACTTTTCTTTTTTCGTTGCTGCACATAGACAGAAACGGACACATGAAGGAGCTCATGTTTGTGACTTCCATATCATGGAAAGTGATTTTGATATTTTTTTAATTACAAGAAGGTTTAGTTGTTAGATAAATACTGTCCCATGTTTTTTGGCTTCATAAAGGATCCATTAAAGCTGATTGAATTGTTTTGTTTCGGCAAGTCTAGAGCACGCTGGAAGCTCGTCAACTTGTAAAAGTTTGCTGATTACCCACTCAGCAGCAGCCTGATGAATGGATCCACTCGCCTTTTAGCTTCGTTCGCCTTTTAGCTTCGTTCGCCTTTTATCTCTTTTGCTTTCTATCAACTTTCAAAACATCTTTTTGGCTTAGAAATGTATTACTATGTTCACCAGCTCATCAATAACTATGTCTGTCAGCTGAGAGAGTGGGTTCATCAAAGTTGTTTTTTTTTCCTGCTGTTTTTAAACTGTTTGGTGAAAAAAGAGAGAAGAGAGGAACTGATAATTCGCTGTGGAAGAGTTACGCGTATGTAGAGTTAAGTTACACTTTGGTTATAGCTTGTTTAGCTTGTCTATTCTGGCTACTTTTCTTGTTTCAGTAAACATGGAAATGGATTTATTGATGAAGTCATGTCGCCTTCACTACAGTAGGTGGTGATAAATATTCTTAAACCTTGCTAGTATCACCTTACATGTTTATCTTTATAATACAATAATAATACAATAAAAGCCAAATGACAGGTAAACTAGTTATGAAAAGTTAGAAACCCAAATTAAAAACTGGCACACTGGGCATTTATTTTTTATTGGCCACAATAGCCTCATATCCAATTGCGTTTCTGGAAAAGTTAATTCCATTTGAACATCTTGCTGGACCTGCGTTTTTTTTTTTTTTTTCCTGATCTTGTTTGAATGTCACCTAAATCTGATCTGCCAAACGAACACCATTAAACTGTGCAGTCACTTGAAATGAATGATAAATTCAAGACATCAGCTAGATCACCTTTCTGCAAAATTGTCTAATTTATCACATACATATCACCTTCATCGCATCTAAATTATCACGTACATTTTCTACAATTTAAATTTGTACCTCGTGCATGTCATGCACAGCAGCACTCTTCCTGTACACGCTATATTTAGAAAACCCCTGGAATCACTGTTATCCTGTGAGCTGGGAAAATCCTGCAAGGCGTTTTGGTGTCTGATAGCCTCGCTAAATGTGTAATACAACATGTAACGGCAGAAAATTCAAAAGAGTCGCATCGATTAATTGACAGGGAACATCAAGTTTAATCTGCAGGTCAGATTTCATGCAGCACATTGCCACTGTGAATCTCCTCTCTCGCCGCCGTATCGTCTTCTCTACCGCTGCTGTGGAGTAGATGAAAGCGTGTTAATAGCCGCTCTCTATCTGTTAGCTTCTCAAACACAGAGATCGATAGAGGACGGTAGGGGCGCCTGAGTGTGTGTGTTTCTGTTGGAGGTGGTGGATGGGGGGGGCACGCTCGCTGTTAGTAATGAGGGGAGGCATGACACGAACAGGAAGACCCAATAGAGTACTGCTACACTTCATGGCAGGTTGGGTGGGGGGAGGAGGGAGGGGCGGCGGCGGCGGTGGGATGGATGTGTGAGGTCTGGAGATAGATGAGGTGGAGCTGTCAATAAAGAGCAGCTCTTTATCCTCTGTTAAAGCTCCATTCATTTCATTACTGTCAGGCCCGTCTCGTGAAGAAGGCCGAGGCCGTTTTCCCCGAACGCTTGTTGGTACGAGGAGATGTTAAGAGAGCTGCCAGGCTGAGGCGGGATGAGGCAGGCAGGGTGAAATAGGAGGGGAGGCAGAGTGAGATAAAAAAAAAAAAAAAGGTCCATTTACCACAATGTTACTAAACAACAAAAAATTTGACATGATCAAGAAACCAGGATTTCTTCCAACATTACCAAAATCCAATCATTCGTTCACCCTACCTGACATTTTACAGCTCTGCAGCGACATGGAAACTAAAGTAGCACCTGGCGACGTGAAGTTTTTTTTTTTTTCCAGCATCCTGCCATCCTGTTTTTAAGAAATGCTGAACTGCTGCTCCACAGCTGATCCTCTCCTCTGCGCTCCGGGTGAGCTAATCAAATGTCGACATGGATTCTATCCTTTAAAATTGAAAGATGCTCATGGAATATCCGTGGCTCTGTGGCACAAGCACGAGCAACACCGCTGGCTGCAATGTTTATGATAAAGTGGACGATTTGCAGTGTGAGAAAGTTATTTTTTTTTCTCTTTTTTATCTCCCTCATCCACACCGTGGCACTTCATGCGTAAAATACGCAGCAGATCATATAAAGGATAAACTAAATACCGTGTGACATCTATAAGCAGCAAAAGAAAAATCTGTAGGGATAAACAGGACAGAAGACGCTCTCCAGAGGAAACAAAAATCAACTTTTGGCTTCTGATACTATGTTTTAGAAGCTCTGATGAGGGGTGAAATCTGCACCTCAAATAAACCTCTGTCTTCTTATGTACTTTTCCACACTGTTTTCAGTTTCTTGGCCATGTTTCTACACCTTTCTATCAGCCATCTGTCCAGCACGTTTTACTGATTGCTCCGCTCTAAATAGCACAACACCACGCGCTGCGCTTTAGACCACCACTCAGCTAGTCTTAGCGCAGGGCCCTCAAGACATCGCTGCACATCTGGACCACTTTGCAAAATGTTCTCTTACTAAAGAGAAGAGCAAAAACAATTGGGTGAATCCTAGAAATCAACGGGTAATAATAAATAAGGAAAAATCATAAAATAAGAGATTTGTTCGTACGTCGCTTCCTAAATGGGGCCCAACAAACCCACATCTCCTGTGGTTGAGAGAATCTGTGATGCTTCCTGTGGTGTGAATTTCTCATCCGTATCATGTGAAAACATCTGTGTCAATCATATCGGT
Organism: Eupleurogrammus muticus; assembly: GCA_036785175.1. Classification (NCBI taxonomy): domain Eukaryota; kingdom Metazoa; phylum Chordata; class Actinopteri; order Scombriformes; family Trichiuridae; genus Eupleurogrammus; species Eupleurogrammus muticus. The sequence continues at coordinate 16,019,888 of JAYKQN010000018.1, read as the reverse complement.
GTCTATTCAAGGCTGACAGTGGGACTTTACAATCATACAATGCATTGTGTTTAATGATTCTAATCATTGCATCCTGATCCATCATTGTGACTGGGCCTGGGGATTTGTGAGCACTGCTTACACTCAGATGACAAACAGGTGCAGTGTCATGTTTGACAAACGACAACATCAACTCCTACAGGGCTCTCGTGTGTTTCACATGGATCTCAATATAGAGTTCGTTGTACTAAGTAATGAGCTGTGCAGAACCGAGAGAGCGGAATTATATCGCAGCATGCATTTTGAAATATATTGAAATGAAAAAAAAAAATCTATGGTATGTAATTCATTTTATAATTTTGTAACCACAGCTCCCATATTAAGTATATAATAATTCTATTGAAACAATACTATTTTTCAGTATGTCAGGGCACTTTTAGTTCTCATTGAAACACATTAAATCAATGTTTTTTCTGTTTCTATCCCACTGCTGGTACAGCATAAAGGTTAATTATTAGCGCTTTCAGACTGGAGCCCAGGCTTCAAAACTGTAGTTTTTACTATTTTACTGCTGATTCACTTTCTAACATTTAATCCTAAGTACCCACTGGATGCTATCTTCCTGGTTTCCACTAGGGGTGTCAGTGCTGTATCATACATATTGCAGCCAAGTATCACATCTTATCAAGTATTACATCGCTGCTACAGCATAAAACTATACATTCTATTTTATAAGGCTCTCAAATCTCCATTGTGTTATTACTATTTTCCAGCTGGTTGAGCCCCTTTATCACAAAAAAACAAATCCTAGTAGGTTCATCACAAATACTGACAAATACTGACAATTACTGACACTGAAAGAGGTAATATTCTGAGAACTGATACAACTTTATTCACTTCAAAAATAATATAAATATATAATATATTTATAGCAGTTTTTTGGGGGACTTTTCAGACCCTAAGGGGACTTAGAGGATAGTCTTGTAAAACAAAAAAAAGGCACAAGGGCCAAGCTGTCTCCCTGTTGTCATTAAAGAAAAATTGTCTTGCTGACAAGGCCAGATACACATTTTGATTCATAATTAAGTTAGTTTCAGAAGGAAACATTACACAGTGATGATACAGGGCATGTTTTACCATAAAGGCCTTTCTAAGGATTTTCTGTTTAGATGGTTTCTGACAATGTATCTTTTACTCCATCCCGCCCCAACTCCTCCCACAGAAACACACACACACACACACACACACCGCCTACATACACAGAAACGAGATGATTCCAGACTTTCTTCCTGCCGGGCCAACTAATCATTATGATTGATCAGTGTGCAGCTTTACAAGGCTGTCCATAGCTTACACTGAAATATGAATGAAGATCTGTATCCAATTTTTTTCCAAGTTTTTAAAATCATCAAGTCAAATCAAATATATTTATATTTATATTTATACTTAAAAGGAACATAGCACTTATACAACACCTGATCACACAAAAAACATTAAATAAAACATTAAATCAATTAAAAGCTAAACAAAATAGGTCTTAAGATGAGTGCTAAGGAAATTATTAGACTTTACCTCTAGGAACAAAGTATTCTACAATCTAGGAGCAGCGACAGTAAAAGACCTGTCCCACTTAAATCTACTGGGAGGGACAGTGAAAAGGTCTTCATTTGATGATATAAGAGGTCTTGACAACTGGGAGGGTGCAACAACTCTGAGATGTACCCTGAGCCCTGGTTGTGCAAGGCCTTATAAGTAATTAAAGGATTTAACTAAATTTAATTGGAAGCCACTGTATTGAGGCCGAGACAGGTGTGATATGTCCTGAACAAATACTTTAGTCAGCAATCTTGCTGCATAATTCTGGAGTAGTTGAAGCTGTTTTCAAGCGGACTGATTCCGTTAGATAAGAAATGCAATAATCAAGACAGGATGTCGCCAAGGCATTGATTACTTGCTCAGTGTCTTCAAAGGAGAGCCAAGGACATTCTTCCTTATGTTTCTTAGTTCAGGGAACCATGATTGCACCACTTTCAAAATTCTAATTTGAGTCACAGAAAATGCCTAATTTAAAAGAGCCAAGATGCTACTGTTCTGGGCCAAAAAAAAAATATGATATCATTCAAGCAATTGTGTAAAATTGAGAATTTGCTGAGATCATAAGAACTAAGAGGTATAGCTGTGTCTCATCCACATAAAAGGAAAGTTGCAATTTTGCTGGCAAATGATCTGCCCTAAAACAATCATATAAACTGAAAATAATAAAGAGCCAAGGATTGAACTCTGGGGTACCCCACATGTCATTTCCCAGGCTGAAGATTCACAACCATCACAACAGACAGTTATTTCCTTACACAAATAAAAAAAAATGCATTACTTTGCTCTGATACTCATGGCAACAAAGACATTTTGTTCAGCCAGGTCACTGATCTGGATTGATATGACCTTTTCAAGTTTTTTTTTGTAAATATAAGGTAGTTTGGAGATCAGCCTATGAAACAGACTAGACAAGTACCTCATTTTAGATAAAATGTCAAGGAGAAAAATAAAACAGTTTCAAAGTAACATGAATGAAAGTTGATTATTGAATTAGGTGGTATGATTTAAATATTTTATGTCAGTGTCTTACATTTGATTCTATTAGATTTTAATTCTGAAAACAACAGGGGGAGACTTTTATTAGGTCATTTTTTACAGACACTTGTTCTAGCTGTTTTAAGGTCATTTGTAACAATTAAGGGTATATATTGTGGGAGATTGTCTCCTTTTGAAAATATGGTATGATTTGTATTGTAACCAGAACAAAATTCCAGAACTAAAATTTAATTAACTTTTTTGTATGATTTATAATCGAATTTGTTTGTGTCTCATAGTATGCAGCTTTTTTCCATTCAAACCTGCATAAAACATTCCACTGATAGACATCCTTATACATTCTCCTTTCTGTTACCAACTGAGCACCTTTAGTTTTCATGCAATACCTAACAATAGATGACAATATCCCTAAAAAAGCATAAACTTCACGTCAATTAGTGCAGTGGGATTAAAATATTTCCTACATACATTGTATTAGTTTTCCATTCTAAAAGTATTTTTCACATCATAGTTTTTCAATAAGCATTGATTAAACCAAGTTAAAACCAGAAAGCTACTCCAGATTAAGCAGCCCTGTGCATATTAGAGAAGCAATATGTATTAGAAGAAATGAGCCATAGTGAAATAGCCATAATAAAAGTGAAATACAGCTATCATCTTTAGAATGTGTATTTACAGACAAGACACTGGTTAATTGTTTCCGTTTTAACACTCCAAAATAAAGAGAATTATTGGTCATCACTGTCTATGGCTCTCTCACGAAGTAGAGTAATAGATGACTGCAGGTGTCACCTTTTTTGTAATTAATACTTTTATAACCGGACAAATTAATGAGCTGGTGGATGAAATATGGGCGCGGACATGTGAGGAAAGCATCTGTCTCTCAGGAAGAGACCGATCTTAAATTGCGTAACGGAGAAAAAAAGTTAAACTAAATCACGTTGTCTCTCCCTCCATCTGCTTCTGTTCAGCCTGTTCTCAGCATTGCCCCGAGTCACTGCAGTCGCTCTCAGTTTACAGCGTGAACAACAAAAGCTGATAGAGATTTCTCCTCGCGGGAGATAAACAGAATCAGTGTAATCCCATTCTGTTGTCTGATCAGATACAACGTCTAATTCGAAACCTTGTCTCTTCCATTTTACAGGTTCATATGAATCTCTGGGTCGCCTGATGCAGACATGGGCCGATCGCTGGATCTTTGAGGGCAGCCTTCCTCCCCCCCCTCCCTCCTCCATCTCCACGTCCTTTTCCTCTCCCCCCTCCTCGTCCTTCTGTTTGTCCTTGGTCTGACAGGGCTGGAAGTTGAGTCTTCCCGAAGCCAGAAAACCAGCTTTCAACCTGTGACATCATCTCCTTCACATCACGTGCGAACCATGACAAGTGTAGATTCTTGGATACCTGGCCAAGCAAGGTGGCCCGTCCCGGTGCTACTGTTGTGTTTTGTCCCTCTAATGCTGATGGTGAGTCATAACCACGCAGCCCCCTCCGGCCCAGAGTCTGACTCCTGCTCCACCTTAGTTCAGAGCCGCTTCTTTGGCTTCTTCCTGTCATCGTCAGTGTTCCCCGCTGTGCCTTGCTCCTGGACTCTGCAAAACCCTGATCCACGGCGCTACACCGTCTTCATCAAGGTCACCAAACCTACGGAGGATTGCACGCCGTCGCAGCTCCGCACCTTCCAGTATGACTCATTCCTGGAAACCACGCGCACCTACCTGGGCATGGAGAGCTTTGACGAAGTGGTGAGGCTGTGCGACACCTCCGCCCCGGTTGCCTTCCTGGAGGCCGGGAAGCAGTTCCTCCAGATGAGGAAGGGGCTTCCACGGGCGGGTTCGGCCCACAGGAACGGTAATGGCAATTTCAAAACCGAGTACCTGGTGGTGGGGAAGCGTAACCCCAGCATGGCGGCTTGTCAGATGCTGTGCCAGTGGCTGGAGGACTGTCTGGCCTCCAGCACATCGAACAGACCCTGTGGCATTATGCAGACACCGTGTATGTGCTGGGAGCCACCGCCACAGCTCAGCGAGGGGAGTAGCTGCTACCACAATGGAGTTTACCTGGAAAACTGTTTACCCAGCGTGAAGGAGAGTGGAAAAAATGCAGAGATAAATGGTGAGTAGAAAAGATTTTACAATCAGTCACTCGGCTGTAATTCCTAGCAGTTGCTTTTGTGTCTTTTTAAATCAATGATGAAAGGTGAAATGGATATATTTTTGTGCCATTTGACCTCCAAAGGTCACCTTTGTTCTTAGCAAAATGACAATGGAAATGGCATCTTCAGTAGTACTCAAGCTGAGGACAATGTGTATGATTTGTGGAAAGTGAGGACAATCATGCGCTATTGGAAGTCGAGAGGGGAAGAAACAGCCGCAGAACGAGATAAATGGAAGGTTTAAGGTTTCGTCTGATGGAAGCGAGCTCGGTGACCTTGCCAGGTCGGCACCGTGTTCTGTCCCTCTGCGGTCCGGGCAGGGACACTCAATCGGCCTTCGGGAAGCCTGTGGAAATGGAGGAGAGTCAAGTGTTGATATTAGATAGCTTTGGGGAGGCTCAGAGCAAGGGGGGGGGGTGTAGTGAATGTAAAGAAAGACAAAAGAAGCAGATAGAAGGGGAGTGGCAGAGATTCGATGGGATAGGGCCCGTGGCTTGAAGTCTAATTGTCTGCAGCTCTCCTCCCCTTTCCCCGGCAGACAGGATGTGGCCTGACATCTCTATCCTGGCTTTGATAGGACTATGGCCACAGGGACAGAACATTTCTCGGTCCTCCCTTTCTCCCCATAACCTTTCCAACATCTACCCCTCCCTCTTTCCTCTGCCTCTCTCAGTCGCCCCCCCTAATCATCCTGTGGTTTTATTCTCTCAGTCCCCCTCCTCCATCGCAGCCTCCCCATCTTTTCTCCCTGGGCTGATTGCGGGCTGATACTGAGCCAGCCGTAGGAAGCCAACCAAGCAGGGAAGATGTTGCGGTGGGTATCTCCCGCCTGCCTCATCCACCTCCAGTCTCCAGAGTGGCTAATATCCCCGTGCCACCCCAGCCTCCTCTAGTTATCACGCTTACGTAATCCCACTTATGGTGCTCGACAGCGGGGTGTGGGATGTTGGTGCCTCAAGGTGTGAAAAATAATAAAAAAAAGATGTATACCATCCACTGTTGGGTTGTGCAGAGATAGAGAGAGAATGACACGTCACCCCCTGTGTGCTTTAGCCCACATGGGTGAAGAGACTCCTAGATAATCCCACGTTTACAGTGGCTATGGAACCATGTGATGGGCTCCAAAAGAGGAGTATTGGAGCTGGATGGGTGGCTGGATGGATTGGTATGGTGGGATGACTATAAAGACTGGATGGGGAAGATGTAATAGATTCTGTGTGGAAATACAGCCCACTGTGCAGGGAACAGAGGTAAAAGAAAAGGTGCCAGTTGAAGTGGGGAATAGATTGCTTGTTGGGACAGGCCATCCAGCCATCCACAGCTGGACCTGATTGGTCCCAGTGATCTTGGTAAGGAGGGGTCCATACAGTATATTAAATTCTGTCTCCAACCTCCTTCACTCTTTGCCTGCACGTTTTTGACTGAACGTCCCACCCAGGCACAGATGGAGGGGTGAGACCTGCTGTACAGCTGATGAATACCTCACAAAGGAGTTTGGATCTTTACAGGTGGGGTGGGAGCTTTTCCTTGTTCTCACCCCTTTCCCTTCCATATCCCTAAAGCACAAAAGAACTTTATATTGAAGCCACCATGTGTAAATTTGAAAACTATTGACCCCAGCAGTATCTTGATAATCAGAGAGTAATACTTGACAATCATGATTTACCTTTGTGACAATGTTAAGTGCCCCTGCAGGGAATTATGTGCCCTTCAGGTAATGAGGCGGGAGGTTAAACCTGTAGAAGTAGAGTTGGTAACTGGGCGTGTAGAGTAGCTTCTGACTTTCATCTAAGGAGATTTGAGTTTGAGTTCTATCAAAGACCTGCCACGAAACTCCTTTTTTTTGTTTTATCAAACAATCATTCTATAAAGTGGAACCATCCATTACTGTGATGCAAAGATGTTGGATAGAGCAGGAAATAGTATTTGCCTCAATCACTGTAGTAGCATGTTATCTCAAGTTTTGCAGAATTGTTCAATATAGACGTCCTTTTTTTTTGTTTGAGAGGGAATTTGTTTTATTTTGCACTAACCAATCAGTACAAATAACTGACAAATTGACTAAAGTCATTGTCATTCTGAGGAGTGGTTATGTAAATGTTTTGTTCTTAAAGATTGAAGAAATAAGACCTACTAGAGATGGAACCAGTCAGCCGGGTAGTTTCTTCTTTCCTCAAAGATCTAAATGGAAACTATGTCGAAGCTCTTATCATGAGGTAACTTGTGACTCACGTGCTGGATACTGGGAATGACTTCCTAATCTGTGATGTTCCATTCTTCCAGTTCCCCAGTAGACATGATTAATAGAAAATCTATTATTCACTGTAAAGAAGTTGATTTTCCAAGAAAATATTAACCGGTTAAGTGCAAAGATGGGGCTGCAGTATTTGTGCAGGCTTAGCCCTATGTCTTTTTTGTGTGGCTCAATATATCGACAAGCAGATGGATGGGGTCAATATTACTCTTTTATTAATACAAAATCGGATGTCACTCATTGAGTGTGTCTGACCTCTGCTATAACAGATATGGTACAGCTTGATTATCTGCTTCGCTATGTCAATAACTTCATCAATAAAAAGCTCTTAACCTGCATTGATTCTAATATGACCTTTTGATCAAATCTGAGGGATGAAATGCTGTTTTTTAATCAATATCCCTCTGATTTTAGCGTGTAGCAAGTGAAATCAAAAGTCTACAAAAAGCTCACCATGTGCTGTGTGCGAAATATTTAACCTTTGAGTCCAGAGGACTGGAGGTATCGGGACTATTTTTGGAACGTTCTGACATTCACAGGGTGAAAAATAAAGGTTTTAGGACAACACATTGGCTGTGGGCCGCCTCGGTCCGGAAATATTCTTCAAAAAATCCATTTTGGTTGCACCTCGCGCATGTAGGGGTGGATGTAGTGTGATTTGTGTCACGACATGTGGCGCAGAGCAGGAAAGGATTCATTTGTTCGACCCTCGGAGGACAATAGGGGAGACAGTGAGTGATTAAATAATGGATCAGGGGGGTTGTGAGGAAATAAGGAGGCGTATGACTCAATTTGAACAAAAGAGAAACGTTTGTGATAGCCCGGAGACAGAAAAGAAATGACCAATAAAATGCACCGAGGAGAAGGAGACGCACCTCGCCTCAATTGGACCATCTGTGCCATGACCTCGGTCGCACTCTCAGCTGTAGCTGTCATTTTCTAGTGTGAAGTATTTACTAAAAGCAGAATAGCTTGGAAAACAACAAAAAAGGACACCATGTCACAGACTGGAAGCGCTCTGCAGCAAGACACAGTGATGTGGTGTCATCTAAGACTAAAATAAAGGTCTTAGAGCAAATCCTTTGTCCAATGTGGAATTTAGATGTAGATGACATGAGATAGGATGAATCATGAACCCCAACTTCAAGTCAAATATCCAACGCACCTTTTTAGCCCATTTCAAAACCTAGAAATGCATCTTTCTGCTTCCAATATGTCACATTTTCACAATGAAATGTCATTTTATGTTGTCCCAAATATTTACATGTTTCAGACCTGAAAAAAGCCACAATTTTGTCACCCTATTTTGCCAAAGGGTTTATTATGTGCACAAACCTCCTTGATGGTCTCCTTGGTTGCCAAAAGCTGATGATGAAAGGTGATGAATTGATTGTTTTTATCAAGTTTTATCCAGTTTTATGACACACACTTTAGATCTTGGTCATTTTGAACTAGGTAATATGGCTGGATATAGGGTTTTAGTTTCTTCTGTTTAGAAAACATCAACAGAATCTTGGAACACATATTATAAAGGTAAAATCAGGAAACTAAATCATATTCTGCCAAGGACCTAGAAACTAAGTGTTGAATTGACGACCCGCTGAAAAATCCATCACATCCCCAACTGCAGTGTAAATAGAGGCCTAAACTATTAATCGAAAGGATTACTGAATAAATGAAATGCTATGTCTGTATATGCTGACAATCAGCCAGTCATACTATTTGCTAATTGCCCATTAATGCGCTGAACTGAACCTTACATTGAGAGATCGATGTAAAGCAAATGTTTGTACAGTTCGATTCGACAGACAAAGACTTTGCTCTTTAAAGGAAGCGCTCGAAGGATCTGAGCTATGAAGAGGAGTCAGCTGGGAGAGCTAATCCCCCTCTTAACAAACACATGGACATCAGATCTTTGTAGACACAACAATATAAAAAGAAAATAGTTATCATTAAAAAAAAAAAAAAAAAAAAAAAGAGGATTGGGTGATAAGAGGGAGCTGTGTTTGTGAACTTTTATTACTCTGTCAAGTAAAAAAAGATGCACTGAGCATCACTATGAATAAAAGTAGATGTTTGGCAATCATGAAAACGTGTCCCAGTGTCCCTCAGGTATTTACATCTGACTGACTGCAAAACAACAAAAGGCCCAAATGCATTAAGGGCTCCTTTGGGGGAAAGAGGGCTTCAGTTTTCCTCCTTTTCAAACCCTCCACCATCCTCCGGAGGAGCCGGCCCTTCATTTTGATACAGCTGATGTGTTTCTAAACCCCTGCAGTCTGCTGCGCGGGATGTATCGCGCCTCTGGTCCAATATACGCTGGGACAGGATCCGGCATATAGGCGGAAGTAGGAAAACGGAGGGTTTCAGTGAACAGACTCTGCTGCGCGTCTCTCTCTCTCTTTCTCTCTCCAGGCTGTTTGCTACAGTTACTGGGGCTTGAAGAGGCAGAAACGATCTCGTCTCATCTGCCTTTGAAAATAACTGCCAGAGCGCCACATATCTGTTCTGTCTCTCATCATGTCGGGCCCCGGGGGGAAATAAACAGTATATATGTACGCAGAAGTACTGAAAAATCCCATTGCTCCTTTTTTGTTTCCTCCTAAAATCCTGATTCCAGGCTGAAATCGCTGTGTCAAACTGAGCCGGAGTATGTGTTGTAAACGTCTCTGTCAAGCAGGGTCGTATGTTGCATCCAGTTGAGAAGCGACGATGAGAGATGATAAGAGCTTGTGTTTTCACCCCTGGCCCACTCGCCTTGTTAATTACCGCTCTGCAGCGCGGAGCCTGCGATCCTTTCATAGCCGCACTTCATATTCCCGAGATCTCTATGAAAATACAAACAGGAGAATGGGAAATAACACATGTGCAAATCAACAGCGTGCACAAACATTACATTTGAAAGATCTTCTCGTGGTCAGTGTAAACGGATGATTTCAATTGTCCATTTATGACCTCTAGTAGCAGTTCAGCCGCTGCCCCCCCTGAACAGTGTAATAATAATAATAATGATAGGATCCCTTTAAACGTTCTGAAGGCAGTCTAATGAGGGAGTGTGTCTGTCTGTAGTATATAATGAACAGCAAAGGAATTCGCTCCTTTATTTCTTCCTTTGGAGCTTTTCAACTCCACTGGGCTGGTCAGTTCTGGAAATGCCAGAACAGCGTTGAAATACATAATTTCCCCCCTGACTTCATGATCGTAGTCTAATCATCTCTGCTACCATAATGATTATCATGCTCAGGTAAATAGATAATAAAGTTTCAAGAAAGATCCAACATTCCAAAAAAATAACAGTATGTGTAATTAAAAAAAAAAAGAAAAGTCTTTCTACCTGCATCCTTTTGCTTGGCTGCTTGACCACATTGTTGCTAAACTCAAAGACTCCCAACCCGCCTCCATACAAGAATACTGAGGAATCTTATACAAGTCTAATCCATTAGCTTCATATGCATATGCGTGGACATGTGCACAAATGCACAAACACACATATAAAGTGTGCATGCGTGGAGCTCGCGCACACACACAGACGTGGTGAAATGTCACACCAGAAAATGGCACATACACTGGTGCAACCACGCACCGGTCCCATGTGACTCGAGCGTGGGTGGCTGACTGAGGGGAGAGAATAAAGCAGATTTGGTCTGTGTGTGTGTGTGTGTGTGTGTGTGTGTGTGTGTGTGTGTTAGAGAGTGAGGTGTGGTGTGTTCACCGCAGGGAGCGCCATGTGGGCAGGAATAAACCAGAGAGCAATGGCAGCGAGACGCTCTGCGCTGGTGTAGAGGTCGATCTGCCTACAGGGAGCTTTTGTAGCCTGTTTAGGAAGTTTTCATATGGAGATTTTTTTTTTCCCTCTCTCTCTTTTTTTTGCGCTGGAAGAAAAAAAACAATCAGCGAAGGCTCACTGTCCTATTCGTGGTTGACCTCCATTAAATGATCTCTGCGGTTATTTAGAGATGGAGAGCTGTGATTGTGTGCGAACTACAATTATTTCTAAATCAAAAAAAAAAAAAAAATCAATCAATGTGATTGACAAATCCCTATCGATGCGTTTAAATAAGTGATCAGAGAAGATGGGAAAAATGTGTCTGGCACAGAAACAGTGAGTCCAGCACTGCACCACGGGAACACCTTCACAAAGACAGAGCTGTCATCGCTGCTTCCCTACGGCGGATTCTCCTGATCAGAATATACTGCAGGTGTTAAACGGGGCAGGGCGGGTGTACGAGAGCTAATCAAATCTGGGTCCAGCCACACAAGGTGTGCAGACAGCAGAGATCTAATATTACACTCAACTCACAAGACAAAAAAGAACTTTTCATGATTTTTTATTTAAACTAAATGAGATGAATGTAAATTGTGACTGAAAAAAGTTACTTTATTTTGTATTGTAACATTATATTAAATGAGTATTTGCACATTTTTAAGAATAATAAGGCTGAAAATAATTATCGCACCTCGCATCGTGGTGCCAGGTCAAATGCTGCATCGCATCGGATGTGCCGTCGGTGTACTTCGGCGTCCTTGCGGTTTTCGTCTACACTTCCCACCTTTTTCATCTACTTTCTTTTGCCAGACGCCAACATAGTGTGTACGTGTGAAAAGTGGACTCCGGAGTGTATAAACACAATAAACTACACATCCGCGGGTGTACAGTCTGGTCTGCGTACACGTCCATTCTGGGGGATATGTTCAGGCCCTAGGGACACTAAAATGCTGCCACACCTCTTGTAAGCATCCATATATATATATATATATATATATATATATATATATATATATGGGCGACACGGTGGAGCAGTGGGTAGCACTGTTGCCTCACAGCAAGAAGGTCGCAGGTTCAAGACCGCCTTGGGGCCTGGGTCTGGGACCTTTCTGTGTGGAGTTTGCATGTTCTCCCCGTGTCTGCGTGGGTTTTCACCGGGTACTCCGGCTTCCTCCCACAATACAAAACATGCTCAGGTTAATTGGCAAATCTAAATTGCCCATAGGTGTGAGTGTGTGTGTGAATGGTGTGTGAATGGTGTGTGTGCCCCACGATTGGCTGGCGACCATCTGGGGTGTATCCCTGCCTCTCGCCATAAAATGCGCTGGGATAGGCTCCAGCAGACCCCTGCGACCCTGAAAAGGAATAAGCGGGATAGAAAATGGATGGATGGATGGATATATATATATATATATATATATATATATATACTTTCCGGTGCCCACTCGCATGTACAGCATCACGCCTGTAGTGGATGATAGGGCTGCAACTATTTTGATAATCAGTTAATCTTTCAATCTGTTTAACCAGGGAACAATACAATACACTTTTTTTTTTTAAATGACTCTGTTATTTGATTGTCAATATAGTTGCAGATTAATTTAATAGTTAGCAACTAGTCGAATAATCGTGGCAGTTCTAGTGGGTAAACAATAAAATAATTGTAACCTTCTCAATTTTCAACCGATGTCATAAATGTAGTCATGGCACAGCACTCTTATAATTACGACTAATCATGGACTTTAACATAAACGTATATATTACTTAATAATGCAGATAGTTAAAGTAATAGCTATACACACAAAAAATGTTTTACACATAACCATAATTGAAGTACTTTCACATAAACAATAGCAGGCATATCATAAAGTGACAACACTTTATTGCAGTTAATTACTTTGCAAAGCTGCAATTTTTAAATCCTAAATTTGACATCATGCTCGTATTAATGTTGCAATGACAATTAAATGACAATCAAAATCAAATTGCTTGGAAACGGGCCAAAATTTCAGGGAGCTATGAGTATTTTTGTCTGTGTCGATCTCTTGCTTTACTGCAGACATCAGCCAGAGCGACGTGTGTCTCAGACTGATGACGTGGCTGCTGCCTTCAGCCTTTGCTGCTTTTCCTACGCTGATGTCCATGCATTCTGTTCAGATTTTAACAGAATCAATAAGTGCAACTGACTCATCAATCATGCATATTGGATTTATTTCTTTTTTTTCATTATTTCCTGCAGATGACAGTGTTACAGCTACTCTCACCGCTGTTTGTCTGCTGCAGGTTTACACCAGTAAACACTCAAGATCAGTCAAGGTCGCATGAAACCTCAGCAAAGTTCCAAAACCTGGTGCTCGAAGATGAATTTCTTCCATTGTTTTTCAAGCCCAACAGCATCTCGTTTCTAAGCAGCCGGCGCATTGTGATGCAAGTTATGATAAGACGCACGCATTGTCTTTTTTATTGTACTTAGCCGCCGCTGTGATTATTATGGGATAAAAAAGGCTGTGTAAACAATAGCTTTATTTGAATATGATCTTAGCTCTCCGGCTCTCCAGCTGATCTGCTGGCTTTATCGCTTCTGTGAAAACAGTAAAGTTTGCATATAGCTTGTATGAATATCACATGAGGGATTACTGAATATTCAGCAAGGTGCTTTATTATAAAGTGCTACAGTAAGTCTCACACTCATAAAGGAATTTAGCTGCAATATATACTGTATATAGATACAGTTTTACTATAGTTTCTATATTCTGTTTTAGATGTGTGATTTAACTTGAATTATATGACATAAAATTGACGGTCTACTACAATATTTATGCAGAAGTAGATTTTTCATACAAAGACAGGAGATAGGACGGCGGTGAATACATTTGGATGAGTTACCCTGGATACTATGGTCGTCATAGTGACGGAAAACAGCAGAAGAAGCTTAGGTATTAACTATATATAACTTCTTGACTGCATGTACACAAGGTACTTATTTGGAAGTTGCAGTTGTTAGGATTGATGTGAACTGTGCTACCAACAACTCGAAACATAATTAAAAATAAATAACGGCACACGATAAAGCCACATATTCCTGAGATTTAAACATTAATGAATAGCAATAATTAAAGCGGAGTTGCACATTGAATCACTTTAACTGTGTTATAATGAACTATTAGGGATGCATCTTCCATGCCTGGATCTTTTTTTTAGCCATTTGGTGGTGATAATTCTTCAGCTAATTGGCCTTTTTGTAGACAATAAGACATCTCAATGAGGTATTTCTTACACCACCGCAATTGTGTTTAATTGGATTTATCTGCTCGTAAACTGGACCGCGGGGAACGCTAGCGGGAAGCGTACAGAAGCGCCGGCCACGTTCAGAGCGCTCTCTGCCAGGATCCTGATGAGAAAACGGCAATGCCGCGACACCAGTTTCTGGGCTCTGTTGCCCTGGCTCTCAGCGTCCTTCAGTACCGAGTACAAAGTTGTGCAAATCCATCATGAATGGACACATGCCTCGCTACCTACAGGCGTTGATCGCACCTCAAACCAGCACCTGCCGCCGCCCTCAGGTCTGCCGGCAGCGGCGCTCAGCTTCACACTTTACGCCAGGGCACTATGTGAAAAACATGCTGCCCGGTTTTGGGGGGGAAAGAAAACCTTCTATAAAATTTAATGGAAATAAGTATGCGTTGTGTATGCAGTCATTTACTGTTAAACAAACCCTTGTCTTGTGAGTATCTTACCACCCTGCCTGTAATATATGAAGGTTTGTCAGCCATCATGTTGCATAGTTTGCCCAAGTGGACCGCTGACCTGATAGATGTCTGGATTAGCTGACATTGCTAAAACATCAGATTATTTGATGGAGCCACCAGGGAGCGTTAGACTAAAGTATTGTCTGGATTGCCTCTTGGTACAAGAGGATGTATACTCATGTCCTTTGGTGCTCATGCTTTAAATCCCATTCATCATTCTGGATAAAAGTGCTAATTTAAATTTTAAATCACAATTGGTGCATTCATTTGTTCTACAAATCAGATACTTTCTAAATGATCATGTTCCTCCTGTTATATGAAAGCGATTCTTTCTTTGTGCTCAATGACGCACTCATCTAGAATGATAAGGGCTGGGCAATCTAGTAAAAAAAATAGCCTATAAACAAACCTTTTAATTTAAATTGATCGATATAGGTAACTATTGATGATATTCTTTTAAATATTTTACTTACTCTACTCTACTTTTAATACACACATTTAGGAGATATTTTTCATATCAAATTTTTCATAACAGTCGCTAACAGAGATTAGTGATCATTTTTATTTCTCTATTTCTAGTAATGACCAGAAGAAAAAAAAGGCTGAATGTAACTAAACTTGCCAATTGCCTGTTAAATGACTGGCTGTTGTTCCATGAATGATCCATTATCAAGGCAAATATGATTATGAATATTATCAATATTTTACTGTTTTTACTATTCCTATTGTATTGATGATAATGACATTGATGATATATATATTGATATTGTTTTATCACCCAGGTCTGACTGTTCTATTAAAATGTGCTTTTTTCTTATATTACATTGCATAACATTATAATGGCTGAAATTGTTATCTCACTGTGATTTATACAATCCCTGGAACATGTGATTTAAACTTGTCCAACTTCTGAGCCCAAGAACATGTAGCACCAATTAACTAACAACACTTTTTTGGTTCCATGCCCTGCCTTGCGAGTCAAAACCCTTGCGTATAAATGTCAATCGAGCTAAATCAGCCTTGGGTTAAGGTTGCAGTATTAGCTCATGATCTGAAACTCCCAGGAAGACACAACTTAGCATTTTGAGCCACTGACCTCACAACTCGTGAAGCCTTTTCCCAGCTCCAGCCGTCTTCTGTCAAACGATTCACTCGAACTTCAAGTCGGCGCGTGAGTGAGTTGAGGAATGGTCTGTTTCCTTCCTGGAGGCTGTCTGTCAACGGCTGCGGCCTATCTCTGCTCCGGCTCCGTGCAGCCTGAGGGTTTATTAAACATTCATGCTTTAATTAAGCAATTTTACCGCCGCTACTTACAGGGGCAATGATAAAAGCACTGCTCCAGGATGAGCATGGGGAGCGTGTGCGCGTGTGTGTGTGTGTGTGTGTGTGTGTGTGTGTGTGTGTGTGTGTGTGTACAAGCGAGAGGGGCCATTCATTTCCTGGCATAAAGAAAAGTGTGAGGATTAGAGAATAGACAAGTTGAACTTTTTTTTCGCCTCGCTCATCAGTCATGTGTGACTGCGGGAGAATGGGGCGGCGGGTGATGTGAGGACGCGATAGGGATCCCTCTGTCTCCTGACAGGCAGCTTGTCACCATTCATCTGCTTTCGCTCTTTTCTCTCCTCTATTTTACACTTCATCACGCACTGCTTTTTTTTTCTTGGTGCAATCCTGTGGACTCTATGAGATGTGAAAGCGTTTTTTTTTTTTTTTCTTTCTACCCGCAAAAAAAAAAAAACGTCCTTGTGTTATTGAGACTGCACTGTATCCCCACAGGGTGAAATTGTATGTCTGTGTGTGTGTGTGTGTGTGTGTGTGTGTGTGTGTGAGGGCCAAAGCAGAGAATTAGCGTGTTCGTTCATGTCGCCAGTCTCCTTGGCTGTGAGGACATTTAATGCTAGTCCGACTGTCTCGTCGTTCTTCACATTCGATGACTTGGACGATGAAGATGAATTACCTCGGATCACGTCGCAACGTGCGGGTTTATTGCCGCCGTGATGGATGCGTGCTTGTTTGCCTGTGTGTGTGTGTGAGTCCCTGCGTGTGTGTGTGTTGTTTCATCTGCATCCCTCAGTGTCCTTGTTAAGAGCAGGCGGTGGCTCTGCGGGACGGCTGTAAAGGCTGCTCTCCTCGGCGGTATCACCTGGAATGACACCCAGAGGTGACATGCTGTCAGAACGAACACACACACACACCAACACACCCGCAGACACACACACACAGAAGCAGCTCTCGGCCAAAGCCTGCCAGGTCCAAGAAAATAACTCATTAGTGCAGATGTGTTCAATGTGGTCTTCTAACGACACACACACACACACACACACACACACACACACGCAGATAATACGCAGGCGAACCCTCACACACACCTGTCAGACCTTTCTCCTGAACTGTGTACATTAATGAGTCAGTGATCGGACATGTTCAAATTAGCTGTTACGTATTCATCTCACAGTTCTGGTCTGTGCTGGCGTTTGCTGGAAATTCTCCACGTCCACGTCAGAGATTTTTTCTCACATGGCTGCGGTGGATTTAATTAGATTTTTTTCTCCGGTCTTTCCGAAAAACATCGGGAGACGTCAGTTTGGAGGTCACCGCTTAAAGGTGCGATCAGATAAAGCGAAATCAGACCGACGCCGGTTTTCTTCTCTCGCTGATTGAGCTTTTTTTTTTTTTTTTTTTTATCATCAGTCTGCGTTTATTAGCTCAACCATCCGATTTAATGGCCGTGCAGCTGTTTGTATGTTGCATCCCCTTTGTCGTAAACTTTATGGGGCGTGATATTTAAATGACACTTGTCACATTTATCAATGCCTGATCAATCAAACGCTGTGAATGACATTTTAATATTATTTATTTTTCTGCACCCAGATCTGTGCTGATTTCTTCGCCGGATTTCTAAAGACCCTTTAAAAGCAAGCCAGTGCAGATATAAGCAAAGACAGATTAAGAAACGACATGGCAAACACGGCCAGCGACACCGAATCGCAGCAGCTGAGGAAAGAATCGTGTCTTACAGGAGGTAGAACTAAAGCCCTGATATTGGTCTTTGGAGACTGCGCTGGTCATTAAATCCCACAGACCTGGTGCTGGATGCACCCGACACACAATTACGCTGTTTGTAAAGCCTGAGCTGACACAGGCTCAAAAAGTTTGTCCTGAGGGCAACACACCGGAGGAAACGACATGTGTTCAAATCAAACACAAATGTCCACATCTTGTGCACTAATGGTCAGTAAATAATAAATAGGCTGTTGAGGTATATGTACATGATGTCATGTATACATCTTCAATACCTTAAACTCATGTGCTGGCAAACTGCAAGTTGTTACAGTGATGGCTTCTCTTCATTTAGATGTAGGAGACGAATATGATAATGTTCCTTACAGCCATATTACATTCTTGACTTCTTGACTAATATTTTCGACACCCGGTGCAGAAAAAAAAAAAAAACGAGAGATCGGATCAAAACGTTAGGCGGCAGAAGACAGACGACGCGGAGCTGATGATCCTCTGATGGATTTTTAACTTTATTTTCACACACCGCCGACTCGTCACAATGTGACCACTGATCCATGCTTGAATTCCATCGTTGAACGTTCATTTAATCAGGGAGCAAATTGTGCTGCCTGTTTGCATAAAGTCCCACTGAATGGCAGTATATTATGTTTTGTGAAAATATGGATATAGATGGCTGGTCTGATTATTTTTGTTTGCAATAGTATTTTTTTTTTACTTTAGCGCCAGGGGAGGGAAAAAATAGACTGACCTAAAATGAGCAGATTGATCTCCTCAGCGCCTTTAAGTGTTTTTTAGATGATGAAGAGATTCTGTGCATTAGTGATGTTGATTACAGTAGTGTCTTCTTTCTCGCTGCAGGTTTAACACTGTGCACCTGCTGCAGCATTCGTGTTGAGGCTGACATGTTGAATTACCATCAAATTAACTTTTAAACGGGTGCAGAGGGTTGGAAAGAGGCTAAAGTTGTTCTTTCCCCTTTTTCTCTTTTTTAAAGGATCCGTTCACAATTTTTCAAGTGTGTCTTAAAACAGTACTCAAGAGACTTAAAGTAAACTTGTTATTTTTTTTTCTTGCTGTAATCATTCCTCCTATTCATACTGATGATTTGAAAGTCCTTCATAATTCACTTCCAATGGAAGTCATGCAGGGAAAAAACCACAGTCCTTCATTTGTGTATTTAAAAGTTGATCTGTAGCTAATATGAAGTTTCTAGAGCTCAATGGAACTACAGTTAAGCATTAGCTATATTTTACAGGGGTCTACGCCTCGATTACAGCAAGGACTTGCTGTCACTGTTGCCTATGTCATATAAAGAAAAAATGTGACTGTCTTTTAAGATCAGCAGGTACGAAAGCATGGGAAGAAGTAGAGAGAAGTGAAGAAAGCACATGTGTGCACTTTAGCACAAAACAACTGTCGACGGCAGCAACGTAAGAGGATCCTGGGCTGGACTCAGCCCAGTTAGCAGTTGCACTATGTAACTTTTAGCTTTGATAGAGGAGGTTGATGCTCTTTCATCAGTGAGCTGTCATCCAGCCCCAGTCTAAGCTTAGTCTGTGCTCATAGTGTTTGTGTTCACAGGCACACAAACATGCAGATGAGTATATATACAGATGTCAATCTACATCAGTGTCGACTTCATGTCGATATGCCAAGTAATATCAACCTCATGATGAATGTCTGATCCTGTTACGTTAGGTGTTAGTGCTGTGTGTGTGTGTTTGTGTGTGTGTGTGTGTGTGCACGAAGATGTCTCACAATATTCATTTTGGACTTCGTCAGCACGTGTGTGTAAATATTGAGGTCTCTGGTGTTCCTGCTAACACACACACTGTGAATAAGAACACCCACTCATTGTGTTGTGGTTTGGCCTCATCTGTAGCGTTGCTGAAACCCGACTGAACACAGAAACGGCTCCTGTTGGCGTGTAACACCAACAGTGGTGGGACCAGTCTAAGTATATTTGCTCCAGTACTGTACAATGCTAATATACTTGTACTTTGCTTAAGTATTTCCATTTTACTTTACACTTTACTCCTCTGCATTTCAGAGGAGTGCATCTTAGGCCATGTGTTTTTACCACTTGTCGAGATTATACATACATATACATATATATATATATATATATATATATATATATATATATATATATATATATATATATATATATATATATATATATATACAGTTTTGCACTTTGTGTAAAAACAAAAGTGTAAATAAAGTGTATCACTACTATTATTAAATTAGTTAAAAAAAACATGATGCATGAAAATAATACAATACAATACTTATTAAGTATTATAGTATTAATATTCATCAACCCAAAGTATATATACATGCTTCTTACAAGATATTTATGAAAATAAACAGTGTAACATAATGAAATCTTGTCACACAAAGAAGCTGCAATATATAAATAGTTCTACTGAAGTAACATTTTGAATTTCATTTTAGTTTAAGACAATAGCATTTTCTTCCATTATGTGTTTTGACCTCTGCGCTGCTTGGATAATGTGAGTCAAATTTGTTATAAAAAAAAAAACATAATCATCATAAGAAGTGTTATCCTCATATCTCGACTCTGTGTAACGCAACAAGCTCATAATCAACTTCGTGAAGCGGCTTCTCTTTTCTCCTCCCCAGTTAAGATCGATTTATTTACTCTCGTTTATTTCTCATCAAAGCATCTCGACATGATTAGGGTGTGTCTTTTCACAGCTTCTCATTTACGTGCTTGATAGACTTCTTATCTTTTCACTGCTTTCATTGCCGCTAAAGATTATATTTTGCTCAATCTAATCTCAAACAAAAATTATAATTCATTATTTTGAGTGCATTATGAAAAACACATTCCATTATCGCGGCTCAGATGCCCATTTTTTCAGTCGGCTTCAGCTAAATCAAATTCTCTCTCCCTTGCAGATTTGAGCTATCCTCCAAAGTGTGGCGGAGGGATCGGTGATGAATTATCATTGTCCGCGTTGTGCACGGTGTTGTGTTACTCTTCTGCTCTCAATTTGGGGGATAAATTTGTTTTTTTAATGCTTTGATAGTCTGATTGTTGAAGGTTAAAAGAGGAATCCTTGGACTCAGCTTTGTGGTTGCTGACATCAGCCAAGATCCATTATCTGAGCTCAGTTCAACTCAGAGGAGCAGGTCAATAAAAAAAGGGGGTAAATTATGAGCTGAAGACAAACTGCCACCACTAAAATTAAAAATATGTTACAGTTAAGTAATTCACACTCGAGGCTCCGCGATTGAGTTACTCTCCTAATATATAGTGCACGGCTGAATTTGTGTTTGTCCTTTTTCTTTTTTTTCTTTTTCCACTCTGGTGTGGAGGAGTTTGACTCATTGCTGCAGATAAACATCTGACCACCTGACTGGAAGGATGCAGCCAGACTGAGCTGTCATTGGCTTCTTATTTTCAGTCTATAAAAAAAAGAAGATGACACTGTCAAATTTCTCTTGTGATGTGATGAAAACAAAACAAAAAAAAAACAAAAAACAACAACTTAGAGTTGCTGCAGAGTCGTACATCATCCTGCTTTTCTAAGTTTTATGTATGTCACAATGGAGATGGAAAAAAGGTATTACGCCTTGTTGTGCATGTTAAAAGTGTCCCATTGTACATTTAACAGAGGTTAAAGTGATCCGAGATTTTTTTACTATGGCCGCCAAAAAATTCATATGTAAAGAAAGTAGAAAGATTAAAAAAAAAAAAAAAAAAAAAAAACACGAATATATTGTATATTTTTTAATCCATCAAATTATCAAAAAGCTCTATTACAGTACATGTATTTTCTGTTATTATTATCTGTCATTACATGCTCTTTGGTGACTTAAGAGTCTAAACTAACGACAAACTATCTACCACTGCAGCTAAAAAATGATGTGTTTGACTCTCAGCTTCTCAAGTGTTGATTTCCTGCCACCAAACTGGTCCGAGACCATTCTGTGTTTGATTTTCATTTTAGATTCTGATAGCTTTTCATTTCAGCCACAGAAAGTGAAAGATAATGGTGTATGT
Source organism: Eupleurogrammus muticus (assembly GCA_036785175.1). NCBI lineage: Eukaryota > Metazoa > Chordata > Actinopteri > Scombriformes > Trichiuridae > Eupleurogrammus > Eupleurogrammus muticus. The sequence continues at coordinate 15,998,345 of JAYKQN010000018.1, read as the reverse complement.
GAAGAATGAAAAACTGAAATTGAACACAAACACTCAAAATGCCATTTGAGATGTGCTGCAGAGTTCTGAGCTGTTGCATCAGATTTCTTTTTTCCTTTCTTTACGCTGTTTGTTTTGATTCTTCATGCAGCGTTCCATTGTTGCAGAGCAGAAAACAAAATTATACCTTTAAAAGTGGCTCTTTGTAACTTTTGGAAATTCCCTTCTTGTGGTGTTTTTTTCGAGCGAGATGCAGCTCATGAACTCACACACACGCTGACGGCCGTGCGAGAATATTGCAGGTGCATGTGTCTTACACTTTATACTGCTCATAGTAAGAGAAAATACCTCTCTTGAACATTTAATTTTTCGCCGTGCTTTAGCAAAATGCAGTGTGTCCCTCTCCCCTGTTCTAGCCCACACACACACACACACACACACACACACTCTGACCCTGCAGGACTGGCCGATGAGTGGTGAAGTGTCAGATTACACTTTAGGACTAATTTACCACCACTGGCAAACAAAGTGCAATGTCCTTCTATCACTCTGGTGCTTGTTTTCTGTTCCTTTGTTGAGGAGATTTTGTGTTTTAACTGTGTGTGTGTGTGTGTGTGTGTGTGTGACTCATTATTGCAGCAGCTTTCACAACCAACCTGATTCGTTGTGTGTGAAGCTAGCGTCTCATTAGCTGTTAGAGCTAATATCTGCAGGGCCTTTCTAGTCGGGTTACCCCAACTTTGTGTCGTTGGCGAAGGGTAACGTGGGCTGATTGTTGTTTCTGCTCTCCCGTGCCTTTTAGATTGCCCCTCGGGAACGATTAAAGTGATTGATTGCTTAATTGATTGACTGGAGAAAGACAAACTAGGGAGCGTGCACGTTCGTCGACCCAAGCCCTTCACAAAAAGGCAAGAAAGTACATTGTTTTAGGGAAAATTAGAATGCATCGCAACGAAAATAAGTACAGCGTGTAATTTGCTTCACATACATTGCACAGAGTCCCTTTAATTTAGAAGAGTTGTCTGGTCTCAGCCTTGTAAATGGTTAAAAATCACTTGGATCCGATGTTTCCCACAGAGTTACAGTTTGGCACAGCTTAAAAACACATTTGCAGTGCATCTGATTTAAATGCTTTTTAATAAAAGGCCTGGTTGCTCCTGCTGCTTTTAGCAGACTAATAGTTCATGACAAGACATGTCGCAATATGAAAAAGTGTTTGGCTCACGGATCTCTATCCGTCAGATACCACACACTGAGAGCAGGGATCCGTCTAGGTGCCTCCACGTGGAGCCGTAATGAGTCCAGACGTCTCTGCTTTAAAACAGGTCCATCAGCATTAAGGACCCAGCGTGTTCCTCAAATATTTCCCTCTAATATCCCACTCGTTTCATACATCTGAAGGGATTACCTTCAGTGCCATCACAGGCTCAGCTGCAGCACAATCTGGTAGGAGGCCGCGAGCAGATATTAAATTCATCACCAATTAAAAGAAAATGTTGCACATGCGGAGAACACAAAGCTGGTTTCAGATTCCAAAGGTATGAAGTCTGGCCAATTCCTTTTTTTTTTTAAAGCAACAACCTCCAATTATAACTAAAAATATTCACATAAATATAGACAGAATTCTGGCTTTTTCTTGATGTCACTTTCTCAATTTAGCTGTAAGCTGTTATTTGCTATCTTTACTCAACACCGGTGGACATTTTTAACAGCTTTAATCCTTCTTAATAAAAATGTAAATCTGTATAAGGGACAATGCCAAAACTGCCTTGTGGTGTAATCCTAAAAACTTGGTACCAGGGAGTTTAACTCTCTTGAAATGGTTTTAAAAAATGAAAAACACACGCAACTAGTTTATATTTACATACAAATTGACTTTTAAATGACAAGAAACCAACATGAACATAAAATGCACATTTAAAGAGACCTGATAAAGGCTTTTTACATGTTTGTCAGAGATTAACTTATTAACATATTTATTTATTTATTTATTTATTTTAGTAGGAGAACCTACATTGGCATCAAAAAATGCAAATAGCCGTCTCTTGAGTCATTGCTCGCTTTGTGTGTGATGGGTTGCCATAGAAACATGGTAGCCTTCACAAAGAGAATAAAAGTGGTAATAAAAATACAAGTATGTACCATTAGGACAGTGCGTCACATCCTCTGTTGTTCTTGTATGTAGAGTTTTCCCTTATAGCTACCACACGCAGTGTAAAAGGACGTCATCTGTCTTCATTTACACATGTCTAGCTCTACTTCTTTATTTGTTGTCATGGCGTTGTCAGCTGCAAAGCAAGTGTATTTGTAAAACCAGCCCATTTTAACAACAAGGTAATTCAAAGTGCTTCACATAAAACATTAAGAGCATCAATATACAAGAATAAATGTAAAAACACTTGATTAAAATGGGGGGAATCAAAAGTTAAAAAAGAACAGGAATGGGTGATTCCTAAGGGATCAGCAGATCAGAGATAAACTAGGCCCTAGACCAATTTAGTGCTTTATAAAGCAGTACAAATATTTTAAGGTTAATTATTTGGCAGCTAGCCAGTGCCAGGACCTTTAGAACTGGAGCGATAAGATTGTTTTTTTGTAGTCGAGCTGGAGTAATATTTTCTTTTCATAGGTTCCCTACTACCACTGACAAATCTGACAGCAGGACATTTTCACAGGTTTTTGTTTTCACTTTCGGGTAACATTTTTTTTTTTTTTTTGTGAATGGAATTCACCCACAAATGGAGCAGCTTGAGAATTCTGGTCACAATGAATAAGCGGCATCCCTCAAATTGAAGCCAAGAAGAAAAGTGATGAGCACTTAGAGTTTGCTGAATGTGATTCAGGAGACTAGGTTAAATCTTCTCAGTCAGCGGGTGTTAACAGATAAAAATGTTTGATTGGTATTATAATCTGAAGTCTTAGGATCCAGGCGATTCCAGTTTGACAATCAGTAACTCCGTCAAACTAAAGAGCTTCAGGACTAGATCCTGGAGATATCTTTGTTTTACAAAGTTTACTCCCCTCCACTTACAAACCACATTTACCCACCATGCCTTTCTATGCCAGGATTTCACCCAACACTGCACTTCTTTCTCCTGCCCTTTCAGAGGAAAGTGTCTCGTTTGCAGGGTTGTCCACTGCCAGAGCTCCATTTGTTGCTGAGTACAGAGTGTCGGTTGATTGCAATGGAAGAGCGCGGCCGAAAATGCAGGAGAGTGCAGGCAGACCGGATCAAATGCACTGAATTTAATATGGGCAAAAAAGCAAGCTGGTGCAAAACTGAACAGGCAAGCCGACACGTTGAAACACAGAGAGAGGGAGGGAGGGAGGGAGAGAGGGGGAGAGAGAGACCCCGACAAACACTAAGGGCAGCTGGCACCAGATGATCCAGCCGGGTTGTGGCCACCGTGGTTTTTCCATTATAACCACCACAGCACTGAAGGCTGAGGTCAGGGCAGAGAGCAGAGCTGGAAACAGGCAGCCTGAGATGTGGAAGGTCTGGGAGGTCCGAGCGAACGCCCGGAGGAAAACATCCCACTCTGGAGGCAGAGCCACGAGGAGTATTGCAGTCATGGGGGGTCAAGGACACAGGGGATATTTGCAGTCATCGGGGGGGGGGGACCGTAGGGGGATGCTGCAGGCTCGGAGGCAGCGTCTCACTGGGGAAATATGCGGCTCAGCAGGGACGAAGGAACCAGATCACCGCCAAGGAAGCTGGGGGCAGCAACAGGGAACACCTGCATCTCCCCAGCAGGAACAGGAGAGTCCAGCAGGGAAATGAAGGAGGATGTTTGGGGAGTTTGGGCCTACTGACCCGGTTGGAGCAAGATATTGGCTGGGCAGTGGGGCTGTCAGTCTGCCAGACTGATCCTGTGATCCTGCAGTCACTTTCTCTCTGCTGGGTCCATATCCAGTTGGAGTCCTCTGTCAGACAAGACTGGATCAAATGCAGTGAATTAAATATGAGATCCACAGAGAACCAGTTACAGATGGTCAGTCTTAATGTTTACACTCTTCGCTGACTGTTGAAATTCCTTTTTAGAATTTTGTGGAAACAGTCTGTATATATGCTTTGTTCCAGTCTCGTGGATTTCAGCTCCTCTTCAGGCTGAAGGGGCCAAACCATGACAGACAGCTGTGTGGGCATGCAGGGACACTAGTAGTTGCATGTTTAGAGTTACTACCAAGTACTTTCATTTTGTCAAGAGGGTAGTTCATGGATGTGTAGGCATAGATTTCAATAATTGGAACACATATATCCCCTACCCCTCATATGTGTGCTCCCAACATGAAATATGAATATGAATGATGCTCTCATACAACCACTGTCACGTTTGTGGCAAACCTAATTATCCTGTCACAGTATCTCCTTCTCTCCACTGGCACCATGCACACACAGGCAGGTTGATAACATGGAGGAGCCAGGACGAAGGAGGAGGATTTTTTTTTTCCTTAAAAATATCTCAAAACCATGTAAGTTATGAGCTACTATAGGTAATGTGATTTGAGTTCACTTTTTAGAATCACCTCAGAATAGACTTTTTTGCCATGTATGCTTGAATTGTAAATATAAAAAGAAGAAAAAATACAAAATTAAGCTAAACATGTTGTAATCTTGTTTTCATCCAGCTTTTATAACATAGAAATGTACTGTACATGAATCCTAGATATCATCCCAAAACACTGTTCCAAATGTGCGGTAACTTTTCAACGTGGGCAAACATGTTTCTGAAACGCGACAGCTCCTGAAGGAGATTATAACTAAATGAATCATTGATGCGAACAGGTGTTACATGCACATTTGATGAGGTCACTCCTCCAACTAAGAGAAACAGAAGCATAAATCATGCCTCAGCTGGGATCATATTAAATGAGAAAAGTTGATTTATAGGAGATTAAATATTTGATAGCGATGCAGAAAGCCCGAGAGCCTTACTGCATTATAAACCATTATATCTTGAGTTGTCATCTGATTTGACTTGAATTTCCACCATAAACTGGTGCGGAAATTATCACCAGAATGCAAAAAACTGAGAATTTTTAAGCTCCCCCCTTACGTTTCCCCCCTTTGTCCAAATGAATCCTGCCCCCATGCATGGAAGTGGAGCTATAAATCTATACCCTGCATGTACATTATATCACCCACTCCAGCCTGCCAGGCTCTTCCTTAACAGCCCACTGGGGTAAAGCCCAGTAGCCCCCCCACCACCACCACCACCTCCTCATTCCAGCCCCCGTCTCCGTTGCTCTCTGTGTGTCTCTGTGTCTGAGTCACAATGCAATCACCATCCCACACTGTGTGGGGAGACAAGGGCCGCTGATGTATGAGAGTGTTATAAAGCGTGGGAAGAGTAAACCACATTGCTCAGAGATCCTCGTGTGCGTGTGTGTGTGCGTGTGTGTGTGTGTGTGCACGTGCACGCGCTCGCATATGTTGCGTACGTGCGTGAGCGGAGCCGAGGCTTCTTGCAGGTTAGCGATCCCTGGATGCCTCCGAATACATTTCATATGCCGTAGCGTGCCGTATGGGTTTTAAATGGAGCAGTTAAAAGCACTTGCCAAAGTAACTTGGAGGAACACCGGGAACGGAGGAACAATGACGCATTCATGAGCCGCGGAGTGAATGGAGAAGCTAAAGACACACCAGAGCAGCCCTAATGGCCGTGTGGGGGGGGTGGAGGGGGCTGGTGGAGGGGAATGGTGAATCCACTCGAGTCCATAGAGGGAATAGACACAGGCTCCGGCAGTTCCCATAGGAACACTCGAGGCAGCGTACTTGGGGGGGACTGGGAAGGAGACAACCTGTAAACAACATCCAGCTCACCGGAGACACCTTCGGAATAATTGCACCGAGGCAAGTTGACGGGCAAACAAGCGCGCGGGAGTCATGCGCAATCGCCGTCCGAGTGCGCGGGCGTTATCAGCTGTCGTCTCCAGGCGAAGATGGATGTGTGTCACGGAGGACAAAAAAGTGGAAAAAAAGGCTCATTCCTGCGAGCTGTCAGTCAGGCCGGAGATAAAGTAGGAAAAGCATCTGATCCCTGTGGTGAAAGACCTTTTGAGCCTTTTCTTATCGTTCTCTCTGAAATGGGGCATCCATCTTCGGAATTGAAATGTCTGGTTGGCTGACCTGCAACTGAAACCCAAAGAGCGGCCCGCATGATATGTATTTATAGACAATGGGGTTTGTGGGCAGAGGCTTTCAGAGGAGGTGACTCGGCGTGAAGACGAGGGGTGTAATGGTGTGTGCGGATAGGGTTAAAGAGATGCTGATTCAACATGTCCTCGTATACTAGGAAAAGAGTAAGTCCTTATGGCATGCAATATGAGTGTTTTGCAACCCAGCAAGTGAGTCCATTCTTTATCCACCTATCCATCAAACCCGCCTCCTCCTAATGGTTAAAACACACAGGACTGCAACAAAGTGAGCGAGAGGCCCTGGCCATTCACGTCAGCTGCGCCTTGCTTCTCTTTTCTGTGCGCCAGTGCCAGTGTGATCACCTGTGTCGCTATCTTGCTTGCTCTCTATCTCAAAAAAATATGTATAGATTTCTATTTCGGCATTTGTTTTACTTTATAAATTGAACAAAGGTTTTTGCTAATTTCTACTGATTACTAGCATTAGATTGAACATGTGAACATGGGAGCCAACAGAAAATTCTGGGTCCTTATTGAGAAAGTATTTTTTTTTTCTTTTAATTTTTGGAAAATCTAGTCAAACAAAAAAGAAATAAATAGGACATCTTCCAATGGAAATACATATTTGGTCGTTCCAGGTGCGTCCTTAATTGAATGATGAAGTCGATGCTGTTGCTCCCTGCCTATTAAGTAGGTTTTACAGCTGTGCTCTTTATTGTTGCCGTGGTTACGATTTGGTAACCACAGCAATTTAGAGCAGTTGATTAATTCCTGAGCCATTCATTTACATGTGTGCTAATCTGCTGTAATAGACACCTGCCAACCAATCAGAATCAGGCACATTCAACCAGACCAAAGCATGACCTTTACACAGTAGGCTACAACTCTGCTGACGTTCATGTCATTATATTAATCTGACATGGCAACCTCGTATTTCAGTCACTTTTCTGCAGCGATCACATTACTCTCAAGTCGTTATTTAAAACTTTCAACCCATCATTTATTAGGAAGTGAGAAAAACTACTTCAGGTTTTTTTTTTTCTTCAAAGCCAAGTGAATGCATCAATGATCCGGTTCACTGCAGTTATAAAGTCACTGGTATCTCATTTTCATAATTTTGGCTACTATTCCTGTCGGCGAAGGGGAACGCATTTATTTCGCAAGTAAGAGAAATCAAACACAAGGAACATAAGTCAGACGACAAGCAGGTTTTGAACAAAACCATCAGGGGAGAATTAATGCAAATTGTGACGTTATTACCCTTTATCACCCCAGTAACTGTCTGTCAGCATCCATCACAGACTAAAGAAACCTTCCTTGTTCCACTGTGACCTGCTATAGTTAGCATAGTTGTGCGCACCCATAGTTTTGCTGCTGAATGAGGGTCCCACATGCAGAGCGGTGTCTATCATCGATGCACAACGCCTGCTTCAGCAGCAACAAAACAGCTACCGAAACACAATGTTACACATATGTATTTGCATTAATTAACATTTTAAAGATCCACAGAGGTATATCAGCAGTGTTCTTGAGTAGATCTTGGCTCATTTTGCTGCCAGAGGTGTCAAGTAACTAAATATAAATACTTTGTTATATCGCCTTTATAAAATTTAAGTAGCTATACTTTACAGGAGTAATTATTTATTAACTGACTTTTTAGCTTTAATTCAATTATCTTTAATACAATTATCTGTATAAATATAATTGTATTAAATTTACCTTTAATACAATTATATTTTTACAATTTAAAAACTCTTAATTATAACAAATCCATCTAACAAATACATCTAAAAAGAAAACACATATAGTGCATTTTTTAACCCCTTGCCAAAAAGTGATGACATCTCATATATTGGGATATAAAGGTTGTTTTTAAAAACACAAATAATCATTTGTTCTCTTTATGGTGTGTTGTATTTAATATAAACTGCAATATCTGCCAGAAAAGGTGATTATAGCTCATATATTTGACAGACAGGCAACAGATTTTTTCATTACTATTTTTATATCTGAAGTTGCTTTGAGAGAAGTACACTTTTACTTTTTTTTCAAACCTGAGTAATGAGATGAATCACATCTGCTCTGTTTTTTGCACTAATGCTGAGAGCTATGAGGCCTGCTCAGTTTAGATTACTGTGTAAGCATGAAAGCAGAAATTTGAATAACTAGAAATCACACATCACAACTGAATGTTTCTGTTGTTGTTGTTGTTATTTTTTTGTTATAATAAAGGCATCAGAATTCTATATTCTGAATATCACAGGATGAAATTGAGGAGGTGATTTGGTATAGTGACGTATATGCAGACGCATTGTTATAAAATCCATCACTGATGCGGCCTGAAAGAGAAAATTACACATCATTGTTCTTCATGTCGCCCTTCTCCAATGCTTCTCACTTGCAAACCAGGTGCTGAATATCATGTACACAATGTGGCTCTTTCCTTGACAGTCATGTTTGAACAGAGCAATTATGGATTATTTACATAATGGAGACCTGTGTTTGAAACCCGCAAAAACGATTGTCTTCACAGCCCGGCTAGCGAAGCCAACAATGCGGCGTCTACGGTCCACGTCTGAGTTTATGTGTGTTATTTTATTCAGTGTTCTTCCCTGATTGCAGCTATAGTCACCGTTTTTTTGTTTTTTTTTCACATTAGTCAAATATGTCCAAGCAGAGAAATTATTCCAGCGCTGTGGGAGGACATTCCCATGAAACCTGCAACAGCAGCTGACTCATTATGCCTCAAGGAACCAACGGCCATGAAAAAGAATTCCAGCTTTCAATGCAGAGATTTAGCAATCTTGCAATTCTCTAAATGCTGTTTCGTGAGCTTTTTTTCCTTAATGTCTGTCCAACATGATGCGGAGTTGCAAAAGCTGCTGACTGATTTGAACAAAGGATGGTGTATCTTATGCATAGTGTTGCCTTAGGGCAACAATTATTTTATCTTTTTTTTTTTTTTAATTGATATAAAATCTGTTTTTTTTTTGTTTTTTTTTCATTTTATTTTTGAAGGACTTAAAAATTTACAAGGACGCTTCGACATGTAAGCTTTATTTGTCTAACGACGGAAGGTTGTCTTTTATTTAGAATTTTTGAAAAAAAAAAAAATTACATTTTCTTTTCGAATATGCAAATTATATTTGTTGCCTTATGGCAACAATAGGCAGTTATGGGACATTTCTAGCACATATAACCTAATGGTTTCCCATTGATTTAATATCTATTATTTGGCCCATTGTAAGCATTAAAAACATTCTAAACTTTTTTTTTTTTTTTTTTTTTTTTTACCATGACTGAATATAATTTCATACAATAGGGGGTTAAAGTTGTTAAAAACACATAGATGATACTGGGTGACAAAATCCTTGATGATGCCAAGTTGACAAAAAAACATTGTTTTTTTTGTTCATAGAAACGCCACTATTGCAAACTGTTTGCCTGTTTCATTATTGTCATGTCTAATTCTGCATATAAGTACATTGATATCATGTGTTTACTCCACTAATGTGTTTGTTCTGTCAGGAGCAGTCGTTACCACTTTGTAAGAAACTTCAATCCGGCCCCCTTCTTGTACAAATATTATATCAACATGTTTTTTTTTCGCTAGCTGTTTTAAAGATTTACATCTTCGGGAGGAGCGATGTGTTTTGGGGCTGACAGCTACAGAGAAGGGAAGTCATAAAGCAATGAGAGACGAGCTTACACAATTGGTTTTGGTCTTTTCACGGGATTTGTTGTCGATTCAGAACAAAACCACCGGCACAGCGCAATTCATCACATTTATGTGGCATGGAAATTTAGCAGCTCGAATAGAAAAAAAACAACAGCAAAAAAAAAGAAATCCCAATTGTAACTGCTTCAAGAAATATACCGGGATGAAATGAACTCACATCTTACAGACTGGAGCTCGGTGTAGGGGAGGTAATACCTGGAGGCAGAATTGTGGCGTGTTATTATGTCGGTGACTGTTGCTTAATGTCACAGACGACCTGGCGGGGTGGGGGGGGGGCGGTCGGGTGCTGGGTGCTGGGTGCTCGGCGGGTTCACCCACAGGTTAAGCTTCCCGCTCTACAGGAAGTGGGTTGAGCGATGGGATGCACATGTTTTGAGGTGTCCTCTACTTTATTTGTCTGCGTTGATTTATTTATGTTTTGACAGAATATAAGCAGCAGGAAGTACAGGATGACATATGCAATGAAGAGTATATATGTATATATGGCATTATAATATTAATAGGGATAAATCCATCAAAATTAAAAAAATAATAAAATAAAAAAAAACATGTTTATTACAAGAAAATTGCATTGGCAGCTGTGTAATCTATAGAATACTATAAAATAACAGACGATAATCTTATAAAATATAATAACTTACTAATAATAACCTCATAAGAATTTAGTATTTTTCTGTAGTTGAAATGTAATGGCTTTAATTTAAAATAAAAGCTTAACATTATTTAATTTACTGTACATTATTGTACTTTAATGGCATAAATTGACCTCAATCACATAATTGTATGTGTAGTCTTTTATATCAACCTACAGTATATTCACACTCTATGATGGTGGTATTATTGACATATAATTAGAAAAAAAAATGTTAAAAATGTTGCTATATGGACATCTCTCACCCCCATAGGGAAAATCATTTGCAGAAAACAAAACACAATCCTCACCTATTCACAGACGCTTACATGTGAGCATTTCGACTGATGTAGAATTCCAATCCTGTTATGGTTTCGGCATCCCTGCCCCCCCACCCCCTCCTCTTCTTATCTGTCCTAACATTTCCCCCCTCTTTCTATCCCTGTCTCCCTTCATCTGGCTCTCTCCTCCCCCCTGCTCTCTCCTTTCACCGCCCGTTATCTCCGCCGTGCAGTTGACTGCTTCTGTCCTCTGGGTGTCAGCACTCGCCTTATCCTTCATTCAGCCACGCAGCTTCGTGTGAACCAATCGCCCCGCTTTCTGCCTGCATTTCATGTTTCCATGATTATTTTCTTCCTCCCTCTTGTCTCTGTCTTTCTTACGCTTTCTTTTTTTTCTTTCTTTTTTTTTTCCTCTCCTCTCAACCTCCTCTCTTCTCCTCCCTCCTCCCCGGCTGCCTGATTGTTTCCACAATAGTTGTCAACTTCTACATCATATTTCACCCGATCCGTTTCTCGGCTCTCGTCACGCAATTGCAAACACACATGCTACACACACACGCTTCTAAATCAATAAATCTCCGGTAACCCTATCAATAAGAGCTCTCCTCTTTCTGTGTGTGTGTGTGTGTGTGTGTGTGTGTGTGTGTGTGTGTGTGTGTGTGTGTGTGTGTGGTTAGTGGCAGCTATTGATGATTTCAAAGCAGCAGAAGCAGCAGCTGTAATGGGAGATGCCCATCCTCTCACCCCGCTTCTCCAAATAGGAAAAGGAAGGTGACTTTCAGGAAGTTCATTATCGACACACACACCCACACACACACACGCGCATTCGCACACAATTTCACAAAATATCGGAAAAAAAATAAATAATGCAATGCACCCGGTGAACTGCGGAAGCCAAGCACCGCGCACGCAGAGTAATTGTATGTGTTTTGGGGAACGCTGAAGGTCAAAGTAAAGCAGGATTTGGGGAGGTAAAAGTGGAAGGATGAGTTTAGGGATTACTGAGGTTACTGGGACTCTGCAGCCGTTTCACTGACAAAAGACCCCCTCCCCCCTGAATTATTGAGAACATAATAGAATGTCCTTGCAGAGGGAGAAAGACAACACTGAACCCATTTTTTCCTACTCTGATTATTGAGCAGAAAGGGGAAAAAAAAGTTCATAGCCATTTCTTCTTCTCTTTTTTTTCCCCCTCACAGAAGAATGAATCTTATCTCTAAATGGACCCGGCCCCCTCGTTTTCGCTCGCCTCGCTGAAGCCTTCGTTTGACAGAAGGCGCTTCTGTCCTTTGCGCCGCTCTGCAGTTAATCTTCCTCGGTATTCATAAAGCATATTTGTTCACAATAAACTCCAAAAATGATTCAGGGGAGCGAGTGAAGGTTATTCTGCTGCAGCAACGCTCGCTTCAGTCCCCCCCCAAAAAAAAACACTGGAACTGCAGTTTGGGAAAAAAAGAAGCCTTTGGTCAGGCTGCTCTATTAAGCTGGAACAATGGAAAAGCAAATGAGGTAAAGGAAATATTATAAGTATAATCAGTGTGGACAACATGAGCATGTGTACAAGCAATAATATATAGGTTTAGTGCAAAATTGTATGAGCTTATCTATGTAGAGAAATAAGATATATAGCATCTTGATGATGACAAGGGAACTATAGGACTCTTGAACTTGGACACAAAGGTGTGACAGCTTCATAGTACCGACATCTGTTGCATGTCGTGTGTATGTTTTCTGGTCTGATTGCTGTGAAAAACGTTGGTGACCCACGCTCAAAACTTCGGCATGAATGCACCCTATAATGTGCGGCTGTCACTTCCTGTTTTTGGTCCCTTCCCGAGGGAAGTTATTATAACAAGGTCATTTTTTTTTACCACAGGTGAAATCTTGCAATTGAATCGCTAAATTTTCATCTGTGGAGATTTTATATTACGTTATACCCCTTATAGCTCTGTCTAGCAGGTCTAGTGGGTACACTATTACTTTTTTTGTCCATGTTTATATCATAAACGCGCTGTTAGACAAGCACATAACTTCAGGATCGTGTGAATCCATGATACATTGTTGTTGTTGGGTATTTGTCAATGTCATTGTTTAATCCTTTTTTATGGAATTTTATGCAACAAATGAAATAGAAAAACTGACTGAAAAAAGGAGTTTCCCCACAGGGACTATAAAGTATATTACCTTACTTCCCAGTCTGCAACAAAATTGTCACCTACTTTATAAATGATATAACAATTTATAAAACATTTAAAATCCCTTGATAACAGAATAAGTGACTGATGATCCGCACACATTTCATTATACCTCACCACGGGAAAGAGTTTATGTGCCCACATCTTTCACTTTTCCTGAGTTTTATTTGAAGTCTTTATATCTCTAACAAGAGACATTTGTGATTTTAACCCTCAGGTTGTGTTCTCGGTCAAATCTGGCCCTTTCTCTGAAAAATGCGGTTAATTCGATGAGATTTACCCAAGAAGAGGATGTCAGCACACAAAATAAATTGTTTTAATTTACATACACGTTTGGGTGTTTTATTCCAGTCAATGTAAGAAATTGTGACAGGAACCTTTTCCCAATCGTCTCTCTCTCCCACAGGAACAACACTTGTTGGCACCACCACCTGATTAATGAGAAATACAGGCCATGAATAAAAAATAAAGGGAAAAACTTGTAATGTCCACGAGACGTATAAATCTAACACAACAAGAGGTTATAATATATATGTATTATTATATAGAGTTGACATTGCAACTTTGCGGCACTTTTGACAGCTCATTTTAAAGCACAGTTTCTGAAGACTTGATGTTTTGACACATAGACATCCTTATCATCGGGAAGCAATTAAAATCTCTTGTATCCTATTCAACCTTTAACTGATTCAAATTATGTTGGTTTCTCTCTCCTTGAGACTTAACAGTAACAGAGATGTACAGTCAGTGAGCTACTGCAATGCCTTTTGCATCCTGAGATACAGTATCACAGTCAAGGTGATTGGTTGTTGTGTGCTGTATTGGAAATATGCCGCACATTAGAATCAGAATTTCTGCAGAAAAGGACTCAACATCCACTGTTGCAATTGCCTCCTCCATGAGTTTCCGTTCAACAAAAAAAGGGAGGATTTTAAATGTTTATGCCCCGTGCCTCTACAGGAATTTATGAGCTCATATCAATACATGAGACATCCTTAATCCTGGAAACCGTCAGAACACCTTGTTGATATGTGGCGTGGCCACTTACGGTACATATCCCTCCATCCATATTAGAAAGAATTCCAAATCTGTGGTCAATCTATGAACCTGATGGACGTGTTCAGTCAGGTCAATGGAATGCCCATGCTGTGTTCAACTAGGTTTTGTTTGCTTTTATATAATGTTTATCCTCTGGGGAATATGAATACCACGGCATGATGACTGTCAATCTGGCTCATAGCTGAGGATCAAATAGTTGGAAATCTGACCAACTCAGTAACATAATGAACGAGTGACTAACTGAGCAAGACACCAAGCTGCCAGCCAGTATGGGTCAGACAAGCCTACAACCCACCAAGCAAAGTTAATATTGAATGTCTAACAAAGTTCTTAATAACTCCTGCAACCGATCGCCACTCTATCTTCCCATTGATAGATAGAATTACCATATTACTGGCTCACTGAGTTGTTGTTAATGTTGTTTTTTAGGGGCGAGTCGGTCTTCCAGATGATACTGTTATGTGGTCGATGCCTGCCTCGCGCCGGACTGGTTAATGCGCTGATTGAGTGTGGTCACAGAAACATGAGCAAATCCAATTTCACAGCCATAAGTAAACATTTGGTCCACACTCGGTCAATCTGCTGACAACAGACAGATATTGACTGTGATCGCTCGTGCCTGCTAATTTCATTTCTGAGGGGAGAGGAGGAAATTGTTTACGAATTTAGACTTTTTTTTCTCTTTTCTTTTTTTTTCTGTCTCCTCCTCGATCCATAACGTTTGAGTCATCGCGCTGACACGGCAAGACGACACGCGGCTTCAGATGGGAATTGTGAATATGTGTGTGTGTGTCGGCGAATCAAGTGCTCTCCACAGTGCCCTCCTCCCTCGTTCTGGCCCTCAACCCCAAAGGAAATTGATTTGCGAGTAATTAAAACGCGTGTGTCTGGATGTTGGCCAACTTCATGTTCTATTCATGCAGATTAATACATATTTGTCGTCGCCTGTGGGGGCTGAAAGGCATCTGTCTGTGCCATTAAACATTCATGAGCGCACAGGACACAGAGAGAAATCTCTTTTACCCGCTCCTCCTCCTATCAGCATACATCTTAATGGAGCGCATTAAATCAGAATGGCCAAACAGGGAATTTCACATTGACAATGGCATTCATCACACCTCTCTTTTTTAAAAAGCAAAATTCCCCCCCTCAGATCCTCCTCTGGTGCTACATGCCATCAGTCTGGGATGCTCAGCGCTGCTCAGCGAGTCGCGTTGCCCACTTTAGCTCATCCACTGTGCATCTGCTTTGATTCTTTTTGTGCTTTCATGGCGACTTTATGGATATTTACTCTACCGGGGCATCATCAGGGCATGATAAATGAAAGCTGTGCCTTTTATCTGCACCACACTGTGGTCACTATCAGCAGAGTAATTTGTATCTGCGCCTCATCTGCCATATAGATCTCCCCCTGTATGACTGATTAGCATGGCGCTGTGGGTAGAATGGTTAAGAGAGGCCACCCGGGTTTCAGCGTCTTACCGTTTCAAATTGAATTCAGCAAGCATCTTTTCTTCAAGTGGCACACAGGTACAATTTCTCACCTGTGTGGATTCTTATAAGCATTAGAATACGACACTAATGTATTCAAACACATTAATGTAATATTATATATACCCACGTGTTGCGGTCTCCAAACATTGTGTGGAAAAAAAAAGGAATAATGGCTCAAAACAGGAAACCACAACATAAAGGAGGGACATCAGAGTACAAGTGTTAATGATTTTATTATTTTTTCCTTCCCCACAATAGGTAAAGGTGAAATGAAAAATAGAATGTTAAATTATAATGTCAATATTCAAAACCAATAAAGTGTTAAATTATATCTTTTCTTACCAACCCAGAGACTCAACAAAACCCAAGAGGATCCGGAGAGGCCAGCCAAAAGCAAGAAAATGAGGGGAGGCCCAGGCCACCCCCTATAGGGGGCGTTACACGTGTATTTCAGTAGTTGCAGTAGAATGGATGAACTGCTTGCAACTCATGTCCGCACGACTGTTTCGATGATTCACAAGGACATATTGAATGGTTAAAAACACAATGACACAATGCACAAAACTGAGGGATCCAACATGACATATAAACATAAAGCAGTCTGTCTTTAAGATACGTTGTATGTATTTTAACTAGTGATGCACGATATATCGGCCAACCGATATATATCGGCCGATATGTCACGTTTTTTAACTTATCGGTATCGGTCCGATGTCAACAAATTCTGGCCGATATGTCAACAATTGGCAGAGTTAAACCGCTACAGTTAGTTGGGTCACTGTCTGCGTGTCTCTCGGCGACGCGCTAAGCTAAGCTAGCTGGTCCTAGCGGGCTCCTCCGTCACATCGCATCGCCCGAAAAGACAAAAAAAATGCGCAGAACGTTGCTCTGGGGTGTCGGACGCCGTCCTGCCGCCTCCGCCGCGGCCGCCGACGTCGCCGCCTTCGCGGAGCTCCATCGGGTCCGCTCCGCCGTACTTCCTCTAACCACATGACAGTTTTACAGTGGGCCTTCCTTTAAATAAAGAGCACTGTTGTGCTTTTCAAATGTACAGTGTTTTTTCTGGTCTGTACTAAATTTGTGACACTACAGAAAACTTTTTTTCTCTACATATATCGATATCGGCAAATATCGATATCGGCAGTGACTGCCGATATGTATATCGGATATCGATATCGGCCGAAATTTTCACATCGGTGCATCCTTAATTTTAACATTTCAGCAATAGCACGGTGATCAGAGGATCCCTTTAAATAAATGATGTGTTTGTGATTGTGATTTGCTTGACCCTAGAGATAAAGTTTCCTCTTTTATGTCCAATTATTGTTTACTTGTTGTTCAAGTTCAAGTGTTTCATACGAGTTTAAACATTCATTCCCAATACTGAAATGTGTTTGTTTCTTTGTTACAGCCTCCCCAACAAAGAAATACTCCTACTACTACATATATTGAAATACTACCTATTTCATGTATCATTTTCCCTAATTCAGCATGAAAATATTAGCACTAGAATCAGTTTAAATACATAAACTAAGTATGTTTGAAGCAGTATGAGCATGTCAAGACTCAGCCATCAGAAGTCAAATAACTTTAAGTGGTCTTATTTATCTATTAAAACATCTTTGCAGCTCAACTTGAAAATACTTTATCATTATGCTGCACATATTTAGAAAGAACAGTACCTGCCGGGTTTGACTTCTGTTGGTTCTGCTTGTTCTGCTTGTTTTGTTGTTGTCCTTCACAGATACTCGTGCACAGCCCTGTAATTACAAATCGCCAGCACTATTCAATCCATTGATGTATTGTGTTTCCAGATATAAAAACATATCTCACCTGCACTAGGAAAACCATCCATCCATTTTCTATCCCGCTTATTCCTTTTCAGGGTCGCAGGGGTCTGCTGGAGCCTATCCCAGCGCATTTTATGGCGAGAGGCAGGGATACACCCCAGATGGTCGCCAGCCAATCGTGGGGCACACACACCATTCACACACCATTCTCTCACACACTCACACCTATGGGCAATTTAGATTTGCCAATTAACCTGAGCATGTTTTTTGTATTGTGGGAGGAAACCGGAGTACCCGGTGAAAACCCACGCAGACACGGGGAGAACATGCAAACTCCACACAGAAAGGTCCCAGACCCAGGCCCCAAGGCGGTCTTGAACCTGCGACCTTCTTGCTGTGAGGCAACAGTGCTACCCACTGCTCCACCGTGTCGCCCCACTAGGAAAACCGTTGGCACTATTTTTTTTTTACTAACTGAACCTTTGTAACAGGGATTTAGTTGAAGCAGGTCCAGAAAATGTTGCATTCTGTGACAGACCTCCAAAACTGAAATTTTATATGTTTCTCTGAGATGAGAAAACTCCATCAGAGGGTTACAGCAAAATCACAACACCATTGTTCACTGAAAGAATCTACCAGGATTTAATCTTTCACTTCACTGTCTTTGGGAACATCTTTAAATTCTTTCCAACCTTTGCTCACACGTTGACAATAACGCAGCACTGTTTGCGTCTCCAGGTGGCTGGAGTGGGTGGGGCCAGTGGGCGCAGTGCAGCAGCGAGTGCGGCGGCGGGATTCAAACCCGGACGCGGACCTGTCGGTCACCGCCGGAGGAGTCGTACCTGTGTGAGGGAGTGGTGGAGGAAGGTCGGCCCTGCAACTCACAAACCTGCACTGGTAGGCTCCCAGCTATGTGTGTGTGTGTGTGTGTGTGTGTGTGTGTGTGTGCGTGTGTGTGTGTGTGTGTGTGTGTGTGTGTGTGCGTTTGTGACTTTGTACTCATACGTGTGTATTACCATGTATGTCAGTGCGTTCCCTTTTGCGCTTTATTGGTTTAAATTAGAGCATGCATCGTGTGCAAAAGTGTGTGGTTTACAGCTACTTTTCTCTCTGTCCGTACATCCTGACCATTTGTTTGTGTCTTCATCTATAAGTCAGTGCTTTGACTTAAGGAGTGCATGTTGGAAATGGGGACTTTGATCGATGAAAAATAATAACGACATGGTCAACCGTTTATCGAGACCATGCATGCGCAGTGTGTCAAACTCATTATATCCGCAAATAGCCCAAGGGACACAATATTAACATCTGAGCTCTTATGTAGAAGCTATTTACCAGGAAGCGTTGGTGCTTTCATGAAATTGTTTCACTGCTGAAATCTTTCTTCATTTTCTATAGATCGAGAGGTACATTTCTATCTGGCAAATAGCTACAACAGCGGATTGTCAGCATGTATTTATATGATGTTTTTCTTTCCTCGCGTTTGTAATACTATCAGAGGCATTTGCAGATAATCACTATTATACAAGAGGTGAAAACACAACAAGCACACACGAACAGCACATTAACACCGACAGCACATCAAAAGTCCCAAGTTTGGCTGATGCTGTTCTGGGTGACCAACAACGTCACGGTTGTGTCCCAAATATGACCGATCAATGAAGGCGCTCTGGTTGCTAACCCCCGCCCCTCCTCCCCCCCGGCCTTACCTCACCTTCCCTTTAGGCAAAGGTCAGCATCCCTCTCGCAGCCAATCGCTCCGCTCGGTGGACAGCCGCAAGCGTGAAGACGTAGACAAGCCCCGCGGCGGACAGCAGAGCCCTCAGACAGGTAAGACAACGGGACGCGGAGGGATCCCATGCATCAGTCACTGTGGCAGCTTGGGTGACCACCACACTTGTATCACACAACAAAAAAATCACGCAGCACAACTTTTTAAATGCACACATCAATCAAAATCTCCCAAGTAGTGCCTCATCCGCAACGGACTAATTCCAACATGGACCCTGACTGGACATAGTGAAATATGTATTTTATGTGAGGTCATAACAGGACACTGTGCCCTGTCTGTAAAACACAAGATCGAATGGAGTCCTCCCTCTCTGTTAAAGTGATACTCTGCCCAAAATCTGAAGTAGCAAACACTCACCTCTGTGAGTATTAAGTTCCTGTAGTTCAACAGTTTAGAGAATAGGCTTATTTGCTTTATCCAGTAAATATTTCACATTTGCAGTGTAAATATGGAGCAATAATCAGAATGTGTTTTGGATAGCTGAGAATTTGTCATCCATTTTGTAATGAACAAAACCTTTTTTTTATAGACAAACTTAGTACTTGGCGATATCATTACATTTATACATATATGTATTGACATTACACGGCTGTATTAAAGGTTGATGCTGTAATGTCGAACTGGATCAATAACTCAACATGCTAGACCACTTTTTTGTAGTTTTTTTTGTAGTTTTTCCAGTTAGACTGTGCAAATGTGCAATTCTCGATGTGCTTGATTACAGTGATCACAAGTTTTAAAAGGTGTCTAGGTAACAAACATGGTAACAAACATAGCAACCTCACTCTGAAATCACCAGGAAGACTGCATCCAGCTGTTGTTTACCTAGATACAACACATGGCCTACTGTAACTCTAACTCGCTAGGCTAATCACCTCCTGGATTTAGCTCCAGCTCATACTTATCGCACAGATGAGTGAGCAGTATAGCTCTTATTATCTAACTCTTGCAAAGAAAATGAATAAGTGTATTCCCTTAAACGTTGAACTACTACTACTTTCATATAGGCGATTGTGAGAAGTCTGTGATTAGCTTCTTCACAGAGGCAAGTGGCTGTGATCAGATTGGATTCCTGTCAGTGTTTAGCCATAACAAGCAAGAAAATGGATGGACAGTGAAGACATATTGGAGAAGTGGTTTGTTTGTGTGAGCATTTGTTTTTTCCACCAGAAAAAAAAGTTTGGAATCCATGAAGTGATCACAGCCGGCGCCTACAGAGGGCAAAATCATTTGATAGGAGGAATTTGGGTGGAGTATCTATTCGATTGGCTAATTGATTCCGCCACATCCTGTTTAGTTCTCCTCTCCCTGCTACCCTGGCTGTGACTGCCCGGTTGTTCCCTCACCAGTCAACTGACCTGTTGTATGGGCAGTCATGGCCACTGGAAACATGACATATCCTCAGCCAGTGGCATTCACTTCCCCCGGAAGTCAATGCAAAGGATATGACATCAGAGCCCTACAGATGAAGAAGGACTAGCAGAACAGAAGCTGGGGTCCATCTCAGGGGCCTCTTCCTTTGAGGTTGGACCTGTGCCGCCTCCTCAAATAAAACACTCTACAGAAATCTCAGGCGTCCTTGCAATTTGTCTGTCATTGTCTTTTCAAGGGTCTACACCTTGAATAGGGTTTAGATTAGTGGAATCCATTAAAGTCAGGACAAATTTCATATCCCTTAACAATATTAACCTCTTGCAATGAGCTGACAGCATCCACCTGTTGAAGGAGGTGGCCCCTGAGATGTGACGCGGCTAGAATCCACCCCTGATCACACCACAACCCTTCCTCTTTTGGCCACACAGGCTGCATCCTGCATGCTAATTAGTTATGGCCCTCTCCTTTCCTCTTCCTCCTCTTTCTCCACCTATCCCTCCCATCCTTTTACCCATCCCCCTTCCTCCTTCAGTAGACTCAGCTTCAGGTGAGGAGTGGTCAGCATGGAGTGTGTGTTCTGCCACGTGTGGGGAGGGCTGGCAGAGTCGCACTCGTTTCTGTGTGTCCTCCTCCTACAGCACCCAGTGTAGTGGGCCACTGCGAGAGCAGAGACCTTGCAACAACTCTGCTGTTTGTCCAGGTAAGCCCCCCCAGCCCCCCCGCCTCGCCCCCATATACCACCCTCTCCAGCCACCTCCCTGCGCTCGCCCAGCCCTCTCCTGGACCTTGCCTCACCCACACGGGCCCCCTTGACTGACCCCCTTCCTCAGGCAGGTAGCACATCTGTGGCCCTCAAGGATGATTTCTGCCCCTGAAAATGCTCTGCCTGCAGTTCAGTATTAGTGAGATTCCATGGTGTTTCTAGGCTCCCCTACATGCAGACAGGCAGGGAGACTCCTCATCTTAGAAAGCGGTATCACAACAGGACAATGGATCAGTCTAGATGATTTCAGTAAAAACCAAAACACCAGAGTAACTGATAATCAACGCAGTTCAGGGTCAGCGAGCGTCGCTGTTCTGTTGGGGGACCTGTGTTTGTCTGTCTACAAATCATACCCTAGCTGCTCTTATTGCAGTGCATGGTGCTTGGGACGAGTGGTCGCCATGGAGTTTGTGTTCGTCAACCTGTGGCCGAGGCTACAGGTCCAGAACACGAACCTGCGCACCCCCTCAGTTTGGGGGTGATCCCTGCGACGGCCCAGAGAAACAGACCAAATTCTGCAACATAGCCGTCTGTCCAGGTGAGTCATAAAAACCCATTCATCAAGTAATCCAGCAAATAATTTCATATGCAACCAAAAGGATTTTTAAAGGAGTTAGCATGCTTCAGAATGAATGGTGGTTTGACAGATAAGAGATGCTTCTCTTATATTTTTCACACTAACTTCTCTCCCATGATTTGTTTCATTCTCGAAACCAAAAAGTTTGGAGACCTTTTCTCATTCAAGGGAGTTCACATTTTGGCCCGGAAATGTATCTGTTAAGGAAACTGTTATTGCTCAGTATTTAACATAAAGAACACAAGAAGATCTGATATGACCGTGGTGAAATATTCTGCAGAGAGCAGAAAAAGAAGCTAAACTGTTTTTGTACACTGTTTCTGTTTGGCTGTCGGTGGCCTCGGCCATCCTCAGTGGACGGAGTGTGGAACGAGTGGTCCAGCTGGACCACCTGCTCTGCCTCCTGCTCTAACGGGACCACCAAGCGAACCAGGGAGTGTAACGGCCCCTCATACGGAGGCTCCGAGTGCAGAGGAGAGTGGCTGGAGACTGTCGACTGCTTCCTTGGGGAGTGTCCAGGTACGCAAGAAAACAGGGTCATGCTTTTGTTACTTTACACTTTACAGATTTAAAGGTGGAGGAATTATTACTGTATGAGCAGTGTATAAATTGGTCTTGGTCAGAGTTTTTTTTTTTTATTGTAACTAATACTGTTCATTATTAATTGTGTATTTTGTGTTTTGGTTCTTTAGTTCAGTATTGACTAATTCATCCATAAAAATGAATATACAACAGAGAAAACAGAATGTAGGTTTGATGAATAAATATCCGGCTATACTAGAGGGCTTCGTCTGCAACTTGAAGGGACATTCCAATTTGTTTTTTTGCATTTTGTATCCAGTAGTGTGGAGATTTTGTGCAAAAGATAGACTTGTCATTTGAAAGATCAACAAAAAAGGAAAGTGTGGTGCCATATATATTAGAAAGCACAAAATATATACATTGTGTTGTAGAAAAAGAGCTGGCCATCTTGAATTTCACTGTTTGATAATTACCAAAATATATTGGTAAAACCAAGAATAAAAACTGTACAAAAGTACAGAAAGTTTGAATCAACTATTTTGTTGCATTCATATTCTTTATAAATTCTCTCATCAAGAAAATTCTGATTAAGATTATAATATTTCAAATCTTACTCTTTTGTTCAGGCAAAGTTCTGAATATGGCTGATTAGACAACATTTAATATTGGATTATGAAAACTTTGTCTTCTCCTAAAATTTAGAAAAATAATGTCTTTGTATAAATGTAATGTAATCTTCTGTAATTGTGTGATCCATCAAAAGTATTTTTGTAAGTATAATATATGCTATTACACTCAAATAGCATATATTAGCATATTTCGCCACCTTCCAGACTGCAACAGGTTTCATTTAATTCCAGAATTCTTTGATTCATCAATGAATTGCATTAAGTTTTAAGTCTTTGTAAGTTTTTAGTTTTTTTTACTATTTAATCTATGTTTCTTATGCTATAATGCATGTTTTCTTTCAGTGGATGGAAAGTGGCAGTCATGGTCTTTATGGTCGGGCTGTTCTAAGACTTGTGGAGGGGGAAGCCAGCAGAGAAGCAGGATTTGTTACGGGCCCTTTTTCGGAGGGCAGGTTTGCCCGGGAGAACGAGAAGAGGCCCGGCGCTGTAATGAAAAGCGATGCCCAGGTCAGTGGAAGGAAGCACAGGCCGCTCCATCAGCAACATTACATCAGAGACAGAAACCTGTGCTACCTCCAAATGTTTTGACCTCTATTATACCAGATCGATTAAGGTCATTCACCTACCTCAGCTCCACCAAACTAACAGTGCATCCTGCAAACCACCATACAGCTACTATACATCTCAAATAAGAAGACTATCCTGAAAAAGTTCAATATTTTATGGCAATCATTTCAGGGAGTGAAACTCATATTATATAGATTCACAGTGGCTGAAAAATTTTTTACAAAATTCAAATTATTTGAGATATGCAACCTATGATTCCACAAAATAATAAGTAAATTCCCATAACATTATACCTATTATATTTGCAAGAATTTGTTATGCTTATCAGTAGGTGAAAAGTTCTGCAACAAGGTCAAGTCTTAATGTCATTTTCGTCACATAGATTTATTTTCTATACTCACTTATTCCTCACTGGGGTCATGGGGGTCAAGCAGAACCAATCCCAGTATAATTCTGGGGAAAGGCAGTGACACCCCAGACAGGTCGTCAGCCAATCACAGGGCACACACAATGTTCAATGACACATCTTATGGGCAATTTAAGTCTTCAATTAACCTAAGCATATTTTTTTTAACTGTGGGAGGAAGCCAGAGAATTCACAGAAATATAGAGAATACATAAAGAATGTATGTATATTTTGAGGTCTAACATACCTTTGTGAACAGAACCTCATGAAATATGTGGAGAGGACAACTTCTCGAACGTGGTATGGAAGATGACTCCGGCTGGGGACACAGCGGCAGTGCGCTGTCCTCCCAACGCCATGGGTGAGCCCTTCCCACATTTACAGTACACTGCAAACAATCAAATCTTATCAGGGAGAAATAGCTTGTATTTAGTACATTTAGTCCAATAGTGAGTAGAATTATATTGAATTATCTTATTCGATTGGCATATATTTTTAATTTTTTTTCCATTCAGAGCTATCAAAGATTCACTGGTATTCTTAAAATATTGATTAAAAAATTGTGTTGCATGTTTTCCCACACACAGGGCTTATCCTGCGCCGCTGCAGCCTGGACGAGGAGGGCGTCGCCTACTGGGAGAATCCCACCTACATGAAATGCATTTCCAATGACTACCGCAGCATCCAAACTTTAGTAAGCATCGAGAAGTTGTTGTGTTTTATTCTTTTTTTTTCTTCTGCAGCTAAAGGCTAAATAGGATAAACATACAAAAAGTTGATTGTGACTTTTTAAATTCTGTGTCAGGGCACAAAGGTATGAATTTCCAATAGATTTTAATATTATTCTACAAGATGTTGTGTCAAAGCCTGCTGGCTGAATTATATTGCCGACGTCTCCACAAAGCCCTGCAACATTAAGCAGGGAAAACTGTTGCAGTCAAACAGTGGGTCATCTAAAATAACGGATTTTGCCCTCAGCCGTTAGCTTAGATGGAAATGGTGTGGCGTAGATCCGTTCACTGTGAAAACGCCGCTCTCTCTCTCTGTCTCAGACTCGGGAACATTTGTCGAAGGCGCAGCGCGGCCTTGTGGGAGACGGAGTTTCGGAGGTGATGGATAAGCTGCGGGTGATATCCAGCGATGGGACCAGCTACAGCGGGGATTTGCTGGCCATCGTGGACGTGCTGAAGAACATGACGGAGATCTTCAGGAGGGCGTACTACAGCCCCAGCAGTATAGACATGAGGGTGAATTGATAAATGTGTTTACCATCGCTCTGATGGCTGGGGGCTTCTGTTTCTGCCCCAGTAACATTACATTTTGTGTGGGAAAAGAATCGTAACATAGCAAGAACTGGTCAAAATAAGTAAAGTAAAATACTGAAATTTCAGGAATGTAAGACAAGTAATTAATTCATACTAATTATAATAACAAGAAGAATAACACATATTACTTGTAATGTATTATTAATAAATAAATTCTGTATTTTCAATAAATATACAAGAAATAAAGATGTATAATGTAAGTAAGCTGCCAATACTGCCTGTACTTTTACATTTTTTTTGTTTTTTTTAATATATACCCTTAGCCTGTATGGAAACGTGCTAATATCACATTGTACCTTTACTATATTACTATGCTATGTTATAGTCTTTTTTTTTCTTTGCTTTGCAGAACTTTGTGCAGTCCGTCAGCAATTTGTTAATGGAGGAGAACAGAGACCGATGGGAGGAAGCACAACTGGTAAGTTTCACCGTCCCTTTCAACAGCATTTACACCGTCACCTCATCTATAAGTGCACCTTTATTATGGAAATTAGCGTGCAGCTGGTGTACATTTTATGAATCTGACGTTCTGACAAAGACGCAGGTGGACAAACAAGCCCGCCCATGTATTTTCAGACTGGCGGCAGTAAAGGGAGAAGAACAAGGCCGAAGGAACAGAAATAGCGATAGCTAATGAGAAATTGAGTCAAAGCATACACCCACTCATCCATCTGCTGCACTCACCCGCTCATGCATCACTATCGTTGCCTTCATCCATCCATACAGACACCTGAATAATGTTAAATAACCCAACCTGGTCTTAAGCCAGTGCCTTAAAATAAAAATAAGATGGTTTGTGCACAAGAGGTTGTTCCACTAAGAAAAGAGGCGTTTTATGTTACTTCTACAATGAATAGTGGCTCATGTCAAATCAATTTATATATTTGCATGAGTTCATAGGGAATTTAAAGGAAGATGTAGTGCAGTCTGCAGACACATCTCTGTTACTATTTTATCTGGCTCCAAACAGCCAGAGTTGCCCCCTTTGTTTCTCTTTGGTAAAATCAATACTAAGTTGAAAGTTGGGGTATAGAGAATTCATCATATCAGGGAGCACTGTGGCTGCTTTTAACGTTGTTAAGTTGAAAAGCGAAGGTGTTTATCAAAAGAAAAACCCAAGCTTTCACTTTTAGACCTCTGTCAGGCCCGCTGCAAATTGATTTGTATACAGTATGTAAATGAATAGAAAGCACTGGTGGCCTGGATGGTAGAAAAAAAAACACACACACAACAAAAGTTATCACAGTAGCATAATTTGACGAGAGTCAGCAATAATTTATGTGTGGTAGAATGGAGAGGAAAAAAAAGAAGACCACATCACTGTTAAACTTGTTAGGCACAGCCGTTGCTAACAGGCACAGACGTTTTCCCACAATCTTACCAGTAAATATACTTATATGGCGGATGTTGCTAACAGTTCATTATAATGGCATTCTAAAGAGATCAAACACACATGTTTATGGCCTTAAGAATTCAAATTTATTATAAAAGCAAATGAATACAAACAATGGGAACACATCTATGTGGAGGGAGAGGAAAACAGCATTTAAATAAAAAAATAAATACACAAGTATAAGATAAGCAAAAACATACTATGAAATGAATAAATTGAACTCAAAAGTTTGGATCCTTGGTTCTGAAAATTGCCCAGAAATTATCTGGAATAATGTTTGACAAATAGCTAGAAACACTATGATCAAGAAATGATCACTTTAAATATGGTTAAATGTGGCAGCCATTGTTTAAAATCGATTAAAAAAATACACTAAGATGCAGCTACAGTTAAAAAATGTTGACGATCGAATGATACGAAAGCATCTTTCTTTTTTTGTTTTTTAACCCAAATTACACACAGTGCACCTTAAACACCCACAGTGGGGTTCAAAGATTGGGATGTGTTATGCTAATGGCGTCTAATGGAGCCTCCACAAGGACTCACCCGTGTGTGTGTGTTTTATGCCATCATTTCATTATTGCTGACCACTCTCAAAGTATGCTCCTATGTTCACTTTTGAACGTGTTTTTCTTCCATCCGGGCCGCCTCTGTTTTCTCTTCTGATAATAGTGTAAAAATCAATTTGCAGAGAGCTAAAAGTCAGTTGCAGTAGCCGACCCTTCACGGCGTTGGGTCTCACCTTAGTTTCCAACACATTGTTCTGTTCCTGTTATTACTTTTATTCACAAGTGCAACAGAACTTTAACACTTGGAAACACAGATGTGCCAAAAAGCTCCATATAGTTATCTTTTTAACATAAAGGCGAATGCAAATCTCTGTTTTACAAAATCCTCTCATATATTTGTTATTTATTACTATTCTATTTGTTACTAATGTCCAAAGCATGTTAGATGTTTCTCCCGTTCCTCATTGCCGATTTGAAAAAAATGAAATAAAGAAACAAAGACATAGTATAAGATGACAGCAGAAATGAAGAAAGGGACCGTGATGCTATATATCTACAAGTTAGTTGTAGCTGCACAGACTATAAGAATATAAGA
Organism: Eupleurogrammus muticus; assembly: GCA_036785175.1. Lineage (NCBI taxonomy): Eukaryota > Metazoa > Chordata > Actinopteri > Scombriformes > Trichiuridae > Eupleurogrammus > Eupleurogrammus muticus. The sequence goes on along the minus strand of JAYKQN010000018.1, from coordinate 15,970,587 downwards.
GGATGTTATGATAATGTTTGCCAACACTACAGTGATACAGTGTTCTGTATATTCACCTAAAATCTATAATCCTTTTTTTTTCTTTTAAATGTCATCCAACCTGTTTTTTTTTTTTCCTCAGCTGGGGCCAAACATCAAAGAGCTGTTCCGTCTTCTGGAGGACTTTGTGGATGTCATTGGCCTGAGGATGAAAGACTTTCAAGACATGTATGAAGTCACCGATAACCTGGGTCAGTCCTATCTCCGGCCCGTAGATCTCGGCGGCGATCTGTGCTTATCGAAACCGCTGTCATTTTCTCTGATCGCGACGGATAAAATACAACATGAAAGGAGAGGGGGGGGGGTGTTGCACACGATCCATACGAGCGGGCGATGTCACAAGCGTCCACGCGGCGCGTTAGATGTTCATCTTCATTTATCAGCTGACTGGAACTGGTGCGTCGGCCGATGAGTTAACAGGAAATGTCAAACATGACACGGTTTCATTTTACATGAGCTAGATCCTTATCGATTGAGGTTCTTCTTTAGCTGCCATCATGCAGATGGAAACAGCAGCAACAGAATTAAGAATAAACTCGTGTTGTCAGGTTAGTGAATCTACGATTGGAACATCCGTTCATTACTACAGTAGATGTATATACATATAGATTCGAAATTCTCTTGACGTGACGTATCAACTCAATTTTTTTTGCAAGTAAAAGTGTAAAAGTTCTGGTTTCAAAAGTTCTTAAGTATAGAAGTAAAAGTAATGTTGGAAACAAAGTTGCCTGTCAGTCAGAATGTATGAGCTGCAATGACTTTTTTGGCAGTGATATTGTAGTTTTATGTGTTGTATTGTCCCTTTAAAAGTATTTGGACAGGTAATTGTGAGGGAGTGAGGTAAAATCTATTAAATATTACATTTAAGAAAGAGAACAAATGTAGCATGAGCTGTCATCTTTATGACATTATGACCGCCATCTCATTTTATGAGCTGTATTGTCTTTTAAAAAGTATTTTACCAGTGAAAAGGGGCTGGATTTGTTGTATTTCAGGGCACAGCAGGTCAGATAAGGCACTTTCTGGCAAACTAAAAATCACTATTTGGTTTGACAGTTGTCATGAAAACACGCTGGAGCGAAATAGGAGTAACAAGAATATTTTTTAAATGTGAGGAGCAGAAAGTACAGATAGTGGAATGAAAATGTAAGTAGTAGGAGTAAAAAGTCAGCTGAAAAATATTTCTTTGTTAATGTTTCAAATTAGGGAAAACATCTGTAACAAGTGTTACTATAATTACATAAGGATAACCTTTCAAATTGTTGAAATGAAATAAGAAAACATAAGTAACATAATGTTTCTGGAGCTGATACCATTTGTATGCAGCATATAGAGCTAATGTTAACATGGCCTGTGACATCATAAGTGCTGTGTTTAAATGTAGCCAGAGAGCAGCGGCAACTCCTCATAAATAAACAACACACAATGCCGCTCACGTCTGTTGGTTAAGGAGAACCGTAAAAGCTTTTCATATAAGATGCAATGGTGAGCGAGAAATGTTTCACCCGCAATAGGGTACAGTGCACTGTGATACACAGAGTCAAGGGGAGCCAAGTGGAGGTGAAGCCCACGAATATACAACATCACCGTAATAAAGTGCAGACAGAACTGTAGATTCTGTAATTAAAAAGCAATTAAAAATGTTAACACAAAGCTGAAAAATCAAATGCATGAAGCCCACCTCATTATCATGACCTCGACGTGGTCACGTGACAGAATTGCTCTTATTTGACTTGTCAAAATCCAAAACACTGCCGCGACTTTACTGCAGACGCAAGGTCTATTTTTAGAACAAATTTGGATGAATTAGAGGATGTAACACAAGAGGCCACATCAATCAGAGTTACCAAGGGAGAGGAAGACAGACAAAGAAGAGGAAAGGTGAAAAAAGAAATATTCTAAGAGGATGAAGTAAAGTGAAGTGAATTACAGGTTCATGCAACAGATAGCTGTACATGTAGCCTAGGCTTAAATGTGAAAAGGTCATGGATTAAATATGAATATTTAAAGGTCATGTTCAGTCACAGCGTGAAATATCCATCAAGAATAGGCTATGATTTGGCTCTTTCAATGGATATAAGTAGCAGCATTAACATCTGTTATTGGATCATATAATAATGTATGTGTGATACAACACACGCACACTAATATTTCAGGCAGAGTTGCTGTCAAGTTGTTGCTGGTCTGTTGCCGCCTTCTGCGAGTCAATAATGAGACTAGATTCAAGCTTGAATGTCAGAGTTCCAACTCTTGCATTTGTTTGACACTCAGAATTATAATTCTACTCACATGCTCCCTAGGAAACTAATGCTAATTATATTCCAACTGGTCTGTTAAGGCAAATGTCCTACTTGGCATTCAATTGCATGTTTTCTTTTTTTTTTTTTTTTCAAATGATAATGAAGCATAATATTCAACATTATTATTCAGGAAAGACAATTAGCCTACATTGGAATTGACTGGACCTGGTAAGGGACCTGGATACTACATAAGGGGGCCCAAAAAGGTTCAGAAGCATTAATTTACCACCTTATATCTTCCATGCTGCATTGGTTTGATACGTCTGTCTTGTGTGATGTCTTTACCTTGTAGGGAGGTTAATAGTACAATGACACCTTCAAAATATAGAGGTATCATGTACACAGTGTAACAAGACGCATCATTTGATTCCTCAGTAAAGAGGTTTGCCTTCATGGTGTGAAGCATATCGAGTTCATTGGTCCCATCTATGCTATTTTCTAGCTAATGGTTGTCATTATGGTTTAAGCCTGACTAACAATGTGGCACGGGATGCTTTCAGGTCCAAAAAAACTCATACTTAACATTTTTACAGACCAGGGAGCTGTTAAATTAAGGCTGGCGTGTAGTCAGAGAAGACTCTGGGTTAGGAAGGTCTGGGCCCCCGGACATGGTCCGGCTAATCTCGTTTGGTGTTTCAGGGGTTGTTGGGTTTGCCCCATGTCTCTCGTAGTGCCACGTACTTAAATGGTATTTCCCTGAGGCAAAGCACACACCGTTTTTTTTTTTTTTGCCGTAGCATTTACACGTGTGCCTTGGGATCAGGAATCCACATTCCTAAGCACCTGCTGGCTCTTTTCCGTTCACCCAGTAGCTGTAGATCTTAATTTATTAATTTTTTTGCTTTTTTTTCCTGAAAAAGGGGTGAAAAATGATGTGCTGTAGTCATCACAGAGGCTCTCCTGAGGTCAGTGACCCTCAGATAAAAAGGCGGTGTTTTAGTTGAGTCATAGGAGAGTATGTGGGAATTGAGGCCAGATGAGAGGTCCTGTTTATAGCGCTGCCACCTCGCTGTCTGCAGCCAAACAGCCGCCCACACCAGCAGCGACCCCCCCTGGGGCCGCTGACCTCCTCTTCCCTCCCACACCTCCAACATAGACAAAGCCACCATTTCGCAACATATGCACTCAGCTCAAGAGTTGCTTCCTTCAACTCAGAAAACTGGTCAGTTGTATATAATTTGGGTTACTGTTGCCTATTTGTCGCATTTTGTCTGTTTTTATTCAGTGACTTCTGCGTACACTGCAAAAATCTGGTTAAAATATCTTCATGAAAATATGACTAAAAATGTTAAATAAGCAAAATGATCTAAGATATGTCATATATGACAAATTAAAGAAATGGACTATTAAAATTTTGATCACTTATTTTGAGGAGGAAATTACAGTTATAGACTTTGGCAACTATAGCTGCTGGTGGGTTTAGAGGAGTTAAAACAATATTAAATTGAAGTAAAAAAAAAGTAGATAAACTAGACTACTGTTCAAAAGTTCAGTGCCAGAAATTAGAAATGTTTATTTCTGAAAGAAAAACACATTTTTTTTTCAAATGAAGATAACGTTAAACTAATCTATCTACATACGTGTTTAGAGGCCTATTTCCTGCAACCGTCACTCAATCCTCTAACGGTACATTGTGTTTTCTAATTGCATTAGACACTAATGGATGATTAGACAACACCTCTGCAATTATGTTAGCACAGCAGAAAAATAGTTTAGCTGCTTCGATGGAGCATTCTTTGACGCAAAGCAAAGTTTGAACGAGAACATTATTACTATTAATACAAATCATTATTTGAAACCCTGTCAATGTCTTGTCTATATTTTCTATTTATTTTGTAATTTATTTGATAACTAAAAGTGTGCCCTTTGAAAAAAAAAAAAATTGTCTGGGTGACCCCAAACTGTCCGCCAGTGGAATAAGATAATTCCGGTTAGTTCTACTCAATATTGGACTAATTGAACCAAAACTAAATATTTTCCACCTGTTATGATTAATGCTTTTGCAGTTTAATTGGGTTGTTTTGTTTTTAATTCTCTGTAGGATGGAGATTACTGTCTTTTCCCCGCCATGTTTCATGTTCGTTAACATGGTAATCTAAAGTTGAACTGTGTCTTTGCATTAGGTATTGCCGTGTTGCTTCTTCCAGTACAAATACACTCAGTGGTTGGAGAGTTTTAATATGGTGTACATGCATGTTTTATTTACAGTTTGCGTCGCTTCTCTCTTGCAGTTTTAAGCATCCACAAGCGGCCTGTGGTGGGTCACTCTGACATCAGCTTCCCTATGAAGGGCTGGAGGGGCATGGTGGACTGGGCCCGCAGCTCCGAAGACAGAGTCACCATCCCCAAGAACATCCTGTCCACTGGCAAGCCGGGTGAGAGCTGCAACACGCCTGACAGACCCACACACACACACACACACTGCATCTCTCGACAGGACAGCACCGTAACATACAGAAGTAACAGAGAAGTCGGGGCGAAGCAGTATCGACAGCAGGGGACAGCAGTAGATTTATAAAACAGTGTTTACCGCCATTAATCTGAAAAGCAAAGCGTCCCGCTCAGGCAGACAAACACACGCAGAGACATCTGTATTTAATGTTGAAAATAAAGCATGCCGGAGAATAACAAAATCATTTTTATGTCGCCCACTGTGCAACAGCTGTGCAGCAAAAAAAAAAAAAGGCATGTCGTCAATAAAGAGCCAGAGCGAGTTCCATGAGATGTTAAAACAAAGCCCGGCTGCTGAAACTGTTTGATGGATTTGACGGCTCTGGTTTGCAAAAAGGGATGTTTATGTATGCATACTTGTTTCTTAAAGACAAAGAGAATTACATAATTGAAATGTATCAAAGCTGCATTAAAGTGAGGATATGAGATCCTGCTTTATTCCATTTTATGTTATTGTGAATATCTTTGGTGTTTTATTTATGTTGGACTTATGCATCTGTTGTTTGAGTTCTGAAACCAAACAGCAACTTTTGGAGACCTCAGTATGGCCAGTGTCCACCGAGACACATTGATTTTTTTTTAACCACAGAGAGGTTCCCTGTGAAACACATTTATCTGTCCAACCAGGGGCGAATTTTGGTCACTCTAAAACTCATAATCATAGGCGGGAACAGATAGAGATAAATTGGTAGATTCACCTCCAGGCTCACCTTCTTCTTCACCCTGACGGTAACAGTGTGACCCCCCGCGGAGCAATTAAGATGCTAAAAATATCAATTCTGACGCCTCAAGCACCGCAATCAAAATTCCTTTGGATATAATCAGGTGTTTTATATGAATATCCTGTTGCGGGCAGGTTTTTGTGCGTGGCGCGTTGTGAACACTATTAGAGGATCGCCAGCTGAGCTTGACTCCTATCTGCAGCCAGGTGTTGTACGGTGTTTTCGGTATTTGTCAGCCAGGATGCTCATCGGCCATTAAAGACACGCCCGGTAACGCTCGCATGCTAATGAGGCCGTCACTCCTAATCAAGAGTCAACAGGAGCCAATCAGGAGCAATTAGAGACAATTTCCTCCCCAGCTGGGAGATGTGTCTCCGCGGTGGCAGTGTCACACCGGCAGCCAGTCGTCTTTATGGCACACAGCTTGGACTTGCTTACATGGATTAAAACGGCTCTCTGAAGCCCTGTTTACACTGATTGATCGGTCCCCCCTTGCGTCTCTCGAAATGAGCCTTTTTTGTTTTTTTTGCTGAAAAATACAAATGAAATGCTCTGTTGACTACAAAAGAGCAAAAAAGAAATATATGTTTTATGACCTCGTTGCAACCAAACAATGCTCTTAAGGGTATGGGCAGAATTCAATTTGCAACATGCAAAAGAATAACATTCATATAAATTATTTAAGGAAGAGATAAAGAAGATTAATAAATCTGATACAGCCAAATGTGCACATCACATGGTTTGTTGCTTAAAATATGCAGTTTGAAGAACTGAATTCTCAAACCCCAGACTTTCAATAGATCTCTTTTGTGGTCTTTTTCAAGTATGCTATACAAAAGGCCATTGCTTCTCCTAAATTAATGGTATGTAAATCTATCAGCGGCCCCTTGAAGCTTCCTTGAGGTGACTCCTCCATCACAGGGAATATCAGTCAAGTCAGACACCTGCATCCACATGTAATTTGTACAAATAAATCAGAAGGCAACTGAATCAAAACTTCAAGTGTCTGCTGATACATTTGTCTGTTGTGAGTTAAAAATAGGGCTTCTTTTTCTTCTATACTCATTCTGTTATCTTCGGCAGACGCACAAACATCTCGCCTCAATTCACACCAGCCTAAAGCACAATTAAGGCTGTTTGCATCCTTTCGCAACAATAGATTTGCAAGACAGCCAGCTGAAAGCAGATCTACATCAATTTACATTTGTAATCATTAGCAACCCAAACGTGGTCATTACCTTGTAGTCATATGAGGCCAGGTAAAGCTGTATTTTGCTGGATTAAGCAGGGATGTGCTCTTCTTTCAAATATCATGCATGTCTAAACTTAAATTTTAGCTAAGATTTACAAGCCTTTAACAGTGATATCTGACTCATATTCCTGCCTGTATAATTATTTAGGAAAATTATGGCTCTCTCCCAGAACCCTACCTCAAAACGTATGTCTCTCCACATGAAGTCACACTCTTTCGGCAGCAGAGGCCTCTCACTATTAAGAGGCTACAGGTAAACTGTGAGACACACTTGGCATTATCCACAATAAGCAGGAAGCAGCGATAGATGCCAACACACTCCTGGTTAACACACGTCATGTGCCGTCTCCCTGCAATACGTACTGTAACATCTCGGAACATGTCTTCAAATTAAATAGAATATTATGCATAATGAGTTAAATGAAGTTAGGGTAGTTTAAAATAAGACATTACATTTACAATCATTTTTTCTCCTGGTCAATATTAAAAAAGATCAATAAGCTTCATTAGTGACTGGTATGCAATATTTTATACTAATATATATTATAGCTATATCACTAACTTTATATTTATGAATATAAACTGCCTTGCAAAAATTGTAAAGAAATTGTTATTTATCAATAGTCAATATAAAGAAAACTTTATTTTGTTATTTGTCAAAATTTTGGTTCTAACTTCCTGTAATTCTGTTGATTTGAGACTCAATTAAAAACAGAATGTGGGAGCAACATACAGAAAATGTCTTGCATGATCAAAAATAATATGACAAAGTAAGAAAACAAAAGTTATGTTAGTGTGAGGTTTACATATATGGCAGATGCCAAAAAAAGGGGAAATACAGGCCTAGGGAAGCTCGGTAGCAATTAAACTGAGGCTTGGGTTGGAAAGCGGGGAGAGGAGATGAACCCGGGCTGACGAGGAGTGGGGAGACGGGGATCAGAGCCAGAAGCAGACAGGACTGCAGGGAACCGGGGACAGGGTTAGGCAACAAGAAAACTGGATCAATGCGGTAAGAGGCAGCTTGAAGCGCAGCAACACTGACAGGTAGCAGCGGCCGTGATCCGGCGGCGCCGACTATTTGTAGAGTGCTTGATTACTGAGATGAGGTGCAGCTGGTGTGGCCCTGCTCCGATTCCGGCACACCTGCAGACAATCAAACACACACACACACACACACACACACACACACAGGCAGAGGGGGAGAGAGGATGGAGCTTCTCTGTGGGGGGGCAATACGTCAAACCCTGCATGGACAGAGGTGTCAAAAGTATTCACATTCATTAATCAGCTACTAGGGTTTAAAAATACTTATGTAAAAAATGAAGCGCCACTTCAAGCTTTTTATTTAAGTAACAGTACAAATTACTGGTTTCCAAACTACTTGAAGCATAAAATTAAAAGTAATTCTGGATAAATAAGTTGTCTGTCAGTCAAAATATATGAGCTGTAATCACATTATGGCAGAGATACTGCAGTTTTTATGTCCCTTTTAAAGTATTCGAACAGGTAATAGTGAATGGGTGAGCTGAAATCCGCTGCATATTATACTCAAGAAGGAAAACAACCGTTTTTTAGGCAAAAAAATAACCTTTAACTTCCAATGTGTGAACTGTCATCACTTTGATGCAAGAGAAAAAAAATGTGTTTTATGTTTTGTATTGTATGAGGTTAAAAGTCGGCTGAAAAATATTTACTCCAATAATGTATAGATACCTTAAATATCTACTTTAGTAAGGTAACAAAGTATTTGTGATGAGAGACACATCCATGCAGAGTTTGTGTGTGCATGTATGCTTCAGACTGTATGCTATGCCTGTGTCACACCGCTTTGCCTGGTCCTTTCATATGTGAAGCCGTGTGAACCCCCGGAGCTCATGTTTCCCTCACATCCATGTGCAAATTCCCGACATGTACACACACACACACACCCATATCCATCATGTAAACGAATGTATGCGATCGGGCAGATGTTCAGCTGTTTCAATTCCAGCACACAGACACAGAACTTATTTAATCAAACTGGTTAAAGTCCCTCCAGGCTCCTCTTGTTGGGCACAGACTGTCTGGCTGAGCATATTGGACAGGCCAGCCAAAGAGTAGATGAGCAGGACACATAATACTTCACCCACACCCACACACACACATGCATGCATGCACGCGCACACACTGCAACGTGTGCCCGCGTCTTGCTCGGTTCCCCCCTGATGCCCATGGGAGCTCAGCTGTTGCCTGGGAGCTACAGCTCCTGCCTGCTGCCTGGCACACTGCTGCGTGCTCTCAGGCTGCATGTAGAGAGCTGGAGCAGAAGAGCTGGATGTCTTCAGATGGGACCGGCAGATGGGAGTTGTGTTTGTTTTTGGGTCTTTTTTTTAAACTTTTATTCATTTACTTATTTTTTTTCCCCATATTTGACATCGCAGCCGGAAATGAGAAGGCTCCTCCTCACCCCCCGGGCCTTTCTATGAATTCATAAAGTTCAGCGGCGGTATTTTTTCCAGGCGAACGTCCTCCTCCTCCCGCGCTGGCGCCGACTCTGTTGTCCTTTCACTACAGCAGGGGGAGCTCACCCACAGGGAGCCGCAGCCACATGTTGACAGACACAGATCAATATCAACCGATTGATATTCAACTCTAAGTGCTGTGGAACTCTTTGTGATACACTGTGTCAACTTGGACCTGAGCCAGGATGACCTCATGGAAAAGCTAACTGAACCTAATGTGCCGAAATAACCCCCCTACACACACACACACACACACACACACACACACACACACACACACACCAACAAGTGACCTCAGATATTTCTATACACCTCACAAAATACTTCCCATGTCGTTTACTCTGGCAGTGAAGTGTAGTCCTCAGTGGGCAGAGCTGCCCTCTTGAGGCTGAAAACTAGAGCATTCTTAGCATTTGGAGCCGTTCCTAAACAAAATAATGTGACCGTAATCTTCGAAGGAGAAGTCACGACATGTTACAGCAGCACTGTGGCCCATCAAATGCTTTTTGACAAGAGGAATAAGATTGTTAAGCGAGAGGGTAACAAATTGATTGTTGATTCTACCACATATATACCACATATATATCCATCCATCCATCCATTGTCTATCCCGCTTATTCCCTTTCGGGGTCGCAGGGGTCTGCTGGAGCCTATCCCAGCGCGTTAAGGCGAGAGGCAGGGATACACCCCAGATGGTCGCCAGCCAATCGTGGGGCACACACACCATTCACACACCATTCACTCTCACACTCACACCTATGGGCAATTTAGAGTTTACCAATTAACCTGAGCATGTTTTTTGTATTGTGGGAGGAAACCGGAGTACCCGGTGAAAACCCACGCAGACACGGGGAGAACATGCAAACTCCACACAGAAAGGCCCCAGACCCAGGCGGCCAAGGCGGTCTTGAACCTGCGACCTTCTTGCTGTGAGGCAACAGTGCTACCCACCGCACCACCGTGTCGCCCACCACATATATATATATATATATATATATATATATATATATATATATATATATATATATATATATATATATATATATATATATATATATATATATATATATATATATATATATATATATATATATATATATATTCCGAACAACTTCCTTAATAACAGTAACACTGGCAATATGGTTCCATATGATTCAATATAGAAGAAATTCCTATGATTAATTTCCAGGACTGAAATCAACTGGATTTTACCTTTTTATCACTGTAAGTCATTTTCAGGATCACTGTACACCCTTAAAGAAGTTGTACCATAGTTTGACAAGCACTAATGTGTTCCAATGCTTTTTCATCCAGTTTTCTTTACTCCTCCACTGCCTCAGGATAAATTTAGTCTGTCAGATTTTTTTTTTCCCAAGGGTGAGAACAGTGTTGTGTGTGTGTGCGTGCGTGCATGTGTGTGTGTCGCATAATGTGTTCAAAGCAGCCGGTTTGCTTTGCTTCTTAACTTTTGATATCTGTCTTTGTTAATGTCAGCGTGTGCCTGAATGTATTTGTGAGTGTGCAGTGTGCGTGTATGTGTGTGTGTGTGTGTGTGTGTGTGTGTAAGAGTGTGTGACGGTAGCGTTTATAGCTGAGTAGTCATGTAGGCCAGCTCCAGTGTTAAGAGCTGTTGGGGGCTGCAGGAGTGGAGGTAACATGTCTGACCTGCATTCTCCACTGTACTGTACTGTACTAACAAGGATTTAACCATTCAGTCTCTCCTCCACACACGCCTGTAGAATTTTACGTTGAGCCGGTTGATCTCTCTCATTCTCTGTGTGTATGTGTATCTCTCTTTCTTTTCCAGATTCAGATGACTCTTCCACCTTTGTGACAGGGATTGTTCTGTACAGAAACCTTGGCAGCATTCTGAATCTGCAGAGGTAAAGACAGCTGAATTATTTTCTACCAGTAAATAAAACCAAGGTTTTCCTTTGGTTAAAATATTATCATCAGAGATGTGTTCATAAATACTTGAGGCAGTGTAGAGAATATGAGTTCCCAAGAATATAGCTAAATGTAATTTTTAGTTTGGTTGAGAGCACAAAGCCACATGGAATAGTGGGATGGAGTGGAATGGAATTTGATTTGAATTAGTAAGAATATAATAGGAGGCACTGGGAGAACTGCAAGATTAAACAAAATACATTTGGTGGCTCCAGCTTCATCAAATGTGTGGATGAGCTTCATTTCTTTGTCTAGCGTGATGAGAAAATGAATATATTCGGGTAACTGTGCTGCACATTTTAGACAAAATAATGAATTGTCTAATTAACAAAGAGATTTGAAGGTTAAAGATCCCAGATTTTTTCACTTTTTCTGGGTTTGATTTGAAAAAGACATAATTGCGGTTTTAAGAAGCAGAAACAGTTTTACTCTTATCGCTCAAGCTTTTCCCTGGAGCTCTTAAATGTTTTTTTGTATGTGTTATATTAATATATTAATGAGCATCACCACTGATTTGGTTGAGACGAGTTGCCAACTCTTATACTGCTAATTGAATCATTTTAGAGCTGAAAATGTCTAAAATCTTTCGTTCCAGCTTTTCAAACCTGATTTTTCTGATTTCTTTACTCTTCAATAATAGTTTTAGGTTGTTTGGATTTAGATTTTAGAAGTAAATCTTCAGCTTTAATAAACCGTGATCTACATAGTACATCATTTATGCACCAAACCAATTAAAAAAACAGTTAATTGTGTCAATAATCCACTGCTTCTCAAACTTTAAGAAAACTATTTTTTTCTTTTTAAAAATTTTTTTTAAAAATGTTATGCTTCAACAATACATTTGTTCAAAATGCACTTTTGTTGAAGCAGCGACACATCCACATCATGCAGCACGACCGTATTTCAGGCTGTGTAGCCGTTCTGGTCGTTAGAGGCGGTCACGGTACGGTCAGGGCCGGTTTACGTCAGACCTGCATGTGAATGCAGGAAACAAGGGTTTGATGCAGAGGCAACGGGTGGCCTCCACATCCCATATATATATATATATATATATATATATATATATATATATATATATATATATATATTGCTGTGGTAATGAGCTCCCTATTGTGATAACATTGTAATAGCACGTAATGAAGTAGCACTGTAGCTCATGGAAACGGGACAATAAAGCAGACCAAAGCTCTCTCCAGTCCACCCACATGTTTTTACCGAATCTTAGCCCCGCTACATTTCTCTTTCCTCTTCTTTTCATACATGTCCACTCTCCTTTTTTCTGCATTTGCCACCCCCCCACCCCACCTCCCTCCTCTCAAGGAAAATGAGATGAGAGACTGGATGACACTAAAGTTTAGGTTGACTGATTGTGTTTGGGGACAGCGAAATTGTGCGTAGAGGATACAGTGATGATGCTGAGGAGCCGGAATACAGCGCATGGGCTGTTGAACATGTTTTGTCCAGCTGGAAGCTTCCTGTATCATACTTCCAGTGGCAATTCACTTCCCCCCCCCCTGATTGTCTCATTCCACATGATTGATAGTACCTATGAAAAGCAGAAATTGCAATGCATACTAAGCAGGTAGGGAGAATGTAAAATAATATGCCCCCCCACCTAAAAGAAAAAAATGTTTGAAGATAAGCTCTTGGAAAACAATGTGGAGTGCCTCAGATGCTGGCGGGGTAAAAAAAAAAAAAAAAAGCACAGACCTTTAAGGATTTACTGAGCTGTTGGGATTATGTGTTTGCTCTGAGGGAGAACACAGAGACTCATCAGAAACACCGGGAGCCATAATCTGCTCCATACTTTATTGGTGACTGAGCAACTTTGTTTAATGTGATTTTTGAAGCTGTCCCTATTGATATTGCCTTTGTTAAAGCATTTTTTGTGAGAGTGTGTGACCTTCACTTAATGGCAAATGGTGAATTAGCTGCATTTATATGGCACGGTTAAGCAGATAGTCACGATTCTCACTTGATGTATCTTAATGATCTTTTTCATCCCCCAGGTTCACCCTTTTTGGCCTTGAAATGCCTCGATAACTGCCGGATGGATTGCCATGTGTCAAAGTTTTAACTGAGCCGGCGACACATATTGATAATCCCGTTTCCCTAATGACTTTGGTGTCATGGCGCGTGTCAGTCCAAACGTTGGATTAATCCAATAAAAGTAGTTTGTTTGTGAAATAATGACATTGGCGTCAGTTGCTGCTGTAGCTCGTTCAGTGCTAATCAGCTGTATTTATGATATGAAACTATGATGGCACTCGAGGTACATGTTACAGCTGCTGAACATCTGCATCAATACTGTTGTCATGACGACTTAATAGCATTTGAGCGCAGCCTTACAGAACCGCTAGCATGCCTCTCTTCTTGTCCACTTTTGTGATGCCAATTTCTTTTTTTTCCTTGCTTGGTCTCCCTGTAGAAACAGCACAGTGCTCAACTCCAAGGTTTTGTCCGTGGCCATCAAGCCCTCCCCCGCTTCCCTCTTTGCTCCGGTTGCAGTCGAATTCTCTCAGCTGTACAACGTGAGTGACAAATGAACTTTTTTTTTTTGTGTGTGTGTGTGTCCAAGTGATTTCAGAGACATGTACTTTGTTCTCGTATTGATTCTACGACTGTTCTCCGTCCATTAGGGCACAACCAATCAGACGTGTATATCCTGGGATGAGAGTGACAGGTAAGATCTACTCTTGTGTTTAGCCATGCATGTGCCCAAACCTGCTGCGTGTTGACCTGGATTGATAGGAATCTTTGAGGGGGATCTTTTCACTAATATTTTTGTTGCATTGAACCTACTAATAGATGCTATTTTGAAGGGGAAATTAATCATGTTTCAGGCCATATCTTATTCCCTACAATTGCTTCCAGGAGATAAATGCACAACTGTAGTTTCAGCCAAAAATACACATTGATTGAGTTTCTTCCAAATACTGACTGATATAGAGGAAGATCGATATTGTTATTTTGGATGAAAGATGACAGTTGCCAAAATACCATTTAACTTTGGTCCAGAGCAAGATAATCTGTTTGCTGGTGTTCATGAAATAGGCATTTGTCTCATCCAGATGGTGAACATGAATTATTTTGATTATTCCATGATCATCTTCAAAGTGCCACCATCAAACTAAAGCTTTCCATTTGTCAACAGGGTATATCAAATACTAATGTGTAGAACCTGAACTTTTTTTCTTTTTCATGACCCAGAGGCCTTTCCAGTACAATTCTCTGGATATATCCAGTTTATTTTCACTACGTGTGATTTTTTTGATGACAAATCAGATAATACTGATGCAAATAAATAACAAGGGCGAACATACAGTCATATTGTTTGCAAATATCCACACATGTAAAGTTTTACAACATAGAGATTTAGCAAAATTTGCCTCTACTAAGAATTCATAGCAAATCTGTCAGATCCAGTTATACATGCAGCAGTGTGTCTCTTTGATCGTCCTGCTCCTCTGCGACTACACATCGCTGCTTGTCACTGTGATCATGAAGGTGACACTTCTCCAGAGCATACAGGCGACCATATAGTATAGAATTGTGTATTAATAATACATAGTTTTCTTTTGGAATAGTATGAACCCAGAAAGAAACTGACTGTAGGAAAAAGACGGTATGACAAATCCTTCTAGTACTCAGCACCAGGGACGGCACCATGGCTTCATCAATACATCGCACATTTGGACTGATGATGTTTCAGAGTCATGGTCGGGGACACGGATTCTAACTAACTTATCAACCTGGCCAAGCATCAGATGGCCCTCATTACTCTTCATATCACCTCCTGGGTAAAGGTGTAAAAATAACACAACTGTCAATATGACCCTGAAGTCTCTAAGACAGTGGTCCTCAAACTTTCTTTTTTTCTTTTTTTTTCCAATACTGATGTAAATTAGACCACTGAACCCCTTCTGGTTGGATTTTTGCTTTTAGATATTACAAAAAAAGTGTATGAAACCCTTGACATATGGATGGAATTACAGTAAATAATTTCCCTTTTTTGCTGGGAAGCCACTCGTGAAGCTTTAGATGTTCATCTTTACAATTGAACCTGTATAATCACATCCAAAACACAACTCATCTTTGTTTTTGTTTTTTTTGGGTGAGTGTGAGTTTATATTGTGCAGATAACCAGTCAATCTGCATCATATCTAGTAGTAGGAGCTTTGTAATTGTCTCTATTTCAGGTAATGTCTGCTTTTCCAGGTGGGAGATTTGCCCTGTGCAACTTCTGAGTGTGGCCACAGTGTGTTTAAATCTTGACAACGTCCCTATACCTGTATCACTAGTGAAAGGTTCAGAGTGTGTTGGACAGCTCAGCAGCTCCTGTCTGGGACAAACGCTAACCCCCACACTATCACTGCTACGACACTGATGCAGCATGTGGAAAATTAAAAGTGTCGCTCACAGCTTTCCTCCCCATCCAAGCCCACACACACACACACACATCAACTTGCAATGGAGAGAGAAAGAACAGCTTCTGTGGCCAGATTCAAATAACTACCCGTTTGGTCCTCGCTTTTAAGTGCCCAATTTTGTTTAGTCAGAAAATAGTCTGTGCGTGTCAGAGAGTTAGCTTTGAGTGAGAAAGAAAGAAAGAAAGAAAGAAAGAAAGAAAGAAAGAAAGAAAGAAAGAAAGAAAGAAAGAAAGAAAGAAAGAAAGAAAGAAAGAAAGAAAGAAAGAAACATTTTGCAGCCTTATTGCATTTTCAGTCTGGACATTTGCATTTAGATGGGTGCGTACACTTGTGTTACAGAGACAAAAGAGCAGAACATCCATCGCTTCAGTCAAGGGATTAAAAGAAGTTTAGCTTGGCACATAAAGACCTGGAGCAACAGTTAAATAAACAGGGAGGATTTGGGGAAAAAAAATAAAAGAAATGAAAAAAACAGGCTGTTGTTCCAAATCACAAATTCAGAAATTAAATACTTAATTTTTTTAAAATATTGAATAATATCTAAATATATTATATTTGATCAAATTGCAGTATGCATCCTCCCTGGAGGCTGATCTTTCTGATCCGCTGTTGCTGGCTTGTAATGAAAGCCCCAGACATTGCACATGTTTTCCACAGCATGTAATTAACATAATCCTGGCATAACCATTCTGTTGTGAATTCTCGTTTTTAACAAAAAAATATTTTTTCTTATTTAACGATTCATTTTAGTGACTTCTTCTTTCCCATTTTTTTGATCTATGTTAGAGGTACCGTATGTTAGCTTTATCTGTATTTAGTGGCATCTAGTGGAACAGACTTTGCAGAAATGGAATATAATATTTAGAAGTCTGTTTTAATGGGAATTGCTGTGTTTTGATCTGCATGGAGAGCAGGTCTGTCTTCACAAAGCCCACCATGTTGCACCACAGTGTTTCTACAGCAGCACAGATTGGACAACCCAAACTCTTTTTTTTTAAGACATCCTTTTGCATTTTTCAGGAGCTTTGGCGCCACCGTAGCTGCTTAGTTGATTGGTTTCATCCTACAACATCAACACTAGATGCCACCAACACGAGACGCCACCAGAAAAAAAAAAACATACAAGAGACATTGTCTAAGGGGTGGGACATTGCTGACAGAAATAGGCTAATCACAACAGAGGAGGTATTCTTCATAGAAAGGTGTCCTATCATTGAGAAGGAGAATTCACCAAGCGTTGGATTGTTCACCCACTAATAGGGAACGTGTGCTGGGTTTAGACCGTCGTGAGACAGGTTAGTTTTACCCTACTGATGAACCAAGTTTTTTTTTTTACACTGACTGTGTGAGAAGGCAGACTGCATTGCTGCTACAGGCAGCACATTTTTATAAATAATTCATGAAAATATTAACCTGAGGAAATGGCAAATTAGGGCCCCTTTAAAAAATAAACCAAAAAACTAAACTGAGTGCTAGAGTGGAGTGTATGTTATGACTTATGCTGATGGAATTAGTGCTGTTGAAATGGAAATTAAATTATTATTAACATTATTTGTTCCAACCCCCTTCCCATCTTCCTCTGAGCCTCAGCATTGTTGAAATACTTATACGGTTATTTTGCCAAAATATAGGCCACACGCGCTATCATTCATGTTAGGCCAAATGAATTTGTTGTCTTTGAGATATTGTGACGGTTTTATGTTTTTTTGAATGATAATGGCCTCCTTAATGTCACCACTAGTGACAAGAAAAAGAGACAAATGACACAATGACAAATACAAGGACAGGGGATCTAATCTCATGATGCTGGGGTGTGGGTTTGGACTCGGGGCTTGGGGGGGAGTTCTATTCAAAATTAAAATCCATCCTGGACAGCAGATTTGATTAATGACTTAATATTTTGGAGAGAAATTGGAATTGGAGGAGGCGTCCTTGTCAGGTTGATAAGAGCTGTGACGCAGCCGGAGCCTTCTCCATTACCACGCTTCAATCTCCTCAAATCAATAACAAGAACATCAGCGGCTTCTTTCTGTCTTTTTTTTTTTTGTCACTGATGCCTGATTCATTAGTTGTGTCTACATTATGTCCTACCTGATGTGCAATAAATACTTGAACTGCGTGGGAGGTTCTATCAGCCTGCCGTTGCCCTGATAACTGCAAAAGTTTCAGTAATACAGCACAATACAATATAGTAATACAAATCTTTTTGCTAGAAGGCCGCTGCTTGTTGATGAGATGTTTGTCTGTCGCATGACTTTAACACACAGTAGCTAAAAGTTGAATTGCTGACGTGATGAAGGATATGATTTCCTTTTGTATAGATGTTTTCCTGTCTTTTGTGGCTAAATACACTGATGTTCTAATGAAGAAAAGGCTGCATTAAATGGACTGAAGATGCAGTAAAGCGTCTACACTGCTAAGCTTGTCCAAACATTAGTATCCTGTGAAAAACATTTAAACTGCTAAACTGCAAGAATGTTGTGTTTGTATGGAAGCTCAAATACACTATGTAATTTTCTTAAACTTCCATGTTGGATTGTTGACGCTTGAACTACACTAATGTTGTCTTGGAGTAAGTGATACCTGTGTTTCTATGTTTGCAAGTGGTAACTCTGAAACCTCTTGAGGCTGGTTCCAAAACCAGAACAACCACCATAGACCCCCCCATGTAAAATTATACACTAATTAAAACATACTGATGAAAAGCCTACTCTTGATTCAGGTGTTTTGGTCAACAATCAATATACCCAACCTTCCCTTTGTCCTCAAAGATTAGAAACAATCTAATCAATTATGCGACCTGGTGGGGTTTTACCAAACAACCCCTCCACCGAAGCATGACACAACATAAGACGAGCTACCAATCAGGAGGAGATTGGCTGTACATTTGAATCTAAAGGATAAAGGTCACTCTTTTGAAGACTCCAATGTCCTGGTTTTGGACAGAGAAGATAGATAGTTTTCAGAGAGGGGTTAAAGAAGCCGTATATGTTTCACTAATCAGAGATAATGGCTTCTGGGAGTTTGTGACATGTATTCAGTTAAAAACTGGTCATGTTAATTTTGTTTCACACACTGAGCTTTAAATTCCTGAGTTCCGTGGCACTAAATCCCAGAACTGAAGAAAAAGCCTTCTGAATGACAGGTGAAATGTCTCCAACAAACTAAGAAGTCCAGTTGCCTTTCTCTACAACTCTATGGCTGAGAACCTTCACGGACATCTAGCAGTGAAAAAGTACTTAAATCACTATATAGTAAGCAGTGAATTGTAAGCAGGTAATTGTTAACTTCTGTACAACTCAATGTTTTGGGGTAAAAAAAAAAAGAAAAAGAAAGACATTGTCTGCTTATCATAATCATGCAGGTCCTGATAGTGCTGTCTGTAGAATACAGCATTGCTGGTTCAAATCAGTTTGTTATCAAAAAACAGTCATTACTTTGCATCCTAAAATCCAGAAAACAAACAGAGTCAAAGAGGCACTTTCGATTTCTGAACCAAACTTCCTGTCTCAGGCACAATTTATTGGTGCCGATGTTCGACCGGCTGCCTGAATTCATCAATTGTCAATGCTGACCACTGTCTTTAGCAATCTCTCACTATAATAACATTATGGAACCTTTTTTATTAAGGTGAGGTTCAGAGGCCATGTTTGTTTACAAGCCCGTCTTCATATAAATAATCTTTATTATAAGGAGCAGATGGCACAAAGTCTACTGTATTTATTTTCAGAGCAAGCTAATGTATTCTAATTCATTTGACAGCCAGCTGTTTAAAGCAAAAGACATTGATGAATACCCTGAAAACATTAGCTCACCTCTGACTAACTCATCATGTGTCAGAGTTTTAATGACTGAAATTGTTCCCCAGAGTATCTAGTCACAGCTCAGTCGGACTAGTTACTAGTTTTCCATGTGCTTCACTTATACACATCACTGTTCACAACAATGGCCTTTAATGGTGTGGTAATGCTAGGGAGAACTCTTACCCTGTCAGAGTAATTTAGAAAAATTGCCAGCCACCGCTGAAATTTACTGATCTTTGAATCGAAATTGTCACTTCTATGAATATGTGAGCAGGGGATATATCTACAGAAAGAAGAAAAACACATTGTTCTAGAGGCATTCATTCATTTATTTTTTATTTTTTAAAACACTTGAATTTAGGTAATTTTCATCGGAAAATCCACTGTTTATACAAAAAGTTTAGAAAACTGCAGTTTTGTCAGAGGGACATTTCAACCAGGATTTAAACAAAATGTCCTTAGTTCCATTAAAATAACTTTGGTTGTGGTTGTGTAATGAAAAAAAGAAAAGTTCAAATCATCTTATCTTAACAGTATCATCTCCAGAAAGTGGGGAATGGGAACACAACAGGACCTTTTAAATTCAGGCTTCTGGCTGCGCATCTGTACATAAATCCAGGTCACTGTGTCTATAGTGTTTCTAGCTACAGGCTGCGTGTCTCTGCCCGCTGCAGCGGTCACGACAACCGCTGAGTCCCAGCTTACGGGCAGCTGTGTCAGTCGTTGCTTCAGCAAAGCAGCTCTCAACCACCCCTCAAACATTCCAAGGAATACTGACTGGTATTTTAACAGGAAAGATAATAAGGAATCCACAATTAAAGCAATATAAATAGAAAGCCTTTCTTTTTAGCGTACACAGTATTAAGAGATATGTGGTACTACAATATGTGGTTCTTTTTAATATGCATGTATGTATGTATGTATGTGTATATATATGTAGATATATATATATATATATATATATTCACAAGTACCACATATTGTAGTGTATTGCTTTAAATGGAAAGAAATGTAAAAAAAAGCAGTTCTATTAGTTCAAATTAAATAAATAAAGGATAAAGTTCACAGCTTTGGGAAAAATGATGTGAACAATCTCTGCATTATTCAAAGTATGTAAACATAAATTTTACAAAATAGTAATGTAATTGTTATAATATATAAATGTTTCGTTTCTGTCTCCAAGCCTGAGCCAAATAACCCTGATGCCATTCATCAGGCTTGCTGTGCCCAACTAGCTTCCTATGTGTAATGGGTTCACTGCTCCCTTTAATCTGAAGCTCCAAACCTATGCAATGTCAGTGTAAGGCTGCGCTTTTTTTGTCGAAGAATATATATTTTAGATTGAACCGTCCAAGATAATAATCTTTGATTTGTGTTGCATCATAGATCATCCCTGTGAGCACACATGATCTGTAAACCCCCTCCCTACAGCTGTCTGCATGACAGCCCATGTTTATATATTTCCTCTGTGCTGGCAGACTTTTTTCATCCATGTGGCCTGTTCTTGGCAGAGGGCTTCCTTTCATGCCAGGCTGTTGGACCAACACCTAAATTATCCACTTAAGACGGTGGAGCAAAACTGTCTGCGGGGCCGCTGTGTGGCTCAGAGAGGCCTAATCACGTCAGCCATACGGAGAAACTGCACTGAGTCCGAACATATTGGATTTCTGTTGGAGGTGATGTGCTAATGTCAGCACTGAGCCACCTCCTGGGGCTGACACACAGACAGAGACATACACACACACACACACACACACACACACACACACACACACACACACACACACACACATACACACTCTCTCTCTCTCTGAAGGCTCAACAAACCAACAATACATTAGTTGGTTTCTTACTACATTCATATGGGTGGGTTACTTTGCTAAACGGTCTTGAACGGATCACCTGTTGCCGTCATCGGCCTTTATTATTAAATCTCTAAATGTTATACAGCCATAAACATCAAGCAATAAAGTGAAAGAAGGGCACTGCAGGCCTGCTGCTTTGCAATCACATGCCATGACATGACAACACTAGTTACCACCACCTTCATCAAAACACTAAACAGGGAAAAAAAATGTCTTTTACCAGAAATCTTTTTATTTCCCACAGTGGAGTTACACATTAGGGTCACCAGTCTGCATTGATCTGCGCTGTGTTTCTATGTTAGCTGAAATAACCATCAATAATTAACAATTCTGCAAAACAATGGACGTGAATTTGAGTTGAAAACTTTATTGATTGTCACACAGAGAGGTTTGCTCATTAGAGAAACTCAAAAAATTAGAAGAAAAGGATAAATAATAAGAGTGAGTGAGCATTGGAACTGGTTGTAAATCATGGGAACTGATATATTGAAGCTTCTTGGCTCTGATCAAACAAACATTTCAGACGCATTTCAGTCCATTCAATGTGACCACATTATTTGATTATGGTTTTGAGTTATCACAAGCAAAACTGAATACAACACTCCATCACAAGGCTACTTCACTTGTTGTGTGAATGTTTACAGAAGAACTGTGGCAGCCCTTCTCTGATTTTGTCAGAGTTTACAATAATTAGATGTATTATATCAGTAAATGGTCATTTATATTCATACAAAAGACTTCCATTCACAAAAATAAAGCTGTAATCTGAAAATAGAGGTAAGCTTACATGTCAAGTGAATATGGGGGTTGAGAATGGATTTGATGATGTGTAACGCTTTGTAAGCCAGGTAAATGGACCAACATAAACATGAGAAAATGATAGATTGTTAGTGTAAATTGTTGTCTAATATAAATCCAGGAACAACCAAGCAGAGCTAGTTACAATTTAAAGCTCGAGAAAAGGGTATTTGTGACTCATGTCTTGTGTTTTTGCTTCATATGATTAGTCTATATCAGGCCTGAATTCAGTGTGTCTCTCTGAGCGATGTTCAGAAACACAACAATGACGGCTGACATTTCAAGTGCTCTCTATTGTCATGGGCTGACAAATTAATTTACATGGCCAGAGTGCAAGCGTGAGTCAGAACTCCATCAAGTCGCTGTGAATTCTGGTCGATGCAAGTGGCTATAAATTTGTGCAGGCAGGAGAATTTAAGTCTTTCACCTGATGCTGCCTTGTTGTTAATTCATATCCATATCCACACACTTTTTTCATCAATTTGACTTATTTACCTAATTTCTGTTATGCACTGAAGCACAGTAATGTAAAACACAATAGTATGTTAGTTTACCATTTCAAATTACTGACGTTACTGAAGTAGAAAGCATTGACTGATTGACTACATGTTGGAATTTACTAGTGTTATTAACACTTTTTGCAGTTTTCAGCTTGATTATGTTTATTCCCACTTGCTGTAGTGCCCACACACAAACAGTTGGACTGAACTGTTGAAGCTATTTCTGGTATAGGGGAAAAGATAAAATCTTGAGAATGTTAGAAACAAATACCAAAGGTTGAGTCAAAATGTTCTTTTTCCTGAGTCAAAATAGTGCAACTTTTTGACACAAATCATCATTATGAATTGGTGAGTGCAACATGTTGTAATAATAATAATTTGCGACTTTTCGTTCCTTTTATTTTCTGACACAGATGGGCTGCGAAACAAATATACGACCACTGAAGATTTTTTAAAGGTTTTTTTTTTAAACATAAAGAGTAACAGCTGGGCTTGTGCGGTTGATATTTACTTGATTTTACGAACAGCGAAGTTACTGAAGTTGGTTCACAAAGTAATAAAAAATGAAGACTATAAAGGAAAAGAACAAATGAGAATCAAATAAAAATAGTTATGAAATAACTGTATATACACAGTTTCTCCTTCAAAAAAATACCCCACAGCATTCTAAACAAAACCCACAAACTTTTCTTTTTTTTAAATTAAAAATCTTCACTGCAGTCAGACCTGACAAAGAAAGAAAAGATCACAGATGTTATTCATAAATTAATAAAATAATAACAGATCATTATGAGGCAATGCCAGTGAGTCACAACACCGGGACATTCTTCATCTTCATTAATTACACCTGTTGTGTGCTCTGATATTATGTTTTGTTATCCAGTTGTAGGAGTGTGATGGCTGTTACCATGGAAACCACCATTAAGCTTCAAACCACACTTTCCTGAATCGGCCAACAAAGGATGTTACTATTTATTATTTTGTGTTAATATTATAATCATTAAAACAATAACGAATTATGCATAAACGTATATAATTAATGCTCGCCGCTGCAGACTGACGTATCAAAGCAGGAATGGCACAGGTGTAATTAATCACCTATTAATGCGAAGCCACGTCAGCGAGTCATCGCGACACTTAGACCTAAATAAAGTGCAGCCATTATTAATGTCATTAATTACACCTGCGCTTCTACTTAGATATGATCCATTGCCAGCTCTCGGCGCGCGTGATTGGCTGTTGCCATGGAAACAGCCATTAGGCTACAGACGTCGCTTTCTTGAACAGACAAACAAAGGTTAGCGTAAAATTATTAACTGGACTATTTAAGTAAAAGTATTACTATTAAAAATAAATAAATAATTAAAGCGTGTGTTACTGGTAGTAATTCTGTAATATATTTAGACAGCGAATTATTTTAACACAAAATAAGCTAGTTTCAGATCTTACAGCACATGCTAACTAGCAATGATATAGGGGTTGTTATTATTATTAATAATAATAATAATGATACAGTCGGATAGTAGCATGAGTGAATGCGGGGTTTGCGGTGTTGAGGCAGAGACCCGCCGCAGCACGCCGCCTCGCAGCCTCCTGCTCCCCGCCTTCTCTGCTCTCTCTGCGCCTGTCTCCGCCGCAGCCGCCCGGCGGACACGTAAAGTGGATTAAAAAGCCGCTGTAACGCGGTGTCGGGATCTGAACCGCTTTTTTTTTTTCTTTTGGATGCCGGTGCTGCCTCTATATTCACCGCATCGCTTCTCTCTCTTCCCCTCTCTCTCCGTGTGTGTGTGTGGTGTGTGTGCCGGTTTGTGTGTGTGTGTGTGTGTGTGTTTCTCCCGTGCAGCTCCTCTCTGCTGGGATCCTGGTCTGCCAGGGGCTGCAAAGCCGTGCTAGTCGACTCATTCAGAACCAAATGCGTGTGTGACAGACTGTCCACCTTCGCCATCTTAGCACGGCTCAATCCCGAAATGGTAAGTCCGACAACCTCCCTTCACTTCGTTAAAGGTAGCGGACACGGTGTGTGTGTGTGTGTGTGTGTTTTTGTGTGTGTGAATGCATCAGCTGTGTTTTTTTTCCTCTCCAAAGGGCGTCATTGTCATTACATATCAACAGATCCTCCCTCCCCCCTCCTGCCCCCCTCCCCGTCTCGACATGCCAAAGCCATGCTGCAATTATTGTAGACATGCCAACGAAAAACGATTGTGATTTTTTTTCAATTTATTGCATCTTAAGAAGGCGATCAGGCTCTGTTTCTCTCTCTCTCCCTCTCTCTCTATGTGTGTGTGTGTGTGTGTGTGAATGCACACAGTGAGCTGACCTGTGCATTGAACACACACAGGTGCCCTGACACTCATATATGATATGGGATTTAAGATCATGTCTCATACCTGCATGCACCCCCCCCCAAAAAAAGCCCCCCCCTTTTTTAACCCATTGACAAATTGATGTGCATATTAGCATATTTTAACATATTTGACTGTCAATGGTGTCGCCATGGTTACCAGGCCCAGTGGAAGAAGGTGCTGCATGGCAAATGCATTAATCTGAAGAAATAGGGTTAAAAAAAATTAAAAAGACACATTTTATATAACACTACAGTCAGCTACAGAGGAGCAATTCCCTCGCAGTGTGGTTGCAGCAGCTGGACACATAAAGGCGTGTGTGTGTGTGTGTGATGAAGGGAGTCACACAGTAGAATCCCAGAGACTCAAACCTGCCCCAGTTTCTGTGGGGAAAGGGCAGTGTCTTTGTAGGGAATTTTCATTCAGCGCGATTAGTTATTATTAGACTGGAAATTGCCTCAGAAGCAGTTTGTTCACTAGTTGCCCTGGTAACAGCATGGGCACCAAGGCTTTCTTAAAGACATAGGAGGCGGCGTGCTGTTCATCCTGCTGCCTGCACAGCCAAGAAGGAGGGAAGCAAAGCAAGTATGGGCAGAGGAAGCTGTGCTTCACACAAATGAAGCTGCTGGAATCAAACATACAATATATACGTCTGTTTAGGAGAATGTTCTGATCTGTTGTGTCAGTGCTGAATTTAATTCATCGATTGATTAGTCAACTGACAAGTCGATGTGATCAATGGGAATTTACAGGAATAGCCTGACATCCTGGGAAATAAGTGTCAAAGAACATGGGGCACTGGACATGGTTAGCCTAGCATTACATAAATACTGGAAGCAAGGGGAATGAATTGCTCCGTCAAAAATACATACATCTCTGAATCACACAGATTACCATGCTCACTCCCGTTTGTTTGTTTACACAATCAGAATAGTTGACAGAAACGACAGTAGCTATCTGTGCAGCATCTCTGGCTAAAGTGTGAATGAAGGTGTGTGTTGGCAGGACTTGTCATATTACTGTACGTGCATCTGTGGTGATGATGCTGACAACTCTTGTGTGTCTGAGGGGCTGCACAAACAGTCATCGTGTCCACTTGCCAAGAAGTGATTCCACAATGTAGAACACGTAGGCCTGTCACAGTAATACAATGGATGATTATACAAAATACAATATGTCAAAGCCATACATTGTCCAACAAGAAGTAATTATCATGGTGTAAAAAGGCCTAATATTTTGAGAAGAAATATGTAATTTGCATCTATTTATGTCCTTGCGTTGACTTTTTATGTGTGTTTTGAACATAATTCATAGCTCTTGGAAAGGTTGTGTACTTGCATTATTATGCTATTATATTGTCAGTATATCAGTGGTATAAAGTGGTCTTAGAATTACACAATAATTGTTTATCACAATTAATTATAGAATATTACATTGTCCAACAAGAATATTGTGAGAGGTCTACAACTCTGAAACCCATTGGTGTTTTTTTTTTCTTTTTCTTAACGTTCCTGTTGAGGCTCATTATCTTTATTTTGTTTTAGTTGGACAGAGGCAGGCCAGCTGTTTTCAGCCCTAATTCTAAATCGCGTTAACCACACATAACCACATCCTGTCTCCGGCTTAATGCACAGACATTAGATTGGTATTGATTTTCTCATTTTGCTCTTGGAAATAGAGCAAATACCGGTAAGGTTGGTTTTGAGTCACATTTCCAGTAAAAACACCTGGACAAGCTGCATTTGCCACACTGACCAGCTCCACCAGCTTCAGCGGCTGCAGCAGAGCAGCAAACACTGCCGACTGCAGCAAACACGACACCTATACTATGCAAACAACATTTACAGTAACTTGAGTTTACAACTTTTCTATCCTCATAAATGGAATTTTTGATATTTTGGACATTACAATCTGATGACAGCACCTTGGGCTTTGCAGTAACAAACTTAATTAATTGGACATTTTTTTTTTGATTTTCTCACATTTTAAAGACCAGAGAAAAAAATTTAAAGCAAGATACTTCCGAAAGTTTGTACAACACAAGCAAAGGAATGATTAGGAAAGAACAATATGAAAAATGCATCTTCTTTAGCACCATTATAACATTAAAATTAAAGTTGCAGTCTGCTGAAACTAATGACTATAGTTGATTGATCTATTGATTATTGAAACGATTAATTGATTAGTTGTTTGGTTCATAAAATAGTGTAAATCACTGTTTCCCAAAGACACAACCTTAAATATTTTTGTGTCCAGACTAAGAGGAGAAGAGGAGAAGAGTCCATAAGCAAAAGATCATCTGTTTATTGATCAGTTTATTTCCAGACAAATATCTGATTTTTTTCATTGACTTAAAACAATTATATAAATAGTTGGTGTTTAATATAATAGTTGGCAACTAATCAATTAATTGTTGCAGCGCAAACATATGGGTTTATGACCAAACACCTGACCTGAGCCTCAGCTGTACTGTGAGCCCCCAATCATTCCCTTTTTCTTGAGTTCTATTTGACGTTTTGACATCCCTAACAAAGGTGACCTGTTTGTGGTTATAATTACCAAAAATAATAACACCTAAACTTCCTTATAAACAAAAATGTAAAACCCCCCTGCTACAATATGTGACTCTAAAGTGTGGACACTACAGATGTTACCATGAGAAGACGGTGGACATCCGCATGTTAGCATTGCCACTGTGCTAACGCTAGCATTCAGCTCCAAGCACCGCTGTGCCACGCAGGGCAGCTAGCATGGCTGTAGTCTCCAGACACATCTGTGAAATATGATTATTAGCCGATAATTATGAATGCAGCAGCTCCGAGCTTCCTCGGCCTGTCTCCACCTGTGAAGACGACAGCCTGTTCACAGCTCTGCTGCTGCCTGAGGCTGCATGCGCCCAGAGGGAAGCCAAATTGCGGTGGCTTCTTCTGCAAGGAAGGAAGGAAAAGGCCGTGATTTTTCCTACCCCACATGCTATTATTTCATCATACAGTCGTAGCCACCATGCTAATTATTCCTACTGAAACACATAGTAGCTTTTAAATGGCCCAGCCGCTCTGTCTGCAGCTAGCCTCCGACAGCTCCAGCATGATAAACACCCCAACCTCTTTTTCTCCTTTCTGTCCTCCCCCTCGCTCTTCTCTTCCTCCCATCCCTTCTCCTCTCCACCCCTCAGTCATCACATCACACCATTTTTCATGCTCTAATGCTGCATTATACTTTCACTCTCCCCTCTTTCCCGCTGCTTACTCCATCATTTACTCTCTGGCTGCCACCTCTCGTGTCCATTTTGCTCGGTCCAACTTCGCTGCAGGCTTTTAGAGGGAAAAAAAGAGAGGGGGGGGAAAGCACTGCAGTCAAAAAGGCAAAAAAGCCCCCCCCCCTTACCCACCCCCCTACAAGGAAAAACCTGAGCCCAGTTCACGGCACTGCTCAGACCTGTGTGCGTGCTGAGGGGGGAAGAGAATGAATGAAAGTGCTTGTGCTTGTATCATTTTGGATGTTGTAAGCCTGAGTAAGCCTTTTCTTCAGTTTAAATGTGCTGTCAGGAGCTTGTAGATGCAGTGACAAGCCTCTTTGGCCGATTAGCCCACATTCTGAGAATCATAAATAAGTAAATGGGACTGAGGTCAGCACACAGAGGTATATGTTGGTGTTCTATATTTTAAAAAAAATGTGTATAGTAATCATAGTTAGACTGACAATTAAATCTTACCTGTGTGTCTCTGCTGAAATGTAATGAAATTAACACTAAGGGAAAAGTTTACATGTGAAAATATAATAGTGCATCAGTATATGAATGTGTGTGAAAGGGTGAATGATCACTTGTAGTGTAAAGCGCTTTGAGAGGTTGAAATGACTAGAAAAGCGCTATACAAATGCAGTCCATTTAAAGAAAACAGAAAGAGGGCTGCCCCTATTTTTTGTGCAAACAATAGAGGGGTCAGCCAAGTTTTCAGTGGTCCATTGGTCACAGGATTTGACGGACACAGGAAGTAGTGACACTGTCACTTCTAAACCTACACACAGCTGGTTAGACACTTGATTATTATGCGGGGCACGCAAATCTAAACTGTAGGATTATTTCAAGAGGATACAAGACCCCAAGAAGGTGACAGCAAGCAAACAAGTCAACAGGGATTTGATGTTTGTTAAAAATCTTCCTGAGTTTCTCTGACCCCTGATTAGTGTGTTTTCAAGACAAACGCAACAATATTGTCATTCCATACTTATTGGGGGTTTCAGAGAAACCAAAGTTTTCAACAAATAGCAAATTGCAGTATGGGTTAAACTCAGTAACATTCTATTAGGCAAAAACTGGTACAGGCAAAGGACAAATAACCACAGTCAAAAAAAGCTATTTGGTTTATGCTGTCTAGTGCAGTGAGGAATGCAAAGACCTAAACATTGGGGAAAATAAATAACCTTTAGACAAATGCATGGCCGAACACAGAAGGGCAAACACCTCAGGTCCAGGCTCAGCTGTCTATTTTCCACCTAAAGAACAAGGCACATATCTTCAAAGACACCAATGTCAAGATTCTAAACAGAGGGGACAGGTGATTTTAAAGAGGAGTAAAAGAAGCTATCTATGTAAAAATGAAAAAAAAAAAAAAAAACCCTCCCTTAACAAGGGTAGGGGCCTGCGACAATATCCACCTTCCATCTATAATGTTGCGGTAATAATTAAAAAACTATTATTTCATCCGTAAATGCATTGCAAACACACCATCCACCTGCCATACCATCCTCACCAATGTTGTTTGACCAATTTTCAAATATACTTAAAATATTTTTTTGTCACATCACCTGGCAAGCCGAATCGCTAAGTGTGGGTTGGTATGGTTCAGAGGACAAAATGGATAGAAAACATTTGGGTAAAAAAAAATCTAGATTTGTATAGTTGAGACCTAATCACCTGTGTCTCACTCCACTGTCATGTCAGACTATTGCAAACTAAACTTTAAGAACTGAGGAAGCCTCTGGGATAAGAGGTGAAACGTCTTCCAGAGACAGTACATAACAGTGATAAACAACATGTAATAGCAAAGAAATCGATAAATGCAAATAACTATTCTAATAGTTCACAATTTAATGATTAATTGACTAAATGTTGCAGCTCTAGAAAACAAATTCAGTTCCATGTGTGTTATTCATGCAGCTGGGATTAGAAGCCAATTAGCTTAGCTTAGCACAAGGGCTGGAAGCAGAGGGAAAGAGTGTACCAGAGTGGTCCAGTCTGCTAGGTAACACCTGCCCACCAGCACCTCTGAAGCGCACTAATTAAGAAGTCATTATGTTGTTTGTTTTATCTGCGCAGAAGCTGCTGTGTGCAACTGACACAGTGTGGTTTTATCAGTGGTGAGGTGCAGGTCTATTTCTCGTCTGGGAGCAATGACTTCCTGGCGTTTCCACTGGTTGCCTGGCAACCTCAAGTTGACGAGACTCAGGGATGCACAAAGTAAAAGCAGTAAAATGAGCAATAGTTGCGCTTCAGAGGCATAAGCAGGTGTTTTGACAACAAGAATTATTTTCATCATGGTATAATTGTGTGATAATTTCTTAATTAATTATTTCAACATTTAAATTGTGAAATGTAAAGAAATAGTTAGACATGATTGTTTTGATAATAACAATTAATCAGCAAAATAATTCCTAATTAGTGTATATGCATCTCTAATATAAGACACTCTTCAGTGAGTGGGGTAATTATATTATATTATAATAATCTGCCTGGTCCAGATAAGAAAATGTATTTTCTATGTCATTAGCATTCATCATATAGATTTACTGATTTGGATCAGTAGTTTTATCATCCAACTGATCCATTCTCACACCAGTGTGGAACGAACATATTAGTTTATAGTCAACAGCACCATCTGATAGCTCTATGGAGGAAATGACATGTCCTCAGTGCTGGTAGCTGGAGCGTCGCTCTCCGCTCGTGTGGAATAATGCAGTCTGGTCACTTTATTTCTCTTGGATGCCGGGGCCCTTCGGCCGAGTTCGGCCATTGGCTGAGGAGGAAGTAGGAGTTTGTCCGTCTCAGCAGACGCCTTTCCAATCCGCTGCACTCCTAATCTCTTTCTCCCCCCTTTTGCTTTTAGTGAAGGAACTCACTGCAGTGCAGATTAATCAGAGGGATTTAATTAACTTGGCCCCGGCACACACATCAAACCTGGAGACAAGACAGGCTATAAACTCAGCCAATTATCTCCGGCGAGAAGGTGGGAGGGAGAAAGGGAGGGAGGAAGGGAGGTGTCCACCACCACCAGAGTTAATTTCATCAAAGGGTCCCCTCACCTCACTTTAAGTCTCCTCATCTGACCACCACACGCCAGTATAAATCTACATCGCTTTTTTTTTGATGATTAGTCCTGTAGGTAACCTGAGCAATGGCGGCTTTCCTTGTTATTTTTCTCGATCTAAAATTTTAATACATGAGTGACATGTTTTGCTATTGACGACTATATTTTGTATTAAAATGGCCTTCATTTTTTTCATCTGCAAATCTTCTACTTGATTGAATGTAGAAATACTGTTAAAATATATTATATTAATATTATATAAATATATATAAAATATATTGATGAAGTGTGAATATCCTATTTAAAAAGTTTCTGGAGTGAAAGTACACAAGTATTATCAGTTAATTGTAGTTAATGTATCAAAAGTAAGTATGTAAGTAAGTTATGCGGACTGTGTTATTCTGTCTTATTATAGTATATAGTACTTCTTGTTTTTAATCACTCAGACAAAAAAATGTAATGTTTTACTTTATCAATGTGGAGCCAATTTGAAATACTTTTAGGTAGATTAATAATAAAAGTACTGTATCATTATATTTGGCACCTTTAACATAAAGTGCAAATTTAAAAAGTGAGTGACAATTTAATAGAACTTAGATACTAGAATATATTAAAATCTGAAAAGTTATTAAAAGCTGTCAGAAAAATGTAGTGGATTGAAGTGTAAAGAAGCATCAAATGGAAATGCTCAAGTTAAGTACAAGTACTTCAAAATTACCACGGGCATATAGTATAGACACACACCCTTAAACAACATGAATGCACCTTGCTGCCGTGTTACAGTGTCTCCATGGCAACTGAGACAATGTCTGCTGTAACATGGGGATGGCGATTAGCTGCCAGTGTTCAAGATGGGAAAGAACGTCATCCAATATCACAAGCATGTTGTCAAGTCAAACTTGACACATGTGTGTGATCGTGTGTGTGTGTGTGTAGGTGTGTGAACGTGTGTGTGTCAGCGTGAGTGTATTTTTTGCTGATTTAAGGTGGTCGTGGTTTATTCATGAGTCACCTTGAAGTGACCTTGCTCTGCAAACGAGGCCCAAAAAGCAGCCAGCATGCTGACTTCTCTACCGCCACAGACACCAGATACCTCCATTAACAGAAAGAGAGTGTGTGTGTGTCTGTGTGTGGTGTGTGTGTGTGTGTGTGTGTGTGTGTGTGTGTGTGTGTGTGTCTCATCCTGCTAACCAGCAGAAAAACCTCCTCTGTACAGCTGGTCAACTGGCACTGTGCACTTAAACTCCCATCACAGTCACATCATCAGCCTCTCACGCTGCGTTTTTTAAATATTCATTTTCTATATCCTGTATTGTCGTCTACAGAACTGCACAGCATGAAAGCTGTAGTTCACACGTAATGTGCCATAAGTATGCAGTGTGTTTCTACATAGAGAACACTCCTCACACTGTTTGTCATGCAGGGCAGTTTTTTTTTACATGGCAGCAAGCTCATACACTTTAATTTCCACAATCTACTAAAGGCTGAATATTCTAAAAAAATATTAGAAAAATGTATGCCAATATTTTTTTCTGATCACATGTACAGCTTCAGCTACTGATTTTTTTTTTTTAATGTTTAGATTGATTATTGAAACGATTGATCAGTTGTTTAGTTAATGAAATTGGGTAAAATGTTGATCACTGTTATCCCAAATTTTTTCAGACTAACCGATTACTAGGTTACTATTATAGAAGATTAAAAAAAGAACGAAAAAAGTGAGAAGTCAAAACTTTGGACATGTTCTTCTTAAAAATGCAGATAATCGCGATAATGTAATAGTTGGCAAGTAATCAATTAATCGTTGTAGCTCTGCTAACGTGGATGATACATAACAGCTTTGAGAGGTCGTGAAGACAATTTTTTTGTGTTGTTCTGTTGATGCTAATCCTTGCAACTCTCACAAAATGTAATTAGTTCTCCTGACATTATCAGAGGCATCTTTATTATTCCATTATTACACTGTGAGAACTGCATCTGCATTATAGCATCTAACATCTAATTCAAGGTCCCGTATTTGACCCTTTTCCTGGGTTTTATTTCAAAATGTGATGTCACTATCAAGGTATATTTGCATCAGAAAATAATATTAATATAGTTTAACATCTCATAGATCTTAATGAGCCTATGACTCTATAGTTGTGACATTACAATTTAACAGAGGCCCTGAAGGCACAGTTCGTGAATACATTCTTCAGATGAGCAAACCTGAGTTTTAGTAAAACACTTAGTCATTTGCTGCTTGTGAGCGAGAGCTACAATGTCTGGGGGAAATTTGGCCTCCTGAAAAGTGGATGTTGGTGTGTAATCTGTAGTCCGCTGCATTTGAACCGTGAATGACCCAGTTGGGAGGTGAGCTGTCTGCTATTTGTGTATTTGCCTGCTGACAGCTCCTGTCAGACACTGTATCTGCGACACCATGCTGAAGTTTCTCTCTGACTTTGTTTGCAGCGATGGTTTTTGACATTTCCTACTATAACATTTATACTCATTACACACGTTGATTCAGACGAATCCATCATGAGGGTTGTATGTAGACCACACTGAGCCCTTTTTTTGCCTTCTCTTCCTCCTTTTAGAACATGGATAAGACGCAACTCCCGTCTGTGACGCTGATTGTGGGCTGCGGAGTATCCTCACTGACGCTGTTGCTACTCATCATCATCTATGTGTCTGTTTGGAGGTGAGATAACAAAGAAAACAAAATAAAGGGAGAAAAAATAAACTTAACAGAAATGATCACTGAAAGTTCAAGATAAATCTGCCAGGAAGTGCTTGAAAAATATGATGAGAAGCAGTTTGAATATAAAATACGTATCTCTGTCCTCTTATCTGAAGCATTGAATGATTATTTAATTAATTGACGAAGAAAGATATTAAAGTTCAGCAGTAGTTCATTGGTAGGGAAACAACTCTTCCTACAATGTAAGCTGCATAATGGTTGAACAGCATATTTGGCCATGAGCTGCAGCAGAGGATGAAATAGAGTGAAGAAACAGGCCTTGAAAGCAGCATGCATTTCTGTTCAACCAGCAGATGAATAACTTGAACTTTTTTTTCATTTTAAACTTGAGTGTGCAGACAGAAGGAAGGTGACTGTACTCGAGCTCTAATGCATCTGGTCGACGCTGCATCATTGTAGATTTATGACCATTGACTGCACAGATAAAACCCAGCAGCAGCAACCACAATGTGAGGTTGAAGCCAGCGCAGAAGCCCCTTGAGTTCAAGTGCAGTCCAAGCGACTGGCTTGAAGTCAATTATCCTTTTCATTGCTAAACTTGGGCCTCTAATCAGTTTTCTACTACTTTTTTGGGGGAAATGATTCCTCTGTTAATAAGATTTGAAGAGATATTGGTTTTGCTTGGTGACAGCCGTGTGGGCATTGACAGCTGTGTTTGGCTCACAAGCAGCTCGCACTCTGAGCCACTTAATGTTAGTTGATTATGATACCTGCCCTGGGTATTGACAAGAACCTCACAAATCGACTTTCCTTGTAAGCTAACATTCGCTTCCAAGGTGTTTCCAGGCCGTGAAAGGCAACACCATTAGCATCCATATCAGGAAGGTTCTGGCACCGACCACAAGCAACAACTCTGAGCTTCAAGCTGTCTCCAACACTCCAAACGGCTGTGTTAATCTTCATACATAGTCCTGTCTGCTGTATGTCAAGCTGTATCATGCGTTCATAAGGCAACCTTTGAGTGTTCAGACAGTCCATTTTTTGACACAGCTCTCATGTCAACCCCCTCTGGTCAGACATATAATTGTAGGGCCAAAACTAACGTCTATTTTGATAGTCAATTCATCTATAGATTATTAAACCAAATAATTGATTAGTTTTTTTGTTCTTAGAAAGAGTCTAGAATGTCTGTCACTGTTTTCGATAGCTCAAGATGCAACCTAAAATGTCTTTTTCGTCCAGATTAACAGTCCATCATTGAATTTTTTTAGGTTAACCAGAAATTATTCAGATTTGAGACACTGAAACCAGAAAGTTTGGACATTTTCTTCTAAAATGACTCATATAGAGTACTCTATTATCAAAAGGTGAAAACTAAGTTGGTATAGATAAAGTGAGAACTATTTTTTTTTTTTCATCTGTCATCTCCTGCAGGTACATTCGGTCGGAGCGCTCAGTCATCCTCATCAACTTCTGCCTCTCCATTATCTCCTCCAACGCTCTTATACTCATCGGACAGACACAAACACGGAATAAGGTAATTATGCTCCAACATATCAGCTTGTCTATATGAACATTTATAGGCTCCATAAAATGGAAAATACATTTTTGCAGTTTTATAAATTGTTCACATATCTTTTTGTACACTACTGTTTTAAAAATGTGATTCCTTTGTATGTTTACATTAAAATGGATCCAAATCATAGTATTTTTCCTCTTTTAAATATTTATGATCCCTTGTGCAAAAGAGTTTATCGAGTTAACTTTGTAGTTACTATATTAAAATATGTATGTTTGTGTAAGAAATATATGTTATGCTGTGCAGACTAATGTGTGTGTATTTAGTTATGCATTGATTATCTACAGTAAATGAACTACTCAAATCTAGACAATAATGTATATCTAGTTCCATATTATGTTCAATGCCTTATCGGACACACTGTTGTGTTCTATAATGAAAAGCAAATGTAAAATTTGGTCCAAAATAAATAAATAAATATAAAAACACTTTAGGATAACTTAAATGCTAATCTCCACTTCCTTTTTTGAAGATCAAATGTGAGGATGTAAGTTAAACCCTTCCTGCAACCTCAAATCATTTGTTTAATAGGGAAATACATCACAAAAAGATGCCTCTAAATGATCATCCTGGTTACTGTGTTCCTGTTTTATCTGTTTCAGGTCCTATGCACCCTGATCGCAGCGTTTCTTCATTTCTTCTTCCTGTCCTCATTCTGCTGGGTCCTGACGGAGGCATGGCAGTCCTACATGGCTGTGACGGGCCGCCTGCGGAACCGCATCATACGCAAGCGTTTCCTGTGTCTCGGCTGGGGTGGGTTCTCCTTCTTTCGGCAGCATTTTCCTCTCTGTCTTATTTATGCTTTCTTAATGTCCATCTCTGTTTTCCCTCCCAGGTCTCCCTGCGCTTGTGGTGGCGATCTCAGTGGGATTCACTAAGGCAAAGGGATATGGAACACAGAGCTAGTAAGAATGCATTCCTATAGATAGTATATGTACTTTGTTCTATTTAAGTATTTATGCAGGGATATCACACACTTTGGTCAGGGGTTTTTGTTTGCAGCGTAATTAACCGCTCTCTTCCTGTGTCTCATCTATCTTTTACCATGCTCCTCCTCCTCCTTCTTGTGCACACTCCTCTTTACCTTTCACCTCATTCTGTCCCTCCTCTGACTGTGTTCCTCTCCCTTTCTCTACCTCATATTCACATCATTCTGCATCTGTTGTTTTCTTCTCGTAGCTGCTGGCTGTCTCTGGAAGGAGGTCTTCTCTATGCATTTGTTGGACCTGCTGCAGCTGTTGTCTTGGTATTTCCTCTTTCCTCTTCATCTGTGTTGGTTTTCTTTTTGAAGCCTCTGCTACATGGTCTGTTTTAAATTTAGTAACATTAGCTCCCATCATGTAACCTCACTTAAAAGAAATGTATTAAAATATTTGGTTTGCATACCTCCATGACTTCATTGTTAGTTACAAAAGCAATCCAAACTGTGTTTATAATAGCAATGATGTTCTAGGGGTTGGGTACAAAAATAGTAAAATACAGTTAAATTAAATATGTTAATATTATATAATAATAAGAAGAAATACAAGATTAAACATCACACAAAATAAATAAACTCATAAAAACAAATTCTCAGATATTTTTATTGAGAAATGAAACTTGTTTATACAAGTCATATTCTAGTTTATAATAACACTATGTTAAGTGTGTCATAACAGTAAAAACAAGTTCAAAGATAAAAATAAATAATAGCCTTTTTACTCTCAGTAGTTTTCTGACCCTTCCGACCTCGTTGACTCTTATCATTTCACTTTCTTCCCATTATGCTCCTTTCCTAACCCTTTCCTCCCTTTTTCCTTTATACCTTTCATTATTATTTATTTATCTCATCTTTTCCTTTCTGACTTCTCATTTTGTCGATACATCCTCTTCCATTCACATACCTACCATACATGCTCTTTACTTGCCCTGGTTTTAAAGCATCTAATTCTCACTCAAGGACAGATTCACAATGCTTCAAGTGTGTCTTGAGCAGTCAGGCTTCTATAAGAACAGAGAAAGAGGTTTTCCCCTCTGTAATAATTTCTCCTGTTCATACTGGTTGTCAAAAGATCACTTAAATGTGCTAAAATGTAATTGATGGAGGTCAAAATCCACTGAGTGTCTAACAGTCATTTAAAAGTAGATGTAAAGCTTATATGAGAACAGTCTGAGTTATTCATATTGAATGCATAGCCGACACATTGATAGTCCTTAAGCATAAAATTCCCTCTTTGTGTTTTCTTTTACAGCGTTTCTGTTGAGCTGTGGTGGAAGTATAGTAACAAAAAGACTTGATACTTAGTCTTCTTATTAGCTTGTGATTAACTCTAAAATACAGATTTGCACAGGAGGAGGAATGTGGATTTTATCTCAACACTTGGATTGTTAGTGCATTATAAATTGATTTTATAATGATGAACAGGATGAATGAATACAACATGAAAGACATAAAGTCAAGTTAATGACTGTGGCTTAAAGGCAAACTTGTGCTAAATACAAAATATTATTCCCTAATAAGATTTCATATTTTGTGTTGTAAGAACATGATGGAGCCTGGACTTAACCAATCAAATTTAGTTGTTAGCTGTAACCTAATGCAAACATACAATAAAACAAAATTGTACAAATATATAATATAAGACTCATATATCAGGACAATCTTATGATGTCATAAATTGTAATTGCTTACTTCTCTTGTATAAAATTGTATATTTTAATTGTAAGAAATAAAAAAGACATTAAAAGTATTACCTCACCTTCCCTGAAATTCAACCTATATTTGAGTTAAATCACCAACATAAACAGCACCTGCTTACTCCAGTAATCAAATTCAATAGTCCATCAGTGAAAGTTTCTGAGTCGAAAACAGAAGTGAGCAGCTTGTGTTGCTCTTTTTTTTTTTTCCTTACCAAGCTGCGTCTCTAATGAAGAGCTACTGCTCCATTTGGCAGCCATGCTGGAGGCCTGGTCCACTCTGAGTCATGTCAGAGCGGCTCATACAAGAGAGTTTTATAGACAGTGAATTGTAGGAATTACTCTAGTTGAGGATATCCCTCCCCCACCCACCGCATTTGATTTCACACCGCTCATATTTAATGTACTTTCCTCCCCCAGCATGTTCGCTATATTAAAAAAAATGCATATATATATTTATATGTTAGCAGTCCATCTTTCCATTTATTTTTTTCTGTCATGCTTCATTTGTTGTCTGGTAGTTAATGTCACTAACTTTTACGATGGTAAATCAGAGCTTGCAGTAAGTACAGCTAGTGTGTGTGCACGTGAGTGTGTGTGATTTGAGGGATTCTTTTATGTGCATGCTGCCGTCATCATCTCGCCATGATAAACAACCATCACCATCAGCTATTATCACCAGAGTAGTGCTGCATGCTGTGAGGAAATGAAACTGTCTGTGCTCTGCTTTAATCCTGTGCCTCTTCTTCTCTCCGGCAGGTTAACATGGTTATTGGGATTCTCGTTTTTAACAAACTGGTGTCCAAAGACGGCATTACTGATATGAAACTAAAGGAGAGGGCGGGGTATGCGTTATACCACACATCCATTTTACACAGTGACCTATAACCAGCCTGAGGTGGGAGGGATATGTGAAATTATTGCCCAAAATTACCCCTTGGAAAAATGTATTCCAGACTTTGGCAAATTCACCTAAATATTTTTTTTTAGACTAGCAGAATGAGACTGAATTACTAAAAAAAAATAATAAGAAGAAAGGAGACCAAAAAGAAAATTTTTCATTTTTCATCTAGCCTAGACTATGATGAATGCTTCCGACTCGGAGCTAAATGGAGGCTAGCAGAGGGAAAAGAAGCAACAAGAAAAAGCTGTGGGGACGGCTGTCTGGTTATTGGTCCTGCACAGACTGAGCAAGATGATGACTCATCTCATTGCTTTTCTTTTATGTTTCAAATGTGTCGCATTTTTCCTCCAGCTGCTCTTTGTTTGCAGGTGTTGCTATTGATGTAAAGTTCTGTAAATCCATCTGTGTCTCTTTTTTCTTCCTGTTTGGTTGTTTCTAGTAAAGGGAAGCAGGGCATTTACACAAAATGAGCTCACAAAAAAAAAGAAAAAACTCTAATCTTCTAGATTTTTAGTTATCAATCCATTTAATTACAGTTTGGTACAGTGCAATTATGATAATAATGAGATATGGTTGCTGCTGTACGCTACATGGATGGTCCTTTTTTCTGAAAGGAACTCCCAACTCCAACATTTCGGGAAACACATGAGGTCGAGCCTTACCCAGAAATCAGATTAAAAGATCAATATTAATTGAATCCCACCGTGTCCGGTACAGAGACCGGACCAGAATGTGGCTAAACCAGCTTAGCGGAGGCTGGAAATTGTCAAATGTGGAAAAAAAAGTACACCTTCCAACAACCTCCAAGTTTTTTTTTTTTTTCTTTTTTAAATCTCAACTCTTGACTCAAGTGTCAGAACATGCATTGTTTCCTATGTAATGCCCACACAGTGGCTGTGACTTGATTGGGGACATTGTGTGTTACAATGTCAGGATACAGCATTAACCCACTGCCCAGCATGATGGCACGTCAACCCAGCAACAATATCACATTCTCTCCCCGGATTTCTACATCCAAGATCATCAGTGTGGTCAAAACTCAAGTGTCGTGACTTCAAACTTGTATTTAACCGGGTTAAACCTATCCAAACAGGCCTTACTCTTTGAGTCAGATCCAAAAGGCTTGGTGTGCAGTCAGAGGTCCAGTCATACTAGACCTAAATTAATAAAGCTGGGCCACCACCATTTGGACTAACCATCAGAAAGCAGGGTGCCGGTGCATTGCCAGTTAGGCAACAGGTAGTCTGGCTCGCCGGATGAAACTGAGTGTAAGCCTCTTATTGGCTTATAGTTTTCATCAGTAGTCTCACCCCATTGTTGCTGTTTTCCAGATCCCTTCTTTAAGTGCAACCTACACACTGAAAATGTAAAAAAAAAATGTAATGCCAAGGCTCAAACAAGTTCCTCCAACACTATTTTTCAAGGACACTGTCACTGCATCTTGGGCTTAGCACCACCCATGACAATAGTAATTGGTTTAAAACAGGGGTGTCAAAGGAGGGCCGAGTCGGTGCAGGTTTTTGTTCCAACCAGGCAGTAACACACCTGATTATAATAATTAGGCACTAGAACCCTTCTTCATTAGTAGAATCAGGTGTGTTACTGCTTGGTTGGAACAAAAACCTGCAGCCACACCGGCCCTCGAGGACCTGAGTTTGACACGTGTGGTTTAAAAGGATCGCAAACATAGCAGAATCACATCATACTAATGTTGACACAGTGATGCAGAGATTGGTCTGGCTATGCAAGCCTAGGCAAATACATTAGTGATTCTTGGATTTATTGGAAGCTATGTTTATTTTTCCACTTTTAGAGGGAACTTTTTGTTTCCAACTATTCCAAACTACTTTATAAACTTGCCATAGATTTATATCAGCCTTCACAACTGACTGTGGCTTTGACAACAAACACGCATGTCTGGTCCTTTAAATATTGCTCGTCCAGGATAGTCCTCACCATAGACACATATATATATATGTCAATGCTGCAGTGTCAACTTCTCTGCTGTATTGGTCCCGGCAAGACCTGTAAACACTTACCTCACCTGCTGTATTTAACAACGCAAAAAGCTGGAAACAGTCCAGCCTTATGAAACTTAATGGCAGTTGCCCAGACTAATGTGGTGGCACCATTGACTTACCTTCCAGTGTGCAATGCGGTGTCTACATATTTATGTCTGCGGCCTTTATTATAGCTACAAGCAGCTAGTAAACCTACTGTGAACAAAATTTGTATATTTTTATCAAATAATATTTAAATGATAGACAATTTCTTGAAAAAAAAAACATTAGTCAAACCTCAGCTCACACATGTCCCCTGCTCCCCGTTACGCTGCAGGCTGTTCTCTCTCCATTGGCATTGTTGGTGCATTCAAATGTTATTTTCTTTCACTCTCTGAAAAAAAAGAAATGTTTCGCTTTTCTTCAAAATGATCTCTCTGTACAACTGTACCTGTTTTTGCTGTCTGAAATGTCATGTTTGAGTTTGCACAGAATCCCCTCTCTCTCACTCAGGGCTCTTCAATCAGGAACACATCAGTCTCAGAAGCCCCCTCCCATGTCATCAGTGATTGGGTAAAAAATATACCTGCCCATCCCACCCTCTTCGTAAAGTATGGCTACCAGCCCTGCCCATTACCAAACCTGCTGAATCCTCTAGTAAAGCACCTCTGATTGGCTTAATATTACTCTTCCTGCCTATTTACCTCACTGTATCGCTATTGACCTTACCTCCTCTTAACTGGATAGAACATAACACATTAATTCCCCAGTCTCTGACCATTTCTGGAAAGCTTTTAGAGAAACATTGGCAATAATAACAACTATTTGCACTGCATTAGCATTAATATTTCTATTTACTTAAGTGGTGTGGGAATGTGTGTGTGTGTGTGTGTGTGTGTGTGTGCAAGGTTAGCGTGGTATTAATAATGGCATCTGTAGCGTGTACTCGTCTGGTAAGAGTAATATGTAGAAGTGTGGATTTTCTTGGTGAGATTACCGCTTAAAAAGAATTTCACTTCATGTATTGCCCTAGGCTCAATTTGTATGGAACTCGAGCTCAAATAGCCGTTGTGTGACTTTTAGTTGAGTTTGGGATCAAACGTAGAAGTAGTAGATGGCACTAGTGTTAATTCGCATAGATGCAATGAGATTGTGTAAAAGGATGACATGATGAGAATATGAAATTTATTTTTGCTTCATGAATTAATTTGAGAAACATCACAGTCTCTTCAGGAGAAGTTTTTGCTTCATGTACATTATGATTCATTCACGACTTTCTAATCCATTGCATTTTCCCTTTATCAAAACCTTTCCATGTCAGCCAAGGCCTTTTTGTTTTGCTGTTTCAAGAATTGGTTTCATGATTTTTTTATCAGACTTGACTGACAGAAGTTCACAAATCATGCCATCTCTACAGACACAATGTAGACACAATATATTTTGTATGTAAAAGTTACAATTCTGGCCGCATGATAGAAATGACAGCATGCTTCCCACTCACACCAGTGAATTATCTGATGTGTTTCACATACACAGGTGTATGTCTGGTGTGAAACATCGCAGACTTCGTACCAGGGGGCTGACTGGTTAAACTGGTTTGTGTAGGTTGGCAAATTAGGGGTTGTATAGCATATTTG
Source organism: Eupleurogrammus muticus (assembly GCA_036785175.1). Lineage (NCBI taxonomy): Eukaryota > Metazoa > Chordata > Actinopteri > Scombriformes > Trichiuridae > Eupleurogrammus > Eupleurogrammus muticus. The sequence goes on along the minus strand of JAYKQN010000018.1, from coordinate 15,927,850 downwards.
AAATTAGTGGCTTATAGTGGAGGTATCCTGCCAACTCCACATTGAGTTTTTGGTTGATTGTTAAGAGTATTGCAAAGAGTTTGCATTCTTCTGGAACATTTTTAGACTCATGATAGCAATTTTTTATATTATATAATATAATATTCAGAGATATTCTCTTTTTGATTGCACACACTCTTCTTCTTTGTCAAAAATATTCATTAGACTAGTCACAGCTAAGATAACAAAGGCCTGGTAACCTCACTTCTTTGATTTTTTTTTTCCAATTTCAAATATGTATGATTTAAAAAAAAACTTTGATGTGTAAAATCAGCAAAGTTCCCCTTTAACTTAGGCGAATGTGATCTAACCCGTGTGGACAGACTTTTCTCTCCGTTTATAATTGACTCTGTGGCGGGACAAAAGAAAAATGAAAGGAAATGTTTTTCCTCTCCCCTACTGACCCCCCCGTCACTCTCCACCCACTCGCCTCTCCTATGCACGCCAGGTTCAAATGCAAAACATGTTTAATGAAGCTAATTAATTTGTGCAGCATCTAATTAAGCAGGCGGCAGCATCTGCACCAGGCAGGTTGGCTCACACCTTGGAGACAGGCCTCGCTGCTGCCGAGTCTCCTTTCCGACCCCAAATTAGAGGCTAATTCGGTGAGAAAATTAAAACAGACAAGGAGAGGCCTAATTCCACCCAGTGCCAGAGTTTGTATCCTCCTTAACAAATGGTTTCAGTCAAGTCTGTGTGTTTACTCTATAGGCCATAACAGTGTGTTAATCAAACATTAATTTGTTGGACAAAAAAGTTTTGGCTTAAACATTTACTTCCCATTATTCCTTGCTTTCCTGCTTTCCATCCCAATTGATGCGAAGCCTTGTGAAGCACAATAAAGGTTCATGTTTGGCTATTTAGGCAAAATTTTACCCAATTTAAGTTAATGTCCACCCCAATCAGATATCTATTTATTTAGCTTAATGCATCTCACCACACCCACCCCATAGTTTTTCCTCTCAATCCTTAAGTTCAGGGAAATGGTGTTATATTTCAAAAAGTGTTGATTGCTTTTTAATATCACTGCCCACGGCGTACATTTAGCCGCTGTATTGCCCTTTTACTTGAAATTGAATTTCTTCCATAATGTGATTTTTAATCCAGGCGTCCAGGGGCCACAAAAATCGATTCCCTCAGCTCTTTGCTTTAATTGTTGTTTAGCAGGAGGCCATACGGTAACAGATTAGTTTGTTATTACTTGTCAATATCACCAGTATTGTATTGAGTATATTGAGTCTTTGTCTGGCTATGACAGTGGAGGAATATGTAGAATTGTAGATGCAACACTGGAGATTTTTTGTTTTGGAGCTAAAATAAACATAGTTTTTCTAGGATCTCTTTTTTTTTAAGTGATTGCTGTTGTAAATACATGCAGAAAATCAATACCGCATACTTCACTGAAGTTATTAAGCGCAATCCACCCTCCACAAAAACAGTGTCATTGGTTCCATTTTGTAGTTTAGTCGCATTTTGCTGACACCGTGGCATCACACGGAGCTATGTCGAAGAGCTATAATGGAATTTGGAAACAGGAAATGCTTCAGCGATCTAGAAATTCAATAGTAAATATGAGGTTATGGTGTCAGCTCTTTGTAATCACACAATTTATTCACATGAGACTGACATTTCAGGAGACAGAAGGGGAATTACGTCAATTCACGAGATAGTATTTGGGAATTAATGTCACTTACTGATGAACAGAGCTGTGAAATAGGACAATCTGCTGGTTTACATTTTGAAAGGTTTATATATATATATATATATATATGTTCCAACAATTGCCACAGTTTGCTAAGTTTCAACGCGATTATGATAACACTGTGCTCACAAAAGTAATTTCTGAGATCTCTGGAGACAGCAACATCGCTATAAATAACTCTATCAGGGCAAAAAAAGCAGAAACAGTCAGATGATCAGACAGGATGTAAACAAACCTCCAGGGTCAAACACAGATTACACTCTGTAAGTCCGTATGTTCCCACAGTTCCACGTGGACTGGGCAAGCGTAGTCATGTGTGAACACTTCTGCATATTCAGACCACCAATGTATTTATAAACAAAACAACATGCACATCTTCATCTGCCCCTTGAAATTATCAGGAAAACTGAGGTCAGCATTAAATGTCCCATATTTTACACTTAAAGATAAATCCATGGTCCAGAGCACCCTGATCATCTGAGTTCTAGGTTTGCACCTCTCATAAGCTTCTCTATAGTGCAATATGAAATATTTGGTGTCTGTCTCATCAATATTAATAAACCTCTTTTCTTAGTTGTGACATCACACCTTCACAAACGTCCTGATGGTGGTTTTAAGGCACAGTTTCTGAAATTGTGCTGTGTGCTTTTCTCTTGGGAAGTGGCAGTATTTAAAGAACACCTAGACCTTATATTAAAAAAATACAGTATAAACTATAGGATAATATAAATTCAATATAAACTAACTGCCAATCATATGGGACCTTTAAAATGTATCAATTTTGTCATCTGACTATTATTTTGAGGGATTCCAGTGTTGAGATTTGGATGTTGACTTTGCTGATTACAATAATATCAGAACCCAACCAAAGACCACACTGCACGGAAAGACAAAAAAGTACATTGTACTGTCAACTCTTAATCAAAGCCAACCAAATATATTTTATAAAGACACAGTTGCTTTTTTTCTTTGTATAGATGGTTCAGCTGGACAGCTTCGGGAATCACACGTTGTTTATGCAGACATTGAATTATGTTTTGAACACTGAGGATCCTCCCACTCACTGCAGCGCTACCAGAGATGGCTGTTGTGGCTGCACGGTTAAAGATATAATGTATAATTTCTGACATTACCCCAAGCACATGAGAGAGCTTCACAGCGGGGGACCTGCTCCCTATGTAGATAAAAACACTGCAATTTAAGAAAATAATGACAAAACTGGTCGCATTTTAATTAAATTATGTTCTATTTAAAACATATATATATGAATGTTACATTTCATTTATGCCAAGTTTGGTCCACTAGATGCTGTAAAACACCACTAAATCTTGGAAAAAAACATTCTAATTAAAAATGAGGCAGGAATTTTTGGAACATAAGAAATGACAGAGCCTGTCTCTTGTACATGTGCGTGTCTGGATTCATGAGAGTGTCAGCACAGACAGGGATGACCAGGGGTGAGGCGCATACAGCACATCATCATCATCATCATCATCAGAGCAGCAGAGATGTAAAACCCTCAACAGGCAGATGAAAAGCATGAAATTAGGCGTTTAAATGACGGCTTTTTGTGTTACAAGCTAATAAACGGTCGAGTGATTCGCCTTCGGGCGCCATCAAACGATTTGTGGAGGAAAAAAAAAACACCATATAAAATCTGCAAGAAACACAAACAGCTCCCCCTTTTTCCCAGAGTCACACACACACACACACACACACACACAGGTGAAAAAGCAAAAAACACACACACACACACACATACACTAAACTGCGAGCTGCACCATAGCCCTGAGAGAGAGATTGTGCGAGAAACACTGTGACTCACTGTGTGTGCGTGACTGTGACTGTGCGTGTGCTCGTGTGTGTAGGTGCATTTGTATCTGTTTGTGTATGTTACAGCGTGTTAATTTGACTTTGCAGTCAGATGACAGTGCCACTGTACAATATGACGCTCAAATGTGCCAAGTGCGGAGTTATCTCTTCGGCTGACGTTTCCACCACAGCTACCAGTAACGCCATGTTAGTCCCGCTAATTATTTTTCCTTAACTCTTCTTACCTCTGTTCTCTCCTCTGCTGTACGCCTCCCTTCTTTTTTTTTTTACCCTCACTCGATTGGTTCTCTTTTTTCCTTTTATCGCTCTGTCATTGTTTTCCTTCTCCCTGACAGCAGGGAGGATTTCACTCAGTATGAGAGGCTCCAGAAAACTAACTGTTTACTATATATGTATATAAATCTGCATATGTACAAGCCTGTGTGTGTGTGTGTGTGTGAGTGTCTGTGTGTGTGCGTGTGTGTGTGTGTGTGTGTGTGTGTTCATTCCTGTGCATTTAGCGACCAACACAGCCACAAAGCTGATCAGAATAGATGTTGAGGAAGCCAAGGCTATAAATGCAAAAAGGAAAACAACACATTGACTATCTATGGGTGCCTATATGGATCTTTTTTGGCTCTTTTCAACCTGGATCCTTTTTAGCCGTTTTGCTAAAAGAGTCATCGCCATGGCTACATGTGATTGCAGGGAGTGTTGCGTTGTGTTACAGTCCACGAACACAGCCTCTAAATAGCTTCTCCGGGTTTTAAATAGCTGTGACTGAACAATTATCACAGATCATTTCACTTCGCCGTCTGTTACGTGACACTGCTGACACCATCACACACAGCACACATTATACATTATGCAAGGAGTAAAATGCATGAAAAATACAAACTGAAATATGCAGAGGGGAAAAAAAATGTAATCAGCCACATACCACTGCAACAAATTCAGATCTGTCAATTTCATTCCCAGTCTGTGTGTTATCTAGTTTTTTTCTCAAATTACATGGGTTGATCTAAATGCAGTAGGTGACAAATTAAAATATTGAACTAATAATGTGACTTCCTCTCAAATCATGACAACATGACATTTATTTTGCTGCCGACCTTGTCCTGTCCTGTTCACGTCACGTTTTAGTATCGGTCCTTTTTCTTCCCAATGTATTATCTTATGCTCATGTTGTAGCTTCCTAAATTATACATAAACAATCTTGATACAAAAGGCATAAATACCTTTTTCTCCAAGTCTTATTAAATGGTGTTATGACCATTTTTTGCTTACCCAGGCATTTTTCATCATTTTTAATATTGTGTTTTATATTGTGTATATCCCCATTGTGGATAATTCTTGTTATCATTGTTGATCATTATTTTTGACTGTAAAGTCTTTTTTTTATCTTTTTTTTAATATTCAAATCGTTCCATGACTTCAGTTGTGGATGATCTCTCCCTATATACTAATGTAGATCTGTGCTAGTACTGTACCATTTAAAGGCCCCATCTACACATACATCTGCATAGTGAAGCTCATATATTAAAGTCTAGGAACAAGGAAAAAAAACATTTTTTTTTTAGTGAAGGGGGACTATATATTCAAATAAAAATATAAATGCCTATTTATTGCATCTTCCTGGCCAATGTGGCTTGTTTCTGAGGAAACACCATTGCGTTGGAACTTTAGTTCATCCAGGAAAACTAAAATCACAGTCCACAGATTAATCACATCCGGTGGTATGACTGAATTGAATAGGAATTATCTGTTATTATCAGACCTAGAAGTCTTAAAAGGGACCTGCTACACCTGCTGGTAGGTTCATCATCCATTGGTATCCAACGCCATCTAGCATCTAGGTAAAAAAGTGGCTAAATCAGCAGGAGAAAACAGTTTGCAACAAACATCTGGACATTTTTACCCTTTACATCTAACTATGTCTGACTAACTATATCATTTTAACCTAACCGAGTGTGTGCATTGACCTAACCACACCCTAACCAAAGATTTATCAGCCCATAAAACATAATTATTTTGTAACTGCATAGTAATATAGCAGCATATTACAGACTTTCATAGATGAATTGATATGCATCTACTAGCAGGCCAAAACCATAAAACCATATCTATGAGGCTGATAACCAAACATGAAATTTATTTTATGAACTGAAAAAATCTAAAAGAGGTGCACGGATAAATATATGTTGTTTAAAATATAAATAGCATTTTATCAAAAAAAGAGGGAATTCCTCTTTGCATGTTACGACTCCTGTTTCATCCCTGTGTTGACATGTTTCACTAATTGTAAGTGCCAGCTGAAAATAAGTCATCAAAAAAAAGACTAATTACTGCTAAGAGGATAACAGAGTTTGCAGTTTGCATGAATAGTTCACAGCAGTTTTAATTACATATCTAACACTATGTGGGTGGATGAATGTGTTGTAATTACTCAAGGGTTTAACTTTCTACAGCCTGCTGCTGTCGGGTTGTACAGGAGAACAGCACTCCCTGCAAATGTTTGTGGCTCTGCAGCAAAATCATTAAGATCTGTGGAGAAAAAAGATCCAGATTGAAAATAAGCAGAATAATCCTTTAGGTGGGATTCAGCTATTCGGCCCATTTGAAGCTGACACAATTTTTTTCTTTTTTTTTTTTTACACTCCACACGACCAACTTCTTAGCAAAGAGTGTTACTGTGGGCAGGGTGGAAAAAGCCTTTAGGATTCACAGAATCAATTTTCATTTGAAGATACTATAGTAAGTAAACTAATGACCAGTATCATCAAACCCACAAACTGTAGCTTTAGTTTAACATTAAATACCAGAGGTGGAAAGCGACCTTCTCTAATTTGACATTTCACATACTTTAAAGAATATCTTAGTAAATGTAAAATCTCACACTTTAGTAAATGCAAGGCACTGATATAATCTCAGTTTGACAGTTAAACACTATTTCAAAGCCAAGTAGTTTATTTTAGTCAGTTTTAGACAGTGAATAGTGTAGATTGTTATTTCCTATACCTATTAAATCTCTATTAGTGCGTGCTGTGACATTAATGTGTTGCAGATGGAAACATGTGCTACCCTGCCTCGTATGTTAGTGATGACTAATAGTTGGATATTGATGCAAACACCTCAGGATCATGTAGTGTGTATGTGTCCACCTTAAGGAGTAAACTAGCTGCAAGTCATAGTCTACGTAAATTCTCATCTTCTAATTAACTGTCAGTTCTACTTTGCAGTTTGTTGCACATGTTAAGCATTAAAACACAGCTTTTCTTGAAGTCTGACTTACATACAGCAACAGGAAGCTGAACAGTTTGTTAAACATAGATAATCTTGGCGCTACTCTTATATATAATGGGTTATGCTTACTTTTTTGCATATACCATATGAACAAAGGTCTATTTCCACCTCTGGAATATCATTTCAGGACAGGAGTCAGAAAAACACTAACAGGGACACACGTCTTCTCTCAGACTTTCTTTCTGTCTCCCTGTCCTCTTCTGCTCTGTCTCTTCTGTTTGTCTTTGCATTCTGTTTCATTACACTTGTTTTTTTTTTGTTTGTTTGTTTTTTCACCCCCACCGCTCACCCATGCTCCTCCCTCTCTTTTCCTGTGGCACTCGATCCTCTATGGTTTTGACTGAACCATCTTTAAACATACATGCATGTGATATATGTGAATTATGAACATATATATATGAAAATTATGGATGTATGTTTTTGTTTGTGAACAGTAACATAATTATTTGTTGTGATTTTTTGTACAGTACTTATGCATGGGTTAGAGTCAAAAGCTGCTAATGCTATGTTAGCAGTGTTGGTTTAGAAATGTGTTAATTAACAAAAATGAAAATACAATTTATCTTTTTTTTTCAAATTTATCTTAGCTACTAACGAATATGAGATGTGTCTAAATGAAATGATATTAACAGCTTCTGTATGTTACAAAACATTGTATTCTTGCCCGTGCTGCATTTGACCGCCGCTCCCCTCCCACTCTGCAGGGCGTCTCTGTGGAGCTCCTGCGTGGTTTTACCCCTCCTGGCCCTCACGTGGATGTCGGCCGTCCTCGCCATCACCGACCGGCGCTCGGCGCTCTTCCAGATCCTCTTCGCCGTCTTCGACTCGCTGGAAGGCTTCGTCATTGTCATGGTGCACTGCATCCTGCGCAGAGAGGTACCCCACATTTGCACCGCCATCCTGTGTACTTCTACCTTGTTTTTTTAATTTATTTTACCAGCATGTTGGTCAATTGTTCTGCATGTTCATTCATTCAGAGCTTCGGTCAAGAGCACGAACTCTTGACAGGCCAGACTGGTATGAAATATGATGTCCGTAGTCAGGGCCACCAGAGGACGATCCTTATTGATTTTGGTGTCCTGTACCCCAGACTGGTCTGTGAGCCTCCATTATCTACTCAGATTTCCCTTTGATCAGAATAGACACAACCCACAATGCGGGCCATGGTTTACAGTCCTTTTTTGATGTTAACTGATTTAGACGAAGAAACACTATTTTGGGTAATTCAACAATGACAAAATCCACTTCATCAATACATCAATAAAACATTTGTGCAAAAGAATCTTGATAGTTTCACTTAAGGTCACTTTCAACTTTTTTTCTCCTGGCCTTTATTAAAAATAATGATCAACAATCATTGTTATTAACTGATATGAAATGTTATATCTCCCACCCCTACATTTACGAATTAAATAGGTCATTAAGCATAAAATGCCTTCCAGATATTTAAAAGGAAAGTCAGAATAATTGTTTATATGAATTGTTATTGTAACACATTTTTATCAGTACTTTGTTCTTTTTATATCACCTAGCTCTAGATGTCTAGGTGCACATTCTGTTATTGTGTTACAAATGAATGGAATAAAAAAAAATATTTCTCGCCATTTTTAACAAAAACATCACACTCACACTCGCTTGCCTAATCCATGCAAAATCTTTCATTTAATTTAAAGACTAAAAAGAAATTCTTCTTGTGGAGGTTGTTGACCTGTCAGATATTCCATTGATTATGGCACTGTCCATACTCTCAGGACTTAATTTAATTTACTTTTTTTGGATTCTAATAATACAGATCTCACTGCATTCATTGTCTGTGTAGGACGTCATGCAATGCATTCTGGTCTCGTGATCTGTAACAGGTTCAGGAAGCGGTGAAGTGCCGTGTGGTGGACCGCCAGGAGGACAACAACGGAGATTCAGGAGGATCCTTCCAGAACGGCCATGCTCAACTTATGGTATTTTTTTTTTCTTATAAGAGGGTTGAGGGATATTCCAATATCAATCCACCTAATACAATATTTACTTTAATTTTTCTTTTTTCCATCCTCAGACTGACTTTGAAAAAGACGTGGATATGGCTTGCAGATCAGGTAAGATCCATGTAGAGCATGTTAAATTTCTTGTGTGCTGAATCTGCAGATGTCTCTCCTTGTGCCTCTTCCCTGTATCTCGTCTCCTTCCAATTCCTCGATGTTGTCGGGAACAGACGTGCGGCACGTCTGCCCCCCCTCCTTCAGTTTTGCACTTGTGTCTTACAATCAACATCACAGCAGACCCACTTCGCTGCCGAGCTGTTTTGACAAGAGATACAGCACATTACTGCTGCATAACGCAGTTTAGCCCGGGCTGGTGGGAGCGGGGCGAACGTATGCTGAGCAGTTATATGCAGATAAATAGGGCTGTCGGAGTCTCTCCAACACCGCCGCTTTATAATTAAGTCCCTCCCGACAGTGCCGCATCAGATAGCGGCTCGGCTCTGATATCCGCTGGGAGTGAAAATCTGATTATCTCTCGAGACAGGATATCAAGAAAAAACATCTGGAGCAGAAAAGCTATTGAGACGCAGACAGGCCCGAACGAGTCAAGACAGAAAAGAACAAAGCGAAATGCTGTTGTGATTTTAACTTTGTATTTGTCAAGTAGGATGGAGAATAGAGAGCAGCCGTAAGATATTTATTCTCGCGGATAAAGGGCTGATGATGTTGTTTGGCAGGCATCGCACGTGCGGGATATGCAGCTGTTATGGTGAAATGAGCTTGGGGTCACAAGCAGCACAGGAGGCTAGGCGGCAAGAACTTTCTAGAGATCGCCACTCAGCAGCGTTTGACCGATACGGATGTTTGAAGGGTGGCAGCAGAGTTTTTTTTTTAATTCTGGGACTGAGTCTGCTGGATCACATTATGGTGCGTATGCATCATTTCTCTGCAGGGCCCAACAGCCTTGAAAATAGCATCACTATCTTTGGCTTTCCACTAAAACCAAGGAGAGTAATATACAGGATTTGGCCATGAGACAATACTTCTGGGTGCATTAGGTTATTGCAGCCCATGATGTGAAATACTGCTGGATTTACAGTATTTTTTTACAACAATGTGATGAAATACTTCAATAACCAAATACACATATTCACATTACTTTTTCACATTATTCTATCCATAAACTGTTTTTTTTCTAGAAACTCTGTCACATTAGATATTCTCATATATCTAATTCTCATATATCTCCTTTTGGAGAGGATTTCATCTATTTCCCTCCCCCTTGTTCTGCCAACACAGACAGATCTGTCTTTTTTTGGCCTGTTTGGTAGCAGGCTAGCGACAACTAGCCCTAAGGTTACATTTTATCAATGTCACAGCACACCTCTCCTCTGGACTGCACTCAATGCCTTCAGCGAAGTTAAAAAAAAAAAAAAGAATCACACAACTTGAAGATCAGATCTTAACACTCTTCCATGCTCTAGGTGGATGTCGTACTCCTGGATTTACTGTCCACAAAAAGTCCCATAAACACCATGATTCCTTTGTTCCATCCCTCTGTTACCACAGAATCACCGACTGTCAGATTTAAACTAAAAGAAATTTGGTTTTGGGGTTTAGTTTGGATTAAATCAGATTTTCACTCCTAGCAGAAATGTATAACAAACTACCAGAAAGCAGTAGAAGATGCTAGATCTGTAGATTTGTCAAAAAATCATAACCCCCAAAGTCTTATTCAGCGTTATCATTTGTGCTCTCAATGATCCATCCAGTAGATCTTGTACCTGAAAATGACTGGACAATGTAATTCACTGCTTTGGACGATAGAGAGCATTCGATGCATGAACTCTACTAACCTTCAATGAGACTGGTAATTTTGCTTCACTTTTCCAGTTTTCGAACCATCAACATCTCATTACTGGATGAAATAATTTATCAGTTGGAAGTTTTCTACCTGTGGAGTACCGATTATCCAAACTTAGATTTTAAAGAGATATTCTCCTCCGTTGGTCATTATAGTCTTTTAATTATTAACAATTCTCTAACTTCTGGTAATAGTTCCATTTGTTTTAAATATCCAGTAATTCAGCCATTACTGAAAAAGGCTAAAGTGGATTTGTCATCACTCAATAATTACAGACCAATTTATAAGTGATAATGTTTGACCTAAGATGCTCAAGAGAGTCCTTTCAGCTCCAATAATGTCTCCTACTTATAGGTTTTCAGCAGGTTTGAGCAGGTTATTTGCCTGAAATTGTTGTATTATAGTTATACCAATGGTTCATAGCTATGGAGTTTTAGTAGAGATTGACATGTGTTTGCTTCATTATATTCAGATATTCACAATATTCAGATTGAGGGGCTACGGGAATAAATAGAAATCAACAGTTGTGGAATAACTATTAAGATCCAACAGCAGTGTTAAAATACACAATGTAAAGTCCTACATGAAAAAACTTAGAAAAAATTACATATCTACATACATTGATTTTTGGCAGGAAAGGAAGAAAATCACTTGGAGGAATTTTTGGTGGAACTGTTAAGATCTCATAGACATAGACACACTGCTCTTTGTAGGAGGTAAACCAAGAGTTAAATTTTCTTGTCTTTCTGTTCCCTTCCAGGCACGATGAAGCGATCGTCCCTGCAGGGGGAGGAGAAGGCCTCCACCGGGACCCTCACGCTTCAGAAGGGCTCTAACTTCAACACCATGCCGGCCAGCATGGCGAAGGTCCACCTCCAGAATGTGGCCGACTACACCAGCCACACCCTGACGCTGCGCAGAGAGAAGGGCGCCGCCAAGGGAATCAGCACCGAGCTGCCGGGCGCCAAATCAATCTACATCTGCGATGGCGAGCTCTTCAAGCAGCTGGATGGGGAGCTACCCCGGGGAAACGGCGAGGGCAGCAGCTCCGAGGGGACCGGCAAAGGCCCGGGGTACGTCATCCTGCCCACCAACAACACAGGAACCCTGAAGCCCAGCAAGGGGAAAGAGGAGCCGAAGTACAACATCAGCATCGAGCAGCTGCCGCAGACCAGGCTCATCCACCTGGCCAACCCCGCCAACGGCGAGCCAGTGCCCGGGTTCGGGCTGAAGAGCCTGCCCGCTGACCAGGTCAGTGTGTCGTGCTCAGACAGAGACTCACCTGTGCACAACCTGCAGAGCGTGCCCAGAGACTCCCAGACAGCCAACAGCATGTGCGACGGAGGAGACTCCGGAAACTCTGGCGTGATGTCCAAGAGCGAGACCGTCTCCACGCTGTCCATGAGCTCGCTGGAGGTGAGAGCAGTGAAAACCGATTAGCAGATTCCTGTACTGGCAACACGTGAATCACCTCATATTCATACTTCAAATAAGAGATGCATGTGAAGCAGGGTCATAGGGTGAGGGTCCGTCTTCTATGTCACGCTGATACTACTGTTTATAATGTAAATTCTCAAATATTGTTTAGGTTTTTAGTTTTAATAATATTCCTTGCATTTTACTAAGTATCTTAATTTTCCGTTAATGCCAGTTTAACACATTGACCATATACAGTAAAACTGCCTTTTAGAATAAATTCTGAGTAATATAAATTCATACCGCAATAATAGTCTTGTCACACGACAAACCACCCTGCTGTTCTGAGTTTATTTAGTTTTGTTCCCAATCAATAATGTGTTTCATTTAATTCGATTGCGCCATTAAGTATCTGTAAAAAAAAAAAAAAAATGAACTCAATACTTCCTGCAGAGATGTACCACATTAAAAGTCTTCCAGCAGCTCACTGCCCTGTTCTGTCCTGTAGGGGTTTTAATGGGAAACATCAACAGGACGAGCTCTGTTTCATTGAGATCATCACCAAGTGGGAAAATAATGACAAGTTAATTGGGATAAATGAGTAAATAAAAAGAGTAACAAACAGCAAGGGTGAGTGTAGAAATGAACCTCATGATTAATTAACCATATGAGCAATTGCAGTTGAGGTAACTCCGCCGCCCTGTTTCTAACCTCAATTAGAGATCAGCCTTCATTTTATTGATTTGTCGCTATTATCTAAATACTGGCTCCTGTTTAAGAATTCACAGCAGTATCATCGTGGCAATCATCATTTCCTTCACATCAAATCTGCTGTTCATTATCACAGTTCCTAAAAAAAGCGCCAATAACCATAAGCCAGTGTCTTGTCTTCGCCATATATCAATGTGATTGATTCCACGTCATGACAGCTTATTTTTGGATTAATCATCTATACGTTTGCATGAAGTGCAGCCATTTCTATAGTCAAATACTGTACAATGACAAATGATCATTTATAATATTGGGCTAGACTCATCTTTGCGGCCTGCATTTTGCCAGAGGCTTTGTTTTACCAACAAAGCATTAAGAAATCATTACCAGAGATGGTGAACTAGGGAAACCACGTGTTAACAGCAACATTAATAACAATGAGTGCGAAATTAATTTATAAATATATAAAGAAAAAAGATCATGAGTCAGGTTTCCACAAGGCAACGCTGTCCTACCTATCTTGCATACTCAAGTTACCCCCTCTGTGATGCTTTAAATGAGGCGATGAGCCTCTTTATTTCCTTCATAACGAAGACTGCATCACGAAAAAAAAAAAAAAAAAAAACATATATCCTCACATTGATAGCATCTTTGAAAAGGTTAATTTTCAGCTCCTAAGTGCAGACAGCAGTGGCAGGATGAGATGATACAGTGATCAGCGCGCAGCGGCCCGGACATCTGCCTGCTGGTGTCTTTTCACTTCAGGGCAAACACACACATCCATAATGGCGCGCGATGCGGCAGCTGCCACAGCTACCAAGCAGCCCGAAGGTCAGGTTTCCCTTCACTGTTCCCCGTGACGATGGACTTAAAGGTCATTCGGTCACAATCTGTTAACCGCAAACACGTGCCAACAGGGTCAGAGCAACCGGCGGCAAAACCTTGTTTCCTCCCTCAGTGAATCTCGGCGCCTTTTCTGAAGCCCTCACCCTCGAAAACGCCCGTTCTGCGGAGACACTGGATGAATAGGATTAGAAACACCTGGGCATGTGTCTGCTCACAAGGCACACACTATCAAGACACCTCTTTAATCTCTCTGTCTCATCTTCCCCCAGAGACGAAAATCACGCTATGCAGAGCTTGACTTTGAGGTAATTTTAGTCTCTTTGATTACTACAGAGCTTTTTAGACGTACACCAGAAAAAAAAAAAAGCTGAAATGTCTCTTACCTCCTCAGACCTCTAGATGTTTGCATACAGTGTTTTATTCAAAGTTTGGGCTGTGACTGTAGTTTTGAAATTAGAGGCACTAAATGTAAAAAGGAGGTAAAGTAGGATTGATGGGAGCCTGTGCTGTTTACCTTGTACGTAACGTGCAAATGTTCCTGTGTAGAAGATAATGCACACCCGGAAACGCCACCAGGACATGTTTCAGGACCTGAACAGGAAGATTCACAGTGCAGACAAGGATAGAGAATCTCCACCTGTTGACGCCAAAGCTGCCAAAAGATGGAGTGTGTCCTCTGCCAGCAGCGACAAGACCAACATGAGTGTAAAGAGTTTAACTTTATTCTGTTCTGCCCCTCCCCCCCACACCCCCCTCCTACCCTCCAACCCCCCATATGTAATGATGTTCTCTTCTTTTCTTCTCATTAGCATAAAGCACCACACTCGAGTGGAGTTGTCTGCTTAATTATAAGTGCTTTCATTTTGAAGATAGTGTTTTTTTAATCTGCTCACAGTGTCAGTGCCAGAACAAATTAGCTGTGAGGGCATCTACTGTTGGTGGGCAAACTACAAACTACAGCTACAAACGTTTGTTTTTTTTAGATTTTAGGCTATAAACAAACTACATCACCGTCACTTAACTTCAACGTCACCACCACTAAACTACCAACTGATTTTGTTCTTTGGTGTAATGATTTTTAATACCCTGATAATCTCATTAAGCCACTTGTTAGCTACCGCCTCTTTCTAAGTGTAGATTCAAAATTCACAAATGATTAAGTCATCATGTATTTCCAACCATAGGACAAAAGATTCCTTCAGTTTGTTCAACCACAGTGTTAAATCCAAACTCATTTGTGGGTTTTAGGACTCGATCCTGCAGCACTCGGACAAGGGTGTGGAGCTGGGGTGGAGCTCCCTGCTAGTAGACAGCTAGCAGACAACCGGCTAGATGCCAGATAGGAGTGGCTTCTTCTTAAAAAACAGTGAATTGTATTAAAAACCACCTTCTATACAGTTGTCAGGAAGAAATTATATAAAAAGGAAAACAGTTCCTTGTACAAGGCTGTGAACAGGTTTTTTTCTGCTGTAAAGTTTGGCTTTTTCACATCGAGGTCTATGGAGATTGTGACTCACTTCTGGAGTCTCAAATGGCCCTTGAAGGAATTGCAGTTTTTGGCATTTCCACATTAGGCTAATTTTTTTTATGTTGTCGCTCAATAACATCAACAGACATGAATTATTTCTTGTTAAATCTGCCAGATCCATATATGTTAATAACTGCAACCAATCAAACATTAGCTTCCCTTACGAAAATTAACCATGGCTTTACCATGGGAAATACCGTGGTTTTACCATGGTTTTTTGGGTAACCATGGTTAACCATGGTTTTTTTGTGGTAACCATGGTTATACTATGGTTTTTATGTAGTAACCATGGTTCTACCATGGTTTTTGGATACCATAGTATTACTATGGTTGGTTCATGGTACTTCCAAAAACCATGGTAGAACCATGGTTACTACATAAAAACCATAGTATAACCATGGTTACCACAAAAAAACCATGGTAAACCATGACCCAAAAAACCATGGTAAAACCACGGTATTTCCCATGGTAAAACCATGGTTAATTTTCGTAAGGGTTAGCCCTTGCTTGGTTTGAATCTAGTTTCCCTACAATGTCACCAGCACTGGGTACAACAGGGAATCCATATTGGCTGTGGAGCTGCAGTCATTCCATGGCACCGTTTCCCTCTGCTGCACAAGCCCCTGAGCTCCGTTTCGTTCACAACATTGCAGTCAGGTCTCTATGGCGGAGTCCAACTTCACAAGACAGTGCCTTCTAATAGTCCTGCAGAATCACTTTACAGAATTAAAAAAAGAAAGAAACAAGATTCCAGTCAATACAATGGAAGAAGAAGAAAAATGAACTTTTGCAAGGTGGATGCAAGATGTTTTCGAGGATGGCCACAATCCCATCAGAATCCTTATTAGCTCAAGGCTAGATTTCTCTATATACACCTATTTTGTCCAAATCAGCCAATTCAAATCTATTTAAAAGTTTGTTAACAGGATTCTTAAAGGAATAGTTTGAGGTTTTTCTGATTCTTCTCTAATGTATGGAGACGGAGCTAAGTGGTAAGACTGCTTTCAGACCAAGAACAGCTCCAATTTCATACCAGCTCCAAACATACCAATTTCTCAATTTATAGAAACAATATGTTGTTTTATAAGCTCTTCACGGTAAACATGTAACTGTCTGTTGATTCTATTGTAACTAACTGTTTAATTTTGAAAATTGACAAAGATCTCCCTCTGTTTTGTTTTCCTTCTGATCACACTGCACTTTGCATGATTGCATGTAGTTTATTTTATCCAAAGCCAGTTGATGTTCATTCACATTTTCTTTTTGTGAGATTTTGAAAGTACACTCAAAATTCATTTGAAATATCGATGAAAACAGAACTAATGAAGCACGACCCAGGAGGTCAAGCTAGGGCTAAAGATCAATGTGTTTAACAGCTTTTAAAAGATGGAAAAACACTGTTGAACCTTGTTCAGCATGTTTATGCAAAGCTAAGCTAATTTCCTCCAAGCTCCAGTTCCATACTACATATTTTGACATGCAAAATCAATCTTCTCATCCCACTCTTGGCAAGATTGGTGTATTTTGTCAAATGTCAAACTATTACTTTAAGTAATAATTGAAACCAATAGAAAGCAGCTTCAGGTGAATAAGGTCCACAGTACATTACAAATTGTATTACTATCTTTGACAAACGAGTTTTTTTCCCCCCTCTCTCCTCTGTCCTGTCATCAGGACAAGCAGCAGACCCCGAGTAAGAGGGCGTGGGAAGGCATCAGGAAGACCCACTCCCCCCCGTCCTGGGTGAGGAAGGACCTGGAGACGGTGGTGGCCTCGCCTCTGGAGATGCAGACGGTGGAGTGGGAGAAGACCAGCGCCACCATTCCCCTGGTGGGCCAGGAGATCATGGACCTGCAGACGGAGGTGTGATCGAGACGGGGCTGCCTCACGCCCGCAACTTCCCCCTCCTCTTCCCCAACAACAACAAAACAAAAAAAAACGCTCCTGGACAAACAAGCAGATACACCACATACACTGCCCTGCTCAGTATCTCTACTCAAAAGGCCAGAGGAAGAGGAAAACGTGAGGCGAAAAAAAGGAAGGAGGAGAGAGAAGTGTCACAAATGTCAGAAAATCAGTTTAACCAATTAAAGGGAGAACAGGAACACAGTGTCTCTTTCTATGTTGTTTCATTTGATGTTTGATGTTTGAATTTCATCGTCCATCTCCTTGTATACGGTCTACGGATACCATGCTGGCTCACATGAAAGACAGAATTACCAAAGTAGCGGATTCCGCTACTGTATGTGCGTCATACAGTCATGTAATAAACAGCATAGCAAAGGTAATCATGCAATGTTTACCCCTTGTATTAAATGGTTACAATGTAATAGTCATGATTATGTCTCTTTTTTATTTTCTTTTTCACTGTTAGAAGTATCGTTGCATCACTGTCCCGCTCTCTCTGTCTCTCTCTCTCTCTTTCTCTCTGTGTCTCTCTCTCCTGATGGACGCTGATGCCTCTGGATTCCTTCTTCGACATCACAGAAATAAAAATGAACAGCGGTCTGAGGAGGCAGACTGGCAAACCATGCGCCGCCTATGTGCCCCTCAATGCAGTCCTCTCCCTCCTACAGCTCCAACCTGATCCTTTTGGCTCTACCACGTTATCCCTCCTGATCCTGGCGGGGCAAGGTCAGCCCTGCAGTGACAAGCAAGGGGAGGTATATAAAAAAAAGAAAAAAGAAAAAAAAAAAAAAAAGGAAGACATCACCTCAAGCCAAAATGGCAGGTTGCCTTCTCATCAAGAGACAGCTAGCAGACTTTGCGCTCTAATCTAATCGGACCCTCGACCTCGGTGCAGCCCACAGAGGGACAGCGTAGACGCCAATGTCGTCCGGGAGGAGCCGCGTCGGACGAACACTGTTCGGGTCGGTTTCCTGACGTACAAGCAGGCTTGGTACAGTAAATGCAACATAAGATGGGGGCGGGGGTGGGGTGGGGTTTGTTGTTTGACGATGCTAAGGAACAAAGTGTGTATGCATGTGTGTTGAGTCCTGGAAAATGAGTAAATGACAACATCCATAAATATATATAGTTGGGAGGACTGAAGGTGATTGTTCTGTACTAGGTGGAGTCCGTCAGAGAGATGCCGGTCGCACACAGAAAGCACAAGGCTCATTTGGAGTCCTGATGTACAGCATTGTAATTATTTCACAGAGTTCTACAGAATGGATTTTAGCCTATAAATATCTTTCTTACTGTGCTTGGGGAATAGTTGTTATCATTATTATAAATATGAACATGATTATTCTGATACTGATCCTCCCCGCCCCCCTCCCCCTGTCCTATCAGGGTACTGGACTATACAAGTGTTCTGTATCGCAATGTAACAGTGTGTGTTTTGATATCACCGCCAGTCACTCCCTCAGATCTGTGTTTGTCAGAAAACCCTGATCGATCGCTGACCCCCCTGACCTCCAAACCTCCGAGCTCACCCGCCCCGCCCCCCGCCCAGCCACACACATCCCTCCCGCCTTCCCCTCACTCCCTCTCTTTTTATTTTACTGGGGTCGCCGCTTTGTTAATGTACAGTTTTCAGAGCACAAAATGAATGTGTCTTATTTCTAATAAAAGCATATCTATATAATAAAACAAACGGTCGTGATGTTTTATCACTGTGATCTAACGTTGTGGTTCATCATGATTCATTAAACCCACTAGTGGTTTTGAGAAGGCTAATTGCTTGGCTCCCAATATTGCTGCTTTTTGTGGGGCGTCGCGGCCTCACACTGGACACTGCAGTTCCTCATATGCAAAGTAAAGTCAGAGGCCTCTTCCTTTATAGATAGAAGTATATATACTATATAGACAGTTTTTTTTATTGAAGTGAACAGTATTTCACTCACATTTTATGGCCAGCTATAGCAAATCTGTACGTAAAACCAGGAATGCAAAACAATACGTTTTCCATGCTCGATCCAGACATGTTCAAGGTATGTAGAACAAGTATTGAAAAAAACAGATTTAGAGAATTTTCTTAATGGCAGAAAGTCAATATATGGTCAGATTTAAATCCAGGAATATGTTTCTGAGACTTACTCGGGTCCCCAACAATACACCTGCCAATTATCAAGTGGATCAGATGTGGAGTTTCGATTGTGAAACAAAGCAACAGAGGGAATCCAGGCATCTGGATTTCCACACACATGCATTCTTCTCTCACATTGGCATATATGGTCTCTCATATTTATACAATTTCACTCACGCATTCGTATATTCTCACTCATTCATACATTTACGTTCACATTTTTGTCATATCTATGTAGAAGCAAATGTATCTATGTTGCATGACAATTATATGTATATAGCTGAGAAAAAAAATGTGTACATTTGTAGTGTATATAGAGAGTGAAAGTATGTGAGAGGACAATGTATGTCATGGACCTTTTAAAGTAGCATCAAGTAGAAACAATCGAGTAAAGTAAAGTATGAGATGCTCTGTGAACACAAACAAGCCTCTAATGGGTAAAACTTGCAACACTGAGCCGATATGCAAACTGTATAAATGTTGTTTTACAGACATTTCAGCTGTTAAATAATGGCCTAAGGAAGACGTTGAACCTGTTCACTCACTAATGTAAGTGGTGAGAGTGAATAACGGGGGAATGTGCCTGTGCTTTTGGGTGTGATTAGAGCTGGGTGTCTCTGAGTGTGTCTATAATGGGCCGCGAATGACTTACAACCTTCCACTGAGAAGAATCTGAAGTTGGTGTGAGTTTCCTATTAAAGATTTAGGCATCCATAAACCACTGGGCTAATAAATGCTGCAGCTATCAGGTTACAACAATGCACCATTAAAGAGCTTCAGCTCACACAAGCAACAAAAGCATGATAAAGCACTCCCTTATTGTGGAAACAATTTACTCATTAGCGTCGTAATAATGGAATTTGTTCTTTTGCAACTTAACAAAATTAATCAAAACAACTGACTAAGATTAGTAAATAGCAAATCACACGTCAAGTATTGCAACCACCAATAATCAATAGACTGAAACATGAGATTTTCTCTCTGTGGGTCTGGACAGAAAGCAGCTGTTGACTAGTTACAATAGCTGACAATGATATAACAAGAACTGCAGTAAAGATGAGCTTATTTTGGGTTATGTAATTGTTTTTTTCAACTATTAGTACAAGAGATCGGTGACTGTTTTGACTGACAGCTCGTCTTTTTCATATTCTATATATTATAGGCACGTGTGAATCAATCCACCACTAATATGTGGTGAATTCATTCAGGCCCGGCCTGTGATTGGCTGTACATGGCCACACTTTATTTCTCCTTGCTTTACCTCACTACACTTTATGAAAACTTGGCAACAACAATGGTAGTAGTAGTAGTAGTAGTAGTAGTACTAGTAGTAGTAGAAGTAGTAGTAGGAGTATAGGTGGGCTACCAGTTTTTGTTAAAGCTTGTTTTTTTTCTTTTTTTTGTTAGTTAGGAAGCTGATATTTTTGTCTCTATTTCATAGGACCATATTGTTTGCTATTTTGGCCTTAACCCATTAATACATTTTAACACTTTTTTTTTTTTTTGCATGATAAGTCAAGTTTTGTTGTGGCTAGTTGGAATTTGATGATGGTGATAGGGCCTTGTCATGTAGTGTCCTAGGCACCTCTGGGCCATAGTAATATCTGCACCATTATGTCATGTGATGGTTACATATTAGAAACTTTTCTTTAAATTGCATTTGATGGAGTCTTGTGTATCAAATATGTCTTCATGCATTCATGGAAACAAAATGAGATCTCAGCTCCTGACATGTACACTAAGGCGCCTCCATTGTTCGCCTGTCATCTCCCTACTGCCTCTTCACACACGTTTCTCTGTTTCCGCTTATTCTGCACTGCCATTGTACCTGTCAGCTGCCGCCACCGATGTCTGGACGCCGCGGGACAATTTATCTTGCCGCTGCTCAGGACTGATGCCCCGAGATTACAAAATCTCCTGCAGCGCCAAAGATTATCACTTTACATCTGATAAGATAAACAATTATCTTTACTTCATTCACTTGTCTCTGCTGACAAAAATAAATTACAGCAATAAGTTGTGGAAATTAATTTTCCATCATGAACTATAAAAATAAAGTAGGTTATAAGTAGTAGTATTTACATAGTGTAAAAAGTGTGTGTTTTTTTTTTGTTTGTTTTCAAATATTCCTTTTGAAGGTGGGTGGGGTAAATGGTGGATACACCATTTAAGGTGTATCTCAGATTTTGTATGACTGATAATGAGGAGGCAGGTTAGATTTCAAACAAATCACTCTTAAATATACAGTATGCTAATAGCTAATATTCATGTTTGGTTCAATTGGTGTATTATAGTAATTTAATTTTTATTACCTTAGATTGAGTACTTTTTATCTACTAGAGGTGGCCTTTCACATGGTTAGAGTACATACTCAGTTTGTAGTCACGTTGTTGCTCTCTGCAACCTCACCACTAGGTGGTGCCAGAAAGTACACACTGCACCTTTAATGTGGTTCAAGGGAAAACGGAATCAGGATATTCAGGGTTACAATTAAGGAAATGTGAGCCACCTGATTTATTATGTACTCATCGTGATATTTCAGCAGCATATTGATGCTCCACAAACGGCCACAACTAAGTGCATCTGGTCTTCTTCATTTCTCTCTCCGAGGGTCGGGACTTTGATACTGAACCTAGTAATTCATTGATAGTTCGATAATTAATCAGGCATGAAATTTAGTTCAGATTTGTGCTTTTATAAATCCAAACATTTTCATGGCAAATCGCATACTTACACAGTGGTTATAATTGAAGCTCCGACGTTTTATATGAAACATTTTGAAAGCATTTTAGAAATAAAATACTGTTATGAGACTATGTAGCTGCATGTGATTAACTAATGATCTCCTCTCAACTACGGTTCGACAGAATTCTTCATCCTCATCTCGTCTCCTTATGCCTTGTGTGTGCAGGGGAATGACAGCGGTTTGACCTTTAGGAGATTTCACAGCACTTTTGTTTGGAACGGTGACGCCTGTCAGGACACACGCGCCGACCCCCTGGTGAACTCCTGACTCACGCCCATAACGGCTCGGCCGGGCGAAACGGACGACGACTGCAGTTGATTTTCCCCACTCGAGAGGCTCATTTACAGGCTGCAGCGCCTTCAGTGGCGCGGCCACGTAGCGTGAGGAAAAGAAAAGTGGCTCTGGTAACATCATTAGTATCCTTCCAGACACATTAACCTCACGCCGTTAATTAGACCATCAACTGGCATTAGCCTCCGCTCGCGCCTTCGCTCCGCGAAAGGCCTGACAATGGCCATTACTGGACGGCCACTCTGATGACAATCCCTGACACTTGGCGCTGATCTCAGCTAGTCATTGTGCTCCTGCGGCAGCAGGCGATGTAGAAGGAAGATCAGGATGCTGATGACAGCTGCACAGTCCACCGACCTGAACCTCCACACAGGCTGCTGCCATCCAACTGCCAAATGAGCTTTTAAAAGGGGCATTAAGTCCTCTATGACTTTATCAACCCCTGAAACAGGGTTTCTGCTGATCCAACCAGAGTCACAGTACTTGTACTTTTTGTTTTGTAGTGTTGATGCAAAGTTTGCCTTATTTACTAAAGTACTAAAGTTTAAATGGGCTCAGTTATGGAAAAAAACCCACTTTTCCAGTGCTTGTGTGTACTTATCTCTTCCTCGTCATCTTGTATTCCTGTGAAAATGAAACCATCCCCTGATTCTGTTGCATTGCTGAAACCTGGCTGATAACAAGCCATTGAGAAGTGGCTCTGGTTGTGATGTCACAACAGGAGTGGAGGTGAGGAGGTGTCATGTCCATCAATGTATTTTGATGCATTTTGACTTATAACATTAAAAAAACATTGTTGGTGGTTTATGTCTTGCTTGCATGCAGACAACGGTGAAATGTGTTAGCTTTTTTAGTAAAAGAATTATTACAATTTTGCAGCGATTTGAACCACATTCCAGAAGATCTCTTCATATTTCTCTAGTAGATGATCAGTTTCGTTTCTGGTCTCGCCATCTTCTGACAAAACGACACTTTGCATACAAACTGCACAGTTGACCAAAATGGCCCTATTCACCAGACACACAACTTATAGAATAGGTGCTAAATTAAACAATGGCTCCTAATGGTACTTTATTTTTTTCAAATATCGTCCATGATGCTTGTTCTAAACCTACAATCATGGCCTATTTTGAATCTTGTCGTTTTATAAGTGTTTTTTATTCATTCAAATGTGACTGGGTGGTTTAATAGCATATTGTTCTGCAGTGTGACAAACGCAGACTTTAAATGAGACATCTGAGTCATCTGTGCTACAATCCACAAGAATGAGCACTCTCCCACACAGTTACTGACTAACGAACCAGTAGCTAATTAACCTAACAATAGTCTGCTGTTATTCTCATTTCTTAAAATTCCAGGCTGAGGACTGTTTTTTCTGGTAAATCAAATTAAAACAAAGTATTAGTTTCTTACACCGCACTGTAGCATTTTTTTCTTGTATGCCTTATACTATTTTAGCTTGTTTTCTATTCTCTTGGCTCTTTAATGGCTGGTTTAATTGCATTTAAATGTCCTTTTTTCTACTATGTTTCATTTGCACTTTGTCTTTGCTTTTAATGTTTTATGTCAAGCATTTGGAATCGCCTTGTTGCTGAAAACGTGCCGTATAAATAAACTTGCATTGCCTGAGTCTAGCCTTCGCAGGCCAAAATGATTCCTTCGGCTTTTTAATCAATTCATTATATATATATATATATATATATATTTATATTCTAATCCAGCACTCTATGTTCACCAGAATCCACAAGTCATACAGCTGGAGTTCTGGTCTCGCAAATTATACTATAATAAGATACACTATTAAAGAGTCTTTACTTTCCTCTGTAGTGCAGCCCCCTTAATATCAAAACTCAAGAATATCATTGCATTTATATCTGTATTGTACAACTAAAACAGTGATAATGCAATTAGTTGAAAGTTTGTGTTACATAAATGTGTATGTAATATTCCATGAATCCTACCAGCCAGGATCAGATAAATCAAAGAGTGGAGAATCTCACAGCAGCAGAATTCTGTCCATGGTTTTTTGAGATGTGCTTCCTGTCGTATGATGTCATCGAAGAAAGTTTTGGGGTTAAATGGATTAATCCTGTGCAAATCTGCCGTGTCTGTAATTTATAAACTAAAAGATCCACTGCAAATGTATAATCATATTCCAACACTGGGGTGATAACACCAATTAATTAATTAATTATTATTAATATAATGTTTTCTTGTTTTCTCTTATTTTTTGTCCATCTTTCCTATTGGTGAATCATAGAGACTGCAGTGGCAATTATACATTTTTTTTTTTTTTTTTTTTAACATTTTTGGTTATCTCCACTCAGTTTCCATGGTTACAGCCCCATTAATCTCAACTTTGAAGGTTCGCCACACAGTAAAGTGATATAGCTGCAGTGTCCTTCCTGGTTTAGTTCCGTTGTAAAAACGAGTGGCCCTGTTGCCGACAACTGGCAGCGCCGTCGGCCGAGGAGTCGATCACGCTGGGCAGAGGGAGAAAACACAATAGAGACGCTGCTATCTGTCTGTTTAAATGGGAGTTTAAGCTGATGTAAGACCAGGGCCGAGGGCTCGGTGCAGCTGTACTGTCCTCTGTTTCATCAAACTTATGTTAAAGGCTCATATCGATTCTACTCGATATTGGACTAATTATAACCACAATAAAGATATTTTCTCTTATTAATGACTAGTGTCAGTAATTTCCAGTAAAATATAGCCTATGTGGATGTGCTGCATGAAACATGGACATGTGGAGAAGTTTCTAAATCACACAAGACTAGAAAATTTGATGGTTGTTGGATTGCATTCGATTGCACAGGTGTCCCTAATAAAGTGCTCAGCGAGAAAGTAATGCAGGTGTGTGACATAAAGAGAGCCTTTATCTGAAATCACTGAAGTATCATTACATGTATGTTCTTTGTAGGGGCTTCTGTGTCTCAGAGGTAGAGGGAGCCAACCACTGGTTGGAGGCTCGGTGGTGTGACCCCGCAGAACGAGTAAAGCGCCTTGACTAGTTGAAGCTCTATACAAATGCAGTTGATTTGCCATTTTCAGTCCATTTATGTGCATGAAGGACTGTCTCTCCTCACAAAATGCCCCTCTGACCCCATCACAGGCCCGTAACCTTGCAGACATGTTGTCGCATTAAGCAGATGTAAGCGAGCTATTTGGAGCAGATGCCCAAACAGGAACATCAAGTGCAGCAAATGTGTCAGACAATTCATTAAAAGCTGCGTTCTTGGCTTGAGAAGGAGCCTTCCAACATTCAGAGCTCAGAATGTGTCATGATGCCACCACTCTCATTCAAGAAGAAGAAGAAGAAGAAATGCACAAGGGGACACAGAATTTGGACACATACTACTCATATGACACTTTTTTGCATATGTCCTGCATTACCATGAAGATGTTAAATATTTGTTTAGCAAATTTGCACAGACCCAACATGCATGTTCCACTCAGGTAGATATCCTGCTATCCTAAGCTCTACAGATACACCGCTCTATGTCTTCCTCAGCATTGCAGCACATGTAGGGGTGTAACAACACCTTGTTATGGCGTAGACAGGGTGTTGCATACAAGCGGGAGCTGCAGCCTGTGCCGACAGACGCATTGATTAACTGAAGCATATCCTCTGTTATTAACTCCTGCCATGTTTAGACTGTGCCACAACAACAGCTGCGCAGGTTTATTGCATGTGACACGGTGCGAGAAACATATAATAAAATGCAACCTGCGTCAGAATCTTTTATAGCAGATTGAGGCACCTTTTTTTTTGCCATTATTGGTGCTTCGATGCAAATAGAAAAAAAGTGTATGAGAGCAGATCTATCTGCAGGTCTGATGTTGTTGCCTTAACATTTATTTGTTGAGTATAATTCCAAAAAACTGTTTATCTGTAAATCTATATTTGCCTTTTGATGAATTTTAGAGAAGAATAGAGTTTATAGTTATTGTTGTGACACAATGAAAACCAATTTAGCAGCAACGTAATTAGAAATATCAGAAACATCAACATTCATATATTATATTTATATATTAATTTTTTAGGACTGAAATTATAAGCAAGCTTTGCCCATAATTCTTATGCTTCTATGCAAAAAAAAACTAAATTAAACAAAATAAAAAAAAAAAAGTGTGCATGTTTTCATCCCCTAGAGTTTATTGTGAAATGCCTCTCATCTTGTCACATTGGCCAGTCAAATTTGCTTGATTTCATATTGTTGTAGACATGTTGTAAGAACTTGATTTTAAATATCCGAATTGGCTGTTTTTGGCCGACAAAAGCCCAAAATCGCTTGTACAACAGTCTTTGGTGAAAACCAAAAAAAATATATATATAAAAATATATTATATATAAAAATATATTATATATATATATATATATATATATAACTACCAGTTTGAAGGGAAATGTTCAATTCCATTCTCCTACAGATGTGAACCACAACCTGCTGCTTTCTTGGTTCATCCCTGTTGCATTCTGCTGATTCAACAGCCTAAACGCGGTGTTACTTGTCCTCCTCATGCACATGTTGACTCACACATGTGCAACTGGGCCTGGGCGGCAGCCCCTCAGTGAGCTGGATGCTCATCAAGCTCCACACAAATACTCAGGCACCAGTAGGGCTCACGCTCCACTGAGACGACCTGTTGACACGTGTCCGAGGCCCCCAGTGGCCCGGCGTATTACAGAAATCACTTCACATTATCCAAAGCAACATTTCAGAACATTTATCATCTGAGTGTGCTGGAGCCACTTATCCCGGAGTCTGTGTTGTTATTTTGTGGACAGATGCATTTCCGTCACTATCAATTTGCATCCAAAAAAAACACAGGGGCCCGGTGCAGCTGGACTGGGGGGGACAGACAGCGAAAACAATGGCCGCAGGCAGCGGATCGCATGTTGAAGGAAGAATTAAATGAGCACGGGCCCCGCGGCTTTATGTCCGAGGTCATCTCTTAATTTTTCATGAGCGTCTCACTAATTCATGAGGACAGCTGTTTTTGCAGTTTCCATTTTATGTGTCTCGTGTAAGGCGGTTATGAGCGACTCCAGCTGCAAACTGATTAAACAGGCCGCCTGACGGAAACTGGAGCACAGTGAAAACTTTTCATAAACACAGCATAAAAACGGCAGATACATGCGTGGCATATGTCGGCATTTTACTATTAAATTGCAAACGCTAAAAGTTTAGTTCTCCCCAGAGGCCCCTGTGGTTCAGACAACTAGAATGTTGAATTGAATGAGACACATGCCAGAGATTTCTCTATGAGTCTCACCCAGTAAGTGAGCTAACAAACTAAACATAAAGAAGTCATAGCGCTTAGCCATAAGGCTTCAAATCAATATCACAATTATTTCCAAACTTTTACCTTGAATAACTACATTTATGCCATCGCCCAAGCAAATCCTGAAGGAAATGTCTGACTCTTTAGCTTGAAGTGCTTCACTCTGTTACCAGCACCTGCACAGCCAACCGTGTATGGAGGCCTTGCTGCTGAGCAGGTAGTGAAGGTTACAGCTCATTCTCTGACCTTCATATCCTATCAGTGACTTAGTGCGGGGCGACGTGTTCACTATTTGTTATTTCTCCAGTCAATTCTTTTTGTTTCTCTGCTGTCAAGCATCTACGCTGCATTTAGAAATACCCAGTAGATCAGTAGGTGAGGAGACTTCAGATTATTTAGTATCGCAAGGCTTTGTTCTAATGCAATGTTCAACAGGCAATTTCTGACTGACTGAAAACATCATTTTAATTGCCCTTTTTGCTATAAAGTAAACCACTTTTGAGGGGAAAAAAGAAACTATCCGCAACTTCAGTCTGTATTCACACGGAAAACTACAGACTAAGTCTAAAACCAACCTAGAGTTGTTTATGTCGGCCGTAGCAATTATGATCCGGGGTTAGTCTTATACCAATCAAACCCTAAAACACACACACACATGCGTTGACGCCCTTATCCATGTCCAGGCTGGTGGTGTAGCTGGGTTTATTATAGCCGGTGGGAGATAAGGTGGTCAGACGGACTGGATGCAGGCCTGTGCCATTATAGCCACGAGCTTATCTCTGCGACGATGGAGGACGATGGCAGCGGCTCCATTTTAATCCCTGTGACACCATTGCATCGTGGTTGCGAGGAGGAAACTGCAGATTTCCCCCTGTAATAACGGGGGGGCATGTTTTTTTTTTCCTTTTTCTGCATGAGGAGCCTATAGCGGCGTGTTTGTTGTCTCCTCATTGTTTACCGTTGTTAGTAAGAGGGAGGCTTAATAATGCAATGAAGAGACGCTGGCTGTGTTCACTCCACACGAGCCGGCTAATTACTGTGAATCTAATCTGCAGGAGAGGCCTGCATCCAATTACATGGAAATAAAGGCTCAGCGTGTTTCCGCCGCGCTCGTCTGATCGCGCGGCAGCGGACACGTACTCGCACGCCTCTCGCTCCGTTTCTCCTCACGTCGCTTGGACCGCCGCAATGCGCTCTTCGCGGGGGGGGTCCCGCGTTGGCAGGAGCGTCCAGGAGCCCGAGCACATTCGGAAAAAAAGAAGGATGCCAGGATCGTGAGGAGATGATTGTGACGCCAACTTCTAGCACCGATCCTGTGTTCCTCACACTCACTCCCCGTCTCCTACAGGATCGAAATACGCAGTCACGCTACTCGTATAAAAATCCATCCATGTGCCTCCCTGCCAACGAGAACTGATCACGCCACAAAGCTCAGCACAGCCCGACTACTAACCAGGCACCAGGATCCTGCTCTGCAACCTTTTTATTCAGGGAGGATTTTCCATCCTAACCAGGGGTATTGGGATTGTTTCTTTTCCCCAGTTCCTAGGGATGTCTTCTTTACATGCCACCAGTTATATTTTAATATTTTATTGTTTCCATCACTGGTGACAACAGTCCCTTCATAGGATTTAGATAATAGAGCATCAAACAGCTGTTCCTCCTTATAATAATATTTGATGCATCTCACGACATACCATCCTACAACATCTATCCACATCTTCACCAGTATTTTGGCCAAATCAGAATCTTCCAAATGCACAAGTTTGTCAATGAATGATGTAGCTTAGATGTTTCATCCCATTCCTCGTGAGTAATTTCCACCTGAAGTTCTCCCCTCCATTTCGCCTTAGTAGGGCCAGTCAAGTATTTTGCTTTTGATTCCAGACTCACAAGTGTCTCAGACGTGTGTGTGTGTGTGTGTGTGTGTGTTGTGGATTTCTATTGCTGCAGCACAGATGGATTAGATTTATCTAAGATATATTGTTTCCAATGTTTGGAATCCATTACTGCAAAGGTCAACACACCACAACACATCCGTGTTCATCAAAGTTAAACTGGGGAAAAAAAAATACCCTCTTTGGTTCGGGGTTAAGACGACAACCATGAAACCCAATGTTCCTGCTTCAAATCCGCCCTGGGAGGTTTGTTGGATCTTGCCATCATCTCTCCACCATCTCTGTTCAATAAAAAGGCTCAAATACCTGAAAGATATAAAAGGAAAGAAATGAACAGATATGCTTCATGTCTGTGTGGAAAATCAAAAATAAATTCTCCTGTAAACCTTCCCCATTGTCGCCAACGTGTCACACTGAATGTGTTATCGATGTGGCAGGCCCGAACTTTCCACATTCAGCCTTTACCTGTGGCTAAATGAAAGACTGTTACCACTGTTACTGTAGGAATATCTACAGTTGAAATGTAACAATAGAAATCTATCGTAGCACTCAAAAAAGAATAACAGGATTATTGACTGATACAACATAAGATCTTCAATGTCTCCATATGGAACAATGTGTTGTCAATCCTGCTCCAACACTCCAACAAAGGATTTTAACACAGGATTTTCACTCGTAAAACCAAATCAGAGACACAATATCATTAAAGACGTGTTTGACGTGTTTTTTTATATGTTATAATAGTAGTCAGGATCTGTAATGCAGCAGCATTCACAGACACGGGTACTAATGTCACTAAACCTCGAGGCTCTTGTTAACCTTCCAACTAACAGAATTGCCCTGAATCTTTCCAAGAAACACAATGCGATGTCATCGTCCTGCGGACTTTTTTGCTCCACGCGCTTCTATAGTCACAAACACTGGAATGGTGGATGGAATACACAGACATGATACAGCGATGAGTCAAAAAAGAGCCTTAAAAAAAGATACATTTTAAAAATGTCCCTATGTGTTTTCATGACAAGTGTCAAGAAATAATTAATAATTTTCTGCCAGAAAATGTATTTTTTGACCATCTCAATCCAGCCCTTTTTTCTCCCATCAGAAAACCTAAAAACAATACAATGCACAAACACACAACCTGTATTAGCAGATAGAGGTTGCTTGTGCAGCAATAGAACACCTCTCCCTATACCTTTTTTCCACATGCCTAGGTGGATTGCAGATTCTAAATTGCTAAATAGTGTGACAGTGAATGGTGTGTGTGCCCTTTGCCTCTCACCTGTAACGTCATATAATGTCTGGGATTAACTCCAGCAGAGCCCTGCGACCCTAATGAGGAATAAGCAGATATAGAAAATGGTTGACTTTGGTTGATATTAGCCATACTTCTCTTCTCTTTGAGTAACGAATGTGAATGCTTTTGTATGGCAACGGCCATACGCGCCAAGGTCTGGCCCGTAATACTCTCCAGTAGTTGTCAGGCCATCATGAAGAGCAACGTGAAGCACGTTCTCATTTTGCAGCACAGTGACCCTTCCCGCCTTGATCCAACCTTGAATCCCCAGCCACCAGGTTTTCACTGCAACCCCCATGACGGTGAAAGTCGGCTGTGTGAAGAATTGTGTGTTTTGGGGATTTTTTTTCCTCCCAGTGTTCAAGTGTTTATGACATTAACAGCCGCCAACAGCCGCTAAACCTGCCACTGATCGGACAAACAAACACTGATTTACAGCCTGTCACTCCGACACCACTCTGACTGAGAAATGTTCCCAGCAGGGGCTGGACGCAAACCTTTCCACATTGATCTGTGTCTGCCCACAGTCAATGATTAATGTTGCTGTCAGGAAGCAACTGACACACACACACACACACACAGACGCATAGTTTTTCTTTAAAATGTTAAGCAGAGTTGCCTGTCTTCTGGGAGAAAAATAAAAAGAAACATGTTTTTCTTTCTATATACAATAAAATAATAATAATAATGATATGAATGTAACAGAATGTGCTTTCATCCACACCTGAACCTGAATCCATTTTTTTTTTCCTGTCTGAAAGTGTGACCCCAGGAGTCTCTGTATGTTGCAAGTGGAAGCAGAAGTTGTACGGCGCAGGCGGCCGGCTCCATCTCACTCTCTGATAACTTCTAATGGGTATTATTGCTTGCATAATTGGAAAACCCATTAAAAATAAATCAACAAATAGTGCTTAGCTCTACAGTCATAATAGCTCAGCCATCAGTTGCCTGTTCATTTGAGACATGGTGGTAAGAGAACGAGAAAAGTTTACCCTGTAAAAATAACAACAACAAGAATACATATATAAAAACTTGCTCTTTAGCCGATAAGTTATTCTTAAAGGGGGTCTATTTTGCCATTTCCCCAGGTTTGCAATATAGTCTGCCTTCTCACACACTCACTCTAAACAAACCCTGTTTCCCCCTCCCTACAGAAAGCAGGAGCCATGGATCCAGGGGCAATTACTATTAACTCACAACAGGGGCCATTTTTAGACAGTACAGAGACAGACCACAACATAATGAGGGGGTGGTCTTATTTTACAGTGTGTGTGTGTGTGTGTGTGTGTGTGTGTGTGTGTGTGTGTGTGTGTGTGTTAGCAGGGGATCTAAATATTTGCACACAAGTATTGATCTTTTTTTTTTTCTTCTCCATGATAGGGCCCTTTTACCTCCATATTCAGGGTTTGCAATTGACTTGAAGATAAACTATAATTCATGCAAACTCTTTTTTTGGTCACCAGTTCAAACTGAGGTAAACCCCCTTCGCTAATTAACCCCTTCCATTCCTTCAGTATCCGCCATGTTGCTGTACATGCTGATTGTGTGTCTTTGTGTGTTCTTCACTCAGGGGGGGGTTAAGGATGAGCTGTGCCAGAAAAGCTTTCATAGTAATAATGCTGATTAGAAATCATAGGAAGGACATGAGTCAGTGGGCTTCCGTGCTGGCTGAGTGAAGATGACTCTTGTTCCCCATAATGAGATCCAAACGACCCGCAGCTATTCCCCGCGCGCTCGACTCTTCTCGAGCCGGCGACTCAAACTGATGAATGGAAATGCACCCATACTGTCCGGCTTTATAAAAACACTGTGGCTCCAGCAGGAGGGCAGCTGATATGTTACGTAAATACATGTAGAGCTTTAAGAAGACTATGAACACCCTCACATGCAACAATACTATAGGAATTTTTCAATTCTCTGCAAAAGAAAGCGTTGGAGTATAAATACCCCAAATGTCCTAATTCCAATGAATTTTTAAACGTGTGTTTTATAAGTTCCAAAGGGAGTCTAAACCACACTTCACACACACAGATTGCTCCCTTAAAGTATTTTGCTTATGGTGGATAAACTATTCAAATAACTTTAATTGCAGAATTTAAAAACTGCTTGCTTTGTTATAAATGTCATTTACATTGTTATGGTACCGCATACCTATAATTATGATTAATTACAATCATGGACTTTTATATAAAAGTAATACTATGCAGTATTTTAAAATATTCAATTATGTATCATATCTACATTATAACATATCTAACATGTAACAAACCAAACTGTTTGGAAATTAGTTAAAATTTCAGCGAGTTATGAGGATTTTTGTCTGTGCAGATCTCTCACTTTATTGTAATTAGCGATCCAGATTACAGCCAGAGCTGAACCAATATGGCGGCTATTGACGTTGGCACATAGCCTGATCCATGTCACTACCCACTGCCAGGCTGTTTCCGCTATCTTGGACGGCAACACTGCTTGGACAAACCCCTTTTGTAAGCCTTTGCAAAACATTTTTAAGATTAGAAGTATAGGAGTGTCTTTACTCGTTAGAAATGAGTGATTCAGAGTTTTCAGAAGCTGAAGGTGTATATGCAGACAGACCACTATCTTCCTACCTGGAAAAAGCAGATATATGGAAGATTAGTCAATCTATGGGTAACTAAAAGACTTAACTTTTCTGGTGCGGATTTTTAAGGACTAAATTCTTTCTGCAGAAATGAAAAATAAGAAAAAAGAACTGCTGTTTTTTTAAGATTGTCAACTTTTATTCTCGTCGCCCCCTGAGAATAATGTAGCTGCTGTAAAAAACCTTCTGAACAGAAATGAGGAGCGATCAGTCATTGTCGGAGCAGAGGAACTGAGCCGAACCCGATAAGATGGACCGAATTACTTCAGGCTATGAAGCGCTTTTGTTATTTGAAGCTTTACTACTGCGTGGAGTTTAGGTTGTAAACACTTATTTACTTGTTGTGGAGTTAACGAACCGTGGGTCCAGTCGCTGCTGCTCTTTAAAACTTTAAAACAGAAAAAAACGTATGAAGTCATCCTCCCCAATAAATTATTGAAAAATAAATGATGTAATTGAACGTGTGGTTTTGACTGATCTTTAGTGTTCCCTGAAGTCTACAACACTGTAAAAAAAAATAAAATCTTAATAAGGAAGAGTATCTTGCATTTAATACAATTAGTCTGATATTGAATATATTCATCTTATTCCATAGGCAGATCATTTAGCTTTTTTTCCAAGTTTAGAAAAAATATGAGATAAAAAGACAACATTGAGGGACAAAACAAAAAAAGGAATCTAATCTTAAAAAAGACTAAAGTAGATATACCAATAAAACTTGAAATAACCTTAATTATCTGCCAATGGAATAAGATCATTCTTGCCCAAAACAAGATATTTTCAATTGTCAACATTTTATTTTTTTGCAGTGTATGCCGTGCGTTTCTCATTGACTCCGCTCTAAAACGTGACACCGGCGTTTATGAATTTACGGAACACTGTGGTGATTCGCCCTCATCATGATGTGTGTTTTATTCATGACAGGCTGAAAGTGATTCATTATTCTAAGCTACTATTAATGGCGGTGTCTGTTACAGCAGATAATTTGATACATGTGGTGATATAAAACATAATGACGACCCCCGCCCCCCCCTCCACACACACACACACACACACACACACACACACACCAAGTAAATTCCATGTTCCGATCTGCGCCCTTGATACCAGCTTCAATGAGTTTTCCTCGGTGTTCATAGTTTGCAGGGACTGAATCAGCGGTGTGGATCTGTGTCCATCCATATGGAGCTCTCCTCTTCAATCAGCCTGTGTTGCTCCTACAGATGCTCGGTGTAATAACACTGCTGTTTTCACTCATCCATCAAAACTTAAAAAAAAAAATAATTTCCTGTCTACATGCCAGCCTGTTGTCTGATATAGACAAACCATCAGACAGACGAATATGGCGAAAATCAGATGGGCGGACACATGCTCTGTGTTTTGACGCCCAAACTCCCCGACCACAACATCCTCCTGTGTGTGTCAAAGAGGAGAGGAAAGGGGATGGAGAAGAGAGAAAATAGAGAAAACCGCAGTGATGTTTGAGGGCACGTTTGAATGGGGGCCAAGGACGGAAGGGTGCTCGGGTGAAACCGAGATCAGTCAGGAGGGAATTTATATATTTTTCTCATTTTCATCTCCTCTCCCCTCTCTTTTCCATGCTTCAGCTCATTTACAGACCTGTAGGAGTAAATTAAAACCACTACTACCCGTTACTTGTATTAATGTCATTAAAGTGTAACTTACCATGACATTACCACTCATTTAAACCACTGAGGGTCAGCAACAACACGACTTTAAAGTGGCCCCTTTTTCCATTCTCCAACTTTAATATTTAGCATTTTATGGTCTATTTATGAAAATCTGCACATTAATTATGGCCCAAAGGCTCCTAGTTAGACTTGTAGGTGCAATGCAGTCTGCCTTCTCACACACTCACTCTGAAAACCCCTGAACACAGAGCCATAGAAACAAAAGTTAATGAGTGATTTTACTTCACAATTTGTGTCAGCAGGAACCACAAATCTGACAATTTACACACAAATATATTTTCCCTCTAATAGGGGAAGGGAATATTTTTAACATCTCAGTGTCCAGTAGTGATGCAACACTACTGTAGTTGCAGGCTTAAAAATGTATAATCAGCCTCAAAAATGTAACTTCTGTATTTGCAATTATCAACCATCTGGTCAGAACTGTATCCGTCATTTCTGAATGCTACCAGTCTATTTTTTTACACTTTGACAATGGCTTTCTCATCAGTGTTTGTTCTGAGGCAGTTGTGAATATTATGTCTGGAATTTTCTGCATTTCTGCATTTGACTTCATTTATTGAAGTGACCAATTTCACTTATATTATACAAGGCTCTTTAATAAAGATGTAAGAATATAACCATTTATTTGAAGTCAAGACAAGCTTTTCATTGAAAGGAGGAAACATTAAACTCTAAATGTAGTTGTCACTTTAAACAGTCTTACACCTGAATGTCTAAAGCATTGACTGCTCACTGCTTAATTGAATGTTGAATATAAGTTATTCTGGCCACTCTAACTCTTTCATTGGTTTTGTTTGGTAAATTTCAAAATGTTGTATATTTATTTACATTAAATGCAAGGGTCCTTTTGAGGCTTTGGAGGCCTAACTTTATAAATAAAAAGCTTGGTCAATTTATTCTACAAACACAGAAAGGAAAAAAAGAATAAAAGCTTGAATACTGTTACTATGCAGTAATCGCTGTGTTTTTCTCTCCTCTAATTTTCCTGTACGAATATAAGTGTCTCAGGGGGGCTTATGAAAGATTGTTTTTTCCCCACAAAATATAATTTCCTTAATGCAGATATAAATTAATCACCACACACCCCATCTTTATTAATTGCTTCTATTTAAATGAGACAAAAAATGAGACATACGTATTCTCGGGAATGTAGAGGTCTTACCAAGCAATACGGCATAAACTGAGGCATAATGCATTAAAGTCACACGCATTAGATGTTTAATGTCTATTAGCTCCTGCAGCATGCTATAAATCTTAATTGTAGCCAACCGGCTACAGAGGTTTCACATGATAGCTGCTTGGGCCATCATTAGTCTTAATGGAGACACTAAAGACTTGTGTGTGTGTGTGTGTGTGTATGCACGTGCATACGTGAATGTGTGTTTACGTGTTAAAAGCTGTAAATTAATCGAAAGGTTTTGCACATTTATTGTAATTGTAGCTGTTTACATTCTGATATTGAATTTTGGTTGTGGGCAGCGCTATGAGAAACCTCTTATTGTATCTGTGGAACGTTCCATTTCTTCAACACTGGCTACATGCATGGAGAGGTCAATATAGATAATAATTATACCTTTTTTTCATGGCACAATGCTGTACATTCACAAGTGTACATCATTCTTCATCATTGTAAATGATGACTACCAAAGATCGTAAATAAAGATGGATGAAGTTTCTCCAGTTGCTACTGGTCCAAATGCACAAGTGAAGCCATCTTGCTTGTGTGACTTCATTTGTAGCCAGATTCTAAACTGTAGTATTCTGGGTTTACCCATCCTTCATTGGATGCAAATTCACTTCAATGTGAAATTCTGTCTGGACACCAAGGGCCCATTTTCCCCTCATCTAGGGAGCCAATCACAGAACGGGGGCAGGCACAGCAAGACAAAGACAAAACAAAGAAGCGACTTTGTTCATGATTGTAGGATCCAACATGGCGCCAGATGGTAATTTACCTTCCAATGCAGCCTTAGAAAGTGCTTAATGTAACTTAGACTGCAACTCTGGGCTTTAATGAATCATGCTTCCAAATAAAACGAATGACCAGATGATTCCTAGACTGATTATCAATTGATATGTCTGGTGTTAGCCAGGTAGAGAAGTAGAGTCAACAAAGGTTGTCAATCATGACATCATGCAACCTTTTTTAAACCATTAATAACTCATTTTAACAAAAAAATTGAACAAATGAGAGCAGCAGAATAACAACTACATGAAATAATATGCATTACATATGGGTAAAAGTAAATAAAGTACACTTTGAGTTTTTAGTTTGGCTCGTGTCCTATCCATTAACATAGAGTGGGCGGGGCTTATGACCTATAATGCAGCCCATCACAAGGTGGCGATGGTGATGTGTTGGCTTCACTTTAAGTTTTTTGAGCTGCCATGCTGTTCCCTTTATGTACAGTCACACGTTCTCAGTGGATGCTGATAACTAGAAAAACAGCATTCTTGTCTTTGCCTACTTTAACATTTCGCAGTTTTGTGCCCAAAGGCCTTTTAATTATAATTATGGAAGGAAAAGTGCTGCTTTAATTTCCTCTAACATGCCAATCTCCCTCATAATTACACTTCAACGGGTCAGATTACTTTCTACATGACAAAAAAAACAATCATTTACACAGCACACTACATTGTTTGTTTATGCTAAATGCATAATCACACATGTCTGTGTTGGCACACAACATCAATACAGGTCATTTTTTCAACAATACACATTTTGTGTTTTAGAATTAGGGTATTTCTTCTGAAATCTTTTATTGTGACGTAATAGGCAAGACTTTAGGGGTATATGATGTCTGCAAGTCTGATAAGAGACAACAGACATGCCCGTGATACTCATACAACTATGATAATACAACCAACCCAAAGGTTTATTCCTGTGATCAACAGCGCATGGTTCCTGCCGATAACCAAAAGCCATGAGGCCACACCCCTCACAGTCGATATCCTGTGCAGTTACAACACACTGAGGGGGAGGAACACATTTAAAAAAAATAATAATCCTAGAGCGAGTCCACATCAAAGATTGTAAGTCGTTTTTTCCTGGTCTTAACCACACTATGCAAAACAACAGTCCCAGAGGAGAATAAACTGCTTTTTCTTCCTTTGCATAAATCATGTCACACAGCAACTTTCACAGCAACTCCAGAGCTCTCGAGACAATTAAACCGAACGTGGGTGATTTGCAACACATTACTGCCCCTGATATCAGTGTGCTGCAGATAGCTGTACGCTATCGATCGCGCGTCCCCTCCCCTAACCTGCAATCAAACCCGCGGTGTGTGTGCTGGGAGATCAATGACAACTGTGGCAGAGCCCTCGGGGACGCTGTAGAG
Source organism: Eupleurogrammus muticus (assembly GCA_036785175.1). Classification (NCBI taxonomy): domain Eukaryota; kingdom Metazoa; phylum Chordata; class Actinopteri; order Scombriformes; family Trichiuridae; genus Eupleurogrammus; species Eupleurogrammus muticus. Next base: position 15,889,426 of record JAYKQN010000018.1, on the reverse strand, counting down.
GTCAGTACTGATGTGGGTGGGTGGTAGAGGAGATAATCGCTCAGTTTCCCCCCCACAGGCTGTTTTTTGGAGTGTGTGTGTGTGTGTGTGTGTGTGTGTGTGTGTGTGTGTGTGTGTGTGTGTGTCAGCGACTGGCTGATGGGATTCAGTCTGTCAGTTACAGGGTAGCCGCACAGCCACTAAGAAGCATCTTTGTTTTTTCTAATTTATTTATTTGTTTTATTCCCCGTGGCTGCAAAACCGCAGTCACACTTAATTGTTGAGTGATAGACATGATATGATTAACATCCATTAGATCCAGGGTCAAGTTGTGTGCATGTTAATTCTGTGCTGGGATATATGAAAGAACACGCCACGTTTATTCACTTTAAAATCCCTACAATTAGAATTAAGCGCGCCGTATCCGCAAATGATTAGAACATTGTTAATAGATGACTGTGGAGGAGCCCGTCTTATATATCAGACAATTATCTTCATTCACATGTGAACATTGAGTGGTTGTCACACCAAACTGATACAAAAAGGAATAAATGCAAAACAAACCTAAAGGGCATGTGCACCAGAGTATTCTAACATATTGTGTCTTTTATTTGAAGGACTTGGTATCCAACTTAAGCCGTTACCTTCAGACCTTTAGTTCTATTTGTGCACACCAGTGAATTCTTTTCATCTTGTGTTTTTGTGTACGGCGCTGTGTAGGTGAAGGTGAATTCGAGAAGTCGTTCTCCCAGTGGAAAGCCTGAGACTGTTCACCTTTAAGTGTGGCAGAGGCCCCTCTGTCTCTGTCTTCCTGCTTTTACACACACACACACACACACACACACACACACACACACACACACACACACACACACACACACACACACACACACACAGTCAGCCCAGGGTGCAGATGCCAACAGCCCTCCATGAGCTGTTGACCTCTCAGTGCCACTCGGAGAGAAAACGCTCACCGTGAGCTACTGAATAAAACATTGACAGTATGCAGAGAACAAAGCGTCTACAATGAATCACACACGTGTGGAAGTTTGTTACATTCGCATAAATTCAAACTCCACCCACCCCCCCCATGTCTGTTTGCACTGCTCAGGTCTTTTACACACACATGCATACACACAGAAAAACAAACACAAACACAAAAAATGTTGGAGTTGCATTGAGTTTTTTAGTGGAGGAGAAAACCTTTTGGATCAGAATCAGGGTAAATGGGTCTGTGTTCAGATCTGGCCGTGATCACTGCAGCAAACAAAAGGGCTTTTTATTGAAATCTGATTATTATAGAGGATTGAATCAGTTTTGTTAAGGATGGAAAAGCAGCGTAACTGTATCTTTGATTTCTTTTACAGAATAGAACATAAAAAAATGGGAGGAGATGCTGACTTCACCCTGGTGTGCACATCTGAAGTGTCGCAGAGGCCATGTTTCATCATTTCATCTTCAGTTTTATTTCACACTGATTTCAGATCCACACATGGCACTTTCATGACCGAAGAATAGATTGTCTTGTTACTTCATTGCTCATTTTTCAGAGAATTAACTAGATCATATCAAATACATATTCAGCCATTTATTTATGTATTTATTTTATTTTTGTTGCAGTCCATTCAGCAATTAATACACTAATATGCTTTCCATTATTTACTCTTGCAATACTATACTTTGTACTTTTCTCTCACTGTATTTCACCCACTGATGAATTAACAAAAAAGAAAAAAATACATAAAAGGGAAAACATGAAGAAGAAATAAAAGGAGAAAACTACTACTCACATCCTTTCACCAATAGACAATAGACAGGTCTTTCACTATCCAGTCTTTGAGTTGTGCACTTTTCTCTGAAAGCTATCAAAGCATCTATTCAGTGCAAACCAACAGCGAAAAAATCGGGATTTCTTTTCCTTTTTGCTAGACTAGCTGGACTCCCAAATATCATTGGTGCTGCATGTAGCCCTGTGCTATATTTTTGTTCAAATTTCCCTAATGTTAAAAATGTTCTAAACTGTATACAAAATGCATGTGTAATGTACTATGCCGAATTTCATTTATTTTATGAGAGTCTGTATTTTTATGTGGAATTTGAATATTTGGACGTTTATTTTTTGTGAATTTTCATTGGCTGTGAGGTATGACCTGTGAACCGGTTGCTGGGGTGGGAAGCAGAACGTGAAGTTCACGTGAGTCAGAGAGAGAAGACGGCGAGTGAAGAAGACGGATGGCTAGGCCTCTTGTATCCAAGTTTGTGTGTGCAAGAGTTTAACTTATTCTTTTCCAAGCTTTGGGAAAGATAGTCGCTATAGTGGTCAACTAGAGCACATTAGGACACTCAGTTAGTTAAACTTAAGTCTCAGAGACTGTTAGTTTTAGCATATGCCGAGCGTGGTAGCACCGTGGCTAACTAGCTAGCGCGAGGGAGCTAAAGCTAACAGACTGATAACGTGCAGCCGTGTGACTGAGCTGTGCAAAACGTTTCTTCGACACTGGAGAGTAGTTCGTCTGGCCAAGTCGAACGAGGCGACGGAGATCCCGGAGATCTACTGCCCTGCTGTCCCCGTGAGCACGAGGAGCACGTCCACATGCCCATGCTGCTACTACGTGACTGCTAACCCACCACCGCAACAAGGTACAGGCTAGCCCGCCATTTTCTTTTAGCTCTTCGGGGCCTGCATCACATATTTTTCACTTAGCCTATTAAGCCAGCATAGGACATTTATATGCTTTACTTCTGTTGAAAGACTGTCTATTGATATGTTTATGTTCATGGCTATGTGAATGTGCGTTAACAGGTATAACAAAGGGTTTTGATTTAACTTATTTTTATGTAATTTCATTTAAATTCAGTATCCCAGTAAAAAAGTTATATTTCATTATACTTCAGTGTTCAGCATATCATTGTAACATCCACATTAGTTTAAAGCCAGGTAAAAAGGACACAACTCAAAACCATTTAGATAAATAATACTGCTGTTTTATCACAAATTCATGAGAACTCAGGGCGCCCATAGGTCATGCTCATAATACAGGCATACGGGCGCTACATGCAGACTGCAACTAGAGACACATCATAGCCCCATTTCTCAATCATAGGCTGTACCACTCTGTTAATGTTCAAATAAAAGCAGATGCAAACTGTAAACGTCTGAATATCATCGTCTGTTTGCCAGGAGGACACACGACTCCTGCTGGTGGACACACGTGGCTTATTTGGGATTAACGTTTATGAAAACTCAACTATAAAATGTATCAAAGGTCACTGACCCTTACTCTACAGCTCATGACCCTGCTTGCAGGACCAAAAATTACGACTAGACTCATGCGTGCTCTTGATCAGTGGTGCAGAGCACAGCAGGAGAACCGAGGCCAGGTGAATGTGCCTTGATTCCACTGGTGGAAAAGCTTCTATACACTCTGGGGAAAGCTTGTCTGATAACAATGGGCTGCGGTACACGACACAACGTGGCCACGAGACACGGCGTGCGGCTTCCAGATCGAGTACCCCCCCCGTGGAGGAAATGCCACACACCCTATGGAGACAGCACCATTGTTCGGAAGCCGTTAATTGACTACTTATGAGCTGGGGTGGCATTTGGTATTGTAAACCTATAAGCCTGTGAACAGTGATATTGGGCTTTAAATAAACTTGAACTTTAAAGGTGGTGAGAAACAAATTGGGAATTTCACACAAGCTAGTTTCAGTATCATTTTATTCACACTTGCTGCTGACTGTTTCATTAATCTTTTTCAAGTGCTTCTGTTTTATTATTTAACAAGGAAGTCATTGCATTTAGGTCATGGAAATATCTGCACGTACGAAGATGCATTATCATGCAATCCAATTTTGCAGGACAGCATCAGACAACATGATCCTGAAACACAAATGATGCTTGGCCTTGCACTGAAAGTCAAATTAAAACATCTCTGAATGATGTGTTTATTGGAATGAAAAAGCCTTCGGTCCACCCCAAATAGAAAAACAAAAGTTATATATATATAAATCTATTTTAGGGTGGTTATACAATAGATCTCTAACACAAATGTACCTTCAACAACTGGTGTGTGTGTGTGTGTGTGTGTGTGTGTCAGTGCGTTGCTGGTGGGGGTCTGAGTCCCTGATGTGCTTGGCAGTGGCTTCAGGAACTGACGGAGCTGGAGGGGGCTTCGCTGTCGAGCAGAACGTCTGAGTGGACACCCGTCAGTGCCGCCTCGCCAATTATCTCCTGAATTCCTGTCCTCCTCCATTGTCATCTTGGTTTCAAGCGACTTCCATTTCCAGGTCAAACCAATTTCATTTAATTTCAGTTACTGTGTGTCCATCTGCTTGACACGGCCATCTTTTCTTCAGGTGGCGTCTCTCTGATCTGCGTTATGTTTCAGAGGATTTGCATGCTGTCAAACACCTGACATTTTATATTGTTTAGATGGGTTACATATGATAATTACAAATTTCCAATTTGTGATACCAAGGGAAATATAATTTCTTTTGTAACAAAAGAGAAAATATAGTAAAAATTTAAGATGATGTGCTGTATAAGGCCTATTCTACTTATTTTATTCTAATCAGGGTCAACATTGGCCCGGATCTTGCAAATGAGTTTGAAGAGCAACAAGATAAGAATGGCCTCAATGAAGATAACAAAAAAAACAATAGGAATCCCCACATAATCTTGCTTAGAAGAATATATGAAAACAAAACTGTAAATATCTTAAATTATTTTAAAAACAAAGTGTCTGCACATTTTCGAAGTAAATGACAATAAGATGAAAACAGCCAAACTGAAACACGTTTCCAGATGTAGTGACAGGCACCAATTAAACACTAATAGACTTATCTTTCTGCCTGTCTTAATTTTCAAAGATTACCGAAATCTAAGAAGTTTAAATCTTGAATGTCTAGCAACAGGAGCGATCGAGTGCCCGCACCAGCCCCCGCTGTGAGAACCTCAAGCTAGATGGTGACATTTCTTCTTATTCTCAGTGGAAAATGCAATATTTTAAGATAGTTTTGGCATTCAAAAATGTTTTGATTAGATTTCTACTCAGGAAATGTGCATTTAGGTTCAGTAAACCTTTAGATTGTTACAAAAAAAAAATCGGCTTTTTATCTTTGGTGTTTGCTTGGTAATCTATTACACAAGGTCACCTTTAGTGTCTGCATGAGATATATCATTGGTGATTAGGTATTTGTAATTGTGATTCATGGTGCTGTGATTAGGGGTTTAGACACAAAAAGCACTTTAGGTCATTGTTTGGTTTATAATGTGATAAAAAAATATATCCTGATGTGTGGAAATTGGTGTGATGGCATGCTTTGCTGTGACATGTGGATTTTGCACCTTTTACATAGAGTGCATTACTTTTTGTACAAAGAAGAGTCAACAGTGAATGAGAATAGCCCGCTTCCTAATAGCAGAAGTACCACTCGATCACTTGTCCTTGATTTCCATAAAATGCACTTACTAGGATACACACAGTCTTGTGGGCATTTTTCTGTTTGTGTAATATAACAGCATGGAAGCCCATTTCTCCGTGGGTGTTTGTCTTGAATAAAAGTGCACTAAATAGTGCCAGTGACTCCTTTTAGCCGTCCGACAGGGGCAGGATTTAACTGCAGGGACCTGGTTCATCATTTAGCACTAGCAACACCTTCAAATCCTTTTGATTGGCGATGCATACATGCAGGAAACAGTTCGTTCAGGAGTTTGACACCTCAGTCATAAAGTGGCCCTCAGATCATGACAAAATCCAAACAGGAGACAACTTAAGAATGCAAGAAAGCAAGAGTGCTACAAATAGCCCAGTAGGAGCCATCACAGGAAGCATTCAGCGTTCATTGGATAGACCCTTCGTCTGATCTTATTTGAGCAAATATCTGAAACATCTGTGTCAATGATCTAGAATGACAAAGAGAATTAAGCGTCAGCGAGAACATAATTATAGTTTATTCAGTAAAAACTGAATGGTTCACATTCCATGTCCCTGGAAACGTCCTCCCACTTTCCAGTTAAAAATAGTGATGTTCTCATTTAGCCGTGTGGCGTCTGACAAGCTGTTGTGACAGCTTACGTCAAATTAGCCTCTCAAATTACCATGTAGCATTGGAGCGATCTGTTTAAATGATCATTGAGCCACACAACTGTTATTAAACTTGCCCCTTAATCCACAAAATCTGCATGTGTGAATATTAAGTTTGACAACTTTGCACCAGAAATATTATTTCCTATAGGCAACCTATACACCCACCCCGTGAATCATGTAGTTTGTCCTACCATTAAATTGTCCAGCTGTAGTAAAAATGGAGTGTTTGTAAAAGGGGGGTTGTTCCAGGCATGGACAAATGTGTACAAATGTGTCATTAGACAATTCTCTCTCTAATCTCTTTGTCTGTTTGGCAACGCATGTTCCACCTCTGTTTCTGCCTCATTCTCCTTTAATTCTCCATTCATCCATTGCCCAAAACCAATGCGATTTGCTTGTGTCCTACTGCTTCCTTTTAACCCTGAAAAATCCCATTGTGGTTTTTCAGATGTGTCATTTGTGTGTGTGTTTGTAACAAAGCACAAGGCTATGAGCAGGTCCAATCCACTGGTTTGCAGATATTTGAAGAGTGGAGATGCAAGCTGGAAGATGCACAAGGATGTTCAGGCACGAAGGGTTCTGTGCATTCAGATGCTCCATAAATCCTGTGTTATCTTTCTGTAGTGCTCCCATCAGTACTGCCTGGACTCCATGATAGGTACACTAATGAAACTCTAATTGATTCCGTTCTTTATTTTTGTGGCTTTCTGGTAGAGTGCAGGCTTTGTGCAATTCCAGAGTCAGAATAGCCTGAAAGAACAGCCCTGGCATATTCTGACCCAATGGCCCAAAACTCCTTTAATAGTTGACTTGTGTCACAGAGTTAAGGGAAACTTGTAGGTTTAGTCAAAGCCGATGTTAAGCATTAGCAAATATGAAGGTTGTAACGTTGTTGGACATAATAACAGACAGGGTCATTTTTGCAGAATTTGCATATCTTGTTCATAATATCCAATACATTATCCATCTGCATTTCATCTGTTAAACTTGTTGAAGGTGTCTACAGTCTGTATAGGGAGAAGTATACAGTCAGGCCGTATAGTTCACCCTGTGAGGCCTATGGAGTTGCTTGGCTGACATACCTTTTAAGCATCATCTTTGGTCCACCATCTGGTACATCTGTCGATGAGAGCCTCATGTGCCGATTGTCTTGGGTTACATTGTCTCACATTCTTTAATGTGTTTTTGTATCCCGACTCTCTCAGGAAAACAGCAATGTAATTTAATACAGAAAAAAAGTGTTGGGCTTGGTAGAACAGATCCAGTAGTGTCTGCTAACAATAAATGCAACACAAGGCCATAAAGCTATACTGTGATTTAGGTGACTATAATTCTGAAAAAGTCCCTATATATTCCCCCTGCATATTAGCCGTGCCAACACAATCTGCTATATTCAGCTCCTTTTTTACCAGGATGGCTTTAAGCAGGTCAAAAAAAAGCCAGGCCTGTAGATGACTCACAGTTGACAAGAGCTATCATTCTCTCCTCTATCTTAATATCTGTCACATAGCAAACTATCAAGGAACACTGGTCCTCTGCAGTTATGTCCTGTGACATTTTGATTTGGACTGAGTACATGTCAGCCTCTTTCTCTGCACGACCACATTTACTTGAGATGAGATGTCCAATTGTCTCTATGGTCATGTTTACTGTGGTCTTCCAGAGCACGGTCACCACTGAGCCTCTTCACTTCGTTTCCAGCAGAGTTGTGCAGTTTCTTACTGTTCTCGACGCACAAATCCACTTGTGTTTGCAGGCATCTAGCAAATTTGCTCAGTAGGAGGAAAAGGTCCAAGAAAGTGAGATGGGTGACGGCATCATTTAGTAACACGTCTGCACCACTTTTATAGGCATGTCTCATTTTTTTTCGTGTTGCCTGAATCAACTTGTCCATTGGTCTGTTCTGATGGAAGATCTTGTTAATTAAAAAAAAAAAAACTGCTGGAAAGGGACATTCTTTTGCTGGCATTAGTCATAGATGCCCAACATCCAGTAATCTCTAGACCCTGAACCATTACTGACCTACTGACATCAGCTGCTAAGTGCCTGAGCGCAGAAGGCTGCAAGGGCTGGAAAAGGTAAAGATAGGAATGTGATATGTTACCATGACGACACCGAAACATCTTATGTACACGTGTGTGCTTGGACCTTTTCCTTTATTATTAGCTTTTCAATGCCAAAAGCAACAATATAGTTACATTGCTGGATCAGATCCATGCTTTTATATTCACTGTTTTTTTTTTTTACAATTTTTTATTATTACACTTCTGGGACTTTCCCCTCGTCTTTCCTTTTCTGTAATGTCACAATTCTATGAATTGTGGGTAATTCCCTCAGGCAAAGTCTGCAGAAATGCATGCCCATGATGCCGTCTGTCTTCGGTCTTCCCCCCACGGCTCGCTGGCACATCTGCTTGTCATCATCGATCAACACACCTGCCTCCATCCAGCCGTCTTTCCTGCATCCATACAGCACGCCAAGGCACTATAAAAGGATGGCATGGAGAGACAGTCCTCGCTGGATGGTTTTATATATTATTTAGTAGAGAATGACACTCTTTTTTTTGTCTATTTGCTTGCCATCTGGTTATTTGATCAGTTTTTCCGTTGCCTTCAGGAAGCTCCAGCCAGTTCCCAGTCCTGGATGGATCCAGCCAGATCTCGCCCAAATTTTTCCTATTCCACAGCATTCACCAGCTCAGCTCCTAAAATACGGAGCACACCAGAGACCCAGTGCTACCTCTGATGAGCTGTTACCATGGCAAGCCCAAACCGAGGCCCAGCATCGCCAAATCTGGCTCTGCTTTTTTTTTTTTTTTTAACTTCAAGTCAGACACCACACTGAGTCATCATTTAGAACTCAGGCTATATCTTGGAGTCCTCTGGAGTGCAGATGCTTCCCAGCCACACACACACACACAATCCAAGCCAGATCAGTGAACGGAAACATGTCTAAACTGTCGTGTCTACACTTAAACCATTGGAAGAAAGTAAATTTGTCCAATTGCATTAGCATGTTAATCTCCTCCGACTTGTAAAGGCAACTTAAGTGTAGCCTTTGTTTCTGTGAAACTTAGTTGGTATTTCACACATAATTACTAGGGAGGGAATCTGTTTCAATGGTGGTAACTTTCTTCAATACTTTAAACGAAGCAATTTGAAGGCTGTTTCTTATTTTGAGGGATGATGTTATTATAATTTACCATGTATATTGTCCACTGTGTAATGTTTGTATGTGTTTGTTTTTCTTTCTCGAAACAAAACGATAAGTAAGTGAGGAGGTGACAAAAAATAAAGAATCCAGCTGAGAGGCGTGGGAGGCCGCAGGTGACGGAGAGAACAGAGGCTGCCGTGAGGAGATTGCATTGAAAGCCGCGTGTAGGAGGGCTGGAACGGCAAAAAAACAAAGGAAGTGAAGAACTGATGAACCTTGCAGTGACACCGTCACTGGAGGAGATGTCCGGTGAAGAGCCCTAGAGAAAATGAGACATATGCTATCTCCTTTTTCTATGCTAATGCCAGCAGGTATTCAGAAGTGGCCAGAAAGGGGAGGGCTGGACTTCCTGCCTCCTGAAACATAGAGACACAAGGTTTTATGGGGCTCCAGCATCAACCCACACGGTGGTAATGAGCTATATCTTCTCTGACGCTTATGTTCCACAGGATATAAGAAGAAAAATGCTTTGGAGCACTGTTTCTACCAAATGGCTCGTCATAGAAAACAATGTTTCCATGAGGGAGAATACACTCAGCACTCTCTGTAAATTAATGCATTAGTTATGAAGTCCTGCTTCCTATTTACTAACCATGACATGGCCTTGCACGCTTCACCATTTCAATGATACATTGGTTCCATAAAAAGCCAGTGTGCTGGATTTGAAAGATCTAGCTTCCTGCCAGTAAAGGCACGGATCAAGGTTCACTTGCAACTTAGGGGACATTTTTTTTTTTTACTATAGGTGGTGATTTCCATTCACCCTTAATGCTTTTTTTCCCCCAATTTGTTCATGAAACCATGAATGGAAATACAGGTAAAAAAGTAGAGTTAGAAAAGTTGCAAAACAGGACAAAGATTTAGGAAATCCCTGCACACTACCCTCACGATTACAGCAACTTTACACACACTCAGAGCCAACCACACCTTCTGAAAGACAAAATAACTCAGTCGCACCTCGTTCCCACGGCTCATTAGTATACAGACTGTTGATCTGAACATAAAAAAGTTTTCCGTGCCGACGCCGGGATCCTCCTCACCCCGCGGTGCTTACGCAGCAAACTGTGAAATATGCAGCTTTTAAAGCTGTCATCTTCGGAAGAAGGAATAAATAATAATGTCAACGCTTTTAGCTTCTGCTTCTGAGCTCTCCGTCCTCATCTGGTGACGCACCATTACCGACGAACAAACGTGCGGCCACAGAGGCGCATTGAGCAGGGAACGCACTCATTTTCCGTTTAATTACTGTTAATCATCTACGACTGATTTCTGCTGCCGTCATATCTGCTATTCTCCTAAGAGACAGAGATGAACATGAGAACAAACTGATCAGATTGGACTCTTATAGTGTTGTTTATTACAGAAATGATACTTCCAAAATAGAAATCAATAAACTTCAGTTTTTAAGCAGCTTCAACGTGACTGACAAGCTCTTAATAAGACAATACAAAGAGTGGAAAGAAAAAATCACAAAATCAAAAAATAGAAATGGAAAAGTTATTGTTTTTTATATTGACAATATAAGACGATAAATGATAAAAGTATAATCCTATAATAGTATATAATAATAATGATATACAATGCCTCTGTACATCTGATGTTCATCTATTCTTGCGAGGCCCAAATGTACTGTGTTGCTTCATCTTGTATTTTTCTCTCTGGTGTGAAATTGTAAAGTAACTCAGGCAAATTTACCCAAAAAGGTCCTTGAGAATTGCCTTGATCTGGCCTCGCTCAGATAAAGTGGTTTCCCAGCCTTTGTTGTAGCTCCTTTCTCCTCCTTTGTGGTACCATCCATCATATTCCACCTAAATTTGCACAGCTTGTGACTTTCTGGCGACTCGCAATTTTCTCCCTCGGGTGCATCGCAGGCGGCAAAGATGGCGGCGACTTAACTCGACCCGGGGTGTGTGTCGGTTGATTGACGTCGAACACCCCCCTGATGACGGCCTTCCCCGCTTTGTCCACAGCTTTTTGGACGAAAGCCAGATATTTTTAAAGCATCTGCCCTGCAGTGGCTGGGATTTTTCTGAAAGCTATAGCCAATAAAAATGTGGGACATCAGCTCAGTATGTGGGATGCAGGATGAAAAGTAAAAGTTGTGTGCAGGCCCTCATAAAGCAGGACACCTGGTCAGCGGAAGCATTGTGGTGGAAAGGCAGTTTTTTGGTTAATGTTACATCTGTTGTTAGTGATTCTCCATCACAGGCAATTTAGTAGAGTATAAGCTATTATAGAAAATGGTGTGTACGTGTGTGTGTGTACGTGTGTGTCTGTATGACATCTATTTCCCTCAGATGTTTACTATTAAAATAAAAAATAAAAAAGCTTGACATTATAAACATCATAAACTGTTACACCTTCCAGTCAAATAGAAACAAAATGAATGTAGATTTTTCATTTCGTCATTCACTCAAAGAAAAACTCTTCACACTTAATGACAGCAAAGAAGAATCAAAAAGCACATATTTGCCAGAAAAAACTCAATACATAGATAAACATTAAAAGTTTGAAAATGTCTTTGTGTCTTTTTTTTTTTACTTAATCGCAAATGTCTCAGATTAAAATTCGAGTTAGCGCTCGTAGCTATGGTAACGGCAGATGTATGATCATGTCATGTCGGGGTCACTGTAATCATTCAACATCAAGTTAACATGTCTCACTCAAAACCTCATGTCAAGTTGACCTTTTAAGAAATAATCAAGCCCAAATTGTCAGAATAAAATATTTGGAGACACCTTACAAACTTAACTGGTACTGTGTATATATATAAGTACTGTGTATATATATAGGTACTGTGTATATATATAAGTACTGTGTATATATATAAGTACTGTGTATATACACTACTGTGCATAAGAAGGTGCGTAATGTGCAGCTCTCCCTTTCAGCCAGCAGCAGCTCTCTGTGCTGCATCTGCATGCAGTTCTTCAAGCTGCTTGGTGGCTGTGCATCTTGTGGAGCTGCAGCAGTTGTTTCTGCCGTGGATTCAGGCACCTCAGCTGCTTCTGTCTCTTCCAGCCCGACTCCGTGATGCTGAGATCAGGACTCTGTGGGGGCCAAACCATCTGTTGCTGGACCTGCTGAGGACAGTTTCTTTATGAGTCGACCAGATTCTGGCTTGTCACACTACAGAATACATTCGGGGAACAAATAGATGCCTTCCTGAGGTTATTTTTTTATTATTGGTAAGAATTTAGGCATCTGTGTCTATACCCTTTGCAACGTATGTATGTGTATGAATGCATAGTAATATTATTCATGATATATTAATATAATGAAGAAAACCTATTTCAGTTCTTGTGTGTAAATATGTTATGCTGATAGATATCCTTATAACACACAAAGGATAAAAACATACTATTTTTGATAACTACATTGTAAAACTTAAAAAAATATTAACTAAAATACAAGGTCCTTTACCTCCTCACACAACCAGCTCTTTCCCATCTCCATGCTGACCAGATTAGAGTGACTGATCAGTGTTAAATGACCATGGTGTCATGCAGGTTAAATGATGTTTGCATATCATTTGCTAGTTTATATCTGTGCTTGTGCAGTGATGTGACCATGTAGTGCAGGGCAGTCAAACTCAATTTAGTTAATGGGCCACATACAGAGCGATTAGATCTCACCTACATATACCTCCCCTCCTTTAATGAAAAGAAATAATTATAAATATATACATGACTCATTAACCTTCTGCTGACAAAACAGGACAGATTACAGGAGAAAATAGGGCAATTTTTAAGCTACGTGTATGTGTGATGTTGTTTCCATCACTTGTTAATGTAAATCTGAAAGAAACATGCCAACTACACTTAGGAGCTGTGGACTGAAGAAAATCACGTATGTTTATCAGGATTAATGACCCTAAGAAAACTTTGCTCATGTTTCCCTATTTTGCACATTGTGCTGTGTCACTTTCAATCTGGTGAATGTGTTTTTTTTTTAATTTTCTTTTGCTTTTTTTTTGTTTTTTTCCAATAAAGCATCTGTTTGGTTTGCTGTGTTGAGCGCTCTCCACGCCAACATCCAAAATAGATCTAAATAAAGAGCTTCAGGCGGATGGAAGGGTAAATATGCCGCTCTGTGTATGCCAATTGCTATTTATGGGGGTGAAGATCATATTTTCGAAAGATTATTTGCTGACGACTAAGGTAAAAAAAAAAGAAAAATGATACCATCTGACTTTTTGCTTGTTATGTTCTATCTACTAAGCCTCCTCTTGAAAACAACCATACACAACACAGCTCAAAGTCAAATGTCTCAGGCATCAGAGAAAAGCTCAGAGGAATGCAATTAAAAATGTTATCAAGACTGTCACAGCGTGTAAGTACAGGCTGCAGTTTGTCGCTGTGTTTACAGTACGGCGTCAAAACACAACGCCGCTATTTCCTGCAACCTTGAACGCAACTTTATCCATGACTCTATAGCCTTCTCAGAATGAATTCTCATTGTTTAAACGGGTGACAAAGAATAAATGAAAGAAAGGAAGCGATGTATGTGACTGACTGGCAAATGATGCTAAACAAACTGAATTAATTCAGATTAGAAGATTACTGTTGATTCTTTTGTAAAGATTTATCAGGCGGGATCTCAAAAGCGTAAAATCCTCACATAAAAAACAAAAAAAACAAAACTGAGATTTCTATTTCGTAGGATTACTCATTTTTTCACACTAGGTCACATGATGACAACTGAACATGAAGTGGCTAAAAGCCCAGACAGGAAATTTGCAAGTGTACGCAACATTTATCTGATGACTCTGAGCCCACTTGCGTATTATTTTAACAGAAAACACACAGTTGTCATCATAATAGCAAACATGATTGAATGTAGAGAATTAAAATATTGAAACAAAAGTACTATAGATGCATTTGCAGTATATCGCTTTACGGTCCCTCCATGAAATTGTGATGAAAATTATGTGATGTGACAACAACACAATGAAGAAAGCAAACCTTTCTTACTTTTATTAATAATTCTAAAGATTGTGCAAACCAGTTGCCTTATATTTTATACAAACGTGGGGTGAACAATTTTGCACTCATGGGTAACATCAATATCACAATTTTTTTAAACAGTTTCTGCATTTTTACTCCGAATTACATCCACATTTTTGAAAAAAGCTGCCACATAGTGGCGTACTGATCACAACAATGACAAACACATTCAGCTGGATAATCGACGGTAACATTCGAGCTGTTGTATTTGCCACTTGGTTGGTCTGAACAATCTCAGCATCAAAGTGTGTAGAACACTTTCCTAAGCTGTGTTATGACTCAGGGTAGTTGCCCTGACATTTTTATAATAGCATACCGCTGATAGTTATTTAATCATTTATTTCTTTTATTGTTGCTTAAAGTGACTCAAATTAATCTTTGGTATTTCCCACACGTTCCACATTCATTGCTTGTGATAATAATTAAATAATGGCAAAATAAAGCCCCTTTAAATTCCACAACAGTTCATTGAATAGGATTCTGAAAGGCAGAGTTGTTGAATGGAATAATGGGACTTGCTTCCTACTTATATTCACATGTACGTCTCCTGCGTTTGAATCTGCCTCGTTCCGGACGCGCGGCGTAGCGCCACCCACGCTCCTCGAGCCCTTCATCTGAAAGGTTCAGATCACAAACCGGCCCATCTGCTCAGATCAGGGAAAGGTTGCGACCTTCAAATTGGTATTTCGCTGACTTTCATGCCTCTCTCCTTCCAAAATAATCACCCTGTTCCTCACACATACGCAAACACCCGCAGTGGATCGGGAGATACCCAGCCGCCATCGCATCTTCCACAGCACATTTCATTCCCTGACACTGTTGTTTATGAAAGCGAGGATCCCTAATTGTGGTGTCACCACGTGCACAAACTGTGAATGCGCTCGCCATTTTTTTTCCCCCACTTAGACACCTGAGCACTATGCAAAACAAAATCTGACAGTTATAATCTATTTTTTATGAAACTACTTACCTTGCTTCCCTTACTTTAGTCCCACGTCGGGTGTGATCCCCGCGGCTGTCAGTGTTGTGACAGGCTGTAAAGTGAAGTAATGAGTCTGTCTGCCTCCTGGTCAGTCCATGTGGCTACATCTCTGCGGGCCTTTTGAGGAAAAGATAAAGTCACAGCCGTGACTGCTCACAGACAGAGGGATCAATGAGTTATACAGTATCAATACTGTATCCGAGACATAATTTCCCCCGAGGACAGATTCTCCATACCTGCTTCAGAACATTAACGACAATAAGCTTTAAATCTGACACAATCCATGGAAAGGTTGCGATTTGCTTTTCCGGGATGCGATTCCCTCTGTGGATCTAAGTGATGGCTGTACTTCAAACTGATGTAAAAGTGCGTTTAGGGGGTGGCAAGTGGTGCAATGGGTAGGTCAGTTTTCCCATGTAAAGAGGCCACGGTTCACGCCGCAGGCAGCCCCGGTTCAAATGCTGCATGGGGAGGCCCCTTCCTGCATGTCATTACCCCTCTGTCTCTCTGCACTAGTACAGTGAAGCAATAAAGAGTGCATTTAGTGCTTGCAACAATACATGCATTCGTAATAGCTATAGCCCCACCGCATAACATTATGAAAAAAAAAGTTTGAACATGAAATATAATTAAATTTCCCTGGGGAAATAACAATGATAACCCAGGGGGTTACATCCATTATTTCCGTGAGTATCCACCATATTGCATAATATTAACTGGCAGGATAAGGCCGTAAAGGTGGTTCCCGCTTTATTGCCTCGAGGACCTGTCTTGAAGAGGGTATCTTTGTCCAAATAATGATTCAAAACATTCATTATTTCGGTTTTTGTTCTTGCCAGTGCCCGTGGGCTTGTTCGGCTCTCGCTGCGACTTATATCCGACGCGTCCTTTCAATCAGTATGCCGCCGGTGCTCCGTTCAGGTTTTTTTACTGCGTGTCTGCTGCAGTGCTGCCCACCTGAAAGATTCCATTGATGCCTAAACAGCATTTTAAGAGCAACAAAAAAGCAGCAAACATGATAGGCGGTCACCAGGCGGATTTGGACGGGTCCTGTGAATTGCCCTCATAGCGAGAGGTCCACAGTAAAAGAAAAAAGTAAAAAGAATTAAGTGTGTTTTTTTTTATTGTGGAACTATTAAAATAATGACATAATGAGCTGCCGTTCTTATCTACTCTAAAAGAAAATCTAATTTAAGGATGTTAAAGTTAATTTAGTTAGCAGGCCACGTACAGGTCAGTGTGATCTCATGTGTGCTGGAACATTATAAAATAAATGGAGAAATAACAAAATGTCTCCTCTTGTTTTTATATACAAAAATACTTTATTTATGCAATTAATTAACCTTTAATTAATCAAACAGGAGAAATGACATAAGAAAAAAGGTGCAATTTCAACAATATGTTGTCAGAGTTATTCCATATTCAGTAAGTCTACTGTTGCATTTCTATTCTAAATATTTACTCACTGAACATTATTTGCTATTTTAAAATCAGGTGAAGTTATCTCCTGCCTTACAAACTATTTACAAACCAAAACTGTAATTTATCCTTTGAGCCCTTAAAGATGCTCACTGACTTCACATTTTGGTAAACGCTCCTTTTACATTCCCCTAATTACACACTCAGAACATTGAAACTGCTCTATTTTTCATCACACTTTATACCGTCATCCAGCCGTAACATTTTTTGAGTGATTTTTTCATCCAGATCAGTTTCTGGACAGTCTCATCCCTCCTAAAAGTAGATAACTGTGTAATAGGGGCCCAGCTGGTCCCAGATCCTAAAGCGTCCCTGCAGGTCAGTTCTGTCTGTACGTACTTTTAATCACAGCATCTATAGCAGCTGACACGTGAAATTTTCCTTCTGCCCTGAACTTTTACCTTTGGTGAGTACCTCCTGTTCCAAAAACAAGAACAAAGAACACACTGGCCCACTCTGCTTTGCCCTTCAGAACACACTGCAGGGCTAAATCGTGGCACTAAAAATCAAATTGAATTATCTGGAGTGAAATACAGCTCAGAATAGGCCTGTGATTTTCCCGGAGGGAGCAGCGAGATGCACAGTTTCCATGGTGCTGATGTCATTTTAATCACTGCTGTCGGCTCACAGAGCTGCTTGTTACGAGCGCTGAGCACTTCTGAAATGTCTTTTTTTTTTTTTTTCACCGGGATGGTCCAGACAGCTGCAGCAGAACCACAGCAGTTATTTATTTTATTGTTCCAAGGTTGTACGGCTGCGTGTGGGTGGGTGAGGCGTGAGTCAGCTGCAGGTGTACAGTCCTGAAAGAAGACGATTAAAGGGTCATTACGCTCCTGGATCTTAGCCTGTTTACCTCACAAGGCATTTACTGTCGGACATTTTCCAAAGCCTGACCTGTTCATCTTAGTACACTATGGTAGTTAGCTTGAAGAATGAGTTGTAGATGTGACATGAATAAATAAATAGAAAAAAATGCAACATCACTATGTTGTAAGTTAATAGCCATTTCAACATATTTGGATGTGCATTTTGAGGTATTGCATTAGAAAAAACTCTGTTTTTTTTCTTCCTCAAAAAGTTAGTTAAGCTGAGTGTGAGATGGAAAAACCTTGGTTGATTAAAAACTGATGTAGCTGATCAGCTATTTCCTCTAATCCACAGATATTTGATGCGTTTCTGCAAACTCGCATTTTTTTCTTTTTTTGTGTGAGATTTCACAAGTTAAAAAGCATAAAATTAACCCAACAAGTAGGTGGAAACACAAATACTCCAAATTATGATGAGAAAAGGAGTTTTGTGGATCTACTACTTACTTCTGAATTAATTAAGAACATACAAGTCAGTCTCTTCTTATAATAACATGATCTGTATCTGGATATTTTATCTACATGAGTTTCAGATTGACTCAAACTCTAATTAAATTAAGTTTGCTTCTGACTGATTCCCCAACATTGCACAGGAGGGCTGAACGTTGAAAAGTGAAGGATGGCTTAAATCACTAATGTTCTGTGGCTAAGGCTATGTGGAAAATCACAAATGCACAACATGTGTACTTGGATTTTGGGACAAACCACCTGCCGAGTTGCAACATAGAATTTGGGGAAATCCTGTATGATCCCACCACACTGTAGATACTGTTAATGCCTGATAGGTGGGATAAGGTAGGCAGAGGTCACCTGGAGGTCAATGACCCTCTGCCTGATAACAAGCTTCACTGTATATGAGTGTGTTGCCGTTAATAGGATTTTTATGTCTTTATTCAGGAGAGAGCTATGTTTTCTCCAAAGTCAGTTCATTAATGCTCATGTACTATACTGGAGGGACAGCTGTTGTGCCATATTGTGTCATGACTTTATCTTTTGAGCTATTAAAAACAGTCTGGGTGAAAGTGCTTGTAGTTTTGTGTGTCATGTCAATGTCAAAGTGTAATAGTTGCTTGTTTATGGTCAGTGGACTACAGCTGTCTCCATGGAGGTCAGGTTCTGTCAGGGATCTGGACACAAGTTGTTCTTCAGCAACAAGTCCAGAGAGGGCCAAATGACATGAATACTTTGTAAGTAAGTGTGTGTGTGTGTGTGTGTGTGTGTGTGTGTGTGTGTGTGGGTGAAGGACATCAGCATCTTGCATTTTTCTGTCTATAGCTAATGTGTTTATAATGACAGTTTTGTGTAGATAATGACAATGTGTTACAGGTTCGACAGGAAATGCTCTCTGAAAGCTGAAATTTGCAGTATTGTGTGTGTGTGTGTGCGTGTGTGAGCACAATGGGAATAGGTTTTTAGCTACAGCTGTGTTTGACAAATAAAGCTGAGCATAAATTAGATTGTTCAGCCAACGCCAACAAAAAAACACATGACAAAGACTATTTGGCGACCCCTTTTTCTGCAGTTAAATGAGATGAAATGTAAAAGAATGCAGCCTCTGAACTGTATTAATCGTATTAATTTTTAAACTAAATTCATTTTGGCCACCTATTCAATGCAACTAGAGAACTAATCAGTAAATCAACAGACCAGTGAAACAGTTTTACTTGGACGACCTGTAATATATCAGTAGAATCCAGAAGGAAAAATAAAAGTTATCTGCGAGTAAGAAAAAATAAATAAATAAAAAATCAAACCATCTAACATGCCAAAGTGCTTCCTTGTTTTATGAATGGAGCAGTGGACCAACACATGTAGCTATGGTTACACATCAAAAAAGACTAAAATAACCACTGTAACAATGCCTTTTTGTGAAATCTGGTTTTCTGATTTTTCTGATTTTTTTGGCTATATCGCAGCAAGCGGTGTTCAATCCATGTGCAAGCAAATCTCAATCACTCACAGGTAGATTTATACAATGATAATAATCAGAAAAGCAAACAGACGTCCGCCTTGTTTCCTGTGAATAAACGAGGCTGCGCCGACATACCTTTTTTATTTAATCTATTGCATAAAAGAGACTAAACAATAAAAGATAAGATAAGATAAGATGTGATATTATTGATCCCACAACAGGGAAATTTGCTTGTTACTGCAGCGTACAGAGTAAAGAAAAAGAAAATAAAAGCTAAAGAAAATAAAAGCTATAAAAAATAAAAATACACAATGGGTGTGAATACTGTTATAATCATATTTATTTAGAAGTATAAGGATAAATGCACATTTTTTGTACTCAGATGTCAAATATGATCAGAAAGATTTACAGATGACGTCTGAAAATTTGAGTCAAACTCCCAAAAAGTGGGAAAGTGGTGGCCAAATTCAGTCCTGCCTAGCGACTCTTTATTGAACTTTGCTGACTGTGATTATGTGATTTCAAACAAAAAGAAAATCAAACTCACAATGTTTTCAGTTGTGGACTCAGGTCCACTCCTTATATTCACGATCTGCTTCTTCTTCAGTAAAAGCATAAAAATAAGGAGTATAAAAGCTACAGAAACATGTTTTTTACTCAGGTGTAAGACAACTGTGTACAAATACTGTGCAGTACTTGTACCACAGAGGCATTGGCGCTATATGAATGCTGATCATTGTGCATACTGAAGTACAAATATACTCATTTACAGATGTACATACTGAGACGGAAAAAAATAAAACACTGAATATGAATGATTATGAATATAAAAACATAGTCACTAATTACAACAAGGGTGTTTCCATATGTTTCCATGCTTGGCTCGGCTCTGTCAAGAGACCAGTGATGTGACATGCTGACAAGCGTATTTATTAATCTGATCACCCTTTGATCACACCACCTTGAGCTTGTTATCGCGCCTGCATGATTAATATAGAGCCCCGTGACTTAAATTAAATCAAAAGGTGCCTGAATTAACACTGATATGCCTGGAAACGAATGCCATCCACTGTGCATTTCCACCTGGAGCCTGGGAGTTAGCAGGTGAGATATCGAGCATCAGAGTGATGTCTGTCGGATAAAGTAGCGGGCCCGGATGGGTGGGTTAGAGGCTATAACTCAACACTCGTCCCTTGGTGCCCTTTTGGCTCCCGCAGAGGATCAGGCAGGGTGGGAGATTGCCCTTTGGAGGCTCTGTCTGAGGCAAATTGTCAGAAGGATCGCTCACCTTTTCTATCAATTTACAGACCTTTTGTGCACAGGCAGCTCTGCTCTCATTACCACAGCCTTGGGTTCACACGCAATCTTTTAGATTCAATTAGCTTAGATGCGCAGCAAAATATCGAAGGGCATTTTGCTCGAGCAAAGCCTCAAGGAAACTAGAAAAGGTCATGCCTCTGACTTCCTCTCTGAGAGGTACAGGGAGGTAGATGGAAGAAGAAATGTCACGTTCAATGGGCTAAAATGGCATTTCATTCCCCACACTACTCCTCCACAGTGACCAAACTTAATTTCCCTTCTGAAAATATGCTGCCTGGAGCAACCACCTCTTTCAATTTAACACTTAGAACTGTTGGGCTTTTTAATATCTCCAGTATATTGTTCAAAGTTTAGCACTTCATTAATATTCATACTCCCGCTCATAGCCATTCCTCACCACAATGAAAAAGGTTTCACTGCTACAATGTACTAAAAAAAATACAAAACCAGAGGTACCATGCATTTGAGGCTAGTACAGTAGGTGGTACACCCAGATGTGCCATTGAGAGGGGATCCATTCTTTTTTTCCCGAACAAAGTGTTCCCTTTTGACAAGGCATTTAACATAGAAATACTGTATTATGCATGCAAATCAGGCAGCTCCCTGGTTGCGTGTGCACGGCCTTATTGAGGATGACCTTGGTCGGACGACAGGTGTTGGAGAGAGAATAATATGTCTCCTGTCACCTGCAGGTGACATAAAATTCCCAATTAAACTTTTAGGATGCTGGAATTCATGTGAACTAAACAAAACGTGTGTGGCATCGGTGATACGG
Organism: Eupleurogrammus muticus; assembly: GCA_036785175.1. Classification (NCBI taxonomy): domain Eukaryota; kingdom Metazoa; phylum Chordata; class Actinopteri; order Scombriformes; family Trichiuridae; genus Eupleurogrammus; species Eupleurogrammus muticus. Next base: position 15,867,802 of record JAYKQN010000018.1, on the reverse strand, counting down.
TTGACTTTCCTTTTTTTGTCCTTATTTTATTTTTTTTTATGTAGGTCACCGAGGGTAATCAAGTTCGCTGTGTAAGAGTAAAGATATAAAGAAAGGGATCTGAGAGGACAAGCATGTCCATTCAGAGCCTAAACTTTATGACATGTCGTCAGCCCGTATAATAACATAATAAGTTCCTGAGATGCTGGGCATCAATACTCACTGGCTTACGGCTATCGGAGCAATCAGCAATATTTCACCGTGTTTATTTCAATACAGTTTGATCATTGACTTCACTGTTATCTCAATCACTGCTGTCAAAGCAGATTACACCGAGTAGAGCATATCAGCACTACAAGATGGCAGCGTGAATGGGCAGGTACGGCCAAAATAGAAAAATACAGTTATTATTTTAATTGAGTTATATACTAATAAAATAGGACTTATTTATATTTTATTCAATGTCTGATGCTAAATGCCACTTAATCGTACATTCATTTATTTAAAAGCGTATTTACTCGGTGTAACAGAATTTGGGTTCAGTAGACTTCTGACCTTTAAAATCTGCTTGTTGGCTAACTGCAGCCAAACTAAAGTCTTGGTTTTAAATGTATAGCATGTTTCTCTCACATAAAATATCCATCAAGCCAATAAAAATCGTCGAAAGAAAAAAATGTCATCGTGAGTTGTTGTTTATTGAGGGATAGACACTCATGAACTGAGCTAATCCCTTTTAATTCCAATTTCTTAATCTTGAAACAAAATCTAACATAATGAAATATAATTAAAAGGGAAGACTTGATTCAGTTTATATGCTGATGTGACATGAAATAAATGCAGCTTACAGTGATGAGGCTTTTCATGCTTTGCAAAACCATGACTTTACTTGCACCACAGCACAGTAAGCTGAACATCATTCCGCTCTCTAGAAGTAATTATTTATTTTACCACATTTTATTTGCCTGATTACAAATAGTCTACATCAGGTAATTCTAACGTAATGGCATCCTTCAAACCGGTAATGCTGATGGTCCATAAGCTTTGATCCAGCCCGTTGATTCCCAAATGAAATTGGACTGATCATCATTGCTTCATTTGCCACATTTTTGAACACTTTTCACAGAATTATTTTTAAACGTATTTTTGTGCCGACTCAATTATCAGTGAAAGTCTGCATATCTGCGCTTGATTAGTTTCTGTGAAATGAGTGAAAGCGGCACTCTAATCCACCTATCTGGGAAAACTTCATCTTTGTGTCATTTCTGTATATCAATTATTCTTTGCTCCCCGTTCTTTAGTGATTATCAGGTGTGACTCGTCCGAAGCGAATCTTGAGGAGGAGTGGCATTCTTGAGAGATGTAATGGGATTTTCTACAGTGAGCTGCTCCGCAAATGTAATAAACGTGGGTGAACTGCACATCACCGCAGCTGGTCGTGTAATGGATAGAGGTCACCAAGAAATCCAAAAGATGTCTATAGCGGACAGACTATGTGATGTGACTGCCTGCGTTTTATTAAATCATAAGGAGACATCATGCAATTTAACGCTCCAGTATTTCACATCTGTACCTCATGCTCCACCATCATGAGTCAATACCCAACTGGTAGCATGTGAGTCTGTGCATAATTATCTCTGGTGACACTAATTAAACTCAAAAACTAAAAAAAAGTAAAAAAAAAAAAAGAAAAAAATTGGGGCCCATTGGGGCCATGTTATAAAGAAAGCCTTTTGATAAGATCATATCAGACTTTATGCATTTCTAGAGTTTGTGTCAGGTTATCCACACTTGTTATGAAAATGTTATATGGAGGCTAATCACAAACCAAAAATAAAACATATTCTTACAAAACATATGTTTGGTAAAAATATGTTTGTAAAATATGTATATTTGACCAAATTAAGACAGATGACACTCTTGTGCACCTGCAAATAAAAACACACCTACACATAGCAGGTTTTTCTTGACCTGAATTACAAGCTGTGCAGACATCAGTGGGCGTGACAGGTTGGAAAATGGAAGACAGAGGACGCATGAGAAATCATCTGACAAAAAAAAGAGCAAGTGGTGGTCTGCGGATGGAAGCACGTGGCCTGGTGACAATTTGTCCGTCTCCTGAGTTTCAGGAAAGTAGGACAAGCAAGGGAAACTGTCTGGTAAACTAGCTGAGGAGTTGGACACGGCTGGGTTCACTAGAACACAAGAACAAACAATCCATATTCCCATCACGCAGCCTGTTAAGGCACAGTACACACTGCCCCAGCAGCCTGAAAATGGTGCCCCATTACTCAGTGACATTCAATAAGAAGGAAGTGTCCGCTGGAACATACATGGTCACAGCGATGTGTATTGCTGTTGGACAGAAAAAAATGGGTCAAAAGTTAGTTGTCCAAATCTAGGTTTAGGACTGTGCTTTTCACTTTATAATCTGCAGTACCCCAAATATTTCTTTTTAGAATGGGCCATATTTTACCATTTCCCAGTTTAATATTTTCATTTTCATGTTCTATTTTTAAACATGTGCATGCTTTTATGGTCCAAAATATCTTGTTAGCCCTGTAGCAGCAATGCAATCAAGGCTGTCCACTGTAAACTTCCACTCCTGTTGTGACATCACAACAGGAGACATTACTAAACGGCTTGTGTTCAGCCAGGTTTTACCAACGCTACAGGAAGAGGCCAGACCCAAAAACAACGAGTAGGTGATCTTATTTCACAGGTTGTGTGTTAGCAGCAACACCACAGACCTAAACATTTACACAGAAGCATTAAAAAGTAATTTTACACAATACGGCCCACCTACAATCAGCTCACCTTGATGAAGTATCATGCATGTATATCACCTCTGAAGACCCAGCAGGAGAAATAATGAGACCTGGATGCAGAAGGCGGCTCACAGCGACGAGTGCATTTCTATGTCGCCAATCACAACTCAATTTAAAGTAATGCATTCAAAGAAAGCACAACATGAAGTGCGGAACACAGGATATATAAATAAAACAGAATGCCGCCACCAAACCGAAATAACGTGTCGAGTTAAAGTTGTACACTTCCAATAGATATAGGAGCATATCATTATTGTTTTTTCCCACTGAAAATGTCATTGTGAATGTGGAGAAAACTTGCAATAGAGGAAGGTTGACGCTGGAATTGGTCTTAAAGGTTAGCTAATATTCAGCATAGAACGTGGTTACCTTTTTTTTTTTTTCACAAAGGTTAAACACTTTTTATTAACATTAGAAACTTGATTCCCGCTGCACCGATGGTAAAATGACAAAAACATTAAACAATTTTGGGAGTTTGATATTAGATTCCTGCAAAAGTAATGATAAACTCCTTTACCCTTGCACAGAATTAACTTTCTTGAGCAGTTAAAGTGGAAACATGAAGCTTTTTTGCTTTAATTTATCATTATGAAGCAATTGTTGATTGCACAGTGTAATGGCTGTAGAATAATGACACCATCGGCATTTAGATTTGTTTCCTATAAACCTCGCTCTAACTTTGTGATTCTGGATTTATGGCATGAGATTAGATAAGACAGGGCTAGTTGTGTGAACTTTAAAAAGGTAATTGGCTGCAAATATTAGTTACTTCTCACCAAAAAGTAATGAAAGTAGTACAGTTTCATATCATGAAAGTAACTAGTTACTTTGGAAAATAACTATTCCGTTTCATTCAAGTCAAATATGTCAAAGAATATTTGACCCCACCTTCACCCTCTTTAGGGGGATCATAAAAGAATCTTCATGTTTCATTTTTTTTCTTTTTTATAATGAATTGTCTGCAAGCTTTTTGACTTTTCCTTTTGCAAGTTATGTCATGTTACCATGTTGAGCTTCATTTATCATAACGTGCCACATTTTTTGACATTAATGGCAACTGTGTTATAAAGATGGGAAGAATAATTTTTTTTTACATCATTTGTTACTGAAAAAGTTAACACTGTTAGTAATGCTGTTTTATAGAACAATATTATCATCACATTTGTAGAAGAAGCTGTAGGTACTGCTATGTGCAAAGTAAAAATGTCACTGAACCCGATGAAGTTCTTTTACATGGAAAGTGTAAGCATCCATCCAGTGCCTTTTGCAAGCACGAGTATCATCTCAGTCAAATGTGGCAACACCCGTAAATGTAAAGAAGGAAATCCGTTCATCACAGTTAACACCCACAATCCTCCGATGATGTCATCGCCCTAAAAAACAATAAGAAGAAGAAATAGAATGAAAGAATCACTGTCACTCAACTGATTACAGACATTACTATTTCCAATTTTGATTTTCTGCTTTAACGTGTTTTGGTGAGGATGCAAACCCTGGAGAAGACTTTTGAATTGTCTTGAGACATAGAGCGGCTGCCTCCTTAACTGTGGGCGCTCAGCGACAATCACTAGTATAAAAAAATGCATATTATTGCTACTTTTTTCATTATAAATATAAAAAAATGACAAAAAAAAGTTGTAATCACTCATCCCTACCACTGACTCACTAAACCCCAAAGCTTTCAGGTTCATCAATAATACAGAGTGATCACCAGTGTCAAACGCTGTTTAAGGTCCAACGTCACCATTCCACAGAGTTTCCCTCCATCAATTAGTTTTCTTATGTAATCAAAATAGAGAAAACATGCATCAGTGGGATGAGATTTTCCGTAATCTGGACTAAAACTAATAAAAGAAGCTTATGTGTAGGCAGCAGAGCTATAACAATCAATCTTCCCAATACACAATTCTTAGATAAAGCGCATTAAATTGACACTGGTCCACAGTCACTGTGATTTCATTTATTTCCTTTATCGAACAGAATAACTGTCAGCAGTCTACATTTCATTTGTAAATGTACCTTGTAGCAGAGATAGGTTGATGATGAGTGTGCTTTGCTGATATAATTATTCAGACTGGCAGGAATTTTCTGACCATTTATGTTCAGGCTTAAATCGTAGCTGCTGCTGTGTCTGAAATAGCATAGTTCTGTATTTTTTAGGGTTGTGAACCGCGTGTGTGCTGAAATGGCGTACTAAATCATTTATTTAGTAGGCAGTATATACTGTAGCAGCGTGTAGCGTACGGAAGTATGCCATTTGAGACACAGCATTGGTCTTTAAACTGTTACTGCCCAACTGCTTTAACAACATCCACTATTCTCTCTGATTATTCCTTAGCCTTCTCAATCATTTTAACCACTGACTTCCTACATTTTATTTCCCTTTTTCCTTTGGGCTAGCACATCTCTCTCTCCAAATCATGAACTAGGTATTCCAGGTGATTATCCACTATATTACACTCTAAAGAAAACAAAACTGCATGCATCTCTTTATAGATCTGATTGAAAATATCTCCCTGAAAACGTTTTACAGAGGATGATGAACTTAATCATTGAGAGATTAATCAGTTGCGCCACTGTTAGAAATATTTAATTAACAAACAACAGCAAAATTAATTAGGTCCCAAAAAGCTCTCCAAATTGGTGTCTTTTTTAGGACCATCTGTATTAGAATCTGTATTAATAATCATAGCTTTATCCAACTGTCTTTTCTTTTTTATTCAAATCTCGAACCCATCCTGGAGCAAATCAGATCTTATACTGAATGTCACACCTCACATGCACACACAAGCCTACACCTCTTTGATTTCTATCTCCTCTAATAAATGAATAATTTTCAATTTCAGACCCATTCTCTGACCTGTCAAGCCACGTTTCAGAAAATCATACAACTGGTTATAGTCATATGATGTTGGAACCATCAGTCTGATTCATTGTATATTGGAAGATGGCTTCTGATAGTGTTATAGATGAATAATAAGAAATCCTCTAGTAGTAAATATCCTCTTCACGACCAACACGTTTTTGAAATCCATTTTGTCAGTGGCCTGATAAGGAATGGTACAGGCACCCTGTGGCAGAGGCTGGGGGTGGTGGATGGTTGATGGGCCTTTAGTTTGGTTCCTCTGGGCAACAACAAGGACATGGTGGTGCTGGGCGAGAGGTGGAAGTACCTCTGTATCTGGAAGACACAGTGCAAGGTATTTCTAAAATAAATATTTGAAAAACCCCTAAATATTTCGTGACCTAAAACCAACCCAGTTTCCATTTGCCGTCCAAATAGGAATGAGTGATTTTATAACTAGCCAAATATTAATTTAGGACTTATAGGTGACTATTTAACTATTTATTAGCCTCTTTTTTTACTTGCTAGTGGAACTGTAAACAGTGACAGTTGGATCGGCTACGCGTAGGTTATATAAGAGGTCGCATGCAGAGGCTAATCCGTTATCAGGTGATGCCTGATGTGTTCTCATATTGTCTCCACAATTTTTTACACCAGTAGAGCAAACTCAATCCAAGATTAAATAGCAATGGCATTGTGACTGTTCTGTGAACTCCTGGTACCAAAGTCAAGAATGATCTGATGATAACGTTGTTACAGATAATTTAAATCCCCTAAATTCAAATTAATCAGAAGCCAACGTATAAGTTATAGCTTCACTGAAATACTGATTATTCGTGTTCTCAATGATGGTTTAACAAAATTTCCTGCTGCCCTGTACAGGTCAGTAGCGACAGCTATGGATGCAAACAAGGGCAAAAGGAAGAACAACTTAATCTATCCATCTGTAGGGTCTCACTTGAATCCAATAAATCAGTCAATATCACCCAGGTGCACATTTTCTCACAATAATGTGTTAAATTCATGTGCTTTGTTTAGGGACATGGATTCTTTGCAGTTGCCATTGCACATGAAGAAAATTGCTGCTAATTATCTGGCATAATAAGTTGCTGCCCTATTATCTATTATAATTAGGATGGTAATTATAAAAAAAAAGCCTCATGTGCATATCAGTGGACACGCCGTCACCGCTTCTCTGCTGAAGCAGAGAATTTCTGCCTAAATTAAACACAGTTAAGTTTGAGGAGGGGTTGTGTCGGTCATCGGGAAAACAAACCCCCACTTTAATATGGTTTGACCTGACTGGACGCTTGTGTTGCAGCGGTGGTCTGTTCATGTCCTCTGGCCTCTACTTCATCATCGACAGCGAGGAGGAAAAAAAAGAGCGGCTTTTAAGCTATCAACAGGGGGACTGGGAAAAATCCATGGTGGGTCAGCTTGTCAGAGGTAACCTATCGGGATTTCGGATGCGCTGCAGTGAGTAAAGCCTCCCGGAGCGAAGGAGAGACGCCCGCTGACACACTCACACGGTCTAGACACACACACACATTGTTCAAAAAAATGATCAGGATTGCTGTGGCTGCACAGCAGGTGGGCCGCACGAAGGGGAACACACGAGTCGGGGGGGATAATATATAGCATTTTGTTTAACAGGACATGGTTCACCCCATAAATATGATGAAAGGGGATGGCAACTCCTTGCTGAGATGAGTTTTTAGAGGTGTCTCAGTAATAAAATATATATATAAAGCTCTTATACACCGTGTGGAGACGTTATTTCTTCTGGGAGAGGGGGGCATGTCTTTTTATTGTTTGTTACGTTGACTCAGGTGTGTCTACATACTTCATCAGACTGCTCGGAGCTTCGCAGCAGTTTTACAGACACTTTAGTCCCGGGGCGTGATGAACCCATGTGAGTTCATCTATAATAATTATATAATGATATAAAAGTTAATGCAAAAAGGGGGAGATTAACTCCATCACTTGCTTCACTCATGCTCGTCTTGTGCAGGAACCTTCATCCAATCAGAATTGAAATGTTGTGATGCATGAAAAGTATATTTTTTCTGTGGGGATTTGTCTAGGACAATCAAAAAGTAATTTACAGTGTATTTGCTGACCTTGTACATATATAAGTTTGTGTTTAATTTGCTTAAATAAGGAAAAAAAAAGCTCTATCTCTAATTTCAATACTTAATGGTGGAAAATAACTTGCGTATTCACATTTTTGCTGCATTATTTGGGGAGCTATTATACACCAAGGCCTTAATTCTCATCTATAATATTTGAGTAACCATCTTTCAATTCAGTTTTTGAATACCTTTATTTGCACATATATTTTAAAGCATTGTATTTGTGCAGTTTTTAATCCCTTGGGCAGGGACTGAGGTCCTGAGCAGCCAGGGATTAGAAACAATTACTATTTCAGGTCTCAGAGTACGTAGCAGAGCCCCTGCATCACTTCTTAAACTAGATAGTACATGTTGTAGAAGAAAAATGTGTCTATATTGTCATGATTTACATAATAGAATATGTACTGTTCATGTTAACATAGGCCAGTTAATTTTTGCTGTAGCCTATAACTCTGCAGAATAATGTTGGAATGATTTATTCATTGTATATCAGAGTAACGCGCGTGTGTGTGTGTGTGTGTGTGTGCGTGTGTGTGTGTGTGTGTGTATCCTGAATGACCTTTTGTTGCCCTGGTTTAGAGACTGATGTGACAAGCATTGAAGTCACTAGATGCCATCTTTTTTAACGTCCTATATATGCAAAATTGCTGCTAGATTCAACTTAAAGTTACGGCTAGGGCCTTACTAACTGTTCACAAAACATTCTCAGCAGATTGGATATTTTACATATGGGTATTTTTAATAGCAACTTAAACCATTAAACAAACTAAATAAGATGGATATAACATCATGTAACTCTTAGCTACATATTATTATCTTATATTATCTTTTAGAGAGCTGTTAAACTCTTGTTTAGATAAAATTTATAATCACTGGACAAAACTCACCAGGGTTTTACATGCCTGTGTTCGGCATGTGTACTACATTGTGGATAGTCCACTGATCCGTGCAGTGCATAACGGAAGATTAAAAATGTGCAGTGCGAGTTAACACAATGTAGAAGATTAATGCAAAAGGCACAGTGTCTGCACAGCTTTACATTCATTAGGGACAAATCCACAGCAGATGGATTACATCCATTGTCAATGGTCAAGTTCCAGAGCAGAAAGCAGCGTGGAGTTTGTGTGGTGACAGAAAAGTGAAGGTCAACACATACCAGCAACTTATGACGGATGTCAAAACTCACCCGTTCATTGTTTCCTGTCCAGGCCCAGACACTGTCAGTGGCTTGAAACATCACATCCAGGCTATCGGACTTTCACAACTCCTTCTGTCTGTCTGACACCACTTTTTTTTTTAAATTAAATATCTTCATCAGAAATTTGACAGGAAAGCGGTGACAGGAAATGAGAGGAAAGTAAGATGGAGAATGACATGCAACCAAGGTCGATGGCTCTAGGTCAGTGGCTTATGACCCCTAAGACCATTATTTCTCAAATGGGACTCCATGGTCTGTTGTGTAATTGCAAAAGTCAAATATGACCATACTGCATTTCCTCAAATAGTGACTGAAACCTAGAATGTAACAGGCCTGTATTATAAGGCTTCTAAGAGGCTTTCTAATCCTTCTCTCTCTTAGCTTCTTTTTCTTTTCCCGCTGATGTAATGTTTTAATTCTGTTGTGTTCCCAGAGTTCTGTCCTGTGTTTTCTGTGTTTTCTCATTCTCTCCCCTCTTGTTAGCGGATCTGTTGCTGTACTGGTTCACCTGCAAGCTGCGATAGATCCTGTCACCTCATCACGTACACCACAATTCAATTTGTGTTGTTCTATTTAGTGTCATATTCACCTTTTCCTGTTCTAAATGTGTTGTTTCCATCCTGTGTACACATCAGCTAGTGCAGACCTGTCCATCCTGGAAGAGGAATCCCTCCTCTGTTATTCTTCCTTATTTCTTCCTTTATTTTCCCCTTCAAACCTTTTTCCTGGAGTTGTTTCTTTCTTTTGTACAAACTGTAAAGCACATTGGGGTGAATCTGTGATTTGTGATTATGGCTTTACAAATAAAATTGACTTGACTCTTCAAAGCAAAAAAAAAAGAAGAAAGCCAAACTGCAAAGTTGAAATGTATTCCTCTAGAAATGTACAAATTCTGTGAATGCTTCATGTCAAGTTAACATCAAGGCTTTTTTTCCCAAGAAAAATAAATATTTAGGTTGAAAGTTCAGGTGCCAAACTTGAGGCCTACTGGAAGTTTTGAACGCTGACAGCCTGTGTGTCAGTAAATGAGTCACATCGTAACATTATTTACTTATTTAATTCGTATAATATTCATGTATATTTTGTACAGTGTCACCGTGGCACACCTGATGCTGATACAGTGTGAAGTGTATTTTGTCTTTGATGAGAACATACATATGTAATATGGTATGTTGTACACTATGAAACTGTTGATCATTTTTTCTCTTATACATTTAGTTATTTTGAAAACTAGCTGATAAGATGAAAACAAGTGTCACACAGAAAATAACAATCAATGAAGCCTTTTCTCTAATTGGAGCACAACTCTTTTCTTGGAAAATACCGGGCTCATATAGACACATCTATAATTAGTCTTTTTAAATTAATATTATTATTAGTCTTTACTAACTTAAATGGTGGTAATAAAGAAATCAATCAGATGTTTATTGATTGCCAGCAACACTTTATATCTGATAAAATCTTGTAGTGAGTGTCTGCAGAAGATGAGCTGATTTTTTCTATCATTGTTCATTATTTCCTTATTTATTTATTGTTAATGTCTTTGGCAGTAAAGTTGCATTAAATTGCTCCACAGTGTGTTGGTCTGGGGCTACACCGCTGCAGGTGAAACTGTGATTCTATATGTATAAGATGGATGGGAGAAAGATTTAAAATCCAATTCACCATCTTAATGTTAGGCTAGAACTTATTCACTGCATTATCACAGTTTATTTGTTAAAGAAAGAAAGGTCATCGTCCATCTGATAGTAGAGACTTTTGGGCTGATATGGAATTTATAACCAATTCATTTAACGTGTACCAACAGTAAAGTTTGAACCCATGATGTTGTCGCATGGATTTTCTAATTTAAATGCAGAAGGGTGTCTGAGATCCCTGTAGTGAATGTAGAACTGCTCTTTTGGTAAATGAGATTGAACCTTATTAACTCGGTAAATTAACACCATGAAAACTAGTAACTTGATTTGACTCGATCAGAGTTCAGGAGTGTGTCTTCAGGTGAAAACAGAAGAGCGGTGCCCCTCAGGTATAAATGTAATATCCTTTTAAGTTACACTTGACAGAAACTTCTCGTTTCTTAACATTTGTTTTGTTTTGGAATTTAGTGCCAATTGAACCAGGACTCTCTCTCTGGACTGTCAGGTGGGAAAAACCTCATTCATGCAAACAACATTATTTAAATATGTCAGAGTAGTACCAGAAATTGATGCAAAGGGGTTTTTTTTTCTTTTTCTTTTTATTATTAGATTTTAAGATCAATTTAATACATAAAGAAAGGAAGGATCTCAGGTTACTCAAGATGATTGCCATTATTATCTAATAATCCTACTGATAGATTGTGACATCACAAAGTTTTGCCTCTGTGCTGGCCTATTGGAAGCAGCCAAACTGTCTTCTTCAGCTTGGTCCTGCTGTATATTAGGGCTGTAACTAACAACTATTTAGATAAAACTATTTAGATGTAAAACATCACTCACAGTTCCCAAAAGATGAAGATGCAACCCAATTTTTTTTTTGTCCAGACCAACAGTCCACAACCCAAAGATCATCAGTTTATAATTATAAAAGGCTAAGAAAATCAAAAAAATAATCAGATTTTAAAGGCTAAAACCAGATAAGTTGTACGTTTTCTTTCTTAAAATGACTTTGATGATCAAAATAGTTGGCAGCTTATATAAAAGTTAGAAACGATTTGCCTAATCACTGCATGTCTACACTGTGCACCCTCACTGTGTTGGCTCTCTACAACGGATGGCACTAGTGATCCTAATTGATACGGAATTATCCCGGCCATCCCTCTCACCGCTATCGACCATCTCACCTTCAGGCGCTCACCCCGCCGCTGAGGAGCAACCAGTATTCTAATTGCCTCATATTTTTTATTCCCCTTAATGAAAGTGACTATTCTGGACAATAGGAGGAAATTACATTTGAGCAGTGAATGACCAGACCCCCCCCCCCCCCCCACCCCCACCCTCATCCCCTGACTCCCTCCCGCCTCCCCACCCTCTGATGGAACATCTGTAAAGATGGATTCAGCTTGAGTGATAATTCAGCTAATTAAACCACACAATATTTAATTAAGAGCCAGTGTGGTTTAATTACGGAGATATTTCTTCCTCGCTTTCCCCCTCTCTCCTTCTCCACTTCTGTGTCCGGCTCTCTCCTCCCTGATAAGGTAGGAGCTGGGCTCGGAGTTCTGCAGCCTGGAAAGCCTCATCGTTCTGAAACACCTTTGTAATGAATGTTCTCCACGGCGCGCTCCAAGTTCAGCTGGCTGCCGTCTCTTGTTTCCTCCTCGAATCTTTCACCACCACCACTCTTTACTCCGTTATTTTATACATATTTCTTGTTTTTCTCCCTTTTTCTACCAGCTACCAAAAAGTGAATAACCACCTCGGTTACTGCACACTAGTCTCCTGAGGCAATGTGACTATTTGTCAGTGAGTTCACGGAGCTATTGATGGCAATTAGATGATGTTGCTAAGAGATATAGGTCATGGGCAGTGACTTAGACCAGGGAGCAGATATCACTGTTAACACCACTGTCCATTATGAAAAGGTCAACACGTGAATTATAAGTTTGAAGTGCTTTAGCAGTCTCGGTAAAAGCATTTGGGGACCATAGCTAAACGTCTAGAAAATGACAATAAGGTTATTACCTAATTGAAGCGATTAGATGTTAACCATGACCATCAGTTCTCGTATGTAAATATAAAAGGAACGGTTTTATATGTCACAATTCCATGAACTTTCAATGAGTAAATTCCGTATTTAAATATATATAGTAAAAATGTCTAGTTTTAATTTCTAGTTTATTGAGCACTGATCTCCATCTGTGGGCTGCAGGGCCTAAGACTCCACTCCTAAGTCAGCATTGTGACCCTTTAAAGTCAGAGAAAAACTATTATAGAACATTCAGTGCAACTAATTGTAGAATAAAGTGTTTTTTTTTTTACAAAATTCATGTGTGATGATTACTTTGTTGTAGCTTCTGAAATTTCAATTGTATGAATGCAGTGCAGCAGAATGAAAAAGTAAAAACAATATCATCAGACACATTGGTATTACATTGTTGTGTGAATGCATCACCAGGAAAAATTGAAAGACCATTCTAAGAGTCACTTTTAAAAATCAAATTTGATGGAACTTTAATGAAAACCAGTGTAGACGTGTGTTCATTTCGATGCACGAATATAATTTGACTTGTTTTTGCACACTGAAATGAACAAACAGACCTCTGGAAGGTAAGAAAAATAATATTTTAAAATTACAGGACTACTTGCATGAATTAGGAACCAGTAATGTCATCTGTAAAGCACAGAGGATTTAACCGGGCAGATTTTGTAAATGCACCAGAATGTTCGTTTATATAATCAACCTCTTTTGTCGGTTCTACTGCCTCTGTAGCTTTCCATGTAACAGACATGACAATCACAGCTCCCACATATACATCCGCGCGTGAGGAGATGTAGCCGCTCCTGGAGCACGCCAAGATATGAAGTTAATTAAACTGCCAATCTCGGGAGGACTATGACAACCAGAGAAGACCTGTGAAAGACCTGTGACTGGATTAGAACAGAGGAGTTTTTTTGGGGGGGGGGGTGGAAGCAATCTGCAGTGTGCTGTTCAGGTTTTAGATGTACACTATGTGAATCACAGGGTGCACAATAATGTAACAGTGGCAGGAAAAAGCTCCACCGTGTACGTGAGCAAGATGGAAAGGTGTAGGAGTCATCCATCAGAAGCATTAGAGGACGTGCTAGCCCTGATATCCTGACCAAAACCCATTAAGCTTTCTTTACTTTCATTACCCTTTTCATTCCCACCTAATAGTCGTCTTTTCTTTCTTTTTTATCCGCAATGAACAAATGCAGCATCCTGACTGATAAGAAGTTAAAGCTCTTCCTCTTTGACTGACCCCTTGACCCCAGTGGGAGGTAGAGGGAGTCAGTCGGGGGGGGTCGGGTGCCAAAATCAATGCCGATCAAGAAACAATAAATGAAACCCGGCAAGCAAATAACACCAGTCTATCAAAATGTCACTCCGGAATGAATGAAACCGTGACCGCATATATTGACAAATGTAGTCGGCTGCATTCAGACATGAACGTGATAGAGCAGTGCCGGTATTAGCCAGGGAGATGTAAGTGTTTTTTTTTTTTTTTGTTTTCGAGAGACGAGAGGAGGAAAATATGCAAGGGCACAGCACGACAGGGAATATCCATTTTCTCACCCAAATGTGATATGCTTGTGTCCAAATGAAATCATTGTGATCGCTCTATTTCTCAACATAAACAGATGATTTCTTGCCGCGGATGATTCCACAGCGCCAGCCTGTCACTTCTGTGTTTTTGTTTTTCTTAACATGACTGTTCTGAATTTCTCTGCCTTTTACATGGACAGAGTTCCCTTAAAGGCCATAATACAGAGACTGAAGGGATGAGGAATAAAGCAGCCCCAGCACCTTTTTTTTTTCTTTTTTAATATTTGCAGAGTTCAGGTAGATTATTTGAAAGGTCCAGTAGTCAGAATTTAATCATTCTGATTATAAAAAAATGATAAATAGGTGTTTTATAAATACTGTTCAGTGTTTTAGTGCTCACTACATAGTGAAGCAAATGCTCAAGAAAGTAGATGCAGAAAATACATTAAGATGGTTTTTGGTTCCTAAAACCACAAGATAGCACAACTTTCACAGAAGCCCTGTCAAAGTGTATAAAATGGGGCTTTTACGGGGTCACAGGCCAGGTTGGAAATCACTGACCTAGAACATTCTGTGTGTAATACGCTTTACTGAGACCGTCCTCCCAGGGGTCCCCCAGCAAGAACTACACCATGCGATCGGAGCCTCCTGGCGGCCGCAGTGATCACGGCGCAAAGCAAAAGAGGAAATATGGCGACATCCTTCCTGTTTTCCAACCAACAGTCAACGCAGATCATCGCTGTGTTCCCTGTTGCCGCCGTTACGAGGGTCAATTTGTCTGAAAAAAACTGAAGTGAACTTGAGATATCGACCTTCAGATGGCTGAGCGGGCGAACAAAAAAACGGTCGATGTGAATCACCCATAATGCATTGTGGTCATGCATTTGGTAGTGGCGTGCCATCGCAATTATCTGCAGAACATCTTTGAAATGAGTCTGCAGGTGTTTCTGATGATCTCTACAAAGCAGAGTAGTAATAGCGGGAACAGGGAAAGTGGCGAGAGTGTTTCATCCCCCCCCCACCATGTGGCCTCTGTTATGATATATGATTTTACCTAGTTCCGAGGGCTGATGGGAAATTGAAGAGGGGAAACGAAACGACTAACGAAACCAACTTTAAATACGGACACATCCTTCAGTCTATACTCTGCGTTCATTATGTCTAAATGATGTATGGATGTATTTGTACAGGCGAAATGGAGCAATCACTGGAAAGTGTGGCGGCAGTGTAGCCAGTGAAGGTAGAGTGAAACCTGCATTGAAAACAAGGTGCCACTCTTTAAGAGGAGGTTGTATGAGTTAGCCAGAAACCAATTCGACCTCCACAGCCATGTGGGTAGAGTTGAAAAGACAGTTACTCGGTTACAGTTACTCGCTCATGAAAAGACTTGCATGATGGAAAGTGGAGATTCTGAATTCTTGGGCAGGGAT
Source organism: Eupleurogrammus muticus (assembly GCA_036785175.1). Lineage (NCBI taxonomy): Eukaryota > Metazoa > Chordata > Actinopteri > Scombriformes > Trichiuridae > Eupleurogrammus > Eupleurogrammus muticus. The sequence goes on along the minus strand of JAYKQN010000018.1, from coordinate 15,852,188 downwards.
GTCAAACATGTGGCTCCGTTTCTATTTCTTAACACAAATGTGAAATCAGTCGGTTTCTTTCAGGGCTCAAGGGATAGAATATTTACAGTTTGAAATCGTAAAATGTTTCTAATGCAGGAGATACGTTACCTGCTGCTTAAAAAAGTAAGGAGTGTTCAGTAAATAAATCCCAATGAAACAGGAGACTGACTGAAAACCAAATAACTGAGATATCATATTATTGATATTGATTATTTTTTTCTTGAATAAACCTTACCTGTTTTGTGAATTGAAAGTTTACTTTACATAAAAAGAAAGGTAGAATTTTCTAAGTGTGAATATTTTTTTTTTTTTACTGGTCCGGCCCACTTGAGATCACATGGCACTTTATGCGGCTCATGAACTACATTGAGTTTGACTCCAGTGTTCTGGTACTTGTATCTAGTAGGGTTTCATAAAATCACTTCTATACCCTGAAAACATACCTTTTAATGCACTATCGAAAATATATGAATGATTTAAATAAACACCTGGTCTGAGTGTTCTGCTGCAGCAACTTCCACAACTTTGACTCATTTTTAGAAAAAAAAAATGTGCATTACAAACAGGGTTCATGTCATGAATATTATTTGCTTCAACATAACATTTTCACAATGCTGCCAAGCTTGGTTTAATTTATACAGCTATTAAAAAAAAAAGAAATATAATATTGATTTTCATCAGTGAAACGCTGCTCTGGAGACAAGTTTATTTAAGTGTTTTAAACTGCGGGCCCTGGCCTGTTAGTGTTTTTCCAAGGCCTTTCCCATAAAGAACATAACCTGAAGCACATTTCCATGACCATGCAGGCCACTGCTAATACACACACACACACACACACACACACAGACACACACACACACATATGTTCTTTAGTTTAACTGCATTAGAGTATGCTTCCCTGAACCACGCTTATGAATAACAAAGTGTTCATGCTCTTGAAGTGTAGCCACAAACAGGCCGAGGCAAAGCAAAGCAGTCCCTGTAGCGATATGTAAATCATCCCTCCGCGCTAACCTCCTCGCCTCCGCCACGTCCCTCCCGTCATCTGACTCTCCGTCTGTCTTTCTTTTGATCGTGCTCTCCCGTCTCCGACTCTTCAAGGCTTTGCAGGGAGAGAGGGCTGCTCCCACCTCGGCGTCCTCCATATTCAACGCCTCTGCCCGCTCCCTTCCTGAAACATAATAGGATTTAGGGCCAGAGGGGGGGGAGTCTGTGCTTGTACAAAGGTAAGCACTTTGTTTGAGGGTGATGTACATGCAGCCTCTGTGGTTGAAGGGAGACCTCATACTGTACCAGCCTCTGTGGCAGCATTCCTCACTCAGTACTGCAGAAAGGTCTCTCATATCATAATGCTACACATGTACAGTAGCAAGCATTTTGTTTGCTCTTTTTACTGTAACCTATGTGAGTGGTTTACTTGAGTAAAAAATATTCAATCATTTATTTTAAAAACAAAATGCTTTGTTTAATAATGTAATATTTTCACAATCATTATAATTATAATCATTTTCCATTGTTCCCTATAAACTGTGCCATGGTAGAATGTGCTTTGGAGTATGTTCACAAAAGTTGGATTTGGGAATGCTGTGCTGTAAATCTTGTACTCCAATCATTTGTCTCTTTCAAAAGGTTGGCAAAATTAAATATCCACCTAGGTGAATCATTTTTCATAAAAAAAAAAAAATTGCAAAACTGGAAAAAATAAAGCCACCCCTACACAAATGGAAAACATTAGTCAAATATGACTTAATTATTGAAAATACAATTTAAACAGTTATGTATAATCACCCAGAAACCACACTGCAAAAAATGTAATGTAAGTAGTATAATGTCTCAGTTCGATTCCAATATTATTATTACTATATTTACATTGAAAAGTAATGTTCCTATTTTAAAGGTATTATCCTGATATGGGTCAATTACTCCAGGTTCAGGAAAACTACACTAACATTTTCTTGAAACAAGAGTAAATTGAACAAAATCAAGAAAATAAATTATATTAAGCTTAATTATCTGACAATGGACAATAAGGTAACTCTACAAAATCTTGACTAAATGCATCAGAAACAAAATACTTTCACTCAATGATACATTATTCTTTTGGCACTGCACTAACTTTAAGGAAGTCTGTATTATTTTCATTTTGCCATGTGTGATCATGTGATAATTTTATGGAATAGTTTGCTCCACAAAACAGTTTTATTGTATCACACACAATGACAATCTCCTATCTATGTACTATCTATCATGTCCCCCCCTGATAAAGTTTTTTTCTTTTTCTTTCTTGTACGGTGTGAGGGTCTAAGGTCAGTCATGGTGTTTTGCCTTACAAACTGTGAAGCCCCTTGAGGCAAATCTGTAATTTGTGATTTTGGGATATACAAATAAAATTGACTTTATTCGCATGACTTGACCGCATTATTTGTGGATGACCAACATACACAGGGTCAAGTCGCAGAATTGTATTTATTTAAGAAATTATGATCTGTCATACTGAAATATGAGTCATAGTAAAACAAACATAAAATACTGTACAGTGATTTCAGTCTTCGGTAGGAACCTAAAGGCCACAAACTGGGTTTGAAGAGGTTATTACTAAGTTACAGATGTTCTTGCATAATAAGATGTAATGCTGACATTCTCTGACTTTTTAGGCAGATTATTTTACCCCAGACAACCCTCCTCCAATAAAATGCTTATCCTGAAAGAAATGTTGTGCTTTGGTAGAATGTAATAAATATCCACATCATAATTAAAGTAATAACTTACAATTGTGGTCATTTCTTTGTGCTTATCCAATTCTCAGTACACAGAGGGTGTGTGACTCAATCAGCAACACCTCCCTCTTGTTGGGCATTATATCTGAATGGCCAAATACTCCGTGGTGTTTTACGAAGAAGGGAGGCAGCTATTAACTGATGACACTAAGTGACCTTGCTGCAGAAGCTTTTCTTCCTGCTGGAATTGTAAAAGCTTGATGTGTTTGTGCCCGTTTTTTTAAACTCTGGCTCTAAATTCGCACTAGATTGTTACTATCAAACCTATTAATCGTGTTTCGGTGTTTGCATTAGGGCTACATCCAGCCAAGTCTTATCTCCTCTAAGAGCTGAAACCTCAAATCAATAATAGTGGGGGCAATTTAAGAAGCAAGCATAAAGAAGGTTGTTACAGGCTGGTTACGGCTTTACAAGCTAAAACATTCCACGTATAAGGAACAGAAATGGAAGAAAAAAGTTGATATCAATAGATGAAACAAATATTTCTTCATGTAAAAGCCAATAAAAAACAGCTAATCGTCCTATGCTTAAGCAGCAAGCTTTTTGTATGTACAGAAGTGTTTGCCCCCTTCTTGATTTCTTTTTGTTCCTGATCAAACACATTTAAATAATTGTCAAAAGACAACACAAGTCAACACAAAATGCAATTTTTAAATGAAGGAAGAAACAAAAACTGCATAGCCATGTGTGAAAAGCAGATTGCCCCCTAAACCTAATAAATAATTGTGTCCTTAGCAGCAACAACTGCATTACATCAAGCGTTTGTGATGAGTTTTAATGAGTGTCTTATAGTGCTGGGGAGGAGTGTTCCCTGCTCATCTTTGCAGAAGTGTTATAATTCAGCAATATTGGAGGCTTTCGGAGCACAAACGACCTTTTTAAGCTAATACCACAGCCTCTCAATAGGATTCAGGTCAGGACTTTGACTCAGCCAGTCCAAAGCTTCACTTTGTTTTCTCCACCAGCCGATCAGAGGTGGACTTGCTGCTGTGTTTTGGATCATCGTCCTGCTGCAGAACCCAAGTTCACTTCAGCTTGAGGTCACACACAGATGTCACAGAAAATCTTTCGGGACCCGAAGCAGCAAAAATATCCCCTGACCATCACACTACCACCACCATATTTTACTATTGGTATGATGTTCCTTTCCTGAAATTCAGTGTTTCTTTGTCACCAGATGTAATGGGACACACATCATCCGAAAAGTTCCTTATGTCTCATCAGACCAGTATTTCCCCAACGTTTTTTGGGAATCATCAAGATGACTTCTGGCAAAATTAAGACAACTTGCTCAGCAGTGGGTTTTGTCTTGGAACTCTGCCATGCAGCCATTTTTACCAAGTCTCTTATGGCAGAGTCGTGAACGCCGACCTTAACTGATGCAAATGAGACAGGCAGTTCTTCGTCGTTGTGGGGTCTTTTGTGACCTCTTGTATGAGTCGTCGATGCGGTCTTGGGGTAATTTTGGTTGGCCCCTGTTCCATGCTTTCACCATTTATTAATAATGGAGTCCCAAAATTGTGTTTTACTGTCTTTCTTTTCTTTTCCCGAATTTCCATAGATCTTGGTAGGATGTCTAGCTTTCATGAATCTCATTTTCTATTTTGTCAGGCAGGTCATATTTAACTGATCCCTTGATTGAGGAGAGATCTGGCAGTGATCAGGACTGGGTGTGGCTAGAGAAATGAAAGTTCAAGTTCAGTTATGTTTTAACAGTGAGGGGCAATCACTTTTTCACATGACCATGTAGGTTTTTCTCCCTTAATAATAAACACCTTTATGTAAAAACTGCAATTTGTGTTCAATGTGCAATGTGTGTGTGTGTGTGTGTATGTGTGTGTGTGTGGATGCATGTTGTGAGGTCACACTGATAAAGGACATGCTGATGTCTTGTGCGTGTAACAAGCATCGATATAAACAACATATGGAGACTGGCTGCCATCCAGCTGAGTCCCTCAGCTCTGTCACACCTCACCGACTTTTGTCAATAATGCAAACACGCCAGCCCCACATGGGTTCAATTCAAATACAAACTACAACAGTTTTATGACTATAAATTGCTAATCTCGTGGGGCGACGGATCACAAGGCGTGATTCCCCCGCTTCGGTTGGTATAGGGATTAGCATCCTGACAGCTGACATATCTTAAAAAACAATTGTCATGTTTCTCTTAATCATTAATGTACTTTTTGTACCAGAGGCCTCAAAGTATTCACTTGCATTACTTAGTTAGAAGTATGGATACTGAAATAGAAGTGTAAAAGTACTGGTTTCAAAGCTGAAAATATGAAGTTAATAAAAAATCAGTTGCCTCTTAGCTGTAATCATTATTATTTTTTTTTGGAAAAGATATTACAGCTTGTGTTGTCCCTTTTTTTCTATTTCTGTCAAATCTAATAAATGTAACTCAAGAATGCAAAAACAACCTTTAACTCACAATATTAGAGTTAGTTTCTTTAAAAAAAAATGAGTTTGTGTTGTATTGTCCTTTAAAAGTAGAATTTTAACAGTGTGAGTATGTGTGTGTGTGTGTGGGGTGGATTGTTTGTAATGTAGACACAGAGCAGGTCAAATCAGGCACTTACCAAAGATTTCTACTTTCTACTTTCTAAGTAAAGTAAGTAGTGATTTTTTCTGTCATAATGCATATCATCTTGCATGAATGGCAGGTTTTCTCAGCGTTCCGTTCAGCAGTTCATTCGTTTATTCACTACCATATAACATGTTGGTTCTGGTGGACACTGGTTAGAGCATCGAGGCAGCGACTGTGAACATGTCTCAACCACACCATTAAACTCAGTTAATGCACCATGACAGCTCCGGCTTATAGTGTAGAGTATCACGGCTGGGTCACGGCACCGAGTCCTTTTGCTTATGGGTGAGGATCCGCTTGAAGGACACTTGGGTGACATGGTGGTGTGGAAATGTCTGATATAACCAGCAAGTATTTGTAAGATGCGTTTTGCCGGACAACTGAGCAGGCTGTGCATTTCAGATAAAACGTTACCAATCCCATATAGTATAATCTAAGCCAGGGGTGTCAAGCACACTTTATTTCATAAAGCGCAGTTTGATCGCAAGTAGACCAAACCAGTAAAAATGTATATTCAAATAATAAGCCCTCACATTTCTCCTTTCCTCTTTATGTAAAGAAATACATTATAAATGCTTATAATATTATTCAAACTTCTATTTGCAAAATAGGAGAGTTGACATGAGAGGCAATTTCAACAATATATCTGTTGATAGATTTTGGTTTCCTGTTCCTGTAATTTCAATTTCAATCATTTACTCACTGTTTCCATTTTTAATAAGCAGGTGCCTTAGAAACCTTTTAAAATCAAAACTGTAAATACTGTTATCCCTTAAGCCCTAAAATATGCTTACTGACTTCACAGCTCTGTAGTTATCCAGTGGGTGGGATTGGACCCGGGCCACATGTTTGAAACCGTTGGTCTAAGCATATGTAGCATCAAGGTTCTAAATATTAGTTCTTTTCCTTGTGTGGGAGTAAAACTCAGTAAATTTATGATCAAACCAATTTTTGGCCCGTATTACTGTGTATTGATAACTGAACAGCTTCATATTTATTTTACGGCCGTTAAGTGTTGGAGCCGCTCATGATTGTGTTTAAAGTATTAGCCCAATCAGGGGGGAGGAAATTCTGATCTACTTTCCATTTTCTCTATCGAAGAACATTAAATATTCAAGCTAAAAAGGTGCTTAACCTTCTGTTTTATTTTTTCTTTCCATCTACAAATAGAAAAAAAAGTTGCTCCGCTCTTTATACGTGCAATTATCCCACATATCGATGTTTCAGTCGGGTGGCTGTTTTAGTGTGCTAACTATAAATGCGTCTTTTTCTTGAGTGGACATAAAAATGCGTCGTTAGGAGCGGCCTCACCGTTGCCCGGGGATCCATCCGGGTGTTGTTTGCAGATTGAAGCAGGAACACAGGGGGCTAAAGAGGATACCCCCCCCCTCCACAAGACCTCCTCCTCTCTATTGGAACCAATCTTCCTCCTTCAATGAGCCTTGTGTCCATCTCTTTGCCCACAATCCTCTAAATCTCTGCAGTGTCACGGCTGCTTGGATACAGCCAGCTGGAGAGGCCGAGGCTCTTGGCAAAGAATCAGACCGGGGTAGGTTGGGTTAAAAAAAAAAAAAAAAAAGAGAAACTCTTTTTCATGATGATCTGTGGGAGAATCTCAAGCTGACTTTGGTCTGTTTGTGTACGTGGGTGTATGCATTTGTGAATGCATGTATATGTACACATGCATTTGTGTGATAAAGTATGTGTTGGTGCGTGGGCTGTTCTGTATATATATACGTGTGTGTGTGTGTGTGTGTGTGTGTGTGGAGCTGCAGGGGGATTTTGGGCTCTCTTCATTGTGCATTCATATGACAGCCCACTTTTGCAGTTCCAGAAGCACACGACTGCCACCAGTCGTCCGTGAGCAGCTACTACAGACGAGGAAGCGTGTGCATCCTGCAGCTACATCACACTGCGTTTTATCCTCAGTGTTGAAAGCTCCCACAGGGCCTCCTTGATGGTTGTTACCACATGACTCGGGGTCGAGGCTGAAGCAACCTTTGGATTTCTTATTTATCTTTTCAGATACACGCTATCTATCGCACATGTTTTTTTAAATAACACTGCATGCCTGCATGTTGTTAATATTGGACATTTTATATATTTTGTGGGCATTTTAAAGGTACAGTGTGGAGTTTATGGCAGCATCTATTTGTGAGTTTGCAGCTTCCTAAAACAAACCACCACTTTTTTGTTGTTTTCCACAACATTAATTTTCAACCTAAACACCATCACAAGTGTTTGGAAAAATCTGAACTATAGGATTCGGGTTTGCCCATTTCACACCCACAGGGCTGTTTACACAAAAGGAGCTAAGAATTGTGGGCTTTATTGTGAGTCTAACAAATGAATTAAACCAATTTGGTGTAAGGATGATCTGAACTGATGCCTAGTTCTTTTATTTATTTATTTTTTTAATGTAACCATGTCCTCCAAATGATTGTCAAAACATGAAAGACAATTTTTGACCTTGAAATACTGTGCAGTAGAGTCACATTTCATGATGCTCTGGGGCCTCCCATCATGCCCTGGAGAAATGATAACATGCAAATTGAAAAAAAACTCAACTTTGATTTGTGTAATTCACTTACCAGACCTCATTGAAAACTGTTTGGAGGAAATTAAATCAATAAATGAATGTCCTCCTTGCCAAAATGAATGATTGGGTCCCACTTAGTGTTGTTTCTTCACAAAAAGAATCCAATTTTATGTCATGTTTTATTCAATTTTGATTTTAGGTTTGGCACCTGAAATGTGGCAAAAGGTCAAAAAGTTCATGGGCCAGGGGACAAATTTTAAAGTACTGTAGATCTATTTCTTTCTACACATTAAGGTCTCTTGCTCTCTGATATTCTCTCAAACAGACTCCCTTGCACGCAAACAGTCCTCCAAGCTCTGATCTGCCACCACGTAACCACATCTAGATAATATCTGTAGATTAGAACTTCTACAGGGAAAAATTCCTCAATCAATTTTGATAAAATAAATACATAAATAAATCAACCTGCATGCTGGATTCAGGTGGTTAGCATTAGCTTCAACAGGCACCAAACAGCATCCTGAGATGTTGCCTGCAGATTTTCCAAAGGAAACTTATTTGTTCAGGGTTTTTACCTTTAATCAAGGGCCCATGTTTATCTTGGAGAGGTGGAGGCATCTGCAGGTAATTTGCCTCCTGTTAAAATCCTACTGAACATCTGGAGCTTAAGTTATCAGAGATACAAGCTGAACTAATGTTTAGAGCAGGTTGGCTTGCTGCCCCTTCCCGAAGGCTTGTGTCCGCTTTTCAGTTCCAGAGAAAACCTACCATAATTTCTTTGAAATAAATTATTATTAATAAATGCCATTTGAAATATTTCCTGAAAAATAATTTTCTTATAATGACTGGCGGGTTTCAACGCTTTAAAACACCATAAAGTTCGAATTGTTTTTATTGTATTTTGTTATCACCTTGAAATGTTACAAGCAGGATCTAAAATTCCTTGAGATTGCAAAGCAAAGATATAGGAAGGAGTGTGATCTGTTCGCTCTCTTTAAAAATGTATATAATGACAATGACAGGATATTCTTATTCTCTCAGTTTACAAAGTTATTCGAGTGTGAAGAGTACATTTATTTTGTTATTCTCAATTTTCATCATTCAACTGAAACGTGTATTACTGTGTATTGCAATGCGGCGCCAGCGTCAGCGTAATCTGCTCCCCTTCATGATGACACTGCTCTGCCGCCTCTGCGTGTGACGCACCTGTCTGCTTAAAGCTCCGACTGACTGATCTCCACTCCCCGAAGCACGCGCCGCTTTGATCACATGTCTCAGAGCCCAACATTCAACCCTCCGCGGTGTTTGTTTCTCTAAGCTGCGGATGACGCTACAGGGAAAGAGGGAGAATTTATCAAAGGACACAAGCACTTATTTAGAGAGGAAATAAGATGAGGGAGGGGAGATGCTATAAGTCAAACCTTTACAGTTTACACCACTGTGCTGGCAAATGTCACTAAATATTATTGAAATTCACAAACAAAGCAAACGGAATAAGGTAGTGGAGAAATTTCCTAAAAGGGCTTGTCTCCTGTGTTGGAGAAAACAGTGCATTTGTTAGGGGACTGTTTTCAGAAGTAAGTTAGTACACATTTAGTGCTTTAGTAGTAGTAGGAATATTTCATTCATGTATGTGTGTTTGCTTGTGTGTTTAAAAAAAAGGCTGCGATCATGAAGGATCATGCCACACAGTGTAACTCACTGATATGGTTTTAATAGTCAAAGTAATGGGATGATGCTTGTGAGTGGATCATTTCTTTGTTGTGTTGGCAACGCACATGAGGTTCATTGATAAGAATAACATAGTTTCTCATCCTCTAGTTTTGGATAATCAATATCATTTCATCACATTGTCTGTGCACTAATGTGGATTCATGTAAAAACCCATCTTTGCATCACCTTTTTTATACCTTTTTGTCCAAAAATTTCCCTCTTTTCAGCTAAAAATGGCACAACGTTAAACAGCCTAAAATTGTAGAGTATAAAGCCATCTTAACTCATACTGATGAAGCCTAATGTGAGGTTCACATCTGCTTTAAAATGACTGTGTGTAACAGCCACGGTATGAACAGGAGGAATTATTACAGCAATTCATAACAAAATTACACATTACAAGGAATTACTTATATTTAACTTGTCTGGTAGCATATATACTTTGCCGCGACAGTATTTGCTCCTGGCAAATAAAACTAGGTTAAAAAGTTATTGACTTGTAAGTAAATGAAAGCTCTTGGTAAATGTTTGAGGAAACATCATAATGACTTACTCAAAAAAGTCAACAATGACTTTGAGTGATTTTTTTTTTTTTTCTTCCCGAGATGCAATCAGAAAGATCATTTTTTCCTTACATTAACCATCCACTGCCTGTCACACTTCTTTGTTGATGCCTTTCTGCTTTATTGGCCTCTTTACAAAATCAATGTGCTGTCAGGCTTTCACAGTCATGCAGCCTGTTTTCCTTCAAAAACAGCTCACAGAAACAAAGAAATTATTAAGACTCAATCGCCCAGAATACCAATACCAAGACCAGCCTGCATGGCTGTTTAACTACTCCTTTTACATAATGTCTTGGCTGTATACCTAGGCTACAAAGTCTGGCCTCACTGGGTCAATAAAAGCTTTTCTTTCACTCTGCTACAACCACCTGAGCTGTCAAGCGACACATTTTACCAATTTCCACACTTCCTCCATTACCACACCAAACTATTATTATGTTCCCCATCAGCTGATGTCAAATAGACGATAAGGTGGACTATTTATATTGATCAATAAAAGACCATTCATCATCTCCTGTTATATTACCTCACTTGTTTGTTTTATACTTCACCAACCTGAAATACTTCAGCTGTTTGTGTTTCAATTGAGTTATGAAATATATTGACTACAGGAGAAGAGATTATAAAGAAAGAAGGACACGACACGAGGCAGCGACAGTAATAATGAAGCAGCGACAGTAATAATGAAGCAGCGACAGTGATAATAAAGCAGGGACAGTAATAATGAAGCAGGGACAGTGATAATAAAGCAGGGACAGTAATAATGAAGCAGGGACAGTAATAATGAAGCAGCGACAGTAATAATGAAGCAGCGACAGTAATAATGAAGCAGGGACAGTAATAATGAAGCAGCGACAGTGATAATAAAGCAGGGACAGTAATAATGAAGCAGCGACAGTAATAATGAAGCAGCGACAGTTATAATGAAGCAGCGACAGTGATAATAAAGCAGGGACAGTAATAATGAAGCAGCGTCAGTGATAATAAAGCAGGGACAGTAATAATGAAGCAGCGTCAGGAGGAAACGTGCCACGATGTGACTGGTAGAGAGAGGCAGCGATCGGCAGGGACCACAGCGCTGATCCGGTCGAAAAACGAGGAGTGTTTGTGTTGGTTACTATTCAAGGTGGAAGAAATGTTAAAACCAATCAATTTTTGAAGAATATAAATCGTTCCAGGTCTCGGACAATCATGTGACAACTTGCACATCTATTTGTGAACCCAAATCTTATTATGCCCTGTAGAACTGGTTCTGCATGAAATGCCTTAGCATAAAAAATTCTGCTAAAAATGTTAACCTAACTCCTTCTTTTTTTATGAACTATAGATCGTGTAGTTCACAGAGGTCGGAGCGGAATTCAATTTCTGAAAGACTTTTTTCACCTCATGGCCTGTTTCCTCTGGCTGTGGTTCAAAATGTTCTGGACTTGAGCTCAGACAGCGCAGGCTCAGTGCACTTCAGTGTTTTGATGGTTCTCCTGGGTCAGAGCACTTATTGCTCCTTTGTCTATTCATCTTCAACCAGCGGTTGATGGTATGACTCACACTGAAACACATTTTCTGTCATCCTCTCTTTCTGTCCCTCTCAAATAAAGAGTAAAATAACTATCCACACAGACTCCACTGGCCCGGACGACTTTCAGCATCCTTTATTCAAATTTAAATATCAGAACTGTTTGAAAAATATGTCTACATTAGTTTCACTAATTACACTAAAATTACATTCAGAGACACTTATTATGCATGTGCCTCAATACACTATGTTCTATTTCAAGCTGATAAAGATCCCATATTATTACTTATTACTCTTTTTGAGTTGATTTCACATCTCTGCCTGACCTCTAGATGTATCATAAATTAGACTGTAATCGCAGTATTTTTTTCAGTGACCAGTAGTGTGGCATTACCTTACACAGAGTGTGATAGTCCAGCCTGATCCATACAGGACAAGTGGGGACAGGGGCGTGCTCGCCACGCTGTGCTGCAGCAGCATCACGGGACCACATGCCCCGACATGCCAGTCTGACCTGGTGTCTTATGACAGACTCCGACACCAGTAGCAGCAGGAGGCTTGAGAAAGTGTTTTTTTTTTGCAGACATTAGACATGTTTGATATGTTTTTGCCTTCTGGTTATTGTACAGGGGTTCCATTGCAAACTCTGCCCACAGAGAAAGAACATATATGATGTACTGAGATATCACAGGTAGCAATGACAAACAACTAAACAGTAGTTTTATTTTACATTTTTTTCCTACATTTGTTCTACTTCTGATACTAATAAATAATGACATTAACAGTATGTAATTCACTGTGGGGAACCAGCGGACACAGAAGGTCAATGAGGGGATTTGCATGACAGACCATCCTTGGTTTGACCCTGTGTGCTTCACTATTTATTTATTGCAGAATGTCAGTAAATATCTGCTGACTTTTCTCTTGAAAAGTATTTGGCTTCTATTGTGATACAGATAAATGCAATAAAAAGTTATCTTCAGGCAATACATGAAGCAGGCACGAGTCAAATTTTCAATGGTCTAATTCCTCCCAACCTGTATAAGCAGTTTACACCAGAAATATTCCCTAATGCAGAAGTTATACACTCAACATGCTATTTCAAGTGGACTTTAAATTGCTATTCCTCGCTGAATGCCTGATGATTTTTAGTTGTTACCTGGTTACAGCTTCTTCTACTTGCAGTAAACATAAAACATTTCCAAGGTTGCTTAAGACGAAGCTACAGCACAGTTATTTTGAAGCATATTTGTTACAAACATCTTACACTTTACTACTGTGATCAATAGTAATGAAAAGAAAAAAGGTCTCCGATGCCAAATGCTTTTATTTGCAGAGTTAGAGAATGGTAGCCAGTAGCAATGAGCAGAAGGGGAAGGGTTGGAGAGACGGCAGAAGGCAAGAGGGACTGCAACTGTAGGTGCACTTGAGTCAATGGGGAATGGCAGGCTGGAGAGGAGAAAAGGAGGCGAGGGAGATGAAAAGAGAGGGATGGAGAGAGAGGCAGAGCAGCGAGTGGAAAGGAAAATCAATAAAGTCATCAAACATGAATTTCGCGCTGAAATGACTTCTTAAGTCCCATCAGGAAAGTGAGTGGGAGGTAAAATACAGTGGGGAACCTGGATGCCGACTTCTATGTGTCCTTCAAGAATACCGACTCAATCATTGAGCTAACCTCTGTTCCTCGCTCACAGCAAAAGCAAAGTGAAGCACACTGCACGGACGACCTCTGCTCCCTCACAGAAACCCATTCATCCGCGTGGTCTTCATGTTTGGCTTTCTCCTTCTTCTATAAGTATGTCTCTCGCTTATTCTGAGGCCCTTTTTTCTTTTTTTCTTTTTTTTTGAATCAGTTGCTATTGATCTTTAAAAAGCCCCGCCACCGGATTTTAACATCGCATCAGTTTTCTCATCAAGAGCAGTACTCGGTTGTATAATGTGCTCTGTGGCTCTGGAGCGAGCTTTATAAATGTGAAGTCTCTAAGCCCTGTTGGAATTACCTAGTTAGTTTCTCGAGACGATGAAGAAAAGAATTCTGGAGTTTTTTCCCAACGAGGGACTAAAAGCACCTTGAATTGTCAATAGTTGTGTTTCAATGAAGTATTTTGAAATACTGCATTAGAAAATGCAGAATTCTAAAAGAAATTCCGATCCTATATTTTATTTATATATTTATTTATCTTTTTTTAACTTTAGGTGTTGTTGGCTTTTCCAAAAGAGAGTCAATGATTCAACATGAGATGGAAACAACTTCATTGAATAGGATCTGATGAAACAATAGTTTAACTCACAAAACCGATTAGCTGCTCCTGAACCCGTAAAACTTGCCTTGAAATGTAGAGTGAACATACATTCATGGTCCTGAGATGAGATTTAACTCCTACTGCTCCATAGCAGGGCCTTTTCTGAGTTTTATGGAGGGGACAGATTTCTAAAATAAATTAAAAAACATAAAAGTAGTGCATGTTGAAAAACGCATGTTCTATTATACTGTGTTCAATAGGGCTACAGCAGATTGACTGACTTTTTTTTTTTTTTATAGGGGGTGTTTTTTTGTAAGTTTTTCTTCCAGGCCAGTGGGACATTACACCTTCTGCCTGATGGCAGTAGTACCTGGAATGATTGGTGAAGGGGATGAGAGATGAGAGGGGTCCTCTGTGATCAGGGTGGCCTTTGTATTCACAGCGTGGTCGTACAGTTCGGACAGGGGAGTGTGTATGGGGAGTGTGTTGTGGAGCCCGTTTTTTTCTGGCCTGGTTTATTACATGCGAGTGTCCGGTTTTGTGTTTGGTGGTGAGCAAAATGTACCAGGATGCAATGATGTATGTGAGAATGGATTCAGTGAGTGAGTGAAAAAAACAGGGTCACGAAGTCCTTGCTGAAACCAAAAATTGTCCTGAAAGTTCCTGAGTAGGTGGAGGGAACGCCATCCAGCTGCCCCCTGGAAGCTAAGCACCAGCAAAAAGATGGCGGCTCATACTTCTACCTTCACAGCACAACTCTTTAGTTTTAGTGATGCGCATCAGAGCCACTCAGGTGGGCATGGGGATGATTGTGGATGCATCCAGAATCCAGGAGAAGCTGAAGCCTCTGAGCCTGTCAGGGTGCAGGTTTTTGTGTGGGTTGACTTGATCTGGATCCCTCGTTTCCTACATATTTACTTTCATTTGTGCTTGAGAAGAGAAGAATACTGCTGGTTCTGACTGAAAGCGGCCAAGCTTCGACAGGTAGCTCCGTGAATAGGTGGGCATACCAGTGTTGGTGGGGAGACGCTGCACCAGTCATGAACAAAGTCAGTTTCCATGCCATGCAGTCACAATTATGGTCCAACGACAAAAACAATCAGCTAATGTTAGCTTCACACATCTCTTTTCGTCTTTTAATTCAGAAAATATGTCTGTTGCAGTGCTTACTGAGGGCCTCTCTCTAACAGTCGTGCTGGACAGAGCTTTAAAGGCGGGAGTGGGGAGCCAGGAAAATGTCAACAAGTGACAAGAGTTGTGGGGCCCATTTGTGGCACAATTATCACAACCTCCTCTTCATGAAGCCAATCCTGTGGTTTCCTCTTCCAGCCCACTTTGCCCTCTGGCTCCCGCCCAACCCACCTGTCCGTCTTCACTAATCAATGCACCTGCCTGCACATTCCAGACACCTTCACTGCATCCTGCAGACACTCTTACCTGCATTGAAAAGACAATAGCAAGGAGAGCTGGTCCTCTGTGTTTTTTTGTTTTTTTTTACCATTGTTTTCCCTTGTCTTTGGGAACAGCAGCCAATTTTCCTGCCAGCTCTGCTTAGCATCCAGCCAGCTCCCAGCTCCCAGCTCTCAGATCAACCCAACTCTAACCTGGACCTCCTCCCATACCCCTGCCCATTCACCAGCCTACGACTTGGATTCTGTCTGACCTGAACGATAACCTTAATAATATCACTGTTTGTGCTATTGTTTTCAAAATTGGAGAGAATAATTTGGTCGTTTGTTGTTATGTTGCGTTCACGCTGGTCACAATGGATGCAATTTTTTTTTTTTTAGCAAGATGGATGCAATTTTGTCATGCTGCCTTCACAACAAAGGAATTACGTGCATTGATTGCTTGAGCACTCTCACATCTGCAGCCATATCAGTAAAATGGTATCATATATAGTATATATAGTAATGATACCATAATGAGGGATATCATATATGGTTATTTTTGTGTCTTTGTGGTTGTTTTGAATTTTGAGTCTTGTGTAAATTTGATATTTGATGCAGACTGTGTATATATATATATATATATATATATATATATATATATATATATATATATATATATATATATATATATATATATATATATATATGTCTATTTTCTGTACTAAATATTGTTGAATTGCTTATGTACAACAGCCACCTAATGTATTTCTGCATGTGCTACAACTCAGCTAATGGTAATCTTGTCATATTGTGACATAATGGAGCTATAATTTGGCGTGTCTGCAATACAATAAAAAAACAAAAAACACAGACATGACAAATATGCTGACTATCATATCAATGGTGCCATCTGGTATTATTCTGATATAATTTTGTCCTGTAAATAATTAGTCAGTGTCCCACATGGTGCTATTTTTTATGATGTTATGATTATCGGCACAAAATGTAATATCATTTACAATTTATATAAGGATACGTTTATTTTCTATAACTTTAGTTGGGGGAAAAAAAATCTTTGTTTATGTAAATAACCTTTGCACAGCTGTGCGCAGCTGGAACCAAAGTAACAGTACACAATGTGGGTGGTAGAGAAGGGAAAGCACAAAGCAGCAAGAGGAAAAGGTAATAAAAAGCAGATGAGAAAGAAGAGGAGATAAGAAAAAAAAAGCAAAGGAGAAAGATAAAACAGGAAGAAGTAGAGAAAGGAGAAAATGAAAAGGGAAAGGCAGATGAAGTAGGAGGAAGAGAGGAAGAAGAGGCGACAGGAGGGAGGAGGAGTTGATGTTGGAGGAGCCTTGACATCAGACGAAAAGGAAAATCAGATTTGTGCAAACTGATGATGAGTGAATTTATCACTATCACTGGGACACGGATCCAGCCAATGGTGACGTCAGAGAGTGTCAACGCTGATTGGCTCTTTGCATGACAGCAGGAAATCACGTCTGGTGTGAACACACCAAAGGATTAGGAATTTCCTGTAATCTGGTTCTTACTTATAAGGAGGTCAGAGATATGTTGCGGTTCCTGGAGTTATACTTCAACTTGTGGCTGTCATTTTTAAGATGACATCTTATTTGCCAGAGGACTATATATATATATACATATATATATATATATATGAACATTTTTGAACTATGAAATAGTGGAGTTTATTTAATCCCCTGACTTTTCTTATTCTTTTCCTTCCTCTCATCACATTTCAGCCGCTCTGTAGCTCTTCTCTCGGGTTACTGTATTGCTTTTAGGTGTCCGGGGGCCTGTGTGTTTGCTCACAGGGCCACAGTCATCATCACTGTTGGAACTGGGTCCATGCCTCTGGGGTTGAGGTGGCGTGGGTGATGGGCTCGTAGACGCCGTCGCGTGCGCAAGGGCTGAATACTGACAGGAATGGGTCGTTCCGAGGGTTCACGCGCCAAATGAGGTCGCAGCGCCTCGGCCGCTCAGCTGGCATTCAGACAGCCGGCTCTCATTCTTATTCAGCCCTCAGCTTTCAGTACAGGCTGCCATTGTTGACCAGCCTAATAGCTTTCTCGCAGAGCCTCAGATACATCTTTGATGAGTCAATAAAAACACTTTGCATTGCCAAACAAGCCGGAGCCAAATTCTCATCAGGGAAGTGGTGTATTGCATTGTTGCTTTTCTGCATTACGCTGCATATCCACCTTTCTCTATACATTATCTCCACTGGCCTCTGACATGCCAAGGTCTGAACGCCAAATTGTGAATAATAAAGAGGAGGTCCATGCTGTTAACAACTGTTTAATCCCCACGAGATAGCTCCATTTAAGATAACATTTATTGCCTCCATCATATAAATAAGCCGGAATGAAAGACATACTGATGATTCTGCTTTTCTCAGGACCTTGGCATATCTTAGAGGGCTAAAACTCTACTTTCCTTGAGGGTGGCAGTGGAGAAAAGGCTGTCAAAACGGAATAGGTTCATCCCAGTGAGAGTGTTTAATTCATTAATTATATATAGGGGGCACATATTTAGAGAGAGGTGTGATTATGACAACTACAGTAACAACCCAACCTCTTCAATCAAGGATCCATGATAAAGATGCATAATTCCATGGTAGTGAATTATTTTTAGGGCGGGCTGGGTTCAGGGTGTTGTAGAGCCATGTTCCTGAGCAGCCACCTGGGGGTAGCTTGTCACAGCGGTACTGCGGCAGCTCTGCCGACCTTGTGATCTGCTCCGAAAGCCCCTGAAGCAACGGTGACCAACCAAGATTCTGATTATTAACTTGTTTAAGCAGCTTGGGCTTGATAATGAGTTAATGGTTAGATCAGTGCATCACAGGTCTGATTCTCAGACATTTCCAATTATACCCCAGTACTTTCTTTTTAGGCTCTTGGGCATCTTTTTTTTTTGCTCTGCCAGTTTTGCATGTAAGACCTGAGACATATATGTAAGACTTATCAGTATTATAGTGAATGACAATCAGAGCAATAGTAGTTGAGTCTCTTGCTGCCAAACTGTTGAAGTCACCAACTGATGCCATGCATTCCCAGGACATAAATTGGTCTTAGACTGGTATTTACTCCCCGTTATTTGTGCACAAAAGTAGCAATGACACCACAAGTGGTGTTTCCCCATCATGAAGCAAAGGGAAATAAAGATCACATCTATTCGGACCAACGAAAGGCCACTGTGAGTGTGTGAGAAAGATATGTTGTATTCACTGATTATGAAAGGCTTTGTGTTTCCACCAACAAAACCTCTTCACTGAATCGGAAGCATTAAATAACCTTCTGTGGCATCGGATGAAGAATAAGGATATAACAAGAATAATTATCTCTGCTCTCACAACCACACCAGTCCTATGCAGATAAATATAAACAAGCATACAGACATACAAAAAATCCACTCTGGCAACTGATAGTAGCACTTTTAACATTGTGCAACTGAAAAAAAACAACTATAGTAGAACATTTGTGTGATTTTGATGGGAAAATTGGGCCGGTGAGCCCTGGGTGAAAGGAAGCCATATAATTATCAATAGGTTCATTGTGACTGAGACCAATGTTTAAAGGTGGGGGAGGCTAAATTGGAAGTGATGCTCCACACATGAATCAGGAGGGGAGGCCAGCAAGGAACATGGTGACAGATCCACAATAGGTGCGGGAGTGAAAGAGTTGAAGAGGCAGGAAGCCCTGATTAACCGGGAGGCTGGGCTGGAATGTGACAGAATAGATGCAATGATGTCACGTTAATGAAGAAGGAAAAAACAAGAGGAAGAAGAGGCTGCTGATGAGGTTAAACACTGGAAAAAAGGTCTGAATAAACAGCAACCACCATAAAATATAACTTACCAAACCGATAGGAAATCAGCTATGATCATGATTTTTACTGGTTTTATACAAACAAAAGGCTTATTTCTCTCAAATTTAATTTACAATGTGTTTAAATCTGAGGACATTGGATTGATTATCTTGGAGCGAAGAAAAGTGGACGATCATATGGATTTCAAAAAAATTGTGAGCAAACTAAAACTAAGCCTTTTGTGTGCTTAACATCTTAGAGCTATTATTTCAACTTGTGAAAAATGATGGGAAAAAAAGAAAGTGCTGCATTTTTTAAGTGTACATTAGTCCTACTACATTGTTATCTAAGAGTTTTCCAGGATGTAAACATGCAATGTTCTGGGTCAAAAACGGCTCACTGGCAAAGCACACACCCACTTTAAATAGAGCGCTGTAATAATAATGGCCAATAGAGAAAGCTCAAAGTAGCTAAATAGATTTAGCCCAAACCCAGCAGAGCAAGCATATTTTCCACTGCTCTCACCACAAGCAAGTGAGGCTTTTTACAGCCGTCTTTATCAGAGATTACGCTTAGAAAAAAAAATGACCAGCTCAGCAAAGGACAGAGATGGCAGGCAGGGACAAAAGAGGAGAGGGGAGGAAAATAACATTGAAAAGGCTGACCGAGGAATGTAGAGTGCAGTGTTTGAGTGGTTGAACTGTACTGATGGATGTGAAGTGGAGAAGGACAAGCGCAGCTTACTTGTGCTTGATTGTGTCATTAAGACGATGCTGATTTCTGTATTTAAAAACCCACACAACCCTTAACCATCCAACAATCCTTTTCACTTATAATGCAATGCATTTAAAAGAATGTTTGCAGTGTTTAAATTTGTTCAAAAATGTGTTGAAAAATTGTAAAATTATTTAAGATCTTTTGACACTATAGAAATGCAGTTCGTGAATCTTTCCAGCATTGCATGTTATTGTAGTTGACACATTTAATAATTTTAATAGCACATATATATATATATATATATAATTTTTTATTTGTGTAGACTTTTAGCTTTAATAAGGTGGTATTTATATCTAAACCACGTAAGCAATGCAGGAACATCCACTTTTTTTTTCACTCAAAACATTTGATTGCTTTCACGCTACGCGTCGGGTCAACGTCCATCTGCAGTGCGAACGGTAGTCCAATGACTTCTGAAGCAATTGGCCAAATGTGAGCAGATAAAATTGCAGTAAAATGCTTCAGAATTCATCCTTTTGATTCTGCCAGCAGTGGCATCATCATCGACAGGGGAACCAATTCCATCAGCATCCATACATGCCCACGCAACAACACGACCCACCACCGTGCTTCACTGATGAAGTGGTGTGTTTTGGATAATGAGCAGTTCTTTTCCTTCTCCATATGCTTCTCTTTTCTCCTGCTTGTTATGGGTCCATATGATATGATGTTCTGTAAAAGGGTTCACCACAGGGTTGTGAAAGGGAGAAAGAATTATTCCATCATCCACCGTCATGTTCATTTTTTTCCGGGTCTCTTGGTGTCGCTGAACTTACCAGCGTGTTCTTTCTTTATAAGGATTTTCCAAACCTTATATTTGGCCACACCAAATGTGCTTTTTCTATGTCCCTGATGGGTTTGTCTAAATTTTAGTTTTTTCAGCCTAATGACGCTCGCTTCACTGAAAGTGACAGCTCTTTGGACCTCATATTGAGAGTTGACTGCAACAGATTCCAAATGCAAGAAACAGACTTGAAATGAATTCTAGACCCATCTGCTCTGTGTAATTGAGCTAATGAGGAAATAACATAGAACAGTTGAGCAGCCAATTGTGCAGCTACGTTTGGTCTTTTGAAAAGTGGGAGGGAAACTGTTCCTACACCACTCACATGATTTGCATGTAAATATCCTAAAATCAAAGTGGAAAGTTTGCATTATATATCCATTTCAAGTAGTTGTGGTCCTCTACAGAGCCCCAAAAACTTAAAAAAATAGCATTGATGTCTAAATATTTATGGATCTGACTGTATATCCTGTACAGGTGGTGTTGGAAGCTTAGTCCATATAATGAATACTTACAGTGGCTCCTGCTTGCTATGACTATTGGTTCCTTTTGTGGGCTGCAAAGAGATACACTGATAGCTTTGTTTCTCATTCAGAGCAGGATTAAGCCACAACACTGATATGATCCCATGACCTTCCTTGTTTTTTTTTTTCTCTTTTTGGCCTCTCCGTTTCTTTCCATGCTCTGACAGGTCAGCACTTTGCAGATATACAATGGTGCAAATTAACTGAAGCAGAACTATACACAAACCCACCATGTGAATATACTTCACCTAAGAATCGTAACTTTTATCAGACAAGGACGCCGGTATTAAATGAAATTCTTTTCCGTATTTTCTGTCATATTACAATTTCAGATATTATTATAAATAATTAAACGTGTATAGATCGTGCTATTTTTTTTCTGTACTTTCTTTTCTATTTGCAGGTTGAGCTGACATTGACAATGATGGTTAATTTCTCCAGACGTTTCATGCTGCTCCGCTAACATTATGGCATTTTTCCATTGTTTTGAGGGTTAGTCACGCTGAGCAATGCCTGAAGAGGAGGTGGCACGCTGTTAGTGTTTTTTTTTTTTCATTACACTGCTGTGGGTCAGCAGTAAGTTAACACAGCACTTGCTGGAAATGAATATAATGGGTTCACTTTACAATGTTTGTAGGGTAGACACAGACCATACTTTCCTTCGAACATACGTATATGTTTATGTGTTTATGTACCAACTTAACAAAGCATGTAAATGTAGTGTGCTTTTTTATGCATGAGAAGATTCAGGCCAGCTGTATCTGTCTGCCGCTGGTTTTTATGCAGCTTTAAGAAAGTCTCTTCTCCAAGCTGGTGTAGTTTATATTTTTTTATAATAAGAATCATTTTCATTTACATGGCTACTTAAAATATGAAGGGTGCCACTTACGGGACCTAGTTAATTACAATGAAACAATTAGTCACATTGTTCTCAACTGCCCTGTTTCCAGCAGCAGAAGGCTTTTACTGGTTTCAATTATAATAACTCTGATAAACCAACTGTGCACTGCGTTTAGCAGCCAAAGAAGCAGATATTTCATAGATGAGGAATTCTAACGTCGCTCTGGGTCTGCTGGAGATGTGTAAATAGAAGAGTGTTTCCTCACACTACTTTATGAGGTGATGATGAATGAAAGTTTTGTTTTACTGCTTGTTGCGCTGCCTTCAGGTGGGCAAAAAAATGAATGAAATGTTATATCCTCATCAAACTTTGCAAGAAGTGACCCTTTGAAAATGCAATGCTATGCAGGTATCATGGCAGAATGCTCAATATGGCCAACATCACTACAATGTCGACACATGGATTAGGACTACATAATGAAACCAAATACAAGACATTTTCACCTACGATTTCAGTTTTTGCAGTGCTTCTTCCAGAAGAGCCTGATTCCTTATTTCTACAATTTTGCACCTGTGGCCTGACTTTGTTTTCAAGTTTTCATCAATATTATTTTTTCTGCCCATATGTGAACTTTTTGTCATACATATTATATAAAGTGATACCTCACACCAATCATTTAGATCGTACAAAACACAGGGTGCTTTTCCTAACATGTGACATCTTTTAAAAGTTACACTGATGATGGAGGAACAGAATACTAAAAGGGTTGAATTTAAAGGCCAAACCTACTTTTTTATACTTCTCTGCATTCTGGCATTTAATGATCGACTCAGTAGAGGTACTATAAGTAAAGGTCAAACTTTTTAACATACCTCCTTAAATTGATGTCACATTTTCATTTTTTTTTTCTTGTTTTCAGTTTCAGTTGTTAAGAGTCTGGAGTCTGAGGTAAAGCCCTTCAAAGTCCTGTTCAAAGATCTTGATGTTGACCAAATTTCTAGAAAAATTTCTAAAGAAAACGTGTGTTTCCATTCACTGATCTGTTCTGTGAGTAACAGGAGCTGATTCATCATGATAAACAGTTGGTGGTGCTAATTCCACAGTCAGGTGCAATAAACCATTTACATAGGCTGTACAAATAAAGGATGTAGCCAATGTGCCATCACCCACTGGTCTGTAAACTCCACTTTTGGAGCTTGTTTACCACTGGAGCCAGAATGGTCCATATTTGGGCAAAAGTACAGAGCTGGGGGAAGACGTGCAGGTAGTAGCCAGCTTTC
Source organism: Eupleurogrammus muticus (assembly GCA_036785175.1). Taxonomy (NCBI): domain Eukaryota; kingdom Metazoa; phylum Chordata; class Actinopteri; order Scombriformes; family Trichiuridae; genus Eupleurogrammus; species Eupleurogrammus muticus. The sequence continues at coordinate 15,828,801 of JAYKQN010000018.1, read as the reverse complement.
CCATCGCTCAAAGCTGCCACCCCCTTAAATACACATGAATTCAGGCCTTTCATCTTTAATTTAGGAGCTCATTTTTTTCCCGTGTTTGGCCAAGCTGATCTGCACTGTGAATGTGCTGCTCTTATCCACTGCTGGGGACAAAAGGGGGAAATAAAGAAGTTGGATGGTTGAACAGTTTAAAAGACTGCTTCTTTATGGCTTCACTACTCGACCAAACTAACTTTTTTTGTTGTTGTTTTATTTTAATTCACCCCCTGTACAGTTATCATGAGAGAGTGAATTATTATCCATTTTTGAACCAGGCTGTAAACATGTTTATTTCTGCTGTAAACATAGACATTTTAACATGAATATGTGGAAAACATGGAGTATGTTGAGGGTTGGTTCAACTGCTCCCCACAGATCTCAGTCAAAATGAACAGATTTAACACATGTAGGCCCAATGTTTTCAATGTTTTTATGTGTATATTTATTTCAGTGAAGTCAATAACAATTATGTTATGTATCTATTTGGTCCAAGGGGCAAAAAGCACATCGTTTTTTTTTTTTTTTGGTATTCTTCTTCTTTGTCTAAATTGTCTACCATCATGTTATTGAAGAAAAAAAAAACTGTATGTGTAACATTTAGATTTTTCATTTCGAGTAGAAAGCAACTATTTTTTGCCGGTGAGTTTACAAAACAGGAGAAATTACATAAGAAAGAAAGTGAAAATTCAATATTATAGCTCATGTATTCCATATCCATGCAATTCACTTAAAATGATGTCCAATGTATCAAATTGGTGCGTGCTTGTTCTGGCCCCTGAGCCGCATATTTGACACCCTTCTATTATATCTTCTCATATTATGAGATTATTTATTATTATTATTATTTAATAGGCTATTTACAACTTTTTCTCCCCCCCCCCCCCCCATTTTTCTTAACTGATTGTACAGGGGTAACATGTGCTGTCCATTACAGTAGCAACACAGTCGATTAGCAGCTCAGTCAATATTGTGAATGCCCAGTTGCTTGTGTCTGTCCTGTGTTTGATTCATTAGCCCACAATAAGCCCACAGGAGGGCTGACAGACATGGGAGAATATGCTGAGAGAGGTACCCACGTGCTGCAAACCCCATCTGATGGGAACACTGCTAGGAGGGGGGGAGGGGGGGCAGGCTGCAGCGAGAAGACAGAGGGCGGAGTCTGGGGAGAGAATCCCAAAAGCCTGAGATCTGCTGCCTCATTGGCAGCTTAATGGTGTGTGACATAAATGGTGTCACCACCTCATCTGTACCCCCCCTACCCAACCTTCATCTCTTACACATGCCCCCGTCCTCATCCGTCTCCCCCCTCCGCTGCCGCCGTGCTCTTTATCGGAGCTTGTCTGATAAAATTTCCTGGGCCCACAGCAGGATATCCTATCTCCTACCTGCCCAGTTCATATTATATATGTATTTGTAGCAGGTATTAATGCATACACAAAACACTGTATTATTGCTCATAGCAGAGGCAATAGCAGTGGAAGAGAAGAATAGACTTTTATCAAGAGGAAAAAATAACCTTGTATCATTTGTCTGTTTATTTCTTTTCATTATTCTTCATTCTATTCATTTACTCTTCCAAATCTATATGTACACAGAGGTACTTATGTCTGTACCTGTGTACAAAATCGTATCTTTTGTCTGTGGCCTGGTATTGGTGATGATCACAGATGTAAAAAAAAAAAAAAAAAAAAAGTCACACCTCACACCTGCAGTCCTGTGGGAAGGAGAATGAATCAGCCATCAGCTCCCAGACAGGGAAATGACGGTCATGTGATCTGACTGGAAGTTATATAAAGTAAAATGTGTGTTTTTGAAGGCCAGTACCAACAAATCATGGATTGTAACAGCTAAGTCTGTGGCTATGCATTGGGTGAAATTGAACCAGTTTATGCCAAAAGAAAAGAAGAATCTATTGTTTTATCGCACAATGCTTATATGGGTCTGTACTTTCACTCGTCATTAATTGCATGCAGCATCTCTCCTCTACTTTCCAGATCTCTTTCCATAGCTACAAAGTGTCCACAGGTCACTTTACAGCAGACTGACACTTAGCAGGAGCAAATGTAACCAGTGCGTCTTGGAGAGATGGAAGCTTTTACGCCTTTTCATCATCTGGCTAGGAAGTGTCCTAAACCTCTTCTCAAGGTTTTCTATCCCTGTAAATGTGACCGAGCAGCATTAGACGTACAGTTATTTCGGACCTGCTCCAACCGAGATGCATCCAAGTGGTTGACTATAAATCGGGGTGTTACTCAATAAAATATCTACTATCTGACCAGGCTGAAATTCCACATGTTATGGTCGCTAAAGAAAGATTCCACATCTTGTGTGAGCCTCTGACCATAGGCTCCAAAATTATATATTGGATAATATTGATTAATTTTATTAGGAGCTGAGCATTATCGATATGTTGTGTGTATATATATTTAACAAATGACTGTCTGGTTTGTTCAGTGATTTGGTTTATGAACATAATTATGAGCAAGGAGGGAGCATCATTTTTTTTTTTTATGCGAAACTAGCATTATATTAAACAATTTCCTTATTGTTTTTATGTTGTAGATTTTGACGACGTATATTGGTATTGTTCTATTGCCTGGGCCAAATTAATAATAATAATTCATTTCATGGAAAAGGGCAGATCTATTGAGATCCGGACCGTTTGACACTAACAAGATGGGCAAATAATTAAAATATCATCCTAAAAGATAGAATATGACAGTGTATGAGCAGAAAACAGGGATTCTGACAATAGAGTGAAGAAAGTGCAGTATTTTGGGAAGAATCCCTTGGGATGAATACCTTGCATTTGCAGAGGCGCCACAGGTAGAAGGAAGGATGTTTCATGGGCGTCAGACGTGCTACAGAACACCTGACGTTTGCCTGTAAAATTCAAGCCAATCGGAGGATTATTACTAAATAATCATAAAATTATGTCAACGAACTTCAGGAGGTTTAATGGATGGGGGCAGAGTAAGAGATCAGCATGTGAGGAATGGACAAACTAAAAGTCCAGAACGTACTTCCGAAGATTAGAATGACAGAGTACAAGCTGAACATATTTAGTGTAAAATGCAAATAATGAAAAATAAGTCAGGCCTCTCTCCCCCAGCTAATGATGGATAACATGGAGGCATTGTTGGCCCTGACAAAAGCAGAAGAGTTTGTACCTTTCAACACATGACAGGCAGCTCTCCGCTGTGGGTGAAACACTTTGAGGAAATATTTCCCTTAATCACAACCTCGGAGGACAGTTATGAGTTGAAAGTGGCGGCGGGTAACACAAGGCTCTGATGTATTTAATAACACTTCAAAAATATAATCTAAAAGGATGTCAGGAGCTATGGCAAATGAAATCAGTTTGAAGAAATGATAAACAAAAAACAGGTGGATGTGGAAATGATTTTTAAGAGACAGCGTTTAATTTCTGTTTGCCGCCATACCAGGGGGAAGGTGTTTGAGATGTTTTGAACGTTCCCCTTTAACCTTCATATTTTTCAGTGGACAGCTGGATTCAAGTTTGATGGTCGGCGTGAAGGCCAGTTCTTCAGCGGGTTTTATGATTTATAGTTAGTCATTGAATCTGTCTCTTTTTTTTTACTCCATAAAAATACAAATCAGGAAAAAAGAACATGTTTTGCTCCAAATGTTAGGTAGACAGTCAGTACGAACGGTAAATGGTCAAATGATTTCTGTTCTGCTTTGCTCCATTCTTTCCAGTCTGTGAAGCGTTTAGGTTGGTAAGAGTTAAGTGTTAAACATTGGTAAATTAAAGGTTCTCCTAAGATTTTAATTATTTTTTTTTTCTTATATATCTATATGTCTGGAGGGGATCTTTCACATTCACTGGAGATCATAAACATTTTCAAACAAGATTCTGGGGAAAGTTTTTGTCTCCTGGAAGTTTGCACCAATTCTTTTGTGCAATCTACATTACAACTAACAAGATATAAAGAAACAGCTCTTTAAATTCTTCCAGAGTACAACCTAATAGTTAACTGTAATATTGAAAAATTAGCCCAATCTCCAAAGGAAAACTTTGACAGCAAACCACAGATTATTTACCATGTATCCAAACCAGGATCTGGATCGTCAATACGCACCATAAACCTGTATTATGAAAATATGAATGTATCAAAGAAACATTCAGTGTCTTTGCTTGAATGCAACTTTTTTACATCTCCATCTGGCAACTGGTTTGTAAAATAATACTCCATGATTTAGCTCAGTAATCATCCCTCTCTATGCTTCTTTGCTTTTTTCTAAATGATGTAATGTATGTGTAAGCAGTATTGGAACAGCTTCCCCCACTTCTTTAGATGTGTCAGTTCATAAGACAAAAATAAAGACTTCTGACCCAATTGACGCATCCAGTCAGATTCAATCTACGTCAGGCGACATGAACCGGGCCAGAATCACCTACGTCAGCTGTTTCATTTTCACCGGCTCCATAGCTGTCATCGCCCGCCTAAGGTGCCGCCGGCGCTCGACCGGAAACAATGACGAATGACTGAGAAAGACAAGGCTGCATCAGAAAAGGTTATCGATCCTTAATGACTAATAAATCCAGATATGCAAGGCTAAACACTTGTTCAGAAAAAAGATCCGCTTATGGATTTTCCGGCAGCTTGACCTTTGTTCTGCTTGATGAGGCTGCCACAATGCTACCGCTCGGTCTTTCCGGCTGCATTCAGGGCGACGTCATTACACCGTTATGCAACAACAATGGGAACCTGATCAATACTTTAAATCAAATGTAACTGTACGTGCATTTACGCTGAGGACCTCTAGGTCAGTCCGAGACAACAGGACTTGCAGCAGGAGCCGTGGGATTTGTAAAAAAAAAAGAAAAAAAAGGCCCCCTAAAGATTTTGGAAATGCTGCACAATAATGATCCACTTTTGAAGTTTCATAGGTGTTAATGGATTTAGCGTGCACAGTCAGATAATGTTGACTCACGTGAATATGCAGCGCTGACAAAACCCCCCCCAAAAAAAACATCTCACTGACATGGTCAATCATCTCGTGTCAATGTTTTCGAGTTTTATCGTTTTATAACATCCTCGCTCGTTCATGGCTGAGCTGATGACTAATGACTTTTGCTGCGGGCGCTATAACCAAGCTGTGGTAATGGTGTATCGATCAGACGAATAACACCACATCTGTAGCGCAGGACACCCGTATGCTCGGAACACAAACTCGTGAGAAAAAAGGAAAATGTGGGTTTGATATGCCAAACGACAATAAAATGTCCAAGCGGGTTTGATTAGCAGGAGAGTCGTGCAGATGCTGTATGTTCAATAAGTGAGGGCGGGCAAGGCAACAGATGCACAGTGAGAGAGAGAGAGAGAATGTAACATCACAAAGTAATTGCTGCGTATGTTGCTGCTTACTGTGCATGTTTTATAATGAATACATTACATTTAGATTGGCTGGATCTCACACGGTATTTTTTTTTATCTTGCGTGAAAGGATTTCCGCAAGCTCATAAAATCACTGTAATTAAATATAATCTTTGTTAGTTATTACGTCTATTAGTTGTTACAGTAAAACTAACATTCTGCATGAAAAACACATGGAAGTAGACATCCCTCAAAAAGGACTGAAAGTCTGCAGTGTTTCCATTACATGGTACCAGCTCAATATTGCAGATAGTCCCAATGGAGGGTGCAGTTCACTGATTGGTTAAATAGAAACAGTAATGCTTCAAGAGCTTCATTCATAGAATAGTTTTTAAAAAGTGATCTCATGCGGATTTAGGAGGAGAGGGGAAAACATTTCTCCTCTTTTGTTATAATGTTTAAGTGAATTTCTTGTGTCATGTGAGGGGAAATACAGCGATGTTAATGCAATGAACTTCACAAAGAACAACTGGATAAATCTGTGCTGTTTTCCCCTCGAGACGGTTCACACTGCTAAATGTGAAATCTCTCCAGTGGAAAACATCTTGTATTTAGTAGAATTTGTCCAAATATTAAGCAGAAATATCTTGAAATATTTTTTTCCATTGCTTATATTAATTTATTTTCAAATTTTCAAAACTGACCCAAATTGAAAAAAAAACCTTGAACTGAGCAAAATATCTATAAGTTTATAATAAGTTTTAAGATAATTCCACTTGATATTGGATTAATTGAATCAGACAGCGTATTTTTTTTTTGCAGATTCAGTGCAGCTTTGCTCAAGGATCATGCAGTGAATGTGAATGAAAAGAAAAATAAGTTCATTGCTCTCATTCACATTCTAGTGATCGGCAGTATATTCAGTAGCATCTCCAATATATACATATATATATATATATATATATATTTTTTGGAACCTCAACAGAGCTTGCACTGAAGTAGGCAAAAGGTGAAAAGAAAGTTGTACCTGGTTTCTAATGAAAAATTGGGAAAAAAGAAGAGTAGGGACGATTCAAGTTGAGGCAGCACAATGTAGGTGAAAAGCAGCATAAATGACACTAGAATTTATTTGCTAAGAGTTTCATCGTAACGATTCACAGAGCCACTGAGAGCAACTTTTACTGCAGCTGAAAGAAGTCCTAGAAGCACTATAAGTACTGTGAGATGAATGTGTCAGTAAATAAATAAAATGACCAATGTCTTGTTGATCCCTTTTGGGGAGTCAATGCTTTTTTATCCATCCCATACACACACACACTGGGAGCAGTGAGCAGCCACAGCAAAACACCTGAGGACCAATTCTGAATCTTTAGTCGCACAGAAACACACACAAACACAGCAATAACATGCAAACTCCACACAGAAGGAACGTGGGATCCTTTTTGCTACAACAGAGCTAAGCACTGATCCACCTGTAAGCTGGGTTGATCATCCCCTAAAAGATTCTGCTCGATCGGCCAGTTGATGTGCAGTTTAAGGTCAAGACACCTGATTAATACCTAAATAATCAATAATCTGGTGGATGATGGGTCAGAAAATGTCTGTGGTTTGCCATGTCCTCAATCCTTGCTAAGCTTGTGTTAATATTATCAGAGTATATTTGATATGTTGTTAAAACTGTTCACCGCTGTGATATAAAGCCATCTCTGCACGGCAGTACAGAGATCATATTTTACATCTATTGCACTGTATATCTCTTACTTTATGTTCATGCAGAAATGTTTTTTTTTCCCTTTTTTTTCTTAATATACTGAGCACATGTGAACAGTTTTCCGGGTTGATTTATGAATGAATCACAAAACGTGTAGTGTAGGGGAAAAAAAAAAAATTAATAGTGTGGTAATACCACCTTAGAATGCTTTGTGAATACAGTCCCAGGTTAAATTGATAACATTGATTACAGGGTAAGTGATTGATGAAATGTGTGCGTAATGATAATGGATTCTGGAGGATGCAAAGGCAGACTCAGTATGGATCCTCTTCACAGAGGAGTGTGTGTGTGTGTGTGTGTGTGTGTGGTTGAGATAATGTTGTCTTTGTCTGGAGGATAATAACAGACCTGAATAGCAGAGTCACCTCCCCTCTCGCAGGTTATAATCATCTGATCGCACAAGATTCTGGGGCCGTTTGCAGACATTATACACTCTGTGGTTTTATCAGGAGGCGTTGACCACTGCCACAGAGGGCAACTCATGTTGTTAGTTGTTTAACATGTTAGTTTTATGTAAAAAAAAAAAAAAAAAAAGGGTGTTGGTTTAGATGGATTTGATCCTGTGCAGGGCTTCAAAGGATAAGAAAAAAAAACAGCCTAAAATATTTTTTAAAAATTGGATCCCCATCCATCCAATTATATTTTAAAATACACATAAAAATAATAGTAACAATACAGTGCTGGACACAATGTATCTATTAATAGATCATTGTCAGTAATTGAATATGGGAAGCTAGCCAAGTTTCCAAATCACATTTTCGGAAAATATTTAATTAATTCTAATATCATCAAATCATCATCCTTAAAAATAAACTTTGAAGCTCCATGGTGGTGGTTGGGTTATGATATGGGCGTGAGCTACATGCATTTCATTGACGTCAGTTTGGATGTGATGAGGTCCTAAAGCCGCTCATCCGCAGCCGTAGCATCACGATAACGCTGTAACACGCAATGTTGTTGCTAATCAATACTAATATCTCTTCTGCGGTTATAGAAACTTTGCTCAGTCAGTGCGGCAGCGCAGCCAATTGCTGACGCGGGATATGCACGCAGCAACATAAATTAAGCCGATGAGTGAATAATTCAAGCGGAGTCGGTTGGTGGTGGAGGTGAAACACCTGACTTTAGTGGTAATGATTGAATGCTGTGGTACACAGGAACCTCTAGAAGTAAGTAGAGGTCGAGGAGTTTGGCCTGAATCAATCTGACATTAAACACAGATGAAAAAAGGTCAAATATACATGCAAGGATTCTCCCTTACAGGCTTTGATAGCTAGAGGCAGATTCTTCTAAATTTTATACTGATCAGGATCCAATATGGAATACAATTACCATCAGCATGATGTAAGATATGATCACGGCATAGGATAAACTCATATTGCACATATCTTATTATCTTAATAAACAAGCACAATGGAGGTCAATTGAACCTGTAGCGCCCCCGGAGGGCAACATCTGAAAGACATGAAGTGCAGAGCAGGATCTGAGGTGATAAATGGGAGCATGTGAGGACTACTGTGGAGATATGCTCAAGCTAACAGTGCTGTGCAGAGTTACGCAACTGGACAAATGCACAGGATTGAGGGTAAGGAAACTCAGTGAGGAGGCGGATGGGAACATCCACCTTTTATCAAAGGTGACCTCGGGGACCGTGCCAAGCAAACTTTTGGACCGCACGCCGTCAGTTCTTGCATTACACTCTGGAGGAAGTAAATAAATGCTGATTATCTCGCTCTTCGGTCTGATGAGGCAACTGATACTTCCGCCCACTTGGTGCTGTGCTTGTTTAACGGTTTATCGACATCCACAACAGCAGCATACAAGAGCGTCGGCACGGAACAGAGCAGGATCCACCCTGAGGGACAAGACAGCAGACTTAGCGCCAAGGCCTACGAGCTGCATCAGTTACACCTCATCATGATGCAGGAAACATTATGCATCAGAATTTTTTTTTTCTTTTACCCTTCTGCATTTGCATCTGCATTCAAAAACAAACATGACATCTCAACAGCAACATTATAAGATTCATACGTTACATACGCTAACATGTTTTTGAGTAATACATGTATTTTTGCCTCACGTTTCATTATGTTGAAGACATGACATTCTTGATAAGGGTTTGGGTTGGTACACTAAAGTTGGTCTGTGTTTGGCCTTCTCTGCTGATTAAAGCCATGATAATTAGGGTTTGTATGTTCTCTGCAGGTTTCATTATGAGCCCATCTGTGTGCTGAAATGTGGAGAAAAGCCTGAAACACTGGTAACCTCATTGTTGAAATAACTGCACTGCCTGCAATGCATCAATGACCTCTATTCCTTTAAAGAGGTTAAATCCCTCACTGATTAACATATCAGTTCCTTCACCCTGTGCATTTGATGGCAGCTCTGCAACACCCTGACAGAGAATCCTCCACCACTACCGGCTTTTTTTCGGTTGTTTAACGCAAACAGCATCCTTCTCCTCACCTTGAAATTCATTGCTCGAGTAAAGCTCAGTCTTGTAAAACCATGCCTCTCTCCTCAAATGGGTTTTTTTTTATAGAGCCGCACAAAAGTGTCTATAATGACCGTTCATTAGTGACGCTGTGGAGGCGTTGCTCATAGCCGTTTGCTACGTCTTTAGCTTATTCAAGCTGTGCTCCAATAGATTCTCTGGACCAGATCTGCTCAAACGGTGCCCGGGCTGAAAACAATTCCTGAACCTTTATCATGTAAATCTCTCCTCTCCTCATCTGTCACCCTCTACACTGGGCATACACGGTTTCAATGATAACGCGACTACACATGTGTATCGGGGTTCAACCTGTGTTTTACAAGAACCTGTGAAAAAAAAATGCTTTTTCGCCGCTGTTTGGGACATTTTCGAGTTTTGCTGCTTTAAACCACTGTTGCTGTGGATTTGCTGATAGTGATTTAATGAATAGTAACAGGGTTTGTGCTCCTGAATCCAGGCTTTTGCAAAGATAATGTCAGGCACGTGTGCCTGCACAATGATTTAAAAAGCAGAAGAGGCTTGGAAGATGCAAAAATAATTTGTATTTTATGTGCAAAATGAGACAGTCTGCAGTTGATTGAATGGTTGGCTCGTTGGTTATAAGCCTCGTATTTTTGGGTTAGAAAGGGCCTGTTACAATGACTGGTAAGTTCAGAAGGTCATTATAATCCATTGGTAAGTGACTCCATCTAGTGGCCCTAGTAATTCTGACCTGAGGAAGTGACGTATATCAGATGATAATGTACGATTTTTTTCGTAGCAGGAGGACGATGGTAGGGATAGGGAGGATGGTTGGGTAATTAGTTAGGTGGCAAGACATTTCATGGGGCAATAATAGTATATATACATATCATCTTTGGGACAAGGTTGACAAATCTGTAATACACTAATTTAGAGAACATTAAATATCTGTATGTGTGCTTTTTATCTACTAAAGTCAAAGGTACAAAGTGTTAAACATGACTTTTGTCTATCACCACAAACATAATATTGAGAAGGTGCATCCTCTAAAGACTGTAATAATCTGTCCGAACATACAACATCATGAAGACAAAAAAAAAAAAAGAAATCGTCATAAAATGTGATATTCATGATTCCCAGGGGACTAATTCTTCTGCAGTCTCGATGAACATGAACCTGTGAAGTGTCCGTTTGCACACAGAGGGATATAAAAAGTCCAGTGGGCTGATTGCCATGAAATTACTAAGTGTCTTAATGGCCCTGCAGCCTTTCCTCTTGTGGTACCCTCAGGGCTGGCGACACACAACGCATGTTATGACTAAAACAACAACACACACGCTGTTATGGCCCCACTTCCATTATAACTGGTGATGTACTGTGTGTGTGTAGTAGCCATACAGCAACATTGTACCATAGACGGTTAGAGAACTTCAGTACTGACAGTTTACTAAATTTGACATTTGGATGAGATTACATACAAATTATACATGAAGCGATACTGAATATTGACCATGGAGTTTCATCATCTGGCAGCTCCAGGGACAAAAACTCAATATCTGTATCATCTCTCAAATCCCCTCGTCAGTTTACATCCCGACTACAGCGGTTCATTCCAGCCGTAGCTATTTTCTCACACATTTTGGTTTCCCGTGGCAGCCCAATACAATTCATGGAAGGTGACCTTTACCGCTGCCTCCCTACAACACCGCCGACCCATCTCAGCCCTGCCAGGCCGCTTTGCTCATTAGGGGGACTTTTTACCTCTCAAACACCTGCCACCATTCGCGGGTGAAAACAAAACCTCTCACTATCAACCTTCACACCTCTGTCAACACACTTCCTACTGGGCTGGCACACACACACACACACACACACACACTTCAGCAATGGTATTTTTCTTTTTTTTTAACTGGTGTGTGTGTGTGTTTTGCATTTGTGTGTGTTAATGTGATGGGGGTGAGAATGACGGCTCCATTTGGACGCATATTACAAATGCATTACTCACTCTATAGACAGACGGCCTGTTGGGGAGGAAGCAGGGGGTATGTGGTTGGATTTATAGTGGGAGGGGGACTTAGATGGAGGCTTTCACTCCCGATTTTAAAATGTGATTACGAGACCTGACACAATTGCATAATCGCGGCAGCGATACAGCACAAAGCTGGAGAGTATTCAAACATGTCTAATAACTCAATGACATACTGTATGAATTATGCTAATCTCTCAGTTTAAAGAGTCAATGTGGCAGCTTTCTAGTTCAGTCATTCCTTTCCCTACAGCAACAATCACTGATCAACCAACCCTAGGCTAAAAGTTATATCCATAATCTACGAGTAATGAGCAATAGCACATACATTCTGTTGAATATGTCCCACAATGTGTGTCCACTCCTGGTCACACCCTGAAACTTTCTGTCATACGCTTATTTGTTCTGATTTTAAAACTACCAGCCAGGAAGTTTTGTCTCACTGATCGTCGATGGATATTTCCTTTCTGAGGATATTTTACTGACACGGGTGAGAGCACCTGACCCGAGCTGGATATACGCCGCCTTGGATCCAGCTAAATATTTTGTGATCGCCTGCTCCCGCGAGATTCTGTGTCCTCTACTGTGGATCAATACGATCAATTTGACATGATAGGAACAGCATGCCGGGGTGAACGAGTTATAATTTACATCTAACAAGTTACGCTTTTTTCTTACATCTGTTTAAAAAAAATAAATAAAATATCCTAAAAAGTATCCTATTTTCAGTATCACACCATAGCCTATAGCTCGTATTTTTGAACATACTCTGAGATACCTGGTGAGGTCAGTTTCCTATTCAGCAGTAAAACAGCCGCTCAAGGTGAGCATGCTCTTGATTGTCCATATGTAAGCAGCATAATTAGGTATCCCACATGCTGCTTAATAGCATAGCTCAGCCTCGTGAAGCTGACGCTCTGCTATCAGAATACCAATGGCCATCTGCAATAAGACCCGGCACCTGTTTTCTCAGAGTTCACACGTTACAGTCCTGTCAGATGATAACGCTTGGCAGCAATATTTCTAAATTGCTCAGGTAAATACCCAGCAAATGACACACATTGAAATAAACCTGTCTGTCAATCTCGCTGTAAGCGTAAGCTGTATAAAACGAAGACAGGACATAAGTAAGGGAGAGCCTAAAATAGAGATGAAACAGGAAAGACTGCGGTGCAAGGGGGGGTTGCCTCCGAGCCACATTAGATCCTGTTAAATTCATTTTCATCTGACCACACATTGTGTCTTCGTGCCCTGAGGCACGAAGAGTACCCATTTTGCATATAATTTCAGTAACTATGAGCCACGACCGGGGCTTGACCCTTTTACACTCTGCAAATAGGCTGCTCATTACGGCCCTTTGTATAACAGGGCGCAACCTCTGGCACACTGTCACCGTAATCTGCCTGGCACCACCGCATATCAACTCCAACTATGCCCCCATTATTGGCTCGTGTCAATAAGAACAGACAATGTTTGGTCTTTAAAGACTATCCTGTAAACGTATATATACAGGATTCAGTTGAGATAAGATTTTCAAATAAAGGGGGAGAGGGGTGTCCACACGATCACAGCCTCAAGAAAATCACTTAATATGCAGCGTTTTCCCTTATTTCCGACGGCTCCCTCACCCCTCGTCAGCTTGGCCTAGTTTGACTGTGGCAGCGATGCTGTTAACCTCTCCATCCCGGTCCATTCCTTCCACTGTGTTTAACCTCGGGGTTACAGAAATAGGTCAAGGCGGTTCACTGGAGCCCGTGTCAAATTGAAGTGAAATATGAAGCCGGAGCTGGGTACAATCACCCCAGCCTCTTCAAAGAGGTATTTATGGCAATATCCTGTTTATAGAGTGAGCTGCTGTGTTGGCAACGCTGCGGCTGTGTTTTCTTCTTATACTCGATGAATTCATGGCTGCAGGCGAGCCCAAGTTTCTCAGCGTTGAGTTAGAAATGGATGTTCTCGGTATCTGATTAATGACCTGTCATCTCTTATCTTTATGGTTCAGTCACATACAGATGAGGCAACCCCCCCCACCAAAAAAAAAAAACACACACACACACCTCCTAAAATTAGCTGTACACAACTAACATTGAAATACCTCATCAGGGGCCATAAACAATCGAGTGAGTGTCGCCCTACCTCATTGGTCATTGTGGCACTGCATCATTGGGCCTTAGCCAAGCAGGTGTCAGGCCAGTCTATGGGGGATGGAGGGGGGGTCTATTCATGGTCCAGCAGAGCTGATCCATTTGCTGCAAATTGACAAGGCGTGAGTGCTCTGTTGGGTCCCTGTATATCTCCTAATGTACATCCCCATTAGGCTCTGATGCTACCTGTCCAACCTTGTTATTGACTCCTTATTGGAAGTTGGCTCCAAAACAATAGCAATCTAATTTGGGGATTATCAGGACTGATACAGTGCCTCGCGAGAGTATTTGGCCCTCTTGAACTTTTTGACTATTTGCCACATTTCAGGCATCAAACATAAAGATATAAAATTGGAATTTTTTGTGAAGAATCAAGACCAAGTAGGACACAATTGTGAAGTGAAATGGAATTTATATAAAAATTTAAAGGTTTTTTTAGAAATAAAAAGCTGAAAAGTTGAGCAAGTGATATTATTTGTCTGAGTTTATACTGTGTAGAAGCACCTTTTGCTGCAACTACAACTATGGGTCGATTTTTTTTCTGCTTAATGTACACTCTAATGTACATTTTTGTGTCTTATGGCTATGTCCGCCCAGTAATCAATAGAATGACTTGTAATTAAATGGCTTATCATCATAGATAATATAACATTTCAGAAAATTGACAATTAACAATTCTCATTGTGTTGAGAAAGTGTTCACTCACTCTGGTGTATCCTCCAAGTAATCAATACAATTTTGTCTTATCATCATAGATAATAACATTGAACAAATTGCCAATTACCAATTTCTCATTATGATGAGAGCAAATTAATTCAGCCAGCATTAGGCTTATAGCCAAAAGTGTTTTCTGTTTCTTTAAAAAAGAAGAAAAATTGGCTCATCCATTAAAATACTTGACATTATAATATTCACAATCTGTCAATTGAGAGTCAGAATGCAAAAACATGCGACACTTGACATTGACAGAAATACTTGCCTCAAGGTCCATTTGGTTGCTGTTCTTGAAATTCCATCATGTCTCCTGAAAAACTGAACATCTGACTCCATCTGTTGATGGATGAAGATCCAGTGTTATGATTAAAAGCTTCAGGGCAGCTACTAGGAGCACATTTTTAATTTAATTATTTATTTATTTTTCCAAATGACGACTGGCACTTTGAGCTGTGACTTATTCACCTTTTGTTAAACAAAAATAATTACTATAGTAACAGCGATGGAACTGTGAAGAACATTTTAGGATGAAACAGCATCTCCTAATGTTAAAGCCAATTAAGAAAAGTAGTGGGGTGAACTGTTGATCAGTTGTTGTGGAAACACTTTCTCTAGTTTGTTAGTGGACCTCTGAAATGTCAGATACTGACATTCAAAGGTCATCTGAGCATGTCAGCACATTTGATTTGAGATTAACATTCGGACGGTCTCTAGTTGATATAGCTGCAACAGAGCCAGAGTACAATGTCAATCACACGCCTGACCTCTCCTTAACAGCTCTGTATCACTGTTTGTCTGATTTACTAATCTGAAGAAGTCTCAACTTTACTCAATGTGTATCCATAAAGTACTTTGAGTGTTATATTTTATTAGATGTAACCTAAAAGAAATCCCATCCCCGCTAAGTTTGAGCAGCTTTCCTTGACTGCTTTAAAAAATATATTTATATATCTTGGGTGTTGGCCTTCACTATGGGAGTTTTTTTTTTCTTTAAATGACATAGCAGCATCTTCCCCTTACTAGACTCTGACAGGAATCTGACCACTCACATGTTGTGCAGGCAGAAGGTTTGACAACATGGAGGAAACAGTGCATTTCTGCTTCTTAATGCTTGTCTGAAGGTTGGACAGGAAGAAGCAGGAGGTCATACAAGGTGATGCGTATGCAAATAAAAGTGGGTTGAATAATCCCCCTTTTACATACTGTACATAACAATGAGATGCTTATAAAAATAAAAAATAAAAAGAAACCCTAACTCCCTCTGTAATAGTGTTGGGATTTTTTATACTCATCGGCATGTTTAACATTAATACAATATGGAAGCATCATGGAACTTATTTTATAATGTTGACTTGAAAAAAAATATTTCTATTATATGTTATTCTACCTTTAAGAAAGCTGGTTGGGTCACCACTGTGCCTGTTTGTCCTTTAAGTGCTACTGAAGGTCTGTGTGTGTAAAACCACGTGCCACCAGAGCCCAGTGGTGTATGCACGTCGTTCACTGTGCTAACATTCAACAACTCACGCATACACTTCTGCATAAGAACAGGTTAAACAATCTGCATTAACACACACAGTGCAGGAACATCCTTTCCTTATATATGAGAGAGATGTGAGCAGGATAGAGACAATGCAGACAATACATTTTTCAGACATTGCAGAACTGACGCAGGGCACAGATGCAGTATTCATTTACATGTGCAACAGCTTGAGACAAAGTGTTTGCCAAGCAGGGAATAGATGAGGAGTTTTGGGGGTAAAACCCCGACATCAGCATCACCGACAGATGGGGCTTCAGCGCAAATTCACTGGAGAAAGCGCATAGAGCTTGCAGCTTACATTCATCACCCTCATCAAGAAGTCCTGAACTCTTTCGATAAACTTAACAACCAAACAGATGCAATTTGAATCATATTGTCTCGACTTACACTTACGCTATTTTTTTCTTTTTCCTTTTATGCTTCAGCAGCTGAGATAATAAGTCTATTGTTAACATTGATGGACCATATTGGTGATAAAAGAAATACGTTCTCACCTTCCACTCTATTTTTATCTAGCGGAGGGAAAGGAAATGGATATATGTGTTGTTTATTTTATCGGAGAAAAATCAAGTTTATAATGCCGGGGTTTATTGGGCCTGGCTGGGAGACTCTGTAACACTTTATTTTGGAAGCGTGAGGCTCTGCTCCTGTGAGGCGCCGGGCGACGCTAACAGGTGCATTATGTGCTTACTTGGCAGGTTCCTCTGTTGGCGTGGCCGGTGTGTGAAGTTTTCTTTATACTCACACTTTAAGATGAGGAGAAATTCAGTTAGGTGTGAGGAACATATAATCTCTTCCTTTAGATCCTCGCCTTTTCTTTTTGTTGCCCTATTAATATGTATTTATAACTAACAATCAGCTTGTTGACTGCAGGATTGTTCCATTTCATCTTCATTTTTCTGCAGGACTATGCAATACACAGAAATCTCACACACATTACTCTGTATGAGGAAAGCATTTTATATGTAGGCCTATACATTTCTTGGGAGGGGAGCTGTTTTGTCTCCAAAACCAACTCCTAAAGGGAGAACGGGAGTTTCTATATTCCAATGTACTTTTTTTATGTGTATTAGACCAGACACTTATGGGCTAATGTGCACAAGCAGACTTCATTGTCACTCAAAAATGTTACTTCTTTTTTATTGATGATTGTCTTTGAATAACGATAAGGTTATATGCTTAATCTCCTGGAATGTAAATTGATTGCACTCACCAATTAAGCAGAAGAAAATCCTCTCTTGTCTTAAAAACTCATAATAAAAAAGTTCATTTTTTTCCTACGAGTAACTCAGTAAATCGAAACCCATTCTAAAGGATGCTACGTGATCAAAGGCAGAATGTTCTCGGAAATGTTACTATGGTTATGAATATAGTGCTTATTTATTCCCCCACCTGTGACGATTTGACCTTTTTTTCAACCAGTTTTTCTGAAGTTGAAGAGTGCAGAAGGTAACGTTGTGATGGGAGGGGATTTTTATTTGACACTGGACCCACTGTAGATTACTCCTTTGATGGGGGAGTTTTTAAAACTAGGTCAGCAAAGGTAGTTATTACCTTTATGAAGGATTTTGGCCTATGTGTGATGTGGAGGAGGTTCACACATCCTAAGGATGAAAAAAAAAAAAAAAAAAACTCATTTCCACCCCAGTGCCAAAGTGCAGAATGCAAAATTCATATACCAGACTAGATTATTTATAGTTTTATTATTTACCTACCTCACACGAATAAAAGAAACCGGTACCAGTCTCCAATAACTATAAAACAGACAAGGCCGGGTTGTGAATAAGACAAAGTTATTATGAGTTGGGAGGATAAGGGTCATAAACTTCTATCCTGGAAACTAAAGTTACAATTGTCAAACTCCTGTATTGAAAAAAGAACTAGATTATACTTTGATATATGATCTGCAAGACATTAATGACAGCTGCAAACATGTCTATGAGCAATTGAATACATCAGAAAGTGAGTCTGCCCAAGTTATCAGAGAAAGAAAAGGATATTTTAGGACAACCATTAACAAATGGAGAAATGCTGGTGGCATCACGGCCTCCAGTTGAAGAAATCCGTGGGACTGGATGGTTACACAGTCAAAGTTTAGAATAAATTATTAAAAAAAGGTGTATAATCACTCAGTTCTCTGGCAACAAAAGAAATTGTCTAAAGTTTGCAGTCCTCCTTATGTCTAACTTAATCCGCCCTCCTTCTCAATATTTGGTTATTGCTACTGATCGATAAGTGGGTAATGCTGCGAAATTCAACTTTATCATTGATGGAGAACATTAGTAAAGATATGGATGAATGCATCTACCTGTCTATTCCACTAACTGGCAGAGCTAGCATAATTAAGAGACCAAAAATCCTTTTTTCAGAAAATATAACTCTTAGATTGGTACTTGTTTATGTATTAATAAGCTTCTTAGAATTAGGAGAAACACTCTGGCATTGTGTTTTCAAAAGGGCAGGCCCGGATTACTAGACCTGATACTTGTGGGCTCCCAAATTAGAGCTTGGTGTCACTGGTTTAATAAGGAACACTGTGCTGGCCGGATCCAAATCCTCAAGATGCAAGATCTGTCCTACATCCCTTACTGCTTCACGTCAAAAAAAAAATATTAAGACGTTCACAGCTAATCCCATTCTTTAGTCACTCTGAAGATTTAGGAGGAGGTTCATAAATATCTGGACCAACCAATTTTCCTTTCCCCCCCAAGACACCCATCAGGCTTAATTCCTTTGGGGTGTGGTCGCAGAAGGGCATAAAAATAAAGATTGAGGTTCTATATCAAGGAGACACATTAATGTATTTTGGGGACTTGAGAGATAGTTCTCAGATTCCAGCCTCACACTTCTATAGGTTTTTTTTTTTCCAGGTAAAACAATTCATACACTTCAAGGAGGATTCCTTGTGTGAACGATCATATATCCATTCAAAGGTCATCTGAGCACATACGCATATAACATTCCTTTGAGGAGTCTAATGTTAATACAACAACTCAAAAAGAAACCCAGGAAGGAAATCTAAGGATCATAGATAAATGATGGAGTGAGACGAATCAACATTTACAGAGAATCTGCATCACTAGGTATAAACTTTGCAATTACACATTTTTTTAAATACTGTAGCAGATTGTACAGCTGAAAACATAAACAGAACTGATTCATCTGGACCTGTTGCAAACCACCTTATACACATTGTGTGTTCTTGCCCTAACGTATATGATAGTGGCTGGAGATTGCAAATTTGCAATTAATTAATTGCATTTAACAATAAAAATAAATCAATAAAGTAACTTAAATCTATAAGGATCCCCCTAATATTTTTCACTGGATCAATGAGGTTATTTATAATAAAATGAGCTGTGGTTTGAGAGGTAATACACAGTTGTTTTAAGACACTATCTTCGTTATTTTGCTGTTTTTATTTATTTTTTTTATCGGTGAAACATACTTTGCGGGGGAAAGGAGTGATGTTGAAAGACCTGTCGCCATATGGTTGAGAGAATTGTGGGTGTGGGTGATGTGGGTGTTTGTGATTAATGTATGATGTCATATTGGCACTGTTATGTTGTGTGTATTTTTTCACTGTGAATATGGAAATTTGATCTCTTTCTCAATAAAAGCCCTTTCAATTTTACCTGCAAGTCCATAGTGTCTGAATTCGAGTCCCCTTGCCTGTTAGATTACCAGTCATTGCCAAACTTTAGGCTAGTGGAGCTTCTTTGCCACGGTCTTGGAGCGCCTGAGGCTGGCAGCCAGCGCCTTCTCCAGCCTTCCCACCTGTGCCTCAAGGGTTTTATTGGCCTGTTTCAGAGTGGAAAGTCTGGAACGATTGGCTTTGAGCCTTGAGTTGGTGCAACAATTCCTCCTCCTTCTCCTTCTCGTCCATCTGGGCTCCATCCTGTATGGAGATGGAGTCATACCCTTCCACCTCAAGGTCCGAGGAGCCAGCGAGGACCGACAGGGCAGCATGGGGGGCGAGGGCGGTGGTGCAGCTGGCCTCTGTGATTTTGGCCTCCACATTTGCCTTTCTCAACTTGGCAGGGCCAGGAGTCAGGTGCTTATCCAGTGAGCTGTGACTGGGTGAGCCTGATTCCTGATATTGATATGGCCAGTGGCCAGTTTTAACAGGATTCCCCCTAGCCTCAAAATTCTGCACCAGGTGGTGGTTCTTCAGTTCATACGATTGTGCCAAAATAGGTGGCCTACTGCCCCATCCGTGCAAAGCAGAAGACCAAAAACACACACCCAAAAAAGAATGTCTGACAATCAATGACATTTAATAATATCAATTAAAAAAGATAATAAAACATAAAAATAATACTGCATTCAGACCAAGTGTCTGTTCTGTGCAGCAAAGGCTGCAGTGCACAGCAAGATGAGCTTTAGCGGGCACAGACAAATCTGGTGTGAATACACATACGCATACCACACACAATCAAAAGCAGTTTGAATGCGGTCAACTTTTCATCACTATGATGCTCCAACGATGTTTAAGAACACCCTCTAATAATAATATTGACTGTCGGTGCTTCAAAAAAAATTTAAAAAATGTCAACATAAAATTCAAACTTTGTGGTGAAATATGTGAGGAAAAACTCTGGAGAGGCAGCCACAAGATGTTTATCTATGGACCTGTAGTCTGACTGAAAATGCATGTTATATGGTAGTCATACTGGTTTAATAAAAAAAAAAAAAAAAAGGAAACTGTCAGGAATATAGTCATGTCCTGTCCCAAACTTCTGCCTGGTCCCAAAAAGAGGCCTGGTCTGTTTAAACAAATAAATGCCCCAGCTGTTATTTGGTGTTTTATGGTATTCAATTTCTTCACAATGACTATATTACTTTTTCTTTGAGTATCATAAAAATAGTTATCTTTTTCATGTTTATTTAAGTATATCATTCCTGAGGTGTAAGACAAAGCAAACAAACTACTGCCTTGGGTTTTCTAATCGCTAACATAATGCTTTCTATAATGCATGCCATGTTTTATTAGCAGAAACACAAACACAACGACACAAAGAGCCAGCGTTCTCAATCTCCGCACTTGTTTGAAGATGCTGATTTCGCAAACGGCACGACCACAGCGGGTCTGATTGATCACTGAAGGGGATGTTTCTGCCCACAGAGAAGGAGGAACATGGTCTGTCAGAGTGGTGCGCGGGAAATAATGTGACTGTAATCATCAAAAGAGACAAAACAAAAGAATTCATAAGTGACTTTTTCAGGAAGAAGCATCAGCGGGGTAGAAGGTGGACACGGCACTGGGCACCTTGTTGGGGACTTCACCTTCAGGAAGGTAAACCTGGTGCAATGGCAACAGAGTCCATGTGTTGCACAGCATGCGCCACATCGCACATGACAGCAAAACTCGTGAATGCTCACTCTGTGGTACACTCTATCCTACAGATAACAGAATGAATGACTCAGCACTAGGCACTAGAAGGAACCCCACCATCGGCATCACGATTGTCACATAAGCTTCTGTTCGAGCACAGGAGCAGCGGACACCGACGGGTACAAGCTCTGTGCCGTCAGGCGACATTTCAATCAGCGGGTTTGTGCTTCCATGTTCTGTAACGGGAGACCACGAGTGAATTATTTTTTGGCTTCCGTCAGGAATGTGACATTTTGTGACACAAAAAAAACATCCCCAGAAGGCCAAAAAAAAAATTATACCGTGAACATGATAAACAGTACATAGCTATTCTAAGACCTAAAATCTAAAGTTTTTCTTGTGTGGGAAAGGTCAGGTGAGCGTTTATAAAGTAGAAGTTTAACGTTTATCCTCTGGGAAGTAAGAAGATAGTGGACCTTTATGGTGTCTCAGTAGTCACTGTTACCAACAGCTTGTCCATCCCCTCCATCAAGAAGTCATGGAAAGCTGCAGCATTACTTTGAAAGAATAATTCATTCTAGTCCATTTGCTTGTCGTTCACATTATGATTTAGTTACATCAGTTTATCATTGGCGAGTGTGATACATTTTTAATAGTCCATGTTTTCAAAGGTTACTATTGATTATGTTTTATTCCTGCTTCTTTCATCATCCTACCTAATGACAAAATTATCACATATTATTGATATTACAATACAGAATTATATGGAAATCCTTTGGATCACAGTCAGTACTGACTGCTTCTTTCGGTTATCACTGCACTTTCCTGCTATAGAAAAAGCTGTGCTGTGTCCCAGAACACACACTTCCCCCAGGACACTTCTCTGCAGGGCCCTCCAACGGTACAGTAGTATTTACCCAAATCAAACACTATTAATGCACTTACTAGAAATTTCTTGACAGCTGCTTCTTGTTCTACTACTACTTTTTAAATACAACAACCAACCATTGTAGCTGCCAACACTTAACAGCCGATCGAAACAAGCATTGTGTTTCATTGATGTTGCGTTTTATTTTATTTTTTTTTTCCACACTACATCGGTAAATTGTGGAAATGTCCATTGTAGATGCCAACATTGCATCGTCTGTCTCCATTATTGTGGCTTCTGCCAGTACATAAATTCTGCTATCTCCTGCTGGGTAGTTGCATAGGTTCTACTATGTCACTAAGATGGCGGTTGTAGGATGGAAAGTGTATAACAATTCACGCTCAAAATTCCAGCCATTTGACTGCACACAGTCCATGACATTTTTGCACCCTGAATAATGTGAACGCACCTATGTACTTTAAAATACAATTATAAGTGTTATTGCAGAAGTACAGGATTTGGGAGACCGCACTACTAGCAACACAGAGGATGTATTTTTTCTGTATCTTGTATTTGAAAAAGTATGGCTCACTTTCATAAAAGAAAAAAAAGCTTTGACAATGAGAAATGTCACCGCCAGTGTGTTGGAAAGTCTGAGAATACATTTTTTTTTTTTTACAGGCAATGCCAGAGAAAACCTAGTTAATGACTGACACTTCCATCTGTGGTGTTCCTTCGCTCATATGAGCTAGATGCTATTGCGTCTTCACATGAGCAGCGATGTCCTGCAGTAACCCCCAGTCAAACCCAACCCCCCCTGTTATCTGAGTCATGTTCTCAACTCCTACCAGTCCTGGCCAGGGGGGGATTGTGCCTGACAAGCCTGTTTCCTTGATCTCCAGGCTAAACTTGTCAGGGCCAATTCAGGATCTTTAATACACATGCTCGCTTTTTTATTTCATACTAAACACAAGCTGACAGGTGAGGTCTGCAGGGAGCAGGCAGGCCGTCGAGCGGCTCCCAGTGTGAACGTGTGCACCTGTAATGATGGAGTGGCGATTCTTAATTTATGACAAGCCCCCGGTGAGAGGTCTTCATGGGCACAAGCTCAGGAACAAAAAAAGCATGGCTCAATTTTACATTATTCTGGACCAGACTACTCTTTACAAAATCATGGATGAACACAGCTAATCACAGCTATAGTAGTGTCACTATAACAGCAATTCAACAGGTTCAGGGTTTTGTGGTGGTAATGAATCCTGCTCACAACAGAATGTATTGTCAGGAAGAGAAGGAGGATAGGGAAGTGTAGCATGTCTAAATAACACTGGTGTCATGTCTGGACCACCAGGAACATTGGATTGTAACTGCATTACATGGAATAATGGAGCCACATAATGAAGACGAAGATCAAAGAGGCATTTACAATATCAATATAATATATTTGAAGTGATTTAGCTACAAAATTCACCAATCGAGCATCTTTGGAATACAAATGTCTGGTGTTTTTTTTTTTGCAATATTGGTATATTACTTAGGCGAATTGCCAAAACTGAATATCTTGAGTTGTTGAATTGATTCAGATTTGATGAGAAGATTCAACACTATAAGTCAGATTCTGAGGGCAGGTTTGATGGTGGGCTCAGGGTTTGTAATCGATAGCATTTTGTCTTATTGCAAGAAAAAAAATTGTCGTAAAAAAAGTCTTTATATGGTTACAAAATAGATGTATTTGTCATGCACAAAGTATATATTATATTCTAAAGTTCTTTAAAGTGTCCTTCCACAAAAATGTATTTTTCTTCTTGGATGTTTGCGCATCGTTGTGATGTATGTGCAGAGTCTCACACTGAATCTCCGCTTTCACATCCTTCTGCAGAAAGGGAAGAGTTTCTTTAAACTCAGGGTAAATTTGATTTTATTTCCATTAAAAAATGACTTTTACCACAAAGACGGAGATAGCTTCACTTGTGTTCAGCAACTTTAATATGTTTACATATTTATATATTTGATAATGATATGAAAGGATAGAAATCAAAGAAAAAGTCTGGTTTAAAAAAGAAAAAAAATCAGTGAGTTACAGATTTGAATGAGACATTTTATTTATTTTGTCAACCTCTGTCCATAGATCGTTTTTTTTTTTAACGTTTTTTTACTTCTTAAATTAGAGACATGGGAGATTATTAAAGGATTACGATCACAAATGACCTCCATAAGTACTACAAATGACATGAGTTCCACAGATAATACTAGTCAAGAGAAAGGCCTTAAGCCTTGGAATGTGTCTGGAGGGAATCTTTTAACTTTTGAAGTAAAATAAATTAGCATATTTAGAGATTCTGATATGTTTAATGAGGGAGAAAGTGTAGATGTCATTTCTAGGATTTGAAGTGGTATTTATTACTTTTATTTTTCTGGGAAAAAAATAAATCATAGCAGACACACGTTATTGCTCAAAGCCATATATTTGCAAAAAGTATAACAATATGGATATGGATTTAAAGGGGAAGTTTAACCCTCTACAGGACACACCCTGATGGCAGTTGTTAAAAAAATGCTTTGCATGTTTTTATCTTAAAATAGACCAACAAAACATAATCAAAATACATTTTATGTAGTAGGCATGAAACGGGTCCATTGCCATATGGCAGCATCATACAATAGGGTTAAAATTATATTCTCTTGTAACAGGTAGGTGAAAATAACAAAATGTTTTTTCTATATTTATGGTGTTGTCTGGGGTGGAACTAGATGTAGCTGAGAGGTTCTGGACTATTGTAATTTTCCCTTGATAAACTGAGAGGTTAAACAATTCCAGCCCACCTGTTCCGCATTACAATCACGTGAGTTGAATAATTAAGGAAACAGAATCACATTGCTCATCCGTTGCACCATACCACTGTGTACTTGTCATATATTTGATGCTTTTTTTTAGAGGTAAAAGAGGGTATTTGTGTCAAATCCAAGGTGAAGCAACAAGCAGCGGCGCCAGAGTGTAGATTGTTCAAAACACATCTCTTGTATACATCAGTCACGTGCCTCAAGGGCATTAATGAAGTGCGAACAACTGGGGGCAGCCCGCCCATCTGCGACAGACACATTCTGGCATCTGGCGACTTCTTTGAAAGTTTGAAAATTAAAGCGGAAAATCATCAAACCTGATTGGCTGGGATGCGAAGCGGAGTGGAGACGATTAGAATATCAACGAGGGCACACATATATATATATATATATGTGTGTGTTCACAAACACCACTGCACACATGCACACATGCAAATGAATCAAAGTAACCGCACACGCGCACACACACACACACAAACACATGCTAATTAATGGAAAACAAACAGTTACTCTGGCAGTCTGTGGGGACTGGATTATGCTGTGTCTCTCCTTGCTGAACAAATTGCTCTCTAAATTCAATCAAACACACCAAGCTCTTCTGTGAGTCTACGGGAGGCTGTAATCAGCGTGGCAGGGACCGAAGATGGAAAAAAAAGAAAAGTACCAAACAAATGGAAAAAAAAGAGGGAGAAATAATGACGACAAACAAAAAAAGGCAAAAAGTCAGAGCCCTCCGACTGTTTCGGGGAACTATTTGTTTGGCACGGAGGGTTGTAGCAGCCTCCAGGAACAATGTCTTGATTAAGCGCAATTGATATCTGCCTAAAGAGGCCTTCAGGCTTCAAGCCTCCACAAAGAGCAGCACAGGAGCAGCGCTCTCGAGACTGCAGGCGTCAGTCGAGAGAATACACAAAGCGTGTCTCGCCAAATCGGCCTTTTTTTACCAAGTTTAGCCACCCCCCACCCCCCACCCCAGTTCCACAATGAGCACAAATATTGGAAACAACCTCAAATGCAGTAAATTATTTTAGCCAGGGCTGGGAACACTGCCATCAGAAAGCGAGTATATGCTCCAACCAAAATACCCCGGAGGGTTTTCAATTAGCCTTTTTGTGTTTAATTTGTTTTAGTGTAAACACAGGTCATCTGTTTTGTTTTTTTATTGTCAACACAAAAAATGGTTCCCCATCAAGACCTGGGGCGGGGGGGATATGACAGACCACCACGGATGTATAAAAGAAGACGTGCCAATTTATGAGCAAACTTGAAGAAGATTGTGTGGCCCTCCACGGATATAATGATCCTCTCACACATTTATTGTCACTTTACATCACATATTAATTATGTCAGCACATGGCAGGATGCTGGGAAGCTGAACGATTTGCACATGGAGATATTTATTATCTTTAAGACTGATTTGTTTTTTATATAGTTTGTGTGTGTGACTCCCTGCAGCGAGAAGACTGCACTGCAGTGGCTGGAGACACACACACACACACACACACACACACTCCGCCATTCCTGTCTCATCTTCACTTCTTGCACTCACACAGTATATGGACTGTGTCCAAAATATACCTGTATGCTGAATTTCGAGAAAATATAAATTAATACAATGTTTGTTGTATTTCATATATTCTGGTTGTAATTTAAAGGGTATTATTATTTCAATTTCCAAGTCTGACATCACAACAGGAGAGATTTTTGAATGGCTCATGTTCAGCCAGGTTTCACTGACACTACAGAGGTGGCCAGACCGCAGAATGAGTTGGTGGTCTTAGTTCACAGTTTGTGTGTTGGTACCTTAGATACCTTAATACCAGCATACATTTAATGAAATAGTTTTTTTCTCATACAGCTCCTTTAACGCTTCTTAAAGGAGCATCCTGTTTCAGGCTGCAGCAAGAACTTAACAGAGATGTCTGCCTTTATGACCCATGGGGATGTTTGGAGTTGTTAATGGTTCTTTTGTGCTTGAAGAAATCAGAAAACTGGGAAATAAAGTCTGTTTACGCCTGTAGTGGATCTTCCTTCACCAGTGTGGTTGCGTTGACAGCTGGGGGGAGAGATACGTTGAGTCTTGGCATTGATTGTTCAGGGGTAGTGAGAGAGAGAAAGTCATATCCCTATCTACATGACTGTAATTTATGAAAGCAAAACTGGTTTTGTATATGCACAGCAAAAAAATGTAATCTTTAAAAGTTAAACTGAGAATCACAATAGCCTACTCTGTTAATGTTTTTCATTGTTGTAAAGAGTAGGTTTGGTGCGATTGCCCCGGAGCCCTACTGTTATTAAATGGATTTCTTCTTAGTTCCTCTTCCAGACGGATTTCCGCACATAACTCATCCTATAGATTTGAGATGTTGTGATGATGGTCCCTGTTATTCTATAATAGGAGCTACTGTTTTGTCAGTGGAAGCTCAATCGGGAGACCAGTGCAGAGGGAGAAAAATGCTGTTTTTCTCCACATTTCTGTCTGCCTCTACCTGCAGTGCAGCCACCATCATTGGCAACCAGCTCAAGTTGCCATAGTAACTTGAAAAGAAAGGGTACTGTATTATTAATTATATTATGTTTCTCTACATAGTTCTGAAGCCCAAACATACACTATGGGTAAACATGTCACTGCGGGTGACTTCTGTGCATTCATGTAAGACAGAAGTCATGTGAAAACAAAAACTGTGAAACCAAAAAGACATTTTTTTAAATAAATAACAATTACGAGTTGCCAGGCCTTAGAAATGTAATTATTTAGTATTTAAAATGCAAATTATAATAGTGTCAAGTGTCCATTTGAACCATGACTGTGGAGCCAACTCAATAAATAACATCTAAACAACACTGTTGGCTTATTATTTACATGTACTTCCCAGCATGCTTTGCATTCATTTTACAATTCTTCAGAAGATTCCTTTTTTTTCCTGATGTAAACTAAGTTGCATGATAGAGGCCGTAAATGTGGTTTCTTACTCGTGTCTCAGAGGAGGTCTTTGATTAAAAATTAAAACAACGCAGACTATGAATTATGCACTGTAGCACAACAACTGGTCAACAACAGTCAACACAGCATACTAATAAACCATCAGGTAAATCAAATGCATAAAAAAACAAAAACATGTACATAAATATTTAGATATGCCCCTAACAAATTGGAATTGTGTAGGTTCAAGAGTCAAATAGCCCAAACTTATTTTAATCCAAAACATATCATAACTTTCTGGTTAGGCAGCAGGTCATACATAATAATTAACCCCAATTAACAAGTATTGTTCATGATCTTTCCACACCTACAAATCCAGACCGAGGTCTGAACCAAAACCCATGTTTTTCTCAAATGTTGAGCACTGGCTACTCAACACTTTAAAAGTTGTTTTTTATGGCACTGGACATGTATAATAGAACTTAAGAAAATAGAAAGCCTTTATTGTCAGTTTCAGTGTCACAAGCAAAATACACACGAAAATACAACAGTTGGATTTCAGGATCTTTGTAGCTCTTCTACTATAATTACTAAGCAAATGAAGAAAGGAAGAGACCAAAAATAATTATGCCTGAACAATTAAGCAGTAGATCCCCCATATTTTTTTTCTTTGTGATTTATATATAATCATGGATTATTTTTTTTCTGCCACTCTGATATTAATTTAATTGTCTCATCTATTAGGATAATTAACTAGGCACGACAGGCGACGTTATGCATCCCCAGTGTAAATATCCTACTCAGGAGAAAATGTGCTACTACTAACATATTAGGTATACAGACACAGAATTTGACATGCTATTAATAAAAATAGGATTGATTTGGTTACTGATCATATAATTTGCATCATCACAGTAAGAAAACTAGAGACAGCCCTTGCTGCTACCTTAGGGGGAATTATAGGTCCCCTGTTTTTTACTATTTAGGTCAAAATTCGATTTTTGACAAATATTTTACTAGTAAGGGAAATTGTGAAATGTGAATAAATTCCTTTCAAAGGTATCTACTAATACAAAATGTGTGATTTCAATTTCTGTGGGAAAGTTCTTATAAATTAGATTTAAGTTTGGATCTAAAATGTATAATACAAACATATACAATTAACAAAAACTACAGGAACTTAAATTGTTAGAAGACACATTAAAAAACACATTTGTGAATGAATGACTAGGTATGTTATTGTTATTATTTATTATATATATATATATATATATATAGGGGCGACACGGTGGTGCGGTGGGTAGCACTGTTGCCTCACAGCAAGAAGGTCGCAGGTTCAAGACCGCCTTGGGCCTGGGTCTGGGGCCTTTCTGTGTGGAGTTTGCATGTTCTCCCCGTGTCTGCGTGGGTTTTCACCGGGTACTCCGGTTTCCTCCCACAATACAAAAAAAAAACATGCTCAGGTTAATTGGTAAACTCTAAATTGCCCATAGGTGTGAGTGTGAGAGTGAATGGTGTGTGAATGGTGTGTGTGCCCCACGATTGGCTGGCGACCATCTGGGGTGTATCCCTGCCTCTCGCCTTAACGCGCTGGGATAGGCTCCAGCAGACCCCTGCGACCCCGAAAGGGAATAAGCGGGATAGACAATGGATGGATGGATGGATATATATATATATATATATATATATATATATATATATATATATATATATATATATATATATATATTTAGTAGAATTATGACTAAATACCCGTGATACATGTCATCCACATCAACTTGCGTTTAATGCTCAGTGATGTGATACAATGCAAACATTTGTCCAAGTCTTTATGAAGCTCTAAGTAGAATTTGATTTGGGGCACTCTCACCACCACCAAAATATTGACTAATGATTGATTGTTTATTCTATTGATCATTCAAACACACACTGTAAATCTTAAACATAAATTTTCTATTATTATTAATGATAATAATGATAATTTTTTTCTCAAATTTGCAGAGCAAACAATCTCTCAAATACTATATAACTTTTAATATAGATACAAGTAATATTTTAGTACATCACATAAGTGAAATGCTGTAATGATAAGTAAGCCCCCACTGTATCTAGTTTGCAACAATTCAATTAATTTCTACATACTACCAATCCGAGAAATACACAACATTTTCCATGAACAAATGCTCTGTGCCTTTTAATTGTTTTTTTTAATATGAGGTAGTTGACAATCTAAATATGTTTCCTTAAACTATTATCTGTGTAGGAGCCCAAATAAAACACTGTGCAAAGTAAAGTAAAACTAAAACCTGGTGACCTTCCTGCAAACATATTCAGGTAAAATAAACCTAAAAACCAGTGGTGCAACAGCAGCAGCTCAGCCAGCTGAGTCTCTCTCTGCTCCAGAAGAATTCTGTGTCCTTGTTTGTGACATTCCTTTTTTTTCGCTGTTACATTTCCAGTCGCCATAATCAGAGAAGACGCCTGGAACCTGCACTCACGTGTATCTGCATCAATCAATGTCCGACATACCGTGTCACGGAAGTTCCGGAGCATGAGCTGCACCGATGTGACGCCAGCAGATCTGACAGTCAAAGCACAGGAGGTCATTGTCACATTTAACACATTTATCTCATATACTAACATTTTAGTTAAAAACACTTCTCTTCCAAAAAGGCATTAAAAATGTATTGTTTTTGATGCAATTAGTCCAGAGTTATTTTGAAATATCTTAGTACACTGGCTTTGCTTATTTCAAGTTTTCTCAATTCAGACTTCTCTTAAAATAAGACTGAGTTGTTTGACATTTTTATGTGAATGCTGTCCTTTTATCTCATATTATGGACTTAATAATTCTTAAATATTATTTGAAGTTCTTTTAAAAAACTTGGATTAAGTATAACTGTCTGCTTATAGAATTAAGTAGTTATACTCAATATTGGACCAATTGCACTAATTACAAGATATTTCTCCCTGATAAGATTTATTTTTTTGCATCCATAACCAAGTATAATTTTGTATTCTTTATGCTTTTTTTGTTACTTTACTTCCTTTTTTTCCTTTTGTTTATTCCCTCTTGGGTTCCACATGTGCTTTATTTCACTGAGCTGTGAGTAGTTAATAAAGAGTCTGTGTGTGTTTTACCCCAGTGGTTTCCCTGCTGCTAGACTGTTTGTATAATGCATACGTGTGTTCTACTTATTTTTTTTCCTGTTTGTTTGTCTTTGGGTTTTTGGACTTTTTTGTGTAAATTTATAGAGAAAATTCCTATAACTGTGGAACATGTTGCTTAAAATGATTACCAAAACGTGTTATACAAAAATTTACAAAAGAGAAACATATATACTGGACAAACAAAAGTGATCACAAAATACTAAATGAAAACACTTTCTTATTTTGTGGGTCATTATTTCATCATTATTATTATGAGGCACACACAGGAGACATTTCTTCTTACCTGTCAATTATTACATTTCAAGTACTGTTAGGTTTGATCTAAAGCCCAGAGATCCTATAAACATGACATATCAGCCATTATCAGCCATTATTCTGTGGCTCACCGGTTTCTCTCTGCCGTTTGTTTTTGGCACAAAACTCTGCTTCTAATCTGAACAGTTATTTAGTCCAGAAGAAATTTGTCAATGTGTTGCTATAGCTTACAAAAAATGATTCAATGATGATTGTCAAGGATTGTTAATAGATCAATTTCTAAATACATATTGTGAAAAATATCCATTGCAATTATTCAGGCATTAATACTGTCAATAAAAATATGAACACAAAAATGTATATTAAAGTTAAGTGATTTTCAGTGGGTTAGGTGTATTTATTCATTTTTCTTATTATTATGTATTAATGTCTTATATGTGGTGGTCAAACCCACTCTTTAAACTGCAGTATCTAATTTATGTTTGATTGCATTAGTTACTTATTCACTGTAATTAAGAAGTGCACATTTTTTGTCAGAAACGGCACATTCCAGACTTCATTTCATCACTGTCTTGTTCTCCCGACTCCTTTCCACCTTCTGCACCGGTTCACTCTCCCCTCCCCAACCCCCTATAATTCCCATAATCACCTCACACACCATTCAGGTAGCAGAAGGACACTCACTACAGATGGTGCCAACAAGAATCAGCACTTTCCATTGGCTTAAATTAATTGGGTACACTTTGCTGACGGCCGTCCCTTTGTCTGACAGGCGTTCCGCTGGCTCTTGTGCTGCCGCTGACATATGTCACCACACAACACGCTGCATGATGAGAGAACTAATGGCCCTGTCGTCTTATATGGGGCATCTGGCAGGAGATGTGATGGGGGCGGATGAGCAGGAATACTGTACTTACATGGTTAGGTAGGGATTTTTTAAGTCTGGAATGAAGATTTTAACTGCCTATAAAGAAAAAGAATGAACAATTAGTTGTATCATATAATAGTGCCGCCCTACTAAACATGTCTTGCATGTAATCTTATGAATGTGGTTCCTTGTGCAAGACCTAAGCCCATTTTGGAAATACAAAAAAAAACAGTTGATCAGGTGCCCCT
Source organism: Eupleurogrammus muticus (assembly GCA_036785175.1). Taxonomy (NCBI): domain Eukaryota; kingdom Metazoa; phylum Chordata; class Actinopteri; order Scombriformes; family Trichiuridae; genus Eupleurogrammus; species Eupleurogrammus muticus. The sequence goes on along the minus strand of JAYKQN010000018.1, from coordinate 15,796,270 downwards.
GGAAGGTTGGTCTGCTTTTCTTTTGGAATTGTGAACAGATCCTTGCAATATTATCTATGAGGTGATGGCAATGTATTAATGACACAACAAAGGGCCTCCAGCCTCGGTACAGATTAAATCGACCAATAAAATGCACTAGTGTTCATCGTAGCTCATGACTGCCCACATGGGACAATCTGCTGCCATCGATGACCTCGGTGAGTGCACGCCATCTGCCATCTTTACAGTATAGTGAATACAGTGACGGCTTATGGTAGTGACTTGAACAGTTAATTCACAGGGAACATTCTTGCAGGTACCAGTACTTATTTTCATTATTCACGCATGTAGCTCACTCATTCCAGGACATTTATGCCTACAAATTGCCCTCTGTATATAGCCATTGTGTATACAACCAAACAGTGCAATACATTTATATTTATATATATATGTATATATCTGTAAATATTTAATTTTTTTGTAACTTCTTTTAATGCTGCTGTAGCACTGTGAATTTCCCCACTGTGGGACAATAAAGGAGCTATCTAATCTATCTAATCTAATCTAATCTAAAATTTTTCTCCTGCACAAAAGTATCCTGCACAAAAGTACATTGACATGTAATCTTGAGGAATCAGGAATTGAAACCCATTTTTTGGAAAAAGTCTTCATGTGTGAAATAGGTTCCAGATCAAAATAACAGTTTTAACTTTAGTTAAAAAAAATACACACAAAATACTCATTGTAAAAGTCAGTTTACTTAGGTACAGTACAGATGTACTGAAGTCTGCCAGCTATATTGTTATTTGCTGGACACTGATCTAATTCTCTGGCTATATTCCAGTCAGTGTGCAGGAACTTGCCCAGAGGTGAGTATATGCTGTATACTGAATATACCTTATAGCTTTTATGGTAAAAAAAAATATGTATACATATATCTGTAGTGTTAATTCATTATTTTTAAACTTTTTGAGGAGTTTGACAATTACCTTATGTTTACACACACGAGCCAATACTCACAGGGGTGCTGTGAGTTGCCAAATATGGTCTCTATACTCCGGCACAGAAAGGCTGCTGGGAAAAAATGCAATTTCTGCAGCAGTTGCAAAGCCCCAGTAAATCACAGAAGCAGAGTGACTAGATTCAGTTTATCCAGTGACAGAGAGAAACTTAAAATATTATCCAAATAGACAAAAACTCTGTGCTTGAATAGCTTTTGTAATACGTTGTTGATTGTTTATAATAGTTATGTTGTTCTAACCACTGTAATCAATACATGGGTGAAGAAAAAGCCTGTGAGTGATCACTTCTTGTGTTACATCTACAATTCTGCGATATCAGATCTTAGTTGTTTGCATGTATATGGATTACTGTACTAAAATACATTTTAGCAGAAGAAAACTGTAAAGCATGCCCTTTATAAAATAAGATTAGTTATGTTGAGGCACATCACTTTACAAAATCCTAATTTTCTAAGATTTAACATTTTGCACACACCAGGATCGGATTTCATAGAAGTTCTTTTGTTTGTTTGTTTTTTCACATCATTATTGATTAGTGGCTTTTTGTCCTGTTACCTTGGCAGAACTATGGCTCTAATGGGAGACCTCTGGTTTCAAAGAGCAGATGATCCTGTGCAAGCCAACTTATTGGCAAATAGAAAGTGACGATAAGTGTTTACCAATGGCTGACTAATGGCATGCCTGAAAGTGTTTTTTTTTTAAAACCTTTTATTGAAACTAGTAATGAAACTATGAGGAGAACAAAGCACAGCAAAGAACACTATTTGAATAGATTCAGCAGCTTTCATTCGGTTTCATCTAATGACATCTGGCAGGGAGGACCTCCTGAGGAGTCTGTTGCTGAAAGTGCTTTTCTACCACGATGTGATGTGCAGTACATGGAAGGAATTGTCCGTGATTAAAAGCGATTTGTCCCTCACCCTTCTCTCCTCCACCAAAGACCTGAGCAGCCTTTTTAATAAGCTTGTTCAGCCTCTATTGTCGCCGGTCTTTGTCACATCGCCCCAAGCAAACGGCAGAATATATAAGAGCACTGGCTGCAGCCGCCTGGTCTGAGATGTTGAGCATTGTCCTGCTCACACTCCGAAGAACCTGACCCTCCTCAGAAAATAAAGTCGGCTTTAGCCCTCCTTGTACAATGTCTTCACATCGCCGGTCCATTCCAGTTTACTGTCTAGATGCTCCAAGTGCCTAAACTGTAATTCTGAACCATCTCAACTTCCAAAGCCTAAACATATGGGGACAACGAAGGCTTAAATTTTCCTCAAGTCCACCACCATCTTCTTTGTCTTGCTAGTTGCAGAGCAGATAATCGTGCTTGCTTCACTCAACAAAGTCTAAACTCCCTTGATACTCACACATGAGAGACATATCAATTATTCACATTCAATTTGTCCGTGGTTTGCAGAAACATAAAATGTTTGTTTCCTCTGGTGACTGCGCTGCTAAATAAATATCTTAATAGAAAAAATGAAGCGCTGCAGTACGATACAGCTCACATGCAAGACAGCTCAAACTTGCATGTACAGTAGCACATTTATTTTCTGTATCTACAAATCACAGATGTTCCCTAAACGCCTCACATGATGGTAGATGTGTAAGAGAGAATCATGACCAAACTATTTCAAATACTGTACCGCACTTTAGAGAGAACCGAGGACAACAACATCACGTCGATCTGAGGGAGAAAAAAAACTGCTTTATCAGCAGTCGATGAGCAAGATTCTCCAAAATCACATTGGATAAGGTGTTGTTTTTTATAGATATAGTTTCTAGAATATGTGTTTGAATTGATTTCCTGTTTTGATCAGTGCATGACCAGTGATTGATCAAATCTTGTTCAAAATGGACCATATCTTGTTTTCACAGGAACTCTGTTTGGTGGCATCGTATTACACTGTTATTAAAGGATGCAGATTTTCCTGTGCATGCAGTATCTCAGTGTGGACTGCGTCACCACAACCCGCACAAACATAGGACCAGCACAATTTTTTCCTGAATGGTTTCTACAAACTAGACAAATATTCTTGGTAAGATTTTTTTTTTTATTTTGCATTGAGTTAAGCATTCATAGCTCTGTTCTTTTAGTGACTTTCTCTCTAATCCCACAGCTGTTTACACACTATTTGGATCTAGTAGTTCTTTCGCTTAGTTGTTAGCGATGTTTGTTCCTCTCCGTATCCTGTTATCTGTTGCTGTTGTCTCCTCTGCTTCCTTTTAGTGCAGAGAGTACATGTAAAATACTTGATTTGCTATGATGGGGCCATTAACTCCATTGTCCTTGTTGACTTGCTCTTGCCCTTCTCTGTATTCACACAGTAAAGGTCAGGACATCTGACGGAGCGCGACCCACAAACACCACGTCTGCTTGTTGTGAGCAGACATCTGTGCATGGCATACAATCATGTGTGCGTGTAAGTGCTCAGACAAAAAAAAAAAAAAAGAAAAACAAAACCTCCAGGAGTCAAACCTACTCTTTCTGTCAGGGAAATCTCATAAATCGCTCAGGCCCGCTCCCTCTGGCCCATCTTCACGCTTCTGTGGGTCAAATCAGAGCTGAAAGTCACAGGTGACCTCAACATAGAGAGGCCAGGGAACACACAAACACACACACACACACACACACACATACACACACACAAAATAACATTTGTCAATTGAAGCTGACACTAGCAAGCACTCTGCTGATTATATAGATTTTAAAGCTTCATGGCTATAATTTCAAGTAAGGGTCTTCCTCTCTAAAACAGTTGTTATCATACATGGAAATATATTCACGGAAATAAGTAAAAAAATAGGCTGAATACAATATCATACACACAATATTCCCAAACACCTACCTGAGAATATTGTGAAAAAAAGAGTACTATGGAAACATCATCCTCACCATGACTGATTGTGTTGGTTTCAAGTGGACTCATGTAATATCATGTTGTGTTGTATGAAAAACACTCGACACAGGTCATCACAATGAAAAGAAAAGCATTTGATACAAGGCTCATTCAGACCAAAGTTTACCTTAACCACAAAAATATTGAATTGATGTAATTTACTAGTCTAAGGCCTATTAATTCAATTCAATCGTTTGGTTGAGCATGGAATGTCAGATTAAGTCACCGCAGGCTGGGTGTCAGCACGAAGCTGTGCCAGGCGGAGCGCCAGAATTTGGATTTTTTTGAAAGGACCAAAGTTATTTCGTCTGGGTCTTTTAATCACAGAAGTTGGCGTTGTTTACCTTTGTTTGACGCTTTCCGCCGGGTAAACACAAATGACGAATATCATGCTGTTGGAAGGTAAATAACATCTGGTGAAAACGAAAAAAAAACAAAACTTTCCTCACATTCCTCAACCATTTTCAACAACAAGATTATTATTTACCCACACAAGATTGTATGTATAGCAAATGCACATGGGAACATTGCTCAAATCCAAAAACTAGTCTATTTATCATGTTCTTTTTTGCTGTGGATTCTGTAGAGCTGTACATGCATTCACTTTGCTAACATTTTAATTCCAATTCCGTAAACCAATGCATGCTCCACATTGAAAGGACCTGGGACGGCTAGGGTTTGAACCTGGGACCTTTGTGCTGTGAGGCTATGATCCACCATGCCACCCTACCCAAGCAGAAGACACAGTGTCAGAACAGACAAGCTATTCTGATTTGGCATGAGGATTATCGGTAGAAATTGGTATTTCAGTTGCTGAAAATAGGACAGCGGAAGGACATTTCTATCCTCCAAGTCTTGCAACAGGTAAACCACAATGGGCGACTAAAAAAAAACATTGCTTGTGAAACTGGATGATTAAACATTTGGATCATTCAGTGTCCAGCATTTTTATGCAGGGACCTGGCTGGTGGGACTGTGCGTGAGTGCAAAAGCTGCAGAGAGCACATCCATAGCTAGAAAAATATGAGACTACCAGTCTCAAGAAGGTTCACAGGAATGGAATTTTCCAAGGAAAAAAAAAGTGAAAACTATGACCTGGCCAAGTTTGCCCCCCTGGCATGAATCCAGCAGAGCACATTAAGACTATCTTAAAGAGGAAAAGTAGAGCAACAGAACTCCTCCAGCAAAGAGCAGCTGAAAAGAATTATCTGTCAGGAACGACAGAACGCCTCTCCACAGATTTGTTCTAGACTCGTATCAATTGCCCAGGAGGCGCCAATCTGTCTTCAAAAATAAAGGCGGGCATACGAAATATTGAAAAATAAATCTTACTAATGAAGGTTTGCTAACTTTTGTTGTTTTTCGGGGCTCAGGATAAATGATTACAAGTCAGCACTCAGCTTTAATCAGTAATGTGATTTCCAACAGCCACATTAAAACCATTACAAAGCCAGCCTGCTACCACCTGAACAATATAGAGACTAATGTTTCAGTTGTCAAGGTGTAGCAACCAGTTATGCTCCCGTATCTGGGACAAACTCCCAGAAAGCCTCAACTCTTTTCTTCTAAATCAAGCCTAAGGCCGAAGCCTTTTTTATTAAAGGCACGATATATAACTTTTCCAAATTAAAATGTCTAAAAATGATTGGATTCAAATGTTTCCAAAATTGTGCAACCCTAAAAGGAATTCTTCATTTTAAACAAACGGGATGTGACATGGCTGTCTCTCAATGTGTCATGGCAGCAGTAGCTCAGGTTGCAGAGTGTGGGAGAAACGTAATGTAATCAACAACGCCATGTTTTTTTCATTGTTTAGATTTTTTTGTTTTGGCTCTCTAATATCAATTTTTTTTAATTGTATTTCAATGTCTTTTTATATTGTGTGTTGTTTGCACGTTTGCTTTGAATCTTTAATTGTATACACAGTGCCTTGTTGCTGCAATGTGCTGCAATGTGCCGTATGAATAAACTTGCCTTGCCTCATATTCTGTATATGTTTATCCTTATTATAATGATGAACATTATTATGGCTTCATTTTGCAGTCGGCATTGGAGCTCTCTATCAGGCTCTGGTGGATAGACCACTTTCAATTGCTGCTTAGACTATATTAGACCTTCAAACCTCCATCGCCATCAGTCGTTGGTGGCTTTAATTAAGACAAAATCTTATATCAGGATGATGGCATACACAGGCTTAATATGGAGTCAATAAAATTACATGTTGTCCATTACACTCCACAGTACATATGCAGTAGATGGATAAGTGTATTTTATTTTAATAAGAAAGGATCATGTGAGCCAATCTACTGAGCTGACATTAGTGCCTGCATGTGTACCCATGGCTATGTTCTCTCAGGTCTATGAAATTTAACCCTGGTGACAGGTGGTTTTCTGTCTTCAAACTCTTCCACTTCTCTAATGGCTGATTGTCCATTAGCTTTCTCTGTTCTGAAACCGGTATGGGGAGGAGGATACACAATCCCTAGAATCAAGGCTTACCCTTAATCTCTCCCACTTCCCATGACCTCGTCCTAACCCCTTTAGTTCTTTAAAAGGATCAAAATATTTCAAGGTGAATAATAGGGAATGAACTATAATTAGGACTTTTTCAGATAAAAGAATTGATAAATAATTGATAGTCTTGATAAATAAAAACTACATATTAATGTTTGATTTAATTTGGTGCAGTGCCAAAAGAAAAACATATTAACTGCTGCTACAATGACTCCTTATAGTTAGAGTTGACTTGCTTTTATACTGAAGAACTCTGACATGGGGGCTACAGGATGTGGTAAATTAGTAAATAATCTGTCAATTGATCATGATCATGACACATTAAGCACTAAACACAACTTTCCCTTGAAAAATTGTGCACAAATGATTTAGCTTACGGTTATACAAAACATATTTTTTCTAGAAAAAAAAAACTTTGCAAAAACTCTGCAAAAGTTCTCCAATATAGTCAGCACTTCGCCCTTTTTTTCCTGTGAGAGTGCTGCCATGTTCATAATACCTTCAAATTGCACTGTGTTTCTGATGCATTTATTCACTAGTGCATAATTCGCTGGGAAACTATGTGGAGGACTCTTAAATTGGTCCAAATGAAAGCAATAGTAATGTCAACCAACATTAATTCTATTTAAGATGAAATATGTCATACTTTTTTCTACCCTACAGCACTAAATTACCATAATGTACATATCTGTAGAAGGATGATAGTTTTTTTTTTTTCTTTGATCACAGCTAATGACGTAGTGATTTATACAAAAAGAAAACTTCAGCAGCTTACATTTATCCACTTGTGGGTGTATTTTTTATTTTTTTATTTTTTTTACTTTGGCCAGTTACTGAAGCCAAAACTTGTCAATTTGAACAAAAAAGATGATGTTTGAGTGGATCTGGAATGGACTGAATGTGACATCGCCACGGCACAAAAACACCAGAAATGTTAGAAATGTGCTGACACACTCTTAGTGTCAGATTTATAAGGCTGAGCCCACGGTTCTGTTTCATAAATTCCAGTCACTGTGGAACCAGACACTTACTCGTGGCCCCTAATTCAAATTCTACAAGTAAAAGAAATGAATGAAGACGTGCCCTTAACCAACCATTTAATGGAGCAGGCTGCCTTGTACAGTTTCAGCCTTTATATCTGTTAGTGAAACAAACAAAGACAAAGCGTGAGTGTTGCACCGGTGAGCTCCTTCGGCAGCCGGCAGCCCTCATTACACACAGTTATAATTATCACGACTGTTGGTTAACAAACTGTACTCATAATATTTTATTAGATTTCCATTCCCGCCATAATGTTTCATATCCAACTCATCGGCTGGCTCTAGAGGAAAAAAAATAAAAGTTGCACACCTGGTATGAAGTCTCCTTGAAAAAAATACCATTTTATTGTGGATTTGGCGGATAAATCACTCAACTAAACGGGAGGGATTACAGACACTTTGCAGGCACGCCGGCTCAATACCGAACGTTTTCATGCTAATCCAGCATCCCCCTGATCTCCCAACGCAAAGACAGAAACCGATCAAAGTACATCTGCTGCGTCGGCGCCAGATATGTCTCCTGCATGTTCAGGCGTGTCCGGTCTGGCTGTACGGCGCTCCTTAATGAGACCTAATGAGCCGGGCCCTTAACGAGGGTTAACGAGCTGGGTGACCCCGACGAGATCCAACACATGCTGATGTGACAGAATGTTGCTGCAGATTAACGGGCCGCTTTACAAGCGGCAGGCCGGAGGAGTGCGGAAGCCTTTTGCGCCCAGAAAACACAAAATCATCCTAACTTAGGTCCAGGGGACGTGATGTGTGTTGTAGGTAAGTGTGGAGTAAACTCTTATAGACATAGAAATCTCTATCATACAGAAAGTGATGAGTATGATGCTGCTGGTTTGCGTGTGAAGAAAAAAAAAAAAGATGTCAAGAAGAAGTGCCACCCACAGAACCTCAAAGGACACAGATACAACGGAGTCGGACTGATTGCTTTGACGTTTGGGCGGTGCATTGCGAGAGCACGCTCCTGCTGGAAGATGTTGTGCATCTTCAACGGCGAAATAACGCAATGATGTGACCGTAGAGTATCATCCCTTGGAAAAATTCGCTGGGCTAAAGGGAAAACAGTGCTCATTAACCTCTGGCTGGCGTAGAGGGAGAGAGTGGAGCGGTGGAGTGACTCAGCTTTAATATTAAAAAGGCTTTACCACTCTTGTGGTTATTATGAAATTCAGTATCCTCAGTTGCAGCGGCTCTCCTTTTTAATAAGGCCTTACATTTACTCTTGTGCACTATATAAACAGATTCTAGACCTGACTGGTGGAGATAGGATAGAGCTGCTGGAACAATAGTGAAATAAATAATGAGATAATGCGTTTGCTGAATTAGTCACTTGTTTTACACAGCATGGCTGCTCTTATAGCAGAGCATCAGTTTACAGCTTCAGTGCTGCCTCACTATCGACAAAGCTGCATCGCTCATATTGAGTTGCATTGGCGTTTGCTGGTTGATGTGTGTATTTGCCATGCAAAAGATCAGAAAATTTACCTTGGGATGAAAAAAAAATGCTGTTGCTTTTTCCAGCTGTGTAATATTCACATTCTGTGTGAAAGTACACATTACATAATCACAATGATTGCATTGAAAAAAGTGACAAAACTTATTTTTTGCAATTAAGTAGAATAGTAGAAAGTAGAATAGCGTGTTTCACCAGAAGACATGTTTGCATTGTATTTAAATACATTTTTGTCAGTTTCAGTGATAATTGGTCATTTTTATGTATTATTTTACATGAGTGAATATATTTTTGGGTGGGTTGTGATAACTTCACAACTTTTGGGGCAGTTTCCCCGTATTAAATGTTTTGCTATATTTTTGTGAATCAGCTCTGTGACAAATCAGCTCAAAATAAAATGTAATTTTAATTTATTATAACAAATTTCCCAACAATTATTTGATCAATTCAAATGTTTTTTGGATAAAACATACAAGTAAAATAATTTACTTGAATATTATTAAACGTTATTTTATTTCAAAGAAATTGTATTACTTTTTTCAATAAAAATTGCATGTGTGCAGTTTTGCTTATTATACCAAGACCAGGTATCACCAGGCCGGGAGTAGTTTGGCATTTTCTCTGGAAAAAAATGGAAAAAAACAAAGAACTGTTGTTAGATTAAAAATTATAGATTGGAATCAAAATCATTTTGTGGTCTGTCATGATCCTGCCCGATGTTCTTGTGTTTTTGGTTGTTTTGCTCTGTGTTTTCCCTCCTGTGTCCTGCTTTCTCTCCACATTCACCCTGGAACACGTCGTTACCCCTGTGCCCTGTGTTTCCCCCACCTGTTCTCCTTCCGCTGATGAGTTGTGTTTGTATCAAAGTCCATTTTACAGCTCAGTGTTTGTTGAGACCTCTGCATGTTTGCCTGCTAGGCCTGCAAATAAATAGCTTGCATTTGATCCTGCCCGCTGGGCTTCTTTTTGTATTTGGGTCCATCCTGCTCTACTCCATCTCACACATTAAATACTAAGTTAAAAAAGAAAAAAAAAGTGGATTACGTTTTCAGTTACTGTCCAAACACCCACCATAGACATCCATTTTTTTATTACCTTATATAACCTTCTCACTACTTTCTGCATAGGTTCTGAACATAGTGATTAAACTTAATCCTGGTTGTGTACACTTTAATATAAATCTTTGTGGCTGCCATTGCAGTTCTCAAAATCATAATCACTAATGCAAAATCATTGCATATGAGCCTAATTGAAAAGACACACTTGGCAATGATATGACTGGATATGAGGTTGTCTTAACCCTACTTAATCAGCAGAAATTTTGCGCAGCTTCTACAATGATAAACCTATTTTGCTGATGCTAAAGACTTCACAATATCCGCTGCACCTCTGCGGATGTCATTTGAAGTCATCAATTACACTGGAACTATTGCAACAGCTCCCCCGTCCCCACCCCTGTAGAAGATCTATTCACGCATTATCATATTCACTTGACAGTTCTGTATGTCATATATTGTGGAGATGAAACCCCACAAAGTGGCCTCCTACACTCGATGATTGAAGATGCTATCTCTGCCATTCAATCTTGCTTCTCACTGCTGTTATGTTTGATGAATAGCCGGTTTGACATACAGTTCCTCAGATCTCATTTGGATCGTAGCCTGTAACTCTCGGGCCCGGAGACATTATGCTCTTGACCCACATACAGTAGGGTACGTGCACAGACAAACGTGCAATCAAACGTCTCCAGGCAAGCACATAAACACATATTTAACACCCATTTGCATCACTCAAAGTTGAATTTAGGTCATCCTCATCAGACGTCATGCTCAACCTCCCACTCTGTCTCTGTCATCGTATTGCGCCAGGCAGGTCATGCATTTCAGTCAATGCAAACCAAAGAAATATCTCAAGAATTGCAGCAGCCTGTGCTGCAATGACAGTAGCAAACTGTGCAGGACATTAACAGCGGACCAGTAGCCCTCTTATCACTCATAAAGCGAGTCCCACCTCCTTACGTATCCCCATTATGTGATAACAGTCATAAAACTCAGTGGAAATGATGGAGCGCGTTGAACGCTCGGCATCGTTCTCCTCCGAAGTTTTCTCATCTCTGACCGCCCACGCAGCCGCGCTGATTATACAGCAGCATAACAGATGTTCATTTTACTCACCTCACCCACACACGCAGCAACGCCAAGCAACATGCACTCCCTCCATAACCCCTGTACCGAGAAATCCCTGGCTGTCGACCATATTTGTGTGCAAACTTAGGAAATGTATGGTGTGTGTGTGTGTGTGTGTGTGTGTATGGGGGGGGGGCATCACAGAAATTGTGTGAAACATGCGTGGGCGGATAGACGGTGTCATGTGAAACTGAGGAAAATATGTCTGCATTTGTGTGTGTGTGTGTGTATTTGTGTGTGTGTGTGTGTTTTTTTTGTGTGTATGTGTGTGTGTGTGTGTGTATCTGTGTGTGCATGTGTGAGGGACACATTGTACTTATGCGACACTTGTCAGACGTCCCAACATGGGCACTGACACTGGAATACTCATCCACTGGAGGGATCCGATCATCATACTCGCCATACAGCGAGTTGACATTAGTTGTTGAAGGTGAGAGGCATATTATACTCTTTCTGCCAACCTTGCTTTCTAAGGGAATCCTCAATGGATGGCCTTGATCAGACTAGTCCTGATTCTGATTCATTTCTCAAATCAAATCAGATTCATACTACCTATCTGCACAGTTTGCAGTGGTAACGACGGAGGCATTAGTAAGTTTGTTTGATGACATGTGGTAAATTCCATTAGTGGCCCATCACACTCTCCATCTGTCTACAGACACAATTTGTAGCAATCAAATCGCATTTCAATCTATTGATCTGATTCCATGTGTAGAATCACTTCATACACTTCTAGTAGAGTTGGACCAATCCGATCTGTTATAACTTGTGTCCCCAGAACAGTCTCCAGAACACAGCCTGATGCAAACACAATCTACATTTAAACTGGTGATTGTACAATACTCAGACTCTACATATTAAAGGTAAAGGTGAGTAATGTCTGGTGACATCTAGTGGTGAGGTCGTACATCACAACCTATTGAGTTCAACAAGTGAACTACAGTGCTACTGTAGAATAATGGTAGTGCAACATAGTGGGTTTAACAAAGGGAAATCTGTTTCCTGTGTAGATAAAAACATTCAAAGGTTAGAAAAACTCAAGCATTATTAACTTAATTGAAATATATACTATTAAAAACATACTTATGAAGACTATATTCCATTTATGTAAGTGTCAGAGAACAGAGAACAGAACCGAAAACACAGAACAAGTGATACACAGCGCATAATATGTTGCTGTAGCTGACAACACAAATAATTTCAATTAGACTTCAGAGGAAACTGTAAAAAAAAAAAAAAAAAAAAAAAAAAAAAAAAAAAAAAAAACACTGACTGTCAAATTATTTATTTTCAATGTTAAACTGAAACTAAATCATTGTGTTTTCTGGCTGCTGCAGACCTATCTGTTTTTTCTTTTTTCTTTTTTTTTCGAATAATCAGTAAGAGCACAACGATGTTACATTAATATGCATCACTTACATCTTATGTGCTTTCATTCTTTCCTTATTAGTGATAATGTGTCTGTAACAGGCAGAGGCACCGGTGAAGTCATATAAATAAATAAATATATAAATAAATAGGTAAATGATGCATGCAACAGATACACCTGCCTGCAGCCACAGTAAAATGAAACATGCCACTAAGGGCCGATTCACCCAGACAAAAAAAATAAATAAAAATAAAACAGCTGTTCCTCCATGTCGAGGAGAATCTGAGGAATGTGTTGCCTGTAATCAGCATTATGCTGTTATTTCAACATCAATCATCTTCCCACTCGAGAGAACGGAACATCATTTTAAGATACTTTACATCATCGGCATCAGTGGTTTTGATTAGTTCCGTAATGACTTGCAAAGATAGTTGCTGCATGCGCGAATACGCCAATAAAGGACTAATTATCCCTGGTACGAATTTTTTTTTTTTGGGAGGGGTTGTTCTAGAGACCTAAATGATTGAATAGATATATACATGTCATGGTTGAAAATCACAGTCATTCAAATAAAATGACTGATGTCTTTCTGGGAGCGTTTGTCCCCGCCATGTTCTCGGGAGGAAGTGGCAAGAAGTCAATGACACACACACATATGACAGGAAGCACTAACAAATTTCACTTTTTTGACTTAAACTTGTGTCTAAATTGTCTTATATCATGTCATTGAACAAAATGTAAGAGTAACGATGTTTTTATTCTGAGTAGAAAATGACAGTCATAGGCTTGGGCAACTATAGTAGCCAGTGGGCTTAAATGGGTTAACATATAAAAGTAAATACCCTATTAGAAGAAGACCCAGGGACAAAATCCTATATCCTAAATAATAAATCTTGAATAGCACCTGACCTTGTAATTGAGGTGTGAGGATGGTGCCCTTCAGCAGTTTTGGCTGAACTTTTATAACAATGTCATAAGATCCAAAACTTCTTATGTGCTTATTTTCATCTATGCGTAACTTTTTTTTTAAAGTTGCTATGCTAAGTTCCAAATATCCTGGATTTCACAAAACTTGTAGAAGGTGCCAAAACAGGCAATTTAAAAATAAAGGCAGGTGCAAGTTAGGAAATAAATATAGAAGAAAAAAAACAGCATGTTCCAACAGAATCTAAGTCAAGTTGATCTGAGTTGTAGAAAATACACTCTATGTCACACTATGCCTCTGTTCGTTATGATTGAATATAACCTGCTAACATAATTGCACACTTATAGCTTGAAATGGCAACCTCACTGCGCAACCTTTCAGGAGAAAACAACATATCATAAATAGATTTAAATTGCACCTCCCATCAGCCGCACACTCGTAGTATAGAGGGTCAACTGCTGCAGGAGGCCAGTGCTGCTCTCCAGCAGAGCTTGTTCCATTAACCCGCAGCAGAGTGCAGGCAGTTAAGGAGACAATAGACCCTGCAGCCCAAGCACATGGGAAACTCGATAACACCGGGGAGACACAAAGCCGGCCATCGATCCAGCAGGAAGCCCAGGACTAAGCTTAACTCCCACCTGGACTTGTCACAGTGACAGTGTCAGCAGCCGAACCTGTCCCCTTTGGTCCATATGCCTAGGACAACACAGCAGATGGCGATAACGGTAAATCTCTAATGGCTCTGGAGGACGATGTGGCTATTGCTCGGTCATTTTCAAAAATAATTAAATGATTTGCATTAAAATCCTTTAAAGGTCCAAAAAAATGTGGGAGCCTCCAGCAGAACAGAAAATTAAATTATAATGTTTATAAGAGTGTTTTAATTAGTATATAATATGATCAAAAGAAGAATCCCTGTGATTTTACTACGTTCAGTTTTTGGTTATTTCCACATGTGTGAAGAAGCCTGATTAAAATATAACAACTCTTCAGTATAAAAAAACAAAACAAAAATAAGACAAAGGATGTCCTATATGATAACAAGGTCAACAGCAGACTGGAATCACTTAATGATTCCTACAAACCACTGGACCAGGTCTGAATACACCAGAAAAAAGTGATGCCATAAATTTCTCCTTGCAAACCAATTTTTAACCAAGACACAGTGTTGGTCGCTCTACATTGGTTACCCATTGACTGCAGAATTGATTCTCTTAATCACCTATAAAGCCCTTAGATGGGCTCACTCCACTTTACATTTCTGAATCATTGCGTCCCCTGACTACAGTGGGATCACTACGCTAAGATCCCTACTAACCCACCACCACTTTGCTATGTAGGATATATATGATATAATCATTCATATATGAGCGTGATTGCACAGCCTAACGTGGTTGTATTAAGTGAATCTTACTTGATAAGACGTCTTATAATAGGTCAGACTGTCATTACAGCACATGGAATCTCAAAATAAGATCAAAAAGACTAATTTTAAGCAATCTAATTTAGCCTTGTTAAATCACTCCAACCTGAGTTTTCAGAATCAAATTACTTTTAAATGAGATGACATAAGAATGTAGTTTAACCTTTATTTATAGTGGGAGTTTTTTTCATGCAGAGAATCAAATCAACAACTTCTCATCTCAGGAAAGGATTTTTATATTGTTTTATTTGTAATATTATTATTATTATTATTACTATTGTGAGAATCCAGGGATGGATAAACCAATTCAAATTGTCGTGTTTTTTATTACCTGGCTTTTAACAGTCATCTTAACGTGTTCTGCTTCTGTTGCTAACAAACTCATCAACATCCATATATCAAAGAACTGATTATCGCTGTGTGTGGCGTACGGTTCCCCAGGGGACTATTTTCCAGCAGGGAGACATTTCCTCGCTTTCAAGTCATCAAACAGTCCCGAACAAACATGATCTTTTTTTTTTTTGCAAAAACAAACAAACAAACAAGTTCAAAAAAATGTCTGCATCCTCACACAGCTAACAAATATGAATTGAAGATTTGGACACAAAGAAATCATGTTGACATATAGAAGTGATAATAATTTGTCTAGACAGAGAAATAAAACTGAAGCTAAAAATAAAAGGAAACTAAACATAAATGAAACTGTGTATGCATCAGATGTAAGTCACTTTGTATCTGTTAAATAAAACTGTAAAATCTATATCTACAGAACCACAGAATCAGATATTGCTTTCTGCTCTTAAAATAGTCATGTGTTGCAGCCAGAGACTCAGGCTGATGCCGGGTTGTACTATAACTCGCAGGTTCTTTAATTACCAACTTTACAACCACAACAAAGCAGTATATATATTGCTTAAAGCCTGCCAGCATATTTTCTTTGCCACTTACTACATGCTCCCCACTGCAATGTACAACAATGCTGTTCATTTACTTCACAACTCTTTCCTCTCTATATAGCTTTCAGCCTTGAAGTGAATGTTTTTGACTTTGTTATCTAATTAAAAGTAACTCTAATAATTGCTTGACAAGGCAAGTGATGTTTAGTTGAATTAATTCCAACATTCTTTCTTAGAAATCTCTAGATACTAAAATACTGTTATACTAAAAACTTTTTAAAGGGGCCCTATTTTGCTAATTCCCCAGGTTAATATATTAACTTCCATGGTCTATTTAGGAAAATTTGCATGCTTTTAAGGTCAAAAAGCAACCAGTCCTGCAGCAGCAATGCAGTCTGCCTTCCTACACACTCAAAAACAAAAAACACTGTTCCCCTCCCTCCCCTTGCTAGGAAACACCCACTCTGTTGTGATTGGCCCAGCGCTGCCTGAAATGCCCCGCCCACTCAGAGAACTGGGGTCCTATTTCACATTGTGTTTGTGAATGAGGGCACTAAGAGGGTCCAGTTTGACAGCAGCAAACTACAGCTTCCAAATGACTCCAATGACTAGAAGACAAATTACCAGCTCTCTAAAACAGATAGGAACAAAAAACAAATGAGAAAGGTAGAATTTATTGCACATTGTAGTGCAATTACTGATTCAGTATTTTTTTTTCTTTTTACAATTATGTTTCGTGGGCAAGCTGCAACAATAATATATTTTATAATAAGAGATGTTATAATGTAATTAATTTGGATGTAATTTTTAAAAGCATTTGGTCGTGGAGGAAAAAAATCCACCATCAGTTTCTAACAATAAACCAGTCCTTTGTTATTAACCTGAGGAGAACAAGCAAAAAAAACACAAGTACCATCCAGCCCGACGCCTACAATCCTCATACATTTCAGTCATTTCCATATTTTCATTTCAAGAGGAGGGTGCTCCTCTGCTGGCTGCTACACCTACAGCATAACGGCGTTGTGTAACCGCGGTTTCCCAAGGATACGAGTTTATCTATCTGACAGAAGTCGTACGCGTCCGGTGCGGGGGAGGCAGTGGATGCATGTGTGCATATCTCAGTCCAATGACAGTACCATTATGTTAGGTCATACTCAATCACACCAAAACCAGTGTCCTCCGAGGCAAGGGCACAGTGATGGAACATGATGGAAAGTGATGGACGAGATGTGGAACGGCAAGTGACATCAAGATCCATTTTCTGAGTGTAGAGAAATCGTATGTGCACAAGGAAAAAAAAACGTTGTGTCATCACAGCACAGGCACCACACGCTCACCATGTGTTTACTGCAAATGCAGCTGCTTTAGGTCTAACAATACAGCAGCAGAAATGCAGGAAATAACTTCCTTGTCATCCTTTTAGTGAGGAGTGAAATATGTTTCCTGTACCGTCACTTACTGAGGAGCAACCACGGGGAGTTTACCTGAGTTTACTTAAAGTGAACTGAATGCACCCTCGAAATCACGGGAATGCCATAGATTGTTGAATTTGGCAAAGGTGGGGGGGGGTTGTTTGAACTGTTGTGCTGTGTATTTAAAAAAAAAAACAAAGGCAGGGACAATGCTGCCTTTTCTTGACATTCCATTATAGAGGCTGCGTTTTTGCAGCTTTCCATGAGTAGAGGAGCTGGGCCGGTCTGCAAGGAGAGAGCAGTGAGGGGGGATGAGGAGGAGGAGGAGGAGGAAGAGGTGGTGGTGCGATGGTGGATGGAGACTTGGCCTGAGTCATACTGCCATCTAGTGTCCTCCATCAAAGATGAGCATGCACGCCAAAACCAGATCTGGCTGTTCAGTCCTTGGGGACCAATCGTTTTATTACATGAAATATATGGGGGACGCATTCTGAGCAGCTACAGCGTGAATATCACTGTCGTTCAGCTAGATCTGGAAAAAAACATGTTTCAGATTTATTAGACGGGTGCACGAGGAACAGGCAGCTCAGCCCAGCAGGTCCAGCCTAATAGATTGTGGAGCTAATTCATCCCTGCTTCAAATGAACCGCTAAACCAATATAGGCGCTCGCTTGAGGCCGAGGGGCTATGTGTAGTGCAGTTCATAAATAGAAATGTTTGCATCTGGTGCCTGTGGTGAAGACTTCATGATGACTTAAAGTAGGTCATGCAGGATAGTATGATGCGGTGTGAAGAATGATATTTGTTGTCCATATATGCTAGTATGATGCTAATGTGAAACAGAAGATAAATCCTGGCAGGCATTGCTGTCACGATGATATATTGCTAAAGAACATCAGAGATGGCATTTGATTTCTTTCTTTTATTTATTCATTGAAGTTTTCAATTATTTTTTTTTTTTTTTGTTCTGTTAGAGGCAGGCCTGAAAATGAAGATGTCAGGTCCAATTTTTTTGTTTTGTTTAAAGGACAACTGGCCTGATACGGATATGCATGGTCAGCAGAGGTGACTCTGACCCCTCGATCGTCAGTTGCAAGTCAGGTTGACATTTAAAGGGTGTCTTGAGTAGTAAAGGCCAAATATCCCTAAGAATCACTCTGGATATTCATTGTACCCAGAGGATGAATGCTGCACTTTTCCTCCAGCACCAACCAGGCCAACAAATTTTACTTGCATGCAAAAATATACAAATCTAATGAGTGCAGTGCAATTTAACTCAATGGTCGGAGTAAAGGTTTTAACATTTGAGTTCATAATGGCTAAAAGTCAGAAAAAGCTTATTTCCATATACATGACTGTTTTCCTTTTGTGCATCTGTCCAACGACCCAGTGACCTATGACTTCACCATTTGTCTGTTATTGTTCCTTTAAAGGTTCTAAGCCTTAAAATTGTGCTTGTTTTTCACCTTAAATAAAGGTGTCCTTCATCCTACTTTAATAAAAACATTATACCTGTACTCTCCTGATGATTAACATTAACCATTTTTGACACATAAGCTTACTGTTAATTAAATCTGATCACATATTACAACTTAATAACTTGTAATTCACTGTGACAATTAATAGTATCACAATAAATGTGTTACAAATATGTCATACCAGTATTTGCTTTATTAGAACTGCCATTAATGTTACTAGTTTTCTGTTCTCCTTATATGACGAGTCAAACACTAAAGAAAGCAAGAGTGCTCTGATGCTACTGTAAAGCGAGATTACCTTGAAGTATGTGGTGGAAAAGACTTTGGACCCAGAAGAAAAGAGAAAAACTGTTGACACTCATCAAGAAAACATGGCAGCAGAATCGGAAAAATAAAGAGGCTTATCTTTGCTCTCGAGTTCACTTTCACTGCAGGAGGAGAGCAGTGCTCCTTTTATGTAGCTACAAAAGCAATGGCAGAGCAACTTTTCGTTTGCACACCAGAAACTCATGAGAAACATGAATGAAAAGAAACACGCGGCTCATGGTTTTGATAATGTTATTTTAAATATTCCAGTTTCTGAAAGGGCCTATGACAACAAGAGCGTGAACCATTAATCTGGCATGCAGAATGCTGTGAAGTTTGCTAAGCACCTTCATGCTCCCACTGACAGTAACATTTTGTTAGTGCAAATGTTTGTGTTGATTTTAATGGACACGGGGTTGCTAGATGGAGAAGAAAAATCATTTGGGGGGGGTTACAGAGTAGACATTATTGATATAAAAATTAAGAAAAGTAAACTTAAAAGGTACAGGCACTTTGTGAGATCTTTTTCTGTTAAAATCAACAGTAATAGACAGAATTATGCATTTTCCAGCGCAAATTATCCCAGTTTCATCAGTTTCGTTCTATAACCTCTTATTGGAAGTATGCTACAGCCCATTTGAAAGTGATCAGCCCATTACATTGTGATTAGCGATGGTTGTCAGCCTCGTAGATATAGAAGAGACCCGCTACACCTGCTGGAAGGTTCGGAAGGCCATTATCATCCATCGGTGTGGTAACCCACCCATCCAAAGTAGGTCGAGATTGACAAAAAATAAACAGTGCTCAGTGCATGTCCACTCTCCCCCTTCAGAAAAGTTAATTACTTTGTGATAACTCGTACTAAAGTAACTTTTCTCATTAGATATCCAAATGAATAACACCAGAAGTCACTTAACCTTACCATAGAAGAAGAAGAGGGGGGGTTTGTTTGTTAGATAGTAAAGAGTCGGAAAGCAGCAAGAGATGGTTCTTTAACTTCTCGATTAACTGAACAGTTGCCATGTTTAGGTATGTTTGAAGTGATCATTAACGGTACCAAAGTGTTTTCTCAGTAGAAACCTAACCAGACCTTAACCACAGCATTGTCACACCATCAAAGATCATTCTTTTTTGACAGCACAGTACTTAGCATAACGTAACGTAGCAGCAAATTATGGTCCATATCCATTTAGTTGATTTGCAGTTACGAGCAGGCGTAGCAGTCCCCCTTTCACCCCATCTATGGGTCTGATAATAAATGAAAACAACCAAACGGGTGCATGGTAATATCTGTGCAATACTTCTTGCATTGTGTAAACTCTCCCTTTGCTACTTCAACCGCATTATTCTGCCAAAACTGTTCAGCTATTTAACCCAGCTAACCCTGGATGGATTTAATTAATTTTGATTTCGCTGGGGCGTTTTAATGTCTTGGTTTTCCGCAACCCTGACTGAGTATTTTTGGAATGAAAAAAGGTCCACTCCAGCATATTATATACAGTACTGTAGGTGTAATATGTCAGCACCTTCAGCAGAAATCCCATTCTGGTAAACGCAGCCGTTATCAGTCCTTTGCGCCTGTCCAGTGTCTCATTGCTCTGAAATAGATCACAGCAGTTCAGCTACAAAACACACACTTATCCACAGCAGAGGCACACTACTCCCCCCCCCCAACACACACCCCTATCAGCCTCACTCCAGCGAGTACACACACACACACATGTGCGCATCACCATCAGTCTTTTTGACTGGAGGGCCTGTGTTTTTCTGAGGTCATGGAAGATCAATGTTGACTCCATGGCGTAATCATCTGAGGAATAAGATTAGCATATCTTAGCGCCGATTGAGTTGTCTCTCTGGCTGCTGTGGGGAGGGGTGATTAAGGATTGATTGTCCCAGCAGGAGCAGTTGTGAAATTCAGGAGACAAAGATAGAAGATGGGAAGAGAGAAAAAACTGAGCGGAAAGACAAAGAGAGGAGAGAAAGGTTTACTCGATTTTTTTTTTTATTATTCTATATGAATAATGGCTCCTAACAACTGTTTATATCTGGTGGTTCTTGAGAATATCATTAACAGTCATTTGTTCATGAGAGTAATTCTTGTTCTCATTTTGACAGTTTAAGGTTAAACAGCAAATGCTGCAAGCAGGCTGAGGTCTGGGTGACACCACTGAAACAAAGTCAGACAAGGCCACAAATACCAGCAACAATTTGGATTAAAATTATTATTATTATTAATATTTTCCCTTTAGGTTGGCAAGGACGAAATAGAACAAAGTTTAGTTTAGTTTGATTGTCAGACTTGGTTTAAGTCACAAGAAAAAACTGAAAAATGTAGTTGTTTCACTAAAAAAAATGTGTATATGTATTTACTAAGAAATCCCATGTGATTCAAGACCATTATACTGTAGGTCAGAAAAATCCGTAGATCAGGGTGGATGGATGTAACAGAGGAGAGAGCTTGTCAACACGTTTTTATTTAATCATAACCAAGACCATGTCTCGAGCCTTCACCAGGTAGGTGTTACTTTAACCTATTTACTATGGAATCCAAGCATCTATTTATAAATATATTTTTGCCTGAACCTTACTATAAATTATCCATAGAAGTAGGAAATGAGAAGATAATCCTATTTATCATTTGTCTCATCTTGATTTCCTCAATCCCGCTGTTGGCGAGGATTGAGATAGAAAAACTGGCCTGCAGTAAAACAAGGTGCTGCTGAGACAATAAAATAAGATCCATGAAGTCCAGTTTGAGTTACAGATTAAAGCATCTGAGGGCTTATCAGTCGCCACAGCACAACGCGCTGCAGTTTAATCCTCAGCGACAGGATTTCACAACTCAAGTTATCGCACAGTTTTATTTGCTCCAGCGAATAAAACAGTGGAAAGACGTTCCCTTTTACGGAGCAATTTACCAGGGATGCAAATGAACGAAGTTCTCGCATGCGTGTGATTGGCCAGCGCGGCGTCTTACCGGATGATGTCACATCGCATTGCAGAAACAGCTGAGACGGTTCCAATTATTTCGCGGAGCAACACTTTGTTGTTTTGCTGATGCTAATGTTGGCCTGAACACCGCCTTAGGGGCATCAGTTCACTAACATCAACATGTAAATGTGTCGTTCTGCAGAGTAAATCCAATTTGGTTATTCAACCTGGGAGACTTGTCTAACGACGCCTTTTTTTTTTTATTTTAAATTAGAGTGCTCACGATCACAAGGCTTTGTGGTATGTACATGCACGCAACACAGCAAGGTGAAAAGTTAGAGTAAAACAACAACTCGAGAGAAAAATACTCCCATTTAACATTGAATCCACATTTCAATGAACATAAATAATTGAGTAACATACAATGTATTATTATATTTAGATTCAATGAGTGGTCGGACATGTAAAAGTCATTTCCAACCTCTTTTATGCCATGTGGGAGCTACAATAAAATAAATAATGTAACAATAAGCAAACAGTGGATTGTACAGTGGCAACCATCACACACTCCAATACTGTATGTAGATGGCTAGTACACTGATTTGTTCAAGTGTTAAGTGTTTTTTCTTAGAATCAATCCATCAGAGAAGCAACTCAACAGGACTTTTAGTGGGTTTATATCATATCAAATGACCTTTATCAGCACGGGCTTGCAATTTGTCATGTAAATGAACAATAAATGGTCAAATTTCCATTTTTAATGAGCACTTGAGGAACATTACATCCATGTTGGCTTGAATTTTGTCATCTTCACAATGTAAAGCGAATAAGATGTACACATAAAAATTCCGTGACCATCTCTAAGTATTTAATCAGTAATAACACAATGACAACTAGCAAAAAAGTAGATTATAATTAAAAAAAAGATTTAAAAAATGCATTAAATCAACCCATTTTGCCCGGAGAATCTAATTCTCAAAAATATACCAAAGTTCAAAATGCTACACATTTCTATTACAGGGTGTATTTCTTCTCCACTGCACCTCTTTCCCAACTTTGAGCAAAGGTGCCGACAACAAATCACGAACGGAGACGTCTCAGACTGGTTCCATCCCTCACTCTTTATTGTCCGGGTGTTTGTTCATAAATATTCACAAACAAATTCCTGCCTCTGACTTTAACTGTCACAGGGGACGACAAAGGCCTCATCCACGTTATGTGCCAGTCGCTGTCAGAGAATATAAAGAGCCCATTACTGTCTGTTTGAGTAGCTGTGAATATCATTACAAAGTCCTCTGTGCCACCTCTGAGTGCGTTTTGTGGCTCTCTAGTGGGATAAAGGTTACCTCGTATTCATTCATTGTGGCCATTACCTGCGCATCCGCGCGCGCTCTCCAGATGCCGTTAAATCCGGCTCACATCGTCAGAGTGTGACTGACAGATGCCAGGAGTGATTAGATCCAGCAGATTAAGGTGGGGGGCGGAGCTGCGGGTTTTACACCTCTGCACCTCTCAGACGACAGCCGTGAAATAAAACAGACACACCAAATGAGGGAACAATTCAGGCTAATATCTATTACGGATGCTGTTCGCTCCGGCTGTCGCGGATTTAACTGGGATGGCCTCGGCCTCGCCTGGCCAGCCTGTTCGCTCCCAGGAAGAAGGGAGACATTTCCAACGTTGGACGCGAGATCGCCCCGTTTCTCACAGCGCGGCCAATTCCCTGACAGTCATATCCAAAATCGTTGTCCTAGCGCCGTCGGAGAGGCAGCCACAGAGCGGCGCCTCCTGTTGCTGGAGAGTGGCAGAGTGCCACGGCGGCTCACCTCGCAGCCAACAGAACAGCGGCTAGCGTTAATTAGCGAGTCCTTTGTCCTTGTGATTTTTGGATGGCTTTGTCTCCTTTATGGATGAGAGTGAAAACTCCCCGACTGAGTTCCTCATTACTGTAGGAGAATATAACACTTTTGGCTGTTTCCTGCCACCTATTTTCCACTCGCACCTTTACATCCGCATGCTCGAACATTTACAGCACAATACCGAGTGATTGTGGAGTAAATAAGGCTGCACGATGTATAGTTTCAGCAGCTTCACCTCGATTTTTGTAGAATGTTGGCATAGTTGATTATAAAGTCAAGTTGTACATTCACCAAACGACATGGCAAACAATACCTCAATCAACACGGAAATCATCAAACTTGCACTGAACATTGACTCTAAAAATGCTGCAGGACAATCTGGTGTTTAAGCTCATTCGTACACGCTTCTAGTGTAAGCGTTGAATCTGGTTCATATTGGTGTGGTTACTGAAATCAAAAAAATTGTAAAATGGTGGTACTAGAGGGATCATCAGGTTTGCCAGGATCCATCTTTTTAAGATATCTCATCGTAGTTCATAAACATTGTTGATCACTATAGACATCACTAATAACACAGGTTTAATCATTTGGAAATGCATTGAAGTAAAAAAAATATGGAATCCTGACCAGGGCTGATCCAGGACCATCCTGGTACAGCATCACAGTCCTGGATCATCGGGCATTATAATATGAACATGTCAGTGAGAACGGCTCATGAGATTTGTGCTATTCGATTCTTCCTCCCTCACCCCTGCTGAGCATCTGCACTGGATCAGTACTACAGTGAGCTCAACATTTCCCATATAGAAAATAAATCTCAGGTTTATGCATCATTTTAAGACAAATCAGCTTGTACTAGAGAAACAAAATGAAATCTTAACAAGTGGAAATATCTTGTTGGTTTATTAGTATAGTAAATACAATATTGAGTATTTATCTTAACATTTTTTTTCTTGATTTTGGTCATTCAGTCTTGTTTTTTAAAGGATAAAATTACATTGTTTGTTGTTTTATCTCACAATTCTAACTTTTTATCGTAAATTCTTTGTAAAACTTTAAATAATATTAATTGGCCATAGAATAGGATAAGCAATATAAAGCTAATCGATGTCACTGCATCTCAGGAGAGAAACATTTAACTTATTTCCTCATTCATTTTTATTCTCACTGATAGGACTCAGATTCTATAAATCTCTGTATCCAGCCTCAAACCTCCCGCTGGTGGCCTCGGTAGACGGTGGTTTTCTGTGGTGTGTCGGTAGCCACATCTTGTTGTGGTGCGAGGGTCTGCGTGTCTACTCTGTTGTCTACGCCGCCGTTTTTCGGCGGTGTGATAAGGTTCTGCTGGAAGCCCGTCTACACCTCGCTTCTGTGTTCAGGCTGTTTGTTTGTGATTGCGAGTCAGCGCCACTGCCAGGGAGAGACAAATGCACAGCTCTGACCTCTTTGACCCTGAGATCACCACCACTTCTTCTTCACTCTCTCCCCCTTATTCTATTTGCGCTCACACCATATATTTTTCTCCTCATCCCCCTGGAAATTGTGCAGCCCCTTACTGTACATCACTCAGTACTCAGCAATATCAACCGATTTGTGTCTGACTAGCATTACGGCTGTCAAATTGGTGCTAATATGCTTTGCACTGCCAATAAATACCAATGTTTTTCATGCCTAACCGTAAGTAGTGTTGTCATTCCATTAAACAGTATCTGTGAAAATATGCATGCATCATTTTTTCACAACTGACTGTTGGTCCGCTGATGTTACCAATTATAAATCACAACCACTCTCCATGTTTATCATGTGGTAAAATATTAAAAAGTGGAAAAAAAAACACATTCAGAACTCTAGTCAATCCATACAAGGAGACATTTATGTAACAGTGCATTTCATTTCTCTCTTCTATTGTTCTCTGACTCAAGCCTTACATTGTTTGACAATCATTTGTGCCGTGCAGCAGTCAATAATGGCTAAATCAAACGTTGAAATGGAGGGGTGGGAAAGCCTGTGACAGCATGGCAATGTCGCTCCGTTTTAGTCTTTAGATCAGCCAGCATGTAACACCAAGTGACAGGCAAAGCCGACTCCAAAAATCAAAGCCTCCTTTAGCTTCCACATCCTCCGAATGGAACTATTTGAGTGGCTTAGAAAAACTTCAAAGCCGGGGAGAAGGGGACTTTTTTAATTTCAGATAAGGCCCCGGAGCTGAATGTGAACTGCTGGAATTGTAGAAGTTCACATCTTAATCGACGTGACCAGCTGAATTGAGGAGTGACGAACTCATCTTCCCAAGTCCTGTTTTCCTTTCCCCTCCTGTTTTTTTCTCTCCTTTTTTTTAATTTGTATAATCGAAAGATGATGCCAAACCTCAGTGAGCAGAGAGAGAGAGAGAGACTAAGGGAGCGTGTATTGATTTAAAAAGAGCTTTGGTTAGTGCAAAATACATTTGCTTAGTTAAGCTGCAGTAGTATCATCAGTTCCATTGATTTCTGTGTGATGCAGTTGTCATTATCAAGCCAAGATAATCTCTCTTAAATCGGCCTTCCTGCATGAGCAGTGAAGTCAGTGGCTTTTGGTGTATTAAGCGATTGACTCCAGCTCATTCTGCCGTCTACCGTTCTCTCTCCATGCATATGTGTGCATGCACGTGTTCTAACCCAACCTATTTCTTTCTATGCACTGAAGCTCTGGCTGCACTCATACACACTATTACCACAAACACTGAACTATAGTAACATACAACACTTGTTTTTTCGTGGATTTTCCATGAGTTGTAATAAAGAAAGACTTGTTATATACAAGAAAAAAAAAGATTATTTCTCTTAAAATTTGTTGTTAGCGAGCAGGTGTGGTATATCAAGATGCTGATGAAACAGCAGTTGTGCCTTGGGGTGGTTATAATAAAAGATGTGATGGGGAATGCATGGCTGTCCACCAGAGCAATTGCCAGTAAATAAAACGCCACCACGACAAATGATTTCACAACTTTTTCCACTTTTAAAGTGACCTATAACCTCTACTACGCAATTGAAAAGAAAAATGGAAACCTTTAAAGGACAAAAACAAAAAATACAGAACTTAATATAACCTGGTTGCATAAATATGCACACCCTTAAACTAATCATTTGTTGCAGCACCTTTTATTGCTCTGAGTCTTTTTGAGAAGGAGTTTATCAGAGTGGTAGACCCCAAATTTCCTCATCCGCCCACAGTGGTTCGTCTGGACTGGGCTATTCCAAAACCTCAATCTTATTCTGGTGAAGCCATTCTTTTGTTGATTTTGGATGTGCTTTGGGTCATTGTCATGCTGAATGATGAAATTCCTCTCCATCTTCAGCTTCAGCTTCCTAACAGAAGCCTGAAGGTTTTGTGCCAACGCTGACTGGTATATGAAACTGTTCATAATTCCCTCCACCCAGACTAAGACCCAAGTTCCAGCTGCAGAAAAACAGCCCGAAAGCATGATGCTGCCACCACCATGCAGTTGTTTATTGTTACTTCACCTCACTGAAAGATTTCAGTTTGTTTTTCAATTGTCGTTATAGGTCACATTAAAGGTGGAAAATGTTGTGAACTTATTTATCCTAGTGTAATTTTTTTGAATATCACAAAAAAACTTTTTTATTTTAACAAGGGTGTGTAGATTATTTATATCTACTGTAGCCATTACCATAAGCTCTCTCACCAAGAATTTGGCTGCATACCCAGCAGCTTCACCTGCAAGATCGTCTGAAACCAGCTGAACCAGCAACAAATGGTTTCAACAACTGAAGAATTTCTACACGTACTTTCAGAAACCATCTCGGAGAGGCTCATCTGCATGCTCGTCTGCCTCATCGGGGTCTTGACCGGACTGCAGATTGTTGTCAGAACTGATTTGAGAAGGCGATTGCTCACCTTCGATGGCGTCTGGCACTTAGGAGAAGTGTTCTCTTCACGGATGAATCACATTTTTTTTGTTCCTGTACCGGGCAGATGTCAGACAGAGGTGTTGTGTGGGCGAATGGTTTGCTGAGGTCAACATTACGAACAGAGAACTGGTGGTGGGGTTATGGTATGGGCAGCAATCACGAGTTATGGCTAATGAAGATTTATTGATGTCAATTGCAGGGATGCAGGGAGATGCTGTGATGAGGTCCTGAGGCCTGTTGTCGTGTCATTCTTCCACTGCCATGTTCCAGCATGATTGCAAATGGCCTCATGTTGCAAGGCTCTGTATACAAGTCCTGGAAGTTGAAAACATCCCGGTATTTCATGGCCTGTAGCCTCAGACATGTCAACCATTGAGTATGTTTTTTGGATGCTTTGAATCGGCTTGAACATGTTCCGATTCCTGTAAATGTTTAGTAACTTCACGCAGCCATTGAAGAGGAGTCGACCAACATTCCACAGGCAGTGATCAACAACCTGACACAAACAGTTATCACATTAGACATTTAAATTAGATACTGACTGGTTTTCTGCCCTTTCCTCAAAGAATGCATGTCTGTACCCTAGACAATCCATAGTATTTCGAAACAAAATGCACATTTTAGAGTTGTCTTTCATTGTGACTAGCCCAAGGCACACCCGTACAATAGTCACGCTGTTTATGCAGCATTTTGATATAGCAAACCTGTCAGGTTGATGGATTATCTTGGAAAAAGAATGAGCGCTCACAAACAGAGATTGAGAGAAATAACTCAGTATGCATGGAAAAAATATAGATCTTTTATTTCAACTCGTGAATGACAGCAAAAAAAAAAAAGAAAATAGTGTTGCATTTATATTTTTTTGTTCGGTGTAAATGAGCACAGTGAAGCAGGAATGACAGGTCTACCGTGCAGGTGGGAAAGCGGCTCGGCAGTGGACGGTATTATTAGTCATGAGAACGAGTCAAAGAACCGGCTTCCTCTCCGTTAGGATGTATTTCCTCGGTGAGAATGAGAACTGACTAGCTGTCACGTTCATATTGTTCCAGACGTGTGGTCCCTGAAGGACTGTACATCACAGCTGCTACTTTTATTTCCAAAGTCGTATATAGGCTTTGATACAGTACTTTCCAATATGTTGGGGCTTTAAGGTTTGTGCGCCTCTTAAAGGCTTCTAACATAACAAGTCTGATCTCTTTTGATAGCAAACCAGTATAGGATTGAAAATTGTGTAAAATAAATTTGTGGAAAGATTTAAAAAATGTTGGTTAATATAAACAAATTTGCATAGCAGTAAAAATTATATATATAAGAAATTTTAAAAATGTCTATGGACACTTCTTGACACACTTCTGCACTTGTAATAGAGCCATAAAAGTAGGCTGTGTTAAAATGCTTCTCCTTTTCCTTTATATAAAGTGTGTGAAGTGCATAGGATTAGATGGATTCATGAGATACTGCAACGCATTAGGTCTGAGAGGATTCGATTTTCGATGGAGAAGTTTCACAAAACCTTGCAACCTGTTTTAATATATATCGACATTCCTGTCTGTTGGTGATGAACCTAACACATCATTTAATTAGTTTTATTGTTTATATATTAGTTATTTGGTGCTGTTTGAACCCTTTTGTCACATGGTAAGATCATTTAATTGTTTTATTTATATTTATATTTTTTTTTATGTGTCATTTTATTATTTTGTTTCCTTTCTCCCTGTCCCAGTATATTAAGGTGTGAATGGGACCCTGACTGGGGGTGGGAGAGTGGGACTATTGCGCGTGGGTAGTGATTGGGCAGGATTGGGTTGATGTTGGGTTGGATGAATATAGCTACAGAAACATTTGTAGATTTTGGGGAATTCTTTTTTTGGCTAAAATGTGTTGAAAATCGAATGCAGAGATTTCATTAAGAAGTGCCCAGGTTTTTATCTTAAAACATGTGTTAAAACTGTAGGCCCCCGGGCCGAATCTGGCCCAGAACCTCATTTTATGTGGCCTTGGAGAGCTGGCACAGACTTCTGCAATTTAATGAGACATGGGAAAGCAAATAAATGTTTAAACCTAATGGAGACAAGCTGGTCATATCCTCTTTGTGAGACTTCAAGGTGTACTCAAGCACACCTTCCTACCTCTACAATCTATTTTTGACTTGCCACAAACGTTCTCTTAAACAGTTTCCATTTTCCTTATTTCCCTTTTGGTGAAATACATGTTATTACATTCCTCTTTCACTTGCAGTGTGTTTAATAATCACATAGCAAAACTAAACCATAGAATTAATTTTTAAAAAAAATTACAAAATAAATAAATGAAATTGTTAATAGTGGTTATTATCATATTCTTGTACGAGCCTCTAAATATATCTGTTGATTTTCCATGTTTTTCTGCAGAATTTCTATAATATTCAGATGTTAAAATAAAATTCAGGTGCAATAAAGAATGGGTATAACCAAGCTACATTGGTATATATTTTTAATGCTTTTAATCAATAATTTATTAATGATTAGTTAAAGATATATTTAGACACTATTATGAATGGAAAGGCAATTAGATAAAATGATAACGAGTAGATACATACATTCAATTGTCTAGTGCCTGGTTCATCCAATCCATTTTTCATGTTGCAGTATTTTTTTTGTAAATCTATTCCACTCCAGGATTTGCAAGTTTCCTACTAACATCCCAAACCTTGCTCAAGCACATTCTGGCAGATGGGGGAAATTGGCACCTGGGAGAGGTGATTTGTGGATTGTGCACAGCTGCTGCAGCAGCAATCACCCCGTTATCAATTGCAGTCCAATTGGGACATAACACACATGAATCACCCCACATCCCACCATGAATTGTCAATGCAAATACGCACATGACATGTTTTTATGATCAATTTGGATTTTATTTATTTTGGTTTTGCATTCTATTTTTAGCCTACCCATCTTAAATTGGTCATAATTCTGTTCAGGATTTTAATTCCTTATTATTGTTTTTTAACTGTTGGCTCTTTGAGCTGCATTTCATGTATGAAAGGAGCTAATTGGGAGTGATAATAAAGATATTGTGTAATGATTGTGTGACAGTTGTCTTTATTTCCAGATATATATAGTATTGTTGAATAGGTGACATCATACTTAGTGACATATTAGTTATTTGATGTTGTACAATTATCCGACTCACTGATCAGAGCATTTCCAATGACTTGTGGGACATTGTTAGGTTTATTGTAAGTTTAACTTCTATAAAAACACTTGTTATCATTCCCACCATTCTAACGCCTTTTTTAACCAAAGAAAATAGGCCTGTTTAGTTTAAACTTTTTCTGTTGGCATTTTACCTTAAAAATAATCTTTTCGCCACACACAGTTGGAGCCATGTCACACAATAAATCACACTTACATTATTTCTACATGACCACATTCTTCCTGACCTAGATTTCCATCTCTTCCTATAAAAACCTTATAATATTGTTTATATCAATTTGATATTATAGACCTATGCTATTTATAAATGAATTGGTTTTCCCTTAAAGTGTCTATATTACAAATAAAAACACCTTTTTAAAAATATTGAGTTCTCTACGACAAACTGAAATAAGGCCACCCAGTCATTCTGTCGTGATCAGGTTTCCTATCTGGTGTTGCTGAAATCTGTTGGAACACAAGTCTTTCAGAAAAGGCTCCTATTGTGATGTCACAACAGGAGTGGAAATTGATATAAATTGGATACATGTAGACGCCCCCTTATTCTTGAGTACTTGTACTCCTGTTGTGATTGGCCTGTTGTGATTGTCCTGTTGTGATTGGCCCGTTGTGATTGGCCTGTTGTGATTGGCCCGTTGTGATTGGTCTGTGGGTGCTTTAGAAGCGAGTGGAAGGTAGGGGGACTGCATTGCTGCTACAGGTCTAATTATGTATTTTTGGACCAAATAGGCATGCTAATATTTCCGAATATTATAATATTAAACATTGAAAATGGCAATATAAGGCCCCTTTACAGTCCATTTACTGCATCCAATCTTCATGTGGATTTGCATTGACCATTACGGTTTGGACTCTGCAGGAGGTGGATCCATGAGTGCACCTGCAGGCAATCTTGATATTAACAGTCTAATTTGGGACTGTGATGGGACAGTGATTGGTAAGATTACCTGCAGGTGCACTTGCTGCCTCTTTCATCTCATGAAAGTGCTTGCACACTTCCTACTAAATGAGATAGTGATATTAACTGCTTAAATGCACCACTGTGTCACCAACAGGTCTACAGGTATGTGCTGTGTTTCTGTAGGTTCATCACTATGAGGCATGCTTTATTACTTTGGTATTATAACAAATATTGATTATTTTCATTTTAAATGTCCCAAGAAATGAAAGAAAATACATTGTCGAAATCTTGTGTCTTTGTGTTAACTGTTTTTCATTTTATTTTGAAATGAAATGCATTGATTCTTTTATACAAATACTTGTATCAACGTAATGATGGCAAACATCACATCGAGGTCTGTGGCATGAATGCAAATATAACAAAGAAAAAGGGACCAAAGTTGCAGTGCAGGGAGCGAGAAACAGCAACACTGTGAATCTATTCATTGGAACGGGTTGTTATAGATTTGAAGAGGAGCTGTGAGGCAAAAGAAAATTCAGACAATTTAGCCGTCTTTCCCTGAAAAACAACAACGAATCAATTTTCTCTCTCCGACTAATTTCAACGGACTCCAGTGATTATGGGCTGAGGATTTCGCTAATTTCCTTTGTGAGAAAGCAGCCCTTTGCTCCTTAAACAAAGTAATGGCATGGCGAGCAGCCATATGCAGGCATTAGACATGGTGCTGTTAACAATGGGTAAATATTCCACTGGCTGAGGATGGAGGGAAGGTGTTTGCTCAGCCACAAGATAGCGTAGCGGCATTATTTTAATTAGACATTGTTCATGAGAATAGTTTCATCAGAACTTTCTATGACTCTTTCATCCACCTGCAGTTCTTTCCAATAAGTTTAATTAACAGAACAATAGAAATCTTACACTAAAGAATAACATGATTAAGCAGACTCAGAATTAGAAATGAAAAACGACTTAGTGGTTTCAACAGCTAATTTAATTTGTAATCTAATAAGAATAAAAGATAACTACATGTAATATTTGTGATGCAAACCCATTCATACGTTAATGGTTAATGCAGACGTAGATCTCATATATCTTCTACATTTGTTGTTATTATGTTTGTTACACACCCCAGTTAATTAGCATAAGAACATGAGAATGACAACCTCCTCAGTGCACCGGTGGAAACTGGCAAATTACAGTTGTGTTTCTGCCCTACAACCATTTTAGCACCTTCAAGTGAGTTAACGTTCAAAGTTTACGTGTGTGATTAATTTTGCTGCAATTGATTAACAACCACGTCACACCTTGGGCTGCCCCTGACTGCCTGACTGGGATTCAATCAGAGGAAAGTTAATAGTTCCGGGGGGGGCGGGGGCCGAGCATATTAGAAAACAAAACAAAATAAAAGAAGAAAAGAAAACTAGTCCACCTCGAGGGCAATAGCCTTTTTTTTTTTTTTGCATGCCACCAGATCACTCGCTAGGGCGGACTAGACATAAAAGAAGAAACCCACCAAAACCAAAACTACCAAAGAGGCAATGAAAATATTCCCATGACAAGAGCAATGGGACCACTGATACTCTGCAGGCAAGCAAATATTAGTTATTTTTAAAAAAACAACACTTTATCACACAAATATCATGGTACACACTGAATAAATGTTAGAAATGTTAGTTAACTTGTATTCTTGGTATGTCAATCTACCTTTCTACCAACCAAAAGAGTGGCTTTTAACCTTTGTGGCATTTGTAGACACATCTTCCAAATTTAAATTCAATTCAATTAAAGTATTTTCTTGAGCTCTTCACAATTTATGAAATAACCTTTTATTGGAAAGTTTCTCATTGCCCAGACCTCAGGAAGGAGGATCAGGAAGTCAACAACTACATATGAGAGTAGGAACGTGGAAATGAAGATGCCGCTCACATATCACTGAAAACATGTTGAAGTTTACTTATAAGTGTAAAATGACCAGTATGCCCCATGGAAACTTGACTTGCCGATGAGCTTAAGTTGGTTAGGGTCTGGTTAGGTTTAGGCACAAAAACTCCTTAGTTCAGTTAAGGGAACGATTACTGATTATGGTCATTATAAAGCAATTTCACAGACATTAAGCTTGAACTTGAATTCTGTAACATGGGCCCCATGACTGTATGAGTTCCATAAAGGAAAAAAGTGGACTAAGTGGACATACACAGGGCAGGTTTTATGAACCTAAATTGCACCTTTGCACCCCATCAGAAGCTACTTGATGGCCATATGGGAAAACATAGGGGGGGGGGGCACCATGGAAACTGCAGACAAACCCATTTGGCACAAATACTGTATGTGCAGCCCAAACCTATGGGCACGATGGTACAGATGTATGCATCAAACTTATTAATATTACCAAATCCTGTTCTACATTCTATTAACCTATCTCCAACCTCCTTATTCCAAGTGTTTATACAGTTCTATCAATCTTTTGCAATTTGATCAAATCACCAGACTGATTTTGCAGAGAGCGTTGGTTCATATCAGACTCAATAAATGGTGCATTTGTTTCATCAGACCAATAAGAAGGATACTTTGTTGTGTTTTTTATTTGAGAAATAAAGCCTATTTTAGAGCAGAATTTGAAGTCATATTAGCCCCTCAAAAAAAAAAAAATCCAAACTGTTTTCATGCCAAGGAGCTGGCTGGGTTTTTCCGCCACGTTCCGCCTTGCCCGTGGCTCTGACTGCTTGGGCTTGTTTCATTATGTCAAAGTGTGGCAAAACAACCCTGTAGCAGTCATAATCCTGTAGTCTGTGGCGGTCTTTGGAAAACTCCAAAGAATATTCCATTCCTGCGCTTTCAAAGCCTGGCTTTTCACACTTCAGAGATGGCTGACTTTGTGTGGCCGTGGGGCGGGAGCGCCGGTAAACGCCGGACGGCATCAACTACAGAGGAGCTATAAATGCAGTCTGCTGGACAGTCAGTGTGTGTGTGTGTGTGTGTGTGTGTGTGTGTGTGTGTGTGTGTGTGTGTGTGTGTGTGTGTGCAGGGGGAGGATATTTACTTGCTGCAGCAGCACAGTACTTTAACCTTGATGTAATCGCCTGTAGTGACAGAAGTCCTCACATGTCTCTTAAGTGAACTGTGGATTAGTCTTCATTCTGATCCGTTCTCCAAAGGCTTCATAATCATAAATATACTGTGAGATTCTGCCTCTGAGGTCGGAGTGTTCAGGTGGACCGACGTGCTGCAAACTGAAGGCTGCCCAAAAAGCGACTTTTCTGTCGATAACTGAGATGCAGAGTTAACATTATTAAACAGTATTTTATATGCATAGCCTCCCGCCAGCGTTCACGAATGTAATTATCATTCAACTTATGTACAGTACACACACTCATATGCACACACACACACACACACACACACCACCTTCAGCATTTCACTTCCCCACAGCTTATGCCGCCTCTTAATCCCCCCCTCACTCAGTGGAGCTCAGTAGCCAGCCTCATGTGTGTTCTCAGCTTGCTCACATCCTATCTTTTTTTTTTTTTTTCTGGGCAGTGAGATGGATGTAAAACATGCACATTGACAACAATCCCATGTAAAACATTTAGCTCCGGGGTTCCATGTGGATCAACAAGTCAAAAAGAAGGAATTATCACATTCTTTTAATGAATTGCAGCTTAGACGGCGCTGCTTGTGGCATGTTGTCGCAAACACACACACACACACAAACACACATATATATATATGCAAAAAGAACAGATAAACATTGCCTGTGAGACACCACATTTAAATCCACAGATTAGCCTTCAGCGCCACACACACGCCTTAGTCTGAGTGCTTTTCTCTCAACCTGTCATCAAACAAATTCTTGGTAGAAGGTTAAGAATCAAGTTGTCACAATAAAAAAAAAATGCCCACACGTCATCTCTCTCTCTGCGGGAAAAAAAAAAGAAACATTTTTTGATTTAAAATATGATGGAAGTCACGCCACTATGGAAAACAACCATTTGTGTTGCACTAGGGCAGACTAATGGCACTGTAATAGGCTGTAGACGTGATTTCGTGCTGTTTGTCCTGTCTGACAGGTTGCCAGTCTATTACAAAGCTAATACATAGACTAACTAACACTTATGGGAAATTTACCGCTTTCGCTTGACTGAACCTAAATGTTCCCTGTAGAATTTTTATCATCTGTACCGTAGCACTGTCGATTGATGTTTTCATGGTTGAGCATTAAGTGCATGCAGAGGCCATCACATCTGGATCAGATGTCACATATACACATGCACATGTGTATATGCACTTGTGAATAGACCATTTAGTAGTAGATCTATGTGGTGTTTTGCTTGTTTGGTATTCTGTCATAACTGCTTCCATGTTCGCACCACATTGCGACTAATAACCTGTCAAGGAAATTCAGATGTAAAATAGATATCCTGCTACATCCTTTGCTTTGTGTGTAAGTTAATGTGCAAACTCCTTGATAAATAATTGAATGCATGACGATCTGATACACATGCCACACTTTATAATGAGTCGTATAAGTCTTATAAGCAGAGCAATGGAGGTATGAAAGGAAGATATATAATATGATTATATCTAACTATAGCTTGCACTGTCTGCAGGTCTTTAGTGGTCACTGCATTATGGTCTTCTCAGGACTATTAGGTATAAGACGCTTATCCATTCACAAGTGGACAAGTTTCATTTTAATCCATCCACATTTTGTATTTATTTTATTATTTAATTTTAAATTTTCTATATTCAATCCAAAAAACATTGTCCTGTTTTCTTAAAACAGTCACAAATGACCTCTATATAAAAAAAAGACTTGAAATGAGCTAAATTTTCTGCCAATGAAATGAGATAGTTATAATTAATATTGGACCAATTGTACCAAATACAAAATATTTTCACCTGGTAAAATTTCATTTTCAGATCCAGCTCCTGCTGAATTTGATCCAATTCAGAAGGAACATTTTTGTGTGCAGATGTCTGGTCAGGCAAGTTTCTTCCAAGTCCAAAAGCACAGATTTGCCTCAGAGGGTTTTACAGTCTCTACAACAATACAACATTCCCTGTCCTCAGACCCTCAATTCCAAAAGAAGAAACTACCTTAACACTTAAATGGGGGAAAAAAGGAAAAATGGAAGAAAGTTCAAGATGAGTAAAAGACAGACTTGCAAAAGATACAGAATATAAAATCCAAATTACAGAATGCACCATTTGAAACTGCAAACAACACACATTGACGCCACTTCGAAGCTCAAAGTTACAATTTATCCTGCGTTGGATTTCAGTCACAGCACTCAGCCTGTCTCTCTTTAACAGCGGCAACAGTCATGCACATGACGTCAGTCTAATGGATCCCTCCCACTGCTCTGCAGCCTCTCACTCTCCAGAAGGACCACTGCTGCTGCCGATCATGCAAAAGGAGTCCATACGCGGCCCTCTCCGAGTGTTTTAGTGCTCTTACCACGGGGCCATTACAGTAGCACTCTAAGTCCAGTGGATGTGGCCATCTGTCAGCATCGGCCCGCCGCCCTCTCCCAGGTCTCATTATGTTGGCATGGCGCTGAATATCAAACCAATGCCATGCCGCCTGCAGGAACGACTAGCGAGCCGTAGTATGCACTGGCACACACTGAGACACACAGGTGTGCGCATGAGCTTGCAAAACACACACACACACACAGATACACACACACACACACACTCTCTCTCTCTCTCTCTATTTCACACACTTTTTCTGCTGTGAAGGTCACGTAGAAGAAAAAAGTTAAGTAAAGTATGTCAAACTTTACCACATAGCAGACACTTCTAGAGCAATACATTTATCAGTGTTAGTGCAATTAAAATGATAAATGGGAAAAGAATGTTAAAAAAAAAAAAAAAAAAAAAAAACCTTTGTATTTCAGGGATTTTAATCTTATATATATATATATATATATATATATATATATATATATATATACCTTACCTTGCAGTGTTTGCAAAACTTTTCGAAGACCATTCCTATCCAACACCAGAGAGCATCTTTGAACAAGTGACATTTCACAGAACAATGACAGCATTTTAATATTAGATGATTTTTCCTTTAATATGAAAGAGCAGCAGCTTTAAGAAACACAATTTAATCTCTCAGAGACTTCAGAACCATTTTTTCACTTCTGCCAGAATCCTCATAAAACATCTGCGGAAGGAAGAAGAAAAAAAAACATTTTGGCCAATAAAGAAAAAAATCTTTCCTTTAGCCAAACAGAAGGGGGATGTTTTCTATTTAACAGCCCCTGTGGTGCTTGTGGAGCAGTGATACTGCAGCTTCGCAGAGAACTGCAAGGTCAATTAATTGCTTCTTATTCAGGCCATCGATTCCATAAAGTGGTTTGGCTGAAAAGGCAATTTCAGAAACCGATCCTGACAGTTAACTTTGGCTCAACCTTCGAGGCAATTTAGGACTGTTTAACATGTGTCAATAGGAAATATTTATCTTCATATGAATTAATTGTGTGATGCAAGTAATCAATATTTGTGACTTATCTTCTTCCTCTCTTGTACGTGTGTGTGTATGTGTGTTTGCTCAGAGACAAAGGGATCAGTGGAGGCTGAGGGCTTCCTGCGTGGACACACGCCGTCCATATTTCTTTCTTTTAATATCCCTCGCCTCTCTTCTTAAGTTTACCCATCTGTCAGAGCTGAGAGACGATCCCGGGAGTAATTAGGGCCTGTTAAGCTTAGGAAAGCTTCGCGTCAGATTCCCGGGCCTCATCTCCCCAACATCTCCCTGTCTTAGCGTGCGGATTATTATTATTCCGAGGATGTCTCGAGAATGGAGCCAGCACCCCCGGGCGAGCTGTCTGATCACTCCAACAAAGATAGAAGGGGCCAGGGAGACCAAAGGAAGGTTTGACTTAACTTACTCTCCAGGCAGCCTGGGAGGTCTCTGTGTCTTATGAATGATTCACTGAGCGGGGGCCCATCAGTGTTTCTCAGAGCCCCTAGGCGAACACAGGTACTGGGGCGTAGACTTCCCTACTCCTGTTTGTCTCTACAATCGTGCTCGTATTTCCAAATCCATCCGCCACAGGGTTTTTTTTCCCTGAAATCTGCCCCAACACCTTGTCTCTAGGAAGATAATCGGGGACCCATGAAGCAACCCCCCCCCCGAGATTAATGCGAGGTGGGAGTAGAGTGGGCTTTATCGCCTGTGATCATCATCGTCATCATCATTTTCATAGAATGATGCGTTGCCATCATCAGCATCAGAGCTTGAAGCACCTGTTGCGCTAGCAGGTGCAGCGATGGTTCCCTGCTGTTTTAGCTCTTGAAACACATGCAATACTATGAATTGTAAGAATGAAAGAGTTGTTTATTGACACTGATGATATAAGACAGCATTAGGAATGAAATATTCTAAACTACATTATCAAAAGTATTTACTAACTAATCCAAATACACTCATCCAGTGCACAAAGCAATGTCCCTAAAGACCTGGATGACAGTCTGATGTGGATGACCTGTCCTGACCTCAACCCCATAGAAAGAACTCCTTTGGGATGAATTAGAGTGGAGACTAAGCCAGGCCGTCTCATCTAACACCAATGTGTGACCTCACAAATATGCTTCTGGAAGAATGGCCAAAATTTCAACAAACACATTCCTAAACCTTAGGAACAGTCGTCCCAGACGAATAAGTTTTTTTTGATTGTCTATATTAGGTTATATTGTAGTTCTGTAGACCACATAGTCAAAAAAATTGCTATAGCCAAGAATCTCACAATATCGCCAAATATTTCTGACTGTCTCTCTCAAACATCAGACACATTTCAGCCAATAAGCCTGTATATATATATATATATGTATGTATGTGTGTGTGCTGGGTTCTCGTTGAAGCCCTCATTACGAGGACCTTTCACAACGGTGGCGATCGGAGGAGGAAGGACAAGCTGCACGTCGTCTCCAGGCTTCTGGATTCGGTTGCTCTGTGTGTCACATTGATGAGAATGAAAAAAAATTCAGTGACTGTTTCAGTGACTGTGTCACTGAATTTTTCACCAAGGAGAAGAAAATACTGCATTAATGCTACAGCATATAGGCATAAGATAGGAACACCTTTATTGTCCTTTCCAAAAAAAGAGAAGAAATTTGCTTTGTGATGTGCTAACACGCTGAAACTAAAGTAACTACATTAAATTGAACAGGGCCTTTTGTTGTGTGTGGTAAAACCAACTCATTGTCATTTGACATTTCTTTAACAGCACCAGAGGTGGCTCGAACAGCTCCAGAACATTCTGCCAATTCAGCATCGCTCTCCTATAATTCTGTCAAAATAACAGTGGACATTTTTTTTTTATCTTAAATGATTAAATTCCAAGGTGCCAGCGCAGCATCCGGAGATATCGACTTTTTATTTTATTTTTTTTTATATTCGTCAATCTTGTCTAAAATCACAGCCTGCATTTTCCATTATCAGGCCCCAGTGGTTTCTCAACCTAGGGGTCTGGACCCTTCAAGGGGTCACTGGGTTGATCTACGGGGTCACGATGTGATAGGAGAACAGAAAAAAATATATTTTGACAACTCCAATGTTTGCTCTATTTATTATGAAGTATTTGATCTCCTCAAAACCTCTAAAAGTTATTGAACCCAAACCTAATGGAGACACAACATAACCGATCAGTCACTGATGGCTTCATTTAAGTTTTTTTTTTTTTTTTTTTTTTAGATATATCCATATTTACCCACAATAGGTGCTAAATACATTTAATATACCCTTACAAAGACTGAAACAACAGTTCTTTGTGTGTGACAAAACATTATATTCACTTTGCTGTCAAGGTACTTTCTATTTAATCATTTAGCCAGATGCTGTCATTTCCAAACATTTCACATTATGGCGAACAAAAGAAAAACAGGATTTTCTGCACAGCTTTTATTTGCTGTTGCTAAGAAGAAGCATACAAATGGCACTCACAGCTATTTCACAAAAGCACAACATGTTTTATTTAAAGTGTCTTTATTTTAAGAGATGATTGGTAACTAAAAGCACTTGTTATTGTGCTGAGGCACAATGGAATAATCTTCACTAAAAGCCCAAGTCGATTGCATCTTTGAAGTTCCCTTGAAATTATTTTTTGTTTTTTACAGTCATATAGAGCTTCATTTATATTGTGTTTGTTGTTTATTGGCGGATCATTAGGCTTCATTTCCTAGGCTTTGTCTCTGATTATTTTAACTAGAACTGCTATGTAGAATTACTGTCCACCAAATTTTAGTTATTGCTAATCAGATGTCATGGTTTGCCATAACAACTGTAGCTATGAATGGATTACACTAATCGCAAATTAAATCACAATCAAAAATATATTTAAATCAAACGTATCTATAATACAACACTTTTATCTACCCTCTTAACCTATTCATTTTATCTAAAAAGCTCACTTTAACACTTTCTATTTCTGTGCTTTTTCTTGCATCTTGCACTCCTCATTTCATTTTTTCCTACCTGGATCGTGTCCCGCTGTGACCAGCCCTGATCTTCCACACAGTAATTGGACAGTGAGGAGATAGCGTGGGGGAACAGCTGCAGCTTTAGAGGCTGCTCGTAACAATAAATGTGTTCTGCCGTCAAGATCAATGCGGGGATCTCTCATGCATAAATATCAGCTCCGCCTCCCCCCCTCCCTCTGTATTTATGGTAAAATGTTGGGATAAGATGAAGAACTCTGCACAGGCCGGATGTGGGGATACGGACGCACGCAGTGCTACAAGGAAGCTTGAAGCACATTTCACTGTTCCATCCGAGGTTCACTGAATTCATATATGTTGTCTTTATCTGTGAACAACATTGTATCAGTTCTCTGAGTGGAGATCATTTAGAAAATTCAAATGTGCACATTGTTTTTGATGAAGAAGCTTAATGATGAATTGCCTTTTTCGCATTGGACAGTGCCCACCGGGAATGGGTTCCCAGTATTGCTGCATGTAGGGCTACTGGGAATGGACCCATTCTGGAAAACATGCCGACATGTTCGAGGTCCTCTTTCTTTAGAAATGCTCATCTCTTTCACTTCACACCTGACGCTCCCTTGGGTCCTCAACAATAAATCCTCCCAGTGTGGAGTCGATGTGTGATGAACAGTTATCAACATATGCGAAGCCACTTTGTCTCCGACGCCATAATTGACATGTATGTTTGCAATACCACAAAGCGTTAAGAGATATGACACTTCTGTAATATGATTCCTGACACCTTGCATGCAACATTTTGACATTTTTTTTGAGAGATGGATATAGAAAACCTGTATTGGATTATTTTCTGCCTTGGTCCAGGGTTGTCCCCCCCCCTCCACTTTGGTGATGGTTGCCCAAAATTTGTGAGGTAACAAAAAAGAATTGAGACTTGGCTGGAGTTCATCATGCATAGCATAGTAGAATGAAGGCAATGTGAATAGACAAAAGAAATCACAAAGCTGCTTTTAACCCACTTTAGATGTGTATGATAAAATATAACCATGCATTAGATTACCAGTCTTTTATCAGTTATAAATGACAGGCTGGGACACCTGATCTATCTCCATATTTAGTCATTTTTAAATTGTTCATAAATCAATGCCAACGGTCACTCTGTGGGTTTTTACAAATATATTTACCCAAAGAAAAGTATTGAAAAGAGCATGTAACTGAATCATTATAACTCCACCCCACCTTGATCTTGAAGTATTTTTCATATCTGTACAATTTGTGACTTTATCAAGTTAAAATCTACTATAAGACGAGCCAGATGGTTCAAAGCAGGTTGTATTTCTGTATAACGTATTTCAATATGTATCATATCACGATATATTGTGATACATTTATATCATGACTCACATATGACGCCTAAGTATTGTAGAGTCATTCCTCTATCAATGAAATATCCCCACTTTTTTTAAGTTGAGATGTTGAACCTCATTACCCTTACGAAAATTAACCATGGTTTTACCATGGGAAATACCGTGGTTT
Organism: Eupleurogrammus muticus; assembly: GCA_036785175.1. Taxonomy (NCBI): domain Eukaryota; kingdom Metazoa; phylum Chordata; class Actinopteri; order Scombriformes; family Trichiuridae; genus Eupleurogrammus; species Eupleurogrammus muticus. The sequence goes on along the minus strand of JAYKQN010000018.1, from coordinate 15,753,582 downwards.
TACCATGGTTTTTTGGGTCATGGTTTACCATGGTTTTTTTGTGGTAACCATGGTTATACTATGGTTTTTATGTAGTAACCATGGTTCTACCATGGTTTTTGGAAGTACCATGAACCAACCATAGTAATACTATGGTATCCAAAAACCATGGTAGAACCATGGTTACTACATAAAAACCATAGTATAACCATGGTTACCACAAAAAAACCATGGTTAACCATGGTTACCCAAAAAACCATGGTAAAACCACGGTATTTCCCATGGTAAAGCCATGGTTAATTTTCGTAAGGGTAGCAAACAGCCGCCTATCGCCACATCCAGCAATAACCAGAGTTTCTGTCTGATTCTCACACCAGTGGCAGCAGAGAAGAATGGACTCTAAATGGAAATGAAGAGGGCAAGTTTAACAAAGGAACTAATAATGTGCTTTTGTTGCATTCTGATGGAGACTGGCGCTTTCTGTCATTGTTGCTCTTCACTCAGCGTATTACATCACACAAACTGTAAAGTCTGAGCTGGTGCTATATGGGAGGTTGATGAGAGCTGTGAGACTCTATAAAATGGTCAGTGTGCAGCTGGAAAACCAAACAGCTTGGGATTTTTACAAGATATTGACTTAGTGAACAGCTGGGAAGTGATGGGGAGGGGAACAAAGGAAGGAAGGAAGGAAGGAAGGAAGGGAGGATGACATCAGCTCATCAATCTTCGATCTGATCAGCTCTATGCGTACGAGATGCATGAGGGGAATGGCGATCGCAACAGATGTTCTGACAAATCTCCGCCGCCCTGTGACGCTCCAATTCTGTGATACATTTTTTTTTTTCAAAGCGCAGCATACACACACTCATCTTATCATAGGTAGATAAGAGCGTTGTTCATATTCCACAGCCATGATGATTCCATTCATTCTGATTTGCATGGTCAAAGGCTGTTTGCTTTCCTATTTCACACTCATCCGATTCCCATTATTTAGAGATCACTGCTCTTCCTACAAACTCCATAAGCTCCACCTCACGTTCAATATCCAAACTGCATGTGTAGACATGTTGTTACAAATGAGGATAAAATACAACAAAAAAACTACATTACAGCTCCAGCAGTTGTAGTTACACTGCAACAAAAAAGTGTCTTGTATTTCGTATGATTTCAATTTTTTTCTTGATTTTTGTCAAATTATTCTTTTTTTAAGAAAACTTTAAGTCTTGTAGTCTCAAACCAGGAAAAAAATTCTACTTAATATTTGTGTAAATAAAGATGAAATTTTTTTTTTGCAGTCCTTTAGAAATGATTCTAATAGCAAACACACACACATAATAATCAAATGTATGAAAAACAACAAAAAAAAGATTTTTCCCTTGACACACGTGACACATTATTATCACACTAAAGCACCTTCTATAAAGGTGAGTTTGGCAGAGATCAGTTCGGTCTGTGATGTGTCAATATTAAAAACATATTAAATAATATAAAAAATAGGATGTGATGCTTTTTTACAGCTGCCCATCTATGAGAACATCAGCCAGGCTGTGAAAGGCGAGCAGACACCAGCAGCCTCTCAGCGCGCCGCTATCAGAGAACTGGTAAGTTGATCAGTGCGCCGCTACGCCTCACGCCGTCTCGCCTTATCTCCTTCCCCACTCTTTAATAATGTCGGCGGTGCTCACAAATCCTGGCCCTATTTTCCTGTTGTTCTCTTTTTCTCTTCTTCCCCCCATATCCTCTCATTTCCAGCTCAGTTTGATTTCCTCTCGGCTGGTGCAAAGGTCTGTGCGTGGAGCCTGTGATATGGAAGGCCCCGGCCATTTAATGGCAGAGCAGCAGAAATAAGATACGGCGAGCATGTTGGACATTACAGATGGGTGCTCACGGTGGTCCGGCGCTGAGGGGTCCCACCCTTCTCCAGCCTTTATCTCTGTGTAACCTTGAGGACTGCAGAAAAAGGAGCAGAAGCTCAGCTTTTCAATTCTTTGACAAAAATCTAATATAGCCAGGCATGCGGCGAACATTCATTTTAATCATTTTAAATCTCACCTCCAGCTCCCGCTTTGCTTACTTTTATGATAACGCCGTGTTCAAAGTCAAGGATCCTCTCAGAACAAACGGCCGGAATTCCCATTGAACGGTGAAATCTGACCACCATCACAGGAGAATCTTGATTGAATTCTTCGATCATTAAAAGCTCGTTGAATTTGATTGGGTGGAAGAGTGTGAAACTGTAGGCTTTCATCTCCGCTCCAGCTCTTCTCCCACTGATGCAAATTTCTAAAATAGATAGATTGATATGAAATGAATCCCCCTGCCACTCTTCTCACATTAAGAAAATTGAAAATGCACTCAGATAAGTGTGCGTGTGTGTGTGTGTGTGTGTGTGTGTGTGTGTGTACATACAGGAGTGAAACTGTCTGTATTCACATGATGATGATGATGATGATGAATGAATTCCATCTCCTCCCACATACATCAGGTAAAATAATAATTAATTGACATTCCAATATTGTTTTCAATTTCTTGTGCCTGACATTTAATTTCTGACAATTATTATTATTTCTTAATTTTATGTTTGAAGGATATCATTTCTTTTTCAGAAATGTATTTTTTGCTTGTTAATGATTTTGCATCTGCTAAAATTTATTTTAATGCCTATTTATGTATGATTTTTACATAAGATGCACATGATGAATTTTGCATCACAATTAGCTTTTCCTGCAATGCAACCTGAATTTATACTTTTGCACAGTAAAGCCGTACAATGACTTTCTTTTTGTTTTAGTTTCTAATTGATTATGTGCACTGACTCCAGCGCTGTAATTCACTTGAGGTCCAATTTGGTGCACCTTTCCTGCGGTTTTAGTTGAAGTTTTGATATCCCTAACATGACATATTTGTGGTTTTAGGTAGCAAAGATCATGTAATTTAATTTAATTTATTTGCCCAATGAAACGACGAGAGTACAAAGCAGTAAAACAAAACAGATTGTGCAGGCGAGATGAAGGGCATCTCATCTAAGTAAACAATACAAAGTGATAAAGCAAACTAAAAATGTTTTTCAATAAAAAGAAAAAAAGTAAAATAATAAATGTAAAATAATTAGTAAAAAAACATAATAAATGAAAGATAATAAAAAAAATGTGTAAAGTGGAAAACTGACCTAATATTTAAATAAAGCCCCTATTTCTTTGCTGTGTGAGAGAATGTGCACGTGTATGTGAGCAGGTAGGTTTGGGTTAGAGGAAGATCTCACACACACACACACACACACACACACACACACACACCACACACACACAGATAGATACATAGATACATAGATATATAGATAGATATTGAAACAAAAATACATAGGAAGACTTTTTTATCTTTTTAAAACTATACTGCTACGTGTATAATATGTAATTCTAACACAGATCTGCACTTGCACGCTGCCATCTGCCACATACAGTGAAAACCAGGATTGATCTATGAAGACGCCATCGGAGGTGAGCGGTTGCTCACTCAAGTCGGCTCTGACAACCTGCAGCCAGGTCAACACCACAGTGAGGACGGCGAGCATGTGGACGAGCTTTCCTGAGACAGTTTTCTGACAGTTTGTGTCAAAATTCTTCGGTTGTGCAACCCAACCGTCGCGGCGGCTGCATCAGTCACCCCCGAGGCCTAACACGGGATATCACAACTTCATCTGGAATCCCGATGTCTCATTTCAAGGGACAGTTTCTGAATACAGGCCTTGTACTTTTCTCCTGTTGAAACAGGGGAATAATTAATTTACCATATGGGACCTTTCAACTTCTTGTTGACTGTTAATTCTCATCATCAGCAATGCATCTACAGCATTGTTCTGAGAGTAATTATTTTCTATTTACAGAATATCAACAGCTAAATTTATGTATTTTAAGCATTTAGACAGAACTCTGTCATACAAAGTTTCAGATCGGTCTTGAGAGCTATGTTGTTATTTTTTTTAAAGGTCCTTTTTTGTAAAAAAAATCTTAGACGGTGTTAGTTATTAATTATAATTAGGTGTTACATAAGTACTGTTCTGTTATAAAATTATCAAACCGCAGAGAAAGGCACATCATCTGTATTCTAAAAAAGTGCCAAAAATTGAGCCATTAGGACGTCAATGAATTTGTGATGCCACAAAAATTAAAATAACCACCAACTAACAATTCACAGCCATTCAAATCAGCCAATCAGAAGAAAGGTTCATTAATACCAATGACAGATATTAATTGACCTGTTCTTTCTCTAGAGAGAATCTGAAAGAGTGGATGAGGTGCTTAAAACCACACTTTTATCTTGTCAAAACTTTAAATAAAGCCAGGTATAATATTTCAAATGTGGTTGGCTTTATGTAAAAGTGCATGTTTTTATAGCCCAAAAGCTCCTAGTTAGACCAACCTCCTGTCTCATGGCCCCACAACACAAGCCATTTCCAAATAGTTTATGTTCAAGCAGACAATGAGTGCTTGGTCTTACTACACAGTTTATATCTCAGAGAGATATATGTACAAGCAAAAATGTTATTATTTTCTTTTTTTTTTCCCCTTTCATGCTGTTAGCAGCAAGAGCTGCAGCACAAAGCTCCCAAAAAAGTTTTTGGATGGATTCCTTCAGCATTCCAATAACAAAATATTTTCTTTTTTAATCTTAAATTGTAACAGTTTCCATCTTGCCGTGTGTAACATCAGATGGGTGGAATAATGGAGCATTCGCCCACGGTGTCGTGTCTTTTTTGGATGCTCTGCTGCAGGCACGCCCCACAAAGAACGCCGCAGCATAATAAAAACATGGCAGGATGCGCTCCCTCCTGACCTATCTCAGAGGGTGTGGGCCTAATAAAAGGAAGATAAGTAGGCTGTCATCAATCCCATGTGGAGATGACTGCAGAGCTTGCTGTTATTTTTATTTTATCTACAGCCATGAAATGAAAGCCACTGTTTGATTGCACCGGGGGCGAGGAAGGAAATTCCTCATTCACTGGAAATTAAAGTCCAAGCCCGTGGGTTCTGGTGGGTATTGTTGACTGCGGTTCTGCTGGATGTGCTTTTATTGCTTCAATCTTTTCATTATCTGGGCTAGGTGTTTTTTTTAAATCCGTGAAGTTTGCGTTTGTAGATAATTTTGAACAGTGAGATTATCCAGAAACAGCCTGCTTATAATTCATGTTATGCAGCTGTGAAGGATGGCATAAGATGCACAGTTCCCATTATATTTATATATATATCAACAAATGAAACAGGCCATGAAAACAATTTAAAGCTATCACTTTACCTACATATAAATCAAATTCCCTCTTTAAAGAGCTTTAAAATATTGAAAAACGGTTCACAAAGCAATGGCACACTTATTCATACTAGTATTTATATATCGTCTGCACAGAATCATAATTCCAAGGAAGACATCAAACTTGAACATGTGAAAGCTCTGAGGTCAGATCCATGGTCAGAAACAACTAGAAGCAAGTTTTTGTTTAAAAAAAAAGACTCAAACACACAAATATCAGCACAAGTGAAATGATATAATGCAAATACTGTCTAGTAACTAAGTATAAATACTTTGTTAACTTACTTAAGTTAAGGTATCTATACTTTAGTGGAGTATTTAACTTTTAATTTTCTTCTTCATACATTATTTTGCAAATATCTCTTTTTTTACTCCTTACATTTTAAAAATATTCTTGTTACTGCTATTTCATTACAGCTTGTTTTTTTCATGACAAATGTGGAACCTAAAAGTGATTTTTCAACAAAAAGTGCATAACTTCTCCTGCTCTGTGACCTATATTATAACCAACCACCTTTTTTCACTGCTACAACAGATTTAAATGGACAATACAATGCATAAAAAACTCTTTTTCCCATACATTGGGAGATGCCTAAATATAGCTTGTTCTCATTTTTGGGTTAATTTAATAGTTTTATCTCCCACACTTACTATTACCTGTTCAAATATTATAGAGCAACGATACAATACATAAACTGCAATATGGCTTGTAAAAATGTGACAACAGCTCATATTTTGACTGACAGGCAAAATGATTTGTTTTTCTTTTTTTCTCTTTCTTTTACACTTTAAGTAGTGTTGAAACCAGTATTTTTGCACTTAGTAAAACGCTTGAATCAATACTTCAACTTCTACAGAATTGTTTTTAATCCCTACACTTGCAGCAGTGTTACTGTGTTTAACACAGTAAACAACTGCAGATTTCACAGCAAAGTTTCGCAGTCTTCTACCTGCATAATGGATGTGAATACTTCACAAACCTCTGTTTCTGAACTCTGCGGCAACCTTAGGGTTCTATCATCTGCAGAGCAGGTCCACAACGAGCCTGATTGCTTCCGTCTTTGCAGCACAGGATCCACAGACCGGGGAAACACATGTTGCTCACATCAGTTCCCAGGCTGGATCCCTGATTAAACATGTTGTCCGACACAGATGCGATTTTCCATTATACAATCTGTGTCACTATTAGATGTATATTTTCAATTGTTAGAAATCATTGTTAGAAAATAATGATGTTTTATGGTGCGGCGAAGGTGTGTCTAGTTTGGTTTACTCAAACGAACGAGCAGTCCCATCAATTTTCTCAGCCTGAGGCATTCACTTGAACATTCATATCACGCTATACTCTAATTAAAAAAAATACAATTTTACATGTGAAGTCATCTACTCATTTTCTCTTTCAGCAAGACTTCCGCAGCAGTCAATTAGTTTTCACAGCGGTGACGACAGCGGAGCAAATGTTCCCTCGGCCTGATCTATGTAAAGCAGAAATATAAGAGCAAGAAACGCCACTCCCTCACACAACCACTTTATAGCTGTACCAGCCACTTTATTTCCTATAATAAAGTCCCACTTAAAGCAGCATGAAAATGACATTGCCATTACTGCGCTCCCACCGCTGCTATCAGGGCCAAAGTGGTGGAAAAGCCCGGCCAATTAATCAGAGAGCATTACTAGGTTTGTACATTCAGACAGCACTCTTTGGGGGAGAGGGGGAGGGCTGCAGAACATTGAATGAAACAGCTTGTAAAAAGTGACAGCGGCGGCTGAATATCTCTATTAGTTCTACAAAGACTCCTGTCGGCTCTCTGCTTTTAGTAAACAGGAAGTATCTTTAAAGCGCGCCATGACGCCAAGGAGCAACTGCATGTCTGCTGTGACAGGCAGATTGCATTGTGCTGTGCGGTACAACATGATGTGTAATTATGTTCATCCTCTGAGTGGTAATCATCAGGACGGGTTGTTTTCTCCCCTCCGTGGTGCTGAGCATTCAATCGCTGCTTTTTTTTTTCTTTCCATTGAAGTTTCCACCTGTCAAACAAACACAATTCAAAATTAAATTCTAAAAGATGTTCGAAAGAAAAATATTCAGACGATACTGTTAGAAGTGTCTGTTCTTCCCACTTTTGGACCCGCTGACTTAAGTGATTAAACCACACCTGTGGCAAAAAATGAGCTGCCAATATTTAGGAAGTAGAATGTTTTATGTAGTTTTATGTAATGAGGTGGTCAGTAAGGACTGCCTCCGACTTTCTGCAAGAGATTTACACAGTTTATCAATTTGGAAAATTCCTCCAATTGCAAGAAACACACATTTGTACACTACTGCTGAAAAGTTACCCAGATAACTTTGTGTTTTTCAATGTTTTATTAACGATATGAGTTGCAAAATGAATAGAAAATATTGTCAAAATATTGACAAGGTTAAAAATAATGATTTTAATCTAAAATAATAATTTACTTCTTCAGTCTTTGTTTTCATCCAAGATTTCTCCATCTAACCACTTTTGACCAGTTTACCATTAGAACACAGGAGTGATGGTTGCTGGAAATGGGCCTCTATACCTCTATGGAGATATTGCATTAAAAAGTAGACATTTGCAGCTAGAATAGTCATTTATCACATTAACAATGTGTAGAGTGTACTCCTGATTAGTTTTATATTTAAACGTTTTTGCCTCTCTTATCTTGCCAACCAATATTTGTCGCTGGCTCATAAACTGTGGTTAGAGCAAAGCTAAGTTGAGCGCTGTCCTTGGTGCTGAAGATGTTCCCCTTGGCTATTAAAATTAAAGTCCAAATTCCAAACAATGTCCATGCTCCAGGACTCCGGACGTGACATTATTCTTAAAATCCATACTTGGAACAGCAGGCAGACATCAGCACAGTTCTACAAACTAAGACAAGACTCCAAAACAAGAATTCCCGGGCACAGCACCACTGCTGCCCAGCGCTCAGTGGAGAACAAATTTCCCTGCTTGGGATTAATAAAGTATATGTATATGTCCTATATTCCAACATAGCAAGGATTGTTTTTCTAACCTATAATTCTGCATCAAGTTTACTCTCCACTGTAAATAACGCACATTAGTGCCTTTTAGCAAACATCTCGGGTCTCAGATTGCCGGTGGTCTGTCCACAGGAAGGTTTACTGAATCATTCCCCTCAAGTGGCTGCAGGCTTTGAGAAAGGACTCCAATCCACTCCAGGGCTGAAGGACTTCCCATGCTAATCTTTTTTTTTTTTTTTTTGCCATGAATGTGTATGTGGGAAACAGAAGACTAACCCATGTCAATATTATTAGCTTTTTTTACTTACAGCAACCACAAGCTAACCTTAACAAGGCGTTTTACTTCGCTGATCTTGACTGTACACTAACCATACTGAACTTACAGATCCTATAGGAAGAAGAATTTACAAAAAGCTGGTGTAAACTCATTAGTTCAGGATTTTGCACAATCATCCAGTATATCAGCGCTCCTAATGTCTCTGCAGAGTGAGATGAGAAGATCAATACAAACCTCATATGTCTCACACATAAATCTCACAATGTCTCTTGGTGGTGGGTTTAATTAAACTCATTGATTTGAAGCACTGTACATTATTTATAATGAGGGGGTCACTGTATGAGTTTACAGTTAAAAAAAAAGGCCATTGATCCAGAACCGCTTCTGTTTTTTTTGCCCCCCCTACACCATGAAAGAAGAGAGGAAACACCCAATTAAGCAATTTGTTTTCTTAATTAGGCATAAAACATTATCTCGCTCCTGATCATCAAGCATCAGTAGCCTAATGGTTACTGCAGGTAACATTTCTATGGTAATACCAGCACAGTTATGCAACAGATCACAGTCCATTCAAACTGCTCTAAAGTAAACAGATTTCAAGTGATTTCTTTGATTCAACCATCAAAACCACCAGTAGAGCCTCGCTGTCAATTATCACAGGGGCCTGTCAATCAAATACCACAACACCCACTTCTCAACTTATTCTTCTTTTCACTTTTTGCTTTACCAGAGTGTTTTCTCAGTTCTCATCTCTACAGTCAGCATTTAAGTGTTCAGTGAAAAACTGCCTGTTTATTGTAAATGTATGCCCCCGCTCCTCCAAGGCGTATAGGTAGTGTGAGTTAAAGATACTTATTTTTAATACTTCTGTCATCATATATGGCGTGAGACATTGACATTTTTATTATTCCATTGACATGAGATCATTTTGCTTACTTCAAGCTTTTTTTCTCCTTTTTTTTTACTTTATTTGGTCAATTAAATCTTTTTATTTTTAAGAATATTTTATTTGACACAAATCAGAATAAAAAATAATTGAAATGAGCTAAATTACCTGCCACTGTAATAAGATCATTCTAGTCAATATTGGCAATAATGGACTAATTGTACCAAATACGATATGATTTCATGCATGAGTGCGTGAATAAGATGTATATGAGATGCCTTTAAGTACTGGACTTGGACAAAGTGAAGCGGGAAATGCTATTTGAGCTTGCTTTCTCACAGATGAACTGCAGAATGCCCGTTTAACTTACTGGTCTTATTTTAATAAACCTTTTTGTACAATTCAAGGCAGTGACTTTACACACACTTCAGGTGTATATTGAGTGTATCCATCATTCCTACAGTTTTCATAAAAAGTGCTGTATTAGTAAATGTTATATAATAACTAAACTGAAAAAATAGCATAGTATATTAGCAGAGGGGTAAATTCAAAGCCTCTTTTCATTTTGTGATGGTTGAGATTGTGTCAGACAGCACCTTAAGTGTGTGTGACAATAAAATTTTCCATAACTCCCTTTTAAATAGATATTAGCCCTCGTCTTGTCCACCATGCAGTGGGCGACAGACAAAAATAAGGCCGCCACTTCGTATAAAGTAACCGTGTCAAAGTACAAACCAGATTTAATGTAAAGATTAGAAAGGCTGAAGACGCATTACACGCTAGTGTTGCCCCTGCACTCTAAGTAAAAGGCTTAAACTGCTCACTGCTCCAGTAATTTCTCTCCTCTAAATTTTTCAAGCCATGTTTCTGGTCTGCTGCATGGTCCCTGTGTGTTTAAAGGGGCCCTACTTTGAATATAATATGTATATAAAAATATGTAGGCCTTTGTTGCTCCTCCTACACACAGACTGTGAAATTAAACCACCCACTCAATGTTGGTACTGAATTCTGGCTCAACATAAGCTGTGTAGAAGTGGCTCAGGTCATGATGTCGCAACCGGATTGAAAGTTATGTTTTGGTGGACTGAGTGTGTGAGAAGGGAGACTGCAGTGCTGCTACAGATCTGTTGCTACTACAAAGCATGACAACTATTATAAATTGACCTTGAAAGTTAAAATAAAACTGGGAAAAAATAGGGACCCTTTAAAGAATGCAGTGCTGTGCATCTGCCTGTCAGCCCATCTTACTGTTTGCTTTTGACCTGTCCTTTCACACGGCGCTAAACTGTCTTCAAGTTACCGTTGCACCGTTGACGCTTGCAACTCACCCACTGGTGCAAGAATAACAGCGACTGCGCTTTTTATTTACTTGATGTGGGCGTCAGGTTGTTAAATTGACACTTGCGAAGCGAAGCAAGCAATTATAGTTGTGTTTCGGCACTATGACCAATGTTGGCACCGTCTGAACGGAGCCTGAGATGTAAGATCTCGTACTTCCATATAATATTGTGCATATATTGCCCAGTGTGAAAAACAAACAGACTAGAACAGATGAGGCTCATTTATCTGGAAATGATGTACCTTTAAGTGGTGACAAATATTCAAGCATAAAAGACATTGAAATGAGTGCGGTGTGTATGTGAGAGGTTTCGTGTTCATGCTGCGTCCCATCTGCAGTGTGTGTGATAGTGTGTGTGTGTGTATGACACCAGCTACCGGCTACATGTTCGATGAGCCTGACATCCGGACCAAAAGGCCAATGATCCTCTCAGTAGGTGGATGTCCTGGTTGTGGGACGGCACCGTCATTAGTCATTGTCCAGGCCGCCACCCTCCCCGCCACCCTCCCATCTCCCCGGCCAATCATATGCCCATTAGTCTTCATTTCTCCTTTTATGGCCAAGACCCGCTCAGTCCAATCAGCTCCTGCTCTCATTTTCTTCACATTGGTTTTATCTACACAATTGACAGAGCTGGCAGCCCTCCAGCTAGCAACTTCCCCATCACTTACTGAGCTCTAATAACTCTCTCTGCCACACACTCACACACACATGCTCACACACACACCTACACACACAATATATACAATGTAAAACATATGCTTTAATGAATGCCATTTATAAGTTCATGGTTCTCTCACTGACCAGAAAACAGATAATTCATGTCATTATATTTTATGAGCTTGTTACTAAACAGCTTTAATCTTTGATGCAACACTTTTGCAGGCAGGTTTGACCCGATCTGATTGGATGAGGGAAAACTCACCATAGAGTGGAGCTAAAAGATTAAAAAAAAATGCTAAGTTAGTGAATTCCATTGTTGCAGCTGACTGAAACAGAGACACACAAAGTCAAAAAAAAGTTTTTTTTAACCCTTAAAGGGAAATGCATGTTCTATGTTCTGTGTTTTTGCTGTGTGATATGTTCCCCACATGCTGGGATACGCCCACTTTACAATGGTCCAATCAGATTCCTCCCAGTTTATACCAGAAGACATAGAAACACAAGCTTTATACTCTTTATATTTTGTTTCAGGTGGACTTTAATGATACCTCATATTTTTAGTAGTTACACTAACCATTTTTAAGCTTTTTATTTCTGAAGTGAGTATTAAGTAATAAGGTGAAGAACTCTCAGAGGAAACAAACTTTTTTTTAAATTATCGGTACCATAAAATAATAACAGAGGTCTATTAATAAAAGCAGCGGATTCCATTATATAACGTGTTTTGTTTGATCTGGTTAATATAAAATTATCTCTACATTAGGAGAAAAATGAGCATTCAATCTTTGTTCATATTCGATAAAAACAGTGATTATTGTTGATATTGATAACTGAAATGATTAGGGCAAATCTATATTTATCGATTGTTTGTAATGACTATTAAACTAAATGGTCTATTATAAACTGTTCAACTCATGTACTTTTGAACTGTGGCCCTAAACAACCACCGTTCATCATTCATCCCCCTTTTCCCCCTGTGACACAATTATAATGAGCAATTCTTAGAAGCCTGTGGGTAAATTTTACCCCATCTTGCCGTTTTAGAAACATTAGTCTGAGGAAGTATGCATGGTTTATTAGTTTCACCGACCCTTGTAGTGAGTGTAAAAATACTTAAGATGACCTCTTCATGCAGGGATGCACATAGCTGAAAAAGCTATTAGATTATTCGTCTAAGATATTGTGATAAAACTATATCACAATATCTTAGTCAGAGCTCACTTTTTCAGATGTGCTCTGACCTCTGTTGAACTGGGCCTCGCCAGATAAAGACTTTAGGTTTACAGTCCTCTAGGTATTTAACCAGGAAATATGTGTGGTAATAATGTATGTTATTTGGGAATTACCAATGGCAATAAGTGGTTAAATACAGTGATACTACAGCTGAAGTACGTGGTGAGAATATGGTAATACTCTTGAATTTAACATGGCTTCCTTTTACAATACAGTTTTTGCTTACTTACTGTGTGAGCTGTCAAGTTGACCAAATAATATTTTGGAATAAAAATAAATAATTTTAAAAAAGACCTAAAGGGAAGGGTTTGGGACTTTATTTTCATCCATTTGTCATTCAGGTAAATATGCAGTTTGTGGATTTTTTACATTCACAAATGCATGTGCAATTCAAAGCATTTTAAAAGCAAACAAAGGCAACAGATTAAAAACACCTACATATTGTATAGATGAGTCCATAGTGTCCAGTCTTAAATGTTCCTGTAGATTAGACTATAGATTAAATCAAACCAGCCCCTTCGGGTCCAAGAGGATCCAATCCGTCCCACTGGATGACTGCACAAGTTTGACATAAAAAAAAATGCCCACCTGAGATCAAGTTGCACTGGATGCGGCCTGTGAACTGAACAGAGTTTGACACCCCTGCTGTAGTTTATTCCATTAGGTTGATTCAGAGCAGACAATGAACCCTGTTATACATTCGACAATGATGAGTACTGTAACTATCACCAGTAGTGAAGCAGTTGATTCAGGCTGAATGATAACCCAGTCTCTGGGGCTGAGCAGCGGAAGCTGTAGCACGGCTGTAAATCACGTCTCCATCATCCAATGGCAAATGCAGTCAGTGACTAGGCTCAGAGTGGCGCATCATGCGGAAAGACAGCGGACAGCTCCCTTACACACGGGACACGGGCGAATGATTGCACTGCAGTGTGTGTGTTTGACTGGAAGTCGGTGGGTCCCAGACCAAATCATGAGAGTGAAACTGCTTGCGAGAAAGATGACTGAGTCCATCAAAAATGTTGCCTGTAGAGACCTGCTGCCCTTTCCAATTCATGAATTCTATTGTCCTGAACGAAGTAAGGAGGACAGAGTGTTATTCTCATTTTCTGTTTCTGTCCTGTTCAACTCAACAGGTGAGGGTTTTTTTTTTTTTTAATTCTTCGTTTTTACCTCTCCTTCAGATCGGACGTATCTCCTAAACGAAGAGCTTCTGTTATCCGTCGCGGTGACTTAATTCCTCACGTCTGACACGGCGCCTGTGGCGAAATGAGCAATGGATCCTAAATTGAAATTGTATATTTCATCGTGATTTCATACACTTGGCGCAGATGGGGAGAGGTTACTGGGAGCGAATGTCGCTTATTGTTTCCACCGCATTCCTTTTCTCTCCCCCCCACCCCCACCTCCCCCGTATCGGGCTCTTCATTAGGGCTTTATTTGTTTGAGCGATGGCGGCCGTTTGTGTTTGAGCTGTGTGTTTTCTCGGCCCGTGGAACGGCTGCTCTGAGGGGACTCAGCCAGCCGCTCACGATAAATGAGATGTGGCATGGCAATCTGTGGTAAGAGGCTCAGGTCATAATAAGTGCCCTCATACATAAATTACCTAGTTAATGCACAGCTAATCATCCAGACAGACTGAGGGCAGCACCCGCCGGTGAATGTGTATGTGCGGTTACGTCGCATGAAATAGGATTGACATCGGCAATCAGACTATTGATGGAGGCCCCGCGTGTGTCTCCGTAGGTAAACCACTTTCATGCAGTGTTTACGCGTCCACAAAGGAAAAACACGATTAGTCGAGTTTACCGTGTTGCTGATTAAGTGATCACAGCTGACACCTGTTATATTTCACCAGTTGTGCACGGACTGACCAGAATTCATAAGATGGAGGAGTTTGCAGGTGTTGCTGATGGATGGCAGCGCAGTCTATATATTGAACTGTAATAGTTCATATTTATAAATGATATTTGTTTTTTGTATAGAACTGGGATTGTAGCAGTGGACAATGTAATAAAGGCTGATAAGATAATACATTTGCCCTATTTAAATTGTAATAGGTCAATAACGTAATAAAAGTACTGAACCAACAATAAAAGTCAGAACTTTTGACCTAAAAACTTATCCCATTATTGGTTGGTTATTTTATCAATGCCCTGGTGAAGTAAAGAAAAATATTATTATTGGCATTTTTGGTAAAAAGTCATCATCTGTCAGTTTAGGACTTTTAATTATATTGTTGGCCTAATATTAAGTTATCAACCGCTACGCAGATTAGTATTTAAGATAAGATGAAACTTTATTGATCCCACAACGGGGAAATTTGTGTGTTATTGCAGCGTTACAGATAAAGAAAAAGAAAAATAAAGTTGAAGAAAATAAAAAAACTATAAAAAATAAAAATAAAAAAACACACAACACAATGTACAAATTCGCAGAATTTGTTAATCCGCATACACAGTATGCATTATCGACAGAATGGAGAGAAAATGCTAATAAATAGTAAGAAAAAAAAGTATGCATAAGCAAGGCATATATACATACATACATGGACGTACATACCTACATACATACACATACACACATATTTGCATATATATATATGGACATACATATCCACGCACATACCCACATGTACACATACATAGCTAATGCACACTTAAGGTGCAGGGTGAGTGTGAAGAGAAAGAGAAGAGAAAAGTGACCAGTGAAAAAGTCACAGTGACTAAGTGACAGTGACTACAGTGAGGTTTATGTTTATGTTATGTTATAAATATACTACTTATTCATAATTATTTTATCCTTTTTTTTTCATTTGATCCCTTCATTAATAAAAGACAAATACAGTGACAAGCTATATAATAAATATTTACAGGTAGCATACATATATATATATATATCAATAATAAAATGATGATGATGATGATAATGATGATAGTCGTGATGTTGAGGATAGCAAATAATAAATAACAAAAAAAACACTGTCCTCATAAATACATAATTGCTGTCTAAATTATAGGTTTATTTTTATACTGGTTGGATTGTACACTGCCTGCCATAAAAAAGTTTAGAAAGTTGCCCATGGATTAACTAAGCTAATAGATATGAGCCTCTTATTGGATAATTACTACATGGGTGATTATCGTTGAGCTGGTGACAAATCATTTAACCCCAGCTGATGAATGAGCAGCTTCTCATTTCCCAAACAACCGTGTCTAATGACACATCCAGTAGTCATGGAAAAGCTATTAGTCCGTTTGAGAAGGGTCAAATCATTGACATGTAATATAACATATAATATTAATTGTACTGGTACTTATACTCAAGTAAAGGATCTTCCACCAGTGGTTATGACACAGTGTACAGCTTGTGGTAGCTATGTGAAAAAAAGAAGAAGAAGAAATAAAAGACAAGTATTATAGAAGTGATGCATTTTCTTTTGTGCTCTAGTGTTTTATGAATGCCACTAAATGTTGCGGCTGTGGATAAATGACTCAGGTTCAATAAATATTCATTTTCCCCTCCAAACCAACTAATCATGTTCGTCGCTCAAAACACATGGAGGAAAAAGCGTCTTCAAAGCATAAGGGATTACGCATTCCACGGCGGAAAAATACAGCCATCAAAAGTTGAACTTTCAGCGTCTTCGCTCCCTCGTCTTCTTTTCTGTCTGCCTCCGTGTTTGTGTTCTCTGATAAATTCTCTCGCTCTCTTTCTGCGAGGCTTCATCCTCGGCTTAGAGAAACAAACAGGCCGCGGACGGTTGAATGTTCGGCTCTGAGACATGTGATCAAAGCGGCGCGTGCTTCAGGGAGCTGAGATCAGTCAGTCAGAGCTTTAAGCAGACAGACAGGTACGTCACACACAGACAGATTATGCTGCCACTGTCTGCCGCCTGCACACACACCTCCACCAAACCCTCTTTATTCACACACAAGAGCAGCGGCCGGAACAGGGCGCCGCATTTTCGATAGTTCCTATGAATATTTTGCCGCGGCACATCCAGTACTTGACCACATAGAGCACTGTGATTTCCAATAACCACATAACAATCGGGTTTGAGTTTTGAATTTGTTTATTATCTCTGTAAATGCATGCTTTTAAATCCCTAAGATCCAGATATGTTTTAGGACATTAAATACTGTCTTTGAAGAATAATGTGTTTAATGAGGCTTCCACATCTACTTCATTGAAATATATTTATATAATGATATAATAGTTTATATTTTTATGTAAATCCCATCGATTTACATAACATATGTTAGTGATTTGACAGCAAAACAGGAGACATCTTGTGTCTAGCTGTTGAACTTTAGAAAATAAAAGTCTTTCCTTGTTATATATTGTGTTTTTAATGAGGGAGAAAAAGTAGATGCTTTATTCTTTAACTTAGGAGAATCACATGATTTTCCAAACTAATTTACTCTCTCATGTCTCTCTGATTATGATAATTATTAATAATTTTGGTTTCATGATGTGGCCACTCTCATTATCTATCTCAACTCTTAGACCTATATCTTAAAATTACCATTAACATCTATTTTTTTTCGTCAGTGGCCTCCATTTGACAGTAAAGGACCCTATATTGTTCACTTTTCCTGTTTTTTATTTGGGGTTATGAAACCACTACAAAGCTCTATTTGTGGTTTTAGGCACCAAAACCCGTCTGAATATAGTTTTAAATCTCCTCTCTCAAGCTTTTCTCCAGAGCTCTAGCAAAAACAGGTCATTTTGTGTCTCTGTCACGGACGTCCTTGTAATCAAAAAGCAATTAAAATCTTACTTTCCACGATGAGGGAGCCTTAAAAGTCCAGTCTTAGCGCTCTGCTGGCAGCGGCCACGACAGCCGGACCCTCGCAGCCCGTTGCAATCATCGCTCGCTGTCATCAAGGTGCCACGGGGGCTGAGCTCGTTCCCTCGTCCTCACTGTATCAGGAGGCGTGTTATGGGTAAACCCTTCCTGTGGCTGGCTCTCGCCTCTGCAAAGCCTCTCATCCTGTCCCTGCATGCATGTTTCTCACTTTCATCATGACCTAAGATGTGCAGTGCGCTTGATTCGTCCTACAGTTAAACAGTGGAGAGCAAAGGCTGGTATAAATTCCTGTGCACACCTAGAAGCAGCCCACCAACATGCAGGAGACAGTGCATGCATTAATATTAACCAGACCTTCCACAGCCATCACAAGTTAGGAGGAAAAAAATGACATACTGTACAGATCAAGACTAGTAATGATTAACAATACGTGTCAGATAAGCTTTGCTTGCAATTAAGGCTTCTTCAAGACAGACCTGAAGTTTTAATTAACTTCTGTTGTAATCATGCATTTAATCCTTGTGCTCGATTCTCTTTTAGAAACAGTTTTCTCTCTCAGCGAGTGAGGATAAAAGTGACTTTGGCCAATTATCCTGTGTCAATGTATCTTAGTAAAAAAAAAAATCATGGACAAGCTTTTACTGTACTTTTTTTTTCTCTGTCTCTCTTCTGATGAAGACACAGAAATGTTAGAACATGTTCTACCACTCAGTGGGAGCAGAGATATTTAAAAAAAAATTTGGCTTAATTATTGGGGCTGACAGTGCTGCAGATTTAATAGGAGACTGTTTAATGTGTGTGTGTGTGTGCGTGTGTGTGTGGACAACATGGCGTAAAGCGAGTGTACAGGCTAATTTCAGAAATGGCCGTGTGTGTGGGCTGACGCTGCAGTAAAGGGATGAGGTGTAGCGTTCGCCCCGGGGTGCCTGGCAGCTCCTCGGCTGGCAGTAAAACCCTCGCTGTAAGCCAGTCTGACTCAACGCCGACACTCCGTCAATGAAGCTCAAAAAGCGCAGATGTCAAGCGTGACGATGACAATGAACTTCTCCGCTGCTCTCTCTCTGTCTGACAAACACACTGACTACATCACTACCTCTGTGTCTGACTACATCTATCACACAAAGTAATCCTCATAGATTTATTACACTCACTGAATCCCGTAATATGGTTTCTTCAACACTTGTGATGTGGAGACGGGAATGACAGAAATGACATTACTCAATATGATTGCCAGTGATTTCAAACCCTATCCGGAGTTTTGTGTCTCAGCAATAAGCTCCTGAGCTTCTTCAAATTAAGTTAACAAGCATTTTTAGTTTGCCCCCATTCCGTAAGTGGTAACACCTTGGTTTGTGTGAATTCCCTGTTTGTGAAAAGCCTTGAAGTAGTACAGCCACAGTTCAATCACCTTTCCAAAATAATTCTGAAGTAAGTGATTGTTCCAGGAATTAGTCAGACCCCTAGGCACTGGGTTGTGAACAATTCTCCTGAACTTTGCTAAAGGCATAACATATAAAACCATCATTTTAAGTGTAGAACTCTGACCAGAAGTTTGCAAATGCATTTTTTTTAATTTTAATTAGTTGACCAAGATATGAAACAGGATAATCAACTCATCAGTGGGTGTTTAATGGTTTTAAGGCCCTCCACGGAGGCTTCACATCGCTGGGCCCTAAAACCGTTTAACGCCCACCTCCTTGTTGATTATCCCCTACATCATTTATTTTACTCTGAGGTTTTAAAACGGCAATTGCGTGAGCTCTGTGAGGTGGTACTATCATTTTGGAGTTCGTGGTACCAACATTTCACCAACGGCCTTACTTTGATGTACATTTTGACGTATCGCATTACAGTAGAAAAGGTTTATAGAAATGTTTAAATCTGACTAAGCTCTAGTGTTCTAAAAGTGAGTGAAGTCATGAAGCATGACCACTACTATCAATACTTCATGAAAGAACAGTTACAATTCCACCAACTTCTGGTGAAACTTTGCATCTAGGTGATTCACTCCAAACTGGTTGGTAAACGGTGCCTAATTTGTGGCATTTCTGATAGCTTTGCTAGTATTCATCCAGTTTCATTTCCTAGTCTTGACTCATTTTAGGTAAGATATTATCTGGTTTCATTTATCTCATTTGCAGCTGCAGTAAAATGCTCAAGTCTGTGATCCATGGTGATGTATGTGACGTGAGCTGTGAGCATGTCTGCTTGTGAAACAACAACAAAAACCATGCACGGGCCTACGTCAAGATAACATCAATCAGCGTTAAAGATGTATTCATTACGGCCCCCCTGAAATCGTGGTTTAAAATTGAATTATGCATCCAGCGTCTCTCTATACCCCGAGAAGTGAGGCAAGAAGAGCTTAAATACAGCGAGTAATCCTCGCAGATCTGATTGGATTGTTCAACAGAGGGCACGGTTTAGCAAAGCCGGTCAACACGGAGCTGTGGAGGGATATGAACACATCTCCCTCATCCACATTGTTGGATCAGGAAGACGAGGACAAAAGAGAAATTAATACATTAGCCCTCGACCACATTCTTTACAACGCTTGATTGACTCAAGAACTCGATCCGCTCCACTGGGTCCGCGTGGAGATCAGATTTGACTGACGCTGCTGGCAGCATCGACAGAAAGTCCCACTTACTGTGAGATTTTTTTTTTTCATGATCCTGAAGACGATTAGGACGTAATAGCTCAATATTTGAACTAGTAAATCCATTTAGACTCCAAGATCCTAAATTCTAAGGGTGTGAGACAGAGCAGCGTTGTACATCTTGGTCTTACTTGGCTCGTGGCTGCATCACCAGGTGTGGGCTTTGGCCTGGTGAACAGAGCCATGCATCACCTGTCAGGAAACACTGCAGGAGTTTGGCTGTGAGCAGCGAAATACAGCCTACACATCAAATTATTTTTTTTCATAAAGAAAAGATCACTTCAACAAGCTACAGACTTTTCTTGTGACGTTTGTTCGTAAATGATTGAACAGTTTCACTCATCAGGGTCTATTAAGAAATATTTAACTAAAACGTGTGAATGTAAGAATGTAGTTGATTAAAAGAGCAAACAAACATAGTTGAATTGGCTTTATAAGTGAAGACAGAATGGATGAAAATTGGCACAATTACAAAACAGAACACACACACACACACACACACACACCTTACAATAGTGTAACAATGAAGTGTGATTATATTTCTCTGATGACTCATTGTTCAGCCACAATGCAGCTCTAGCTTTTAAAGTTACAAATATTCAGCTTTTTTATTAGCATCGATGTATCAAACTGTCAAAAATGTTGCGTGTGTGTGTCTTCCGTTGTCTGTCGTTTATTTGGAGGTTTGCTGTTTTTTGGTAATTGTGCAGAAATCATTTTTTTGATTATTTGCAGAGTTGCGTCTTTCCCCCGTTTACAAAAGAAACAAACAACTGTCATTCATCCACAGGTCGAGTGACTGCCCACATTGGGCAGTGGGCGCATGCAAATTTTTCAGCATGATGTTACCACACAGATGTCTGCAAACATATGGTCGTGAAAATGATCGACAGGTTTCTCTTTGCTTTAATGCGATCGACACAGTAATATGTCTGCGTACACAAACCAGCATATTAGAACCTAATCATTATTCACAGCCAAAGTCACTTAACAAACAAGAATGTGAACTATGGCTGCAACTAACAGCAATTTTCATTATCTATATGTCTGCGGATTTTTTTTCTTGATTAATCAGTTATTTATCTAATAAATTTTAGAGGAAATGTCTATTATAAAGAAGAAGTCCACAACACAAAAAACTAACAATACAATATAAAATACACATTCATGAGGAAAGTTTAAATTAATTATTTTAATAGTTGGCAACTAATTGATTAATCAATTCATCATTGCAGCTCTAATTTGAACCATCAAAAGTCACGATGTGACAAAAAGTCAGAATTTAGCATAAAGGCCTGAATGTTGCAGATTTCCTTGCTACACCCCTAAATTCTTCTTCAACAGGGATATAAAGCCATAAAAAAAATAATTGTTGTTTTAAATCTCAGCAAATAAAGTGTTGCTTTGCTTCTAAACCCCCTTCTCAATCATTTTGCTGTGTCCTGAGGCGCATTTGAATACAGAACAGATAAACATAATTTAAACAATCCAGGCGAAATGACGGCGGCTCGTCTTCAGTCTGCAGGCAGAGACGCGTTGGAGAGATACTACAGTTTCTCTACAGTGTTTTCCCCCTTTCTGCTTTCATTACATTTCTGTAAAAATGATGATCGTGATAATAATGCAGAAAAAAGCGAGATATGTTATCCATAAAGTAAACTACATAAACACTAAAGCCTGAAATGCTGTTCATGCATAAAATAGATGGGGCTCACCATACAGACGCTGATGTGGTGACATAGTGCAGCAGACCGGAGGTTTATCAGTATTCACATAAGGCACTGCACACGTACAGAATGTGTAATAGCCCCTGCCTGCCTAATTGTTTAATGTCAGATTAACAACCCAGATACATAAAAGAAAATCATACTAAAGCAGTTCAAGTCATGCCTGACGACGACAGCCCATACTAACTCGTTGTTTAGGGCGTTTAGTATCAGGAGGGTTTTTAAAACAAGGAAACTGAGCTAAATGCACCTCAAAGGTGTAAAGATCCTACATTCAGCGAAATTCATCTTCTCTCTATAAATCATTCTGGTTTCCAATATTCAAATTCAGGCCTTTTTAATAAATGTAATGGTGGTGTTTTTGGACATTATTGCTTTATTTATAAGGTTTGAAGACTCATATTGTAATGCTGTAATAGGAGGTTGTCAGCATTAACAGTGGTCTATGTAGGTTTATAGTGGCGTAATACATCTACCTTTCTAGTAAGAATCTGATGCATGGATCTATTATAATATCTGGATACTGAATCTAAAATTGGCACCTAGGGCTTTCTGGCCTGAATCCAAATGTCTGTAGAGTCCCAAATACTGAAGCTTTGACAGGATGACATGAGTGTTTAACAGACTATCTCAGTCAGTTAATGGCTGATAGAAGCAGCCCATAACTCCATTTAACGCATCTAAGCCCACTGGCTTAAATCTTTGGCTGTCAAAAAACTAAATGTACTATTTTTTTTACGATGACATGACAGTTTAGATCAAAGTTTTAAGCAAAAACATTAAGTTTCCAAGTGCTTCCTGTCATATAACGTCATCAACTTAATCAAGTCTCTAGAATAAAGAAAGTTGTACCTGCAACTATAACTACTGGTCATTAAATTGGGTACAAAATGGAAAAATTTGATGCATAAAATTATTGTTAGTGGCTGAACTGATATATTGTAATTATATGCATGAAAAAAAGCTGCAGAGACAGAGCAAGTGGGAAACACACACATACACACGGTGAAAAATGCTATTTGTCAAACCATCACACACACACACACACACACACACACACACACACACATCACTTCAAATCTGTTGCTCCGTCACATCAGTTTCAACTATACTACGGTCTAAGTTTGTTCCCCTGAGTCTGCCAGTTCTGTTTTGTCTTGCTTGTCTGCAGCCACACATAACTTCCTTTTATGTGGAGAACCCCCCCCCCAGCACAGCCCCTGTTCAGGATCCTGTAATCCGCCGCGTGCCGCTCGCTTATCTCTAGTTGTCATTCGGCGAGCGTGCGCAGCTCCTCGGAGTGCCGGTTGACCCGCCACAACCTGTTAGACAAAAGAACAGCGCTGAGGCTATGACAGAAGGTAAAGAAAAAAAAATAAGAGAAGAAAGTGGGCCACACTTGTGAGAATGGCTGTGGGCGAGGACAGTTTTGTAGAGATGGATGCATCACTTTTTATATATTTCCCAGGACGATGCATTCGGTGACCCCTGCTTTTCGACAAGCTATAATTTAGCTCTTGTTGTTCTGTTTTTGCACCGACATTGTCTGAATTTGAAGGTGATTTTTTTTAAGCATTGTTCATTTTGTGCACATATCAATCTTCTTTCTAATGGTTTTATGCAGTTCCACAGCCTGGTGCCCCGTTCACTTTCCTTTTCGTGGTTAACTTTGCACGAGACACTGTGAATGACAACCAACGAGCCTCTTTGGGGTGAGAAGCTGACACCTGCTGATGAAATCCCATTTGGGGGAAGAGGTGCAGGTCCAGCCTATTAGCCCCCAAGTCCTGCAATATTCTAGGCTGTGAGCAAAGAAAAAGCCCTGCACAGCTCAGAAAAGTAACAAACACTCTGCCTGGCTCACACCGACCAGCCCAAAGAAAGAAAATGTGTACTGCAAAAAAAATATATATTATAAATATTTTTTAGGCCATTATTGAGTAGAATTATCTTGAATTATCACATTCCATTGGCAGACAATTTGGCTTTTTATTTTGAGTTTGCTCAATATTTATTCTAGGTTTCCTTTTTTCTCATAATTTGGACTTTCTATCCAACAAAAAAAATAAAATTGAAATTAGTAAAATTATGTAACATTGGAATAATGTAATTAAACATAATTAAACTCCATATTGGACTAAATGCATGATATTTTCCCCTGGTAAGATGTCATTTTTTGCAGTGTGCAGGATTAGTTTCAAATACAGTATCTTTCTTTCTTTTTTTTTTTTTTTTAAGATTTTTTGGTGCCAAATCAATATTTTCAATTTTATCAATATCAAGGAGGAAGATGTTTTAACGTTTTATTTTGGTTTTACAAGTTCACAACATCCTTTTATTATTATTCAAGCAGCAGCATGTAACCATTTCCGTGGAAAAGCTCTACAAACCTCTGATCTGCTGGTGTACATAGGGAGTACATTAAGGAGCTTAAAAGAAGGACATTTGTCTATGATTAAGTCATTGCAGAGCTGTTCTACAGCAGATGTTATTCACAAGCCAGTGTGAAAGCAGAAATGAACTAACTTTAAAATTCATGACCGCAACATCCTCCGACAGATGAGCTTGACTCGTGCTTGCTTGCCCGTCACGATCGAAACACTTGCACGGTAACACTGTTCGGTTATTTCACAGTGGCGTTGCCTAAATTTAAAGCAAACTTCCTGCAACAACAGGTGTGCAGCAACCACAAGCAACTTCTTCTTTCCTTACAAAAACAGTAGTGAAAATAGTTTCGTCTCTGGTCCAAAGACGCTTTCTGCTTTTAATTCACACGCACACAAGTGTCAACCGCGGTACCAAGAGGCTCAAGCTCAGCAGAGACACCAGCTACAGCGGTAAGTGGAAAAGGTTGTCCTGTGCTACAGTAAGCTGTGAAAGTATGTGCCATTCCGTGCTCATTTATGTATTAAAATGTAGTATTAATAGTTCAATAGATTGGACCTGTTTGATCAGATCTGACTGTAGTATTAGTATGTGTTTCAATAGATGGGACAATGCCAAAACTGTCTGGTTTAACCCTAAAAACTTGCTACCAGATTGTTTAAAGCTTATAAACCAGGTTTTAAAAAAGCTTCTTAAAGTGTATTTTTAAAAGGTTTTTCCCTTTCTCATCTTGCCAACCATGATTTGTCACTGACCCAGACGACATGGCACACGGCACGGAGACGCGCTCCTTGTTTCGTCTGACGTTGCTGCTGTGCATCGCCCTGACCTCGGCCCTGACAACCCTGAA
This sequence comes from Eupleurogrammus muticus, assembly GCA_036785175.1. Lineage (NCBI taxonomy): Eukaryota > Metazoa > Chordata > Actinopteri > Scombriformes > Trichiuridae > Eupleurogrammus > Eupleurogrammus muticus. The sequence goes on along the minus strand of JAYKQN010000018.1, from coordinate 15,728,457 downwards.
CTCGGACCAGGAGCTGCAGGACAGCGGGTTCGGCTTCCCGCCGCCCCGCCACGGCCTCGCGCTGCTGGAGTGGTACGTCCAGAACTGCCTGGACAACAACATGGTGGCCCTGTGCAATCCCGCGAAGAAGGAGTACGGCTTTCACTATTTCAGGAACCGAGGGCCCCGGCCTCTCCTTCCGGTGCTAACGGACAGAAGGCAATACAGCTACTACACCCTCGGGAACCTCAACTCCCCCAACGCTGAGGACCTGCCGTACGAGGTGAGGCGCTACTACAACCGCAGGGACCGCAGAAGCAACCAGGACAGGGTGTTGGTGAAGTACAACAAAAACAACAGACACATCAGTGGCATCTACGCGTCTGCACATTATAGACGTAGAGAGACGTACATCATCGGCCCCAATCTTCTCGAATCTCTTCGTCACCCAAAAAGGAAAAATTCTTGTTTGCATAAGAATATGATGCAAAAATCTCCCTTTGAGCGATTCAACAATCCAGAGATTCAGCTTTAATTTTTAAGTATAAAAAAGGATGAGACGTCTTTGATGTAGAGCTGCAACGATTAGTTAATCAATCGCTTAGTGACCACCTATTTTGATAATTGATTTTTATTACACATAATTTGTTAAATTTCATAAGTTTGTCCATATTCTTTAATAGTAAAATGACTATTTTTGGGTTGTGGACTGTTCGTCTTGGGAAAAAAAGACATTTTAGGTTGCATATTCAGCTTGGAGAACACCAACATTTTACGCCATTTACTTGCAGCTCTACTTGGAAGACGTTTATTTTAAGGCTAAAGAATAAGAATAAGTGTCAGTCAAGCTGTGTAGCCTGAGTCTGTCCTTTGTTTTCAACAAGTCTGGTTTGAACTTTGGTCTTGTTTTCATTGTTCTGATAATTAATTCCAGGGAGAATTATTATATTTTGCCCCTGAAGTAATTGCTGGGATCTGGGAACACACGTCACCATGACAGTCAGACGAGCAGACAGGTTAAACAAATCAAACGGTTTTCTGCATTATCTAAACAACTTTATTTGAGAGTAACATGATTTATCCCGACTTGATTTATTGTAATATTGTTTGGCGAATGCATACCCCTCCAATTTCCATAAACTTTATTTGCTGTGAAAACAATTTGGTAAATTGTCACCATGGCGTCTGCCTCCCTGCTCAGAAAACTAAATATCCTTTCAGTATACGACATAACTATTCATCAGGTGTGTGTTTACATATAAATATATGCTTTGGCCTATTTTTTTCTATAGCATTGTCTTAAGCAGCTGCATCAAATCTAATTCTAAAATTCAATCATGAATTACTAACTAGGCTGAACCTCTTCACCTTCCATTCTACAAAACAAACCATGGCCAGGATTCTCTCTGGTATTGTGGTGTACAAACAGGAAAAGTAATAGAGATGCTCTTTAATCTTTACATTTTTAATTATTTTTTTAATGTATTTGTACATATTTTCTATATGTACGTTTTATTTTATGTTGGATTCTTGTCTATTGATTGATGATGATTCACTGTTCTGATGAAGTTTTGTGCTTGGTAGTATTTAGTTTTGTATTTCCTCTTAATTTTGTTTGTGTAGTTTGAGTTTGTACTTTTTACTTTTTCCAGTTGCTCGTTCCTTAATTTGAGTGGTGGTCCCTTGTTAGGCAAATGGCTTCTTGACCTTTCTAAAGCGATCTCTTCTTTCTTCTCATTATCTGGGTTTTATGCATTTCTTGTGTGTGTTGAATAAAAACAAAAAATGAAAAGCAAAATAATGTACTGTCATATTAAGACTGTTCCGATGAGCACTAACACAAACTGGCTCAGACTCAGAATCAGTAACATTAAATAACATTTTTCTTGTCCATGACAGCATATGTATCTACTCTATAAATCACTTGCCCCTGTTCTCAAAAAAAAGGAACCAATACCAAAAAGGGAGAAATACCTATAAACATATTTTGGTTTCATGATGATGTCCCCTTGTTTTGCATTAATTTGTCATGGTGTCATTAGTTATGTTTCTATATGAGTTTAGATAGATATATGAAATCATGTATAAAGTACTGTAGTTCTCTGAGCCTAATAGAATCCTTCTACACAGCCACAAACAGTGAACAACACGTCAGCTTTCCTGCTAAATTCTACTTTTTATCCAACTTACAAACACAAACACGTCTTGTCCTGGAGGTAACTTGTTTGACAGAATCAAAAACAATTATGCTTCAGCCACAAACAATATTTATATATATTTGGGCACCAGGTAAATTATGAAGATCTATATTGGTGTATGCCTGAAATTTGCTCTTTATTATAATTGTAAATCAGTACTTATTGTAGCCTTACCTGTACTCATTTCCTATATCAGGACAAGTAAATTATTATTTCTTACTTAAAACACATCCTCTGGCCAATAAGAAAATAAAGTAGTGCAGTAAAAAATAGACAGAGGAGATGGCATAGGGGACTGTTTTCTCTATGATTTGTACAGAGGAAACAAACAGCATGCGGCTTTATTAAAATAAGTGAAAGAAGCAGAGAAAAATACAACTTTAATGAGTTTATGGAAGAGAAATAAGAGTGTGTGTTCCCATGTTCCCTCAAAGGAATTTGGATATTTACTTACCGTGAAGGTCAGAAAGTACCAAATTATAGATATATATATAGTATATATTAAGATCTCTCAATGTGAAGGTTTCACCGAACCTCTAAGATGTTTCTGTCTAATCTGTTTCTGAGCATATCACCGGGCGGTCCATCAGAATTTTCACTCTAACAAGTTGTGAAACAAGGCAGCACACACCTTCATGCCCAGAAGGCACAAACTCGTGTAAAACTCACTTTCAATGTGATGATGACAAAGCGCCCTCATGCCTGCAGTCTTCAAAACCTGCAGAAAGGCCTCATTCATCTTCTGCGAATTTGCCAATGGGAGGACACCATTCGGTCCGCTGTACACTCACAGGTTGAATTCAGATTTGATTTGATACTCCCACTGAAAGTATTACGGGGCTCTTGAACGGGCCCATGAACAAGCAGGACCAATCTTAGCAGATAAGAGAGATTTATAGGGTCCTCGCTTGCTACAGAAATATGTGGAACATAAAAGATACACTGGCCAATTTTGTCAAAGGGCCCAAAGGTGGCCGAAATACCCAGAATGTCCTTTTGGCTCGTTGGTGGGGTTTAGAAAAACAGCCCTCTGATGTGTAATGTAATTTCATATTTTGGGATATCTAGCCCTGTTTCCCACATTTCTGGCATGTATATGAAACATAGAAGCCATAAATTCATAAAATCCTCCTGTATTGAGCTTCGTAGCAATTTCGCATCAGCTGGACTTTCAATATAAGAGAAGTACACAGGGCAGATTTCCAGGAAGTTTAATCTTATTTGTTATAAATATGTTGTCCTACAATATTTAGATGACTTGAAAACCCAATATTGACATCGTAGCTAGATTTTTTCCAGAACTATTTTGAAGACCACAGGGCAGACACAAATAGGAGCCAAATTTCCGAACCTTTTAAAGCAAATGTGAATGAAATGGGAAATGTTACATGGCACCGCTTACTGATACGGGTACTATTACACAGCAAGCTTCCTGACAGATTTTTTTATCATATATTTATTTTCAAATCTTCCCTGTGCATTTTCCTTTATATTGAAAATCCAGTCAGAGGGAAATTGCTACAAAGCTCGGTACTGGAAGAATGATGATATTTAAATTAAATGTGATCCTACTGTAATAATAGAGGATGTATCAATCCCCCTGGCGTCATTTTCGGTTGACACAGAACTGATTGACCGGGTTGTTGATGTTTGATCTAGGAAGAAAGCCACCGTTGACTGTGACACCAGACCTGTTCACAGAAAAAAATCTAATCTTTGAGATTTCAGCTACTGATCAAAGTTTGGAGCCATTTGTTGCAACCACATTTTGATTAACAATAATAAAATCGACAGTTTTCGCTGCCTGCAGAAAACCCCAAATTTGGTAATGCAGCTTTAACTCTTAAACAAAGATTATATGCAAACCATTAAACTGTCCATAATAACAAAAAAACTTAGATTAAACTTTAATTACTGTGCATTTATCCATCTATAAATCTGTAGACTAACCTATTTTTCACATACATTGAATGGGTTTTCCATTTTTAAGATCACAAAATGCTGTGCTCTATATCTTATACTTATATCTCTACGTCTACGCAACATGTCAAGATTGTTTTTTTTACTTCGGCTAAATTCACTGAGATTTTACCGATTGTCAGGTTTGGAGATGTACGCCACAGCGAAAACACTGTATGAATAGATATCCAAACAAAAAAAATGACACCAAGCCAAATGTTTGCATGTTGTCGTCTTACGACACGTGAACACGTACGGCCGTCGGCTGTCGGCCCCGTGAGACGCCCACTTACCGCTTCCATAAAACCGGCCAGAAACGATGGCCGGTTGACGGCCTGCGCCCTTTTCCCTTTCTCCCCCGTGCATTCTGTTCATCTTGTTCCTAAACGGGCTTGAATGGAAAATCAAATTGGAGGCAGCTCTTAGCAAAGGCTACGGCTTTGATGTTTCACTCTGCCTGTCCGTACTTAACAGAGGACAGGTTTTCTCTGAGTGGATAGTTTGGGGGGGTGGGGGGAGGCAGGTGGTGGAGTGGGGGAGAGAAGGGAGAGGGAGTCCGAGCTCTTTGACAGAATTGTAAAGCAGATGTCTCCCGATGATTAATGTTCCTCCCCGCCTTGCCTCAGAGGAGCTGCGTGCCCATGCATCCCTAACCTTGCACCTCCTCCACCGGCACTCTATAAAGCTAATTTCTTTAACTCGCGGGCTTTTTTTTTTCCTGTCTGTCTTTCTTCCACCTCTCTCTCTCCCTTCCAGAAGCTCTGGCCCCTCGCATTCGGTTCACGAAAAAAAAATAACGCAGAGACCGCGCATATATTTCCCGAGTGAAAATTTCCTTTGCTCTTAATGCATTTTGGACATGAAAGGCTTCACATACCGTCTAATTTCTACCTGCTGCGGCGCAAGGGTTTAAAAATGAAATCCGCTTGTGTTGTAACGTGGCGGGACTATAGAGGGCTGTGTGTTGGAGGGATCAGTCATAGGCAGAAACAAACAGAAATAGTCAGGCACGTCTCTCTCTCTCTCTCCCTGTCATTTCAATATTTAAATAACACGCTCACAGCAGAAGTGTAAGGCTGACCTCTACTGGCTCAAACTTGTGTTTTTTGTGGGGTTTTTTGCATTTGGGGGGTTTACTCTATGTGCTTTTTTTAACAAGCTAGTCAAAAACATGCAAGCATCCGAAATCAATTTCATATATTTCACACACACACACACACACACACACACACAGAACACTTGCTTATTGTTTGTTCTGTCTTGCATTGCAGATCAGTAAATGAACACACATGCACACAAGTATATGTATGTGTACTTATAACATAGAACGTACAACGTTTCCTTTTAATCTAACACTTCTCAAACATGTAAAACAGCAGAAAAAAAACTACTAGAACAGGACTTCATCCACCCCCTTGATCGATACCTCTGCAAGCCAAGTAATGTTGGGTTTGAACGATTATACCCCTTCCCATGTAGCCAATGGGCCAAGGATTGTGCAACATAGAAGGATGAAGTTTCGTTGTTGCATCAGCGTTGTCCTGGAGTTTGACGCTGGCGTGGCCTCACCTACAGTATGTATCAAATGTTTCGCTTAAAACGGGCTCCAGCAGCTCGTAAGGGGGGGGTCCCCGGGTGATTGATACCTGTTCAAGTCTTTCATAAAGATAAAAAATCCATTTGCATTTTAAATTTTGTTTATTGCTTCTTTTTAAAGGGCTTTTAACATTAGTCAAACTCAATATGGACACTAGCAAATATCAAAAATATTAAAGCCACACATTCCACACGGCTGTGAGGCATGCTGCATCTTTTTATATCTGGCACATGAGAGGCTATATCTGGCAAACATGCCCATAAATGTTTTATGGGATAGAGCCTCATATGTTGTATTGAATCTGGGCCCCCAGATGCCTAAGGCCGCCACTGGACGGGTTTTTAGATATATATATGGTGCATCTGCTTATAGCTCCATGACTCTCTGAGAAGAGACAACAACAGAGCAGAAGTATGAAAAGACAGAGATCAGTCAACGTAGCAGTAGATCCAGCACCCATGATCCCTGGTGCTCTTCCCATGGCCTTATCCTCTTCCTCTTCCTAGTTTACTTCCTCCTCCTCTTACTTTGTGCCTTAGTGGCCTCGTCCACCATCTTACTCTCTGTTCAATATCGGCCTCCACTCTTGTCCAAACTTTTTTCACATGTCACTGTGAGAATGCAACTTGCAGAGTAAGGCAGCAACGCAAAGGCTGTTTTTTTACAGTTTTGTATTTTTTTTTTGACAAAAATGACAAAATGTAAAGCAGAGAACATGCAGGCGGTTTTGCTCCACTACGAGTGTTAATGGTTTCAGAGACAGACAGATGTTAAGAGAATCTCTGTTAGTCTTTAAGCTTTCTTAAAAAAAAAAATGAATGTGAAGGATTAATGGGAATGTGTCTGATTTATGTCGTCGTCAGAGCTAATCCCAGCATGCACTGAGCGGACGGGCGAGGGAACACACCGGGGAAGCTGCCGCTCGCATCACATGGCTGATTTATGCCCCGTCACGCGATCCCTTTCGCTGGTTAAACTTGAAGACATGCGGCTACGCTTTTTTTTTTTTATAAAGAGAAAAAACAGCAGCTTCTTTTATTTTTCTCAAAACTCTCAGCTTGTTCCCATCCTTCCTTTAAATTTGTCCTTTTTTCCCTTTTATGGTTTTTTTTGGATGCAAAAAGATCGCGGAGCAACAGCGACACCTGCTGCAGCTTTTCAGTTAAAAAAGGAAACCAACACAGTCTCTGGGGGAAATTGCCCGGCGCTGCATGGTAATGAATATCAGGCCTATGGTAAAGGGCTCACATGAAATATTTACAGTCTCGGTTAATATTTCATATGGTAATTTTGTATTTAAATTGGATTTAATATTTAATATAAATACAGAGCTAAGTGGGGGTATACGAGTCTCAAACACTGATCCAGATACCTACCATATGACTGGGGAGTAAATATGACATGGAGAGCATACATATGTAGATCTTCAGAGGGAGAACACACACACACACACACACACACACACACACACTAACCAGGACACCCAGGGAGAGCAGCCAGCGAGCCTGTCACCAGCACAGAACTTGGGTTTTTCTCCTGTGGGATGGAACGTGCTGCAGGGGCGCGCGGGGTCAGATTCGCCACTTTTATGGAGGCATTTTTTAAGCTGAGGTGATGACAGGAAGTTTCCCAGTAAGACAATGCCCTGCCCTGTCAATCAAATCTAGAATAAACAAATAGAGATAAAGAGGGCCCTATTATGCAGGAGTGCTTATGTGTAAAATACCTATGTCTAAAGTGTCCCTGATAACACACACACACTGTGCAATAAAGTCAGCCTGCTGAAACATGGCTGAAAACGAGCCATTTAAAAATGGCCCATGTTGTGATGTCACAAAGGGAGTATAAGTGAACGTGTGAGACGGCAAACTGTATTGCTGCAAAAGACCTAACAAGGTGGTGCTTTCAGACTATAAAAGAATGTTTTTTTAAGAGGAAATAGAATGTGAACCTTAAAATATTAAACTGCTAAAAAAAAAAAGCTAAATTGGACCCCTTCAGAGGAAAAAAACAACTGAATAGGGTGAAGGAGGAAAAAACTGAAAACTCGCAAATTTGGTCCTGACTTTAGGGACAGTTTCGGTGACAAGAAATCAAACTTGGATCCTTTTTACCAGGCTTCAGCTTCATTCATTTCACAAGCATCCTGTGTTGTACGAAGCAAACAAAGCAAGATTTACAAATTAGATTACAACAACAACTTCAACTTAAAGCCCTTATTAATTACACTAGATATGTATAAAAATAAAGCAGTTTACCATGTCTGTATGAGCAGGAGTTAAGTGAGATGGTTTTAATGCTGTGAGATTGATGTTTTATGTGTTGTTTACTGTTATTAATGTAACATTGCTGGTGCCCTCTTGGCCAGGACTCCTCAATAATACACAATAATACTAAATCTGAAAGACGAGAAGGGTTTATGTGGCCTTTGTTCATTTTCAACTATTTGTTTCATATTAGTAATGGCTGGGCTACTTAAATTTATCAAAACAAGTCTCAAAATGTGTCTTTAATCTCAGAATATTGAAAGTATTATTTTTTAAATGTACTATTGTTGCACTACTACATTTTTGCTCGAGAGCTTTTAAATTGAAAACGATCTCTGCCTGCACATTATCTCTTAAAATCTTATATCATGTGACCATTCACATACGTTGAGCATGCTGGTGTGCAGAGGAGGGAGATGACAGACTTTGACTTGTCACGAAGTAAAATATGGTGACATATTAGAGCGTTACTCATCCCAGGAGGAAGTCACGGGTTAATCTAAGTGCATTATCGGCCTTCCCTCGTCACTCAGGTAATACAACGTGCATGCTGGGAAAGCGAAGCTAAGCCTTCACCATATGGTATGGGCAGGGGGTTAGTGTAAATTAGCGAGAGACTTTTGTTCAAATTCCTGAATTGTAACTCCATCGGATAACAAAAGGAGACGTAGCTCTTGACGTACAGCACGGACCGGGGAGGATTGAATTGAATAAACATTTGACCTATTTGGCACAGCTTGTACCTGTGTGCAGGCGGGCAGGCCACTGAAATATGAGGGACAGCGTCAGGGAGATTTCTCACCACGACAACGGGGGCTGGAGTAGCACAGAAGGATATCTGAGGGTATGTGTCTTCCTCAGTCAGTGGCCATCGGGTAAACTGTCAAATCAAACATTCAGCCCGGAGGAGGAACAGGCAGCACAGGAGAGATCCCTCTCCTGGGAGGAAAAGCGCTGAGCTTCCCTACAATCATCTTTTTTATTTTTTATTTTTTGTGTGCTCTCAGCAGACATTATGTGGCTCGCCCAAGAAGAAAGTGATGGAGAGGATTCACCGGGGCCAGAGCTTTTCCTATCAAACCGAAAAGCGCAGACAGAACTAATCAATCATCGGAATGAGCTTCAAGTTGATGAGGTTTAGACAGATTGTTAGTTCTCCTGGGTGACACATTTTTTTCGCCCATTCGTCTCCCGATTGTTTCATTCATCTTAATTTCACTCTTCGTCTCGGAGATTAGTATTTTCAGTATTGGCACCAGAAATGAAACGCATTAAAGTCGTCATGAGATAACTCAGCTCTTCAGATTTCCTTCTACAATTAATTCATTTTTAGCGGTTTGCTACCAAGTGTCATTTCCCATTAGTTGCATCATCTCTATCTGTGTGCTGTTTAGCATAGTCACACTGATAATGTAAATAGAAAACACACCATGATGAAATAATTAAGCAACCTCATATAGAAAGGTTAAGCTATAGTTTTTAGGGCTATAAATAATGATAGTTCATTTGTGTACTCATCTCCCAATATTTATTGTATTATTCTATTTTATTCATTATCATGTTTTTATAATGTCATAACATTGTAAAATAATAAAAAAAACCCTGCCATTTTAGTTTTTGAACATGCAATACCCTTTCTGTAATAGGCAATGAAATCATAAGCAACAATAACGCAGCCTCCAAGTGCTCAAAATCTTCTTTAATATGATAGAATAAGATGAAGCCGGGATCGTAAAAAATTTCACTTTGAAAATGTGTCTTGATGGATATTTGATTTTTAAAAAATTATCCCTAATTCTTTTTTCTATCAATCTAACCATTGATTCATCAATCCAGCTCTAATTTACAGTAGACAACTCTGATCCAGATTTCTTAGGGTGTTGGCCAAGATAAATTGATTAATTGTTGGTTTGAACCCAATTACAACATCCTTGAAAAGACCTGAAAATTTCCTATTACCAATGATTCGCATTCAAACTGTCAAAAAAGCTTTTTTTACATCAACCCAAAAGAGACTTAAAACAGTAATCCCTAACAAAGCTTCTTAAATTAAGTGTTGAGCCAAATATCTGAAAAGGTAAATGTGGTATTTTAGTTTTAACCCTTTTAATAACTAACTAAAATATCTGTAATACAGTTTTCTTTTTAAGAGGAAAATTGATATTTATTAAAATGTGAGAAAAGTGAAGTGGTCTGAATACTTCCTGAATGCACCATATATGACGAATGTAATCAAGAGGACGCCAGGGAGTCTGCAATTCATGCATACACCATGTGCCTCATGACCGCAGGCCAACTGGCTTCCTCTCTTCTGCGTTTAGTATTCAGCCGGAGTAGTGTTGTATAAAATTGGATAATATGACATTGCCTTGATTGGTGACGGCCCTTCCTGTTAGATGTTCTCTCAGAGGTCGACATATTTCCAGCAGCAGCTGCTGACATGCATGCTTCCCATTCACCCCTTCTTTGTGTGGTCGGTGTGTGTGGATTTCAGCTTCCTACTTCCAGCAGTGGAATGTACTCACGTACTGTACTCTTTTAGGACATATGGTTTATTTATGTATTTTTCCCCACACAATACCCGATACAGTCTCATACATACACTAGAAAGGGATCTGCAATATAAAAATGGGTTTTGGGAAAGAGAGTGATGGTACATGGACATGAAAAATTATAGAAATAGTAATAACTAATTCAAATTATTTTTTTTTCAAAGATACAGTTCAAGAAAATACAAAAACAAACAGCAAGTAAATAATTAATTATAATAAATAAGTAATAAATAAAAATGAATTCATATATATATATATATATATATATATATATATATATATATATATATATATATATATATATATATATATATATATATTACATAGCTTATTCTGTACAATTTCAGCTTATTGTACAGAATAAGCTGAAATTTGTAGATGATTTGGTCAATTTTACATGGGCCCACACCACATACTCATCTGTGCTGCTGATCATCCCACAAATGGTCATTTTCCCATCAGTGTTAATGCACAGACTACATTATTTTCATTATTATAAGATGTCATATTGAATGTCTGCATATTGGTGTGGTCTCTATATCTATCTATCTGGTATGTTATCATGTAGAGCATAGGTGTCAAACTCAACTTAGTTCATGGACCACAATCAGCCCAGTTTGATCCCAAGTGGACTGGACAAATATCAACAACTCCTTTCTCCCCTCCTTTTTATCTAAACAAATACATTATAAATATTTACACTACTAATTATCCTACAATTTACAAAACAGAAGTGATGACATGAGAATGTGCAGTACCAGTACCACTAATTCCATAATTTGTCAGCTGTTGCATGCATTGCAAATAAAGACATTTACCTTCTGAACAATATTTCCCTTTTTGCAGCCAGTTCAATGTGTCTATCGTCTTATAATACTAAAATGTTTTATTCAAAATTATTTTATTCATTAAGCCCTGAAAGATGTTCACTGACTTCGCATTTCTGTGAAGAACCAGGAACTGGTCCATTTTTTGTCACACTTTCTGTGGGGTTGGGCCATTTAGCAAACTGGTTTCCGATGTAGAGGCAGTTGTGGCTACAAACTTTAATGTTTCACAAGCACACCGCTTCCTCTACAAGGCCAACGTGGGAACTCAATGCAAGCCTTCAAATAAATGTGTGCAGCAGGTTCAAACATACGGCATCTACACTTAATACTGTGAAACAAAAGCTGCAGAAGGCGAGCTGATAGCTCAGCAAAGGTTACAGTAATTATGTGTGATGAAAGTGCATCCTCGTAGGCCACTTTTCTATAAAAGCGTCTACACATGAATATAAATCAGGACGAGAGGCTGGTGGGTGGGAGGATGAAGGTAGATGTCCGGTTCTTACAGCAGAGACAGATATCCTAATGTCGGTGTGATAGGAAAGGACGAAGCCTTCATTATGGCAGAGGATGGCTGCATTTACATCAGAGACGCACATGGGGGAAAAAAAGGTACCAGCATTCCCATCTCAATCAGTCAAACAGTTATAATGGCGCAACAGCATCAGATACAACACTGATGATCCTCTCCAAACCCCGGAATGCAGTTTTAAAATACATTATGTGTGATTTAGCTGACTGGGGAGAGATTATCAGTGCTGGCTACTTTATAATTCCTGAACTCTCCTTCACTCTTTTGGGTTCAAAACAGGAGAAATGACACAGCAAGTCAAGTGGAGGAGAAATTTATATCTGACTGCTCCTAATAAATAAAAGATGAGGATTATTTATCATAATTATACAATACATATGCACTTTAGTCACAGATCACTGCTACCACTTTCCTTGAATTTATTGAAATCTGAGTGTGCAAGCATATAATTCATTTGAAGCACAGATCATAGATCATAGACAAACTGATCGAATTACAGCTCTATTAAAGCAAGTGAAACTGTAAAACCAGTAAAGACTACATATGTAATATATCATATTAAGTTTAAATATGGATATGTACGTATAACAATGTTTAGGGATGCAGATTGCTGTGTACACTGTATCATTGTGTATTAAAGGGTTATTGTTACTTTTAGCGTAAGGGTCCAATTCTAGAAATATTTGAGCATATTTTTACCTTATGCAGCAAACAAAGACACAGTATTAGTATGTCAACATTTCACACATTTTTCTTTTTTCTGCTATTTCCATCATCTCAAATAAGACTCCAGTTGGTTTTCTTTGTTTGCTTTCTTTCACATGATAGGCAAAAGGCAGTGATACGCCTCAGACAGGTCGTGAGTCTTTCTGCTGAAATATGATCAAAAAGACTAATTTCAAGAAATCGACTTAAGCCTAGTAAACATAAAAACAAAGCCTTCCATCACTCAAAACCAAGGTTGTATTTAGCGTCAAATTGCTTTTAATTAAATTCTAAAATTCTTGCATCTAGGGAGTTACCAGGAATTGAAGTGACTGGCTTGTGATACTCTACTCAGCTATCAGGTCATCCAGATCACATGCTCTTAAAATGAAGAAACATGAAAATTCTCTGAGAAAATGCATGTTTTTTTAATTATTATTATTATAAGTACTCAGGAGAAGATAAAGCAATTCATGTGGTCCTCATGTCTGCATAATTGGCTTTTAACATGCAAAGTTATCAACAGTCATTTTCCAGAGTAAGAGACTGTTTCACTCATCCAAGTCATCAAACAGTCAAAAATGTCTACATATGAAACCAAAAAAACAAGAATCAAAATCATTGGTTGACAAATCTGTTCATTTCTGTCCTTATTCTACTTTTTAATGCTCTCTGCGTTCCGTCATTGCTTTTTTATACTGAAACAGTTGCGTGCTGCAGTCCGACACCCAAGCTGTGGTACAGTTTCATTATTTATGCTCGTGCTAAATACTGACACGTCCAATAACAACCACAGAGGAAGTTGTTCTTCTACTTCTGCTAACTTTGTTGTTGCACACACATCTCTCTTTCCTTACAACATACTACATTATGCATTTATAACAACGCCAGCTAAATTTTGAAACATAATATAAGATTATTACACTTGGTTAAATCTGCAGATTTTGCAATGCTCACTTTTAGGATGTTAATTGAGCCTTTAACTATAAGGGGGTGTATCATTAAAAGTGTCTTAAAACCAACTTTATGGAAGTCTAATACTAAAATCACTACAGTATCCATTTAAGTTTAAAGATCCCATTCAAGCTAGATATAAATTCTCCACTTGAAACAACAAAGTATGTAAAAATATATTGTTTTTTCCCATAATATTAGCACATTAGAATCCTTATTTTATTAAAACCAGTCTTTCGAGTGATACAATATTGATATTAAACTGTGCTTCTGCAGACTTCTCTATAAAATATAGCCATGCATCATATTCCACAACTCAATATGCCCATAAATGACCAACTCCCATAAAATGAATTCCTCAAGAAAATGCTAGAAATTGCACCAAAGTAATTATATGTTCTTACTTTTAACTGCTGCTTATTAGTATGACAGTAAAGCTTTATAGTTGGAGTGTGATGTGTGATGTGTGGAAAGGGGCTGTATACAGCACAGGTCAGCACAACCAGAACTGCCTTTGTAGGATGTCTCCTTTCCTCCTTGTATCCTTGGCACACAGTGTGTGTTGGGGGAGTGTGTGTGAGGTTATTAGGGACAGAGCCATATAGTGAGGCAGGTGAAAACAGAGTTTATATGGATCCGTCCTGACCTCTGAAAGAGAGGAAAGTTTATTAGATTACTACTGATCTCTAGTGACAGACTGCCCTTCCAGGTACACGGACGCAAAAAAGGAGAAAGAGATTCTGGGCTCAACACTGCCACCAAGTTGACAAAATGTAAAGATAGGTCTACACCAAGGCTTCTGCTGTTGTTTTCAATGGAAACCATGCAGAGCCATTGCAAAATAACAGTGTGTATACTGACCAAATCATAGAGTTTTTTAAACCTGTTTAAAATAATTAAAGCACACATGATCATTTGTCATTAAGAAAGGGAACAGGGCAGTTTTACTGTTTATCATTCATTTTTGTTTAGATATTAGACAATCAGGGTACTATGTAATAGTTACAGAACTTTACAACATAGTGATGTAGGTAAGTTCTGGAAATATAGTATCTGCGCATTCAGAGTGGATATTATCAGAGTGTTAGTGTACAATATTCATATTTGTAGAAGCTCTTTGTTAGCACCACAACCTTACAGCTGCTGAGTGTCAATAGGAAGGATAGCTGATCCTTTACTCTGAATAATTGGCATCAAAAAAGTAATCCCTTCAAACAATGCTGTATAATAGATAGCCTGTTTGTCATTAGACTTGCACTGCATTGCCAAATTTATGTGGGCACCCAAGTAATAGCTAAATATATTGTTTAGACTAGACAAACCTTTATTGATCTGCTAGAGAAGAATTGTGTTGTTGTTAAAATAGCACATCAAATAACACAGTGCAACAAAATGCTAGAGTGATACGTACATCTCTAAAGAGAGAGGGGGGGTTAAAACATAGTAAATGCATAATCTCTATTCAGTAGTTTGGGCATTTATCTAGCTGATAGTATAAGCTCTGTTTAAATCTATTTAAACTATGAAGACATTAAAACTCTATCAATTGGCCATCCTGTCTGATGACGTATCCCTTCAGCCAATCAGATTAGCTTCGTCACCCGGGAGGTGTCGCGGGAACTGAAAGACGCTCAAAACAGCAAACACGGAGGGAAACAATTCAACAAGCGCTGCCGAGTCAGGATTTTAATGTGAGTTCTTCTGCTACAAGTCTGACACGGTAATGCCGGAGAAAGTCTTTTGTGTTAATCTGTGTAGTTAGAGGTCAGAGATAGCCGGCTAACGTTGCTAGCTAACGAGATAAACTTCTTAAGCTACTCTGTCAATTGGTGAGAAAAACACCGGAAATACAGCAATGTGTTTCTTAAAAATAAAAGTTGTCCACAAAATAATGTTAGCACACTGCCATTTTCTCCTCCTTTAAAAATACACTCTGAAAAGTAAATCAAAAAGTAAAAAAAAAAGTAAATGCCACTTGAACTGCTGTTCTCATTGTAATTACTTAGGCAGTTAAACATCTAATACCGTTTTATTTTGACAGTTGTGACCGGAAATTATGCTAGCTAACGTTAGACAGCATCCCGTTTTCTACTGTGTTGTATTTATTAGAAATGTCAAACTGTACATGTGATTTATGTTTGATTCCTGGCTTCATAATCATCGTTAGGCTGTTTAAATATGTTCCGTGGACTAATTTAGCAGTTTTATTATATTTTTTTCACCGATTTTTATGGCGCTTCCACAACATCATAGACTAATTAGAATAAAGAACAAAACAAGGTAGTGTTCCTGGGAGGAAACAAGTGTGTCAGCGACGATGAGGTTACATAAAGATATTTACTAATAAGTTAATGTTTCATAAACGTTGAGTGTTTATCATTAAGTATCCCTGACAGTGATTATTCCATTGATTTCGCCCACATTATCAACTTTGGTGGGAGAAGTGCTCAGGTTGTTGAAGTAAAACTCGAAGTAAAACTCGAAATACTCGAGCCTGAAAATACTTCTTTACGAGTAGAAGACCTAGTACAGTAAAGTATAGAAGTATTATCAAGTATTTACAGTATCAAATTTAGAAGTTCTCATTATGGAGCATCTTTTAGAGTGTTATTATTATTAGTATAGTAAAGCATCATTTTTATTTCACCAACACACATTTTATTGTTTGTATGTTTTTTATATTATTTATAATTATAATAATATATTATTTATTAATACAGGTTTTATTTTGTTTATTGTAATTACAATTAATTAAGTACCTACAAATTGTGGTTAAGTCATGTACTTGTTAATGAATACACATACAATCGCAATAATCATAACTGAATAAAAAGAATATATATATATATATATATATATATATATATATATATATATATATATATATATATATATATATATATATATTTATTTATTTTTTTTTCCAATGTGTATTTTTTAATGTGTATTTGGAGGACGACCTTCTGGTGCAGTTAAGCATGTAATCTCATCATTGATGGCTTCTAATGGATGTAGGTTTATATGATGGCCAAGAGTGGGAGAAATGTGTATTTATGATGGCATCACACCATAAAGCTGTTTCAGCTCAGAGGCTCTCTGGTGTAATGCTGACTCACCTGAGACACAGAGTCTCGTTAATTTTATTTATGACACATGCTTTTTCTGCTATGCCAAGTCGAAATTTGAGTCGGCGTTTCAGCTCCTTCGTTATCACAATCTTATTAAACCCAGATGCTTGTTTATATAGTGTTTGTGCTGGGGTGCGTGATGCAAATTAATACGCTACACCTTTATGAGATCCTCGTCCTCACGTCCATGTTTATGTATTTACAATGTTTTCCCTGATTTGCTGATTATAACACTAATTAATTTTGATATATTTGTCTTACAGCTGCACTCCATTTGTTTTACCACTTGAAGATCAAGTTTAATAGTTGGTGGACACATTGTGTGAAAATTGAAGCTTTGTCAAGTCTAAGAGCATCCTATCATATCATAAAGATGTTGTCAGAGTTTAATGGATTGGTCCTATTGGTTAATTTCCTGGGTGTTTATCATGTAGTAGACTATGCTATTGACCTCTTTATAGAAATTGAAAGATTCAGTATTTTTAGATCTTAAGACAGACCTAGATTATAACGTCAGGATGTGTCAGCCTCTGCTGTTTCAATTTATTTTTTTTATTTCAATTTAATCTCTTATAAGTCCATCCATCCATCCATCCATTGTCTATCCCGCTTATTCCCTTTCGGGGTCGCAGGGGTCTGCTGGAGCCTATCCCAGCGCGTTAAGGCGAGAGGCAGGGATACACCCCAGATGGTCGCCAGCCAATCGTGGGGCACACACACCATTCACACACCATTCACTCTCACACTCACACCTATGGGCAATTTAGAGTTTACCAATTAACCTGAGCATGTTTTTTGTATTGTGGGAGGAAACCGGAGTACCCGGTGAAAACCCACGCAGACACGGGGAGAACATGCAAACTCCACACAGAAAGGCCCCAGACCCAGGCCCAAGGCGGTCTTGAACCTGCGACCTTCTTGCTGTGAGGCAACAGTGCTACCCACCGCACCACCGTGTCGCCCCTCTTATAAGTCATTCAACTTTATTAAATTGCTATTCTAAATCTTTTGAGTACTCTGTAATTTACTATTTAAAACCACCAAATATTGACCATTATTATTATTCCTGTAGATAATGTCATGTATTGCACCGTATTACAGGCTTTTTCATGTTTTCATTATAAAAAAGTTTCATTCACCTCATTCTTTTCCTTGTTATTTCAATTGCTAGGCTTCCCGTCGGTTCATGGAAGAGACAATATCACGATGTCTCACAGACTGACCAAGGACGAGCTGGACGAACAGTTTGAGCTGTTTTTGAAAGAGGTGATATAACACTATATAAATCATAGCAGACTTGTTATTCACAGTTCTTGATACCATGATAACTGAAGCATGGTTACTGTGCTCAATGGATCAGTCCTTGCATACATGCTGTTTAATGTATCTAATGTCATTGTTTAAGTGTTAATGTGCCTCAAAAACAGCTTCAAATGTGCAGAGAAGCTGAACAGGGGCCCGTTTCATAAAGCCAGATTTGTGAGGCCTCTGAGCTGGAATGGGTCACCATGGTAACCTGTGTTGCAATGCTTATGTCTAGAGATTATGTCAGACACTGATGGATGTTAGCATCTCAGGTTTATTAGTAATGGAAACCTAGTAGATTATATACCATATTTGTAATAACATTACTGTATTACTCTGCACATTGTTGAGCTGCCACAATATCAAACTGGTCTTTTTCAAAGAGAGAAATATAAGTAATAAACATCAAAGATGGAGACAATTTTAATTTTTTTTTTTTTAATTTTTTTTTTTTTACTAAAACCTGGCTCTATGTCAGTCTGTTTCAGATGAGTCTGTGGATTTGGGCGGCTCTGACAAGCAACCAGGTGATAAAAGCGGGCAGGAATTAGCCAGGAAAGCACCGGCGCCCTGGTGGCAAGATGATGACAACAGCGACGGAGGAACAGGAAAAGGTACAGTAACTATGAGGGGGGGCAATCAGTGATATTATATCCATCACACAGATTTATTGATGTGTTATATCAGTTTCTGCATCTTTCAGTATTTGTTATACGAGTTTACACCTAAAATGTCAGTAATTAAATGTCATCAAAGTTGGTTTAGTGTAAAAATCTCAATTGAGATTTAAATTGAAATTATTTCTATAAATTTAACTATCTAATATCAATCTATATATGTTTCCAAATACCAAAAATATATTTTAAAATCATTTTTGTATTTAGTTGATTTACTATATACACTGCTCCTGAAGATTACAAACAACAATTAAACAATATACATATTTAACCTGACATTATATTGAAAACATGATGTGATTTATTTATACTTTTCTTATAATATTCTGTTCAATGCTGTGAAAAGGGTACAGCAGGTACCCTATGGATTTTTCTCAGCTTTTGCAGATCTCTCAGATGTATCATGCGTCAGTTTATTTAATCTCTGGTGGAATCACTAACACAAAAAAAAATCAACCATACAGCAAAATGTGCATTTTTACAGCTTTGAATTGTCTCTTGAATAATTTGGTTTTATTTGAAAGATTGTCCTTGTCCTTTTCTGTTTTTCCCTCTTTTCCCTGCAGCAATGTCCAAAAGCAGATTTATCAAAACCAAAAAGTCCCAGCCTGAGAATAAAGAGGGTGAGAGAAAGTTGCTTCACACTGTTAAGACCATAGGAAAAAAAAACACTAATGACTTTGACTTTGGTAGTTTTACAATTATAATTTCAAAAAAGGGCCTCTGTGGAGTGTTGCATACTTGTGGATCAGACCTTGTACTTTATTTAAATAGCACCTGTAGTCCATAAAGTGTAGCTTAAATTGTTTTACAGTGAAATGAAGAAAGTGAATAAATAAAAACAAGTGCAAATCCTGTGCAATAAAAACAATCAAATGAATAACACAAAAATAAGCAACCAATAGTATAACAGGTATATTAAGAACAATCAAAAATGTAAAAGATATCCACATCCAGGTCATGATTAATGAGTAATGATTATTATTGGAAATTTTTGTGTTATATTACCATTAAGTAATGACAAAAATGTGACAATGGTTTAAATAGACAATTATTTCACATTTACTTAAAGCATTCATTAAATCATCCAGGCCTTATCACAATCGGTGATGATAAGGTATTACTGATATATTTCATACTTAATGTAAAAAAGCCATTCAATTTAATTTCATGTAGTTTTAAAATGTCTTATGTTTAAGTTTTTGGAGCTAAAAAAAAGGCTTAGTTTTAGATGTTAGAATGTTCATCTTAAATCAATAAATATAATTTTTATATTAATTATTTCAGTAATTGTTTAATTTAATTTGCAGAACCTAATTCCCCTGCATGCCTCCTGCAGTTTCAAATAATCTTAAGTGCAGTTTCTGAGGAGCTCGACAATGCACAGATATCATCTGCCCTTTTTTTTTCCCCCATTGCTATCAGAACTTGTCACGGCAGAATCGTTTTATAAGCCGGTCCCCAAACCTCGCAGCAAAAATGCAGTTAGAGAGATTTCTCAAACTGTGGCGAGACAGAGAGCTCCAGCTGATGCCTCCCGCTCTGACAGTGTGAGCAGTCCCACACGAGAAAACCTCCAGTGGGCTTCAGGAGAGAGGAGCCCTGATGACACTCTCTATTGTGATTCTCCAGCAGCCAACTTTCACAGTAAAGAAGATGGTAACTTCAGCTCAGACCCAAACTCCCAAACCCCCGGGTAGTGTCCCTGTCGTCCCTCAGCAGTAGACTGATAGAATCATTCATTGATTAGGTTCTTGTCATAGTTATTAGTTAGCATTCTCAGCCTAAAAGAGATTCTGTTCGAAAAAACAATCGCCTGAATAGGTTGTAGTGACATCATGTATTGAAGCTTCTCAGTAACTTAAAACAGAGCTCTCACATAGAATGTTATCTGAACAATAAAACGGAACTGATAAATTCACACAGTAAAAAGATGCCTACAGTATCTATCAGTATACACTAGGTGGCAGCGTGGGACCATGACTTACACACCAGTGCAAGTGGTGTCCTGCACGACAGTAGTTCACTAGCAGTGTTTTTTGTCCAGTGAACCTTTAAAATGAAGTAAAGTGTAACTGGGATCCTTTGTCACATGTTGCATTGTCTACCTGTTGATTAATAAACTTTTGTCTTGATCATTGGTTAAACATTTTGTCCTCTTTAGAATTCCCTGAAGTCCAAAGTTACATCTTCAAAAGTCTGTAACCCTGAAAATCAGTTTATCATAATTTTGGCACTTTTTTTGTCCAGGACTGCTGGTATCTGAGCAGACTTTCAGGAAACCTTTGAGGAAATCTCAGTCGATTCGAGAAGAGGATGAGGATGCGCGAGACATTGGTTTGAAAGTTAAAGGGCTGGAACCAGCGGAGAGTATAGACACAGAGGGTGAGCTGGGGGGAAAAAAGAGATGTGTCAAAAATGATTTCAGTTCAGAAGTATGACAGTTGTGCTTCCTGTGTTTGTCCCTTTCATGCATCTGTAAAAACTCAGCGCTGGCACTGACTGTGCACAGCATGGGGTTGGACACTCTGGAGGAGGAAGAGGAGAAAGCCAGGTTCTTTGCTCAGCTAGAGGCCGGAGCTTCGACCACCATAAACTACTCTCAGCTGAACCGAGAGCTGGATTCCACATTTTCCACCACAGCTGAAAACCTCAGGTACATAAATTACCACGCTCCGACATTTAAACCTCATTACAATGTCTCCCACCACATTGGGCCCTGATTTTTAGAGATAGCACATGTTAGAAAAAAGGAAATGACAATAAAGAAGTCATCTTGAAGTCGTCCCTGGTAGAGGATGTTGGGTTTGAAAGAATTTTAATGCATCAAAATATTGGGATATTTCTCCTAAATATGATACTTTCCAAATTATGGAGATACCATAATCATTATTATTATTATTGCATATACATTATTTTGTATACATTTTCCCCCTGAAATTAAAGTAAAGTGAATAACAGTCCCAATCATTTTTTTTTTTTAAGCTAATCAAAGTGGACCATTTTATTAGCACTTCAGCTCTGGCCTTTGTACTGCTGCTCAGTGTGGATTTCCTTCCTCCAGGAAAGCTGAGGCAGCAGTGGAGCAGGGTGATGAACAGAAGGGAAGACTCACAGAGACTGTCAGAGATTCTCCAGGTAAGTGTATCTATCCCCGAACCTTTTCTCACTTTTCTTCTCCTCTTTCTCTGTGTGTCTAAATCAAGTGTCTCTCTTTCTCTCTCATCCCTTACAGGCTCTCCACACTACAGTGAGGATTTTGAAGATGAGGAGGACGGAAAACAGGTTTGCACCTGGAATTTTGTAGCTTTTAAAATCTGAGGGTTCTTTAAGAAGTTTAATAACCCCAGTGAATCAATCATTTGATAAACCGTAGACCATTAAATCATGACTTATTCATCCAGCTTTAATGAGTAAGTCATTAGGTCCGTGGTATGAGCAGCAGATGGATGATATCAAAGCTGTAGTCAGGGTCACTAAAATGTGTCATGATGACATCGGTGGGACTCCATTCTCTTAAGTTTTATCTTTGTTTTAACTGAAAAAAATCAATTCATAAATGCGTGTTTTTTTCTGTTTTTTAGAAGTCTATAATGTCTCCAATTCTTGCTAAAGGTGAGAAGAAAGAAATCAAATTTTTAAATGTGTCTATATTTTTCTGGTGGTGTTGTCTTGTCATTTCATTGTCTCATTGTTGTATGATTTGTTTGCTTGTATTAAATATTTAAGTAGTAAATGAAAACCTTAAGTCAAGAAGAATGTGAATGGTGACACTAACTTCTCTGTGGTGTCAGTTTCTCTCTATGATTCCCTGGAGGACACTGGTGGAGAAGACATGAGGAAGGATGCAGCAGGATCACCTGACAGAGGTAACGCAGATACACACACTGCTGTAGGAGCATGAAGGAAACTAAGAAAGGAAAAATACAAATTAGATAGAAAATAAGATCCCCCATATTAACAAAGTAGTATAAATCCTGCTGAAATATGTTGACACAATAAGTGATGGATTAAAAAATTCAAAACTGTTCTGTAACAGTAAAAAAGAACAAAGTAATTTATTAAATCAACTCACTCACTGATTCCTGAAATCCTGGATCTAAGGCATTTCCAGGTCTTGTATCGATATGAACACAACTATACGACCCAGGTGTGATCCCTGTATTCATTTCCTACAGATTTCAGTCCCAAGCATCATCAGAATGTAGGACATGACTTTTAATGAAGCTGAGAAACTGTATTAGATTGGTTGTGGTCATGTAAGAAAACATTCCCGGCAGACATTTTGCACAACAGTTGCACAGTTCTATAGTAGTGTCCAATAACACTGTACTGTTGCACCTCACCAGATCTCTGTCTCTGTCTAAAATGTTCTGAAGAACAGCCAAATAAACTACGACTAACTTCTAAATCTGATTTCTGTGCAGGCCAGACCTACGTGCAGAGCGGAGGTTCGGAGATGGAGGCTCTTCATGACGCTTACAGGCAGATCCATGTTGTAGAGGACTCTGATGACCATAATCACCGTTCTTCATCACCAGAAGGGAGGGGCACATTCAACAGACCTGCCTCCCCATCCCCTCCTCCCCAACACGCCAGGCAGTCCCTGCAGCCTGCTTCTACCAACGAGTCCGGTCAGGAACACCAAACTGTACACTACACAGTATTCGTAGAAATCACTCTGTACATAGGAGATTTCAACAGGGTTGTCAAACTCAATGTAATTCATGGGCCACATACAGCGCAATTTGATCTTGTATGGGCTGGACCAGTAAAAATATACATATAAATAACAACATCTACAAATTTCTCTTATTTTTTGTAAATACATTACAAATATTTTCACAATTAACCTTCAATTTACAAAACAGGAGTGATATCATAAGAAAAAAAGGTATGATTTCAACAATATGTAGTCTAGGGTTGCATGCATTTCAATTTACAACATTACTTACTGAACAATATTTAATTAATAAATTCGAATGATATGATGTATAGTATATATATATAGTGTGTGTGTGTGTATATATATATATATATATATATATATATATATATATATGTATATATATATATGTTAGTTTATCCTCTTCGAAAAAACAGTGCTTTACTTACAATTCTAAGTGACCCCAAACTTTTGTACGGTAGTGTATATCATTCAAGAAGAACTATGTAGATGAGCTGAATTATTATTTTCATTTTCAGAAAATTTTCATTATTGTGAATGAAAATCACTGTACACGTGATGCATTTACCATCTTGATTGAGACATTTGCTGGTGTTTGCCACCCGTATGTTGAGTAAACTGACCATATAGATGAATGTATGATTGTGTTTGTGTATATTTAGAGCTCCCCACCGCAGAAGAGCTGATGAGGCCCATCCGACCAGAGGACGACCATGTCAGAGGTTTCTCTCTCCAGCCTGTCAGGTCAGAATGGGAAAACAAGTTCCTAAAGGTTTGCAAAATGAGAAATCCTGGAGGAGAACGCTGCCTGCCCCAACCCCCAACCTTACATAGTGTCTTTGTGTGTGTTTTTTTTCACATTTTTGGATGACAGTGCTGTAAACAAGACATCCATCTCCTTGGAAAGGACTTTCCCACGCGCGACTTCTCCAGAGTCACATCAGTGGCAACCGGGGAAAGTTGACTCCGCAGAGTCAAGGGAAGCTAGGGGATCGACAGGCCACCCGTCCACCTCCCCCGACCGCCACACGCGTGACCTGACATGGAGCATCAGGGAGGAAGTGGACCGACTGATGCGGGATCACACTTCCACTCAGGCTGGGAAAGCAAAAAAACAACCAGTGAGACACATTTGATTTTTTTTTTCCCCCATTTCAGCACTGTGTGTGTTAAGTGTGTGCTTTAAATGAGAGTGCTTAAGTAGCACTTCTGCCCTCCCCTGGAAAAAAACACAATTTAGCATTTGTTATGAAAGTGGGGGTTTCTGAAAGGCTCAAAACATTAAATAAGCATTTTCAGGCCAGATTAAACAGTAAAAAAGTGTACTGTATTTGGAGAAGTAACAGAAGCATTTTTTAAAAGCAGAAACACTTCTGTAAATGGCAGTGTTATAGTTTGGTGATTTTCTTAAAATACCATAGTTTATTTGTGGCTCTACTATGGTTAATTAGATGCTTAATATCATATCATATTTGGACCTATTTTTCATTGATGTGCTACAAAGCTAATATGCATAGTAACAATGAACATGGAACTCTGTCCTTGATGTTTGGTTGGGCCACTAGCCTTAAAGTATCCTGGTGTTTATTGTGTTTATTCAGAAGACAACTGACATTTTATCATGGATGGCTTATAGAAACTGAACGTAGAAATGTCCATCATGTAGAAACTGATGGTGCAATGATACATCCTAGAAAGCTACGATCACATTTCTTGTCAAGACTATTATGTTGTGTATATGTTAAATATAATTAATTACATACATTATCCCCAGGTCTCCCGTGGCCCCACTGTTTCTCATCCTTCTACATCTTCATTGAAGAAACCCTCTGTGGCTGCTGCGAGAGGCAGGAGAGCAGAGGGTAGAGCAGCGGTCACGTCCAGATCCAGCGGGATGAGCAGAGCTGCTGCTACAGCCAGAACCCAGCCTGCTGTTTCTCAATCTCGGCTGCTTCAGCCAGAAAAAGCCAAATCCACAGTGAGCCAAGAAAAAGAGGACTGCAGCACCTACACAGGTTATTATTATTATTATTGTTTATTATTAATGTTGTTAGTTGTCTATCAGACCTACTTTCTGAATCAGAACATGTTGTGTAAATATGTTTGATGTAAAGGCCCTGAAATCAATCATAATCAATCATATATAAATGTATATGATTTCTTTGCAGAGGCGGGTCTGAAGGCGAGCAGCGAGCTGGTGGCATCTGTCCAGTCCCTAGTCAGCGTCCTTCAACAGCAGTTTGACACCAGCAGTCGCCGGGAAGCTGCACCCTCACAGGAAGAAGCCGGACCGACTAATCTCCCAGAGAAGAGTGTAAGAAAATATTTGTTGTGTCTCAACCGACTTGTTTAAAAATGCAAAATTAGCCTTTAATGGCTGCATACTTGACACAGTGTCAACACATGATGATGATGGTCTGGTGGTATGGTCTATTATAGTTAGGTCTGGTTCCTGAAGTATCTGAGAATCTCCGTGTGCTTATTATAATGTGTTTCTGTCATTTACAAATAGTAAGAAAGGGTAGTTTTGATTTCTACTCCATTTCCAGGAGGAAGAGGAGCTGAGAGTCCAGCTGACCCAGAAAGAAAGTGAACTGCAGGTGATGAAGCAAGGACTTGAGGAGCTGCACTCACTCAGACAACAGAACTACCAGCTGTGGAGCAAGGTGAGTTCTCAAAAAGATAACGTCATCAATATTCACATCCTGTGTGTTCAGGACATTGTGTGTAAAGACAGTTGGCTGTTAACTCTTTTTTTGTATTTTATTTGGACTAAAATAATCCTATATTTCATTTTGCATAGCTGTAGTAGGACCCGAAAGAGAACATGCAATATCATGTATCTGTTTTTATCTCTCTTTATTTCTTTGGCCTTCAATACGCTTGGTTTAGCAATTCAGTTTACTCATGAGCATGGTGCAGGATCCCATCATTTTGTTCCTACTCTCAGGAAGTTCAACATCAGATAATCATCAGATAACAGATAAATGATAACGTTAACAGCAAAAAAAACACATGGTGACAGTTAGTTAGTGTGAGCATGATGATGTACAACTCTTTCATCTAAATACATCATAATTACAGTGTGACCAGTGTGTAAAAAGCATAAACCAGAAAAAACGTGAGGTTAAAAGGTAAATAAGCTGTGTTTGGTGTTTTTCCTCAGCTGCGGGATGCAGAAGAAGCTCAGAGGAGGAGATTGACGGACGCCACTGACTCTGCTGCAGACGAAAAACTCCGACAAATGGATAAAGAAGTAAAAGAGCAGGAGACGCTCATAAAAGGCTACCAGCAGGTTTGTTTCCCTGGATGCTTTGCTCTCTGCTCATATCACAGCTTTGAGGTAAGCACCCAAATACAGTAGGTGTTTCAGACCAAAAACTGCACAGCGACTGGTTTGTTGCTACATTACAGGTGAGATCATAAATACAATGCAGGATGTCAAGTTTGAGAAGTAGAACCATGGATTTGCAGGTGTATCAGATAACACATGCACAACAGTTTATAAAATAACATGAAGAGGGAGTACTGTACACTGGAAAAGTATCTTTAACCCATCATTTATGTCTTACATCATCAAAGGCCATAGCATTTTATTACAGATTATTCCTGCTGACCCTATACTAAGAACGCACGCTAAATTAGTAATGGGTAGCTGCTTGTGTTTTGTGTCTTCAATAATTGTACTTTTACTTCCATTTTTACAGGAGAATGAGAAGCTGTGCTTGCAGATGAAGGCTCATCAGGCCAAGAGTAAAGCCAACGAGGAGGCCATGTTTAACGAAAACCAGAGGCTGCTGAACGAGCTGGTGTTCACAAGGTCAGTTTAACTATTTGTGACTGCGTTTTTATATATCAATGACTCTTCACAGCACTGTCTTCCACATTTCAAATCTAATGTTCATTTCTTTCTTGATGGCATCTTTTTTTTTTCCTGATCTCCACCAGAGAGCAGATGAATAAAATCTCCCGGCAGCCTGTGGGAAACATGTGTTCAATGGATCACACTCAGCGCATCACAGACTTGTTAGCTCAAATAAGTACATTTCAGGTAAGTAGGGTTTAACGACAAGACTGAAGCTGTGTTCCAGCCACCGCACACATCATTGAAATGCTTCCCGTTTGCAGAGGAGGGAGGCCAAGCTGTCTGAGGACGTTCACACTCTGAAGCGAGAGAAACAGGCTCTGGAGGTGGATCTGCAGCTGATGAAGAAAGAGAGAGACGTGGCTACAGCGCAGGTCATCTCCACTTCAGGTCAGACCGAGCAGGCAAGCATGCAGTCATGGGTTCACAGGAGCTGAATATACTAAGTGTGTGCGCGTATTCTCAATGTGTCAGGTGATAAGACCTTTGAGATGCGCGTCCTGGAAGACAAGCACAGAGACGAGGTGGCGGCCTTGAAGAAGAAGCTGCAGTGGTTCGCTGAAAACCAGGATCTGCTAGACAGAGACGCCGGCCGACTGAAGGCAGCTACAGCTGAGATACGCCAACTGGAAGAACAGGTGGGTTGCTACTGTCACACGCCTGTAGGTCATAAAGACAGGATCTCTGTGAACAAACCTCTGTCTCCATTTCAGGTCGAAAAACTGAAACTGGAAGTTGGCCGTAGAAGCAGTGAGCAGCAGAGAAAGGCCAAAGAGAAATCTGTGGAGACTAAAAGGATGCAGGACCTGGAGAGACAGGTTTCTAGCTGTTAAAGGGACAATCCAAAACTGTCATATGGTGTAACAATATAATTTACTTGCTTAAAAAGGTTTTAAAAAAATAACTAACACATACTAACACGTTGGTATTAGGTGGATTAATTTTTTTAATTTATCATTCATTTTCAATTATACCATTTGATATTTCTTGTCAAAAATCACACAAAATTTTGATTTTTGTAAATCCAGTTTTTAAATGACAAGAAACCAACATTACCACAAAATTTACATTTTGAGAGACCTGATGAAAGCTTCTTAAAACAACTTTTTCTCACCCTGCCAACCATGATTTGTCACTAATCCATAAGTGACCTCTTGTTTTTACCAGGTGAAGGAGCTGGAGCAGATACTGCGACGTAGAAACCCCAACTCGCTGCCCGCTCTGATCTACGCTGCGGCCACGGCTGAGGGTCCAGGGGACGCGGCCGCTGTCGGCACGTCCCATCCCAGCCGCATCAACACCCTGCTGGAGCGCAGGATTCAGCGTCTAGAGGCAGAGCTGGAGGGCCACGACGAGGAGGCCAAACGCAGCCTGCGGGCTATGGAGCAACAGTTCCACAGGATCAAGGTACAATGAAAGTCTGACTTGTCTAGTCTAACTTGAAAACTGTTTATCCGATCTATATGACACTTAGCAGGAGTATTGCTGTGGAACTGACTCAGTTCATTGTCCAGTTTGGTGCAATTAAGCCAGGTCACACCACTTTTGAACTGTAAGTCTTAAACAAAATTCTCTTTTTTTTGTTCCTATATGTCTAGACAAAGGGTTTTCATGTAAGCTAAATTCAGTGCTTTTAACCAGTTATACAAAAGTGAGCAATTATTGCTACATTTGGTATTATATATGGATGGTTATAAATATATTTAGTCACATTGTTACTAGTATGATTTAGCTTGAAACTAGATATATAGTAGATATCTACATAAAGTTGATGTAGAAGAGGCAGATATGAATCTGGTATAAACCAAAAATACACTTTTAAATACATTTTTATGACTGTGTGGTCTGTCCCATAGCTCCGATACGAACAGCAGATCTCAGAACTTGAGCAGCAGCTGGAACAGAAACAGCAGCACACAGGAGCGTCCTCATCATGTGAGACCAAACCGTGGGCATCACAGGTCGAGAGCCTGGAGGCGGAGCTTCAGCACCTGAATGAAGCCCACCTGCAGAAAGAAAAATCCCTCCAGGACCAGATTGAGTCTCTCCAGCAGCAGCTCAAACACAAGGTCAGATACAGGCTGTTGGAAACATCTTGCAAAGCTGTGGACAGATAGTCAAACTGATGCAGTCCCTTCCCTCCTGCAGGCCCAGGCCAGCCCAGGCCGACACCAGCGCCAGGCGGAGGCGGCGTTTGGCGTGCGCATAGACCGGCTCAACCAAGAGCTCTCTGCCAAGACGCAAACAATTCAGGGGCTGAACCGTACGGTGGAGAGGCTGCAGAGAGAGAGGAGGAGCGTGCTGTGTGTTCCCAGCACGCGACATGAAGCCCGTCCTGCAGAGACCAAGCAACATCCTACCGCCAGCAAAACCCCCTGCACTGCTGCTGCTGCAGGAGAACAAACGTTTCCAGCTGCTCAGTATGAGAAGACCTACCAGCCCACTGTGTTTACAGGTATGCGGGCTAGAACATCGCACTATGTTCAAATAATCGAGCTTTGTAGAAATCTCTGAAGCACGGATGGGAGAAGTTCCTCCATTATTGTACTGATGCGTTCTTTGCACAGGGAGTCATATCTCAGAGGTACAGCAGGAGAACGAGGCTCTGAGGGAGCGCCTGGCGCTGCTGGAGCTGCACAGTGAGCAGGAGAAGGAGGCATTAAAGTCCAACGCCATACAAGCTGAGGAGGAGCTGTGCAGGTACGTGTATCGGTGTAGACCACAGCAGCAGATCGAACATGAGACTGATCTCTGATGTCGTCCCTTAGGCTGAGGCAGCAGCAGTCGGAGCAGCTGTCCTCTCTGAAGGCAGAGCACCTTGGGGCGTTGGAGCGTCTGCAGGCCACGCACGCTCTGGAGCACTCCTCCTCAAAGGTGGCTCAACTTGCCAATGAGCTCAACATTCAGGAGGTAAGGGGTCGTTAATCAAATGATGTCATGTCAGCAGGGAGAAGAGACTCCAACCTCACAGCTTCTGTGTCCCTCATATCCACCTGCAGATACAGATGAAGCATCTGCAAGAGCAGCTGAAAGAGCTGCAAGGCGTCAGAGAAGCGCTGACAGTGTCTCGGACCCGAGAAGACGCTCTGCAGACACAGGTTTCACCCTGATGGCTTTTATTGTCTCTAAGGCTGCAACTAACCACTGTTTTCATATTTAAATGAATCTATTTATTATTAAAGCAATTAAATTGGGTAGTTGGTTTATAAAACAGCATAAAATGTTGATCAGTGTTTCCCAAACATGCAGCCAAAAATGAAAGAGAAGAATGGGCAAAACTGATAGAAACATACCCCAAAAAACTTATAAAGCCTAATAAAGAGAAAAAACAAGAAAGTAAGGACAGGTGTTAGGGAAATAAGAATGAAAATTATTTTTTCCTAATTTTTTTAAAACAACTTTCATTCAAGGATATTTCAGATGTTACGCAGTGCCCTTGAATGCACCATGAAGTTCCTTGTCTTTACGGTCAATGGTCAGAGTTAAGCAAAGCATTGTAGGAGCACAATTTAAGTGTTCAAGTTTTTATGTGTAGATGATGCTAAAATAGGAATATTTAGCCATTTTTAAGGGAAGGGTATTGTGATACCATTTTAGTATACCCTGCAACAATAGTCAGAATTATAGAAACGTAATTTGTAATATTCCACACAGTTTTCCTTTAATGAAAGTAAAGAAACTATTTAAACTTCATGTTGTTTTTTATGGTGTTGCTCAAATTCGTAAGGGTTAAAACCTGTTAAACTCACACTTCACTGTTACCTCTGGTGTTTACAGCTGAGCAGACTGCTGCAGGAGCTGAAGGACGCTAAAGAGGCTCAGAGCCCAGAGGGGAGACTGGTGTGCAGCCTGGAGAGGAAGATCCTCAACATGGAGCTGAGACACCAGCACAGAGAGAAAGAGCTGCAGCAGGTGGAACTGGTCATTTCCCGCTTCTAAATCAGACAGAGGCAGCTTAAGATGGAGTCTGAAGTGATAATACCCCCCTCCCCCTCCTCCTGCAGGTTATTGGCGGCTCTTGGCAGATGCTGGAGGCGGACCAGCAGTCGGAGGTGAATCGCTGGAGGCGTCTCGCTCAGGACAAGAGCAGAGAGCTGGAAGCCTTCCGCCTGGAGCTGGACTCCATCCTGGACATCCTGAGACATCTGCAAAAACAAGGAGTGGTCCTCCCCTCCCCTCCTCAGAGGATATAATGCTCATACAAGCTTGTGACTTGAAACCAAAGGAAGAGTAGAGGAGCAATAATCAGTATCTGAGCTAGAATTATAGACGGCCAGTGTAATTCCAGTCAAGATCCCGCATCAACAATATTCCAGGTTGTTTGTAGTGTTTATGGTGGGATTCATTTAAAGCTGTTTATCTGTTAATGTCTTTATGTACAAACTCTACCTGTTTATTATTTTCTCTGTCATTTATTTTATTTAAATTATTGTAATTTATTCAAGACAATAAAAAATATTTAACATTTTTTTAATAAACTTCTTTCAAAACACACAACACTCCTGATCAATCAGTAGGTTTGCTACTAAAATATCAGTAACCTTTACCCTTAACATGCATTTCATGTTATGATGTTTAAAGTAATGTCTTAGTCTACATTTAGGGTCTATATTTGTCAGTCATAAAATCTGTCATTAATGGCATCATTTAGGGCTATTGTAAGTGTGCATCCAGTGGATACTGCAGAGTTTTTCCTTTTTGTGGCGATGCCATTAGAATAGTTCTATAAATAGAAAACAATTTTTCATATTTTGTGTTTATAGATGGGTTTCCAAGTGCAAATGTTTATAGGATAAACAGTCTGGCTTTACTTTCATTCTCGACAGGAACATTAAACATATGCGGTACGGGACCAAACTACCAGCTTGGTGAAGACCTGCATTTTATATTTTATATTATTAAGTCATCACAGTTGAGCCTTTGTGTGAATCGGTTGAAAAACCTGCCGCCCTAATAAGGTTCTGTGAATAACTGCAATAAATCTGCACTGATCCTGATCTTTTGTACCAAATGCATGACATGACTGCAATGCAAACTGACCCAGCTTATACCCCTGTTATAATGGCTAAAATTCCTTTTTCTTTCTTCCTAATAGATTTTAATTATTTTTGAATGACAAACTTCTCAGGAGACCATCTCTATGATAACACGCATTTATTTTCATCATTCACAGTATATACTGCAGATTGTATGCTGTACAGTGTTCATATTCTACTAGATGTGTTCTATTAATCCTTAATACAAACAGAAGAATAGTGGTTTTGGCTTTTTGTTGAGTTATTGATGAGGACATACAATTGCTTGTTAATTTACAAAATATGCACTGCTAGAGAATTGTTGCTTTTTTACAGCAGTTTATGGGTTTAACAATAAATGTCCACTTTTGTTTTCTTTCAGCATTGTGCAATCTCATGAAAAAGCAATACAATAAACTTAACATTTCTTTAGACTGGTATCATGAAAACAATTACAGTGCGAGGAATTATCATAGCATATAACATGGCATATAACTGAAAATTCTACTGTATTAATATTATAACTGTGCTCATTAGTGCAAATGAATGAACAGAATTGAAGTTGACCAGACCTAGTAATATAAGTATCAAAAAATATTTTTAAAAAAGTCATACTATACTATGTCATTAATAAAGTTCATACAATACAATGTCGTTAAAAAAATTATAGTATGTAGTTAAAAAAAGTTCATACTCTAGAAAGTCGTTGAAAAAAGGTCATAATATACAATGTCGCTCATAAAAGGTCATACTATACTATGTCATTAAAAAAAGGTCATACTAAACTTTGACCTAAAAAAAAAAGGTCATACTATAGTATGTCGTTAAAAAGAGGTCATACTATACTATGTCTTAAAAAAAAAGGTCATACTATACTATGTCGTTAAAAAAAGGTCATACTATAGTATGTAGTTGAAAAAAAGTCATACTATACCATGTCACTCGAAAAAGGTCAGACTATAATATGGTGTTTAAAAAAAGGTCATACTATAGTATGTCGTTAGAATCAGGTGTGTGACTCCATGGTTGGAACAAAAACCTGCTACCACTGTCGGTTCCCCTGAGGTAATGTAACGATTGGATTACATGAATTCCATATCCTGCCATTCCTGTTCCCCTTGAGCCCCGACTGAAGGGATAGACACGATGATGCTTTTGAGCTCATCCAAGACTTCCTGAAGTTCATCTGCTGTCTGCCTAACTGAGCTTACATATCTCATAGTCTCAGATTTGCTTCTATAAGTATTTGGGGAAATCCGTGTGCTAGGTAATAGCGAACCTTGGTCAGTAGTGGCCGTTAAGTTTTTGGCCTCCCTCTCAGACACGCTTTGTCGCGCGTGTGCCTTTGCCCGTTTAATGTTGCGTAGCTCGTTTACATCCCACCTAATGCTGAAGATGTCTGCTGCCAAAATAAAACAGGCGACCACACCCACCACGCGTACTATCCTGAAAATCTCTTGTGCGATTCTGCAGGCGGTTATAACTCTAACTGGTCGAGTTAGTTCACCAACACCGCCGAGGACCCTTCCTGCGCTGAGACCGACCCTTTCCAGGTTTCTCTGAACCAAATCCCTCACCTCAATGTCAGCTGGGTCACATCTGCCTCTGACTGTCTGTATACTGTTGCTAATCTCCCGGAGCCAGATCACGACTGCGTTAGTTTTCTCGTTGAACTCTCTGACAACGCTTCGGATGGCTTTGCGTTTTGAGGTCTGGTAGACCATGTCTCGGATATTCAAGGTGCAAGTGGTGAAGCCGCCGGCCATGCCCACTGCTATTCCAACCCATCCCATAATGGCATGGGTGCTGTAAAATCCACCGAAGACGGTAAAAGTGCTAACCAAAGTTAAGAGGGCCAGGACCGTGCTGGTTATGCACAGAATCCCCCCGGCTGCTGCCACCACGCCTCCTGCTAGACTTACAGAGGTGGAGCACTGGTGCACGCGTTCCAAACTGTCAGCCGCAGGCCTGAGCGTCTGCAGCTTCATCTGGAGATCAGCCACAGTTTTTTTGCACTATAGGGGAAAAAAAACCCAACAAACATTAGTTGTGATCAAGACACAAACTATGTTAAGAAGATGCACAGCTTGTCACCATTGGATAAATGCCTCCACTTCCTATATCCATTTCTATTTGAATCCCTGAAGTGTTTCTAATGCTGTTCAGCAAGGTTTTAACCTCTTGTTTCCAAATATTGAGCCTGAATGAGATGGTCGATCTAGGATTAAACAAGGGAGCCTATTTTCTGTCATAAAATCACAAAAGTGACAAAATCTGAAGTCTATATGAGTGAATATATAAAAAAAGTGTCTAATAATGCCTCTAAAGGTTTAGACTCATACTTCTTTGACATCCACGTAATTGCAAAAGAAGTAAAAAGCATTTACCCCCGTACCACCAATTCTGTGATGAAATATAAATATTTATTTTCCAACGCCATAAGTCAATCAATTGGCTGTAATGTAACGGATGCACATTTCTCTGCTGTTGCCATCTTTGACTCAGGTTTGGGAAGAAATTCAGGAGCAGTTTGATGTTGATTGTTGATATCACTGATCAAACAGAAACATGCAGCAGAAAGTTGGAAAGAAAGAAATTTGTATTTATGTGATTATTCATACCTTTTTTAAGAGAGAGCTCATAATATAGGGATGCCCCATGATCTCAGTGGCTGTAGGTCTTAATAGAGGGTCTTTCTTGAATATATCACTCAAAAGATCACGGAGCTGTGGTGAGAAATCCTCTAGGAGAGCTGGGTAAGGGCCGTTGGTTATCATGGGAATGAGCTCAACATTAGAATTTGCTGAGAACTGAAGGAGAATTATTGTTAGAAACAACTAAAAGATAAAATGTCTATGTTAGTTTCTAGGAATTGTTCTCAAAAACAGACAGACATAAAGATTATACCCTAATAATCATCAGTTGAGATATTAAAGGTATAGAGGATATTTTTTTTTTTTTAACCTTTTATTTTTTAAGGAAATCCATAGCCTAGTTGTGTTCATTTATTTTATTTTTTTTAATCTGAATCATATTTGAATTACTTTTTAATAACTTACCGCTGGTTTTCTAGTACACAGTTCATAGAGTATGCATCCCAGTGCCCAAATATCACTAAAAATAGAAACAAATCATTATTGATACGCTTACTCAATTATGTAAATATTTAGGACTGAGTGTTTTGTGAAATACTACATCTATTCACTACATGAAACTCCACTTCCAAGTTTCATGCGAGCTGTTTGTCCCAGCCCATTAAAACCGTTTTTTTTTTTTTTTTTTTTACCTTTTGGCATCAAAGGTTTGCTCTGTTAAGACTTCTGGTGCCAAACAATTTCTGAGGTTGGATGAAGATGCTTTTGAACTGCCGCTGTGTGGAATAAACATAATACATTTTTCTCTGTGCAAATGTGTGTGTATGTATATATAGAATATATATAGAATATATATGGAGAATATGTAGTCTACAATACCTTTCATGGACTCTTCCAAATTCTCCTAAGCAGACTGTTCCAAATTCTTTAAGGAATATATTCTACAAGAAGACAAAAAGTAAAACTGTTAGTATATTTATTTGAAACTCAAACAAATACTACAGTGTTGAGCTAAAGAAACACAAACTTTCACTGTTTATATAAAGTATACAGTACCCTTGGCATCAGATTTTTGTGAAGCAAGCCTTTCTCATGAATGATCCTCAAAGCCATACATATCTCAACAATCCAGCTCAATGCCTGGAAAACAAATGATAGAATAGCAGGTATCTCAGGTTATTTTTAATACAAACATGAATGGTCTGGAGCGTATTTCACAGATGTGAATCCTGAACATATTTTGCGTACCTCAGACTCAGAGTGACGAATGCCTTTTCGCACTTTTTCAGCAAGGCTCCTCCCCTGGCAGGAGTCCGTCACTACATAGAAAACGTTCCCATCTTCAACAATATGACAGAGGGAAAAGAAATAGACAAAAAGAGAATCTGTCAGCAATTGAAAGATAATGATCTTCATCATATGCTGTACCTGTGTAAGACACTTATTTGGAGTAATTATTGACCAATAACAGGTAAGATTATATTATATAGGTGTTGCCTCTACACTAACAATTATCTCAATAACTGTTTGCTTTTTGCTTTAAAAATTGGGAATAATTAGCAATTAGGAAAAATTGCAAGCAAAGTAATTTAATGTCATTCAAAAAAAATACTATTAATGAAATCACTTCTTTGGATAAAAAAAAGCATCACGACTGTGATTTTTTCTGATAAACATTTAGAAAATGTCAATAAATAACTGTAGTAAATATTCCATTCCTTCTTTGTGCACACACTGACATTTCCCTTAATGACATTCAGCAGGGCATGTGGTGGATTCCACCAAACCTACCTTTAAAGGAGTTTCTGCTGCTCACAATATGGGGATGGTTTGTCTCCATCAAGATTTCTATTTCAAGGATTACTTCTCCACCAGCATCTCTGGGTATCTTTTAAAAGAACATATTTATCATTGCACATAAATTACAAAAAAAAAAAAATAATAAACACAAAAGAAGTAAAATTTACAAATGAATTTCTGATGCACACACAAATATGTCTTGTTTCTAGTAGTATTTTTTTTCTTTTTGTTCTGTAATTACGGACATGTAACAATCGTAACCCGTCCTATCCTAAATTCTGAAAATTTGTTATTACTTACCTTTTTTATGACAAATTCCTCATCTCCCTTTGTGGCTACAACAGTCTGTTTTGTTTGACTGATTGTTTTGTATCCATGCTTCTCAAGGGTGCTCTGTCCTTTCCCCATCTTTATGTGTATCTCCTACAAATGACAAACATGGAAAAACACAGAAACAGATTCATATTTCATTGCATTTCAGAAAGTGTATCATTGTCTTGACAAGAGTTGTTGAACATTGTTATAAGGGTCAGTGGCAAATAATGGTTGGCAAGATGAGAACATACAAAAAAATGTACATTTTGTGTTCATGTTAGTTTCTTGTCATTTGAAAGTTCAATTTACCATTTCATCTCACAAAAATCATTATTTTTGTGATTTTTTGATGCAAAAATGAAAAATTGTAATACTATACTGTAGAGGCCAAAATGCAAAACCATTGCATGTCTCAACATGAATCTATCTG
Source organism: Eupleurogrammus muticus (assembly GCA_036785175.1). Classification (NCBI taxonomy): domain Eukaryota; kingdom Metazoa; phylum Chordata; class Actinopteri; order Scombriformes; family Trichiuridae; genus Eupleurogrammus; species Eupleurogrammus muticus. The sequence continues at coordinate 15,691,071 of JAYKQN010000018.1, read as the reverse complement.
TTTGTCTGGTGAGGTTTTATGTGTTGAACTGGTTGATGTCTATATGACATTAGTTTTGGGTAATTTATTCATTTTTATCAAAAATTTTCTATTCAAATATGTTACTATTTAAAAAGAGCAACAAAGAGGGAAGTCCACTGTCTGCAGAATGTGGCATCATGTCTTCACAATGGAAATATTGTATATTATTTACTGGACTACAAGAAAGTTGTCAGTTATTTATATTCCCATAATTAAGTAGATTAAATTGTAACACTGTACTGCACCTCCATGCAAAACCGTCACAGGACCCAACATCAATAGATCAGGCTTTGTTCTCATGACCAAAGGGAAGCATTTGTTGATATAGAGAAGTAAAAAAGTAAAAAAAAAAAAAAGTTCTTTTTCCATGATGCATTCATGCATTTTCCATTTATTCTTGAGATCCACTTGACATCAAATGTTACTGAATGTGGCACAAAAGCTAGTTTGACACCCCTGGATTAATGCATGAAAAATTATGACATTCTAACAGATGCCAATAGGACACACTGCCACTGTCTTTTTTGTCACTCATAATTATTCAGGTACAATAAAATGTGATGCTATGTGTGTAACAAAATAGTAGGGCCTGATAAAAGAAAAAAAACATGTTTTAATTGTTCATTTATTATTTGAATGCCCCAAAATTAATTCTTGAACCAAATCAATTTCATCTTGGTGGAAAATTAACTAATTCGGATTGACAAATGGGCAACAATAAATGATGTTCAAACACCGATCAGTGAGAGAAGTGCGTTGTTCTTGGTTTACAAATGTACAATTATCTTGTCTCTCGCTTTTGTTAGTCCATGCCCATGAACAGGTTTAGTTCATGGGCCACATTCGGCAAAATTTCATCTCAATTGCTCCAGACTGGTAAAAAAAATAAATGAATAAACACCTACAAATGTCTCCCCTCTTATTGTATGTACAGTGGGGAAAATAAGTATTTGCATATCAAGGTTCTAGCACGGCCCAGCCAGTCTCCAGACCTGAACCCAATCGAAAATCTTTGGAGGGAGCTCAAACTCTATGTTTCTCGACAGCCCAGAAACCTGACTGATCTAGAGAAGATCTGTGTGGAGGAGTGGGCCAGGATCCCTCCTGCAGTATGTGCAAACCTGGTGAAAAACTACAGGAAACGTTTGACCTCTGTAATAGCAAACAAAGGCTACTGTACCAAATGTTAACATTCATTTTCTCAGGTGTTCAAATACTTATTTGCCGCTATATCACACAAATAAATCATTAAAAAATCATGCATTGTGATTTCTGGATTTTTCTTTTTAGTTTATCTCTCTCACAGTGGACATGCACCTACGATGAAAATTACAGACCCCTCCATGATTTCTAAGTGGGAGAAATAGCAAAATAGCAGGGTGTTCAAATACTTATTTTCCCCACTGTAAATAAATACATAATACATGAATATGTACGCTAATAATTAACCTTCTGATTTACAAGACAGTAGTGATGAAATAAGGAATAAAAATTGAAATTCAACAACATAATGTTATTCCGTATTTCAATACATTATGAATATTTCCACTATTAGTAACCTTCAGCTTACATAGCAGTTGGTTAGTTTCTTTTTCTCCGCTTAGCTATATGCTTAAACTCGGCGGGTTGTCTCGAATAGAATAGAATAGAATAGAATAGAATAGAATAGAATAGAATAGAAAAGAATACTTAATTCTCTGTCCCAAATAATGACAGAAGTTACTCTTCTTTGACAGATACTAGAGACACGTTGTACGTTAAAACCACTATAAGAATGAAAAGATAATTATTGTCATAACTCATACATAAGCTTTACTTCCGGGGTAGGTGAGTTATCAAGGCAAATGAACGATTAATCGTCAGGTCTATTAATCTATTTCCTTTGTGATACTGTACCGTAAACACCAGAATACACGTACCTGGCGTCAAATGCGCAACTCGAAACAAGGGACACAATGTTCAAAGTCGGTTTATTCCCAAAAGAAAGGGTAGGGGGGCTTCGTAATACACACAGGAGCAATCTGAACAATCATAGAAAATGAAAGAATCCAATGTCTAAAAGAAAAAAAAAATTCGGGGCGTGTAAGTACGGGAAGGGCTCGTTGTTTCTTGTTCCTCCTCCTCCTCCTCCTCCTCCGTTCACTTCACTTCAAATCTCTGTAAATGCTAACGTGTAAGATGTTAATGATAGCATGTGGAACCTTTGTGGACCTGTAGCTCAGTAGATTATATCAATCTTGCACCATAAAGTGAATTTTACTGTCTGTAGAATGTTGTCATTTAGGCTAAAAGTTACACTCAATCTTTTAAAAAAGGAATGCAATTGTTTTTTACTTCCCTGTTTTATCTTCACTTGGTATTGTGGTAGTATGTAAAGCGTTTCGTGTTTTACTTTTAGTTTCACCGATGTAACCTTAGACACTGTGACCTATGAGCAGTGATAAAATGATATGTGCATCACAGAAATTAAACATGTGAATAACAAACAACTATCAAACAAATCATTTCACAAAAATCCAAATGGATTCAAGATGTGTGTTGTGCTACTCAGAATGTAATATATTTAGTCTGCATATTTATCCTGGTTTAAAATACACTATTTTCATATCAATAAGACCGACAAATGTGGATCACAGAACAAAGATCGGGGGGGAGAAGCATAAGTCACCATTAGACTAAAAGCAGTTAATAGCAAAACAGAAAGGTGGAGGGATGTTGCAGAAAGGTGAGTAGTCACAAGAAAAGCAAGAGAAACAAAAAGGTTCGAAACGGTGGCTGGCTGAACAGTTATAGTCATATTAGTCGAGCATGTAAAAAAGGGGAAGATTGCAATCCAGATTGAAATATTCTTGGCAATTCAGAAACCAAAAGGTTAAACTCAAAGAAACCAATGTTTTGAGGTTGTGGATTTGTTTCTCACTGAGTCCAACATCTAAAGTAAATACAAGGTGCCCAGACAACATGTTTGAGAGTGAAGATGGCTCGTGATGTGGTGGCTTGAATCCACCAGTAGTAGACGTAAAGGTAGAAGGTTGAAGGGTTCATTCTTCATTGAAGTCCCCCATGCAAAGTGAAGATCATAAATACACCCAGACAACAGCAAAATGTGTGTCACACTCCCTCTACTCCAGACATGGGAAACATGTAAATAGAATACCAAGACCCTCCTGATATGAGGTGCCAGTATTAATGACTGAGTCAGATCTAAATGAATATTATGAATTCGTGAGAGCTAGAAACAGACTAAACTTTTACAAAAAGGCCAAATGAGTGCCAACAAATATTAGGATATCAATGATAACATTGGTGCAAGTACAAGGATATTTTTGATGAAAGAGAGTTTCTGGAGAGATAATATTCATGAAAACTTGCATTTATTTGACATGAGTACAGTATTATACAACATACACATGTATTATTAATGCTTTCATATTGAAATTGCAAGTTTGCAGTTTAATTTAGTGCAGATTGATGACAGAGAAGGAGCTTTGAGGTGAAACATAATGAAATAGCAATACAATATATTTACTATTTATTTAATGAAAACAAAATCATAAAAACAAAGCGTAAAGCATCATATGTCATCATTATATAACATATAACTGAAGAAAATTATTAGTTAAACCTGTCAACACACAGTAGTTCATCATCATTGTTACCTTAAAGGTGACCAAACCTGGATATAGAAGGGAATTATATATTTTCCAGAATTATTCAGTAGTATTGACATTGATGATAATAAATAATTGGTACTGATTGGATTCAAAAAGACATCTCATATATCTATCTATCAAAGATTCCCCCTTAATAAATGTTATAATGGGTCTAATGTATGTGACTAACTTTGAATTATGTTTTTATAGAGATAAACAAAAAACAGCTTTCTACCAGTTGTACCTTCCTTATTGATTGAATGAAACCGTTGGATTACATCAACTCCATATCCTGCCATTCCTGTTCCCCCTGAGCCCCGAATGAAGGGATAGACAAGATGATGCTGTTGAGCTCATCCAAGACTTTCTGAAGTTTGTCTGCTGTCTGCCTGATTGATCTGACAAATTTCATGACCTCAGATTTGATTTCAGGAGTATTTGGGGGAGCCTGATCCCGTGTCTCTGATAGGTCAAACTCAACCTCTTGCATCAATGAGTTGGGCAGTAGCTCACTTTGGTCAGAGGTGGCCGTTAAGTCATTGGACTTTGCCTCAGCCACCAATGTGTTTCTTTCCGCGTGCGCCTGCGCCTGTCTGATGTGTTGTATCTCTCTGGCATCCATGGCAATGAAGAAGATGTCTGCTGCCACAAATAAACCAGAAAGCACACCTGTTGCTACCTCTGCCACACGTACGACCCTGGACACCTGTCCTGCCAACTTGCCAATGTTTATCACTCGAACAAGTCGAAGCAGTTCAGCGATGCCACCAAGGCCCCTCCCTGCCCTGACACCAACCTTTACCAGGTTTTCCTGGTCGAAATCCCTCACCTCGAAATCAACTGAGTCACATCTGCTCCTGAGTGTCTGTAAACCGTTGCTGATCTCCTGGAGCCAGATCACAACTGCATTAATTTTCTCATCAAATATTTTAATGATGCTTTGAGTGGCTTTGTGGTGAGAGGACTGTCTGACCATATTTGTGATATTCGAGGCACCAGCAGTGACACCACCAGCCACACCCACCCCTATTCCTACCCCAGTGACAATAAGCGAGGCTCCCAAAGTGAAGGGGGCCAGAATCAGACCCACTATGGACGTGATCCCTCCCACTGCCCCAATCACGCCTCCTGTCAGACTTCCAATGGTGGTGCCCTGATGGACACGTTCCAAACCATCGGCCATGTCCCTGAGCATCTGCAGCTTCTTCTGGAGATCTTCCACTGTTTCTTTGCACTATTTAAAGAACATTAGTTCCAATTGGTCAAGAGAGACACAAGTAATGTTAAGAAGCTGCAGTAGCATCGGTTTGACCTAGTCTTGCTTCAGAACCTAGCAACTACATGAAATGCTAGATCTACAATAAAAAAGAAAATCTTTTTTCTGTTAGGAGGCGCAAAATGATTAAATCTGAATTCAGATGTATGAATTAATTTTTACAAATAAAGAGTTATACTTTTTAAAACATCACAAACCAAGCTAAAGCTTCCTGTTCCTGCTGTACTCTAAATCATGTCATAGCATGAATCTTGCAGCCTTCAGTAGGAGGTTGACAAGATAACAATAAGATATTTATTATTCTGGAAAATTGAAATATTAGCACATTAATGTGAGTGTCATACCTTGTTTGTGAGACAACTTATAATAATGGGATGTCCCATGATCTCAGTGGTTGTTGGTCTTGATCGAGGGTCTTTATTGAATATATCACTCAAGAGATCACGGAGCTGTGGTGAGAAATTCTCTGGGAGAGCTGGGTAAGGACCAGCAGTTATTTTAGGAATTAGCTTGATTGTGGATTCTGCTGAGAACTGAAAGAGAATTGTTATGAAAACACAGACTAGATTTTTTTTTTTTTTTACAAATCTTAGTCATTATGTTTTTTGATAACACACAGCTTTGATTAACTTACCGCTGGTTTTCCAACACAGAGTTCATAGAGTATGCATCCCACTGCCCAAATGTCACTAAAAGTAAAGAAATATCAATGATATGATTAGTGCTGTTATCACTATGTTAGTAGAAGGAGTAGTAATAGTAGTAAAGAAGTGCTGTTGATGATGAAGCAGGTACCAACATTAGACAATCATAACTCCTAATAGTCTACAATGTTTTTGTTTTGACAAATAATACATGTATTTGCTACTGGAGGAATTTATGCTTCAGTTTCTATTTTGGTGCAAAGTTTTTTTTGTTGTTTTTTTTACCTTTTATCATCATAGGACCCCTCACTGAAGACTTCTGGTGGCAAATAATGTGTGTTGATTGTTGAACTGTGTCAGAGAAAACCATAATAAATATAAAAACTCATCATTTTCTGTGTTCATGTATATAGTAAAAACAAAGTAGAAAAAAAGATCATAGTCTACTTTACGTTTCATGGAGTTTTCCAAATCCACCCAAGCACACAGTTCCAAATTCTGTTAGGCAGATTTCCTACGAAAGGAGAAATGGTGAGTTTGCTTTAAATAGCTAAAGGTCAACAATGTATTACTGTTTAGATTGAATAAAGACAATTTTCACTTTCAGTGTTGCGTATTTATATATAGTATATACTACCTTTGGCATCAGATTTTTGTGAAACAGGCCTTTTTCGTGAACGGTTTTCAAAGCCATACATATCTCTACAATCCAGCTCAATACCTAGAAAACAAATGACAGATTAACAGGTATCTCAATTTACTGAGAATTGCATACTGTCTGGCCGATGTGAATCTCAAATGTTTTTTTGCATAGATTACCTCGGACTCAGAGTAAGGAGTGCTTTGTTGCACCTTGTCAGCGAGGCTCCCTCCCTGGCAGTAATCCATCACTACATAGAAAATCTTCCCATCTTCAATGTTATGACGAAGGGCAAAAGAGGAGATGAAGAAAAAAAATGTTTTTATTATATCTTGTCTTCTGGAAATACAATTATAATAGAATTATACATGTTGTTTGGTCCACTAGAGGGCAACTCTCGACATTATTTTTGGCTTTATAATGATGCCCCATTGCTTGCATCACAATAATATCATATGCATACTTTGTGTTTGTGTACACTAGACATTACCCTCAATGACATTAAGTGGGGCAGAAAATGAATCATATTTGTCAAAGCTTACCTTTAAAGGAGTTTTTGCTGTTCACAATATGAGGATGACTTGTTTCCATCAATATTTCCATTTCTGTGCAAAATGCTCGACCAACATTTTCTGGTTTCTATTTAAAAAGACAAAAGATAATGTAAATAGCTGCAGCCATTAAACAGGCATCACAACAACAGAATCACTGTCATCCTCCGTTAAAAAAATAATTTTGCATAATTGAATATAAAGTCTACCAATAACATCCCTTCCTCAAAAAAGGATATTGAAATATGAAATAAACAATTGGTGAAGTGAGCATGAAAAGGCAGTGTAATACAGAACTCAAACAATATTGTATATAGGCTTTTTATCTATTTATGGACTTATACACTCTCTCCTTCTCTCACACATATTATAAAGAATTTATGTTAAATGCATTATTATTGTTAGCTTTGGCAGCCCAAATTTGATTAAATAATGTAAATTGGTGCAGTCATTAAACAAGCATCACAACAACAGAATCACTGTCCTTTTCTATAACTAATATCACATAATTATATTTAAATGTACCTCTCTCAAAAACACAAAAAAATGTGTTACCAAAAGAAACTTAAGGTAAATGCTTTAAAATTGTGTTAGCTGACTGACGAAATTTGATATACTGTGTAAGGTTATTTTGGAATCTCTTGCCTTACCTCCTTTAGGTTGACCTTCTTAATGAGAAATTTCTCATTTCCCTTTGTGGCAACAAAAGCAGGTTTGGTTTCATCTTCTGTTACAAACCCTCTCGTCCTAAGGATAGTCTGTTCATTCCCCATCTTTGTTATTTCCTGACACACCGCCAAAAAAAAAAAAAAACACTAAATATTCCATCACATTTAATGTACTATATAAACAGTGAGTATATTATTTTCGTACAGTAACCTTGTTTTATAGCCCCATATATGTAGCATTTTCTTTGAGTGAAACTGAAAAAAGCACAAAACTAATGCTCAGATGGTACCCAAAATACAAGTTTATTTTTAGTGACATGACATAAGTGAATGATAATTGTTATAAAAACAGCAGAAGCTTGTATGAAAGCAATCCACTCACAAATAACCAAATGTTGTGAAAGTTAACTAACTGTTGGGATTATTTTAACAGTGATGTGAGAATTATACCAAAGCAACTAAGAAAAACTACAAACAGGCTAAACATAACTAAACGTGAGGCTTATCAACCACTATGACCCCAATAAATGTCTCAGATTATTCTTAAAATTTACTGGTAGGTAAGTTTACAAAGCGAAACCCCTTTCAGCAACACTTTTATATACATTATAGTTGTCTGTTTTAGCTATTACGTTTCAGAAGAAAAATATTTTTTTTACACACATAGCAGTTTAGCACAATCAACTACATGTTGAAAATGTTATATAAAAACCTATTATTGTTTTTTTTTTTGTTCGTTTGAGTAGGCAGAAGTAAGCATTAAGTTGGAAGCCGCATGCTTTTAATTTGAAAATCTCCTACGCGAAAGCCGCATGCTTTTAATTTGAAAATCTCCTACGCGAAAGTCTGTGTGTGATGCGCTAGTCGTTCTGAAAATAAAGTTGAGGGTTTGATGAAATCAAACGCCACCTTCTTATTATTACTCTTATTCTGTAGTAATAGCCGCTCGGATAATATTCGCATAGTCTGTTTCTTACTTCCGCTGTTACAGTCAGCGAGTTTTGTTTGTTTCAGGACGCAGGGCGTTGGCTAGCGGCTAACGTTTTAGCTTAGCTGGTTAACCAGGTGTGGAAATACAGGTACTTCATTACGCTAAAATTGCCGATTTTCTATCAGCATTTTTTCCCACTGTACTCTCACCACTGCTGCTGTTGATCATGAACGTGACAGGGTCCCTTCATGTTCGCAAATTACACGCGACACGTACACAAAAGCTGTGGTCAAGCCTCTGACAACATACATACACACTCGATCCGGTCTGTTTAGCGTTTTCCTGATTGCTTCGACACCGTCTGACATTAGCTGGTAAACAGACATCAGCATGATATGACCTCCTTAGGACAGAAGGTTGGCCCCCAAAGACAAAGAAAAATCATTTTTTTTTTAAACCGAAGCTGTTCGACCGGTGCTTTAAATAATTCTAATAAATTTAAGGTTTTCCATTCAATATGTTTAACCCTTTGAAAGGCCAGTATAAAAAAGACATTTTTCAATATAGTGAATGCAAATTGGATTTGTTGGATGGGAGTTATTCAGTCAGTTTTTTGCAATCTTTTCTTAAATAAAGTTAATACTCATCTGATCATGTGGCAAATGGCACACATATCAAATGCTATAGAAAAAGTGCATGTTAATATTTTTCTTTTATTATTCCTTTTATCCACTTCAGTTCTGCTCCTAACTACCACATATTCATTTAATATAATATTTTTAACCAAATAAATGCCAGTATTTGTTATCCAATGGCAATTTTTGGTGGGAAAAAAGAGATATTGGTGGGAGAAAAAGAGATATTTTCAATATGCTGAATGCAAATTGGATTTGTGGGGTGGGGATTATTGAAAATCTGCAAAAAAAAAACATTGATTTTGGTGGATTTTATTTTTTAAGCCATTGATCATTTCGATTTCATGTGTGACAAAATAATGTTTTAATTTAGAACCAACTCGAAGTTTCACGTCTTCTTTTTGTAACAAGCAAAGTACACAATTAAAGGGCAGTTACTTACTTTTCAAACCTGTTTTATAAAATCAGCTAAGAGCCAAAGTAAACAGTGACTTGTCATAATCATTCAACATGTTCACACTAATTCCACAACTATATTAGAACATAACCACATAAGTCATGGGAGATAAAATCCAAAAGTTGAATAATTGATACCGAATAATAGCTTTAAAAGTATTGCAATTCTGTGGGCATCAACTGTGGGAAGTATAAATGAATGTCGTTCCTCACGTTCACAAATATTTACGCATTTTACCCGGATGATGTTAAAGACTCGGATAACTGACTTTTGTTATTTTCCTACCTGGCTGAGAATTGAAGGGAGGAAGGCAGCTGCTGGACTTGTTTTATATCTGGCAGATTGCCATTCGATAATTACTGAGACACAATGATTCATGTACATTTGATTGCAAGATACAGACATCACACCAGAAAACGACTTTGGTTAAATTCACCAGTTAGAATATTACTTGAATAAAAAGGTACTCTTAAAGTATCTGATATTTATTTTCCACTCGTATCCGAGAGAGTTTGTAAATCAAATCCCTTGAGATACCTCTATTATTGAATTATTCTTGTGTAATTCAAGACTTTCATAATTACACACTTTTTAGACATATCACTACATATTTGAAAGATGCTGATTGTGTCTACGGTGATTAACAGATTTTCTTTTATTACAGACAAGTTAGGTTACATTACCTTTCTCTGTTTTCAATAGATGTTTTTCCATTGACTCCAGTGTCAATGCTAGTCACTACATTTTATCAGCTGACAGCTCACAGTGTCAAGCCACTCCTCCAGGCTAAAGTCCACCACATTCAGGAAACTCTTTTTTTTATCCAATTTTATCATTGCTATGTATGGGAAAAAATTCATTTTCACAGCACTGTACAGGAACACAATATACAGACAGTAGCAACAGATAAACAGGTACACATTACACTCAACATTATTTGTATTATTTATTAAAAGAGAGAGAGAGAGCTCCTCCCTACAAAGACATAGGAAAAATAAAAAGGTAGATTAAGGGTGAGAACAAATAAATGAAGTCATTTGCTATTGTTACATTATCAGCGGTATGTTCATTGTTTATTCTGTTTATATTTTGAAACGTATGGGTGCATGGGGTTGGTAAAATAGTTGATGTATGTCTTCAAACTAGACATGAGAAGTGTGACAGGTGGATTTACGCGCTTATTGATATTTTATTAAATATCTGAAAATAAATATTCATTGCATGAGAGGCAAAGTACTCACAGTTAAATTTAGATTTATTTGTTTTGAGTGTCAGAAACAAAAGTAAAAGTGAGTTCAAGGCAGGGCAGAGTCTATGGAGCAGGCCGAGTTGTTCACGGTATGTCGAAATGGAAAACGTACACCCACGCAATAAAGCACAACTATGACCACGATGAATGTCTCAGATGATTCTTTAAATTTATTGGTAGGTAAGTTTACAAAGCGAAACCCCTTCCAGCAACACTTTTTTATATACATTACAGTTGTCTGTTTTAGCTATTACGTTTCAGAAAAAAACCATTTTTTTACACACAAAGCAGTTCAGCACAATCAACCACATGTTGGAATTTGTTATATAAAAACATTTTTTTGTTTTTTTTTTGTTCGTTTGAGTAGGCAGAAGTAAGCAGTAAATTGGAAGCCACGTGCTTTTAATTTGAAAATCTCCTACGCGGAAGTCTGTGTGTGATGCGCTAGTCGTTCTGAAAATAAAGTTGAGGGTTGGATGAAATCAAACGCCACATTCTTATTATTACTCTTATTTTGTAGTATTAGCCGCTCGGATAATATTCGCATAGTCCGTTTCTTACTTCCGCTGTTACAGTCAGCGAGTTTTGTTTGTTGTGTTGGCTAGCGGCTAACGTTTTAGCTTAGCTCGTTAAACAGGTGTGGAAATACAGGTATCCATCGAAAAGTAATTGTAATAAATTTATTTCACAGCCATTTGTTGGTTAATTTTCATAGTTACATAAAAGCTTCAGTCTTTTTCTGCAGTGTAGACCTTGTGATTTAAGGAAGCGCTTCAACATTGTTACTATTGAAAATTGGTATGTAAAGTTATTGTTACACCTCTGGACTGTTATAATGTATAACAGTTACTGTTATAATGTATTCTTAATAATATTCTAAAATTCTACTAATATTTTACTTATCGCTCTGTGTCAGCATTTAATTTAGTTTTTTTTATGTAATTTAGTGACTGCTGTAAAAACTTTAATTTAAGATTAATATTAATGATATCTGTGAATCTGTTTTTATATTATCACCTCATGGAGCAAATAAATATTAAAATAATCACATGTTGATTTTCCATAATCATCCAATTAAATTGGTAATATTGAAAGTCTGAAAAGCCATTATAAACAATAATTTATTGATAATAAAAAGCAAAGATCAGTCATTCCATTGAACTGCGAGCAAAATACAGAAAATTGATGAAATTAGAAAAAAGAGACTGCATGCAATATTTGTCAGCATAAAAAATGAAACAATGAGCCAACAGCATTAGAGGTTTTCTCCGAGTCAACATCAGCGAGTTTACAATCTATTCACACAACTGAGCTTGTGTAAGACAAAAAGAAAAAGAGAAAAGAAAATATGGAACGGTTAATAACAGTTGTAGAAACAAACAGAACAGTTGCAAGTTTAGGGAAGTTGTGACCATGAACCCATCAATGGATTAATTCACAACTGTGCTCTTGGTCTCTAAAGTACAACTTGTGGATTCTTTAAAAATAATTTTTAAATCTTCATAAATCAATATTTTGTTTAATCTTTAACAATTGCCACTCCTCTTTAACCATCAATATTATATCATAACTGCTGTTAACAATAAAATCTGTATTTAAAATAACATTAAGATGAAAAAAATATTTAATTTAAAGAGAGCTTGATAGCATTATTTTCAATATACATCCTACAAGACAGAAATTTCAGCTCCATTGTTTTTCTTGTTAATAAATTGTCTTTTATTGACATGATGCCATTATGTTTTTGTGTGTTTCACCCATGAATCACTACACCTGAATCCTCTGTAATGTTTCACAGGATTTTTTCTTGGGGTATTTTACAATTTTACAGCTTTTCAAGTCTGACATCTGATGGAACGGCCTTCAACTACTGTGCACGTCTGAAGTAGCTTCCTCAGATTTGCAGTTACACAGCTACTCACCTGTGCGTGTTCATATGCACTTTTAACATGCTTGACTCAGAGAATCCTTTCTGAGAGGTGTTGCACGGGTACGGCTTCTCACCTGTGTGGACTCTCATGTGTTTTTTTAACGTGTCCCCATGAGAGAACCTTTTCTCACACATGTTACAGGGATACGGCTTCTCCCCCGTGTGGACCCTCATGTGCACTTTTAACGTGCCCAGCTTCGAGAATCGTTTCTCGCACGTGTTACACGGATACGGCTTTTCACCTGTATGGACTCTCATGTGCACTTTTAACGTGCCCAGCTCAGAGAATCTCTTCTCGCAGGTGCTACACGGGTACGGCTTCTCGCCTGTGTGTTTCCTCATGTGCATTTTTAATGTTTCCAGATGAGAGAAGCTTTTCTCACAGGTGTTGCACGGGTACGGCTTCTCGCCTGTGTGTGATCTTATGTGCTTCTTTAAAGTGTCTCGGTGAGAGAATCTTTTCTCACAGATGTGACAGGGATATGGCTTCTCGCCTGTGTGGACTCTCATATGCACTTTCAAGGTGCCCAGCTTGGAGAACCGTTTCTCACACGTGTTACAGGGGTACGGCTTCACCCCCGTGTGGACTCTCATGTGCAGCCTTAATTCACCAACCTTAGAGAATCTTTTCTCACAGATGCTACAGTGATATGGCTTCTCACCTGTGTGGACTCTCATATGTACATGTAATTTTGACTTGTACTGAAAAGACTTCCCACAAGTGTCACATTTAACACCCTTTTCCCCTGTACAAGAATCACTGTGCATCACTAATGTGGTAGAGTTGTCCATATTGTTAAGGTGATTTTTGCTTCTGTGATGTTTTGGTTGGTGATCTGCATTATCTATTGTTCCAGATTCTCCATGCTGTCCTCCTTTGTGATCCTGGCTCTCAGCTACATGAGAGCTGTGAGAGAGAAGCTGGTCACCACTGTTTGGTTCTGATTGCAAAAGGCCTTTAACTGACATCATGTCCACAGGCTTTTTACCCATTTTCCTCTGAGTTTCATCAGGACTCAAGTGCATACTCTGATTGTCACTTATGTTGCTTTCCTCACAAGTTGGTGTCAACATAAAGGTTTCAGTCTCCTGCTTCAGTACCAGCTGCTCTCCCACCAGATTGGTGTAGAATTCCTCATTTTCCTCTTTAATCTGCGGAGGCTCTGGGTTGTCTTGGTCCAGATCTGAGTTCCTCTCCTGGTTACAGAGCTGCTGGACACCAAGACCCTCTTCATCTTTAGAAATGAGCTGGTGTTGGAGCTCTGGAAGGAAAAAAAGAGAACAGGCTAAAAAAAAATGCGGTACCACTATCTGACCATGTCCTCTTTTTAAAGGGTTTATAAGAATTACTCAGTGGTTAATAAATCATTTATAAATACCTTTTAAGTATTTAATAAACCTTTTGTAATGGTATGTGACTTTTGTTGTTGGTTGTGTGTTTTCCTCCTGTGTCCACACCTGATTTACCTTGTTAGTCCTGTGTTTTCCTCACCTGGGCCACATTCTAGAAATTAGGATTAGGCATTTAAAAAAAAAAGTTCTTTGATTCAATTTATGTGTGACTCAAAACTGTGAACACATTCATTCTGGTGTATGTGAACACCATGTTCTACTATCTAATAAACTTTGTTCAATAATGACCACAATAATCTTGTTTTTTCCACTTTCACAATGATCTTGTGTCATCCATGGCAACTATTATGAGAAGCTTTGCCCAAATGTTCTGAACTGTTGCCACCAGATATTTCATTTGCATTTATTTTGAAAAGTGATGGACATTTTATGCTGAAACTGTATCCGAATCCTGTCTGGTGCGGATTTAGGCTCCATGAAAATTAGCCTTGCTATGGATTCAAAGTACTGTGACACTTAAACTCTGGGTCAGTTATTTTTGTTTTTTTTAGTGTAGAATTTTCCACAAACGCAGAGTTTCTTGTTGACTTCTTTGTCTGACAGAAGCAGACATTTTATTTCCTCATTCATTCAGTCCGTATTTAAAGTTTGTATTTAAAAAAATGTTTCTAAGCATATTAATTAGCAGATTAATTATTAACCTTTCCATAGTAGTGCCCAATTTCTATGTGTCTATAAAAATCTTGTTCTCTAAACCATAGGTTCAGACAGACTGAAAGTCTATTAATTTCCTATCATTTACAGTGAAAGAGTATAACCAGATTATAGCTTATCTACCATATATTTTAAATCTGGGGATGTTGGTGTAAAATGTGGATCATATGCTGGTTACCTAAATAATTCCACCTTTTCTGAATCTTGCAAAAGCAAGCCATACGTTAAGTTTCAAGCACAAAGCACCAAACACATTAAACCTGGATCAGAGAGTGAATTCATGATTACATAATTATGTGTTTAAACTATAAATGTTTACATCTTTACCTATATCTTTAGTTGCTACTTCCTGTGTTTTGTCCCAGTCAGATAAAATCGGACTAAATATTTTTTCATATTTTAAGCTGATATACAGTCAGATTTATATCATCACTAAAGCTTGTAAATAAAATAGCAAATACTAACTTTATCCTTTAAAGAGACCTGTTATTATTCACCTGTTGTTATGGCGACTTATAGTATATATATACTATAGTATATTAGTATATATATATATATATATATATATATATATATATATATATATATATATATATATATATATATATATATATATATATATATGTTTTTTATTCACATTTAATTTTTATACGTTTCTTTTTCTTGCTACTTGAAGTATAGTATGATTATGTTAACAGAGGCTTGTAACAGCTGCTACTTATGCACACACACGCCACACACACACTCCACACACACATACAAACCATATAATCATCCATATTCGTGTTGAGATCAACACAATTCAGATCACATACAACAAATTTAAATGGAGGAAAACACGTTTGCAAGAATATAGGAAGAAAGCACAAAGTCAAATTAAAAACGGAAGTGACTTTGATATGTTTCTGATCATAATAAAACGGCCCAGGTTCCACAGACCTGTCATTTGAAACTGTATTTCAGGTTTCAGGACGAGATCCAGCAGTCTGCTCTGACGGTCAATCTCTTCTTCGTACTTGATGATAGTCGCTTGAAAAGCTCTGAATATTTCCTCAGCAGCAGCAGTTAGTCGCTCGCTGATCAAATGTCTCAAACACTCGGCTGAAGACATGGTCGCTTAGCAACAGTAAGACGTCTCCCTGTCCTGCTGAGGAACAACAAGCTCAGGACACAAAGCAGCGACTGCGTTGTTTACTTCCGCCGGATGTCACACTGATAAGTTCCGACAGCGGGATTTAAGTTCCTTAGTTCCGCTTCTTGTAATGAGTTGTAAAGGGTTGGCTTCTGAATCGCTGCAGCAGCGCCATCTACCGGAGTAAAAAAAACATCTTCACGGACTAAATAAAATAGGTACGGTATTTGAGAAATCTGGTGCAGAGAGGACAGTGTGATGAAGGTATAGCAACACAGTACATCAAAAAATATTTAGAGGATACAATATTTTCACAATACAAAACTGCACCAAGTTGGTATATTTAGGTTCTGACATTATCCAAAGTAGTAAACAACTTTGCCAAGTCAATTAAACAATAAACATGTTAGCATACAGTTTAGATCTGGTGATGACCTCAGAAAACAGAAAATGAAAATATATGATCCATAGCTCATTATATACATTTTTATTGTTTGAAACCAGGCAAACTGTTGAGAACAGATTCTTATTTAGAATGGGAGCCTGACAAAAGGCGAAGCCTCTTTGAGTGAAGGTGATAGGACCTAAAAGGGAATAGGTAAAGTTTAAAAGGCAGCAACAGATAAACGTTTTCAACACACCGATTACTTACATACAATCATATTGAGCATCACATTAAACATAGGTCAACATACATCAAAGTTTAAACGTGTGACAACGAACTTTACAGAACAGCTGGATTTTTTTGTGAGTTGTAAGCAGCAAACATCAAACATTTAATCTTAATTCAAACCTGGAACAGAATACACAAATATTAGCTCTACCTAAGGCTCTAGTTGGCAGTAGGAAAACTTGAGTTGTGTATGGTAGGAAAAAAAAAGAAAATGTATCAAAGTCAGTCATTAACATTTGTAGAAATAGTCTAAATCAAATAGTAAAGTCTTGAGAAGTACTGACCATGGAGTAGAGAAAAACAATTTAAGACAATACAATGACAGATTTGCAGTGATAGGGTTTCTCACCTGTGTGTTTTTACATGCACTTTTAATAAGCACAACTGAGAGAATCTTTCCTCGCATATGTTACACTGATAAGGTTTCTCACCTGTGTGGATCCTCATGTGAACCTTTAATGTGCTTAATTCAGAGAATCTGTTCTTACAGGTGTTACACTGGTACGCCTTCTCTCCTGTGTGTGTCCTCATGTGCACTTTTAAAGAGCCAAGATCAGAGAATCTTTTCTCACAGGTACTACATGGGTACGGTTTCTCACCTGTGTGTGTTCTCATGTGAACTTTTAAAGTTCCCAGATGAGAGAATCTTTTCTCACAGGCGTTACACTGGTACGGCTTCTCACCTGTGTGTGTCCTCATGTGCACTTTTAATGTGCCCAACTCAGAGAATCTTTTCTCACAGGCTTTACACTGGTATGGCTTCTCACCTGTGTGTGTTCTCATATGCTTTTTCAATGTGTCTAGAAGAGAGAATCGTTTGCCGCAGGTGTAACAAGAGTACAGCTTCTCGCCTGTGTGGATTCTCATGTGCTTTTTCAAATTTTCTATCAGAGAGAATTCTTTTTTGCAGGTCGTGCAGTTATATGGCTTCTCTCCTGTGTGGACTCTCATATGGGTTTTCAATTTTGACTTGTATTTAAAAGATTTCCCACAAATGCCACATTTAAAACATTTTTCCCCTGTGTATGTTTCACTGTGACTATTTGATGTTATAACAATGTCTTCATTGTTAGTATGATTTTTACTTTTATACAGTCTCTTCTGTGGCCCTTTTTCTGTATTTCTAGTTGATCCTGAGTCTTCTTGTCTGCCTTTTTTGCAATCTTGCCTCTCTACTACATGGGAGCTGTGAAAGAGGAGGGTATTGTCACCGTTTGGCTCTGATTTCACAAAGCTTCTCACAGACATCATGACCACATGCTCCTTCCCTACAGCACTCAGAGTTTTATCAGGGCTCAAGTCCATACTCTGATCTACACTGATGTCTCTTTCCTCAGTAGTAGGAATCAACATTAAAGTTTCATTCTCCTGCTTCAGTACCAGCTGCTCTGCTTCTGGACTAGTATACAATTCCTTCTGCTCCTCCTTAATCTGTGGAGGTGCTGGTTCCTCTTGGTCCAGTTCTCCTTCCGGGCTAGTATACAATTCCTCCTGTTCCTCCTTAATCTGTGGAGGTGCTGGTTCCTCTTGGTCCAGACTGGGGTTCCTCTCCTGGTTACAGAGCTGCTGGACAATGAGAACCTCCTCATCCTTAGAGACATGTTGCTGTGGGAGATCTAAAAATAAAAAGAAGACCTTGAGTTCCTTTTTAAGACTTTATCACGTCATTCTGAAACAAAGTCTAATCAATAACTATTGACTATCATATTCCTACAGCTCTTAGTAGCAATTAATTCCCTGGGCTCTTTATAAAATTGGGACTAATAGAGACAGAATTCACTGCCTCTTATCCTCAAATGTCTCTGATTTCCCCTAAACACAGAGACCTGAGAGACAGATAAATAAGCCACCATTCTTTTGTCAACCTTCGTGAAATAGCTTCTAATCTTCTCATCCAAAACAACAACGGGTCTTTCGGTCCTTACACCATCTAGATTGCTTAAAAAAATGTTAATGAAATTAAATGAAATCAAAATCGCAATATCTGCCCGAATAATCGTTCAGCCATAGTGTAGGTTGTTTTTGTTTTTTTTAACCAAGTATTAACACATTGGATTCTACTTCTTGATTTAAGTTCTACTTCAAAATGTTTCTCAACAGATCAAGTGTATTTAAAAAAACAACAACAACCTGCAACTAGAGACATCAAACTTTTGTTTTAAAAGGAAACTGTCGTGAGATGAAATACTGTATGGGGATTTTATAAATCATGGCAGCAAAGCAGAAAACAGATTCAATTTGGATACTTTTTTGACAACTTTAATTTGTTCTTTTCTTAATGACTTTCCAATAAGCAGTGACATTCATCTATGTAGTAAAGCTGCAACTGGGCGCTTTAATCTCACAGAGTGAACTCAAGTAAAAGATGACATGGTGAAAAAAATGTATATTTATGTCATGTTTAAACTGTTACTTTTTCTATGATGTCCACCTCTATTTCACGTGTGTAAGTGGGGCTAAAACGGAGAACCTTGTTCTCAAACGTTTTGTTCCTTTTTTATGTATTATCTTTGTCGTCGTAGAAGCCCACCAACTATATCTTAACCACGGTAGAATATGAAGTGATTATTTTGCCATATTAATTACATGGTTTAATAGGTTTCACAGACCTGTTACTTGAAACTGTATTTCAGGTTTCAGGCTTCATATCAATAAAACAGTCCGGGTTCCACAGACCTGTTGTACGTAACTGTACGTCCGGTTTCAGGACGAGATCCAGCAGTCTGCTCTGGCGAACAATCTCTTCTTCGTACTTGATGATAGTCGCCTGAAAAGCTCTGAATATTTCCTCAGCAGCAGCAGTTAGTCGCTCGCTGATCAAATGTCTCAAACACTCGTCTGAAGACATGGTTGCCTAGCAACAGTAAGACGTCTCCCTAGCAACAGTAGGACGTCTCCCTAGCAACAGTAGGACGTCTCCCTAGCAACAGTAGGACGTCTCCCTGTCCTGCTGAGTCCTCTGTAAAGCTCAGGGCTCCAAGCAGCGACTGCGTTGTTTACTTCCGCCGGGTGTTACACTGATCCCGACAGCGGGATCTTCTGTCTTTTTTTTTTTTAGTTCCGCTTGTTGTAATTAGTCGTAAGAGTTGGCGTCTAAAACGTTGCAGCACCTCTATCAACTTGAAAAAAATCTTCACGGCCTAAACAAAATGAGCAATTAATTATGAGCATCCACACAAAGCCAAAATAACTATATACTGTAATTGAAAGTTTTCTAAGAGTGGCATCTTCGTAACAAGATTTTATTTAATGTCCAATTTGTATTCATTTGTGTAATATTTTCTTTATAGACAGTAATTTCTTACATCGCATTTATCATTTAAGACATTTTAAATATTTTAGAATAGAACTATCTCATGCTTTTCAGACATGTATCATTTTGAATACTCTTGAAAATTAACCTAATTCCACATCAGTGCAAAGCCTCAGTTACCTTAACACAACAAAGAACATAAAAACATGTTTAGAGGATGTCTTGTCTGGTGATTACTTCCTTGATAAAGTAGAAAATGAAAAACGTTAAAATATATGATCCGTAGCTCATGATCCTTTTATTCAACCAGTCAAACCAGAACAGATTATTATTCACATTGGGCGCCAGACAAAAGGTGAAGCCTCTTTCAGTCAAGGTGATAGGGCCTAAAAAGGAATACGTTTAAAAGGCTGCAACAGATGAACGTTTACAACACACCGGTTAGTTTCAAAGAATCACATTAAAGATTAAATGTGTGACGACGAGTCAGTGACTGGCAGACCTGACGGTCAGTTGCATATTTCAGAAAAAAAAGGTCCATACCAGATTTTTTAAATGCTGAGGATGCAGTTGTCCATTTTGATTGTTCCACATTTCCGGCTACAGCGAACTAGGAGCTAATATTCATCTCCTGAGCTTGATACTTCTCATATTCCCCTTATTTGTAGCTAAATGTATGTGCAAACAGCCAATGTGTTAATACACTCTCAAAGGGGTGAATACAACTTCAGTTAGTCTCACACGGACAACATTAGAGCCTGTCAAAATATCTGAATATTTTCAGGACAGTGATCAACTTTAACACCTTTTGTGTTTATTTAAATAAAAGCAATTATTTCTTTATATCCATCACACTGCAGTAGTAGTAGTCTGAGTTGGTCCTATAAGGCGATTCTTGGACCAGAGGTTTTGGAGGTGTGGAGCACTCAGAGACCAAACCAGACAGGTTAGGTAAGATGAAGTTTGTACAAATTTTCCCCCATATTTGTGAAACTATTTGGAAACATTCTTTGACTAAACCATCAAATCTAAAAAAAAAAAAGTTATATAAATAATCAAATTACTGGGAAATAACATTTGATACTGCAGTTGCTCAACCCTTGTTGCTCAACACAGCCACATTTTTGAGTCCAAAACAAAGGACTATTGAAATGAAAATTTCAAAAATTTCCCAGCCTAACTTCCCACGGCAGGTTTATGGCAATTTACCAGAAATCTTCCATCCCATTACAACCCTTGTCCTCCTACTGCTAAAATGATATTGGGTACGTACAGTGCATTGCGAAATCTGTGTCCCCTCTAGAACTTTTTGACCTTTACCACATTTTAGGCTTCAAACATAAAGACATAAACCTGGAATATTTTGTGATGATTCAACACTAAGTGAAGTGTAACAATATTGAAAACTTTTTTTAGGAATAAGAAACTGAAAAGTTGGTTCGCGCTAGTCGGCCCCCTGGCTTAATACTTTGTAGAATCACCTTTTGCTGCAAAAACAGCTGCAAGTTTTTTGTGGTTTGTAGTTTTGCACCTTTAGAGACTGACATTTTTGCCCAATCTTCCTTGCAAAAAGAAAGGTGAGAAATGGCTGAAAGTTTAGAGGGACAGACGGGTCTTGGTAGGTTTGCAGTAGTCTGTAAAGGGGCTGAATAATATTGTATGCCCCACTTTTTTTTAATGTCTAAAAAAATGTATAATACAGTACAAATTTCATTGCTCTTCACAATTGTATCCTACTTGATTTTAGTAAAAGTTCAATGGGGTCAAATATTTTTACAAGACACTGTATTGTGGATGCTGGATTATCTGTTTGTGGGCCACAGCTTTCAGGATCTCTGGTATTGGTGCAGCTGTGGTTCACAGTTGTGTTATTGGCTGCTCGTAGGACAGTGCTGTGTATTTCTGTCCATCGCCTCCTTCCTCCATTTCCAAGAACTCGTCTTCATAATCATCTTCGTCATCGTATTCGCTGGTCCGCTTCTCTGTGAACAGGTAAAATCGTAGCACCCCCACTTTGTGCGCCTGGTACAGCTCTCCCACGCTAACGCCCTCATCGAGGTACGCTTCCTGAAAGTCAACAATGTCATGGCTGAACTCTCCCCACTGTCCCTTTCTGGATTTCCCGTTAGGGAAAAACAGCCTTTTAGCATGAGCCAGAATGTCGATTTTCGTGGCGTTCTTGGAAATGTCAAGAACTCCGGTTCCTCCGCCGCTGCGTTTTCTCACCTGTTTCTTGTCATGTATCCACCCTAATTCTATTTTTCTTGTCATCTTCAAGGCCCGTTTATTGTTTCTCAGATGCAGCTTTGCGGGCCGCATACAATCCTCGTCAAAGCCTTTGTTGCCTCTTGAGCCCATCTTTCTGCGCAGTTTTTCCACCAAAGACGGCCTTTTCGAATCATTTCTGCCTCTTCTCCATTTTTGCATTGTGAAACGCTTCGCAGCGATCCTGTCACCACACGGTGGAATATAAGCAGGCATCGTAGAGCCGTCTACTTCTCCAATTACGGAACTGTCAATCTGTAAAGAAAACAGAGACACATTAAGATATAATATGGGTTGTCATAATTCTAAAAGAGGGCTAGGCTTAATATATATACTGGGCCATAATTGGATCCAAAACTATATACTACCCAAATATCACATATCAAAATATAAACTAGACATGTGGGTCAAAGATTTCATAACAAACATTTTTGAAATATTCCTTATATTGGCCCTACTGAACCT
Organism: Eupleurogrammus muticus; assembly: GCA_036785175.1. NCBI lineage: Eukaryota > Metazoa > Chordata > Actinopteri > Scombriformes > Trichiuridae > Eupleurogrammus > Eupleurogrammus muticus. The sequence goes on along the minus strand of JAYKQN010000018.1, from coordinate 15,668,561 downwards.
CCATTTTTTACATGAGACACTATATTGATTCACTGGAAAGTGTTACATCATTATTAAAACATCAATGAAAAGAGCTGAAGCGCTGCACTTACTCGATCTTGCTGCTTTTTCAGAATATTCTTCTCGGGGATATCTCGGTTGTGAAGAATGGTCCAAAGACCCTCAGCTTGTGGGAGGGAAGGGTTTGAAGAAGTTGCCTCACCTGAAGGAATGTAGGAAAAGAAGACAGAAGGGTCTTTGTCGCAGCATCAGATATGAACAAATTTAAGATGGACACATAGATGGACAGAAGATAATGATGACAGGAGTGTTGATACCAGCGTTTCCCCACACACAGATCAATCAGTGGCGCAGTGACACAGAATGAAAAGTGAGCGCCACAAATTGATTCCGTTTTTTTTTTTAAGCAATTATGGCATTTTCACTTACACATAGGGAAAGGGAGGGAGGGAGGGAGAGAGAGAAACAGCTGCATTCTTAATACAAGTAACCTGCTGAACAAGGAACCATTCATGCAAAATGCAGTTTTCTCTGTAATCAAAATACTAATCATGGCCTGTGTACTGTAGGCTTTGCATATATATATATATATATATATATAGTACATAGCTCACACTTTACTTGTGCTACATGTGATTAAGTAATGTGTGAAGACAAGAAGTTTAGCAAGCAGTTGGCTGAGAAATGTGTTATGAATGAAACGAATTCCCTGGACATCTTACCTGTATTCACCCTGTTACTGAAATCGTACAGCACTTTAGGATGGTCGGGCTGATCGTCACTCATTGCAGGTGAGGGCCACTTCTTGCGGGATTTTGAGGTACCTTGTTAATTCAGAAAAGAATTAGAAGAGCAGAATCAGTTTTTTAAATACATTTTTATCTCTTCTGTCAGTAAAAGATTGTGATTTTTGTCTCTCTCGGGTATTAAACAGGTAGGGCTTCTCACCTGCATGCGTTTTCACATGCACTTTTAATGAGCTCAACTCCGAAAATTTTCTCTTGCAAGTGGTGCACTGGTACAGCTTCTCTCCTGTGTGGATTCTCATGTGCTTCTTCAGGTTTTCCATCAGAGAGAATTCTTTCCCGCAGCTTTTGCAGTTAAAGGGTTTCTCCCTGGAGTGAACTCTTATGTGTGTATTCCATTTGGACTTGTACTGAAATGACTTCCCACAGGTGTCACACACAAAACAGTCTGTGTGTTTGCCGCCTTGGCTCTCAGCTCCATGAGAACTATGAGAGAGTAGCTGCTCACTGTTTGGTTCTGGTTCCACAATCTCTGCTGCACCAACAGGACCCAAGTCCAGACTCCGATCTACGCCAATGTCACTTTCCTCACAAGTAGGAGTCAACATGGAGGTTTCGCTCTCCTGCTTCAATGCCAGCTGTTCTCCGTCCAGTCTTGTGTAAAATTCCCCCTGTTCCACTTTAATCTGTGGTGGATCTGGATCAACCTGGTTCAGGCTGATGCAGAGTTCCTCCTGCTCCTCCTTAATCCGTGGCGGCTCTGGGTCATCTTGGTCCAGGCCTGAGTTCCCCTCCTGGTCTACGAGAACCTCATCCTCCTTACGGACATGTTGGTGTCGGAGGTCTGGAAAAGGACAAAAGGCAAAGTGTGAAAAGGGAATAATGTGGTACCACTTTCTGATAAGGCCACCCTTTATAAAAGGACTTACAATTAATCAATTCATTAAAAAAAAAACAGGATGTCCTCTGTAAGGCCCAACAGGAATTAAAAACAATACAAACAAACAAAAGTGAATTGCTGGGTCTCAGGGGGATATAAAGATATGGTCTATTAGTGAAATAAATAGTGTCTCGTCATTAAACAGTCGACAGAGAAACCAAAACACGCGAGATGAGCCATCTGCTTTCTTTCAGTGAAAAATACACAACGCGTCTTCCTGTTGAACTCGATTTTGTAATGACTGTTTTTTGGGGGAAAGTATATATATATATATATATATATATATATATATATATATATATATATATATATATATATATATATATATATATATATATTTTAACCACCGCGGCGGAATACAAAGTGGTTATTCGGCTTTATATCAATAAAACAGTCCGGGTTCCACAGACCTGTTGTACGTAACTGTACGTCCGGTTTCAGGACGAGATCCAGCAGTCTGCTCTGACGAACAATCTCTTCTTCGTACTTGATGATAGTCGCTTGAAAAGCTCTGAATATTTCCTCAGCAGCAGCAGTTAGTCGCTCGCTGATCAAATGTCTCAAACACTCGTCAGAAGACATGGTCGCCTAGCAACGGTAAGACTCTCCCTAGCAACAGTAAGACGTCTCCCTAGCAACAGTAGGACGTCTCCCTAGCAACAGTAGGACGTCTCCCTGTCCTGCTGAGGGACAACAAGCTCAGGACACAAAGCAGCCACTTTATCTCTCTACTTCCGCCGGATGTCCCACTGATAAGTTCCGACAACGGGATCTTGTGTTTTTAGTTCCGCTTGCTGTAATGAGTCGTGGTAACAGTTGACGTCAAAAAGCGGTATCGCTAATGATTGGATTAAAAAAATCTCCATTGATTAAATACAATATTATCTCTTTACTGATGCTATATATTCTGTATTTCCAGGTGTTTAAGAGCTGAAAGCTTCACACCAGCTGCTGTAAACCTCAAGAAAATTAACATTCAGGTAAAGAATACAATAAAAATAAACTATAATGAGGGGGATTTTGGTGTGCAGGGTTAGGGAAGATACAGATGTCTACATTGTTCAAAAAGTCAAGTACTCTATTCAATTATATTTCACTTAGTTAATCTGGTTATTTTATATAATTTGATGGCAGCTGTCACCCTTTATATTTTTGATACCGGTGAATAAATAATCTTTCTATAAACTAGCTCATAATTCAAAGCAATATTAAAATAAATATAAGACAGCTGAAAAGTTGTCTACATTTATTTAGACAATAATCGTATGAACTACTATCATTTCATGACTTAATCCTCCATTGAATATCAGTCTTAAAAGCCATCATGAAATATATTTTATTGCCTATAAAAAAAAAATGTTGACAACACACTGTAATGCATCATCTAGAATGTGTGTGTTACATCCATGAAGCAGCAAACATCAAATAAACTGGGAAAAAAATAAATAATGATTTCCATAGAACTGTGAGCCAACAACACTTGAGATTTTCTCTCTTTTTAACATGAGAGAGCTCCACTTGCACAACTGAGGTAGTTTATAAAAACAGAGAAAAAAAAGAAAATGTGTTGAATATTGTAGTCTACAGTTAAAGAAAGAGATTACAGAATCCAGCAGCTCAAGTTCAGGAAAGAATACCAGAGACTTAAATATTTACCCACAACCACTGAAAAGTAGTTTTTTTTTCATAATAGGGACCATAGGAATCACTACACATTTATACAAAGTAATGTCATACATTCTCAAATGTAACCATTGCCATCGTCTTGACCATCCAACAAATATCTGTTGCATACAGTAAAATGTTTGAATTCGTTGTTTTGTTAAAGAGCAACTTATAGTGTTGTTGACAATGTAGAAGTTACACAAAGATATTCTGCAAGCTTTTTTGTGTAGAACCATTGAAATCTTATCAAATAAAAATATTTTGTATCTGGTACAATTAGTTCAATATTGGACAGAACTATGTTATTCCATTGGCATTATTCCGTTTTTTTTCTTCTTTATTTTAGTCAATTTAATATTTATGTTTTAGTGTTTTCTTTAAAACAAAACCAAATTGAGCCAAATCTAATAGGAAAATTGAAATAAACTAAATCATCTTCTACTCTAACTGTACCCTATACAAGATATTTACATCTGATGAGATATCTTTTCTTACAGTGTACAAGAGTTTCTATGCTTTGTCCTGCATTGCTTGGTCTTGTGTGTTATTTTATCCATGAACCAGTAAAGTGAATCTGCATGATTTCACATAAGCAAATCCACTTGCGTTCCAGCAAGTTCTTGTTCCCCTGTGGATTGAAAAGTCATGAAACAGTTCGAAAGCCACATGTTTTCAAATCATATCTTGCATCTGACAGAATCTTTTCCCACTCGTGTATCATGTGGTCCTTCAACTGACGTCCCTCTATGAACTCTCCCACAGATTTGCAGTTATAGGGTTTCTCACCTGATGTTTCTACTCTTAATGAGCCCAAGTCAGAGAATCTTTTCTCGCATATGTTACACTGGTACGGTTTCTCACCTGTGTGGATTCGCATGCAAACTTGCTCCCTTGTTTGCCTTTCAAACCTGCCATCTGACAGAATCCTCTTCCTCCATGTGCGTTTTACAATGGTCCTTCAGTTGATATCTACTTGTGAACTCTATCCCGCAGCTTTTGCAGTGAAACGGATTGTCCCCCACGTGCGTTCTCATGTGGGCCTTCAGCTGATGTCTCTGCCTGAAGCATTTTCCACAGATTTCGCAGTTGTAGGGCTTCTCGCCCGTGTGTACTCTCATGTGCACTTTCAATGCGCTCAGCTCAGAGAACCGCTTCTCACACGAGCTGCACGGGTACGGCTTCTCACCCGTGTGCCTTCTCATGTGTTTTTTCAACGTGTCCAGGTGGGAGAACCTTTTCTCACAAATTTCACACAGGTACGGCTTCTCCCCTGTGTGCGTTCTCATGTGCACTCTCAACGTTCCCAGCAGAGAGAAACTCTTCTCGCAGGCAGTGCACTGGTACGGCTTCTCTTCTGTATGGATTTTCCTGTGCTTTTTCAAGTTTTCCATTAGAGAGAATTCTTTTCTGCAGGTTTCGCAGTTGTACGGCTTCTCCCCCGTGTGGACTCTTACATGTGAAAGGAAACGAGACTTGTACTTAAAAGATTTCCCACAAGTGTCGCATTTAAAACAATCATTACCTGCGTAACTTACATTGTGAATCTTGAATGGGCTAGAGTTTTTTTCAATCTTGGTGCGTTTTTTACATTCATTCAGTCCCTTCTGATTTTTTGGCTCCACATTTCGATGGGATCCTTCACGTTTGCCTCCATCATGATCATGGCTCTGTGTTTGGTCAGGACTCACGTTCAATGTCTCATCTTCACTGTTGTCAATGTGTTCAGAAGCAGGAGACAACAGGAGGGTTTCAGTCTCCTGCTTCAGTACCAGCTCTTCTCCCACCAGACTCATGCTGAATTCCTCCTGTTCCTCTTTAGACTTTAGAGACTCCTTTTCGTCTTGGTCCAGATTGTTGCAGAGTTCCTGCTGTTCCTCTTTGATCGGTGTAAGCTTTGCTTCGTCTTGGTCCAGACTGGGGTTCCTCTCCTGGTTCCAGAGCTGCTGGTCAGAAAAAACCTCCTCCTCATCCTCCTCCTCAGAGACATGTTGGTCATTGAGCTCTGGAAGGGGGAAGAAAAGATGTGGTACTAGTTTCTGATATGGCCCCTTTATAACGGGTTTACAAGCATAAAAAATAGATTATTCAATTGTAAATAGATCATTCACTAATGCTTCAATGTTTAAGACATAAATTAACTCAATAACCTTTTATTTTTACTAATTAATTATTTTAAAGTGCTTAAGTATTAATAAAGTGCTAGTGTATTACATTTTCATGTCATTAGTAAGAGTCATCCTAAAAATAAAAAAAAGCAAATTTATTTACTTTTTAATTTATTTTTGTGGTATAGAAAGAAGGATTTTTTCACAAACTGCATGAACCCCCAAAACTGCATTTATTAATGAATTTTAAATTATTGTAATGTTGCTCTAATGAGTCTCTGGACTCACGTTGTTATTATAGTCCGGTTTGTGATCTGGAGCTAGTCCAATCTGGCCTTGGTGGGGAAAATAGAACATATACCATGTTTTTAAAAAGCGAAATAAAGAGTCTGAAAGTGGTTTTAAACTGCTACGATGTCTAACACTTAACTTTCCCCCTAAAGCCCGAATAAGAAACAAACTCAGAATCCCGTCAAACAATCGTAGTTTTAACCACTATGGTGGAATATATTAATAAATGGCTAAAGACCTGTTCTGTGTAACTTTACTTGTGGTTTCAGGACGAGATCCAGCAGTCTTCTCTGACGAACAATCTCTTCTTCGTACTTGATGATAGTCGCTTGAAAAGCTCTGAATATTTCCTCAGCAGCAGCAGTTAGTCGCTCGCTGATCAAATGTCTCAGACACTCGTCTGAAGACATGGTTTTGTGTTCACGTCTCACTGTTCCGCTCAGAGAACTTCTTCCGAGCTCAGGACAGCAAGCAGCTGACGCGTCCGTGCGTTTACTTCCGCCGGATGTTACACTGATAAAGTTCCGACGAGCGAGATCTCCCGCTCTGTTCGTTCCGCTTGTTGTAATGAGTTAACACTCTATTACTGCACGCTATTAAATATCTGTACATGTAAAAATATTTTTTCATTTATAAAGTATGTTTCATACATTACCAAACATTATTATTTCTTTCATAAACACAGTTCTACTTGCTGTAAAGTATTTTTTCTTCTTCACATTGGTTAGAAGGCTATTGTGGTATTGTCCGCAAAGATATTTCAGTTTGTGTCACACTTGGAATTTATCCTTTAAAGCACACATTTACATTAGTGGAACCTAGATAACCAAAAAAGAAATCTACTTATAATAATAATAAATCCAAATGCCCTGTTGCTTTCACTCATGAATCTTCCAGGAAATTTATGTAAATTGACAAAAAAAAAAAAGACAACATAATGAAATGTGTAAAATGTGAGAAATGAAGTTCTCCACAAATGATTCTGTTATGTTCCATCTCCAGACTGACTGATAAAAGTGTAGAGTTCACTTCATTTAGTAAAAACACGGGTTTATTGTGACATCATATACATAACGCATAAATAAGTCTCACAGGTGGTACATGTTTGAAGGAAAAAAAAACATTAAAGAATCTTCATCATCATCAACATCATTGTTATTGTGCACAGAACAAAAAGTAAACATTTTAACATCTACACACACACACACACACACAGACACATTTACACACCAAACGTCCCTTAATTCAACACACACACACGCACACACACACACACACACATAAAAAATAACAACATTACATTATTAATCCATCTCAAAAAAAAAATAAAAGCAATATCTTCTTCAATCACTCAACATGATGTGAAACAATTCAACACAGATTTAGTGTACAAACATTTTGTCAAACAGAGTGGGGATAATGTATCAGAAACAAAATATGCAATCAATGCTCTAGTTTTACAATCCGGCTTGAAAACTTTGAATCGAAAAAAAAAATGATGGCTTAATTCTGTTGATAGCTCTGTAGTGCAATAGTGCAATAACATTTGTATATATATATATATATATATATATATGTATGTGTGAAGCTGCAGTAGTCTGACACGGCAGACAGCGGTTAACGTTAATGGGCGCACTAATTACACAGTTGGACTGACACAAAAATTGCTGGTATAGATTACATTTCCTTCTATATACTACAATATAACAAAATAAGATCTGTGTTTCAGAATACCAGCGTTTCTTTCAGTTTCAGCTCATTTTGTTGAATCTGAGTGTAAACAGTGAAACTTTGCTGCTGAACTGATGGATACAGAGGCCGGTGCCACAGCTAGTAGCTCAGTGGTGTCAAAAATACAAAAAAAAAAACAAAAAAAAAAACAGATGAAAGGAACAATTTTAAACCATATGCTCAGTGGAAGGGCAGCGACATGGCTGCCCACGGCGGCCGCGGCTTCCAGCCTGCGAGCTGCGGCTGGTGTAGGTCAGCGTAACCTGAGATGATCGCACCTCTCCCCCCTTTGTACCACATGCATCCACCACGGTTAAATAGGATCCTGCGCTTCGGCGTGAGCAGAGCCGGCGGCAGGGTTTGAGGGGGGGGGGTCAGATCTCGCTCTCGTAGGTGTGCATATAGGTCTTGAGCGAGAGGATCTCGGCGTAGCTGCGTGTGGTTCTGCGGTACAGGTCCAGGCCCGTCAGGAGCTCCACGTCCCTGACCCGGGCGGTGTGCATCTTCATCAGGTCCTCCACCCAGCGGGACTCGTCCTCCGAGCTCTGTGGGGGGGCACAGAGGCGTTAAACTCACAAAACTAGACCCCATCTGATACAAGTTTTGCTTTAGATGTTTCATAACAGAAAGTGTTAGAAATGTATGGCCAAAATCATAGAAGAATGAAACTGCCTGATCAAAAATTAATAATTTCAGATTCATATAAAATCGAAAATATAATTTGAAATTAAATACACTTGAATGCAAAGTTAAAATAAAAAACAAATAAAAGAAAATACATACATGTGTTAATAAGGTATTATATAAAGGATTTTTCAAATTAAAGCAGTACCTCACATTTTGTCATTGTTTTACTTCTGGATGGAATTATAGTGAAAATAAATGATTTTCCTTCTTTTCTGTCTTGCTGTATTGTTTCTCATCTTCTCTGCACATAACGTGCATTGCTTGTCATGAAATACAGTAGTTCCAGCACATAACTGTCCTGTTAGCTATAGATGTACTTATAGTAAGCAATAAAACAATATATCATCAATATCCACATAATAAAATGTAATGTTGATAGTTTTACTCAAAGTCTTTCTTGGTCCTGATTCAGATATGAGATTAATATTGCTGCAATATTCCTTCAGCAAATTATCTTCAATTAAATTCAGCGCTTTGTGCACTGTAAATCTCGTATGGACTAGTGTTTGGCATCATATTTATATTCTGATGGCACTTTTTTCCCCATTTTTCCGAGAGGCCGTGTGCAGTGCATTTTAAAGGCGTTCCTGTCCCTTACATTGCAGGTCTCTTCGTTGTTGGATCTGTGGGGCAGGATGAAGGCGGCGCTGCTGAGCGGGCCGCTACACGAGTCGGCGGCCTGGGTGAAGTCTAAGCAGCTGGTCAGCACCACGAAGTAGTGTGTGGGGATGGGTATCAGCCCCGTCGTGTAGCTGCAATCCAGACAACAAAAAAAGGTCTTAACTTGTTTTATTTGTAAAGAATGAACAAACTTTTCCTGAAAATGTCAAAAGTTCAAATTATGAGAGACAAAGTCATAATTATGTGATATAAAGTAAAAATTAGAGGATACAAGGTCATTAAAAAGACAACTTTTTTTATCTCATAATTTCAAATTTTTATCTCATAATTACGACTTTCCATGGGTATTTTTTTATTCTCTGGTGGGAATGGGCTTCCACAGCATAATGTAGGGCCTTAAACGAAAACCAAAAAAAAAGAAGCATTGAGGCTAAATGAGAATATTCATACTCTTTTATCTTGTCAGCAGAGTCTCTGAGGCCGTCGTAGTTGTAGTCAAATATGGGCCCGATAAGCACGTTCACTCCGTTTCTTTCTGTGGCGTATTTCTTCACCAGCGCTCTCTGGAAGTACGTCCATATTCCTGAAAGAGGAAGTTGGAAAAGTGCGGAAAAAATAGAGTCAATATCGAGAATACAAAATTCTAGTAGGTTTTCAGTCACATAAAGTCAGAATAACTCTTACTCTTGAAGGCAGGATACATGGGGACGGTGTTGGTGATGAGTACAGCATCAGTTTTTCTGTCTATGCCTGAGGACAATTCTGTAAATAGAGAAAAAAGTTCAGTTAAAATTTCGGAAATTTCAAAAATTAACAGGTTACAATATTCTGCAAATTATTTCACACATACACAAAAAAGATCAACATTCAGAAAATATTTAAATTAAGAGAAAAAAAAGTTCCTGAAAAATCCTGTTATACAGACAGAGAAATTACTATTAGTGCTCTAAAGTGGGACAAATATATATAATATTTTGTGACAAACTTTTTTGTTGTGAGCTTAACATAACTCCTTCATTTCTTATGAATTATAGATCATGTAGTTCAATTTCTGAAAGACCTTTCGTGTTTCACCATACGGCCTAAAATAAACCTTTTTTGTGTTTTGGTGATTTTTACTTTTTATTAGCAGTGATCAGCAGACGTCTATAAGTGACAGATTCACAGAGTTTCTGCTGTGTGTGACACCTACGTGGTGGGTACAGGAAGCTGTAGGTGATGTGTTTGTCTGCTCTGTAGTTGGTACAGGACTGGCTGTAGGCCGGCGGGACTCTGGCGTCAGGCTTCACACAGTTGGACAGGACTTCAGGCAGAGGAGACACTTCTACCTGGAGGAGGACAGGAAGTTAATTCATATTGCACATTGTTCGGCATACAAAAAATTGCTGATTCTAAGGCACAAAGCCGGATAAATATAAATATCCGAAGACCTATAACTTGAAGCACGAAAGAGACAATTCTTATTTTGGCCAGCAGAGGGCGCTCAAAGCACAGAAAGTGCAGTAAACCAAGTCATAGTTTAGGGAAATATACTTACATTTGATTTTAAAACATGTAAAGGTCCAATATTGGAAAAAGAATATTTTTAGTATCTTTTTTGATTAAAAGAAGGTCTATGTGTTATATAAATACTGTCTCATGATTAAAAAGGCTCAGAGAAAAATCTTAAATCTTATCAGGTGAAAATGTCTTGTATTTGATACAAATAATGCAGTGCATAGGGAAGTAAGATTTTTGTTGATAGGCCAAGTGAAACTTGTGATACATCTCTTACTTTGTACTTCTTCCTGTACTTTGGTTACTTTGACTGAAAGACACAAGACAACGGAGCTTTGAATAGTAACAAAAGGGATGGGAAGCAACATGAGGAGGAGCCGTGATATGGAGCTTTACTCTGTAAGGAAGGTGCTGCTGTCGAAATGTCTATGAACTTCAATTTTTGTTAACAACAACAATGTTTTGATATTTTTTTTTAGAATACACAAAAAAAGGATGCACATCATGTGCAACTTCCTGAAGTTGAGGTTGATCTGACATTGACTTGACTTTCCCAAAGCTGTGTTTTTTCTACGTGTTGCCTTCGCTGACCGTGGCCAGTCGGGGTGAGGTGGGGGCTGCAGCTCACCTGTCTGCTGACGCTGTACGACGTCCACAGAGGCATGGAGAGAGTCTCGCTGTAGCCACTGATGTAGTCACTGTGGTGGAGAATGGAGTATTTGGCTCTGTAGAGCACGGCAGGTCGGCCGTATGGCAGGTTCCTGCTGTCTGCAGGGGGTCGTGGGAGGGGGACACAGCACAGGAGAGGCAGGCATGTAACACTTCAAACTGCCCAAATGCAACCTGATGTCAAAGAAACACCAGAAGCAATGCCCGACCCGATCGCCCGCATGCAAAAAGGAATCGCGACGGTTTTGGACACACAGACTGACCATCAATAGCTTGCCTCAGTCGCTGGTTTAGCTCCTCCACTTTGTTCTGTAAGAGACAGAGCCAGAGTGACTCCAGGTTATAGCCTCGTACAAGGGTCACTTTCAAACCTCTCTGGCCCCTACTTTTTACACGCAACTGCAAAAAGATCGGAGATTGAAACAATCTCTTGCCAGAGATCTACATGGGAATCACAAACACAATAAAGGTGAAGTGAAACACTGCAGAGCGGCGCCGGGGTCCCATTCAGCTCCCATTCCCAGCAATTCAGGAAGCAGACCTGCACGGGTTCGATAAAAATCCTATTTAGTGAGGTCAGTTTGTTCCGTGAAATTGACTGACGGGAAGGTGAATTGACTCCGGCTCCGCAGCAGAAAGCAAAGCGGCAACATGATTATTTGGGCTTCTTTGAAGAAGAAGCAGAACAGGAAGACACAACAGAGCAATCAGATATTTAAAATACAAATACATTTTTTCCTACATGCTCACACACACACACACACACACACACACACACACACACACACACACACACGCACACACTCACACAAATACAGACACAAGCCATGAAATAAACATGATAAAATGATGAAAGGCCCAACACAGATGGTTCTTTTTTACAAGAGATGATGTAAAAAGAATCTTTTAAAAAAGGCAACTTATAAAACTTAACAGTTCCTCTCCCATCAAAAATATTTTGATCTTGCTTGGGGCGTGCCTACAAGCAGGAGATGGAATATCACAAGTAGTTTGGCCAATCGCGATGTGCAGTATTGATGTGACACGCACGCTTGAAGCCTATTTTATATTTATAGATTCTGTCATTTTTAATGAGAGAGGAGAGGAGGATGGATTTTAAAGAGGTAATTATATTTCCTGTTGGAAAATAAACAAGATCAGACACATTGCCGTTCAAAGCTGAGCAAGGAGGGGATCTCTTTTAGAAAAAAAAAGTCCCAACAAAGACAACATCTGTGTTCAGTACCCCCTCGCTGTTTTGCTGATGCACTGCTTATAAAAGTCAGCTCCCAGGGAACAGAGCGGCTCTAACTCCAGCGTTCCCACCGTAGGATCTGGTAATGGGAACTGATCTCTCCTCAGATTTTCTGTTATGACTTGGGTTTTAGAAATAAAGCACCACTTTGAATCACATATTAAATTGAGAACATCTCTTTGAACACCTCATAAGGTCCCAAGATGTCATCAGCATTGTTGAGAAATGCAGTCAAGATAATCTGGACCCAAAATGGAAACAAAGGACCTTTGTTTTGACTGCATGTGAAGTTGTTTCCTATAAATTTAATATTCTTGTCTCTCTCCCTAGAGTTCAGTACGGAGGTCCTAAAGGGACATGGAGAAATAACAGAAAGTTTAACGTACATAACCAGAAAGTCTCAGGTGAGCACCAAAAACACTGGTGAGGATATGAAGCTTTTTCCAGTGCACACCTGAAAATGTTTTGCAGGACTTAGTACATTTTAAATAGCAAGCTCAGAACCTAGCAACGTCATGCTGTAGCCTACTATGCACATATTAATAATTGCTAGCTTACTAGCTTGCCTATTCCAAACACACTAACTCCTGTACTGTCCTTTTTGGGGTAAAACATTTTTATGGTGTGCACCCTAAAGTTTTCTTCTTCTGCAAAATTTTCTGGTGTTCACATCAAATTTTATGGTGCACGCACAAAACTCTCTGGTCTGCACCTGAAATGATTATTATTAATATTATTATTATTATTATTATTTTTTTTTAACTTTGTTCTCCATGTCCCTTAAGGTGGAACCATAGTTCAAAACAGTTTCAGCATTTTTTTTTTGTTCCAAAATATCAGGTTTATTTGCGATCTTATATTCTTAGACACATTTAAAAATAGAATGACACAAGTAATGACTGAGAAGAGCGTATCTGTAATGTGAAGCTATTCCTAAGTACAGCCTGTGCTGATGCTTACACAGCAGCGACATGAGGGGACAATGAGCCGTGCTGCCTCTCAGATGTCGATGGGTCTCAGGACGAAAAGGAGCAGGTTAGTCATACATTATGTTGAACTTTTAAAGGTTTATTTTGGCCCTGGGGACTCAATTAAGTGCAACGGAATTCTTATTGGGCTGTAATCACAGAAGAGGGAGCCGTAACACAGGGTAACGACGTACAGGAAACGGTTTGAGAACGTGCTGACTTGGCAGTTTTGCAGACAATGATGTCAGCAGTATTCGATATTTGCTCTGGTTGAACCAAAATCGGATTTGCAGCAAAACTGCGAAGCAGCATTGAGTCAAAAAGTTTTCCAGGCATCATTCTTGTCACATTAAAGGATGATGTTTTCATTTAAAAAAAAATTTTTTCCTTTGGAGATTGGCTCATTGGTCATTTCACTTGAAAGTGATGCAAACATGCAGAATAAAAGCAGCCATGTTAGCTCTGCTGCTCCGTGCCAACTATTAATGCAACAGAATTCATTTAACTCATTTGTTTTATTTCGTACTAATTATCACTAATCATCACTCTGCTTACAAATAAAGAACGAATGATGTCGCTCTCTCTGGATTTTTAGTGAGACTGGTTTTCATTATAGGCTCTGTAGATTTATGCTGCTTTTACAGCGAAATATTTTCAATTCTGTAAAGTTAATGTCGTCAGGTGCGCTGTAATTTTTAGGCGAGAGGCTCGCTAACCTCCTGCGCCAAAACACATAGCACGTCTCCCCTGTGGGAGTCATCTCTTTTCTTGTGTGTGTGTGTGTTTTTTTTTAACCAATGTCATTTGTCAAAGTTTCAAGTTTCTGGGTAATTATGGTTTATCAAAATCGTGTTGTTATTCTTTCTACAGTTGTGCCTGTCAGATCTGATAAAGTTGTACACTTTGAATCATTACAACAAAAACAGAGTTTAAATCAAAAAGTCTGTCGGTAAACTTACCGTGTCCATATATTTATGTCTTAGTATAACTACTAGTAGAGAGATGACAGGAATGTGACTAGGCTTCTTTTTTAGCAACATTACTATAGTTCTACTCTTATTTATGTGATTCCATGATTATCAAAACCAACAAAACCAATGGTAACAATATTGAAAAGTTGATGCAAACAATTAAATGGAAAGGGGATCTAGTGATAGTCCAATAAACAATTAATTATTAAAACAATCATCATAATTGTTGTCTAGTTCATAAAATGTTGTTAAATGTCAATCATTGTTCCCTAAGGGCTACTGATACAACCTAAAAAGTATTTTTTTGTCCAGATCAACAGTCCACAACCCAAAGATTATCATTTTATTTTTATAGAAGTCTAACAATGCAAGATAGTAACTAAAATTTCAGAGGCTGGAATCCTGGAGAGCATCCTTTGGGTGTCTAAGATTTAGAACATTTCATATTTCACATAATTACTTATTTCGAGGAGTTACAGCAGCTCCAGGTTTTGATGACTAAATAAATACTGATTGAATTGCTGAATCTGAAATGAACCTCGTTTACAGTAAAGCGTTGGCATGGAGCTCCACAGCAGCCGATTGGTTTCACTGTTGCCATCGGTAACAGAAGCGAGCTGACTGACAAGCCGATCTCCTAAAAACCCCCTAGTGCCCCCCCCCGGCTGCGTGCTGTGCAGGAAGCTGACCCCCCCTCTGACCTTGTCGTCACAGCTGCAGCCCAGGTCGTCCGTCCCCGGCGGAACCGGACCGGCGGCCGTCGGCCTGGAGACCTCCTCCGGCATGGCGGGTCTGTAGGGGGGGCTCCTCAGCAGGTGGTTCAGGCTGCCGCGGGTCCCGTTGTTGGGGGCCGGTTTCAGACCCAGGAGATCTGGGGGCGAGAGGAACACGAAACGCCACAGACGCTGTGACTGCATGACTCAACGCATTCCGATAGGAGCCTTCGAAGAAATTCATATGATCACGTTGATTAAAATGAGGGTAAGTGGGTGAGTTTATAACACATTTATAACAGCTGTTATAAACTGCATTAAAGCACTCAGACAGAACCACAAAAACCTAAAAGGACATGGTCGAGGAAATCATTTTTGTTTCATGAGAAAATGTATTTGTTGTATAATGTAACTTTTGCAGATGATTTCTCATCTTTTGCTACTGGGAATGTTTAATGTTTCTGGTTACAAATACAGGTGAAAGCAGCTGAATGTAGGTCGTTGACCTCCCAGTGTTAAACTCAGTGAATAGTTTAGGTAATGAGAATTGGAACAAAAAAATGACAATGCTGCTTTGCTATTGTTGCACAAGCTTTAGCAAAATTAGATTAGATAATGATAATAAAATGCGTCTTACCACACATCACATTATAAAGCTCAATGTTCTCAAAGGCCGGAACTTTAGTCTTGAATTTAAACGTAGGTCCATATCCCAAGAATATGGTCTGAAAAGGAAAGTTTGTGTTTAATGAAACACCATCGTGCCTGTTTTCCTGCTCCTAAAGGGGAAACTCCCACTAGACGACTGAAGTGAAACAGCGAATAATGAAAGAATGTGGTTGATATGATAGATTCACCTGCATGCTGTTGATCTTGTTGTCATATCCATGGTCACCAGCGAAGCCGCAGTGCCTCCTGCCTTCAGGGACTTTCCTGTGATGGAAGACAGTCAGAATTAGTTTGCTCTCGCTATGTAAGAATATCACGCTGTGTGTAAGGTAGAAAATACACACCATTAAACCCAGATTAGCTAAGTAAAAACCACAAGATGTCCCTGTATGTCATACAGATGCAAAAATCTGCTGCTCATAATTCAGGATAAAAAGATGCAGATTATTCTCAACATGATTTTTATCTTTCTATCCTTAGGTTTGTATTGGATGTGTGGAGTAGTGTCACAGGCTTATTGTACAAAGTGTACGTCTGAAGGGTTAAACTGTTTTACATCAGGGTGAACTGCAGGATTTTTGTCAGTATTCACCTACTGCCGC
This sequence comes from Eupleurogrammus muticus, assembly GCA_036785175.1. Lineage (NCBI taxonomy): Eukaryota > Metazoa > Chordata > Actinopteri > Scombriformes > Trichiuridae > Eupleurogrammus > Eupleurogrammus muticus. The sequence continues at coordinate 15,652,431 of JAYKQN010000018.1, read as the reverse complement.
TCAGCTCAGGAACAAACACCGCTTCACACACTTCAAGCCAAGGCACTTTTTTTATTAAGTGTCCATAAAAACACTACTTACCCTTATATACCTTAAAATGTTTGTTTATTATAAGGATCCCCATTAGCTGACGCTGAGGGGACCAGCTAGTCCTCCCGGGTTCAAAATGTGTATCTGTCTTGTGTGTGTGTGTGTGTGTGTGTGTGTGTGTACGTGTCTAGGGGGTGAAGCCACAAGCATGTTGGAAATGCAAATGACGAGCTGATGGGGAAATGAGAATAACAGTGTTTAATTTGGTGCAGACGTTTAGTTGGTTTAGGATTTAATCAGACATTAACTAATGTATATGTCCTTGTGTGTGCATGCGTATATGTGTGTGTGTGTGTGTGTGTGTGTGAAAGAGAGATAAATAGATAAATAGATAGAGGGAAAGAGAGATGGAGTGTGTAACGCTCTGACGCTGCACTTACAGCTCTGGTGCCAACGTTTAGCCCGTCTGAATACTGGAGCTGCATGAAAACCTCAAAGATCTCTTTCATTTAGAGAACTGTGTGTGTGTGTGTGTGTGTGTGTGTGTGTGTGTGTGTGTGTGTGTGAGACATAACGTAACTCTGACATGGTTTGCCAACCAAAATGGGATGACAGCTCTATGCAACAAGGTGGTTACTGACACGAACATGTACATGTATACATATATACCACACACACACACACACACACACACACACACGGACCCTCGTTAGCTGCGGTGGTTTGTTTTCACTTTCAGCCTTGATGACTTCATGGTTTACTTTGTCACTGAATCACTGCAGCGAGACTTTTTTCCTTTTTTTTTTTTTTTCTTCTCGCTGCTCTGCATCAAACAGCTGTCAGAGTTGGTTCTGGCTTTGTCGTTAATGTTTCACCAGCTTTGCTTTTCTGGGAAAAAAAAAAAAAACGGATGCGGGTGTTTTACGCGAGTGTGGCTCAGGACGGCGGATTTGAAAAACCTTTCAGCGCCACGCGTGTTAATGATGTGTTGATAGCAGCAGCCCATGTCCACATAAAACGCTTTCAACTTTTTTATTAGAGTGAAACAACATGTGCCGTGAAATGTGAATTTATTATTGTGCATCTTGAACTCATATTACTATGGGTTTTATGCTGGAAAGTCAATAATCGGGGCTGGCGTTTTGTATTTTTGGCTTATTGAAATGGTTTAAGGTGTTACCGCCATGGATTAAATGTTTACAGGAAGTGATGTAATGACACCGCACCTGGCGACGTGCCACTTCCTGTCCACCAGCAGGTGAATGTCTTCGATGCGGCGGCTGTTGGCGTAGTGCAGCCTCTTCGGCAGGTGCTGCTTCAGGTAGGGTTTAAAGTGCTGGTCTGCTTTCTTACACTGGAAAAAAAAGCACCCAAGAAGCAGGATTCCCAGAGATGGCATTTTGAGTTTTGGCTGTGAAATCTAATTTTTTAAATTACACACAGTTCACACGTCATTATATTTGCAATCAAGTGAGGATGTGAGTTCTTACCGTTAGGTTTGCAACAACAGCCTTAGGGTCGTCTGGAAGAAAGGGGAAACATATACACTTATATTATGCAAATAGTTCAGAAAAAAGGCATAATGGGGAGGGAAGGGTTTCAATTGCAAAGATGCTGTCAATTGCAGATTTTACTCTCCGTAATTGTAAGGTGTTTCTTTGTGCAGTTTTTCTGAAGATCAGTGAAAAACTGATAAGAGGACATAATAACTTAAATTTGACAGCTTTTCCCTCACATTTGGGGTTGTTGGGGTATCTGGAGCGGATTCTGCCCAGAGACCCCGGGATGAGGATGATGTCATCGACGTTGGTCATGTAGTTACTGAGGAACTCGGTGCGGTCGCAGTGAGCCTCCTCCATACCTGAGGACACACAACGAGACGGGTGATTGGCTACCACTAGTACCCATATGTTAACTTGAATGTGCAGTGTGTGTGTGTGTGTGTGTGTTTGTGTGTGTGTGTGTCCGTACCATGATCGCCCACCATGATGATGTTGACACAGCGGTGCAGTTTCATCTGCTTGAGTCCGTTCATCAGCTGGCCCACGATCCTGTCGATCACCCTCAGAGGGTTATTCAGCTGCGACGCAGAAAGCAAGTTGTGGTGTGTTTTGATGATAGAAAAAAAATCCACGCAGAGAAACTATAGAATTGCGTGTACTCACTTCCGCGCTCATGGGCCCCACTTTGTGTCCATATGTGTCTGGTTGTTCAGAGTGCATGGCGTAAATATACGGCCTGGAAGGAGATGCAAAATGGTAGATGTAGTGGTAGTTGTAGTAACAATATAAATCATTATCATATAATGTGAAGCTGGGAGCACCAACCATGACCCTGAATGTAATTTAATGATGTAAGGATAATATACTGTAACTTCATCCTGGAGCTCATCATTAGCCTTTGCCATTCTGGTTATTCTTTCTGCATTCTATGTATATCCACAGCCATCCTCTGTCAAGGCCTTTTTGATTAAAATTATTCATAAATAGAATATTCTCTTATATATAAATGGATAAATATTTTTTTGCGTTTTCCCAAAGAAGAGAAAATTAGATAGGCCATTATTGTAACAGAGTGACGATATCTTTCCCCAGTTCTGGCTAAGATGTAGCTGCAGAAGAAAATAAAAGAAGAAGATTGAAGACAAATGAAAAGCTGAAATCACCTCTCTCCTTCAGGGAGGTGGAGCCACTGCAGCATGGTCAGTATCCGCCTCTCCAGCGGGATGGCACTGGAAAACACACACACACACACACACACACACACACACACACACACACACACACACACACACACACACAATAAAGGGTCACGTTTGCGGCTGCTTACTACAGCCAATATTAAGGACTATAGTGTATAGTATTATAGTATAGTACAGTGTAGTATAGTGTAGTGTAGTATAGTATAGTACACTACACTACACTATACTACACTGTACTATACTATAATACTATACACTCTAGTTTATAGTATTATAGTATAGTACAGTACAGTACAGTTCAGCATAGTACAGTATTGTATAGTATAGTACAGCACAGTATAGTATAGCGCAGTATGGTTACTTCAACTGTTAATGATGTAATACACATTTATCACAAATTACTACAATATCAGGAACATGCAGGGGGTGAGGTGGGTCGGTGGGTGCATGAGCACCTGACACTGGTGAAGTTTTACCAGCATCTTATCATCCAAAGTCAGGCAGGTAGGATTTTTTAAAGATATACTTTAAGGCCAATGTGTGTGTGTGTGTATAAGAATTAACTATAGAGCGTATATATCTGGTATCAGAAGTATCCTGATATTATTGTCCGGTACAATGATTCACTGTAAACTTCATCAAGTAGCAGATGAAGGAGACATCGCCCAACCCTACTGATTTTACATTTCTGTGAAGAAAAAGGGACTGGTCCCTTTTATGTTACATTTTGTACAATCATCCAGTCGATCAAGCAGACCCTTCAGCAGGCCGGTAAGGGCCCCTGGACCACGTGATTGACGCCACTGCTTTAGACTGACAACGAGGGCGCCGTCAAACCGGAACGATTAAACTCATCAAAACCAATCCCTTCACTTCTAGAAGAGACCCGTGAAGCTCAGACAAATTGAAAACCGTCTCGCTGTTTGAAGCGCGTGAAAAAAAATCAAAGGCTGCTTGTGCTGTGATGAGGCCACCAACCAGGCTGCTGTCACACGGCCCACAGCTGTCAGCCATCTAGCCCGGGACAGAGGCCCCCGAACGGGGCTCGACAGATGAGGCAGGGAGGCGTGGTTACTCCACGTTAACACTCCTTTGTTTCCCCGCATCCGCTCTCTTTGCTTTCTCTACTTTTGTCTATGTTCACACTTTTTTTGACAACGTCTTACCTCCTTCCTACTGTTTCATACACTCGGCCCTTCTTGCCTCTTATTTCTCTCTGCTTGTGGTTTGGGGGGGGGGGGACCTCCCAGAAAGCTAAACCCAACACAGACCTTCTAACCAGTCAGCCCGTCATTTAGCACCACCCCCTGGTCCCCATTACCATGCCAATCCCCGCAGTGTTGCTATAATACTAAACTATGCGATGCAGCGTATAAAGAAAAAAAAGGCTTTCTCAGCCACACGCGCATCCATCTTCTGCCTCCCCGTCATCCCATCTCCCTCTCCCTGTATTCTCTGCTTCTTTCTTACACACCTCTGTCAGTTCCAAGTGCAAGAAAAGCAACTGCGAAACCACAGGTCGGCCCCCGAGGCTCTGCAGAGTGGCACGTCTGCGACCCCGCTTTACAGAGGAATCCTGCAAAGTGTAAACAGGCCCATTTGCGCAAATTGCTGTAAAAACAGCCCCCAACGCCATCCCCTCCGCCGAGATGTGCCCCCCCCACCCCCCCGCTCTCTCAAAGCCCGCTCTGTGCCGATCGATGTGGGCTCCTTTGTGTTTTTTTTCTTTTTTCGACAGGCTATAGGTTCTGCAGCAGCGGGAACATGAGCGCACATGTTCTGCTGACTTTCACCCTTCACAATCTTTTACAATCCCCGAGTCATTTACAAAGGAGACGCGGAGCGAGTCCTCATGCCGGGCCCCGTTTGTTTGAACTGTGGAGGGTTTACTCTCTAGTTTTATTTGGACAGGTGAGGATCAGATCTCGGTCCTGGTCCAGATATAACGCAGAGAGTCGAGTCGCGAATTAGATCGTTTCGGGTCACACGTCACGCTTTATCTCAATTAAGTCTTCAAAAACAAGCCACTTCTCACTCCATGTGTTTTTTTTTTTGATTAGCCGGAAGGAACCTTCAGGAAATCCAGCAGAAAAAGTGCCAAAGACAACTATTTAGGTCGGACTACATCAAACAGCAGAGATGTTAGTTTGACAGCTTTTAGGCTGCTGGTGGTCAGCTGATGATCCTGTGAGCACGCCACGAAAATCCACCTCAGCTGTTGTCATTGAAGACATTGTGATGTGTCACAATGTAAGATCATGAAGTGGTCTTCAGCAGGGTCTGTAGAGCTGGTGTTTTCCAGTCTTACCGTCCTACTGCGCACCTGCATCCAGTTTATGCTGCCGTGCAGCAGGCAATAGCTTTATCAGCTGGTTTTCTTTAAAAGTGCTTTCCAATCATAGTTTCTTTTTAGCACAGGCTTTGTCCCCACTAGGGCTGCAACTGACGACTATGTTGTTAGTTGATCAGTCTCTCAATTGTTCTATTGACTAATTCATTTGTTGTTTGGTTAATAAAGCGGTGTAAAATGTCCATCACCATATTTGGTCCAGACTACACCCCAAATATCATCCGATTACTATTATAGAAGAGTAAAGAAACTAGAAAATAATCCGATTTGAGAACCAGAGAATTTGGACATTTTGTCCTTTAAAATGACTCAAATTGATAGTTGGCATCCATTGGGTTGATGGACTAATCGTTGCACTCCCCACGTGACCCCTGAGGTGTTTCTGACAGATTGCCAACAGCATCCATTGCAGGTCAATCTAAAGTGGGGGTCATTACATAATACACATAATTTTGGGGAGTGGGGGGAAAAGTTCAGGAAGCCTTGACCTAAAGGTAAAAGAGGTCACTTGTGAGCAGAAGGCCACAATTGTCATCCTGTTCTTTTCTTGAAAATTTTGTGTCTGAATGCAATCAGGGCGTTTCTTCCTCTCTGTGAAACTTCCCTGATAAAATGAAAGGGCTCCTGCTTGTGTGTAAATATTTAGGTCTCTATTGTTCCTGCAAACACATAAACTGTGAACTAAGACCGCCCACTCGTTTAGAAACCTGGCCGAACACGAGCCAATTAAAATAATCGTTTTGATGTCACAACAGGAGTGGACGTTACAGTAACTGCCTCCGAGTATTAATCATTACAGTATTAATTATTACAGTTCACACAGCCAATAAACAGCATTCCTGTTTTTCCCAAAATGACAACTAAGTGGAGGAAACAGGGTTTTTCAGGGTGAATGTGTGAGAAGGCAGACTGCATTGCTGCTACAGGTCTAACCAGATGCATTTGGACCATAAAAAACAAGCATTTTTGTATCTAAAGACACCAAAAAAGTGGAAATATAAAAATAAGGGCCCCGGTAAAGATGATTTACATGTAGCTGTGTCAGTTTCAGGGTCCTGATCTCATGCGTGCTGGCTCTTAAATATGATCAAATGTTATTAGGAACACGTGTGCTTCCCCATTACGACAAGTGAACAAAGCTGTGCCCTGACACCTGAGCTCAGCAGAGGGCAATAGGTGAAGAAAATGTTTCCTCATGAGCACCTGCAAGGGATACGTTTCTGAAAGGTCTGTTTATTTGAGCAGGAGGTCAAAAATAACCGTTATTCCATTAAAAGTCTTTTTTTTCACCATTCAGTGACAATGGCAGCTTCAAAACATGTTTAGTGCAAGAGCTGTCATATTTTGGATATAAAGGCATTGCATACTTTCTGTCTTTTGCGTGTGTGTTTGTGTGTGTGTGTGTGTGTGTGTGTGTAGACTTACACAGGCCAGAAGAAGGTGGCAGCCTTCACTCCCTGTTTGAGCGCTGTGATCCAGATCTAAGAGACAGAATACTAGTTATTTATCCGTCTCACAGAGTTTATTATAACTGTCGTAAGCTGCCGTTACCATGGACACAGCAAACAACAACATGTGAGGAAACCGAGGTCGTGCTGAACAACACGCTACAGCTGTCGCGGTTATCGAACAAGACACTGGAAAAAGCCATAATGTTGACTCACTACCAGCTTTTTATTAATCACATATCAACATCTGACCCGATTTAACAGACGATAAAGCCAAACAGACGTTGGTCAGTTGAATTTTCTTTTCTGACGTTTTTACTCGAGATGTCTTCAAAAGAAGAGAAAAACTTCAGCCTTTTTGTTGGCCTCCTGTGACCCGAGAGACAGATAAAAAAAAAAATTGAAAAAGGAAACAAAAAAAAAAACAAAACAAAACGCTGATCCTCGATCATCAAAAGGAAGGGGAGGAACAAAAAGAACCGTCGCCAGCTCCACTGTTTAATCCCACAATCGTGCGGCTGATGATCTGCAGATGGCGCGAGGCAAAGACTGCACGGCGATGACGGGCGAGATGACAGATTAAACGCTTCTCACCGGCTGTCCTCCCCACCAGCGGTGGTTGAGTTTCTCTCGGCTCCTCAGGGTGAAGGTGGCGTCGAACACCGGGTCGAACATGGAGTTGCCGACGATGCCGTGGGACTCCGGGTACAGACCCTGAGGAAACCGTCACACGGACGTTAGGCCCTGCATGTGCAGACTTTGCTCTCTGATTGTTCTGCGGCTGTAGTTACTGGAGGAAAGCTAATCTTTATCATGTCATCGTATAATCCTGATTCTACGCTCCCTAGCCGTACCGTCGCCAGTGAGTAGAGGTTGGGGAAGGTTTTGGAAGGATAAACGGGCCTCATGTACGGGGCGTGGGTCCCACAGGTTCCTGAAACAGAGAACAGGACAAAGGAAGAAACTTCAACATTGGCACAGAGCCCAACACCAATAGGAATGATGGGTATTATCAGTTATTGTGATTATGCTTCATATAGCTGACTTCATACTTTATATACTTCATATAACTAAATTTATACTTCATACTTCAATTTCAATATATAACTATTCAACTATATAATTATATCCATGATATTCATATATGTGGTTTTATACATAACCTCTTACAACTGAGCTTATGCTTCATATACCTTAATGTAAGTGACTTTATATTTTATATAACTGTCTATATACTATACTATATACTAATAATTAAATTATTTGACTATCATATTTCATATAACTGACTTTATATGATGTTATACTTCATATAGCTCATGTTATACTTCATATAACTTAATTTAACTTACTTTGTACTTCACATAACTTCATAGAACTGACATCATGTGAAGTCGTATTAAGTATTAGTTAGTAAATATCATTAACTCATCCTTAACTTCATTCTTTATATAACCGACTTTATACTTCATATGAGTGACTTATACTTCATATAACAAACTTCATACTTCATATAACTATGACTTATACTTTATATACAGTAACTTGTCAGGGATTGAGTGTGTGTTTCTAACAGCTAAAGCAAATACTTATAATCCCACCCAGGACTTACTGAGTTTCTCAATGTTGGGTATGACGGAGCTTCCTCTCTTCACATAAGAGGCTCGGAATCCATCCACTGACAGCATGATGAGTGGAGGACGCACAAACCTGCAGGCACACACACACACACACACACACACACACACACACACACACACACACACACACACACACACACATAGCATAAGAGGGTGAAAAAGCCTCTTGGTCAGCTTTGTTTAATCCTCAGCAGATAACTCAAAAGGAAAGTTAAAGAAGACACAAAGAAACAGCGTCATGCCACTATTACTTTTTTCTCTCTACTCAGGTGTGAACGTACCCAGCAGGACATTCAGGAGCCTTGATCTCCTCACACTCATCCTGCAGCCATGAAGAGTCTCCTGTAAGAATCCACACAGGACGGCGGGCGAGGAATCACACACACGTTAGATGATCGTTACACTGCAGTTAGTTTTTGGATCCCAGAAAGTGAAACATTGAAGAAGGAAGCTTACTGCATTCGTGAGAAACGCTCATCTGATTATTTCAGACTTGGCCCTGCAATTGCTTGGATCCTCAGCAATAAACCAACCGAGTCTAAAGCTGATTGCATGAGAAGTTCTTAGATTATGCTTAGAACAGTCCTATATTCATATATCAGTAGGGATCCTTTCTCTATAGATAGATGATGGTGTTACGGGGCCACCTATTGGCCAAATGACACCAAATTTATCACCTGGTCACTCAGACGTCACGTCGACATATGAATGTCAAATGTGGTTGCAATACCACAAAGTTTTCAGGAGGTATGACTTAATGTTGTTAATGAAGTGTAAAACGGTTGGCTACAGGAAACCCTTATAGTATAGAGTGTTTTTTACTTGGCTCTCTATCAGATTTGTTGCTGGTTGCTCAAAAGTTTTAGAAAGGTGGATAAAATGGATTTGTAAAAAAATTCAAATGGCAGCAAATCCATATAAATGCAAATGGACGTGGATTATATGGATAGATATAATATTACACAGAACCCCAGCATCACCCCTGCCAAGTGTAAAGTGGATTGAATCCAGACGTTCCGTAGTAGAGGTACATAACGTTGCCAACCTTTACACAGCGACTTGTAGTTGGTGCAGCAGTCTCCTCTGGCCAGACAGTCGTCGGAGCAGTGGCAGGCGTGCTGCTCGTTGCGAGGCTCCCCGCAGCGATCCTTGCTGCACTCGTAGCCCCCGTCTGTACGCGGGGAGACACACCACAAAGCACAAAATGATGCACGACTAATCTGATCCCAGCTGATTGCCGCTGAAACCACCGACACCGTGAAGAGAAAGCCGATACATTAATAAGTGACGGTGGTTTGGCTGCACGCTGCGTACTTTTACAACGCCGGCCGCGCTACGAGATGAGACCACCAGACAAGAGTTGCGGCTGGTGCACCATCAGCGCAGGAGAAACCGTGAAAATGAGTAGATCCGTCATTTTCAGAGACATCTGATATTTTTTTTTGGTCTTGGATCTTTACTTGATCCCAGCGGCAAGGTGGTGGTGGTAAACCCGAAGACCAAATAATATCACAGCCTAAGCAAAGAACATAAAGTTAGACCTCCGAGGAGAGGAGGAGAGGAGGAGAGGAGGAGAGGAGGAGAGAAGAGAGTCCATTCAGAACCTTCTCCCTGTATTTACTACTTCTGGGACCCATCCTTGACATCTCTTTTCACTGCTATGCTGATGACAGTCCGATATACTGTACCTGCGGCTAAAAAAGAAAAAATGCCTCCTCTCTCCTGCTGCTTTTGTCACTTGAAGACATTAAAGCATGGTTGGCCCTGATGTTCATAAACTTTATTGAGTATTAGCTGGAAGTAATGGTGTTTGACCCCATTATTTGACCCCTCCATTAACCTGGGCCTTTGGGCAGGCTATGTAAAGACAACCATAACCCACTTTAAGATGGACGGTGACTTTAAATTAAAGATGAAGGTGAAGCCTTTGCTTGCACAAGCCTTCATCACATCTAGAATGTATTGCTGAAATGCATTTTTTGTTTTTGAGTGTTGCTTTTATATTGTATTTTATATGTATTATGTTATAAACATTGCCTTGTGGCGGCTGTGGTTGAGTTGAGACAAGAGAAGAGGACGGTGGACTAGAGGGTTATAATTGGGTCAAACTCCAGATAGTTATACAGTGTATCTTGATTAAAAGGCTACAGGGAGATTATCATAATGAGAGCAATAACTTTTCCTCAGCAGATTTATCATCTGACAATAACCAACATTCTTTCTTTGACCTTTATCAAGCCAATTCAGTCTTAAAAAAAGAAAAAAAAGAGAACAGAAAGTCAGATCCAAAATAATCAGCGGTATCATTTTTCCTTTACAAACAGTGACATATAAAAGTCAAAAATCCACCACCTGATGGATATTAAACACCAGGATTTCCCGCAGCTTAACGACAAAGGAACCCCAGAGTGCTTTGTTTGGCCCGAGAGTCGGCCTAAATTCTTTCTTCTGTTATAAATCGTTCTACCAAGAATTTCTGAGCCGGATCTTTCCTTTGAAAATCAAGTCACAGAATGTCAATTCCATTTTTCCCCTCCTTAAGGAATCACCCTAAAGTTAAACGCTCCCTGACCTTTTTAATGAATTCATATGGTTATTAAACCGTGATAATAAATCCTAATATTATGAGTTATGCGCCCGGCGTGTCCGATGTCTGTTCTGAAACGAGATCTGAGCGCTTAAACCTGCAGGAAGTGGAGTCCAGACGGGCTTTGGAGGAGGATGGGGTACCTGTCCTGAGGCACAGCTGGTCGAAGTCGGAGCAGCAGCCGTTGTAGGTCTTACACAGGTTGTCGCAGCGGCAGCTCGGCGGCTCCACCTCAACCAGCTCGAAGCACCTGTTGCTGCAGGAGCCCGAGGTCGGCACGTAGTGGGACGCCGAGCGAGCTGCGGGCGAGAGGAGACACGGGGGGATGAGACGTGTGGGGTCACTGCGTGGGCAAGATCTGAAACAACACTAGTCAAGTAACGAAGTACAAATACTTAGGGAGAAACTTTGAATAGTTATACTTTACAGAGCAATTCATGTTTTACTTCTACTTCTTACATTTTCACATAATTATCTGTACACTGAAAAAAGAAATTAGCGTACCAACTTAATTGTATTATGTCAATTTCTATTGGTATAAAAATTAATAAATTGGCATAACTCTAACTTAATAATTTTATTTCAGTGAACTTAATTTATTTGTGTGATTTGAAACAATGCAATTACATTTTTTTTTTACTATTTTCTTTTATCAGCATACTACTTTTTACATTTTTAAAACCCGCCCCAGAACCCTCTAATTCATGCTGCAAACAATGAAATCCAATGGAGTGAAAATCTTGGTACAATTAATATCGAGTAAAATTATCTTGAGGAATGTTATGACATTGGCACATTGATAGCTAATTTATCATTTTTTTCCCAATATTTTGTGATTTTAAAAATACAGATAAAAATACAACATTTATATATATATGGCAATTCCTCCTTGCATTACCTTTACAACCCTGCTGTACCTTCACATTTTTACTTGAGTTTTTTTAAGCCATATTATCTATACTTATAGCTGAGTAATGAGTGATCGAGCACTTATTTTATTTGAAGTTGTGATGTCACTAAGAAGAGATATTTGTGGTTTCAAGGACCTAAAAACATAATATAGTTTATATCTCTTACACAAGCTTCTCTCTTCTTCTCTCTTCAGTGTAACAGGGGCAATAGATATGCTTGTGGAGGTGTATCTGATCCTTGAATCATGTCACTGCTGATGAACTCAATGCTATATACATTTTAATTTCAGAATATTAACAGTGAAATGGCATTTATTCTTTTTTGGACTGTAGTCTAGTGTGTGCAATATTAGGATTCTGGGAGAGGTCCTTTAAAGTTACTGTATGCAGCCACGCGACTTTGATAAAGGCTGCACTGTTCGCACATCTTCGAAGGAAATTACCTGCAGCCATGAATACGGTTTACTGGTAACATGAGGGTGAAGGTACGCCCAGCAGGGTCGTTTGATAAAAATTAATGATAAAAAGGCCAAAACTCAGGAGGCTTGAACCTTCTCCCGGAAGCCATACTGAATTCGATCTCACTCTGGGGGGCACCTGGGTTCCTAAAAACACAATACTCCTCTTGTCCTCTTAGGACCCAGAAGACAGAAGAACGGCCACTTTTCGGATCCCGGCCCACAGTGTGAGACCCCCCCCCCCCCCCACCCCCAGATCCCCCCGGCTTAACTGAAGACATCCTGGAGATGTGAGGGTGCGTTAACCTACTGCTACGTCTCCAACAATAGGCTCCTTGTCGGCCGAAACGGTGAGAAAACAGCCTCCACGCGCAGAGAGAGAGACTAGGAGATGCCAACGGGAGTTTTTTTGTATGTTCCTGTGCGAGCGCGTGTTTTCGCTAGGACGCGTTCGCGTGTGCATATGTGCTCTATAAGAAGGAAGCGAGGTGTTAAATTATGCATTCAGCTCGGCCTGTTGGCACAGCGAAGGGTGAACGGGGAGCGTCAATACCCTCTTTGCTGCAAGGCTCACTCCTGCTTTTGTTGAAGAAGCTACGGACGCCAAGGTCAAACTTATCAACAGGGGCATGTAACATTTCTGAATGCGGCACTTAAAACCTGAGGAGTTTAACTGAGGAATTATTTTTCTGAGGTTAAGAAAGTTCACGTCATAGATTTTGATGATGCTGATGATGCTGATGATGATGTGTTGGGAACCGTTTGTTACCATTTGTTAGGAGAAAAATCCTCTAAGTGGATGAATATCTAATATACTCAGACAATGTGGTTTGCAAATGTTTCTGAGGAGAGAAATGCATTCAACATATTAGCTACACCTTTAGAATGCACACAGTGTAGTTTGGTGCAAACTTAAAGACTCACTATTTAACGTTTCTGGATTAGAATGACTCAACCTATGTGAAATATTCTATATTCTGAGTGGTGTACTTTCATTATCCTAAATATTCAACATGCTTTCCTTAACTAATTGTCCTTTTAATAAATAATAAGGAATTTAAACTCAATTTGAACTGAAAATTTCTACATTCTCAGGTCTCTCATCTTGTAATGTCTTAAACTGGGAGAGTGGTCTCTGAGAAATTCATCAGGCAGGCATGCCCTAAAAATAAAAAAATATCACTATAACACTCCTGCTTCAAGTTCCTATTTTCACTGGCCCTCTCAAGCCCCCACGCCCTCAGACACAAAACCGTATTCTATATTTTGTGTACATACCCGCCTCGACCAATAATTAAATACTGCTGTATAGGAGCTAGTACTACGTTATAGCAGCCACATATATAGTGAGTTCACACAGAGACACACACTGTCTGTATTGTTGTGTCTGTAGTTGATATGATACGATGTAATATTTATCCTAAGCAGCTACAGCTTATGCAAAATGGGAAAATATGGTGTAACTGCTGTATTTCTTTTTTGGGCTGAAGTCTTGAGCTCAACTGGTGTTAGTCATGATGTGGTCTTGATCTTCATACTTTCTGGTCTTGTTAGTGTCTTGCCTACAAGTCTAGCGTGGCATCATCATGGCGTCTAATCTCTATCTGTGTTCTGATTTCTAATATAAAAAGCATAATATTCTAATCTTATAGTAACTGGTTCAGCAGTTAGGTTCAACCTTGGGTCAGTTTCGCTCCAAAAATTCCCCTCTAGACCAAGATTTCACATGCTTAGAGAAACCTATGTGTTTTATGTCGTTAATTCACTTAAAGAATAAAACAAATTCTTTTTTAAAGCTGTTGGAAGTTTGCATCTGGGAGTAGATTAGTGAGGGCTACGCTATACTTTGTCGCTTAATAGGAAATAATCGTCACCACCATTTTCTGTTTGACTACGTTTTTGTTTGTGAGGAACAAATATGTTCTGTGTGTGGATTAACGAGGCAAACGTTTTAAAATATTCATCCGTGTCACTCATCTGCCAAGTTTAATCGACTTTATTTCACCACTGTGCACTGTTCAGATCTCCTCATACTGTTGCTGCTATTATCAGGATTTACAGTATAAGCCATGATTTTATGTTTGTATTTAGAGTAAATGTTAAAAAGCATGCCCAGGTTTTTTAACAACGGTGATATTTTGTATTTTAGGAACATCCCTGTGTTGTTCTTCAAAGGAAATACCAAAAAACTGGTAAAAAAAAACATAATTTTTTTTGCATATTCACATACACAGGTACAGATTTTTTTCTTTTGCAAAAAATGCAGCAACTAAATTCCAGAGCAGATTTCTGCTGCAGTCCGCCTGCTGCGGAGTAAACCTGCGCGAGATGCAGACGTCTAAACCTTCCTGTGCCGACAGGGTTTCGAGAACCTGGAGCAGAAAATGAGCTCCAATGCTCTCTTAATATTGACTCAAGGTAGAGAAGTACAAACACACACACACACACACACACACACACACACACACACACACACACACACACACACACACACACACACACACACACACACACACACACACCGACTGCCCAATCATAACCTTGCAAGGTCACAGTGATCCGTTGTAACCCCCCCCACTCCCCCCCCTCCCCACCCACCACCACACACTCTCTGGTCGTCCATTTCATATGCGCTGGAAGCCACTTCATATAGAAAGTAATCCAGCAAATAAACGGCGCGAGAGAAACCCCTACCGCCGGTGTGGAAACTCAGCTCTCATCTAATTGCATGTTGTTGGGGTTCTAGCGGATCCATCCTGGGTGGACGTGTGTCACCACGCCTGACGTCGGGGTGACTGGTTGCAGTTGTAGCTTGCATGAGGTTTGGGATTTACTCTGCTCTAATAAAAAATTAAAAAAAAAAACTTTGAAAAACTTTGAAAAGCTGTTTTCTGCGTGTGTCTTGGACTTGGAGTGTAGCTTTAGGCATCTCCTGAGCACACTTGGCCAAGACACGTCAATGCGTGTCCAACATACACTTCATGTCGCCTGTGCTGAGCCACCTTGGCAGCTCAATTAAAGTGTACGATTCGTTTTTTTTTCCCTTCGGGTGTCGTTTACGGAACACACTGTGTTGATGCTGGTGCGTTGCGAACACGGTTCTAAAAAGCTTTCACAAAAAACCTGATGTGCCTCGACACCTTTGTATTGTTCTCATTCATTTTCACAGCGGTACACGCAGTAATTGCAGTGTGGTAACGTAGGGCCACGACTTTATGAGCTTACACATGTGCTGCATTAATACTGACACGAATACTCTAAATATGCAGATAGTTTTTATTTCTGAAGTTTCACTGCACGACACAAGATGTCTCCTCCACAGTAAATTCTATATTCACTGTTATTTATTATCATTAAAACACCTGACTGATTCAAGGTCATTTTCCAGGTCACCTGATCACTCCCCAGAGCTTTTCTCTTGCCTGTGATCTGTGTTCGATTCCACCTCTCTGTCGAGTGGATCCTTGCTGTGGCGTGTTTCGCAGAAACAATAGGAGCGTACTCACACTCTGTCCTGGCTCCGTCCTCTCCCGAGCGTCGCGGCCGGTCGTAGATGAACCCCAAAGCCACGTCAGTGGTGCCGCACAGGACCGACAGGGCCCACACAAGCTGGAGGAGCAACAAGGTGTCTGACATCAGAGAGGCTCATATGGGAACATGTGTATAACCTCTGTGCCTTTGCGCTTTATTTAATAGGTCCTCAGAAACCCAGAGACCAGACCAGTGAGGCAAGAGAAATTCCACAGTTTTTTTTGTTACATTTCATTGCAACTCCATTTTCATATATATAAAATCTGAAAATCAGAAACATTTATATATATATATTATAAATATAAATTGGTTATAGCGATTGCCAATTATAAACTTATTTTTTTGACTTTTATTATAAATTGCAATTCACAAAAACCAAACATTAACAGAAACTGAGTTTTTCAACATTTGTCCGCCTTTTTGGTCTGTATAATATATGTATATTATATATGTATAATATATACAGTTTTATTGTTCTAATTGGTTTGTACTCTTTGCCTGTGTTGCTTCTATTTCTGTCACTGTTCTTGAGCTGTGTTAACATGCAACCCCCCCCCCCCTTTGTTTTGGGATCAATATATTAAAATAATCTATTTAATAAAATAAAAATCCACTTCTAAATCGGTTCTTGGAAGCTACGAGCTGCTGTACACTCTTTTGTTGTTAAGATATCCCATTTCAACCAGGTACTGTGTATGTTTTAGATATTTATCTAGCTTGTTAAAAGTATAGTATACATACAGTAAAAAAAATCTCCCAGAAATTGTAGAGGTACTTTTATTTTCAATTTTAAAGAATCAGCTACATGTAAATGACCCTCAAGTGTAATTTTAAAGCTGAAGAGCTTGAATGAATGAATGGATTTAACTCTTTCCAACATCTTTTTTATTGCTCTCATTCAAAAACCAGCATAGTGTCTGTGGCCATATAAAATAAGTAGAGCGTTTTTTCCTGGTTGCTACGATGTTATCCACCAGCACCTGTTTTACAGATACTTTTGTTGCGTTTCTTCGGCATTTAAACTATGTATTGGTTTGTCGCTCTATCACAGGTACTTTTGTTTTTCCTTGTTTGACCTGTCAGGTCTGCAGCAGGGGGTCGTTCAAAGTGAACGGGGACCACCCGCGTGCGCCTAACAATCGCCTTTGATAAGTTTCGGCGAATCGTTCGCCGGTTGGAAATGACACCAGGAATCCATCGATTGTAGTGCAAATGCGCAGCAGCAGGATTGTTGGGGGTGTGTGTAGGGTGGAGGGGGGGGGGGCAGCCAGGAAAGCTAAGAGGACAATGTAAAAAATCCTTTCGGCCGCGGCGAATAACGCGTAACTTATCAAAAAAAGAGAAAAAAAACACGCGACTGCGCGCGTAATTACGCACGAAGTTTACGCAAGGCCGTATCCAAGTTCACAGGCTAAAGCGCGCGCGCGCACGGAGCTCTTACCGTACCAGTTTGTGCAGCAACATGTTCCTGTGTCGCGCTGAGCTTAGCTCCTGCTGCAGGTCGGAGAGAGAGTGATGCTGACTCTGAGGGACCACCGGAGAGGAGGGCCGTTAAAGAGGACGGGAGGGAGGGCTGGGGGCTGGGGGCGGGGGGGTGAAGGTGTTGGGCTGGAGGAGGGACCTTTGTACCTCGGATGTGATTTGGATGAGCAAAATAAGAAGGAAAAAACACATAATGATAGGGCAGGCATCTGGTGTGAATCGGGGGTCAACCCAGGATAAGAAGTTGCTAAAGCAAGTAAAAATATGCAGTACAACCATTTCATCTTCCCTCTCGCTGCCATCAGGCTCTGCCTCTGAAATATCAAATAAGAACTTCAAAGATTAGTTTATTTATTTATTTATATTATTTTATTAGAGGTGTCATAGGTGTTTGCATAGATCTATAGGCACTAGGGCTTAAAATGACTGCTGCAGAAGTTGAAGTATTAGCTCACACTTTTTAAAACCAGGTAAAAGTGGTAGTAAGAGTAGTGGTTTCAAAAACGACTTAAAGTTTAAAAGCAAAAGCGCTGAAAAAAAAAGTCAATTCGCTGTTATTCAAAATATATGAGGTGTAATCATTTTCTGTATAGAGATTTTGCAGGTTTTTGGGTTGCACTGTCCCTTTAAAAGTGAACGAGTGAGTTAAATATAACATCTAAGTATGAGAACATGTGATTTTTAGACAGAAACAACCTATAACTCACAATACATGAGCTGGGATTGGTGTTTGGGAAAAGTGTGGTGTATCGCTATCTGTTAATTTGGAGAATCAAATGTCTTGTTTGATACTGCTATTCCTTTTTTTCCCCCCCAAATCATACCAGTCACACATTATAGGTCTTTCGGGCGCTATGATTTAGCACATTCGAAGTGAAATAAACTAATGGATGGTACCTTAAAGTGCAGAGTTCCAGCTTTAATTTGAGTAGGTCTATGTGGACACAGAGTGTCTGGGAGAGCTGGCACGAGGAAGAGCAGGAAATGACAGACGCCTCCTGAAAATATTTACAGTAGCCTGCTCATAATGTTTCTGTTCTCACACGCTGTACTTAACAAATTATAACATTACTAATAGTACATGTAACCAACAGATCAGAACGAGCAGTGACACTTTAAGTATCATCTGGCATTAATAAGCACTATGTTATTAGATTAGAACACTGTAGAATATGTCAGATACTCATTTATTTATGTATTTCTCAACTATAAAGCAGATAATTAATGACAGCTGGAATTATATTGTCTACATTTAAAGTCATTTATAGCCACTATTAAATGTTTGAATCTAGCTGGCATAAGAACTGGATTATGGAACGAATAGCAACACTTTGTAATTGTCCAGACACAATCATTTGGAATTAATGTGTTTTGCCTTCTGCGTAATTATGTATATACAGCATATATGAAAAGAGTTTATTCAACATATTTAAACCACCAAATCTTGCACACGAGTTACAATGTAAAAACAAGTAGGATTCAGGCTCCAAAATGAAGTTTCATCCCTACGATTGTGACTTGGTTTAGAAACAGTTATCTCTTGTTCTTCTATGATTAGATTGGATCCACTGAACGTTTGTGAAAACCATCATAACCTTTTGAATCACAACTTTTATTCTCCTTCTGGTTACATTATCTAAACGGAGGGGGAAAGAAACTTTTCATTGTTTAAAACCACCTAATCAAACCTGGGAAACAGAGCCAGAGTAAACGGGTCAGAAATGCCTTTGTGGAGCTCGCTCTGGTCTAGTTAAAACATTCATGAATAGAAAAGCATTTTTAATCAGCGATGACAGTTGGGAAACACAAAGTACAAAAAAAAAGAAAAAAGAAAACAAATGTGCGCTCGTATTACATGAGCTTCGGTCGCACAGTACAGTGAGATTCCTCCGTTTAATTTTTTGAACAAACAGGGAAAGGTCATTTACAGAATGTTGAAGACACCGGGGACAGAATGGTTTAAAATCCACACCACGATCACTCATGTTTCCTCTCGGAAGCCACTCGCTGAATGTTGGGATTGAGCTTGTGGGGATGAGGCGAACCAAAGTGTTGTCCATATGTGTGTGTGTGTGTGTGTGTGTGTGTGACTGTTTGTGGAGAGAGGTGTGTGTGGTTGCAGGCCCCGGTGGCATTTAAAAAAAAAAAAAAAAAAAGTCCTGAAACCTCCTGCAGGCCGCGTGTGAGGACACAAGGACGCCTCTGGAGCGTTTTAACAACACTGCAGCCTCAGTTCAGAATGTTTCCCCCCTCTCTCCCCCTCTCTCTCTCTCTCCCCCTCTCTCTTTCTCTCTCTCTCTCCCTCGAGAGCCAACTGCTTTTTTCTGCTTCGTCAGTGTTGCAGTTTATCTGAGTTTTAACACGTACACAGCTTTCCTTTTCCATTGCGTCCAAATCAGCTTTCCTGTAACAAATATTTCAGCTAAAATATATTTTGCCATTTCTTTTTTAACGCATCTTGCTGGAAAATGAGCGGCAGGGCGTCTAATCGGACAGGGACGGCGAGCGCAGGGACCTGCCGCTGGCCGGGCTGTTGCTGTAGGCGTGCGAGTTGTCCCGCTCGCGCTCCTTCTCCTTGTCCTTGCTGTCGTGCTTGTGCTTGTGCTTGTGTTTGTGCTTGTGCTTCTTCTTCTTCTTCTTGTGCTCGTGGTGGTGGTGGTGGTGGTGGTGGCCGTGCTCGCCGCCGTGCTTGGAGGACGACGAGGTGGTCTCCTTGGAGAAGGACGGCACGGGCGTGGCGGGCATGGAGAGCATGGACTGTTCCACCGATGGCGGCTCTTTACCTTGACAGAGAGGAGGATGACATGGATGAGTGGGTTTTTCTCTCCAGCCTTGGCATTATCAGGGTTCCCACAGATTTCTTCAAGTTAAATTTCAAGTAGTTTTAAGACCATTCAATAAAAACTTAATACCTATTTCACGGCCTATTTCACAGACCTTCCGGCAAAGAAAACATAAAATAAAATATGTTTCACTAAAACCTCACTTGTAGTTGTTGGGTCATTGTGAATATGATGTACTACAGCAATCAGAGTAGGGAAAAGGTCCCTAACCCAGACCACAGTGGACGGTAGATTAGTAACGTGAAGACCAATCTGTTTTCTGGTAAAATGTAAAATCACCCGATAAGTTGACAATTATTGTCTACTATATCAGGGTGTGATGATGTTGCTGTATGCTACACTCTATTTATATGGCCACTGCCTTAGTCTATGTCTAACAGCACAGATAAAAACAAACGCAGAGCGAATATCCAACAGCAACAAGCCAAGTTCTCTAGTTTCTGAGGTAAATTATCTCAGCTCACGCATACAGCAACCGCCCTGACAACAGCAAGAACTTTTGGGCCACAACAGTTTTACCACTCTTTATTTAGGCCAGTTTTTGATCAAAAAACTTAAGGATCTTGTGATAGTGAGAAGTTACATTTTGCATAGATTTTAAGCCCCAGATGTCAAAATCAAAACTTCCAAAGTCTTCCAAGTCTTTTAGGGTATAATTTTAAATTTAACTTTTTGAGCCCCCACAAGAAGCCTGATTATATGACATATTGAGTGTAGGTGGATGCCAACCTGGCGTAGAGGGTCTCTCCAACAGGTTGAGATGATGGTGAATGAAGGCCTGACTGTCATGAACAGTCTCCATATCGATATCTTCTTCTTCCATCGTGTTGAACTACAACAAACCAGAAATACAAGTCAAAACCTTGTGAAAGATCACATTAATATTTGCTTTTTTAAGATTTAAAAGAAACATTAATCTGTAGCATCACAGCAACTGCTTTAACAAGCAGTAAAAAAGGCCAAATGAGTTATAGACAGCAAAAGGTGGAGCTGAATGAAGCTGCAGGAAGAGTAGGAACATAAACAAGCTGCTCAAACCAGTCTCACCCTGATCTTGAAGCGTGGTCCTCCTCTTCCGTCATCGTCCTGCTGCTGCAGAACCTGTCCCGGTTCTGGAGGGGAGCCCAGCGGGGTCTCAGCCTTTCTCTTCAGGCCCAGAGGGGGCTGGCCCACCCCACACACACCCAATGAAATCGGATCCGGCTCTTCATCCACCTGGAAGAAAATAGAAAAAAAGCGTTTGTCTTAACAATAATAACAATATAATGGTTCATGATCAGTTGTACAATATGTCATTTTCAGCCACTATTTGATTCTCAATCAAAACAAGCAGATTTAGAGATGGCGGGGACGAGGGAGCTGGTCTGAAAACATAAACAGGTAAAGTACCTCTCGATATGACTATGGGAATCATGATGATGAGCGAATTAAAAAGACTAAAGACTAAACTAACACTTTAAAACTTTATTGTGGAACTTCTAAATATAAATCAATATCTGTTAGACCAAATGAGTAATTTTTGGGGGGTTGTGTGATGCTCTAAACAGTTTATCCATAGTTTTACAGCCACAAGCGAACACAACACGACAGCTTTTATCAAAATAAAATGTCAGTCTCTATATAATTCTTACCGCTGGCAGATTCAGGCAGAACGCCTGTATTTCAATATAATTATAATCATAATTCAATATACGGCATCTTCAGGTTCACGGATACTCACGCACAGCAGACATATTCTGCCTGATGTTTGGATTAGAAATAATGTTAAAGTTTAAAATTTCTGACACCTAGAAGAATAATAAATAAATTCAACACATGCAATCACACAACACCTAAATCTCGATCTGTAAACTATTTACTCTTAAAGATGTTTTTAATGTCTTATTTTCTTTATCTTTCATCTTCTACATATGTAAATGCTTTATAAATAAAGTGATTATTATTATAATCATTATTATAACGGCCTAAGATAACATTATGACAAAGATAATAATGATTAAATTTAACAAGCTTTCAAGGAGATTTTATCAAAGCTTACAGCTGGAATAGTGATAACATTTCTTAAGGGAACAACAGTGATGCAATGGGAATGAGCTGCAACCAAATACTGCTGGCAGCTCATTCTGATTACACTGTTACACATAATAACCTGCAGATCCAGCCTAAGATAATATAGTTCTCAAAAACAGTTGCCATCTCGTGTGCCATCTAAAAAAGTAGCATTAATAAATCACAAACATTCAAAGACCACCAAGCAGCTCCCTGCTGACGTCACCGTGTTTAAAAAAAAAAGGAAAAGTAATTGAGGAGTGAACCATGTCGACAGTGGGACGTCACAGTTCATTTTTAAGCTGCCGACTTACGGTCGTGTAGCTCATGCCGACACCGTGGATGCCGATGCTGGCGGGCGTGTCCATGACGGCGGGGACGCCCAGTTCGGGCTTGATGGTGGGGTTCAGGACGGCCTTCTTCTCCTTCAGGTTCAGCACGAGGCCCAGCTCCGGCAGAGGCAGGCAGGAGGGCCGCGTGAGGCCGAACAGCGTGTAGTAGAGGTTGACGGCGTCGCAGCGCAGACGCCAGTCATGGGAAGTACCTGAGAGAAAGGAGGGTGAAAAAAACATATATATATATATAGACAGTAATAAAAAACAAGGTCAAACCAGGTTCACTTTCTGTCCTTGAAGTGATGTGTTAGAAAATTAGAGAATGAAATAACAAGCGATGAGGTGGATGGTGTTAGAATCTCTAGAATCCAGAACCCCTAGCACCACACTGCTACTGAGCCTGTAGGAAACATTGTAGATGATATACTAATACTGTTTTCTACAGCACCTACTGCACCCGTTTTCTACAGAGGCAAAATGCTCTGACTTGTTTTTTGCGTATTCTTAAAGCAGAGGACGCTGTGAAGATGTCCTTAAAAAAAACTGTGTCTAGAGAATTTGTTTGAGGCCGGACGTTGAATTAAAACACATATATAGCTCCATAAAAGAAAACGCCCCATAAAACAGTAAAAGTTGGATCTGAGTCTGTTATACGACCATAAAAAATAACTAAATAAAAAAATCAGTGTTGTTGTTACCCATAGCGACACAAACAGTAACAGTGAGAATCCTGCAATAACTGGCCAATCAAACACTGATATTAACATTCTACACCCATTGAGCTGGACTCAACGTCACTCAACTGGACAGTCAGTCACTTCTTCTGAGTGCAAAGGAGAACAAAAACACATTCACAGAAAAAGCAAAAGATAAAGAGACAGGAGTAAAGGGAAGGAGGCGGCAAAGGGGGAAAAAGCATTGTGTGGGGTTGGAGGAGACAGAGGATCCATTAATTCTGAGCTACTCGATCTTCAACCACACGTTTTCGTTTCATAGGACAATCAGCGCTCAATGACACGTGAGCTACGTGCGTCGGGTATAAGTGGGTCATCTGATCAGCGGCATGTTGAGAATTGGAATGAATTAAACACTAAATAGTGCTGAAGCTGACAATGGAGCGGCCAGGCGCCTCACACTGTAGCTTTAGGCTCTCACAGCGGCAGAAAGTTTGTGTTCTTACAGCGCTGACCTTCAAGCCAGTGAAACATCATCCTGTGTGTGTGTGTGTGTGTGTGTGCGTGTGTTTAACACATGGGGGGCTGTGGGTTATTGGGGCGGAGGGAACGTAGTATTTAAGGTTACCACACTGGTCACTATGTGTTTTAACTGGCAGCGCAAGCAGGCCGTCCGACAGCCACCCACACTGACCACCCGACAAACAAAAGGCTCGCTGGAAATGATGATCCGCCGTGTTTTCGTTCGTCGTAAATAATAAATTAAATAACATGTTGCAATAAGAGCCGAACGGGCTTCACCAATATGGAACTGTGAACATATACTTGTGTTCGGGTGTGTTTGGTTTGGCAGACTCAACCGTTATTGCCTGACTAGCGGGGCCCGAAAGACACAGAGGACCCCCTGGAAGGGATAGAAATAACGAAACCCGAGGACACAATAGAAGGCAGAACATGCACAGGGCAGAGGCACCAACGAGTCGACTGTAACATTTGCAGTTCTTGACGGGAAGAAATGCCAAGATAATAATGAGGGAAAGAGGCAGGGGGTCCAATGTTTCACAGCCCCAACTATATTTACATATACATATAAAAAAATCAAACAGAAATAATCTCATGACACTTTCTAAATAGAACAAGTCTAGACCAGGCTTGTAATATTTACAAATAGAGACAAATAAATTCCCTTATAAATCGAGCACTTGGCGATGGCAGCAAGAAAAAAAAATAACTCCAGCAGAACCAGACTCCAGGTAGTCGACCATCTGCCTCGACTGGCTGGGTTGTTTATGATATAATTGTATTGTTGTATTTTACGTTTCAGTTATTTTCTCTGCAGGCTCAGTTTAAAAGAACAGTGTTGCAGCAGATCCTGCAGTTTTCTCGGCACTTGTTCCAGTTTTATGGAAAAAAAAAAATGGAACGCCCACAACAGGCTGGCAACCTGTATGGGGCGTATCCATGCCTCTCGCATGAAACACGCTGGGATTGGCTCCAGTGACCACACACCAGGTAGATTGTTGAGTAAGATAAGGGTGTTATAGAATAAATGACAAAGAAATAAAGATGACGTAATCCATAATGAAAAGGATCATTAGTTGCAGACCTAGTTAGTTGCAGCTCTCTCATTTGTTGCTAGGTCAGTGTCATTGTGTGCCCTTTTAAAAAAAAAAAAAAACTTGTCGAGATGTAGCATTAGTAATTTATTATGTAATAATTTATATAACTCATATTTATAATATTTTGTAGAGTTGCCATTTGTTGACAAAGAGATACAGAAATCCACCGGCAGTCTGGCACTCTGAAGCGAGAAAAGAAACTAGTCAGAGATCTTGAATCTTAACCATCACAAACTGCAGCAGGTTTACAATTTTTTTTTCCTTTTTTCCCTTCTTCTATTAGAACAGAGAAAGTCTGGAAACCAGCTGATTGAGGCACACAAGTGCTGCATTATCCATTTGAAAGTAGAATAATTTAAGACAGAACCTGTTCAGTGTGATTCATCCCCCCCTCTGGGATTTCTCATGAAGAAGGTTACAGAGAAGGTTCTAAGCGTCCGACAAAAGTGTGTCCAGTCAAACACATGTGAAGGGAAACATATTTTCTTTCTCCTGTGTCCATGTGAAAGGACAAAAGCGACCTGTTGACAGCTCATAATATCCGTGAAAGTGTAAGAGCCATTTTAAATTGATAATTAAACGTGTATGTGACTCATTTGACCTCAGCGGTGTGGTGTAGTTATGTTGACGTGCTGATTGGCAGCTACACAACAACAGGTGAAGGTTATTTTATGAGTAGTATTTTATAAGGTGGTGGGTAGTATACAATTCTTACTGTAAAACACCACTGACTTCTTACTCTAAAAAGCAGCATCACAGGGTAAATTTCATTTTTTCTTTGTGTTCATACATGGTTAATGTCCGATTTTTGTCAGGGTTGCAGGTGTGATGTTAACACAAAGGTCTGAATAGAATCGAACAGAAAGTCTGTGTGATGTCACATCAAGACATTTATTCATGGATGCGTGAATATATTCAGTGAATTCAGCAATAAACACCATGATTTCCCATCACATATGACACAATAAATAAAACAAAAATAATAAAATCTTTACAGGCTGAATTTCAAAACTGTTGGGAAGGCAATAATTGATTATGTGCACCAATACCAAAGATAATTAACGACAGCAAATGCTTTCTATGTTAAAATACCAGTTGAGTTTCAGCAAGGTGTCAATAGCTGCCTAAAATGATGCCTCAAGTCATCCAGTTTCGCTTAATACCACTATCTTCATTCTCTGAGCTGCTACAGCCTCTGAAAGACTGCACTGTGTTATAACTTTCCACAACTTGTGGTCGGATCAGGCTATTTGTGGTTATGTGCTACATCCTGAGAGCAGAGGGAAAAACTAGGCTGTAATTTGTCCTTGAGGAAAAAAAGCTAAAGAGGAACATGGCCAAAAAAATCTTTCTGAACATTTGATACATTTTGAATCAGATATCCAATATCCCCAAAGCTGATGTGACAGCGGTGCAGAATCGAGCAGCTCGTTCACATCATTGAAAGATCTAAGTAAGTATGGTACCATGGAGAGACTGTGTCAATGCTAAAAAAGACATTTCAGCGTGTGAGTGTGTGTGAGTCTCACCTGAGTTCATAAGCTTCCAGAGCTGGTCGACCAGAGCTTCGTTGCACAGAGCTGAATCTGTTGTCTTGGTAAACGGTGGATTCTTACAGAGCATACCCAGGATCTTGTGCCTAAATGGACAACAAACAACTAGAGAATCAGCGTCGACCACAGCTGTCTTTGAACAGCAGGTGAGGCTGATCGTTTAAATTATGCTTTGTTTCACTGATAAAGGAAAACCTCTCTAATGAGAATAATAAATCACGCTGGCATACCATTACTCATAGACTCAACCATTAATATTAACATAAGAAAGCTGCATAATGAATGTAAATGAAGTTATTGGAAATATTCTGATAAACTGAGGCGTGTTGTAGGAGCATAATGTAATGATGTGAGTTGAATGAGGAGCTGACCTGACATAGTGAGTCGGGTCATT
This sequence comes from Eupleurogrammus muticus, assembly GCA_036785175.1. Classification (NCBI taxonomy): domain Eukaryota; kingdom Metazoa; phylum Chordata; class Actinopteri; order Scombriformes; family Trichiuridae; genus Eupleurogrammus; species Eupleurogrammus muticus. Next base: position 15,625,826 of record JAYKQN010000018.1, on the reverse strand, counting down.
GTGGACCATGTTGAGCAGCCACTGCAGCTCTGATGAACACCTTTCAACTGGAGGAAAAACACATCATGGGGCACAAGGAAGAGAAAACACATCTTCAAAGACGTTTTGTTGTTTAGTTTCATTTCAGCAAGCGGAGACCACTGTGACTAGTATTCCTGTGTTTCTTGAAGAAAGTTATCGTCTTAAATAATTATAAAAAAGAGCCGGAAATGTATATCTGACACATGTCATGAATGCATTTACAAATGGAACCACCAAAACTAGCTTTAACATGAACACTGACTGTACCACAAATGAGCCTTTAATACTAATCATCCCCAATGAGTAACCTTTTTTCAAACTGAAATTCTAATAACAGCTAACATATTTAAAGACCCACCTCTTGTATAGTCCACCAGAGCGTCCAGCGCAGCGACACGAACATCAACAAAGTGTCCGTACTCTGCGTAGGACTTGAAGAGCGACGGGTCACTGGGAATATGACCGTTCCTTTGAAGCTGACGGATTGCTTTCAGACAGCTGGAGAGATGGAGGAGGAGGAGGAAACCTTAGAGATACTGCAGCACATGTGTGTGTGTGTGTGTGTGTGTGTGCGTGAGAGAAACACATGCAGACAGATGAGGGGTAGAAGGTGTTAAGCTTTTTATGTTTTCACAATGAAAAAACTGTTGAATGAATTATCTTGCAATTCTTTGTTTCTTTTCAACAAACTGTTTCTTACATAACATATAAATTCATTTAAATATGAAAGTTAATTTCAATGATATTTGAGGTCATTTCAATGACATACAAGTTAATTTAAATGATATATGACATATACTAAAGTCTGTTTTCTTTTATCAGACATGCAAGATGTTTTTTCCTGGCTTGTTTTGTAGGTAACTTCCATCTTCTTCAGTGTCACACAAGATGTAGTTTATATAACATGCTTTTATCAGCTAGTGTTCTAGAGGTGTGACCCCCTAAAGTTACCATTGAAACACTGGAAAAAAAAACAACTGTGAATGTAGACACAATGAAACTCATACAACAGATATACAGTATGAGTTTTCTTTAAGTTATAAGTCGATTAAAATGAAATTAATTGATTTGAATGACCAATAAGCACCACTCAAGCATGTGCTCCTGCTTCTACCTGACAGTGATGGTGTTCCTGAAGCTTGGCAGCAGTTTCTCCATGTTTAGGAATCGTGTGATCTCCTCCAGGATGAGACGCACGTCAGCATTTAAGTTGTCGACTGTTCGCACTTCGTTGCTGATGCTGATGGCCGGGGTCAGAGAGTTGGTCAGTGCTTTGATCAGATCGGCGCGGTAGTAGTTATCAGAAAACTGGAGACAAGGCAGGTTGGGAATGAGGGGAGAGGAGAGAGAACAGGGAAAGAAAAAAAGAAATTTGACATGGGGGAGATACAATACAAAAAAAGCTGCGTTTTATGTTCAAGTGAAACTGTGTCTTTACTTTGTTTTTTCTGTTGTCGTTGTACTTGATGAGGTCGAGGATGAAGTTGAGCACATCTTTGGGACAAAGGTTCTGGACATCTCGGAGTAATGCCATGGCAACCGGCATCGTCTGACATGGTAAGCAAGGACAAAAAAAGACATTGTAATCTGAAATAGTCCCAATGACTTCGCTGAAAACACTATTTTACAGCCTGATTTCACCTGCCATGAAAAACAGTCTGTAGAATAGAAATGGGACTTGGTTATTTAATTATTAATAAATACTTCCATACAATTATTTCATAATTAATAATGATCTGATATTTATTGTTGGTAGGTAATGTGCACTTTATAGGATCCCTTAAATTTGGTTTTAAATACTGTGCTTAAAATTTGTACTAAGCAGGACTAGTCAGCTCAACTATGCAATATATATACTGCATATAATCAATCATACCCGTGTATTTATCAATCATAGCAACAGCCTTGAATGGGAGCTCAGTTTAGTCCACAGCTACTGGGCAAGAACTAGTGTGTGCTGAGAACTGTGAACCGTGTTTGCCTGCCAGTGCGTTTTGTTTGTCCGATGTACCTTTTGCAGGAAGTAGCTCTGGAAGTTGATGAAGTTGTTGGTCTTGACGATGTTGGGGCAGCTCTTGCAGCAGAACATCCTGGTGAACAGGGACTTCATGGCCGGCGGGCCCTGCCACGTGCTCATCAAGGAATTGGCTATCTGTGAAGTTAAACACACACATGGGGGAGAAGAATATTTTTACAGCGCTTGGCTACTTAAGTAAGCAGCAATGTCAAGGCCCCATTTGTGGAGCGCAGCATCTGTCCACTGTCATCATGGTAAAATAAGCCTGGAAAATGTTGTTGTAGTAGCTTCATAAGAAAAACTGCACGGCACAAAAATGACAAGTCAGGAAATGTTGTAAACTTGTATTACAATGCCCTTTCTGTCCATTATAATTTTGTGGGAAGAACTGACCTACAAAGCAAAAGGCAAACACACACATGAGCAGCACATGAGGTTTCTACAGGTATGAAGACTGGTGGCTCCAGTGGTCTTTTGGCTTCCAACGGGAAAATGGTGAGTTTTTGTAAATGTGGTGTTATAGGGCCAAGGGTCACTGAAACAGGATGTTGTCTTTTGGTAACATAAACAAAAGGGGGCATGCACACCGGAATGTTTTCATATGCGTGTCCGCACACATGCACGAACACATCTTTAGTTTCTGTGCTTCCCGTGTTTTTAGCGTGTGCGTGCATTCATCAGCTTTCATGCATTCTTTTCCGCCCCAGGTCCATTCCTCCTTCTCCTCTACATTTTCTATCAATAACAAGCAAGTTAAATCCAATCCAACAAATCATAATGCTGCCAAGTCCAGATGAGGGTTAAAGTCAGTCATATTTCATCTTGTGGTCACGGTGTGTGTGTGTAGGGGGGTCTTTGCGAGTGTATGTGTTTATGTGCCCGTCAGAGAGTGTGTCTCCGAGCTTGTATGTCAATCTGTGCATGGGGTATATACCGAAAGGCCATTAGGATGGAGTCGGTTGGGGGCCCTGTGGCCAAACACAGCAACTTAATGAAAGAGGTGAAGTGCTGCCATTTCAACCTCCACTCAGTTTATCATGTTGTGAAAATATTGGTTCAGGTGGAGCACGAATGGCAGAAATCCAGTGGGGTTAAAGCTGGAATAAACCAAATCCAGAGAATAGAGAATTTCCTGTAGCCACAGAATAGGATTATTCAGTCCACTGACTGTAAGTGCAGCGAGGGTTAAACGGGTGGGTGGCCTTGCTGCCTGGGGCCTACGATGTTTTGCTCTTACTGAAGAGCAGTGACTCTAGAACTTTGACATCAAGGATCCCGACAGTGACACAAATTAGACCACGGATGGATAGGAACTTTCCCAAGGGTCTGATAAGATGCTTCAGATATAATACAAAGTGTATGAAATCCATGAATAAGTACATTGTACAATCTGTCCTTGTGTAACAAATGGACAGAATTATAGTGAAAGTAATCTATTCCTCCCCTTTTCTGGGGACCCCTTGAAAAAAGGGGAACCACTGTTTGGATTGAAGATTTTTTTCCCCTACATTAATTAAAATGATAATAGAGAAGAAAGAAGAGTGAGGCAAACATTTTGGGAAAAAAGGGAACACACAGTCATATTACATTAGAAATTAAAACAAATTTTGTCAAATTATAGCTGACTTCAAAATAACAATTGAGTCATACTTGTTGCACATCTGTGAAGCTGTGAACTGAACCACTTTGTTTCTTTCCATGTGCGTCGTTCATCCAGACCTCCCAAACGTTCATTCATCCAACCGACCTTAGGCCTTCCTTGCACTTATTTTCCCCCTTTTTTGCTTTCATCTTCTAATCCATCCGATTAATCCCTATATCCCTCCGTTCCACTCTCACTCCATCTCTGCTGGGCCGTCTCCTTTCTCCTCCGGCCTCTTATTTTTTCCTCTGCCCTTTAACTTTCCATGTTTCCAGATTTTTTTTTATTGCCATTTTGTAGTTAATTATTTCCACAGCAACAGTGAAGGTAATACCAAACTCCAACTCAATTTTCCTGTTACCTAAACCACATTTTCATGACCACTGACAGAAGGCAGAAGAATCAATACATCTGGAAGCCTTGATGCCAGGTTCAAGTTTAATACTTTGCAGATTTACCCCTAAGGGTTGTTGCGCTCATGGACATTCTGCTAATTTATTCCTATAAACAACAAAATTTAAGTGTTAATATTATTTGTTTTTCATTCTAATTATCACACCAACCAGATGCCAAGAGGAGCTGTGAAAAGTTAACATTTAGAGACAGAAACAGCAGACCACAATGAAAAGCTGGATATTTATTTTGGAGGAGATGTTGGATGGTCTCTTTTAAAAAAAAACAAGAGGGCCATGTCCCTCCGGTGGGCGTTTTATGGTGACTTTACCAACCTCCGTATCCTGTGCCAGCTATTTTGCTCAAAAAAAGAATTCCACATCCAGGCGGCGTTATGAAACACATATTGAAATATGGAAACAAAGGAGAGCCTGAAAAGTCAGCCCGGCAGTAATTGACAGTAAAACAAATCTGAGCTTTTACCTGCAGTTACATCACACCAGCAGCAATATCACCAACTAAAAACACACACTCCATCAACCATAAACTATTAAAACAAGGGACTTAATGGTGCATTTACATGCACCTTGTAAACTCTGAAATCTACGTTGAGGACATGACAAAGAGTCTGAAAATGGTGCATTCAAGTGTGCCTCCTAAACTGTGCAATATATTCTCAAATGGCCACAAAGCTTGTGTTTTTCATATGTTTCTATGTTGACATACGACCAACTGTCATTACCTACCTTGGTCTTTCACTAAAGCATTGACAGAAATACAAACACACACTGTGACACATACCTTGGCCAAACAGAAGCAGGCATGCATGCGAACTTTGTAGAAACATTGTTCTTGCTCGAGGATGTCAGTCAGAGCCAGTCTGGAAGCAGGGGTTGGAAACTTTTCCAGTGCAGAGATGGCCTCCTCCTAACAGAGAGATAAAGCACACGTGTCATCTGTGTCATTAAATTAAAAGTTCACATTATGACTTTTTGCCATCACATTAGCCCACCTGTGCGACCACGTCCCTCTCGTAGCGCAGCTGATACTGCCACATGAAATCGGCCTGCTCAAACTCCACCTTCCTCAGAATAGACATGTCCGGGTCGATCCGGATCCAGAGGAGAGGCGAGTCGGCGCTGCAGAGGAGACAAGAGACAGGGACACACTGAGCCGGAGAAAATCTCAGAAAAACAGCTGAGCAGGTAAAGACCTGGCTCACTTCAGATAATCCGACAAGCTTCATAAACCACTACCTAAAAGTAATGTTGCTTTACGGTCAAAAAAACAATGCGATAAACTAGTTATGATAGTAGAAGTGAGGAGTCTTTCATCCTATAGTCAAATACAGGTGACGGCACACAGTGACTCTTGTAACGTCTTACTCCATGGCTGATAAATCCATGTCCACTTCCTCTCCATTCATCAGAGGGATCTTCTTTTTCTTATTTCTGGGGGAAGAAAAACAGAACAATAAGTGATTGGTGAAGCAAAGACTACAAATATTAACATGGGGCCTCAATAATGATTTTTAAACACTTTGTTTTTGACGTGTGTTTCACTAGAACAAACCAACACGGTCAGAGGGAAAGAAACAACCAAGACTGATAGAAACCAACAGTGAACAGTAAGAACAAAAAAATCAGTCACCATAAGTTTCTCTTTGCACTAGTGTAGTTGCAGGATTCTGATGCTGATTGAAAGCAAAACATCTATTGTTAAACGCTGCCTGTAAAAGTATCCTAAGAGCAATTACAATATATACATTTGAAAACAGGGAACTCAGTAATTTGGCCTAAAAATACTATTTTGTTATTTTTAAACTCAGATTATTCTGTGACGTATTGTGTGGTGCGAAGAGCCCCCCGTACCACACAACACAACTATGTGGGAAACTAATGTGCAATTATTAATTTAAACCTTGATTATTATTTACTTTATAACATAAATACTTGGATCTTGTTATTGTGCAATGACTTAAATATTTATTTTTCTAAATCTGTATTTTAGATACAAAAATATATAAATAATTTTTAATTGCGAGTCAAATCACAGAGAAGTAAAAGTTGGAATTAATGGAAAAAAAAAAATCCCAGCTCTACTTGAAACAGTCTTCAAGCTAAACAATAGAAACTGACACACTAACCACTGCGAGTGGGAAAATGAACAGATGGTTGCATGTTTAAATAATTCTAATAACATGTTAATATCAGAGAACAAACCAGATGTTTTTGCTGTAGTCTGGAAAGTACCTTCTGCTCTTGGAGTGACAGGGGATGTCGTGCTTCAGGCTGTTCTCCTCTATCTGCAGCGTGTGGTTGAAGGAGCCATCCAGCTCCTGCACCGTCACCTTGATGGGGCCCTGCAGGACAAATACAAATGATTAGATTATTAAACAGCTAAAGTCTGAATCCTTGCGTGGTGACTGGTGAGCCAATAAACCGAGTTTGAGTTTTGATTACACGTGTAACAATATCTCCATTCCTTCCCAGACACGGCATTTACACATTGCTGAGTTAATCGCAGACAGACAAAAGGCTGATTCCAGGCACAGCATCTAAACGCTCACCACATATTTCTGGGTTCCAGATGACGTGTAGTCCTGACGGATCTCCAGCTCGAGCACATTTCTCTTCCTGTTGAAGGCGAAACTCCCAAAGAATTTCACCACAGAACTTTGGTCTCTAGGTACAAAAACGTTAAAGATAATCCGTTTATGAACTGAGAGCAGCTGTGAGGAACATGTACCAGATGGTGAGTAGACGTATGCCAATTTGTTAGTTGTTGTATTGTTGTCGTTCCAATACAATAGTAATATAATATTTTTTTTCAGCTTGTGATGACTTATTGTTTTTGTTTTGTGGAATATGATGATAAACTCAATATTGTCAGGTTTTTGAGCTGAAATCTGACACAATTGACATTTGCAGACCAATTTTGGACTGTGGGGAACTTTTAACACATTTTTAAAAAGATTCTCTTCATTTCATGGGACAAATCGACTAGACAATGCAACATGTGACGCAGGTAGACTATTTATAGATTATCCATTACAGATAAAAGGATACACCCATTGTTTGATGAGAGGGCCGATGTCTTTGCCCGAGACATTGGAAATGGATTTGAGGAACGCGTGAGTAGACAGCAGCATCTGACTCCACATGTGACTCTGGTACTTCTGGGACGAGGCTGTGCTGGCCAGACTCAGGAGTTTGTTGAAAACCTGAAGGACGGCGGCACGACAAAGGATTCAAATTAGAGACTACACCAGTGTTATGACTAACAGAAAACAAAACAGAGGAAAAAAAAGAACAGAAATCCTCACCTGCAACATGAACTCCATGCTGATCCTGTTTTCGATCAGCCTCATCACCAGGTGGGCCTTACACTGGAACATCTTGTAGTACTCCCAGGACATGGTGTGGGGATGCTTGATGGAGAAGTGGAGGTGGGGAGTTGGACTGAAGAGAGAAAAAAAAGAAAAGCTTAGTAACACAATTATGATTTAATACTTACATTTCAGTCATTAAGAGCGTAATTCTTTAGTGAACAGGGGTTTAAAAAGTAGTGAGTTCAGTTACTTGTCCTTCTCTTTGCCTCCACTGAAGGTTGGGTGTAGCAGAACGCCTCCCATCTTTAGCTCATAATCCACAATTTTGTCCAGTTCCTGGGATAAAACAGAAATGTACAAAGTAACACTTGTTATCATATACACATGATTTTTTTTTTACATCTCTTGCAATCATTTAGTGGGTTACAACAGACAATTAAACTTGTTATCAATTAATCTGCCAATTATTTTTTCAATTAACCAATTCCTCATTCAGTCTTATGAAGGGGCAAAAAATAATTAAAAAAAGACTAGTACAGCTTCCTAGAGTTCAATTGCATGTCTTCAAATGTCCAAAACCGAAAAGTACTCAAATCTGAGACTGAAAGGATTTCTCTTTTACTCTATTGTAATGTTTTTTGGTTCACAGATCAATTACATTATATATGTTTGCTTTGCAGAAATACATTAGCAGCACATCACCATGACTGGAGGAAAGAAAATTTTGCTGAGTTTTTACAAGTTGGGCAAGTGAGAGACAAATAGTGAGAAAATTACATCTCACCACTGCACTGCAGGAGTTGGGCAGTTATCACCAAGGGGGAAACGTGCTGACGCAGCCCTACGGACACATTAGGACGCTGCCGCTCTGACCTCAATAAAGTAAGTGATCTGCACAATAATACTCACAGTTTGCAGAAATTTTGACCCATTTGTAAACGCTCTCATCCTGTTACACATGATACTAGATGATTGCACATGTTGAAATTGCAGATTTTCATTCAACTGCCATTACGATGTAATTCATTTTAGTAAACCGCTTTCATAATGTTACTTCAGTGTTTCCCACAGACCAAGTAGCATTGTGTGATGCTCGGGGCGCTGAACTAAACTTCTGCATTAGGATTGGATGATCTGTCTGAGGCTGCATCTTGAAAAGAGTGAATCATGTGATCTTGAAATGTAAACAACCACAAAACAATAAAGCCTTAATAAATCATCTCAGTGACTTTTTCTCTGTTCAAAAATACTTTATTAGCATCTTTTTCTGGTGTTACTGGAGACTGTCCTGGTGTTCGGAGACTGACTTCTGCTGTGAAGTAATTGCTGCTCAACTTTGAGTCTCCGCCATCACAAAGCACTCACAGCCTTGCGTGTGAGCGAGAATGACAGAAGTTGGGGAAAAAAGAAAAAAAAGAGGGAGAGAGGCGGAATCAATTTATGGCACTCAAGTTTTCATTCTATGGCGTTGCGCCACACATTGGTCTATGTCTGGGAAACACTGTACTTTCATATAAAAATATTATAATGATTCATAACAGGCCAGTATGTAGTGCCGTAACTATGTCTCTGACATTTATAACAAACCAAGGAGTTTGAAAATAAGTTGAGTTTAGTAACTTATTGTTATTTCAATAGTGCCGCGTAAGCATAAGGCTCTCCGTGAGAGAGTGGACCAACATAAGATGGTGGTTGTGTGTGAACACCGTTTCATTTGGCAGCAAGTCATTTAGTATTCAATATATTTATGGTTATTAGCACCTCTTGAGAGTAGGGAACCCTGTAAGAGTCGTGTGGATACACAGTCGAACATAAAACTGTTACCCCTTTGATCCAGTGCCGATACGCGTTGACCCCAAAGGTCTTCTTCAGGTAGAGGCCATAGATGTAGCCTGAGATTCCCTTCAACACCCACTCATCAGCCCTGCAGAACAACACAACAGGTCATATCATGCAACTACAGAAAGCTTACGAAATAAAAAAAGCATCATTATTAATTCATTATCAATGAGGTAATCAGGAATTAGTTTTTAATTACTTCTAGGTTTAGACTGTATGCACAAAGGTATTCAGAATGAACCCACTAGCATGTGTGGCTCCGAAATTGACAATTTCTTTCTCTGTTTCACTGTTCTCCTCGCTATTGTGGCTCACTGTTTCTTTCACCCTCCAGCTTGCAACCGACAAAAACTGCGTACTCTACCTAACAGATTTTATACTCACATAAAAAGGTAGAGTACACAGGGTTTGTTATGCGAGTATTAACTTCAGACTTGCAATCATTCAGACTTTCACACAGCCTCTTTGTAGCATAGTGATTTATGGCACTACTTAAAATTAGGGTAGAATAAATAACACAGCTCATTGTTCCTCCTCTTCCTCCAGTAGTGTGGTGTATAATTCATGGTTTGACCTTTTCAACCAGTTTTTTTGTTGCCCACGTTGTTTTTGAGCACTTTCAATGTGGGAAAACTGTTTTTTTTTAATCACTTACGACCACACTTGTGCTGCTTTATCACCATGTAATACTGAGTTTTTACCCTTGGGATATTTCTTGGAAGAGAAACTTGGCCGGGCAAGCGCACCTCACAACATAAATGTACCAGCCTGGATTTATTAGCTTGTTAAAAAGAGACACAATACGTCTGATTCAACCTTGGTGGTTTCACCGCTTGGTGCCGAACTGTATCCAGTCTGGCTCATGAAGTAAAGATGATTTCATCTGTGTTTGTTCGCTATGAATCAACATTAAAAACAAAGACCTTCCTTTAAAGATTTGATTGACTTCTATGCCCCAACGCTCTGTCTTTGGATCAAATGATAGCTAATTAAGAACTGCAGTGCTCTACAGCTGTGAACTGAACTTCTTTGATGATTGCCCAGACATTAGAAAGCTTGCTAAGTAGCAGTATGTTCCAGCGCTAAAACACAGTGTGATAATGAAAAGAAAATGATAGGTCAAATCTATCTTCATATCAGCAGACATTCATAAGAAAAACAACAATTTCATAGATTTGGGAAAGATTTGTTTTGTGTTTGACGGGCTACTGACTGCACATGGGCTGCTTTCAATTACAGGCCTCAGTTAACCCCCACTCTGATTAATTGCTACCAGGCAGCGCTTTACTCAAATCAAAGAGATCTGACTTTCTTGGGGTCTTTTTGTACATGACACCAGACGGATTTACAGCGTAAGCAAGCCAAGGCCCCACATCTGATGTGCGTTTAGAGGTCAGGGAGGAGAAGAGGGGAGAAGAGGAAAGAACGGGAGAAGGACGAAGGATCCGGGGAAGTAAAGAATGGACACCCAAGTACTTTTCTCCACAGCCCTAGCAGCAATAGTGCAGGTTCAGGCCTTACTGATGAGCTCCTTAACGCAAACAAGCCCCTCTGAATCACTCGCTCCGCTTCTCACACACGCTGACGGCACCGGGACGAGGTGCCAAGCGGTAACGTAGCAATCCATCATGCTGGTAAATACAATCATCCAGGCCGGTGTTCTGACTCCTAGCTCCGACTAAACCACTTAGACCTGTTGTAAATCTCTCAACACTGGCCTTTTATGAGAAGGTCTGAAAGGTTAAAAAAAAAGAGGCCAAAAAAAGACAAAAAAGAGCAGAATGCAGTGGGGAGAATTGCAGACAGCCCAGGCTCCATTGAAAGTGGTTTGACCCATTATGTGAGCACGCTTCCAAACAATAATGACAGCTCTTTTCCATTACATAAACATCTGGACACTGGGGCACTGTAGTCCAATCCTGGCTGTACTCTGAACACCTCTTTCCATGATATTGCACTTCGCTCAGAGTTTCAGACATGGAAGGGAAACTATTAAATATTTGGATTCTTTGAAGTTCACCCAGAAGATGCAACACCGGTTATATCTGCGCTTCAATCGAAGTGATAGACGTCATCTATCCAACACCCTTCATCTTCCTCCTGCTTGCAAAAACTATAAACACAAGGCCAAATGTCAACAGTAGGAACAGGTCAGCTCCTCCTGCTGTGAGAAGCATAAAAGCCCGAATTACAAAAACAGACATAGATGTAATGATGTCTGTTGGGGATCATCCTACGCTATGTCTGTTTTAGCTCGCTGTGAAGAAACAGGGCCACATCTCACAAAATGGGTCATTGTTCCTATAATCATAAACAGATAGCTGTCCACGTACATGTTAAGAGTGTTAACATTTTGAAAAATAGCTCTTTAAGGTACTTTTAAAACCGTTAATGTGATTAATTTGTGATTTGTGATTAATAATCTATAGTGATTTGACTTTACTCTTAAATTGAACCAGATTTCTGCTTTTTAAATTTAAAATGTTTCTAACCCAAACCCCCAGACCACCGAGAAAAGAGTGGGGGTGTTCCTCGCCACACTTTGTCTTAAACTGAAATAATGCCAGTGAGTGTTCTTGTCTTGTTTTACTTCACAATATTATGATGGTGATGTATATGGCTTTACCACATTCGCTCTAACTGACATGTTGCCTCAAAAAGTGAGAGAATAAATGAAATTGTTTCTACCTTACTTTCAAACACTTCAATATCAAAAAATGTGATCTAGCATTTTTAGAAAACTGAACCAGTCAGATGTTATGAATCGAGTTCTATATCATCTCTACGTTCACTAGAAAGAAATAATAGGACTCAGAATGAACGCGGTTTCTGACAGCCTAAGTAAACACAGGTTTATACTTAGGACTTCTCTTATCACTCTACTATCAGATGTTGAGTCTCACCATGACATCCTGGAGATGAAACAACCAAAGAACTGCTGAGCCAAGGCCTGGGCCAGACAGCTGCGTGTCTGCGGGGTCTGGTCTATGATCATGGCGCTGTGGAGCAGGTTGGTACTGAAAGACAGCGTAAAGTCACGTTGAAACATACAGCAAAATGTTCTCTGGCCGTTTGTTTATTTGTACATGTAGCATGTAGGCAGTCACACGTAAATTTTGCTCGTGCTACCTGAAGATGCTCATGGAAGCGTAGGAGGACACTTGCACGTAGGCCTCATCCACAAACACGGTCTTGAAGCAAGCGTAAGGGTAGCGGCATGTGAGGATCTCCTCGTAGAACTCAAAGATCTCATGGAGGTAGGACATGGAGTGTTTGAGCAGCGGCAGCAGCTGCGGCAGGCAGAAGTGGGTCACCTAGGAAAGAACGGAATGACTTTATTTTCATATACTTATTTCAATTGGAACCAATTTGATAACAGCTACATGCAATGATTAGAATTTTTGTTTTATTTATCCACTTAAAGGTTCTTTAATTGTTTAGTCTATCAAATGCACCCATGGGCGTGGTGTCCATTCTAATCTGGCTTAATCCATTTAACAAGATTGATAAAACGAATAAATTGACTACAATGTGTTTAGGTCCAGTTTTGCCATTCTAACCATTTAAAGGACACTTTCCAGTGAAGTAAATCTAAATTGAAAACTGCCACAATGTGTTTAGGGACATCTAGTGGTCATTAGGAGAAAACACAAGGATGGATGAAAAAAAAAAAAAAAAAAAATCAGAACCACATTACAATTGCACCTGCAGTAAAAAGAAAAAAAAAAACTACAATAAAACAAACTCAAAAAGCAAAATCCTTAATGACTAGAATATACCAGCAGGTTATGGCCTTTTTGTAAGTTATTATAGAAGAAGTTGTTGTACATGGCAGACTGCACTAGTACTTGGCATTCGCATGAATATGACTCACATGTTTAACTGCGTGTGTGACTGTGATTTACAGTTATTACTCGCTGACTTTTTTTATATCTGGCATTGTTTCTTGTGAGAGACTTTCTAAAAGCAAAATCAGACCATGCTCTGTGGTTTCTAAGTGGAAATCCCTATTAATGAAAACAAATACACTTGCTTGTCTAACATTATATTTCAACAGATATATGCGAGTAAAAGAACATGATGTTCTTATTTTTTACATTCTACACAGCAACATCATCATTTAAACCCACCTCATGCATATAGGGGTCTACAAGGATTTCAAAGGGCCCCACAGCCAGGGAGATGTTGGGGGCCGCGGTGGGGATGGGGAGGACGTAGTGGAAAGTCTTCTTCCTCATGTCGTGCGTGTAGATGGTCTCCACCAGATCGCCGCAGGACACCGCCACCATGGAGGCGTCAACGGTGAACTCCAGTTTCCATGTGCACAGCTCCGAGTAGGAGTCCACGCAGGGGAACCAAAATCTGGGAGGAAGAGGAGGGTTTCAGAAATGAAGGCATTTGCTAATACGGTTAGAATGGGCTTCAATTGGAGATTTCTATGTGATTAGTAAAGATTTTGAACTCTGAGGAGATGTAGTTTAGATTGTTTATTTTTTACCCACCACTTTACATGTCCACTTGGACTGCTATTTATAACAACGCATTAACATTTGAACTCTAAAAACTAAACCATAAATCAGTGTCTATGAGCACATTGTTCGATACCTGGTGGAGTTCTGGTATCCAAAGGAGAAGACATGAGCTCCTCTTTCTGCCATACTACCCTCCACATCGGGGACAACAAAGTGGAGACCCCCCTTGGGCTGGTCCAGCGAAAATTCTATGTACACCTTTAAAACCTTCAAATCTGGAGACACAGAACACAGAAACAGTGTCATTCACAAGGTTGCCGTTTGTTGATAATATAGATAGAGCTTAAAAATCTGAGGAGTGAACAAAAGAGACAACTACAATCAGAGACAGAGTGTATACACAATATTCCATTAATTATCAGCTTTCTTTGTGATTTGCATCTCACCATCTCCCTGTTTCCAGAGTTCAGAAGGAACTTTGATGACCAGTTCCCCGTGTCCTGCATCAGGGTCCACAGCACTCACTGCTGCTGTGTAGGCACTGGAGAAGTAGTTCAGGTTCCTCCTGCATAGACAGACACATGTCAAACAATATCACAATACAGTCAAAGGGCCGCCCACACGATAGTAATTTATCATCTTTTCCTGGTGATATACAAGAAGTTTAAACAATAATTTCTCCAGTTACTAAATGACAATAACATCATACCAGGTTTCTTACCCAAACATACTCTACACTTATAATAAATGATCTTCTTTTGACACAAGTGTATACTGAGTGTCCACAGAATATAAACCAAGGAATATTTTTAACAGATAGAAGTGAAATAGTAGTATGCAGCTTTTGGTTAACCAAGTAAATCAAATAGTTGTCAAATCAAACTAATGAAACATATATGTTGGCTATACTGTCATCTCTTAAATGTATACTGTCATTTCACACAAACAGAAAATTGTTTGAGAAAGTAGAATTTAGACAGCAACCCTGAATCTCAAAAAACAGTAAAGACATCTACTTCAATATAAGCATCTACTGGTATTTGTTTTGACAGAGTGAATAGGATGAACTGAGGCTGATTTTCGCAAGACATACTGTAACACTAAGATACATTACGTTGTATAAAATGTGCATCTCAGACCAAGTCAGATTGATATACTCACTGTTTGGACTCATGGTGGCACACCTCCAGCGTAGGGTCATTGTAAAGGAACGGGGCTTCAAGGTCATTGACGCGGACCCTGTAGATGCGACACTGTTTGCTGTTTAGCTTGATCCTGTTCAGGTTCACCACTGTCGGGAAAATGGTCAGCTCGACATAGCCCTGTGGGGTGAAAACGAGGGAAGGAGGTTTGCAAAAAAAAAAATCATTCCATTCTCTGGATTCAAATCCAATGTGATCTGTATTATTTGTAGTTGAAAGGAAATAAGTTAAGCTTTTGCTATAATGGTTGTCTTACAGTAGTAGGAGTAGTTTTAGTCCTTGTAAGTTAAACATATTGGTAGGATAGGGATTAATGCAGTAAGTGAAAGAGCAAACTACTGGTAAACAGTTTATTTGTTAATTATAATATTGAAAAGTGTGTACTAACTGTATAAGATGACTCTAATATTTAATATTTGTCATCAATCCAACCCACTGATTCTCAGCTTTTCACAAGTTTTGTTGCAGTCACCACCTGACAGGAGCCTGCACATTATCCAATTCAGACACAAAATTCCCTGTAAAATACTGAATAAATAAGATTATACTAGTGTTTCTCCATTTTTTTAGTCTTGGGACCCAAATATGAGTGAAACATGGGTCTGGAAAAACAAATATTTTCCATAATTTTTTGCGTGGAAGTGTATGAAGGCAATAATAACTAAATAGTGATATATTCTAACAGTGTGTGGCTGAAACTCACAATGACAGATTTCCTCTGGAAGTTGATGTTGTTGATGCACACCACCTGGTGGGTCGTAAAGGAAATGACGCAAAACCAACATCAATATAATGAACAATTAATGAAAAACAAAACAAATGTAAGTGTCAAACTTCGCCCATTCAATGACAACAACAATAATTATTTTTCTATCATTATTGTCTATTATCAACCATTCCAGACGCGTTCATTCGTTTCATGCCGATTAGAACACAGTTATGGATTATAAAAATACTTATAATTTAAAGGGGCGGGGGCTCTCAAACCCCTTATCCTTCTTCCTGTTCATCTTCGCTTCTCGTCGGCTGGAGTTTCAACATCTGCTCCGGGATGTTCTGTCAGCGGCTGTGTTGTAGCTCCACATGTACTGAGCTGCTGTTTTTGAGGGTTGCACAAGCAGACTGAACACTACTGAAGAAGAGCCTGTTTAATGAAGCGAACATAAGAACAACAATGTCTGTAACAGTAAGATCCGTCCGCGGCGTGCAGCGTCCTCACTGCAACCGCAGCGAACTCATCCGCGAGTGTGAGTCCGCCATGCCCGACCGTTATAGATCCATGTGATGATTACGGTGCTCGCCGTACACGGAAAACGTCCAGATACACGTTCTCTCTGCACACGCGTCCCTTGGGCGGCTCAGGGAATTGTGACGGCAGGTTGGTAGTGTTCGGCCATTTTGCTTGTAACCTTTGACCTCCCGCGCAAACGCGAGAACAAAACAGGAAAAAAAAGAATACAAATTAAACGAATTCGCCACATTTCTACAAAACGGGAATTTTCTCGCTCTTTATATTTGTTTTCGAAAATAAAATAAATGCTAATTAATGAAAATTATTTTTGTTGGAGAAGTGCACGTCAGCGCGGGGCGGAGTCAGAGGGGCTGGCTGCAGCCAAAATGGCGGATGTCAACAGGGAAGAGAGTGGGGGGAGGTGGAGTCGAAGGATGCGTTCAAGTAGTGTCCCATAAAATAAATCTAATTTTCCATTGTATTACCTGGCAGAGAAAATATGTAGACTTTATTCATACTAAACTATAGGGTATTGATAAATCAAATAACCAAATAGCCTTATGAATTGAATATATTTGTAATAGGGACAAATGCCAAAACTGTCATGTGGTGTAACCCTTAAAAGCCTGGTACCAGATAGTTTAATTCTCTTGAACGTTATTTATTTATTTATTTTTATTGAAACACACATGCTATCAACTAGTTGTATATTCAAGGTTCATTGAAAAATATAAATATCATTCTCTTTTGGTTACACTATTTGACATTTTTTGTCAGTTGCACAATTTTTTTTGTGAAAAACAAAGAAGATACAAATAGACTTTTAAATGACAAGAAACCAACATAGACACAAAATGTACATTTTAGGAGACCCGATGAATGCTTTATAAACTTGTAGGCTATATATATATATATATATATATATATATATATATATATATATATATATATATATATATATATATATATATACATATATATATATATATATATATACATATATATATATACATATATATATATACATATATTTATAAAAGCTTTGATTAGTAAGATGGACATGCAGAACATGTGGAGAATAAGGAAGCCATTAGATCATTATCAGAAAAAAGAAATTGGATTTCAAAAGAAGTCGCAGGTCATACAGCTCTCAGTCGCGTGTGTGTGTGTGTATGTGTGTGTGTGTGTGTTGGTATGTGGAGTGTTTTTTGAGGTGCATTGTGCCTTTAGGACTTTTGCTGGCTACATGTGTGCTTCAATTTTTATACCAAAAGGTCAGTAAAAACACTTTCAACACTTCATACATCTCAGTAATCACCGAACTACAATCTACATGATGTCCAGTTGAAAGTCCCTTCGCCTCTCTCTGAACTGTCTAATCTTTTTTAATGTTTAATGGTAGCTTCACACGCCAGATATGCCCAACCACTGCTCTTTTTATCAGCCAGGAAGCAAAAGAACGAACAATACCTGTTGTCGGCCGAGTCGATAAAGCCTGTTAGAAGGTAAAGCTTATCCCGGCTGAACTCTGTGAGAGCACATGTTAAAACACCAGGGCAGAGGGGGTATTGACTTTGACTATTTGTATTTAACACATCTATTGACCTAGTTTCTAGTGAGTGAGGCTTCGGCTGTGCACGCTGCAGTTCTGTGCATATTTCGAGATGAATAATAACCAGTGTGAGTGCCGAAATGAAGCACTATGTTGTACGGATATTATACTTCTTAGAAGCACAAATATCATCTGATTAAAATTTGATGATATCCCTAATGATGAAGAAGGAATTCAACCTTCTAATAATTTGGAAGCAATTATACATCAAATATCAAACTTTATCAGATTTGTAACGTTTTAATGATCATACAAAATTAGTCTGATATTATCATGGAGACAAAAAAAGCTACCATGTGTAAATGATTTACGTAATATTCAGGCTGTGCATGCATTGTTTTTGATTCTTCATGTTATCATACATGCATATTTTTTCCATCCCTTGTAAAGGGAGCTATAGTAGTGCAGCATGTTTAGGCTTCAATATGGCCCATCGATCTGTCGTGTGTGTGTGTGTGTGTGTGTGTGCACGCGTGCATGTCCATAAGTCTGTAAAGACTTCTATCCTCAGCATTGCACACTTTCACTTCATGTCCGTCCACTTCCTGTCTCACGTAAGTGTCCGTCTACACGCATGTCTGAAACAGTTCCCTGTTCTTTCCATCCACTACTCACTTCTCACTTTTCTGTAACATTCTCCTTTTCCGTTGCTTCGCAGGTGTTTCCACTAAGTCTAATCTTGCACACATCGTCTAGACAAATTCCTCTTAAGGCGTTGTCCATTACAAAAAGAGGCACGATCAAGCATAAATCACATCAATGCAATCAATACACTTTATGATTTTGTTTTATATTGCTTCCTCTTTCATGTTGTGTGTAAGAGAAAGTGTTCCCTTTTAAAGAAAATCTGAAACCACAAGAAAGAGGTTTAAATTGAATATTGATTTCAGCATGGCGCCTCTTATGTTTGCATTGGATCCCCCCGACACTGTATGCAGATGACTTGAGTTTGTTGCTGTCATCAATGAAAGGAGGTATGCACATATTTTGTCAGACCTGGAAACAGTTAACACAAGCAAAAACACAAGTCACAATCATTAAGAAGCAGCTGAGAAGTCTGGGAAAACACACAACTCAATTAAAATGTTCAAAAATGAGCACATGTGTTTGCTTGATTTTTAAGAGCTGAATTAAAAGTAAGTTTGTGTCTGCTGGATGAATACATACACTTACGTAACTATACATACTAACATTTATGAAAAAAACTGTTACCGCATTTACTCCATACTCCAGCATATGGGTGATATTGCAGGCTGGCCGAATTCTCTCCTATATCTGATAACAAAATATAAAGATGATTAATGTTGGACCACTTAAACACTAGTAATTTAAGTTTATTTATACTGAAATAAGTTCACATTTACCTAAGTAAGACAAAATAGGTATCAAAATAATGTTTTTACCACTTTAGATTTAAGCTGTTTATTATAATTTGTCTGCTTTAATAGTTTTATTACAAATTTTCACAAAAGTCCCCAACTCTATGTAAAAAAGTAGTGCGTGCAGGCACACACACAAACTCAATGACATGCACGGTGTGGAGAAAAAAGTTCCAGGGCTTCAGGGCTTTTTGCCCCCCTGGAAATTTCATTTCCATGTGAGTGTGTCAGATCCCCAGGCTCCCATCCTGTCTCACACTGGGATGCACAGAAAGAAACAGGAAGGACAATTTATCCAATGAACATGAAGAGGTGATGGGATTAAATATCCTCCGATAAACCTCGCATAGCACAATCCAATATTGGCCGCGTGTCAAGTCGGAACGCTAACAACCAGCTCAACATTAAGTCCGGCGCGACGGGGCACCTGGATAATATGGAACCAGAACAGCCACCCTGGCGTTGTGTAACTGGGTGTTGGGAGGGGGGGGTGCGTGCATGCATGGAAATTCCAAAACACAAACAATGACGTGCTTATATCACCGCGCTGCTTTTGTTCTTATCAAACCCCCCCCCCCCCCCGGTGTGAACTCTTGGAGCAGGATCAATAGATTGAGCGTAAATCTTATGCCTGTCAGCAAGAAACATTTTAATTTGTCAGCTGCCCTGGCACCGTGTCAGGAAATGTTTGACTGTGTGACCCCGGGGCCCAGTAGGAGTGTGACATGAAGGGAGGGTTTATAAATGTCCGGGCAACAGCGCGGGCCGCAGTCTGCCTGCCTGAGGAGACTGTCACACACACACACACACACACACACTCACACACACGCCAGCCAGCAGACGCCTGAGTCTAGTTTTACTTAGATTCAAAGGTGAGTGTGATATGCTGTTCTTTCTCGGTATGTTGGTACTGATCTAATCCTATGATTAGACAAATAATGCTTTTTAAAAGACTGTGTGTGATTAGGCTAAATATTAAAAAAGAAACTAAAAAAATTCACAATGTATTCAGTATTTCTCTCTTAGACTAGACTGTTTAAATTGTTATTCTCTTATTTCTTTTTAATGTGCAATGCACTGTGTGTAAAAGCTGCTCTGTGTGTATATTAAACATCCATGTTATATGCTTATATATGATGCATGATGAACATTTTCAGATGCCAATTTTACTAATTTCGCTCAAGTAAAAGACCTGAGTTCTTTGTCCACCACTGTTGGGGTGTGTGACTGGAGCTATTTCTGAAATCCTGGCTCCAGTACTGATGTGATTCTGATAATTGAAACCTGCACAACTCTTTCAACAGATGAATCTGCCGGTGCTACCTTCTGTCCTGCTGCTCATTTCTAGCATCCACGCTTTCCAGTACAGGGAGCTGGTGCAGCATGTTGACAGCCATGAAGGAGAATATATAAAGGTACAATGTTTTTTTTTAAGTAATATTTTCAAGTACTCATCCACTGGCCATAATAACAATTATTAACCTGAAATATCAGACAATATAGGAAAACGTCTTGCAAATGTACAGCAAATGTGGGGGATGCTTATATCAACCAGGTTCTGTTTGCAACAGGCTTCTATTTGATCTAATTATCATTTTTCATCTAACTTTATATCAAAATGTACTTTGTACTTGTTGCACATTCACTTACCATACATATTTAAGCTGTTTTCTTCTTCTTATTATTTTTTTTTTACAAATTTATGTTGTTGTGTACAAAACCTTGTGGCTAAGTTATTATATGTATGTATATTACTATATATGAGCCATAGCTGGTAAATATGGGACAGAGGATGTATTTTTTTTAATTGCCAGTCTTTAATTTCCCCAACAAAGCTACCAATGATTTGACCAACAGAGGGAGACATAAATCCTAAATATTCAATGCAAGAAGGAAATCAATATACAGTATTTTCACTGTTGATTATGCTGCCCTACTGCAGCAGCTCAGTATATTTACAATACAGCAGAAAGATCAGACTGAGTTGAATTCTTCTGTGTGTGTGTGTGTGTGTGTGTGTGTGTGTGTGTGTGTGTTTGTGACTTAGATTCTACGTGACTGGGTTGCAGTCGAAAGCGACTCCAGCAATGTCCACAAGAGACCGGAATTACACCGGATGATGGAGATGACGGCTCAGAAGCTGAGGCTGATGGGAGGAACCGTGGAGCTGGTGGACATCGGCGAGCAAGAAGTCAGTGACACGGCCCCTCCCTCCCCTCTAATACACTTACTGAGCTATTAGAGCGTCATGCATCACCCTAATTGGTCAGCAAACGTGATGTATCCTGAACAGAGCCGTTGACTCACCAGGGAGGGCGGCGGTGGCAAAGAGCTGCAGACTTCAAACGGGCTGCAGAGCCGCTAGGAAAAACCCAACCTCCTCATTACTGAGACACTTCAAAGCTGCTGTACGCTTATTAAATATACTGCGTTTGAGAGCAACCTAAGGGTCAACATCCTTATTTTTCTCTAGTAATTAGGATAGACATTTTGTAAACTGTTCCTGTGTTATTGTCTAAGTGAAAGGTAAAAGAATAAAAAAAGGAGCTTGTGACCTTTTGACATTAAACTATATCTATAGCTTCTGGAATACCTGTACGATTATCCTGTTTATGCTGTTACTGGATCATTGATATTCTTTTGATTTATGTGATAAATACACACACACAGCTGAAATGTACAGATGATCCAGCACCTAATTATGGGTGCTGCACCATTTTAAAAGACCCTACTTTTTTAACTGATAAATGGAACAACAAAAGAGATATGACGGGGTGCAACAGTTCATTCTGGTCAACTCTCCTTTGGTTTCCACAGCTTCCCGATGGCGAGAGGGTAGCGTTGCCCAAAGTGGTGACGGCTCAGTTCGGCAGCGACCCCGGCAAACAAACGGTGTGCGTTTACGGTCACGTGGACGTCCAGCCGGCCAAGCTGGAGGACGGCTGGGCCACGGATCCCTACAACCTGACCGACATCAAAGGTAACGTCTCTTTAATGCTCCCGGTGCTGATCACAGCATGATGGCCTGAAGGCCTCCATTGATATTTTCGTCAGGCTAAAAATGGGAACTATATAATGTTTCGGAACCAGATTACACCCTTCAGTGGAGAAATAGTTTACACTAACGCTACTTAACAACTGAGCGGGTGAATAAACGATGTACAGATAATGTAATGTCACAGCCCGTCAGGCTGTTTATGCTGCAGGAGCCTCTGCAACGCTTCCGTCATATCAGGTGATCGCCCAATAACCGGCTCTGAGCTGGTATTGATCCCGTATTTGCAGCCAGGGGGAGTGGAATCTCACATCCAGTGCATCTGGCATCATGTTAAAGGGTGCATGCTATATTCTTCCCAACAGATCTCATTAAAAGTCCTAACTCAAGAAGTACTGTGGGTATGTATCTGTTGTCTGATATATCGTATTCCTCCAAGAACAAAGACACACTGTAGCACTGTGATCAATTTAAGAAAATGACTGAAACATTTTTTTTTCAAACATCGAACTATAGTTGTGACCCATTAGGTCTCAAGGCACATTTATGAAAAATGGGCAAAAAAACAACCAAATCATCCAAACGTGTGATTTGCCACTCTCATCGAATGACAGTCAAGTTCCAAACTAATTTGTATTTCACGGGTGTGTAGCATAGTTTTTGCTTTTATTCGTGCATGTCTGCATCTATTGTCAGTGGGCAGCTGAAGAGACAGACTAATGTCTCTTAATGGCATCAAAAAGAACAATTGCGTTCTCAAATGTCTGCCTTTAGAAAAGAACATATCATGTTCAGCAAGGTTGGGTGAGATCAGATTAGATTTCTGAAAAGAAATCCATCCAAAGTTAATAGTTATTTTTTTCCCCACACCCAGCACTTTCAACTCCATCTCACATTCCTCAATTGTCATTGATAATATCTCGTTTGTCATCATGTGACCCCCCGGTACAGAAGCTAGGTTGTATCAAAGAACGTGTCTTTCCTCATAAACTGAACTCTGCCTCACAGACACAACAAAATAATACAAAATCCAAAATGTATTGTAGGTGAAAGAAGTGCCACGCAGTTACAGTGCGGTCAATCCCATTTCTTGCTTTCACATTCTGCGCTTGAGCTCTTAAAACCTACGAGCCGAGTGCATTACGTTAGATCCCCAGAGTGTAACATAACCACCGCGCTCTGATTTATCGGCACAGCGTAGCAGCCCTACAGTGTTTATTTAACAATAAGTGAGTCCACAATGAAGGATATATCTGTAAGATAAAAATAAAATATTCTTATGTCATTTTGCCTTCAGGGAACCTGTATGGAAGAGGAGCGTCCGACAACAAAGCTCCGGTTCTCGCTTGGATCCATGCTGTGGAGGCTTACCAGAGCCTCAACATGGTGAGAGAAACTCCTCAATGCAATATTGGACAGATTTCACTGCCACAGGCGAATAGAGTCAAGTGTATGAGGGATTGCAGGGGAACGGAATTGTTGCAGCGGCGGCTTCGCGTCCTCCGAGTTGCACAGAAAGTACAGATTAAAGCATTTATTGGACTCGAAAACACTTGAAAGGGGGAACAGAGAGAGCGACGCCCCGGGCAAGATAGAAAAGATAACAGCTATTTACATGAGCAGACTGTTTTAGGAGTAAAACACTCATGTTGCAGATTTAGCCGTAACCACCAGGTTCCCTCAGGCCAATGAGAGAGAGAAGAACTGAGCTATGGCTGAAGCTGATTTGCAAAGTCACTGCTGTTTTTTTTTCTTTTTCTTTTTTTTTGCAAAGTCACTGCAGCAGCTTGTTTATGTCACTCTTGCTGGAAAACACACACACACACACACACACACACACACACACACACACACACACACACACACACACACACACACAGTCAGTATATACACATCAAAAGGCCTCAGCCAGATGCTTGGTGCATTAAATGAAAAAAAACTGTGTGGGTGTTCATAAGTCCAACTTCACATGCAACTAATAGCTCCTGATTCTTGAGTGCTCGAAGGCCATTGAAGTGCTGTTACAGTTTCAGACAGGCTCGTCGATCCGAAAAATTAGGTGCTTTTCAGTCGAGACTCTCCATCCCAGCCACTTGCTGTCTTTTAACTTCTTTCTTGTCCACCAGGAGCTGCCAGTGAATGTGAAGTTCCTCATCGAGGGCATGGAGGAGCTGGGCTCCAACGGCCTGGAGTCCATGATCGTGGCCCAGAGGGACACCTTCTTCGGCGATGTGGATTATTTCATCATCTCGGACTGTGGCTGGCTCAGCACACGGCCCGCCCTCACCTACGGCACCAGAGGCAACTGCTACTTCTTTGCCGAGGTTGTGTATGGGAAGAATTACATAAACAAAACAAACTCAAACGAAGATTTCCTTA
The DNA here is from genome assembly GCA_036785175.1 of Eupleurogrammus muticus. Lineage (NCBI taxonomy): Eukaryota > Metazoa > Chordata > Actinopteri > Scombriformes > Trichiuridae > Eupleurogrammus > Eupleurogrammus muticus. The sequence continues at coordinate 15,601,313 of JAYKQN010000018.1, read as the reverse complement.
ATTTCAATGTCTTATGTTTTTCATGGAGATGGTTCATGGCTTCTTCTGTTGTGTTTGCAGGTTGAAGGACCTTCACAGGATTTACACTCTGGGGTCTATGGAGGTGCTGTGATAGAACCAATGACTGACCTTATTGGCATTCTTGGTGAGTGTATTCTTAGCTAGCATAAAAAGTTGTGCACACAATTTGCAGACATTTGCACCAATAGACAAATCCATACAGCACATATCATTGGATCCTTGATGCAGATACAGTGTGTAAGATTTAGCAGCATTGGAAATAGTATGCTTTCATTAGAAGATAAATTCAATCAAAATAGGAATTGCTGTGCTCTTACACCACTAGATGCTACTAGAAATTACACACTGTAACTTTAAGTTGTCAGTTGTCAGGGGGGAGATTTCACAGAAGTAACTTATGCTATTTCTTTATTGTTATTATTATTCGTCTGTTTCAACATGAGTAATTAAAAATGTCCATAAAATAATGAGTATATGGCCTCCTCTCGCCATTGAGAACCATCTAACTGCCCGAAAACAAAACTTGTGTCTGTTGTTGTTGTAACTCCTTACCTCAGACACACTGATCAGCCCCAACGGTAAGATCTTGATTCCTGGGATCAGAGAGGCCGTGGCCACCCTCTCTGATGAGGAATGGAGGATGTACCAGGACATCCAGTTTGACATCGACTACTTCAAGAACAAGACCGGCGTGAGTCAGCTCATGTACAACAACAAGGTGAGGGTACAATCGTTAAATGGAGGGTACAGTCGTGGTGGGAGACCGGCCTCCCATGTAGATAAAAGGATCAAGTGAGGTGGACGCAAGGAGACAGATGATTTTCATTCCTGTAGGTGGACCTGTTGGCTCACAAGTGGCGCTACCCCACTGTCTCCATCCACGGCATCGAGGGGGCCTTCTCCGACCCTGGCTCTAAAACTGTCATCCCCGCTAAGGTCACCGCTAAGTTCTCCATCAGACAAGTCCCCAACATGGAGCCTGCGATGGTCAAAAAGCAGGTAAAACCGGATAGTATAAGCAAATCATGTCTTCCCTGGGACGATTCCCCTCTCATGATGTTGATGCTTTGCTTCAGGTGACGGACTACCTCCACTCAGTGTTTGCTAAGAGGAAGAGTCCAAACAAGCTGAAGGTCACCATGATCATCGGGGCCAAGCCTTGGCTGGCTGATCCCAAACATCCTCTGTATGAAGCTGGGAAGGCTGCAGTGAAGAGAGGTACAGCACACTACATTACCCAGAATCCTGACTGTAGAGCTGCAAGATCAACTGATCAAAGAAGATCAATCAGTGGCTAAAGTGATAAGTAAATAATCTCTATAGTAAATTCTTAAACAAAAAGCTGATTTCAGCTCCTCAAATGTGACAATTTTTTTTGCTTTTCTGTGTAACATGATGCAGGATGGTGCACGTGGCACTAAGTCAAAATAACCACTGAAAAAAATGAAATCTTAACAGGTGATAATATTTTGTTTTTGGTACAATTAGTCCAACACCGAATATAATTATCTTATTCCACTGTCAGATAATTTAGCTTATTTTATTATTATTATTATTTTTTTATTATTTTAGTCAATTAGATATTTTTTTCCAAAGAAAATATTAGTTATGTTTTCCTAATTTAACTTATAAAACTTACCAATCTGTATTTTCTGTTGTATCTGTACCAAATATAAAACATTTTCACCTATATTTTCATCAATGGTTAGGAACCATTGAAACAGAATCCAGTTGTGCAGAATCTATAGAGCAGAAAGTACATTATTTTTCTCTGGGAAAGAGAAATAATGCACAATAAACAATAAATCAAATTGATACTACCTGAGGGAATGTTTTAAGATAATCATCCAGACATTACAAATATGTAGACAGGCAGTATTAAAACATACAGATGTGCAAGTCATCCTCATTCTTATTAAATATTCTACGCTGTGTCCCACATGATCAGTTGTATGACCCTTGTTTGTCCTCCAGTCACATGTTCCCACCTGACCTTAATAACTGTTAACATTCTCGATATGTCTCCCATATTAAACTAGACAGATGTTTCAATTAGTACCAGATGCTTCACCGTTAAACACAGCCAAATCAGAAATAGTCCCTTTTTTCCACCCGTCCACCCATTACAATATATTGAGTGGCCATTAATGTACAGCTGCTAACGTACGGACCCAGACTTTAACTAATGTCAGGAGACAGACAAAAACACAGCGATTCTTACCAGAACAAAAGATGTTGAACATCTCGTTTCGGCGATGATGATTTCAGACTTGATTGATGTGTTTTCAAGTCCACATGAATCCGCGTCAATGACCTTCTAACCCCTTTATTAATTGATTTGTTCTGTGCTGCGAGGGCTTGTGGATTTTCTGGAGGAGGCTCGCTGGCTTCGAGCCAACTTTATATGGAAGATGTTTTACAGTGTTGCTCTTTTATTATTGCTTTTGGCCTTTTCTTTTATGACTCTTGCATTGCTTTTATATTTCCTTTTTTTATGTTGATATAGCTTTTAATCCTTTGCAAAGAGGTTTGTCCACTGTGTCCAAGCACACACACACACACACACACACACACACACACACACAGACTCCTGTGATGTTACATGCAGCGATTCACACAGTCAGCTGTTTTTATTCAGTGATAAGGCACCAGAGGGTTAATGTCTATTACCCTCTGAGACAAAATGTCCGCGCCCCTCCAGTTTTTGGCGTGGATCCTGATTTGATTCGTGAGGGCGGAACCATCCCCATCGCCAGAACCTTGCAGGACGTGACCGGGAAAAGCATCATCATGCTGCCCATCGGTGGCTTTGACGACGGCCTGCACTCACAGAATGAGAAGATGAGCAGGTCTGAATCCACTCGTCTCATAACTCATATTTTTTATTCCATTGACACAAACAGAAAGCACAGAAATAGGTTCATCTTTTCTATAGATGCTGTTAGAGCGATTAGATCTAATATTTACCACACCAGGGATACCAGGATAAAATATAATTAAAAGATTATTATTGTATATTATAGAATATTTTTGTAATCACTAAATACACATTTTAATGCTTTAATTTGTGTAGAGCCAATTTGAGAGATTTTGACTCATAGTAATAGTACTGCACCTTTCACACTATCCATAACAAATTAAAGAAAGAAACAATTAATTAGCATACAGATATTAGTATATTAAACTATATTCATTTGAGAAAACACTAAAGCTGATAAATATAGAATCCCCTGGAAATAATCAAGAAAAGAGGAAAAGTACCTAAATTGTATTTACTGCACTTGATTTGAGTACCGATTTAGCTGTGAGTATTGAGCTAAAAGCCTCATTTGATTTAACACATCTAACAGCCAATCGTTAAAGATGATGCAGTGGATGGTTAAAACAAACTAAACCAGGCCAGACAAAGGTTTGCTCTCTGGATTTTCAGAGGAAAGCTGCCCTTTACTAGCAGCACGCAGAGGACCAGAGATTTAATTGTCACTTACTTATTTAAACATATACATAATATGCCACATATGTTTTTAAGTATAATTCCAGATTGGCAGATTAGCATTTTCAAATTTTCTCTTTCCTGATTTGGGTCAATCACTCATTTAAATTTTTCCTTTTATATTATTTTAAATGTATTTAATTTTTTTAATTAAAGAAAAAAACTGCTAGTTTCCTTTGGTATATTTTCTAACATAGGACCAAATTGACCCAAAACAGGATGCTCTGGGAATGTCACGTATCATCTGGGATGGCGGCGTGTGCGTTGACTCCACAGCACTTACTCTCCTTTCTTCTTTTTTCCTCCTTCCGCAGGTACAACTACATTGAAGGGACCAAGTTATTCATCGCCTACCTGAACGAAGTGGCTCAGATCAAGAAGACCAGCGTGTGATGTTCCTCTGACGCTATCCCAGTGCACGACCTCCCGGATCATTACAGCTCTGATGAGCTAACCCCTGACCCCGTTCTGCATTCTTTCTGCATCTTTATCTCCGTCCCACCCATTGTCCTCCTGTCTCCTGCCAACTTCTTTTATTTATCAGCATCTCGGCTCCCTTCCCCTCTATCTTTATGTGCTTTTATTACTTCTGATTGGTTGAAATGTCTGCTGTGTCTCATCTCGTGTTGCTCCCCTCATCGCTCACTTTGAATATGTGGCATTTGTTTATGGTGCATATATCAGACAGTACTGTAATTGTGTGTATGCGTGTGTGTATATATGTGTGTGTGTGTGATGTAGTAAAAGCCGTACAATGCAACAGTGTATGTGTGTGTACTCTTTTTTTCATCATGTAGGAAAGGCTTATTGTGAGGCTTGTGTTAATAATGAGACAAACGCATACAGATGTTTCTTCAGTCGTGTGACCTTTATTTGATGCTTTTCAAATAAGTATTTCAGAGCCAGAGCTGAAAGAGACAGCTGGACGGTGGCCGTGCAGCCAGCAGTCACCATGTGAATGGACAGAGTCCAGCCATTGTCTGACGTTGAGACAAAGTCTCATTCAGACAAACATCGATTCTCGTGCAGCCAAGAGTGGACCAGGGTTAATGTGAATGCTTCACTATAGAAGCCGTTCAGTCTCATATTCAGCCTTAAAACGTCATTCATCTTCAAATCAGATACATTTCTACAATTGAAGTGAGATAAATCCACATTTTGTTCATTTTGTATGTAACATGAATTTAGGCCAGAAAATCCTGTACATACCACACTCACCGTTCTGCCGGATTTGCTTGCATCATTTATGCCTGTTAATTAAAATAAATAATTAAAAAAATTCCCCAAATAAGTGAAACATATTTCCCCAGTGGGTTGAGATGACTTCACTGTTGTTCCCGTCACGAATCCATTTATTTCAGCTATTTTCTACGAGTACGAGTTGATGATTCTCACGCGTCGATGCGTCTCATTCTTGATTTCATTCGTCGTTATATTCAATCAAACAAAAATGACAAACATTTGCTGGTTTCAGCCTTTCCTTGCGTGATGATTTGCTGCTTTTTAACATCATTGTGAATTAAAAGTTTGGATTGTTAGTCGGGCATTATGGAGCAATCTGAAAGCGTCAGGCTGGACTTGGGGGAAAATTGCAACCCTTCACTTTTGTTTTCTGACAATTTTAATTCAATAAAACTTTATTGTCTTATGTAATAAAAATATCACAGTAGAGTGAAATTCCTACTTTGTGAATCCTTATATCAACAAAAGACAAACACACGCAAATACATCCATACATAATTTTTAAAAAATCATCAAAAGTCATAGAACCAGGTTTGAAGATTAAATAAACAAATTTAAAACAAGATGTAGTATTTATGGCTGAAACAACAATCGACATATTAACCCACAATCGTTTCGTGTAGCCCTGCTGATGTGGATTTATGGGATGTTCATGAAAAAAGTGGAATTGCACTTACAGCATAGTCAATTAGGACTAGATAGAAAACAATTTTTTTTTTAGAAGTAATAGATTTGCTGACACACAATATTATAGCACATACAGAATTAAAACTCAAATGAAGGTACATTAGTCAATTCCTACAAAATCACCAGAAATTGCACTTTAAGACGTGTCTTCCATCCCGGCAGGAAGTGGTACGGAGGGACCCTGGTGTTGTGAAGAAGCCGTGTCTCACACTTCAGCGGCCTGATTCACAACACCAGCTGACCCTCCACACCCACACACGCTCACACACACGCACGGCGCAGTCCGTGAGCTCATCTCCAACGCCGCAGTCACAGAACAGCAGACCCCGGCCAGTGTTTGTCACACACACACACACACACACACACACAAGTGGAGTAAATGGGCCTTGCCCATTGAATTTTGCTTCTCAGCATGAAAAGTAGTGGACGGAGGATACTCACCTGTCCTCTGCAGTGCACTTTTGTCCCTGCTACACCGCTGTACACCTGACTGCAGTCACCGTGAAGGTTATCAACGGTAAGAAACAGCGGAGGAGGCTGTGTAAGTGGGACAGAGACGGCACGGGTGCAGTACACGGCCCCCGTCCACTGGAGGGCAGTTTGCATACAGCAGCTTTTTAAAAAAACATTTTTTTCCCCTTCTCCCCGCTCACACACTCCTTTTTTCGAGGTCTGATGATCTGATGCCAAGCCGGTCACGCAGCAAGACTTAACCTGCAGCAAACAAGACAGAAACAGGAAAATCCATTTACAGACAGATAATTGGAGCTTTCATGTAAATATTTTTGCACAGTTTTTTTTTCTCAATTGCTGCACCATATTTCTCAAAAACATTTTTGAAATTCTCAGCCCTGAAAGATCTGTTTCCTCCCCCAAACGGTTCATGCAATTCAGCAAAAAACACTGAGTCTGCTGGAACCACCCTGAACCTTTAATTCATGTTTCAAAGCTAACCTATGGTGTCAGTGAATAAGCCATCGCCATCAAAATGAAATGTTCCTTTCACGGTGGGTAAAAGGTTGATCTAAATGTTTTACACTTTGACTTTGGTAGAATGGCAGTGGAAGTGTGTTCCCTGTCTACTGACTAACCAAACCATCTTGTTCACACATCATAAGCAGCATCTATTAAGAAATGAGAAACTCCCCAATACTAAAATGAGGTTTGAGTATCACCTCACCGACAGTTTTCACTAGATATCAACAAAATTAATTAAACATCTGACAAATACGTGGACTGTTATGCATAGGATGAGTTAGACAAACATATTCTTGGGAGTGAAACTATTCAACTGAAAAGAAACATCACAACCAACAAAATTAAACAAAAGAAGAAATTAAGTCATTTTAAAATACTCTATACCAAGTGAAACTTCTCAATTCTAGTCAAACTATTGATATACTGAAGTATTACTAACACAATGTAATTACAGTATCAATACATACTGACATTGTTAAATAATTATAGTATAGTATACTACTTATTTTAACCAGTAACTTATACAATGCGATGCACATTGATGACCACATTTGAAATACTTTGCAAATTAATAATAGTAGAAGTACTGTATCGTAATATTTCACACCTTTTACACAAAGTGCATAGCAACATTTAAAAATATTAAAGCAACAAATTAATAGAATATAGATGGTAGAACATGAAAGGATAATATATTAAATAATAATTAAATAAAGCTGCAAATGAATGTAATGGAGTTGAAAGTACAATATTTCCTGAATATATAATGAAATAAAGTGTAAAGTACAACACGAGTACCTCAAGATTGTACTTAAGTACATACTTGCGTAAATATGCTTAACTATTTTCCACCACCCCTAATAACTGTTTTCCTAAATGTGCTAAAACACACAGGGAATGAGAAGTGGCCTTTTCTGCTGTGCACACGTACAAAATGTTGTTTTGACGACTTTACAGCTGTCATTCGCGAATTGAGCCAAAGCGACTGAGGAAAACCGTAAATATGAAGGCTTGAAATCTGCTAAATTAAATCCATGAATCACCTGAAAAAAAGTCACATGAAACCCAGTAGCCGGACTGCAAAGTGCCTGCGTTGTCCCCGGCCGGTGATTATCTCAGCCAAGCACTCACAAAAACTCTGTGTGACTGCTCGGCCAAACACAAGGCGGTCCTGAGACGTACGAGTGCTCTATTTGGTTGCCTATTTATAAAGTGCTTTTGGTATTGAGGACAGGGCCGTGATGGAGCTGAGAATAACTTTTGGTTTCACAGCGGCGAGCTTTAATCCACCTTGAAGCGGAACGCTGTGCATGAAAGCTGAAATCATGTCATGGTGAAGTAGGTTTACAGTAGAATGATCTTCAAGCAGTGTTTCAGTTTTACATGTCAGTACGTAGATTTTCTAATAGGCACATTATATCTATATCTATATATATATCTATAGAGAGAGAGAGCTATAGATATAGATATATATTCTGATTAGTCATATATGATGGTGGATGCCTTCATGGTCAGCTTGAAATTTTAATTATTGGAAATTCTATCATTGGGTCTTTAGAATTTTAGATGTGTCGGAGCATGCGTGTCCTCATTCATGTGGGAGCCAGTGATGTCACATATCGGCATATCCGTTGCCTCGTGTGTTTCGTGTAGTCGGTGCTGCCTCAGCAGGCCAGAGAATCTGCTACCACCCGTGTGAATAACTTATCTACATTTCGTATTCCGAGAGGCTCGGGGCCGATCCCGCTGGAATATTAGGAGCCCGCGCCAACGTCGTAAACTTGAATATACCGGGATATTTTAGTTTCTCGAGATAATGCTGTCATTGCTGAAACATGGCTTACGAGCGGCGTCTGTGACTTTGAAGTGGCTTTAACTAATTTAAATCTTTTTAGAAGTGCTCGGCCTGGTAGAGATGGTGGTTGCTCTTAATATCGACTGGGGTCTGATCATTGTTTTGTTGCTGCTGGTGTTTATACACCTCCCTCAGCTGATGCCAGGTCTATTAATCTTCTGGTCGACTTAGTCTTTCACTGTATTAATCCTTAAAATTGTAGTTCTGGAGGATTTTAGCATTTACTGGCGAACTGTTTCTGATGATTTAAACACTGGCAGGAGATAACTTGGGTGCTTACTTTCTCTAGCTCTCTGCCCCTTTAATCACTGAGCATATAACACATTTTTAATCTGTGCATGTCCTCTGGCCTATTCCCCAGAGTTTGGACTGCGCAAGTTCTCCCTTTACCTAAAGGTGGAGACAAGACTGGCCTTAATAATTATAGACCTGTATTTAGGCCAGAGGTCTCCAGCCCTGCTCCTGGAGAGATGCTGTCCTGCATGTTTCCTGGAATCACAGGACTCCGATAAACCCAGGCTTGATGACAACTTAATTGTGAGAATTAGGTGTGTTTGAGTAGGGAGAGTCCTAAAACATACAAGGCAGTAGCTCTCCAGAAGACATCTCATTTATCTTCTTTAAACCAAAACTCTAGTTGAAAAATTGTCAACTTAAAGCATTTATCTCTCAACATTTTGTATTATCTCTGCACCACTCAGATTTTAGAGGTAACTATAGTGTTGTTTCAGCTATCACCTTGGTTAAAGATATTTTGTTCTGCATTTGATAAAAGAAAAGATTGTACCACTCTCTGTGTATTGATCTGTCTTTTGTGTTTAATGCTGTTGATATCTCTTTTCTTTTGAAGAGAAATATATGTAACTTGCACACAGATTTTAATGTGTAAAAATGGGTGGTGTCCAGTCTGACTTTAACTGTTAAGTAAAAGTGTCCCTCAAGGATCAATCTTAGGTCCAGTGCTCTTTACCACATACATAAAAGATAGTGTCCTTGGTGGCTGTCAATCCTGTTGTATTGTGTTGCTGACTCTGTGGAATTTAAAATTTGCAACTATCATCCAGTGCTGTTCAGGATGGGTAAAAAGACATTGACCATGACAGCTGAAAAAAAAAAAAAGCTGCCAGTGGAACTATTGGTGAGAGAATCTCAGAATGCGAATATCTCGACATCTGGTTTGATGAAAAATGTTCATTCAAATGTCACATCGATAATCTCGCCAGCTGACTGAGACAGAAAACTGTCTTTTCATATAGAAGTAGCTTCTCATTAAAATGTAGAAAGAGAATAATTCTTTTTATCAGTTGACATTGACTTTGTCTACAGATATGCTTCTGCTGCTATTCCTAGTTCTCCGTTTTTCCATCCTGCTCTTAGATTTATTACAGCCAAGAGCTATAACACACACCATTGCACCCTGTATGAAAAGGTTGGCTGGTGTACTCTTTCAATGAGGCGTGAGAAACATTGTTTTTTTTATATTTATTTCTAAAGGCCTTTATTGGTAAGCAACCACCTCATATTTCTCTCATGCTGGATTGGAGCTCTGGCTGTTATTCTGTTTGTTACAATCTAGGAATGATTGCCTTATCAAACAGTGCTCCAAATCCTTGAAAAGACTTACAAAGCACATTAAAATAAATACACTTGCTACTATTTGGACAAATTAAATCTTTGGTCTCTGAATTTTGCATGTCTGCTTTTTACTTGCTGTATCCTGTTTATTGTTTTTTTATTTTTTCCTTTCTTTGTAGTACTCTTAGGTTTTTATCTTTTTTTTTATGCTTGTCTCTCAGTATTATTTCATCTTTTAACCATTGTCACTGGAAATGAGGCCAACCTCAGTGTCTTAAAAAGTTATTGAATTGAATAAACAAAACTTTATTATGAGTCATTGTAAGAAATTGGAGATAATATTTTCTCTTAGTAACAGGAGCCAAAAATCCACAAAGTAATCATTATCCATCTAAAGCATCATGCATTAGAAATTTGTTCATTTTTTGAAAAAGTATTTTTGATACAATAAAGGTCCCATTTCATGCTTTTCCTGGCTTTTTATTTGAATCTCTTAACATCATTGATTTGTAGTTTGTACAAAAATATGACCCAATGTAGTTTTACAGTGGGCTCCCAGCATGAATGACTAAATAAGTCGATGATGAGTCTTTCTATCCAACTACATAACTAACTATCTGGAGTATATGCTAATTTGTATGTAGCACAGAAACACAATTAGAGTATCACTAACACTCTTGGTCTTATATTTGACCTGTATATTAACCATCATGTTACTAAGATTGTCTTGTAGCGTTTTCTAGAAACATTCCCAAAACTAAATATAATGTGTCTATAGATCTAACTATTCATTTACACTTCCATTTTCTCCCATCTAGATCTCTGTAATTGCTTTAATCGAGCTGCACTGCACAGTTTACCAGTTGGTCCAAGATGAAAATGCCAGATTAAAAGGATTAATGCCAGATGACCCCTGTTCTGGCATTCCTCCCATTGACTTCCCATTAAACTAAGAACAAACTCTGATTCTGTTGATTACATATAAAGAAAGCATGGCCGTTCCCACAGTTAACATACGTTTCTGCAGCTGGTTGCACAAACTGTAAGTGTAGTCTAGACTGGTGAAGGAATTGGCGTTTTAAGCAGGACCGTTTTTTACAGTCTTAGGCTTGTTGCGCCAACTAGGCCTAAGACTGTAAAAATAACACCTAGTGAGGAGCAGGCGTAAGGTCAAAATTCTAGGCCACTGTTTGCTTGACATTAGCACATCTGACAACAAGCAGGAATTAGTAATCAGGGACACAAGCGATCCATTGGATGTAGTATAGAATGATGAGCTGCTGATTGAGAGGTTTCAATTGCATAAATGCACCTTGTGTCGTTCCTCCACTGCTGTTCAATATTTAGCTGATAGTATTTTCTGTAAACCTGACTGGACCTGTTATAAAAAGCACCATAAAACCAGTCCGGCTCCTCCTGTATCATTCTAATAATGACATTAATCAATGTTATTGTGCTGTTACGAGTTATTTGTTTGGGTCAACGCTGGCAATTAAGTAGCCATAAAGGCGAACCAGAGGGCTGTAATTAAAGATCAATGAGCCAACGATAATTTAAATGTGTCTGGGTTTGTCCGGTGAGAGGTTGGGCGTCGAGGCACGCTTCCCGGCTTTGTGTCTGGCGGCCCCGGCTTTGTCCAATAAACTCCGCGCCTTCGCAAGTGGGCGAGTTCGCGGCGCCGCTTGTGACTGGAGGTGAGCGATGTGCTTTACTGTATCAGCCGTGCTGCTGAGTTAGGCCAATGTTCACAATGTTCCACGGCCCTTGTTGTGAAATTGGGTTTTAACCGTAGCCTTTGACCACCCCATTAATCATCCGTTCCCTCCTTCTGCCTGACCAGTGCGGGGATGGGTCGGGCCTTCAATAATTCCTCCACGAGCCGCCGTGCCACACTCAACATAATATCTCAGCAATACAGTTCTCCTAATCCCTTTTTATCAGGTTCGCTGGCCTTTCTGGTCAATCTAATTGCGACAAAGCCCACATAAGGGCTTTTGTGCCAAAAGAAAGTTCTTTTACGGTTTCAATTAAACGGCTGGGCCGGCCCAGCGGAGGCTGTTGGCCGAACGCCAGTGTCCTTCACACAAAGAATGTCACTGCGCATAATGGATAGAAACACTTCAGCGAGGAGGAAGGAAAAGTGGGAGGGGGGGAAAGAAACCCACCCACCGCCTGGCCTCACCATTTAGATCATTCCAGAGCCAAAGGTTTGAGTGTTTTTTTTTTTTTTTTGGGTGGGGGTGGGGGGGGCACAAAGATTTCATTTACAATCAAAACTAGCCTGAGGGATTATGAGCTGGAGAAGGCCGTGTGTGTGCGTGTGTGTGCATGTGTGTGTGTGTATGGAAATTGAAAGAGAGGCTCAGTTAAAGCAAGTTATTTGAAGAAGTGATTCACAGTTTCGGAATAGGTGAAAAGCAGTCAAGGATTTGAGCTGGAAGCTTCTGGGCAACGGCTTATTTAAGGGCTTTCATGGATTTCCATTGTGTTTGATGATCCAACAAGTCTGGGAAATTCTCTCTTTTTTTTTTTTTTAGGTCAGCAAGTCTTGTACTTGTCTTCAGCCGCTCACTGTGAATCTGTTGAGATCTGCTCGCCTGTTCGTCCTGTACAGTGCATATCGAAATGTGGTGGTTTCGGGCTCAGAATGAAAAATTCAGAGCTTGACTTGCTTTTTCTTCCAAATACATCCCAACTAAAGGAAAAAAAATCCAACCCCATTACTCGAGAATGTTTCTATCTGACTTCTTCTAAATGTCAGAATTGATCTCCTCCTGGTCTACACAGCTCCATAGCCTCCACACGTCAGACCTGTGAGTCTGGTATTTCTTTGCTTGTCTCAATTTGAGGGTCTTAGGTTTTGTGCACAGTATCTTAAAAAATGCACAGCTCATATTTTTTCTACTTGTTCTTTTTTTAATTTGAATGACCAGTAATGTTCAGTGAACATATCCTTTTTGTTTTTTTCCTTTTCCCATAATAATAAGTTTTCCCGAGCACTGAAAGGTCAGGTTTCATTTGAAACCAACTATGACGTATGAAGTGTGATCTGATCAGGCCTGGATGTGAAAGCACAGCAGGGCGTTACAGACATGAAAAGAGAAGAAAAAAATAGTAGCAGAGAAAAAAAAAATCAATTTCTGGTAAGTTCCTGACCCCTGAAGTTGAAGTGGGCCTTCTTGTTGACAGATTTGGAAAAAAAAAGAATCTTGTTAGGTGAACGTGTCTTGTATTTAGCAGTAGTCCAATAGTCATATCTTATTCCATTGGCAGATAATGTTAATTTGGGTTTGTTTCCTTCAAAAAAAAAAAAGATTAGATTGAGTAAAATCGAGGATTTATCATCCAATGGAATCTGATAATTCTACTCAATATTGGATTAATTGTACCAAGACATTTTCACTTGTTAAGATTTCATTCATCGCAGCAGCAAGATTCAGACAGTGTAGAAAATGTCTGAGAAAGTTGTCACTTTTTTCTCCAGAATCCTCCAGTGTAAATCCTCTTGTGTGGCGACGTATTTGATGAAGAGGCATTAAATGCTTGAACACAGGGACTCCTGCTTCACTTTTTTTTTTTATCCATCCCTTTCCGGCCTTGCTAGATGAACTGAATATTTTTGTGTAACCTTGCATCAAATAGTGGGCGCATGCTGCAATTTTGGAAATGCAGTCGGCTGCGTCAACAGAAGCTAATTTGAGCTCCGAAGAGCGTTTAAATCCGATTATTTCCTCCAATCCTGCAGCATCCAAGCAAGGAGCTTTTTTTTCTCCCTTTTTTGTGTTTTAAATTTGATCCCACTCTAATTCATTCAACATCCTATGTTCTTAAATGTATTTTTTTAAATATATATATATATAAATATATACAGAGTATATGCCACAGATAATGAGTTTCTTTGGGTTCAACTTGTGGCGTACTGACACGTCCACTGTCCATCCTAACCTCCTTCATCTTCATCCTCCTCCAGCCTCCCTGACTCCGCTGCGTCAGGCCCGGCTGCCTGTCTGTCTGTGACAGCCCTCGATTGGATCACATTTGTGGTGGAAAAAACCCGCCCGGCGTCTGGAGGCCGGCGGCGCTCGGTTTCATTTCTGACAGGCCCCCCCCCCCAACACACACTCACACACACACACACACACCCAGCTCTCCCGCTGGCTTTCGTCTGCGTTCCATTCATCACAACATTGTGCTTAGCGGGCACCTTTTGGAACGATGACGACTCAACCCCCCCGCAACAAGACAGTATAGGCTGAATTCATTTAGAAAGCTGAAGAACAATGTATTCTCAAGGTGAGGTTGACGCTTATCTTATATATTCCTCACAAAAAAGGGGGGCGACATAGGGAATAAATTAATCATTTCTTAACAGTTAAAGTTATGTTCTGTTTTCAAGGATAGAACATTAAAATATGCTAAATCATACTGCCTCCTCTTGTTTCTGTAAAACTGAATGTGTTTCTTTTATTTCATTGGCTCGGCGATGATGTAATCCTGTCTGTATGTCTCTTTTGTCTAAGTGATAACTGTATATTTTATGGTGGAAAGTGCTTTTAAGTTAGGAGTTATTCATTTATTTGCACTTTTGTCTCTTTCTTTTTTCTTTTTTTACTTTACATGAACGACAATGCAGCCTATTCAGATTCTCTCTTTTTTTCCCCCTCCCCTCTACAGCGTTTCTGCCGAAGCCGCTAATTAGACCTATTCAGTTGCCCCAACCCGTCTTCACAAAGCAACATTTTCTCAGAAAATGTTTCCTCTTGTTTTCTCCGTGTGCAGCATCCTTCCGTGTTTGGTTTGAATGTGATCTGTCAAATCCTCAAACAACCTTGATTCAACTTCTATAAAGAGATAGAGGCGTTGAAAGCCTAAAATAGTCGAAATAAATTGCTAATGACCAGTGAAGCTGCTCTACAGCTCTGTCTGAAATTCTGCACGTTTCACTTTTAAATGGATTTACAGAATAACAGGTCTTCAGTACTGAGGATTTTTTTTTAAATAAAACAGAAAGACTGACACAGTCGAGTTGAGTTTAAACATGTTGTGACATACGAATCTCTTCAAATTACAGAAACATTCTCATGGAATTTATACCGTAGAGCTGATTCCCACCAGTAATAATAACCTTGTACTCGCTCAAGTTAATTAATGGGATCTGGAAACACAGCTTCAGCACTAAAGTCAAAAGGGGGCGAATGATCGGATCAGATGATCAGATCACCTGACAGGTCATTTTTTTATTAATGATTAAAAGGTGTTTCATACTTGGAGGGGAACAATGATACGTCCTGATCCTAACTGACCTACCGAGTGTTTTCTTGTACAGCAGGAGATTAAATTTAACCACTTTTTAAATATTTAATGTCAAAACCTTAAATACTACCTAAAACCGTCCGCCCCGGATCGCGTGGTTTGAATTACGATCTTTGTGATTTTCAGGAGGTCGAGATTCAAACATTATAAAAAATGTTTCCCTCAGGCTCAGGTTCTGATTGATCCTCTGTTCTCTATTTCAAGTTTGAGGTTTTTCATCTTGAGCTTCGGCGTCTGAATCTCAACTTGACTTCTGTCTTGTCCTGAATTTTTATGTTGAAAGAGGACGATGTTCAATTGAATTTCAGCAGCTTTAATTTGGAAGAAAACAAGTTAACACAGACATTTATGAATTTGTAAGTTTGTGAATTCGCATAAATTAAACTATCGACTGGATATTTCAATATTAGGGCATTTTACAGCTGATGAGTTTAATATTTCAATGCTACACACTTTAATTTAAAGAATTGTTTAAAAATCCTAAATAAGGTATTAGTCGCTTATAAAATCATAATTCTTGGTGGCATTTCTTTGCTTAAATATACAGAACATTTTATCTACTTTTCGGTAGCGACATCAGTGTTAACATAACCAATCGAAACCATTGCCACAACTACAAAAAAATGCTTTTAAATCAGATGTAATGTTTAAGCCTCTTGAACCCTGCACATTTGGGCTTCGTGTTTGAAATCATCTTTGACCACGTTGATGGGAAATATTTTTTTTTTCTGGATAGTCGTAGTTGGACTTGTATCTCCACATAATAATCGTAACGTAAAAAATGATCACATAAAAAAACAAACAAATGAAAAACAAATAAACGACAAGTGCAATGACCTGTGTCAAACTATTCTGCCTCAGATCAGGTAAAAGCATTCTAATTAAAAATGTTTTTTTTTTTTGTCATTGCAGTTAGCTTGCATTTGTACATTTTGTGTCTCCTGTGGTTTTCAAGCAAGCAGGCTTTATTTAAAAAAATACATTCATGACCATATATATATATATATATATATATATATATATATATATATATATATATATATATATATATATATATATATATATATATATATATATATATATGTATATATATATATATATGGTCATGTAATTTAAGGCTTTTTAATAATCCCAGACCTGGAACCTTTGAGAGTTCAGAGTGTTCAGTGTGTGTTCTATGTTCTATAAAAGGGGTCAATTTTCCCTGAGTGAAGGTTAAAAAGAAGAAAAAAAATCAGCCCTGCTTGCTCAGTTGTTTCTGACAGGGGTTCTGACTTCGTGGCTGACGGCCAGATGCTCGGCAGCGGTGCTGCAGCTTGGCTACGTTCTTTTTTTTTTTTTTTTTTTTCACTCCATGCAGCCAACAAAACACACACAAATACACCCCCCGGCCCGAAGCACTGCGCGCCACACCCAGTTAGCACCGCTCCCCCCGCCCGTTGGAGCCGTCCATCCCTCACGCCGCTGTCAGACAGCTGTGCTTACTCTGCACTACACAGAGGCTGCTGCTGCTGCTGCTGCTGCTGCTGCTGCTGCTGCTGCTGCTGGATAAAAGCAAGCTTTTTGCTTCCTGATGGAGCCTTGCCCATTTTATTGAGATCAGTCATTCAGACAGCGCCTGACATTGGCTTCATTGATTCGACATCTCTCATTTTGTAAGCAGGAGCAGGAAAATGAGGAGATGACGGCGGCTAACAATCGTGAGAAATGAAGGGGAGCGACGATGACGCCGCGTTCACTCCTCCACTCATTAGGTCGCATTCATTTTCAATACATAAATTAAACATATGCTTTATATAATCATATAGTCTACTCTTATATATTTTTTAGCTCTTTTCAGAGGACGAGCAGATGTTTTCCCTTATTTTACCGCCGTCACTTTTTGTGTATGAACCCTGACTCCAAAAAATCACACAAGGATCGTGCCGCGACTCCGGGCAACTGAAAAAAACACAATTGTACGGCTGTAATTTGAGATATTTCACAGCTGCTCGGGAGAAAATGAATTAAGGCGCCACAAACAAGCTTGTTCAGCCTCGGCGGCGTCTGACTGACAGTGAGGGATACGGGGGAGAAAGGGACGGGGGGGGGGGGCTGAGCGGCCAGATTGAGTCCAGCGTTTTTTCCAGCCCCCAGAATAAACTGCTGCCTTATCACAGGAGGAGCAGCTGGCCGCCGAGCAGGACAGATGACAGAGATGATGCTGACAGCAGACCCGCCACCTGCCAATCCAACATCTCACCGGATGATGGAAAAAAAAAAAGAAAAGAAACGCCACCCCCGCTGATGGACTTTTTAAAAGGGGGGGGGCCGAGTGGGAGCGGCGGTCACGCTAAAGTCACAGCTGTACGAGCGGGAAATTCCACTGATTGGGAGGCCGAGGGCCTTGGATGTGCTGCATTTTCACAGGTTGCATAACCTGGGAAACGAATGGAAGAATGAAACAACTAGTTATCGACTCGATTCGTCAAACAGTGGGCAAATTATCAGAATTTTTAAACGAAATGTTTCTAACTTTCTAAATGAATTTGAATAGTTTGAGGTTTCAGACTACAACAACAAAAAAGAATCACTATTTTTAAAAATAGGTGTTGACTGGCTGTGTGGATAGAAGCTTTAAAAGCTTAAGCAAACAAACTTTCACACTTTCCAGGCTGCTAGACAGTCCAAACAGACTGTGTCCGAATGTAAATGCGAGATAGGGATGAAAAAACACATTTATTTTGTTTCTTCCCCCCCACTCCTGGACTTTCTTGTCTAAGGGGGAAACTTAATTAGTTAATAAAACGTCGTAGGGTGTGCCAGCCCCGAAGCGACGGTCCCAACGGCAGACGAAGACAGTCTGCTCATTAGAAGAAGCCACTGGTCTGTGTCTGTCGCTCTGCATGGGCTGCCGTCAAAGTCTCTGTGGCTTCACGCATGTGCGCTATAGGTACAAGTGTGCACACACACACACACACACACACACACACAGGTTGTGTTACATCCCCTTCCTCCGTGCCTTACAGCTCCATATGTGATCCAAAAACCTAAAACTCTTCACTTGTTCCTTCATTATAAGTTTATTTTGACATCAGACGTGTCTTCATCCACTGTTAAAAGTAGTCCACAACTAGGTTTGCTAAAAGCAGCAGCAGTTATATGATTTATCTGAAATTAAATCTATATACATGAATTTATTAAGGAGGCACGATGGTGTGTGTGTGTGTGTGTGTGTCTGTGTTGCTCAGTTGCTCTTCTCCCTTTTTTTGGCCTTATTTCCCAACATTACCAGAGTTCAATGTGTTGAATCAATATTTTCCATCCAATGTTCCGGCCAAGCTATTCATTCGTTGTATTCTTTACAAATTGAGCACTTGCTCCACAAGGTTTTGTTCCTGCTGCTTTAAAACCGCCCGTCATATAGAGGCGACGGGTATGGAAAGGAAAAGGTGAAACAGTTCTCTGGGAAATGTGCATTCTATTAAATTGAACTGAGTGCATGTGTCCTCACAGATAGAATATAATTCAGCAACAATTTTACATTCATTTATTATTTTAAAAGCTTTTCTATCCACGGTGTAGTGCGGCAGGTCCAGTCAGGGCAGACGGAGATTTTTGTGTGTCTATTGTGTTCTAAGTTGTCTAAAGTGTATTTTTGCCTGCCTTTTCATTCTATGTATATATTCTGAGAAACTCAAAAACTAATTACTTCTATTTTTTTTTTGCAAAGTACATAAAGCTTTTCTTATCTTTCTTATCCTAAGGTATGTGGAATCACATTTTATTTTCTTGAGTTTTAAAGTAATATTTAAAGTATATATATATTTAGAGGAAATTTCCCAGGCTGTTTCTTATACATTTGGATCAGATTGGTTCATATATAGAGGATATATGTCCTCAATAGGAAGAAAATTAACTTCGGGCTGAGTGTCACTCACTGTCGGGTGAGCTGATGCAGGAAAAGTATGTTGTGTATCACCTGCCTTATCCTTTAATTATACCCCCCCACACACACACACACACATTCTGCAATCACCAAGTGACATTTATTCTTGTTGTATTGTCAGCGCATCTATTTCCTCCGTTCCCCGACATCTCGGCGCTCGGAGCGCGGAGACATCACCGCCACCTGTGCCTGCGAGTCAAAGGCACAATATAACAAAGTGGCGAGGCTTGCTGGAGTCACTGGTAATTTCGTGATGGGGGAGTTATTGTGTTGCAGCTGCAAATAAAAAGAAAAAAAAAAGGGTGGGTGGGGGGGGAGGTTAAAAAAAAACAAAACAGTTTGCCTTTTAGACTGGATGCTTGGCAGGCGTGGCACACTGCAGCAACACTGAACCAGCTGGCATCCACAGATAGACAGACAGGAAGTGGGAGAGAGAGAGAGAGAGACAGAGAGAGACAGAGAATGGAAAAATACAGCTAGGGGCTGAAGAAGAGGTGGAAGAAGGAACGAGACGAGGTTAAGATGGAGGAGGAAAAGGGAGGACGCCGTGGATCGCTCTCCGTGCCTCGCTGTCATCCGCGTAGCCACCGGTGCCGAAAACCCAACACCCATTAAAACATTGCGTCCCCTAATTATCTTCCACGTGGACTCGCAGGCTATAGGCGTCCAACAGTGTTTTTTTTTTCTTTTTTTTTTTATAATCTTTCCTCGAGAATAATTTAAATAGGAGGTAACTACCTTTAGGCGATGCCGCGGCCGCAGTCATTTCCAGGCCACATTAAATGATAGGATCTGTAATAAGACTGAAATATAGCTTTCTTGATTGGGCCAGGTGAAGGAGAGAGCTCTTGTTACATTAATCCTAATGTGAAAATGATGGAAGCAAAATGAAGTCGGGAGGGTGATTAAATGATTAATCCCACAAGGAGACGCATGCGCGAGTTGTGTAACTAAAATTGTATTGACGCGTTCGCGTAATTATGCAATTTGTTAAATACTTCAAAGGGTGCAAAATGCAAATTGAATGTGGTGACTCATGGCTACTAAGCAGGTGCACACAAGAGGAGGCTGGATTATCAGACTGAATCAAACCCAGCGCTGGAAACTAATTAAAACACCATTAGACACGAGAGCATTATCTCTCCTAGTCTTCAGAAGTTTGTTGTGTATTTAGCAGATCCTCCGTCAATAGAAGTCTGAACTTTTAGGAAGAGAAGCTCAGGATTATTAGCTGAGTACAAAGGTGGTGTTCCTTGAGAGGCCGAAGTGTCAAGTACAAATTCTTTCTTAGCTCACTTCCTACCTTAATTAAGAAGACCAATGTGGATATCTATCCAGTTATTTTAACATTAACTCTACATTTTCTAAATTCCATTATGCTGACAGGGCCTAATCGACCTTTTGGATAAGGATCGCATGTACGACTCCAGAGTAGAAGGTGGCAGCGGTGTACAAGCATTTAAAGCTTTACTTCCAAAGTTACGCCACAACAGGGAGAACCTGTAAAAGAAGGGAGAGCGGCCACGTCGTGGAAGGCGTGAGGAATGTAGTTCAATGTCATAATCTAGGACGACACGTTTCAATTGTTTGAAAATTGACTATTATTGGGATTATTACAGGATTGTCGTCTAAAGTATTTGCGATCGTTGGACATACGTAAGTATTGTTTGATCAGCACAATTATTTAGATGAATGAGTGGTATTTTATCACTTGTACCAATTCTCATTGAACTCGATCATCCACACTCCAATTGAATGTGGGTAAATATGCTGAACTAACGTTCAAATGTTATGTTGAGTTTACCCCTCATGTCTCTCAACAAAACAATTTCTAACTAAATGAGCATATTATAATTTGGTGGAAATACTTTTCGCAATTTTTTGGAGAATTGAGACTTTTTAACTTTACTTTTTTACCTCTACTCCTTACATAATTATCTGTAGTTTCTACTCGTCTTCTTGTTACTCCTCTTTCATTTCAGCTCTATCGTCATTCTGAAAAAAATAAATTGCAACATCTGGATCATTACAATACCGGTCACCATATTGTCTGCTCCGTGAAACACGTTAATGCTCAGTATTTCACATATATGGGCTGAAACATTCATTCCAAATGTTTCAACATTTAAATCATAATATAACATTATAGTCACTATGGTAGTGACTATAGGCGCCTGTCGCCTACATTTTTGTCCTTAAAGGCGTCTTTCCCCTTCCATTTCTTTTTTCTTTTAAGTAGTTTTGAAACCACTGCTTTTGCACTTTTACTTGAATAAAAAGCTCGAGTTGATCCTTTCTACAGAAGTATTTTTTAATCCCTAGTATCTCTGCTTCTACCCGAGTAATGAAAATGAATACTTCTGACACGCCTGGTGGCCGAGAGCCGGCTTTATCAGGACTTCCTGTGCGCGGCCTGTCATGGCGGACACGCCAGAGGACATCGTGACGCGCTTTACACCTCGGCTGGCTGGCAAATTCAATTTTCCCTGGTATACAGGCAAAGATGCCGCTATGTATGTGGGTCACGATTGTGAAAAAAAAAGAGTAGATCTTCAGTACAGGATATTCAGGTTTTTTTAATGCGTCGGGCGCGTTAACAGCTTTGGGTCCTCAGGGTCAGTGGATTCCATAAAAACTCAGCAGGAAGGTAATTCCTACCTCTCAGCCGATCCCAGGGCCTGCAGGTGGAAACCCTCCGCTCTCCACAGAAAGGCTGACGGCCTGCAGGAAAGAAAGCAAAATGTCACAGCAATTCATTTGTTTTCCTCGAGGAGGAACAATAAAGGAGCGGCGGTGTGTGTTTCACAGGACGGACTGTGAACACACACACACACACACACACACACACTGATGCATGTGCTCTTTTTTAAAATAAAAAATTCTGTGTAATAAATCAGCTGCATGGCATGCGTGTGTTTGTGTGTTTTTTGCATGCATGGTTGTTTAAACTCGTGCATTCGTTTCTGGTGTATGTATGTGTGTGTGTGTGTGTGTGTGTGTGTAGCATGGCTGCATGCTGCCTCCCTATTGACCGTGTCTCTCCCAGGCGGTGCAGCTGTGATGAGGTCCGCTCCGTGTTGATAATAAGCTCATTAATCATGCAGCCACGCGGCCTGCAGCTCCACCGTCTATATCACAGCTATGATTATCAACATTGATTGGCTCGGGGCGGGGTGGTGGTGGTGGTGGCGGGGGGGTGGGGGCGGGAGGAAAGCAGCCACCGCCTTCGGGCCAATGGCGGCAGAGGTTGCTGGGGCGCAATGGCCGAGCGCACGGCTATCGATTTAAGCATGAAAGGGGACTAAATGGAATCTGAATGTTTTTCCAGTTATCAGCAGTGCTCGGGTTCACAGGACGAACCCAGTGTGTGTTCTGTTGTTATTTGGGTTTTGGCAAGATTAATGTGTAGTAAAAAAAAAAATGCATTATGATGAAAGCTGTGAAACATTAGAATATGACTTTCTTGTGTAACGGAATCATCCTCAGAAACAACAATGATGCTGGGAACAAATACTAACTACCATCTGAACTGTGTCTGACAGGAATCACCTGACTGTGGATACTATGGAAAAAATGGTAATTGGAAATATGCAGTATACTTTAATTCTGACATTTCTTGCGAGGAAACAGTAGACACGGCACGCAAGGTCACACAATATAGGAGATCCGAATGGAGATAAAAAAACATATCATGCATAAAAATGGCCAATAAGTGACTCTGAATTCATCCTATAAAATGTATCACACAATGAATTAGGTTAATTATTGAGTTGGGATGTTTTACTGTAAATGATGGCGAGAATTATGGCACAACCGTTTAATACTATTTTAGAGATCAAATATAGAGTAATTTTAATTTTCATTCACTCTTTTCTTAAAGATCAAAATCATTATCTCTGTGAACAGGTTTATTCATCTTTTTTTCCTGTTTGAACACATTAATCACAACTTATACATTTATTCTTCTATATAATGAAAAAATGTATTTATTTATATATTTATCTATTTAAATAGTCAAAACAATTTAAGAATTTGTAACCAAACTAAATAGAACATTTGAGGTCAAGATAAAGTAATAGCAGTTTAAATCCTCAGACTCTTTTAATCACCTGTTTTTGTACATTTGTGCTTTACTTTTTAAAGCATTTACAAAATGCATTTGAGCAATAAGGGCCTTACAGTTACTGACAGTGACATGTGCTGCTGTTCCCAAAGTCACACACGGATCATCTGACCGATCACACACACACACACACACACACACACTAAATATTGTAATTATCAGGAGGAATTACACACGGAGGAAGAGTTCACATGCTTTACAACACAAAGGGTTTATACAGTGCTGACTCGCATTTATATGGAACTTAAGGGCTGTAAATGCTTCTCTGATCCTAACCTAAATTACACTACGCTCATAATTTTGGTTTTAATATTAGATTTCTGTTTATCTTAAGATGGCAAGATAAGAAGCAATAATGTGCGGTATGTGAGAAAACACGTATGTTATTCGAGTGAATCCACCCTCTGAACATCCTCGGTGAACTCACAGAGGCGTTACATTCCGGTGTGTCTGCATACTCTGAGATTCAACAATCCCACCCCCCTCCCCCCCTCCCTCCCCGCCTCCACGAGAAATGAGGATATGGAATTAGGGCGGCCTAAAAAAAAAGAGATGGGAATAGAACGATGATATCCCAGGCTCCAGGGTCCGGTCAAAAATTACCTCGTCTTCTCCCTCAAATGAAAGCAAACATGTCCTCACGGCTCTGCTAACACACACACACACACGAACACACAGGGCCTTGAATAGCACACTGCATTAGCTTTCAGCTGCATCACTTTGATGAGAAGGGAACACCTAAGTGTTGATTAAAAAGAAATAGTTGCCACTCCATCATGGCTTCATGCGTGTTCTCTTACGAAAGCTTTGGTTCAGATTTACTTAAACTGACAAAAACTTTTTATTGGTATCGATAGCCCTCTGGACTGTTTTGTCTGTTTTGATGGACCAAAGCGAATGGGCAGAGGAAGGCAGAATTAAAAGAGAGAGAGACAGAAAGGGGGGAAAGGAGGAGGAGGAGGACTCGCTAAGGCTGCACGCATAAATCCTCTCCCTCACAAGCCTCTGATAAAACCCACTAGCAAACTCTGTCCCTCAATTAATGTCTCGTTTTATCTGGTTTTAACATACCTGCCATCCTCAGCTGGAATTAAAGCCTCACCTCTCTCTCTCTCTCTCTCTCTCTCTCTCCCTCCCCCCTCTCACTTTTTTTCTCTAAGTAGTTAAGCACAGTGCAGGATTAGTCGCTGTGGTAATAACTTCCATATTGAAAAAATGCAAGATTCTGCTTCCTCGTGTTCACAAAGACTCCTCATAAATAGATTTTTCCTAGGTTTATACCTCCACACTTAAACCACCGTCTTTTTTGTAACTTCTATTTCTTTCAGCCTTGTGTTTGTTTCTAATTTGCCCGCCACAGAGTTTGTCGCATTTTTATTTATTTCTTTTTTCTTCCACCCAGCGACGATGCAGAGTGAGGCTAATGCCATGAACTGTCTTGCACGGCGTTTTTTTTTTTTTTTTTTTTTCTCCACAGCGTTTTGCGGCTCAAATGGAAACTGCTGACATTCCGGTGGCAGATATTGCTCTCTTGCCCGCCAGCGCCCTAAATCCCCTGTTGTGAGGAGTGCGGTGTGAAATCCATTTACCACAGATTCCTGCAGAAAGCTTGTCATCGCATTGAACAGATCCCCCTGAAATATGGAGGATGCCTATGGCCTAACGTAGATGTAAAAAAAAAAAAGGTATAATGTTCTATGTCTAGTATGTTTTAGGCTGTTTCTTTGTTTTCTTTTTCTTGTGAGAAATGTACAAAAAAGATGGCTTTCTGGGAGGGTTATTCTTTTTTTTTTTTTATTTCAGCATGCCGAGATGCCGTTGCACCGGTGCCCTGACAATGCAGCCGGCGTTTAACCTGCGACTGATTAGACATGAAACAAACTGCTGCATCAATTCTATTAGTCCCAGGTTTACCACTGCGCGCTGGTGTCGCCGCTTGCTTTGTCCGCCGCTTTGTTCATGGTCCAGAGGCCAAAAAATGCTGCGTTTAGTCTGAATCTATCCATATCAAT
This sequence comes from Eupleurogrammus muticus, assembly GCA_036785175.1. Classification (NCBI taxonomy): domain Eukaryota; kingdom Metazoa; phylum Chordata; class Actinopteri; order Scombriformes; family Trichiuridae; genus Eupleurogrammus; species Eupleurogrammus muticus. The sequence continues at coordinate 15,576,086 of JAYKQN010000018.1, read as the reverse complement.
CTTTTCCCTTTTCCCCCTATCCACCCACAGAGATCTAGCTCGTTTTTTTTTTCTCAAATACAAAAGAAATCGATTGCAGGAGGGCAAAAAATATCGGTGCGTTCAGCCTAACGACTTGTTTTCGCGTCTCTGCAAGAAACGGCGTCAGGCGAGTCCCCGTCGTCGCCACCGCCCACCCCCCCACCCCCCCACCCCCACCCCCAGAGAGAGGAGCGGTCTCTGATGTGCTCTCCGGAGTCAACACTATGTCTTTTGTCTGCGGAGCGGTGAGGAAACAAAAGCTCGGGGAAGTTCTCTTACTGATTGGAAGGAAAAAAAAAAAAAAAGGGGGGACAAATTGAACCGATGCATTGTTCAGTTATTCTAGTGGTCTCTGGCATCAGAGTTTGAGCCAATCAGAAGTGGTCCTGATGAGAGAGAGAGAGTGTGTGCATGTGTGTGTGTGTGAGTGTGTGAGTGTGTGTGTGTGCATGCCTCCGCTCTCCAGCGCTATGTCAGGTCTGGTCTGGATGCCTTTGTGTGCAGCTATATGTCAAACAAAGGGCAGGCTGCCTGCCTGCCGTCCATACGCCCGGGCCGGGGGGAGGGAGGAGAGATGTTGTCTGTGTGTCTATGTGTGTGTGTGCGCGTGTTTATGTGTGTGTGTGTTGGGGGGGGGGGGGTGCAACCAGGCATGTGAAAATGCTCTGCACAGTCTCTCTCCTCCTCCTCCTTCTCTCTCTTTCACCCTGACTCTTTGTGCTCTATTTCTTTTACTCTGCTGTCATTTTCCTTCATTTTCATGGCGTTTACCTCATCGCTGCAACCTTTTACCTCTCACCCTGTCCTCTCCGCCAGCCCTCTTCCTCTTTGTCAGTCTCAGATGTCAATACACACACACACGCACGCACAGCCAGGAGCTAATATTAGCCCCCAACAAATCATAGTGGAAAGTTTACCGCCCATTACAGCTCCTTTGGTAGGAGACAATCTTTGATATGGAAATGCTGCTGCCGCCGCTGTGCATGTGCACTCCAGTTTGATTCTGCACGTGTGCCGCGTCTGACGTGGGAAGACAATGAAAAATGGAAGGTTTATCCTCGGGGAACCCTGTTTGTAAACCGTTTCTCTGACAAATTGGGACTGGGGGTGTGTGCGTGATCTCCGGGGGTTTGTCGCATGCCCGCAGGCCAATATACACACACGTCAAAGTGACACATGATGGATGGTAGGTGTGGATGATGGAGTTACTATGAGCCAATAAGCCCCTTAATGTATTCAAACTGGCTTAGCCACACTAAGTACCTAAGTGCTCAAAGTAGAGAGAGGTTAGTGGCGCCACCGTTAAAGTCAGTCAGCGTGAACAAAAGAAATATAGAGCGTACAGTTAACACCCAGAGCTTTGTAGTTGGAATTGAAATATCTCAGGACGTAAAAAGACAGAAGAGGATTTATATATGGAAAAAATAAAATTAAACTTCATGATTAATCTATCGTGAGATACAGTCAATCGTTTAAAAAAAAGGAGCCCAAAGACAAAGAACGAGCTTACCTTGTAGTTCCACAGCCACATGTGAGAGCCCAGCGTTCTTCACACAAACACACACACACACACACACACGTACGCACGCACAGTCATCATACATGTGCTCCCACGCGCTCACACACACCGTGTGTGAGGAGAGTGAGACGGGAACCCATCATTGTTCTCTTAACCCCTCCCACACGGATGCGTAGCTCTGTCTGGATGGAAACATGTAGGAGTAGCACTCCCTCCCTCTCTCTCTCTCTCTCTCTCTCTCCCTCCCTCACTCTCTCTCTCACACACACACACACACACACACACACACACACACTCACCTACACACATGCACGCACACACACATTTTCTCACAGTGTCTGGCTATAAAACATGCAGCATCAACAGTCTTTCTTATTGCAGCCTCCCTTCTACTCCAGGAATTCCAACACACACACACACACACACACACACACACACACACACACACACACACACACACACACACACACACACAGAAAAACACTCATCCTCCACTCCTATATGCTTAGAGCACACAAAGACTCCCACTCAGAGACCGTGTGATCATGTGATGTGTGTGATGCGTGACGCATGCACGCATGTGAGAGCATGTGGTGTCTTTCCACTGCCTGTTCCTTATCAGCTATTTGGTGCACACTGCGTGCATTTTTTTGCACTGTGCTGCGATAAAGTCTGATGTGTGTCTGCGTGTATATCTGCGGATTCTAATAGATCCATGCCTGTTTGCCTGTGTGTGCGTGTATGCGCACACATATGTGAGTGGGAGCGTAGTAGTGTGCATGTGTGTGTGTGTTTCCCCCTGATGGGGTTTAGGTGTTAGGATAAACAAACAAGCACCTTTACAAACCCTCATTCTGCACCATGTCTCTGGGAGGAAAGGGTTCTCACGTCCGGTCAACTAGTCCTGAGGGGCGGTATGGCTGCACACTTACCCCCTCTGCATTATTGATGGCTGGTAATGGTGCCATTACAGCAGGATAGAAACGCCCGCCATGTTTTAACACGGGGCTGATAAGGACGTGTGAAGAAATCAAAGCCCACTCTGCCGGGGCGCGACCATTTCTGATCTTTAAACCATCTAAGCCCACCGGCGACTGTATACTTGCTATGAATGTCATTTTCTACTTAAAATAAAATTATATATATATATATATATATATATATATATATATACACAATTCTAAAAGCTTCCTCTCATTGACTTACAAGGTCTTGAGAGGATTTAAATTACTATAATTTTCAAAACCATATTTATTTATTTAATTGTTAAAAGGAATAAACCCCCCAGAAAAGAATTTTTTACCTGTGATAAATTGTTTATTGTTTATAAAGTGAAATAGAGATACTACAGATAACATCGTTTTTAGTAAATTAACTCATATAATTTTCAGCATGAAAGCGTTGGAAAAAATGTAGGCTTAAATAGGTTAAAAGCAGAGTGAAACCATATAGGACCAGGCTGCTTTCTACTGATTGAGCCATTTTTAAAAGATAGGAGGCTGATAAACATTTACAGCGGTGTAAAATGCGAACGGCTTGATAAGCTGTGCTCGGCTCAACAGGGGCCAGTCTGGGTGATTTTCTGCTGACTGGGTCCAGCCAGCACGCCAACTTAGCCGTCTGTATCTCTGACTGTGCAGACTCGCTGTAAATCTCACGGCGGCGTGTAAATCTTGGACTGGTACTTCTTAGTAATTGTGTGTCTGTGGAAAAAAAAGAAAAGAAAAGAAAAAAAAAATGCCTTGCTGGCTTTGCTCATTTAAATCGTGTGTTTCCTGCCTGGTTTTCTGGGAAAAGGAGCAGCGCTGCAGTGAAAACAGGAACGGCTGTGAGGTCAGGATTATAGTCACACACACACATACGCGACATGCGGTATGTAAGCATGGACACTTTTAACTTTGCACGTGCGTTTTCAATTAATTTATTTCTTAATGTGTCTTCCACATACTCACATATTATCTTTATTTTAATATAAAATGCATTGAAGTCTCGAGCATAACAAACATAAGCAATTTCGTAACACACAGTTTTCGATTGATTAACACTTAACTGATAATTTGTCACACCTTTCTAAATAGTTTTGTTAAGCACGCTTTTCAAATCATATGTAATTAAATCAAATGAAAGGGGGCAAATGAAGTCACATTTCCAATTATTAACACTACACTGAAGTGGAATTGAAACAATTCATGTTCAAAACATGTTTCAGTGTTCACTAATGCAATTTGCCGAGCAAAAGTCAGCAGAGTAGAGACCTGTTAAAACACTCATTAAAAAACTAATTAAATTTGTTGGTAACTGTCTCTGTTATCAACTCTGTGATGGAGAACAAAGGATTTCAATGTCCTCTAAGTTACACACACACACACATGCATGAAGTGAACGTAGCGTGTGTGTGTTGTGTTGAATTATTTATATTTATTTATGGTAAATGCACCCTTTCTTGTTTGTTGTTTTACCTCACATTTAACCATTAGACTGTTGCCACTCTACATTACATTAGGCCCTGAAAAACTACTCAAGAATTAAAAGTTGATATTAAATTCAAAAAATAAATATGAGAAATCGAATGTCAAATAAATAGAGCCGTCCACATACGAGAAAACTGCCCCCTTGGTGTCACCTCCTGCTGCGTCATACTACACAAAATCTACATTCAGCTAGTTCCTCGAGGGTTTGGATGCTTGGTTACCATGGATACATTCATGTAACAGAGGAGCACATTGGTTAAAGAGCGAATTACTGAAGACTGAAGAAGTATTGGTGTGTGAAGTATTTGCATTGGTTGTGATTTCCAAACAATTCCAAAGTTTGATGAGATAATAAAGTTTCCTTGTACTGCTGAGGTATAGTCATAGTGGAGGTGCTTGCATGCTAACTGATCATGTGATAAAAAAAATTAAACCACGTCACGTTAGTATAATAGTTTTTTTTTGCTATATAGTTTGATTCTGGAATACCAGAAGAAGATGCAGGAACCTCTAATATCTATTTACTTTCTATACCCATAAAAGCCCATCAAATAAAAGATAGTTTAGAATCAATATTAAGCACATTCAAGAGTGTCCATCAATACTGTCTGTAGTTGCTAAGATGTTTGATTCTGTACTGTCACATGAATACTTTTCCACATGTGAAGTTGTGTGATGAAGGTTGATTAAAAACTTTACAGCTTTGCACCATATATGTAATGTACTGTCAACTGGTGCAACTTATTTTTTAATTTCAGTTTGGTGACAAAACGATACAAATCTATTTTTATTTCAAGTTCTACTCATGAGCATTTCCCAGATGTATGCCATATCTCATTCATTCATTCATCTTAAAATTATAATTATATTTACATTCTTACTCATTTATTAAAACACACATTTTGCAATTGAAACATTCACAAACAAGTAGCCTGTTTTCTGGTTTGACAAAAATGATAAATCTAGTTGTTGGAAGAAAATGAAGAAACAGAAGTAATCAAAATATTTTGCACAAAGGCTTGTGTGATTTCAGAAATTGTTTCCAGATTAGAATGAGCCTCGGTTGCAGGAATGACCATTAAATATACTAGTGGATGTTTTACTATTTTACACAATGTGCAAGATTCAATAGAAATGTTTATGAAAGAAAAAAAAATACAATTGAACGAGTCTTTCTGAAAAACCGAGGCTGTCATTTCCTGCATTAGGGTCTATTCTTAAGTAATCAAACAAATGCAACTACACCACGCATGATTAGAGCTCAGGATAAAATCAGCTGCACCCAAGGAGGAGGCTGAGAATGTATACGTCTAATTTAAATACGTGTGTATTTCACAGCGGAGACACAATATCTTATTAGGTTTTGTTGGTGAATGCCACACCCAAGGCCCCAAACACGCTGTGCTTCACACACCCCTCTCTCCTCCAATGGCTACATCACGTACAGCCACAGGCCCAGAGCCTGCCGTTTCTTTTATGAAACACAAGAAGCAGAGCCGTTTGTGTGTGTGTGTGTGTGTGTGATGATACTGCTGTAATATCCTAACCGTTTTCTCCGCAGAGAAAAAAAAAAAACAGCCCCGCCGAACACAGCCGGCGCCTCGCAGCCCTCATGCAGCCGGGGAAGGATGACCAAGCACTCAAGCAGGAAAATCTGATTGGATTACTGCTGATCAAATCAAACAAACTGAATAGAGAGAGTCTTTTTTTTTCCTTTTTTAAAATGTTTTTTTATGTGAAACGCCTGCTTTGATGTATATAATTTTTAAGCTTTAAGCGTTTAAAGGTACGGCCGTAAAGGTTTGCTTTTCAGCCGAACCAGATTTGCTCTCTCTGTCTTTCACGCAGACACTTTGAAGTGAGCAGATCTGGATGAATAAGCAGCAGAATAACATTAATGAGAAATATTCTACTGTTTTACAGTTTGTGTCGATAAGGACTCGCAGCCGAGGGCGGTTTCGTTGCGTTACGCGGTTTGCATACAGTAACTGCTTTGTGCGTTTGGATATTCAACTTATGGTTCAATCGCAAGTGGCTTCGTAGCAAACACCCCCCCACCCCCCCCCCAAAAAAAA